>OY728148.1:1353487236-1355987236 GCA_963277665.1 Viscum album
AACATTATATGGTAACACATATTATGTTTTTATCCCACACCCATTATAAATCCTTTTTATATTTTAAATCATTATAATTTTTGTAATTATATTAACAATATATTATTTAATTAATGTTAATTTTTTTAGTTTCAAAATAATCCAATTATTTGATTAAATGGAAGCATAAATTACAGAAATATAACACTGATTAAAGACACATTCCACTATAATGTCTTTTATCACATCTATCACCACAATAATAAATTTAAAATTTAAAACTGCCTGTGAAAATTATTATGAAATAATGGATTTTAAAAATTCATTAAATAAATAGATAAGAAATAAACATAAATTAAAAAAATGAATGAAATATAAATTTTTTTATGAATCATATATTTAATTAATTTAACTTTATTATTTAGGATGATATGTGCATATTTTATGTGAATTCCGGAAATAAGGTAAGATGTATTCTCTTTAGAGTCTTATTTCATTCAATATATTGTTTATATCTAATATATTATTACTTAAATGGATTATATAAAAAATTTTACGGAATAACATATGGTTTTTAATTATTTTTATCATATTTCTTGTATCATTTTATCTCTACATATTCGATGTTTAATTAATTTATTATTAAAAACAAATTGTCCTATTCATTTTCGTTCTTGTGGATTTTCAGGTAATAATAATGCATATATCATTATATCATATATCTTCATAATACTATGATGGATTTATATTATTTATACATACTTATAATTATGTTTTATGAAGAAATGTATGACATTATGCTTTATATTCAATAATTTTTTTATTTCAAAACGAAAAGGACTAAAATATATTATTATACAATATATATATTCATCTAAAAGTTTCTTCTACACTAGGTGTATTTCAATTATATATTCCAATATTGAGATATTATTTAGTTAAATAACAACATATATATTTATTATCTAGAAATTTATGCCCAAATATGAATCATTTGAGTCTTTTTATGAAAAAAATGTTTTTTGAAAATACATTACAATATTTACAATCCATCATCTCTCTTCTTATCAATAATATTTTTTTATGAAAATATTCTAGTTCAATGATTTGATTAATATTATATGTAAACATCCATAAAAACTACATATTCAAGTGTCTTTAATATAGAAACAAATTTCTTACATTCCCATATATATTTTAGGAATTTTTAATAGAATTAGGTAAAAAATATTACATAAAAACCCCATATATATAAAATGTAGACACATATAATCTGTCTCCATTTCCAGCAATAAAAACATTCAGAATAAATCATGATTTATTTTCATTAAGGGGGATATATGTACAAATCATAAAATAATATAGGTTAATAACATAAATATATTCCTCAATTAAATTATATTCTGATTAAGTCCCTTACCTCGACTTGGAATCCTGACAAACATTCTTCATCTACCTCTTCTTCGGAAAACCTCGTCATGATATAACTAAACGCCTTATTAGGATACATTCATGATCAAAACATGAGAACTTGGTCATGGTTAGGGATATAAAAAATGTATTTGGGTAGGTATTGGCCAAACTGGAAAGGTTATTAAGATTTTGGTAGTATAAGAGAGGGTGTTGAATTTTATAAATTGAGGATAGGACACATTTAGAATATGAAAAGAAAATGTTTTTCTCATTCCAAAAGGATTAAAAAAATGAAATTTTTTGAAGACCTGGAAATTCTATGGAATTGTTTTTTCCTAAGATTCATATGATTTTTACGAGTCTACAAAATCTTACGACACGCGATTCCGGGGACAAGAGGGCCCTGAAGGATCCATCGAAGTTTTGTTAAGAATATTTAATGTGTGTAACCAGTTTTCCTAAAAATGTGGAATAACTCTGAAACGATTACATAGATCAAAAATACAAGGCCACTATTGCACTCAGGATGGAGGGTTTACCTCAGGTGTGACTTATGTTTAGTCAGTGCGGGCCTCCTATGAGAAAACTTGAAAATGGCATAACCGTAAATAAAACAATTAAATAAAGTTATTTTATTTTTCAAATGCTTATAACTCACAAACGGTAACTTGGATTAAAAATTTGAGACCACCGATGAACTCATGAGGGTAGGATTTCCTTAAGAAGATACTAACATGGGTCCGTGAGGGCCACCAGAGAAAGTTAGTTTTTGGCCGCAAATAAAATAATTAAGTGACAATTATTTTATTGTAAAATTCATAACATTTAAACAGGAACTAGGATTTAAATTCCGATGGTACCGTTGGGTTCGTTGGGGGGTGATTGACCTAGGTAGAGCCTGACCTCTACTGACATGGGTTCAGGGTGACTGATAATAATTTTCCAAACTTTTTTTCGGGTACGTTCAGTAAACGTGCGTGCGATGTTTTATAACTTTTGAACCAGTGATCTGAATTGAAATCTGAGGGCACCGTTGAGGTCGCAGCGTCAATGATTTCTTAGTGATACCTTCATCGCAGTTGCGTTCTAACGATAATGTGAGTTAGTTTTTTGGAGTTTTAATTAAATTGAATAAAAATAAAGTGATAACTTTATTTTTATTTGAGGGGGTTAAATCCTCCAAGTGAATGTTATAGGTGGGGACAACCCGCACATAACCTCCCTTGAGAGGATATTATTTGGTGGGGCCCAACTAAAGTTTGAACATCTCATGCAATCAAAGATGTGGGGCCCACACGAGCTTTAACTCCCCTTAAACCCCCTATTCATGTTTGAATGGTGGGGACCACCTGAGGATGAAACTCTTGAACTCCCCATTTATGGAGCCACCACCCTTGAATCATTTTGAACACCACATAATTAATTTGTGCCTACACAAAAGAGTTAATTAAATGGGACCACCCTTAATTAAGTTTCCCTATTTTAATTCTTTATGAGAACATTATAATAAGATGTGAGACTTTATTATTGTGGGGTTGGCGTAATTTTTGTTGGGAGAATTAAGGAGAGGAAATAACTTGGTGGAGCCATTTCTCTCCAACGAAGAACAACAAACATCTTCCACCTTCTTCCTTCTTTAACCGGGTCAATGGAGGGAGCACCATCCTTGAAGAACACCGAGGACTCCATCCTCGAATTCTTCCTTCTTTCCAACGTCAATGGAATGACATTTTCTTTCTTTCCTTCGTCAACGATCATCGTCATACGAGGTAGATGAATTTGAGTTATTTTATATTTGAGTATAAACCTATGTTCTTTATCGTTCATATTTCTAGATTATGGTATGCCAAATGTAATCGCCATGATGAGGAGGGATCAGACTGAATGAACACGGCCCAACCCTCCCCCTTTGGTTGTCCTTATTGTTGACGATGGAGGCGGATCGTGAAGAAGCCGGAGGCACAAGGCCGGAGGGTCTCCACAAGGTCACGACACCACCGTTCCACATAGGGAACCGAGCCGTAACTAGGCGGGCTGCGGTGGTGCCAGAGGGGCGCGATGTCATCGCACCGCGCCAGAAGAAGGGCGCTGTGGCCAGAAGGGCTGCACTGGTTGGATGATGACCGCGGTGCCATCGCGCCGCGCAGAGATCTAGAGGTCCTGGATAGGCTAGGCCATGGCGGAGGAGGCGCATGGCCGTCACGCCGCATGGATGCCAGAAGAACCATGGTGTCGTCGCGCCGCGGTGGAGGAGTCAGGGGCGGCTAGCTGATCCGGCCTCTGGTGCGCGCCACAGGCAGGAACCCTCTGGTCTCGCGGGTCACCGAACCGGTGCCTAGTGCAAGTGCCTTTAGAACTCAGGGATGCTGCACCCCCCATGGCATGGCTAGCCAAACCACACGGGCCAGCCAGCTAGGCCATGCAGGCCAGACTACCGGGCTGGGCCGCCTTCGGGGCGGGATGCCCCACCGGGAAGGGACTCCCCACCGGGCCGGGCTGCCCCAATGGGCCGGGCCGCCACATCGGGACGGGCCACTCCCTCGAGTCGGGCCGCACTAGAGGGCCGGGTAAGACTTGCGGACTGGGTCGGACCCGTGGATTAGGTCAGACCCAGACCAGAGACGTGTAACCCAAAATTACATATTCACCCATATCTTGGACTATGAGAGTCAGATCGACGAACTGTCTATGGTGAGAGAGATATTAGATCTAGAAGGTTCTTTTGGCATAACCCACATGGGGTTTGGACACAGTTGGAGAACGTTTGGGTTGGTTTGAACCTAAACACTAACCGAGCCCCAAGGATAGAAATGCTAATAACTCACAGACCGGGTGTCTGATTGACACACCATCTATCGCATTGGAACCCTTACCACATTTCAGTCCATTGGGTTACTATTTTTTAGAGTTTAGTGGTGGTCGAGGTTCAACCGATTTCTCAAAGGTAGATTCTATGGAACTCGAGCACACCAGGTTAGAGGAATCCAGTGGTGATAGTGAGGCGGAGGTTGGATACAGATCATACAGAGGTCAGCGTTCAAATATCCTATGTGGGTCAGCGCATATAGATCCTATGTGGGTCAGATCCTATGTGGGTCAGTGCTCAACAATCCTGTATTGGTCAGCCCATAGCGATCCTATGTGGGTCAGATCCTGTGTGGGTCAGCGCTCAGCGATCCTATCTGTGTCAGTACGTACCGATCCTATGTGGGTCACATCCTATGTGGGTCATTGCGGGAGTTAGTTACCATTGATCCTATGTGAGCCAGACTTCATATGGTAGGAAGCAGTGCCTCTTGATAGAATAAGATGATCTAGTTTCGTGACTAATCATCTGTACTTATATACTTCACTGAAATCATGGTTGGAGCTAAATCAATGACCTTGGTGTTTTCCTCATGATTGTGATGGGTTACTAGATAACATAGGTATATGTATGGGCATATACCTAAGTAATGGTTTTCCATTGTTTCGTACATTGTGGTTTATCCTTGTTGAATTTTGTGAGACCTTGAGGGTCCCGGGGTCCCTACTGAGTATATTTATACTCACCACTGTATGGGCTTTTCCCGCACCTCATTGTGTTGGATGCAGAGGACATACAATGCTGACCGAGGTGGAGTGTATGAGGACTGGACGGTACCCAGAGGTGGACCTCATGACGAGTCGGTACCTGGAGGAGACAGACAAACGTTGAATGCTGAGGAGGCTATATGTACCTACCCGTCAGGTAGGATCCATGGTGGATGATCCAGGAGCTTCTAGACATCTTCCAGTTGTTTGTCTTTTTATTTGTACCTGTTTTGTCTTTTCCTTGTACTTTACTGCTGGCCCTGTATTTCTGGCCCCTTTTTCTTTCCATCACATCTTTTATATACAGTTTCTACTTAGTGTTTTGCTTCCAGTTGTGTACTCTATTTTGTTTGTTTACTTTTATAAAGGAAATGACTTCCAAGCATAGGGATTTAAACCTTTGTTGCTAACTGTCATCCCCTGGCCTATGGAAGGCGGGCTTGGGGTAGTCACGACACGGGTCCCAAGGACGGCTCGTGACGAATTTGTATCAAAGGAGTCGGTTCTACCACAGAACTTAAAACTATGATCTTTATTTTCTATGAAGTAATATTTTAAAGGGTACTGAGTGTGGTTTTCAGTTCAGGGAGTCCAGTGTTGGTGCGGTGGACAACATACCTGTACACAAGGACCCTGTCTTCTAATTTCCGACTTAGTGCACGAAAACACTGTTTGCGTATGTGTTTTCAAGACTGTTATTTATGTCACCGCAACCAGGTCATCTCACAATGTATAAAATTTTGACCGTGGCGCACTTGTTCTTTATAAAAATTCCTCTACGCAGAAAGCCAGTTAGGGTTCCCGAGATTGTACCTGATGAGATCCCACCGAGCGACGAGGCTCCGGTATATGGCCATCTTACTATGTTGGCAGCTTCGGGTGGTGTACCAGCAACACCACCACCCGTTGGGAAACAGATTCCACTAACCACATTGGAGGATGGTGCATGATGACTAAGCGCGTTGCACAAGTCCCAGTTGAAGAGGCCTCCGAGGTTTTGAGGTGAGACAGATTCCCAAGAAGTAGAGGACTAGATGGAGGTGATTACTGGTGTTTTCTGCCTAGTTGAAACACTAGTAGAGAAGATGTTCATCTTAGCTACTAGCCTTTTTCAGTGAGTGACCATGAGGATGGTCCACATAGTGATCAGGTTTCGGTACTTGGAACATTTTTTGAGATGTTAGGTTCAGGCAGTGTGCCAACTATATCACTACCCGTTGGTCAGCAGACACTACCGGCGGTACGATAGAAGACCCTTATAGGATTAGTGTCTTACATGTGTTTCCGTATAAGATACCCCTCAAGTTACAAGGCGAGCCCAACTCACAAGAGGCTAAGGACTAGCTTGAGGAGGTGGTTGAGAGTTCCCTTCAGCTTCTACTGTTTCAGTAGGACAACATGTGGGTAGTTGAGTATTCATCGAGGCGTATCGACCATTCCTGGTATTCGATGAATACGATGCAAATAGTTCTTCAAGGATTGGACTTCTGAGCGTGGAGTGTTTATGAAAAACTGATCCAACACTTTTCTTCTATGCATTCCTACTCATGTTAGGGTGCTAGAGAGAACCTTTTTGGTTGAATGTTCTTTGGATGATGAGATACAACCAGTGATTGTTAGCAGTTGGAATGCAGAAAACTGGTGCCAGTCTTAGAGACATGGGTGTGCAAGATGTTTTGGAAGGAGGATGGGAAATGGATAGATAAATCTCTAGGGCAGTATACATGGAAGCAGAGCTAGGCGAGCAGTATGAGGTGGTGCACATTTCGACATGTTACAACCACCCACCTTTTTAGTCCCCACCAGGCTTAGGGAGCTAGAGGGCACGGAAAGAGAGTAGATGCACGTAGTCAAGGAGTGTGACCCAAGGGCTCTATGAATTATTCGAGGTATGGTTTGTGTATTTCACTAGTTTCAGTGTCAATAGACATATGCATTAATCATTCCTTCATTCCACGAATATTTTCCCAGACCTAGAGTTTCTTATTAAACCGTTGTCATGAACCTCACATCTAGAGATACCTGTGGGAGAAGACTCGATAATAATACTTACGCCGACGGTTTGATCTGACCCTCAAGGAAAGAGTTTCTGTTGGAACCTCTTGGTGGTAGCATCGAGGCCTTACAAAATTAGTTTAGGAATGGACTGGGAAACCAAAGTTCATACACAGATTGCATGTATTAGGCAAAAAGGTTGTGTTTTATCTACAATGTTGGAATAGGGTTTTCCTTTCTCAGAGAAAAAAAGGAAACCTAGTTAGAATAGGATAAAAGCATGCATAAGAGGGTGCAGCTGATCACTCATGTGTCAGCTAGCCTCACCCTCGTGGCAGAAGATGTTTTGAGTTTTCAGTTCCCAATAGGAGTGGCTAGAGTTTTTCTAGGATTATGACCGTGGGATAGTATATAATCCTAGGAAGGGGGAATATGGTAGAAGACACACTTAGTAGGAGGCCTAGCCTGTAGTTGCTGAGTGAGGCGATGGGGAAGCTAGTTGCTTTACAGATATCCTTTGTGGATAGAGACGTAGGAGCCTTTTTCAGTCTCTTATAGTCACTACCTCAATTCTTCAGTGAGTAAGGGAGGTCCTACGTGGGGAAACTGACTACGAGATACGATGTTCTTAGATATCCACATGATGGGAAACTGATGTATTTTCTGAAGGTGAGGATCACATCATCCTCTTTAGAGGACGTACTATGGTACCTCTAGCACTTCAGGAGGAAGTTCTGAGGGAGTTCTACACTTCCCCTCTAGTGGTACATTCAATAGTGGCGAATATGTACCAGGACCATCGACGATAGCACTTGTGGCCAGGAATGAAGAAAGTTGTAGCAGAGTTTGTCTCTCTATGCCTCACTTGTCAGCAAGTGAAGGCAGAGCACTAGGTACCCACAATATTAGTTTAGCCCTTAGAGGTCCCAGATTGGATGTGGTATGAGATATCCATGGACTTCGTGATAGGTCTTCCACGTACATCCAGGAGTCATGATTTGATATGGGTGATCGTTGAACAACTCACCAAGATGGCCCACTTCCTACATATTAGAGAGCAAGGCACAGTAGGGAGCTTGGGACGCCTCTATGTGGAGGAGATTGTGCGTTTTCATGGAATACATTCTTCTATTGTCTCCGATCGTGACACGTGGTTTACTTCTCGGATATGGAAGGGGCTGAAGGTGGATTTTGGGACATATATTCTCTTGAACACTGCCTTACATCCTCAGATAGATGGCCAGATAGAGTGAACCACTAAAACCCTTGGGGATTTGCTCCGTGCATGTGTCCTCGACATTGGTCACAGCTGGGAGGATGACATACCTTTTGTGGAGTTTTCCTACAACAACAGCTATAACTCCACCATCGGTATGGCTCCTTTTGAGGCCTTGTATATTCGACCATGTAGATTGCCACTATGATGGACAGTCCCAGGAGAGTCAGCTCTAGTGGGACCAGAGATGGTAAGCGCTACCATGGAGAAGGTTCAGATCATCTAGGAGCGGATGAAGACTGTATAGAGTAGGAAGAAGTTGTATTCTCATAGAAGACGGAGACCTCTGGAGTTCGAGAATGGCGACCACGTCTTCCTACGGGTCTCACCTTGACGAGGCTTACAGATATTTGGCTGAGGCAACAAGTTATCTCCAAGATTTGTTGGACCTTTCTAGGTCCTCAGTAGAGTAGGTGAGGTAGATAACCGCCTAGATCTTCCGACTCAGTTGCACCGGGTGCACGATGTCTTCCACGTATCTCAGCTGAGGAGATACGTTCATGAACCTTCTCAAATCATCGTCAATGGGGGGATGGACATCGATTATGGGGTGACTATCACGAAGGTTCCAGTAGAGATTGAGGATCGACAGGATCAGGTCCTGCATGGATGGTCGATACCTATAATGTGCATTCGCTGGAAGCATGTGAACCTCCACTAGAGCACATAGGAGTGGGAGTCTCAAATGAGTGATCCTTACCATCATTTCATTCCTTAGTGTGATTTATAGCTTACAGGGATGGAAATCCCTGAGGAAGGTAGAATTTAAAGACCCAAAAATTCTGTGGAATTTTTTTTAAAAAAATTAATTGGATTTTTACGAGTCCGCAAAATCTGACGGCGCGCGATTCCAGGGCCCGGAGTGCCCGGAAAGATCCGTCGAAGTTTCGTTAAGCTTAAATTAACGCCCTTAAGCAGTTTTCCTAAAAAAGTGGAATAACTCTTAAACGAGTACTCATATCAAAAATCCAAGGCCACCATTGGACTTATGATGGTAGTTTTACCCTAGGCGTGACTTATGTTTAGTTGGCACGGGCCTTCTGTGAGATAACCCGAAGATGACATAACGGTAAATATAATAATTAAATAAAGTTATTTTATATTTAAAATGATTATAATTCACAAACAGTAACTCAGATTAAAAATCAGAGACCACCACTGAACTCATGAGGGTGGTCTTTCTTTATGAAGATACTAACATGGGTTGGTGAGGGCCACCAGAGAATGTTAGTTTTTGGACGCAAATATAATAATTAAGGGAAAATTATTTTATGGTAAAATTTATAACATTTAAACAGTAACTCTGATTGGAAATCCAAGGGTACTGTTGGGTTCGTTGGGGCGTGATTCACCTAGGAAGAGCCTAACCTCGACAGTCTCAGGTTGAGGGTGACAAATAATAATTTTTCCGAACATTTTTTCTAGTACGTTCCGTAAATGTGCGAGCGGTGTTTTTTAACTTTTGAATCGGTGCTCAGAATTGAATTCTGAGGGCACCATCGAGGTCGCAAAGTTGGTGATTTTATAGTGAGACCTTCACCAAAGTTTCTTTCTAACGATAATGGGAGTTATATTTTGGGGTTATTAATTAAATTGAATAAAAATAAAGTGTTAACATTATATTTATTTGAGGTGGTTAAATCCTCCAAGTGAAGGTTATAGGTGCATCCCACCCGCACATAACCTCCCTTGAGAAGATATTATTTGGTGGGGCCCTCCCAAAGTTTAAAAATATCATGCAATCAAAGAGGTGGGTCCCACATGAGCTTTAACCACCTTAAACCCCCAATTCAACTTTGAATGGTGGGGACCACCTGAGGATGAAACTCTTGAACTCCACATTTATAGAGCCACCACCCATAAAAAATTTTGAACTCCACTTAATTAATTTGTGCCTACACAAAATAATTAATTAAGTGGGACCACTGTTAATTAATTTTCCACATTTGAATTATTTATGCAAACATTATAATAAGAAGTGATATTTTATTGTTGTGGGGTTAGCATGATTTTTGTTGGGAGAATTAAGAAGACGAAAGAAATTGGTGGACCCATTTCTCTCCAATGAAGAACGACATACATCTTCCACCATCTTCCTTTTTCAAACGGGACAAAGGAGGGAGCACCGTCATTATAGAACACAGATGACGCCATCCTCAAATTCTTCCTACTTTCTGACGTCAACGGAGTGACGTTCGATCTCATTCATCAACGATCATCGTCATACGAGGTAGGGGAATTTTAGAAATTTTATATATGAGTATAAACCTCCGTTATTCGTAGTTCAAATTTATGTATTATGGAATGCCAAATGTTATCGCCATGACGAGGTGGGCTCGGACCGCATGAACACGGCCTAACTCCCCCCCTTTGGTTGTTCTTGTTGTTGACGATAGAGGTGGATCGTGAAGAAGCCGGCGACGCAAGGCCACCGGGTCGCCAAAAGGGCGCGACACCACCATGCTGCAGCCAGGCGGGCCGCGGTGGTTCCGGAGGGGCACTGTGTCATCGCATCGCACCAAAAAGAAGGGTCTCGCGGACAGGAGGGTCGCGATGGTTGGATGAAGAGCGCGGCATCGTCGCGCCGCGCGGAGAAGCTGGAGGCTACGGCCAGGCCGGGCCATGGTGGAGGTGGCACGACATCGTTGTGACACAAAGAGGCCAGCAGAACTGCGGCGTCATCCCGTAGAGGTGGAGGAGAAATGGGCGGGTGGCTGAGTCGGCCGCCAGTGCACGCTACATGCGAGACCCCTCGAGTCCTGCGAGTCACCGAACTGGTGCCTAGTGCCGGTTTCTTTGGAAGCCAAGGGGTGTCGCAACACCCCCCCCCCCACGGCGTGGCCAGCCTGGCCACACAGGCCAGCTAGCCATCCGGGCTAGGACGGGCCGCCACACTGGGCTCGACCAAGTCAGACCCGAAGACTAGGTCAGACCCGCGGACCGGGTCGGACCCCAGACCCAACCCGTTTAACGCGAAATTACATATTCACTCATATCATGGGCTACATGAGTCCGATCGATGAACCTTCTTTTGCGAAAGGGTGCTTAGAGAGAGATGGGTTATTTGGGAAAACCCAATGAGGTTTGGAAATAGTTGGAGTATGGTCGGGATGGTTTGAACCTAAATACCAACCGGGCCTCTAAGACAAAAATTCCAATAACTCACAGACCGGGTGTCTGATTGACGCTCCGTCTGTCACATTGGAACCCTTATGACATAGAGATCCTTTGGGTTACTCTTTTGTGGAGTTTAGAGGTAGTTGAGGTACGACCGATATATCTAAGGAAGATTCTACGGAACTTGAGTGCACCAGTTGCAAGAAATCTAGTGGCTAATAGTGAGGAAGAGGTTGGAGACAGATCATATGGAGGTCAATGCTCAGCGATCCTGTGTGGGTCAGTGCATCCCGATCCTGTGTGAGTCAGATCCTGTGTGGGTCAGCACTCAGTGATCCTGTGTGGGTCAGCACATACCGATCTTGTGTGGGTCAGATCTGGTATGGGTCAGCCCTCAACGATCCTATCTGGGTCCACACATAGAGATTCTGTGTGGGTTGTGGGTCATTGTGGGGGTTAGTTCCTATCGATGTTGTGTTGGTCAGACTCCGTATGGTCATAAGCAGTGCTTCTTAATAGAATATGATGATCTATCTTCGCGAATAATCATCTGTACTTATATACTTCACTAAAATCCTAGTTTGAGCCCAGTCGATGACCTTTGTGTTTTCCCCATGATTGAGATGGGTTACTAGATAACTTTTGTATCTGTATGGTCATATACACAAGTAATGGTTGTCCATTGTTTCGTATTTTGGGGTTTATCCTTATTCAATTTTTTGTGACCTTGAGGGTCTCGGGGTCCCTAAGGAGTATCTTTATAATCACCCATGCATGATATTTTCCCGCACCTCATTGTGTTGGATGCAGATGATAGACTGCGCTGACTGAGGCAGAGTGTAAGAGGACTGGATGGTACCCGGAGGTCGACCTCACGACCAGTCGGTACCCGGAGGAGACGGACAGACGTGGAGCGCTGAGGAGGCTATCTGTATTTACCCTTTGGGTAGGATCTATGGTAGATGATCTAGGAGCTGCTAAATGTCTTCCAGTTTTTTGTCTTTTTAGTTGTACTTGTTTTGTCTTTTCCTTGTACTTTACTGTTGGGCAAGTATTTCCGGCCCCTTTTTTGTTACAACACATATTTTGTATAGAGTTTCTACTTAGTGTTTTGCTTCCAGTTGTGTACTTTGTTGGGTGTGTTTACTTTTATTAATGCAATGACTTCCCGTCTTAGGGATTCATGCCTTTGGTTCTAGTTGCTAGCCCCTGGCCTATGGAAGGCGGGCATGGGGTAGTCACGACACGGGTCCCGAGGACGGGTCATGAGAAAATTAGAGCCTTATATGAGATATATTCTAAATATGTCCATCAAATTTAAGATATAATTTTTTTTAGTCATTTTAACACTTACCATTTTATTTCAACCCCCAGTAAATACAATTTTACATTAACAAGTATAAACATTTTCAAATTTTCTCACTTTTTATTATGAAAAAATTAAATTAAAATTATTATATAATATATATTATAGATAATAAAAATATGGAAACAATTTTACCAAATTCAATTTATTGAAGTGAAATAATTTAATTTTAAATAAAACCCATGGATGTGATGAAAAAGTGGGTTTCCAAGGTGTGTGTTTTTCAAGAATTAGATGAATTTATATTAAAACAATGTCTTCTTATCATCATTTTAAACATTTAAGTGAATATTTATAGGAATATAATCTATAAATTTCATTTACATCATGTATCAATTGGGGGTTTGTAAATAGAATAAAATAAAAGAATATTATGCACATATTAACATGTTTCAAAGAAAACATTTTTTAATCTAAAAAATAAACGTACACTAAAATCCAATATATAAAGGATTAAAAAAATTATTTTGATTAAATAAAAACATATAATAATTATGTATATTGAAAAAAAATTAAAATAATAAATGAAAATTTAATACACATTATTTAATGAAATGAAATGACAATATTAGAAAAAATCAGTATATTCCAAAATTCATTCAAAACTCAATACTTTCTAAAAAATAATAAAATATAACCTTTTTTTATTTTGATGTGATTATTTAAAAAAATCACTATTCTAAATACAATTTTCTAAAATTGTAAATAATTTTTTAAAACAATTATGAAAAACAAGACAGAACCACTTTTAAAGAAGATATAGTTTTTTAGCAAAACACAATATTTATTTTTATCCCAGGCATATAAAAAATTTATGAGTGATAAAATTTTTATTAAATATATTATATATATATTTCATGAAACTAATATTCCATTAGGGATTAATTTAATTTATTAATATAAAAATACATTACGTGTATAAATTTTTTTTTAGAAAAGCATTTCTTTTACATTTAAATAATTTTAATATTAATTAATAATAAATTGATTACAACTGAATCTATTATTCATGTGTTAAGAATATTCATTTAATAATATATTTAATCCTTATATATTTCAATTTAACATCTAGGTTATAACAATTTAATTTGGAATAATACATTTTAATTGTTTTTTAAACTCAATTTTGTGTGTCTTGTACATTATGTGGTTTAAATAAATTTTTATAATACCGATGATTCCAAATACCCAAATTTAATAAATTGTATGTTTTTGAATTTAAGATTATCTTGGTAATAAAAGGATTGAAATTTTAGAATACATTTTTTTTACTTTAAACATCGAGAAATGATAATAAATCATTCTCTTAAAATGAATGGAAGGTAAATAAAAATGTTTTCTGAATAAAACAAAACTAGTTTTGAACAAATAGTGAATATTGGAAGGAATTGAAAAATTATATCTAAGAGAAACATAATGACCATGGGCTGATATTTAATGATAGGGAACCTTTTCAGAAAATGTTTAATGACCACAAGTCCATAAATCTATGACAAGTGAAGAAAAAATGGATTCATTGGAAATAATAGTAAAATTTTAACATTTTATTTCAAAATAAATTTATAAGTGTTACAGAATTACATCACCATATTTAATAAATAATATGTACATTTACTCACTAGTATAATTTAAATTGATTGAATATATTTATACCATTATCATATTTTCTCCAATGATAATAATTGATGACATAATTTGAAAGAATAAAGAACTAAAATTAACTTTTAATGGGTAAAAATAAACTCAAAAGGATAAAAATATATTCTTCATGTACCTATACATTAAAAAAATGGTTAAAATGAATAAATATAATTCCTCAAAAAAGTAAAATTTCATTTGACTAAATAAAACCTAAATCTCCAATATCAATAGTAATACCCAATGATCAAACTAAATCTTATATTATGTTTGAATCCTTTAAATATTTAATAATTTTACTTAATAGGATTTAAACCCAAATATTTTCATGTTTTTTTCACATAATATTCCATGATATGTCTATCATTTATATCCAAATAATATAAATTACCCTTAATATATTATAGAAATAATATTATATGCATGAATCTTATAGTATTAAAAAATATTAATAATTTCAATTAATAACATTAATCACATTACAGTAATTTAAAAATTATATTTTCTTCCAGTATTTAATCCATTATCAATTTATAAAATGAAATCCAATAATGTTAGATCTATCTTAATAATATAAGTTTTCTTAATCTCATTAACATATTCTAAATTAACATTAATCCACTAAAATCCAAATCAATTTTCAATATCTTTTTTGTCTCTGTAATAAAACATATATCCCCTAGAATCATATTATTCATTATTTATCAAACTGTTTGAGTAAAAAAATTATTTCATTATAAACAGTACATCATAATGTCTAGTGGTTTGGGTTTCACTCTTCTGTCCCTTCATGAGTGGGTTTAAGCCTTATGGACATCCCATATGCGTTTATTTTTCACCCATCCTCTGGGTTTCCTATTTCAAATACCAAATAATTCTTATAAAATTCCATGAAATATATTGAACATACTAATTAAAATATCCTTTTTAAAAAAGATCATATAAAACCAAAATTTTATAAACAACATTAAAATACTCTCCATAAAATTAAATCATCATTTTTATCCAATAAAATTTCTATATGTTAAAAATATTGTCTCATATTCATTAAAAATTAATCAAAATTCAATATATGTTTAAGGACCTCACCTTAAACATTACATATTCTCATGGTTATAAACTATAATTCACATAATTATATTTCTTATGATATTTTTGTTTTATTGTTTTTTAGGAATATGAAAATGTATTAAATAGTAAACCCATACATTACAAGTTGATACTTCCACATCATATTATTGTTTTCTCATAAAACAAAAGTCTTTAAAAAACATAATTTTTTTCTTGGTAAATTTTCACAATATTCTTCATGACCTCATCCTTGTTTCTAATATTCCTTAAAACCATTTTAAATATATTAAGACATGGTATGGTAATAACAATATTAGTAAGGGAATGAAAATTAATAAAACAATAAGTCAAGTGAATACCCATAAAACATTTTCTTTAGAACATGCCGTTTTTACATCGAAATAGGAATAATATTTTTTAAAAAATTTATATATTAATTTTTGTTAAAAAACCATTTCAATGAAACTCATTAAAAATAACATTGAATATATGTTCGTAACTTGGGAAAGTATTTTCCATATCACTCTTAAAAATAGAATAACCAAAATGGTCAAATTTCATCTCTAGAGTACAAAATGCATTGGAGGTTATAAAATAACCGCTTTTCCTTGGTTTATCATAGAACAATATGTCATTAGTTAATAATGTATCCAACCATTCTTTTTTATCATGGAACCACCATTCATTGGTTTATAACATAACCACCAGTCAACAAAAACAATTCACTAGAACCATATTATAATCCAAAAACCTAAAATGTGGCATCATAAAACTATTATATAGAAAAATTATATATTCATTTTAAAATCATATAATTTTAGAAAAAATTCACATATACACATAAAAATATTTTTATTGAAAATGAACATGGTATAATGTAAATGAAGCTTCACAAAATTACTCCATAATGATGGATGGAAAATATTTTCCTACAATGTAATAAAAAAGAACATTCTTTATGGGTTTTTTAAAATATGACAAAGAAGAACTTTAAAAGATTGATTTTTAAATAAATTAACAAACCTTAAGTATAAATAATCATGTATGTTATTTTTCTCTATAACTAATAAACATAGGTTAATTATTTACTTTCTTAATAAATGTTTACAAATTTATTATTCATTTTATCTCACTTATTTCAATGTTATATTCCATTAAATAATTATTTAAGTTAAATTATATGCATTGAAAATGGTCAAAGAATTCATTATTATGTCATCTCCAGAATAATTAACATGAAATAATTATAATATATATATATATATACTGAAATTATAAATCCATCCTTTAAATGTGGTTTTGAAAAGTGAACTATGTTATAGTTAATGAGATGATAGGTCATACAAACGTATGAGTAACGTTTCCATTATTCAATGATCATTACGGAAGAAAGGTAATTATTATTTTGTTTTTAAAGAATGATAGTAATATAATATATATCATATTAATTCTTTAAATATAATTATGTATATAATACTTATGATGTGGTAATGAAAAATGGATCACATCGCTCCGTGGAGATGGTAGTCGACACACACGCACAAATGACATTATCATTCTTATTTGTATTAAAGAGTAAGAACATAAATAATATATTATCTATTAATAATGGCTAATATGTCATTAATATCAAACATAAACATTAATTTCATCATTATAACTAGTCTTGAGAGATTGTGATAAAAAATGAATTACCTCGGTTCACAAGGCCTTGGTCATCCATGGACACGGACGATGAATTACTTTTTCCTTTAATAGAAGAGGAAATGGATATTAGTCATCATAAAACATAATATCATCTAAGTATATTTAGAATATTGGAGATATTATTTTATTATGTTTCAATAAGGTTTGAGGTATGTCGAATGACATACAATTCTAAAACATGCAACTAAAAACCGAACCCCTTCTTCAGAAACCAATATTTGATTAACACCTTAGTCCTTCTAAGGTTGTCGTTATGCCTAATATAAGGCCTCTATAATCAGGGGGATGTCTATGAAATTATTATTTAGCAATTATTAGAACAAAAATATGTTTTAAAGATTATTTAAATAGAAAGAACATGTGCCCCATTTTAAGAGGCTCGAGGGTCATTCTTGGAACCGATCAAAATAATAAATTAACATAAAATAATATTTAATACCCAGTTGTTGAAAACATATTAATTTTGAATTTAAGTTAATAATGTGTCGTAATAATATCATAAAATAATAATTTTATAAGTTTTGACTATATTTATACTCTTATCTTTTATATTTAACCCTTATTTAACCCCTTAAACTATTACCATGACAATATGATGTTTTACATTATTAGGGTTAATATTGTTAATATAAAATAAAAAAAGTCCAATAATAGGACCATGGATGATATATTAATCCTTATTCAAATCACTTCAACTTATTTAATATTTTTAAAAATTTTATATCATTTAATAAAATATTATTTAATATAAAATATCTATAATGTTAATTTTAGAAACTATTCATTAATTTGAAATTAATAATATAAATACAACACGTATAATTAGATAAAATATATTTTATTATATCTATAAAATTTCATGGTTATCTATGAAATCCATTTATTACAATAATTATCTCATGTTATTTTAATTTAAACATTTTAATATCGTTTTTTTATTTTTCCGTTAATTTAGTAATTACTTCACTGACATTGTGAAAGCATTTAAGGTAATTATTTCATCACTAAAAATTAAAAATAAACTACCAATATGAATAATAATATAATATATTTCAACATAGCATTTATGTTAAAACATATCCTTCCGATAACCAGTTATTTAAAATATTACACTTATTAAAAACAAGAGTGTGAGATGTTTTAATTTTCTTTATATAAAATACTATAACAGTCATAATATTATCAATGTGGCCCCAAAAGATATTAAATTCAACCCTTGGATGATTATGGTTGATATATAATCGTAAAATATGTTTTATGTAAGTTGTTTGTTCATTTTATGGTTCATATAATTTTTTTATCCTAAATTACCTAATTTACTATTTACCGTGGTAACCAAAAATTACTAAGTTTACTAATCATATATTCAAAAAACAAAAATAAAATATTCATAATATTTTTACAAATAATATCATAGATTTAATCTATATTTAAAAATTAAAAATAGTTAATTTAAAAAATTTAATTTTAAATCAAACTGAAAAAACACATTTAAATACTTTTTTTTCAAAAAAAATCATGTTTTAAATATATAAATTTCATATACTAAATTAAATTTTAAAATACATTAAAAAATAATTGGATTATTTTATATAAAAATTAAATAAAAATATCTAAAAAAATTCAAATCATAATTTAATCATGTAAACACTTTAAAATAATACACTTTTCAATAAAAATCTATATTTTTCACTATTCCCTAAAAAGATAAAATATTCATAAAATTATCAACAAATAAATTTGTAATATTTATTAAAATATGAATTTTTAAATAAAATTTAAATTTAAAAATAAATATTCTATAAATTTAAATATTCTATAATGAAGAGATGAAAACTCCTTTTAAGGAAAATGATTTTTTAAATTAAATGAATTTATAAAAAATTGTTTGATTATTTTATAATAACTCAAAATTAAAATGATATTGATTTTTTATATTATATTTATTTCATAAATTAGATATTCTTATTAATACACACTAATTTAATGGCTAATTTATAATGTTAACATTTAAATAACAATATTTAATTTTTCGTTAAGCTAGGTGTTTCGTATCATGTACACTATCCAATACAATGTTTCTTTTAAAAATACCATAATGTTAAATTTTCACAACATTTGAGATATTATATCCACACAGTTTTGGACTTGGGATCAGTATCCCAGTTTTGAATTTTCAAAATATTTTTCTTAAATTCCCACATCATAAAGAGGATTAATAAATCACCAACTTTATAAAAGAGAAAATAGAAGTTTTAAAGTAATATAGAGTAACATAAACCAAGTTTTCAAGTAGAATAAAATAATTGGGAAGTGAAAAAATGGATATTGAGGATAGAACTAACTCCACAAGGATGATATAGAGTGATAGAGAACATTTTCAAGGGAATATTAACAATCACAAAAGCATAAATCTATAATGGGTAAAAATTCCATTTATTTGTTAGTAAAAAGGTTACTAGATAATGTGTTTATTTCAATACAATTTTCCTAGAGTGAAGTAATTCAATAAATACATAGAATAAGAACATAAGAATGTATACTTACATGAATATTATTGTTTCATCCTTTAATAAATTCCAACTATAAACTCAAACTTTTATACTAATGATGATAATTAATTTTTCATGCTTTAATAAATAAAATCCACTAATATGGATCATAAAATACACAAAATAAAAAAAATTATCCATTTTTTCATTAGTAATTATCAAAAAAATATATATTTAGTATAAGATAAGACAATTCCTACTAATAATATACCTTTATTTAATGAAAAACATATTTAATCTCTAAAATTCAATAGTAATACCCAATGTTAAAAATAGATCATTTAAAAAATTATAATCCTTAAAATTACTGAAAAATATTATATACTAACATTGAAACACAAAAACATAAGAATTTGATAATACAATCTTCCATGATTATTTTAATATTTATATCTATATAACATAAATCACACTCAATGTCTCATAAAAAAAATATAAATTTATAAGTAACATAGTATACATGATATTCTAACCATTTCAATAAATAACATAAATCACAAAAAAAAAATCAATAAAATAATATATTTTTTCAGAACATAATTCAATTTTATTACTCATATAATGTTTCATAGTATTCTGTTTACCATAATCATATGAGGTCCCAAAAATAGTATACTTCTACCAAAATAATATTAATCTCATTATTCCCAAATAACTTCTCTATCTAATTTTTACCTCTATAATAAATATTGTGTCCCCCTAATGAATATAACCTTTATAAATTTGATCATTTTAAATAATAGAAAATAATTTCACATTAATCAGGACATCATGTAGGCCAGTGGTAGGTGATGCACGTTTGTTTCCCTTTAGTTGTGGGATCAATCCTCGTAGACTATCTAGATGTAACTGGTTACCGCCCACCCTACTGTTTATTTTTTTAAAACTATATTAATATGATCATTATAAAATTATAGAAATGTGAATAACATCCTAAAAAATATTTATAAACGAAATTTTTTAAACCCAAATGTTATCTCATACCATCATAATTATTTCATCAAAATGAAAAAAGAATTATTCCTCGAATAAAATTTTGACATGATAAACTTAAGGGTAACATATAACTCAAACTCAATAAAATTATCCAAATGTAATACCATCATCAAAAGAGTATTAGTACATTTAGTTATTTCATCATCCTTAAACCGATCATAAATCATAAATATATTATTTGTATAAATATTAATCATAGAATGTTCTTCATAATCCCCTAACCATTATTTTCAATATTATACTATAATAATCCATTCGAATAATAAAAAATATGAATCGTGTATTAATATTTGATAGTGTTAAAACATGAGCAAAAAATTGTTCCATACATTTCATATATCATTTTCACTTTCCTCATCTTCAATTATAATGGTGTTATGTATTTATAAATTGATATCTCCATAGTCATGCTAATCCCATTCATGAGACTTTTTTATATGACATCAATTTTTATAATGAACATATTCCCCATGATGAAAAAAATAAATTGATAACAAATAATGAAGTTCTTCTCCTTTATGGAGTAAATTGAACGTTAATGTTTTCCCTTAGAACATTATTTATTTCTAACTCCCTTTACCATAGTTGAAACATATCCCTATAAATTTTACAATGAATTATTTCAACATTCATGAGACATAGGATGTTGAATATATTCATCTTTATTATCATTTTCCCATGAACATCCACAGGGCGTAATTTATATCATATATAATTCATTAGGAAACTCATCAAGGATCACGTGGTTAATCTTTACTCCCCATTGATGGTTTAGAATGTCCACAAGGGTTCTCATTATAGTTCACATTCTATTTGGTTTCTCATTTCTAGAAAACTATTACCTCCAGAATTTTCCATTTATTAACAAATAAACTAACAACCCAGTATTTTATGATACGTCACTTTTTATATTCAATTTCTTCAATAATATAGGTTTCACAAAACATCAAAATTAAAAGAACAATGATATACAATTAAATAGAATTATTTCAAAACTATCAACATAACATAGACGTTAAATTTTGAAGAATGAATATTATTAAACATATTAAAATATATATATTATATATTTTAAAAAAATTTATTAAATTAATCTATGTTTTTTTATTGGGACAAGATAATAATGAAACTTATTTTAAAAAATAAAAGGATATATTTTTTAAAAGTTAATTTTACCACCTTTGATTGGTGAACTTATTTTAAAACAAAATATTGAAACGTTTTTAAATTATATTGAAAAAAATAAACTTCATTTTTAAAATGATAATGTCAAAATAGATATAGTGAGAAATTTTGGTATTTTTCTGAAACATTTATTCTCCAGTTAATAGTATGAAATCATGGTTTTTCAAAAACAATTATTTTCTATAAATTATTAGTATATTTATGATTTTATTCATAACCACATATATAAATGTATAAATAAAATTTAGGCATATTATAAATGTAAATATAGTATATATATTAATGAATAAGTAAATAAATGTTTTAAAAATGATAAATTATGTGTTGGTATTTTCATGAAACACAATTGTTTATTTACAACTTTTTAGTTAATTTTGATTTCTTAAAATAAAATTATTTTCATAAAATAGATTCATATATTAATATTATTTTCTTATTTATTAAGATTATTTTTTTAGAGATTAATTAATTTATCAAAGTGTCATAAAGACAGTTATAATATTATAATCTGTATTTTTCAAGTAAATGATGATTTCATTTAATAATTTAATTTCTCATATTAATAATTTTTTTATTAAATATGGTTAATATTATAATTTTACATATTAGAAAATGGTTAGGATAAATTTATTCTATTTTTCTAAAATTGTTGAATTTGTGAATAGTGAAATACGATAATTTACACTATTTAACAAATACATGAATTATGAAGTCATAGTTGATGTATGGATGATTTAATCCCACAATATCAAACTATAATTAATTTATATAATATATTTATTGATAATTCGAAATCTATTTATAGTCTTGAGGAATAATAATAATCTAATGAATAAAATAATGAGAAAACACCACTCTTCTCCACTATAAATACAACCCCTCACTACCTCTTATCATCACACCTATTAATAAATGAATCATATCTAATTTGTACCCAATAATCCTAAAAAGTATCCTATACAGTAACAAATGATTACGGTATCAAAAAAAATACCAAAACCAATTTCCCAAAGGAGGTTCTCAAGGATAATAATTAAAGAGGTAAAATCATCTTTCCCCCTCTTTATTTTCTTTTCACTTTATTTTCTTTTATTTTACCATCATAACCTCCGCAATCCAAAAATAAATGATAAATATAGTATCATATATATACTATAATTTTATTATTTTAATTTAAATTCCACCATTATCCTTCTTCTCTACTTCTTTTTATTCTAAAAATAAAAACATCATTAGTGAGGTGCTGATTTACCACCTTTATGGACGACGTTTTTTTTCTATTACAAATTCAAGCGTGGTCATAAATCAATTTTTATGGTTATTACAGATTTTAATATATTTATTTCATATCATTTAATGTTTTAAAAAAATTATATATACATAATATTAATTAATTAAACAAAACTATTTTGCGACTATCAAAAAAACAACCAAAATAATCTAAATAATTGTCATTATCATCTTATTTAATGATTCATCCTCACCCAAAAAAAACATCTGAATTTTATAAATATTTTATATTATAAATAATCATTAATAACATATAATTTCACGTCTTTACAACTGTTCCCATTTTATCTTATCTTACATACTTGTATATAAGGGAACCAGTCTTTAAAATCATGAAAACAAACTCTCACAAACGATTAAATTGAGTGTTATAACTCATCAAAAAAAACCATGAATGAACAAAATAAAATTATAATAAATGAAATAAAGATTTAATAGGTTATTAATTATATTATTAATTAGTCTAATTTAATTATCTAGGATTTTACGTATAAGTGAAGAATGCTTTCAAACATATGGAAAAGGGTTTCTTATCACACTTTTATTTCCATGAGATTTCCCTCATTCACCTCTTTTTTTATGTTATTTATATATACTTCCATTTTATATATAATATAATGAATATATTTATATTTTAATTATATTCCATGATTCATTTGATCATTATTAATTTTTGGTCATACAATTCGATTGATTACAAAGCGGTAATTGTTTCTTCTAAAATCTCCATTTTCCTATAGGGAACTCATTCCATCTCTCTTCCCCAATTTAATTATCAATTATTATAATGAACTATTATAAAATTATATGTTTAGATTAAAAATATATGTATCTATCTGAAATTATATTTATTTTTGGTGGAATTACAAGGTTTGTTAGGTTTCTTTTTCAGTTCCCCCGATAAGAAAGCCTGATTAAAGGGAACATCTCAATTTCTTAACCACCTTTATATACATTCCATGATTTATTTTGAATAAACAATATTTTTCAAAAATCCCAATTTTTGTTCTATAAATTATTTATTTCATTTCTTGTATTATGATAACATTTATTCCCTTTCCCACTTAAAATGTTCTTTCAAATTTTACCTGATACCTCTCCAATGTGGCTCATTTCTAATGTTTTATACAAACTCTTTTTACATGTTGGACCTTATTTATACATAAAATATATTTTTCCCCATTTTATTTTATATAATATTTCATGTTTAAAATCTAATTTTATAAAAAAAATTATAAAAGAAATCTTTTTTCCAATGTAAATGGTCATTTTCCAATGAAATTATCAATGATTTTAATAGTTTATTTTCATATGATTATGATTGAAATAATTTAATGTTTTATGGTAAAATTGGATTTAATGATATATTTTTTAAAATATTAATCATCATATGAAGAAAAAAATTAAGCTTTGTAAGTGATGGGTGGAGCCACCTCTAACCCCTTGATGCATCAGTAAGCCAAATTAGACAAACTAAACTAGACTTTTACCCATTTATGTATGGTGTCTTGGACAAGGCCTTAAAGGTATTTTTATGAAGTTAGACATTATGTGACCCCTACTTTTTTTATTATTAATTGATAATACATGTGATTTTTTGGATAATATAATGTCAATGGTTATGGTTCATGTGATTATTTATATGTAATTATTTATTCTTCTATTATTCCAACTATATTATGCTCAGAGTTATGTTTAAATGGAATGTATTTTAGTTATTAATAATTTTTTATTTTGATTGTTATTATATTTTATATTTTATTTATTACCCTTATTGATCATATATTATTACCCCTTTCTTAGGTTTTATTTTTCCATAGGATGTGAAGATGTATATAATGAATGTCTTTCAGGGATAATCATGGAGTCTATGGGTGTTTCCAATTGAGTTAATATATTGTGTTTTTTCTTTAGAGTTTTAATGTAAAGTTCACGTATATAATAATTATTCCAAAACATCTAAACTAACAAGTCATTTATTATATAAATCTGGTATTTATACTAATGTAATAATGTAAGGCAGCAGCTCCGAGATACTAGAGTCGGTGTGTTCACAGTTGGTATCAGACAAAGTTTAGTGGAAACCTTGGAACTATATTTAGAAAAAATATAATAAATAACATGGAATAAATATATTATTTGAGGATAACAATAGAATAATATACTATAAATTTGGTAAGGTAAATATTATGTGGGTATTATTAGAAATAAATCCATATATAGATACTAAAATTGTATGTTGTTTGGGAAAAAATGTATATAGGAGTAACAAATCTGACAAGGTAAGTCAGGCATAACTCAGTGTAGCATAATTCATGATAATGGGCCATACAATGCACCTTGTCTGACACACATAAGGGATATGCTTAAGATAATTCACATTTTATGTACAAACCATTTTGATGGGTTTAAAAGAAAAAATTTTCCCAATGTAATGATGTTTATGATAATGAGACTAGCTATGAATAATTTTTTCACTTTATGTTAACTATTTCAAGAGTTTGCGATTATAAAATATGGTTTGTAATTTTATTATTTAATCTAATGTATACCATTATTTAAAAATGGTTCCCCACATAAGGAATGTGAACATCACTAGTGCACATGATCTAATGTGAAATAATGTGCATATATTTTATAGTCTCATGAAAATATTTCCAAGGTAACAAGTCTCGCAAAAATTCTCATCATATGAGGATATATAATTATATGCTATCAATATGGAGAAATAATTCTCCATGTATTATGATTTTTAAAAGAAAAAATAGAATAAGAGGATAAAAAATAAAATGTTGGATAAACGGAATAAGGGAAAGGAGTATTTTTACACATTTGATAATTATGGAAGGAAACATCAAGGTTTATGCATAAGAGGAAAATGATATTGATTCTTGTTTGGGTAAAATTCCAAAACGATGATAATTAAAAGATACTGAAATAATTTTTCCATTATTCAATTATTTAATTGTAATGGTATGGGGAACTATGCAAAAGAATGTCCCAAGTGTCCAGGGAATATAGATAAGATGAAACAAAGGGATCATGGACAATATTATTCAACTTCCTCAAATGGAGTGGAATGATTAATATTCTTATGTTTGGATTCAATAATTTTGTTATTTGGGTATTTTATCAATGGTTCTATTTTTATAAGATTAATGGGATATATAAGGGTTTTACCACAATACTTATTCGTTATAGATTTGTATTCATAAATGTTTTAGATATGGTTTGAAGGAGATTAATGTACTTATAAATTTTGTATGTGATAAAAAGAGTTACATTTTTTCAGAGAATCTTAGGCTATGTTGATTTTGGAAATTTAGTTACCATCCTTCTACTTTTTTTAGTTATTGAATACAGATTGTCATGTTCTAAAAGAGTCTTAAAATTAACTTGTTGGTGAATGGATTAAGTTAAACAAGGGAATTTATTGTTTATTGATAACATATGATACCTTTTTGGTTTCAGTAAACATTTAATCGTTGATTGTATGACTTATGTAACATATGATTTATTAAAAGTGTTTTAGTCATGATAAATTCATCTTGAACTATCATTTCTAGGTTTAAGGGACGAAGTAAAAAAAGATAGAAGAAAATAAAAAATATAATATTATGATTATGACATGTAAATTGATAATATAAGTTTATTTCTCAAATTATTACCAGAATATTAAAATAATCCATCAACTCTAGGAAAAATATTATGAAAATAAAATTTAATTAGTTTACATTTATTTCTGATAAATCAATTGTATTTTAACTGATCACAATATTAATGGATTCATGATGATTACACTTTAAAAATGACCATGTTCTATATTACTCTCAATCAGGAAATGATTGTTATATTTCTATTCCATTTCACTGTTATTTATTTCCAATATGATTTATTACATTAACTCGTAGTTTTTTGATGACATTATCATTTCCCTTTCCCTCTTATTAAGAGGATATTTTATTAACCGTATTTTAGAACTGGGTTTCCTACAAATGATTTTTTAATTATCAACCTTGGATTTTATAAAAACAATTATAAATTACAAGGAAGATATTTTTTGAATGTGTGAAGAATTTAACTCCCCAAAATAATATGGTACATCACTTTTTAATTCATATTTCATTGACATAATAGGTTTCTTATAACTCTAATATTAAAGGAACAATGATGTTCAATTAAATATCATGATTTCATAATGATCAGTATCCCTTGCTGTTAAATTATATATAATGAATAGTATTAAACAAATTATAAATTTAAAGGTTATATATTTAGAAATTTTTTTTACATTCATCCAAATTATTTTATAGGAAAAATATAACAACGAATCTATTATTATGAATTAAAAGACTATATTTTTTAAATGTAAATTTTTCCACCTTTAATTATCACACATAATTTAAAAATAATTTTTAGATCTTTTATAAATTATAATTATCAAAATAAACTCCCTTTTTAATATCTGAATATCAAAAATATCTTAGGGTGTAATTTTGTTATATTTTTGAAATAGTTGAATTTTTTGTAATTATAAAATATTGTAATTTAGGGTATTTAACAAATACATGAATTATGGAGTCATAGATGATGCATGGATGATGTAAGCACATAATATCAAACTATTCTCACTATTTCAATATATTTAGTGATAATTATAAAACTATTCATTGTCTTGAAGAATAATAATAAACTAACAAATAAAATAATGAGAAAACAACCCTCTCCTCTGCTGTTAATAACACCCTCTCTATGTCTTATCCTAAAACCTGTTAAACCTTTAAGACATTACAATATCTTTACAATAAACTACCCAAGTATATTTCCCAGGTCTAGGAGGATTTGGTATCCATAAAATACCCCAACCAATTTCGCTATGGAGGATCTCAAGGATAATATTAAACTATTAAAATCATATTTTTCTCTCTTTATTTTCCATTCAGTTTCTTTTCTTTTCATATAATATCCTCACCTTCTATATCCAAACAAGAATTATAAATTAAATATTTTATATATAATATAATTTTATTATGTCAATGGAAAATCCATTATCATGTCTCTTCCCATCATTTTTTATTCAAATAATGAAAACATCATTGGTGAGGTGCTGATTTACCTCCTTCATTGATGATATGTTTTTCTCCAATTCCACATTCAAGGATGGTATAAAACCACGTTTATGGTTAAAAAATATTATAATATATTTATGACATATTATTTAATTATATAATACAATATATATACATAATACTAATTAATGTAACAAAACTATATTATGATCATCAAAAAACTGACTAAATAATCTAAATGATTATCAATAACTTCTTATCTAAAGTTTCATACTCACCCGAAATAACCAATTGACTTTTATAACCATTTAATATTCTATATTTTCATTAATCATAAATAATTTAAATTCTAGAAAACTTTTTTTAGTTCACTTTATTTTCACATATGTATACAAGTGAATGAATCTCAAAATACTAGGAAACGAACTCTCCCGAATATTGAAATTGGGTCTTATAACTCATAAAAGAGATCACAATTTAACTTAATAAAATTATAATAAATATAATAAATGTTTAATTGGTTAAGAACTATATTATCAATGAATCTAATTACATTATCCAGGATGTTACTGTATAATACCGAATGATTTCGTGCATAAGGTATGTAGTTACTCATCTCACATTTATTTCTGTGAGATTTCAGTAATTAACCACTTATATATTATATGATATGTATGTATACATCCATTTGAGATATAATATCACGAATCTTTTTATCATTGTGGAATTCAATTATTAATTTGGTGATTATGAATTTTTTTTCATATGATTTTATTGATTACAATGTGGTTAGGGTTTCTTCCCAAACCTACATTTTCCGTCAAGATATTCCTTCTCTCTATTTACCATAATTTAATTATTAATTATTATAATTTAATACTTATTTTTGATTTACTCCATATATGAAATTTTTATTAAAGGGAACATCCCAATATATTACATATTTTCAAGCACATTACGAAATCTGTTTTAAAACACCAATATTTTTCTCAAAGCATAATTTTTTTCAGGAAAAAATATCTTAGTTGATTTTTAGTTTTACAAAAATAATGATTCAATTTTACCCTTAAGTGAAATTTTTATATTCTCACCTATACCACCTCAGAGTCTCTCAATTGTAATGTTTCTTAAGAACTCTTTTTTATATATTAGAAATCATTTAATCATTCAATATATTTTTTATCACTTTTAGTTTCGGGGATATTCAGGTTTAGAATATTATTTCATGAAATATTCAAGTGATTTTTCGAAAATGAATCTTATTTACAAAGTAAAAGTGTATTTTTATGAAGAATTTATCTATCGTTTTTAGAGTATTTTAATATATGAGTCTCATTCAAATAATTCGATGTGGTATGGGAAACATTGATTTAATGATATATTTTTAATCTATTATTTACCGTATGTGGAATGAATTAGACTATGTAAGTGATAGGTGAGGCCCGATATATACCCTCGATGCATTAATAGGTCTGATGAGTCAAAATAGACTAGGTTTTTAGCTATTTATGTATGGTTCCTTAGATGAAGCCTTGATGTTATGTTTATGATTTTAGGAATTATTCATTTTCTCATTATGATATTAATAATTCATAATCCAATTTTATTTTTGACTAATTTAATATCCATGGTTATGCTTCATGTCATTGTTTATATAGAATTAAATATTAAGATTTCTTCGGAAAATATTATGCTCATGGTTATGTTTAAATGGAATGCATTTTTTTATTCACCTTACCTTATTATTTTTATGATTATAGCTTCTGTTATTTTGATTACCCATATTGACCATTAGTTCTCACCACATTTTATGTTTTATCTTTTCCCAGGTGGTGAATATGTATATTATGAATTCCATTAATTTATTATATTGGAGTTAATTTGTGTTTCCAATGGATTTTATATGTTCTTTTTTCTATTCAAGTTTCGTTATAAATTCCATGTATGTAATATGGTATCCAAAACTATTACAATGATTGCTCCAATGGGATTCAATTCTTTAATCTATGCCAACGTAATAATTTAAGGCACCATATCCAAACTACTTGGGTTCAGGTACATGGAAAAATGGGTTGATTAAATGTATCAATAAAATCATGATATATCATATTAAGTGTAAGATAAACAATAATATATCCTTATTCCTGTTGTCTCAAACAATATAAATTTATCTAAAATAACTATGACCCTCTTTACCACACAAACAATTGTAGTTATATAAGTCTTATAAATTATTCCTAAATATTATATTATCCTATGATGTTATCCAAATTATCCTCTAATACCAACTGTAAGGACCTAACATTAAAAATTTCATATTCTTTTGGATTTTAACTATATTCAAATTATTACATTCATGATGATATTTTTTAGAGTTTAATAGAATTAAGAAAAATTTTATATATTAATCCCACATATTAAAACTAAATACTTTTACAGAGTATCCATTTTTCCATAAAACTAACATATTTAAAAAAAATGATATTATTTCATAATTAATGTCCATAATTTTCCATTGGACCTCATCTTTGTCCATAATCTCCTAAGAACCCAATGAAAACATTTTATAAATTTTAATGAGCATAAAAACATTTGTAGGGTACAAAAAAGAATGAAAATCACTAGGCCATTGGATAATCAAAAAAGTTTTCTTAAAAACTATCCATTTTACCCCAATAAATGAATCATCTTTTAAAAATGATCATTATCTTACAATTTGAAAATGTAATGATTACAATGAAGAATCCTTAGGAATCCTATTAAACTTATAAATTTAAATTAGAAAATAATTTTCCATACCACTCTTACAAATGGAATAAAACTTATGGTAAACATCTATATATAGGGTACCGAATGCATTGGATATTATAACATAACACCCGTCCTTATTCTACCATGGGACCACCAAACATTGTTTGATAAAGTAACCACTTATCCTCAGTTTATTATTGAAGAACCCATAGTTGGTTTATAACGTAACCACTCATCATCATAAACAATTCCCAATAACCATATCATAATTGTAAAACATTAATTACTTCATCATAGAAATATTATTAAGGAAAATAACCATTTTAGTTTTTTAAATTACATATTTTTAGGAAAACTACTCACATATAATGAAAAATAATATATTTGAAAATAAACATGTAAAACAGAATGTAATATTAAAAAGATTAAGGAGTCATGATGGTGGGAAAATCCAATCATCCTGTATAAGTTAAACAAATAATTCTGGATTTTGGTAAAAAATGATGAAGAGGTACTTTATAAGAGGTTTTTAATAGAATTTCCTTTAACTTAAGACAAACTCATCACATACAATAATTTTCTTTAAGAATATTGAACACAGGTTAATAATTTACTTGATAATGAACAATTTTCATGTTTATTATTAATTTTATATCATTTATTTTAATATTATATACAATTAGTTATTAATCTATGTTTACATCGATTGTATTAATGACATTCAGTTCGTATGTCCAAAATGACCTCAGAAAGTTTAAAATTTTCAAAGATGTAATTATTACATCATCTAATATACAATTTTTTATACATAGTTATCATTTTTATATATCAATTACTCTTTTAAATCCATACATTAAATAAGGATATAGAAATGATCTATGTAACAATCATGGTTATGGTGGGATGTACGTACGTATGTGTATTTTTTAAATATTTCAACAATAATTACATAGAGAAGGTACGTAAAAATATATCTTTCTTGAATATTAATAATAACATATATATCATATTAAATATTTAAATATACTTATATATATCTTCTATGTGTTGTGGTGATGAAAAAGGAATCATATCACTTCATGGAGGTTGCAGTCCACATATACACAAGAATTTCATTATAATTCTTATTTGCTTAAAATGGTAAAAATATAAATGATATTTAAAATTTTAAGAATGAACAAAATGTCATGAATATAATATATTAACATTTATTACATCATTTTAACTAGCCTAGAGATATAGTGATGTAAGATAAATTACATCAGTTCAAGATTAGATAGTCTGTTGTACATAAGGTTGATGAATTATGTTACCATTTTATATAAGAAGAGATAGATATGCGTGATTAATATAACATAATAATATATCCACATATATAATATTTTTTAGTAATTATCATATCATGGTTGAATATTGTTTTATGGATAAGGAATAAGAATAAAAAAAACACTAGATAACAAATATAACTTTTTTCTGGAAAACCATCCTTGATTATCACCTTATGCCTTATAAGGTTGGTTTTATTTCCTAAAATAAATAATATATAATGATTAGAGTAGCACAATGATGTTATTTTACAATGTATTGGCTGAGCTAAAATGGTTTTGAACTGTAATGAAATGGGAATAAGATGTTCTCTTTTACAAGAAAGGGAGGGTAACCCTTGGAACATCTCAAAATAATAAATTAATATAATACTAATATTTTTTAAAAAATTGATACAAACATAATAATTTATAAGATAATATGATTATGGGTAAAAATATACACTAAAAATAAAAATTATATATGTTTTGACTTTATTTCATCCCGTATATTTTGGTTTTAACCCTTATTTAACACCTTTATCACTTACCATGAAAACACGATATTTTACAGATTGAGGGTTAACATAGTTTATATAAATTGGAAAGTATCTATTAAATGGAATATGGTTGATATTTTTCACATTATCTGGATCACTTTTCCAAATTGTTGATTTTTATAAATTTTATATAATTTAATCAAATATTGTTTCCTATAAAATATACATATTATCAATTTTAAGAATTATTCATTACCATGACATTAATAATATCATGAAAACACATATAACTCAATAAAATATTATTATATCCATAACTTTTTAAGATCATATAAAAAATTATTTGAAAACATTAGTTATCTTATATTATATTTATTATTATCTTTTTAATATAATTTATTTAATCTTTCCATTAATTAAATGATTATTTCATTAGCATTGTGAAATCAATTAAGGTAATTGTTATTTACTAAAAAATTATAATTCCCTGATGAAAGAAGCCTAAAACTTGTGCCTTACTTTTTTACATTAGCATGATTATGATGAATCAAAACTGAAGGACCGATTAATTTAGCAATTATTTGAAAGCTAGATTACATACCTGAGAAATGTATTACATTGGGAAATAGAAAATAAAAAATGATATATAAAAAAGAAAATGAACAGAATCATTCAAATAATAATAAATTATTTATAATTAATAACTTGTGGAAATAAAAACAATTATGGTGAGTTCAAATGCTCTGTAAGCGTTTAGTGTAACAGAATATATCCTAGATTAATAAAGAATAATCAATATAGAAAGGTAGATAATGAAACATGCAATCCATTTAAATATTCATATAATAAATAATGAATATGACAAGGTAAATAAACTAGCACACATTTTATACAAATCTATTGATATGTAATAATCAATATGGTACGATAGATAATTGAAGAATATGTCATTTAATAAAAAAACTAATATTGAATTAAACCCATAGATAATGAAGAATAAAAAATATAATGGATAATAATAATAATTGTATTACCAAAAAAGTAAAAGATTAATTATTAGACTTTATATTTCTCCCGAACATGATACCTTTACCATAAAAATCTATCCTCAAGAAAGTTTAAAACATAATGTGTAAAAACCCATCTAATTTTGCTTATTCATTTCATCTCATAAGACTACTGATGCATCAAGGGGATTTCATTAACCAATCTTAAACTATGCAGTTAATTTACAAATCATTTATATTATATCAAATAATTAATTTAAAATTGAACAACATTCCTTATCATCAAATATATGTATTGAGTAAATGATAAATATTTATTAATATTTAATTAGTTAATCAAATAACAGTCCAAGTGGAAATTGTATTTAAAATATTTATAAGGTATACTTATTAATATTATCTATTAAATGATAATATGGATATTTAGGATAAATTTAATTTATAATAAAATTGATCATAAGTGAGTGATTATTTGAAATGAACTTAACAATAATAAAATAAAGTGATTTTATAAAGGTAACTTTTACCACTAGACAATTTTCAAGCCAAAACCCACTCAATGAGATTGTTCAATTTGAAAAATAAAATTCCATGAAAATTGATTGAATCATGATATGAATTGAAAATGTAGAACTATATACACTATATTAATGTGAATTGGATCGTAATTACAAATAAGTCTCAAGGGAATGTAAAGTAGGATGAAATCCCTTTTCTTGTGATTTATTTTAGTTACATAGCATTTAACATCCAATTTAGTTGTTTAAAACTTTATAATAACATAAAAAACAACCATATACATATTTTATATATTAGGTATTGTATTCTTATGATATTCTACTACCCATTAATTAATAATCTTTTTTTATTATCACAATTTTGGGTATTAATTTCCCAGTTATTCAAGTTTATTTTGCCTTGTTATTTTTTGTCATCTTACATATATCATTATTTAATCATATCAAAAATTTAAATATTTATTTAAAATTATATATATTATGTACATATATATATTAAGATTAATACATAATTTTTGGAGATAATAAATGAAATTCATTGTTTGTAGAGATTGTAGATTGTACGTATGCCTGAACAGTACTTTTATTTTTTTAAATGACCAAGAGGAAATTTATTAAAATAAATAAAGGAAATTACAATAGTCTGAAAGAGGAAATTTTATTACAATCATTTTCATAAAAATGGATAAGGTAAACTGGAAACTCATCGGTCCATGTAATGGCTTGGTTGATTCCCTTGTTAGCAAGACCATCAGCCACCATATTCTCTTCCCAATAGGAATGGGTGGAAATGTATCCGAGCTCTTGAATCTAGTTAAGGTAGTTCATCCAAATCACAGTAAGAGGCCAGGAAAAATTGAACACCCCATTTCAAATTTCATGAAAAATGGTGGTTGTGTCACTTTCAATCCAGATGTTGTTCCAGCCATTTTTTTTAACAAAGAGAATAACATTGATAAGAGCCAACATCTCAACTCAAGGGAGGAGGTGACACCACATCTTCCATAGAAGAAACCATGGAAATGTCCTCGAGAGTCTCTAATGATAGCACCGTAACCTGCAGGCCCAATATTTCCTTTAGAGGCCCTATCCACATTGATCTTGATCCATAAAGAAAGCGGGGCTTTCCAGAACACCTCAAGAAATCGTTTAGGCTGAGGGAAGATACAATCAATCCTAAGACGTTGCAGGATCACAAAGTCACCAACCGAGTTGTCAAAATAAGCTTTCTGGATCATGGAGGCATCACTAATGGCAATCATAATTCTCATCTGACCTAAAATGAGATGGGGTGAGTAATTATTATGAATAACGGAATTTCAATCATACAAGATAACGTATAGGAGCTCTGAAATAGAATATAAGAAGAGGTTCTTGATTTTCTATGAATAGTCAAGCTCCACATATCATTTTAGCTGGTGGAGGATACTGTCAGAAAAACTCCATCTGTAATAAAAAATGTCAGTAATAAAATTCCAAAGAGATGAGGCCTTAGAACATGACAGAAAGAGATTATTGGGATCCTCTCTATGTTGATGACAAAGGTGACATTTATAATAGAGATGAATGCCAATATTGTAGAGACAAATCTCAGCGGGAATCCGTTTGTGTGCAATACTCCAAATGAGATTAAGTCTTGAAGGTTTAATCCGTAGTTTTTTAAATGATTTTAACCAGTAAAAGATAGACACGATGTCCGAGAAAACATTATTGTAAAAAATTTTGGACTCAAGAATACCGTTGTGAGCCGGTTCCCAAACAAGAAAATCATCATCATTAGAGAAGGGGTAACCATAAACAACTTGCATGATAGAGTCCTGGAGCTCCGAATATCTAGAGTACATCACTTTATTTATGGTGCAGTTAATGCTATCCGGAGAGGTATTGGGAGAAAAAATGAAAACAATGGGAGTGATAGTCTCATTTTCCATCCAAAATCAAATGGTGGTTTCTATGCTAACCAACCATATTGATTTTTCCATGATGTGGGAAAATGAGTTTCCAATGGAAGACCAAAGCGAGGATTGGACATAGTTCAAATTCCATTTTTTAAACCTCTCAAGAATTTTTTTACTAAGGAAGAAAATGGAGTCATATTTATTATTTATTAGTCTCTAGGTGAGTCTGGCATAGAGGGACTCATTAAAAAGTATGAGAATTTGTATACCAAGGCCACCCATCTTGATAGGTTTACAGTAGAATGACCAGGGAATGGTAATAAGTTTCTTATGAATGATTCTTCTGGTCCTGACAAAATTTTTTATATTGGTATTAATTCTCTTGAGAAGACAAAGAGGCCATTTGTAGATCAGGAGGGAATACACCATTTTGGAGACCATGGTCGATTTCACATGGAAAATACTGCCATCCATGGATAGGGATTTCCCTTTCCTAGATGAGAGCTGATTAATCACCTGATCAACAAAAGTGTTTAAATAAATAGATTTAGGACTACCCCAAAAAATGGGTACTCCAAAATATTTAAAAGTGATGGAAGCTTAATTGATGCCAAGATTTTCTCTGATGTGACTTTTCCTATAGAGGGGGAAAGTTTTTCCAAAGATGATAAAAGATTTATTCCCAGTGATGGATTGACCCGAGATCTCTTCATAGTGGGATAAAGAGTTTTCAAGCCTAAGAATATTTCTTTTACTCCTATTGAGGAGTAGGATTATGTTATTAACATAAAGAATATGGGACGGAACATTTAGATTCATGGCTACTTGAATAGCTTTGAGTTTTTTATGATGAACTATAGAGGTGAGCAGTCTACTAAGGTAGTCCTCTAAAATGGAAGAGTGGATGGTTGAGAGAGGATCGCCTTGTCAGACCCGCTTACAACATTTGAAATATCCCTTAGGGGAGCCATTAACAAGAATAGAGATCGAGGAAGATTTAAAAAGAGAGTGAATCCTATTGATGAAGATATCATTAAAGCAAAAATCATGGAGAACTGTGCAAATTAAGGACCAATAGATGCTATCAAAGGCTTTCCTAACATCAGGATTTATGGTAATCCATACGTCCAAAAACAAATTTATTGTAATCTCATAAAATATATTGTGTAAAGGTAAGTGTTATATAACAATTAAATTAGAATAATTATAATTTAAATAAAATATGTATCATATAAAAACTATAAATCCATTTTTATTATTATCCTTGAAATTTGTTAAGAGAAGAACAAATGACATCGTTTCGTGAGGCAGTAATTAGTTGTACACTCCAATGATGATTGTGTATCAAAATTAATGGAATTATGGAAAAGTTTAGTTTATAACATTAATATAAAAATATCATTTTTTTATAATTATATTATTATATGACAAATATATAAAAATAATTAATGGGGTGGTGAATTAAATGAAACAAAAGTGATCATTTAAGAAATTTAGCTCTTCTTTATGGAACTACTTTTTTCTATACCAAAAAAACTACTTGATTTGATTTATATCTAAAGTGATTAATTTATGATTAGTGGATAGAATTTTGGAGATTATTTGTGTATGGTATGGTTGATACAATGATATTTACAGTGTGAATAAGTGCAAGAGGTGATTGCCTTTTTATAGTGGCGGAGTATTATCATTCTTTTAAATATAAAAAGTTAAACACTATTAAGAGGACTTCCATGCATCATGTGACTCAAATAATGAACATAATTTGATAAAATGAAGTGTATGATAGTAATATGTCCATAAAATAGGTTTTTACATGTTTTTATGTTGTTTTCACCATTATGTTTATTGTTTAGTCCCTTCTTAAGATTTATTTTACCAAAATAATTTTAATTAATTTTAACTGCATTCACTAATGTTTTTGGTAAAAATGTGATTTTACCTTTCTAAAAATAATGAATTATTATGAATTAAAATATGAACTTCATTTTAAAAAATTCCAATAATATAAGTGGTATAAATTACTTTATATTTAATATTTTATACAGGATGAGAAAAAGGGTTTTTGAAGTAAAAATGTTCAAATGTTTGAGATATTTTTATATCCAATATCATTGTGAAATTCAATATAAATACCAAAATTGGATTAAATGATTTAATTTTTTTATAATTATAATTTATAAATAATTAAAGAAATAATTTAACCACATAAATTATTTTTATTAAAAATAATTTTTCAATTAATGTTTTGTATTTGTTACTATTCGTCAAAAAATAAAATGTTACAGAAAACTAAAAAAAATCACCCGAATATAATTTTGAAATTATTATTTTCAAAATTAAGTTTATATTATCTAAAAAGGTTTACAAATTTTTTAAAATTTAATTCTTAAAAAAAGCGCTCTATTAATATGAGAAAAATACATCTTTAGAATAATAAACCTTTTTACGTATAAAATTGGATTTATTCTAATCATAAACCTCATGATCATGTTGGATGAATGTATAAACTTTTTATTAGATATATAACCTATAAATTTCTTTATTATCATTCAAAAATAGGGATCAATTTAATTTATTAAGATAAAACACCTTGGTGGGAATTAAATAGTTATTCATAAAAAAACACGGTTTATATTCAATTGGGTTCTATATTAATTTAAGGCACTAAATAATTATATATAAATATATATATATAAGGTTTTTCAAATTTATTTAATAAATTCCATACATGTCATTACAATGGCTTTTTAAAAACTATCATATTAATAGTATATTGTAGTTTTTTTAAACTAGGATTCACATATAACGCATGCTATCAAAGAATATCAGTACTTTGTGTAACAAAATACATCTTAGTATTGTGTGTACCAAAATCTAAACTCAATGTTGTGATTAGAATAATATTAAATTATTGTTTCACATAAATATAGCAAGAAAAAAATTAAAATTATTCTAGAAGGGAAATATTGTAAAGTCTTAAGGTGTTATAAAAATAAATTATCATGATGAAGATAGATATATTAGATTTCAAAATAGTATTTATATTGTAACATATCATTTTTATAACACCTTATTAAAAATATTACACTTAAGAAAATAATAGTTTGATATGTATGACATTTCTTGAAATAAAATACTATAAATCTCATAATCTTATCCTAATGGCCCAAAAAGGAAATCAATTCAACTCGTGGATGATTATGGATGAGATATACTAATATAATAATATTTAGGTGGGTTTTTTGGTCATTTCATTGTATTTATAATTTTATTTTTAACCTAAATTACCCAATTTATCCTTTACCATGGTAACAAAAAATTTATAAGGTTACTATTCATGTTATCAAAAATTAAAAGAGAATTATTTAGTAAATTTAGTCTCACAGATTCAAAATAAGGATACAATTTGTCAAAATTCATAAAATAGAATTTTGACAATAGAATATTAAATTAAACATAAACAATGCAATGAAAAAGCCATATTTTTCGGAAAAATTCCATTTTAAATATAAAATGATTTTATACTAAATTCATGTATAAAATACATTTGAAAAACCCAAATTGTCTTATTTTAAATAAAACTTAATTAATAAAAACATACTAATAATCCAAAACATAATTTTACCATGTAAATACATTAAAATAAAATATATCTTCAAATAAATACCAGTATTTTTCAATGATCTCTAAAAAAGTAAAATTTTTAAAAAATTCTCAAAAATTTATTATAATATAATATTTAAATGATAAATTCATAATTGAAATTCATTTTTTCAAATAAAAATTCATGAATTTATAATATTCACTCATGAAATGTTGAAAATCACATTTTGGATTTTTTTTTAAAAAATAAATGAATTTAGTAAAAATCATTCGATTATTTTCTTAGCACATACTAATATATTTATATGGAGTGGGGAATTTATATTTATTTCTTAAAATTTGTATTACTATTCATATACACTAGTATTATGACCATATAATAATAGTCACATTTTATTAATAACATTTAGTTTTCCATTTATGATCGATGTGACATATCTTGTACGATATCAAATAGCTTTTCCCTTTAAAATATAATGATATTACAAAGTGTATCTAAAAGGAATCTAATCACATAAAAACTCAGTGTAGTGTTAATAAATTTAATCTTATGTTAAAACAAAAAACAACCATTACTTCATAGCTCTTTAATCACTATATATATACCCCTTAATCACTCATTATTCATCGTGATCGAGTAAAAATTACTTTATGTAGAATTTCATAATACATCATTCCTAGAAACAATAATATAAATCATTTCTAATGATTAGAAAATATCATAAAATAAGAAAATATATAATCCATACCTTACACATGACTTTTCTAGTTTTCTCATCTATATTTGGCATTGCCATAAATTTATCTACATGTTTTTTGTGATCTCTTTCATGGGATTTCCCGCTAATACAATTGTCTTCGTATTTTATATAATATCCATATTTAAATCAACAAAATAATTATGTTGTAATATATTTTATATTTTTCAAAGTTTTAACTAAAATATTCCAATTTTCATGGTAGATTATTGGTTTATACCCTTCTTAACCACATATAAAATGTTTTCCCACTCTATTAAGACAATTTCATTATTTCTTAATAACACATTCTTAACACATATGTGATTTATTTTTTAATTTCATGATATTTATCAATCGAACCAATATGTATGTTTATTTTTATTTTATTGTGTTTATGAGGTAACTCACATAGATAAATGTTTTCAATAATAATTTTTCATAGTAGGTTAATAATAAAAATGAAAAAAATCAATAAATATTCAACTATATTTGTTTTCTAATAAAAAACCTCAATATTTACCATCACATCCATTATCTATTTGTTTATGTTGTTTCGATAAATTAACAAAAAAAATAACTGTTATGGATAATATATCAAACATACCATAGAAATGATATTTTGTGGAGGATAAATAATAAGTTATATTTACCCCTGACTTACCTTGTTCAATACATTATATTTATAAAAAAATAACAACAATTATACCTATCATATTAACCATTATTGTTATTTATTAATTTTAACAAATTTTGAACTGACATCCTAACCTATAAAGTTTTATAAACTAAACTTTGATAGAAAATATAATAAATCAAATTTAAACAATATAAATTCTAGTAACTTTAGAGTATAATTCACTTTCTTTCATTCCCATTGATATTTTAGGAATATATATTTAGGGAGATAAGTCATAACACTTACATAAAACACAAAAAATAAAATATTATGAATGTGTAAAATTATTATTTGTATCTATTTTACATTAATATAAAACATTTAAAATAAATAATGATTTATTTTCATTATTATTCTTCACAAAATATATCTTGACTTCTTATGTTCACCTAACCATCCTTAATCCCTTTTATTTTTTTTAAAGCATGGGATGAGAAATAAAAACTCATTAAGGAAAATTAATTGATAAAAGACATTATTAAAGGGAAAAAAAGGAAAACATAAAATAACCTTTTTATCAAAACATTACATTTTTTCAAAATAGATTAATTTTTTTCTTTAAAAATAAAAATATCTTACCACTAGAAATAAAATTATTTCCATGAGAACTCATTAGAAAACATAGAAAATCCATTAGGTTATTTGGGACTTAATCTTCATAGAACTCTTATAGTACCCTTAAAAAATATAATAACTATATGGATACCTTCCAATATAATTATCCTAAAAAATAATAATTAACCAATTATTTGGAGTTGTTTTTCTTTTCACACATCACATATGCTATATTGTTCTTACCCATTACAATTTTGGTTCACCAATTATATAATCTAATTTGTCCACATCAGTGATCTATAATGGTGATCAAACCACCGTATAAATAATTTTCTTGGACCATATAATAAATATAAAAATTTATTCATGAAACATTTCATTATAGAATCCTTTAAAATATTCTTTAAGTGTATATGGAAAATAATTTTATAAATCAAAATATATATTTCCTTTAAAAAACATTTTCAACACTAAATACCTAGAAAATGGGGAAAGTGTGTTTTTCGTTGAATAAAAAATAGAAGAATATAAAGGAATAAAAATATAAAAAAATTACTAGAGTGGTGGGAAATTTAATTTTGAGAATATAAATTAAAATATACATTATATTTTTCTTTTTTGTAAAAATGTTTCATATGAATCATTGAAAAATATTCCTTAGGAAAACATTTGTAATAATGTTAAAAGAGAAATAAAATTTCCATTATAAATATTTTTTGTCCATATGATAAAATACATATAAAAATTATAATCCTTACTTTTTGTACTTGTTGTACTTTTCTTTTTATTTAACAAATAGTCAGGGGTCTACCTCTGACTGACTTTCCTGGTATGACTTTGGTATCACTCAAATTGAAAACCCTATGTAATTATAAAATTCAACAAAAATAAGCATATCAATTGTATAAATTACTAAATTATATAACATCTCTAAAGAAGAAGTATTTAATCCTCTTAAAATACTGGCCAATTACATAAAAATATTCCAAAATGAACAGAAATCAAGGTGAGGTCCCTTAACTCAAGTAGGATTCATTAATTATGTTCTTTAACTACCTATTCTTTGGGAAACCTCTTTAGGTTAGAACCAAAATCCAATATAAGATGTATTTATGATCAAACCAAGGTATAAAAGTCATGGGGATAGAATTAAGAAATGTATTTTACCAGGTAATGTCAATTTTTTTTGAATCTGTTATGTGGAGATGAGATTGGTTCCCATTTTATATGTGGGGGAGAGGAAACACTTGGATTTTTTGAAATGAAAAAGTTATGTCTACATTTTTATCATTCCAAAAGGATCCAAAATGAAAAATTATAAATACATATATGAGATAATGTGAAATTATTTCCATAAAATATAATTTAAACATGTTTTAGATTATTTTAAGACTTTTCTTTTTAGTTTAACACCTAGTAAATAAATTTCCACCTTATTTGGAGAAAAATAATTTTAGGGGTTTCAATATTCCTTATGAAAAAAATTTAGTTGCATTTATTATATAATATAAATTATTCTTCTTCCAAATATTGAATCCATTTTTCTAAATTGAATTTATATAATTGGAATAATTTAATTTAAAAATAAACCCTTAGATGTGACAAAAATTAGTTTTTTATGAAAAGTAATTTTCAAGAATAAAATGATTTTAGATTAACTTTATGGATAGTAATAATCAATATATAAATTTAAAATAATATGTATATGTATATAACATATATATTTAATATAAATAATTCTTTATAATGGTTTATTTTAATTATCTACTATCAAGAGACATTATGCATTTTAAAATAATTTTTATAATGAAATGTGTTTTTAAACATAAAAATAAACATTTACTAAAATTGTGTACAATATTACTACAAATATAACTAATTGAATTAATTATTAATATATAATACATATTATACATGAAATCAATTTAAAATCATGATGTTTGTTTTAAATTACTGAATATATTCAAATGAAATGAATTTTTAACAAAAATTGATATTTTTCACAATTCATGAAAATCATTATTTTATTACAAATAGAAATAAATCACCCAAATTAAAACTTTATGGTATTACATAGAAATAAATATAATTTTTTCAAGTAAATTATATAAAATTTTAAAAATATAAATTTAAATATAAATGTGGAAAAAATGGTGAAATTATTTTTAAGAAAATATAATTTTGAGGCCCAAACTATATTTATTGTTATACCATGATTGAATAAAATAATATATAAAATATAAAAAAATACTAAAATTAATATATATATATATATGAAATTATAATCATAAAAAAATATTGAATAAATATATTTAATAATAGTAAAACACTTTATGCTTTTAAAAGAATGTTTTTATGGAAAACATTTATTTTTCATTATAATAATTTTAAATGTAATTTAGAATAAACTGATTACTATTGAATCTATTATAAATGGGTAAACCGTATAATTTTCTTAATATCATTAATTTATTAATATTTTCCAATTTACAGGTAGGGTTATAATGTTCTTATTTTTAATAATATTATTTTATTGTTCCTTTATACCTAATGTTGCATATATTTTATGCTATCAAGCCTTGATCCATTTTTAAAATCATTAGTTTTACAACAAATCATATTTAAAAATATCATGTTGTAAAAACATTATTATATTTTTTTCATCCAATAAAATCATATTTTATATAATTATAACATTTAAAAAAATTAAAAAAAAAAATTCTTTAAGATTTCAAATTAAAAAATTTAATTTTAATAAATGTTCATAAATATAAATTCCATCTAAAATTAAACTTTTCTAATTTTAATGAAATTATTTTTTCTATAATTATACTCTTTTATATGTTTTGGAGTAGTGAATTTAATTTTTTATTCAATAGAAAATTCACTATTTTTTCCAGTTATTCTAGAAATGAAAACTGTCATGGTTGGATCAATCAACCAATTGATTTGAGATTTAATTCCACCGATCAATAATAAATACAATCTTCTTTCATGTCATTCAATTTGTTAATATTTTATAACTCTATATTATAATTTAATGTTTTTAGGAAGATGCCTAAAACATTGATATAATGAATAAATCATTTACAACACTATACACACATAATTTTATATTGTTTGAATACCCTTAATATCATTATCTCTATTTAATGGTATTTAACTACAAAATTTTATCATTTCCTTGTATTAAAATTTTATTTCCATGTTCTAATCAGCTGGTTATTTTTGACTTATTAGTAATTATATTTTTATTCATATTGATGAATATTTTATTATTAATTATGATATAATGGATAAACACAAAATATATACATTATACATTGACTGGGGAATGCATTCCAATAACTAGATACTTTTAATAGTTGATTAGATGTGATTATATCATATCATGTTCATTTTCTTTTCTAGTGGAACTTCAATTATGAAATTATTTATATTTGTTCAATATTCTTATCAGTGTCATGATTACCACGTTCTTTAAAAAACATTACACTCATTCCATGTTTCGATGTGATGGTTTTTGATCCTATCAATGATTTAGTATTAAACTATTATTATTCATTTGAGATTCTTATGATTAAATAACATTATTCTGTTAATTAATTAATTTCTCTTATGATCATGTATCTATATTACTTATGATTTATTAAATATTCATCCTATAATATTTATTATTGTTCATCCTATATAATTATTATTTGATTTTCTCATTATTCTTTTATCCCCATTATCTAAAAAATTAGTGATTACAAATATATTATGACTAGATTAAAAGTGGGCTCTGTTAATTTATTTTATTAAATTCCATGGAATTACATATAGGATTTAGATTTATTTGATGGGATTTTAGGGATCATATTGTGATCAGACACATTAGAAAAACCCCATATTTTCTACTCATATATCACTAAGAATCAATCATGGATTTGTTAATTTTATATTATGTACCTAAAATTTGATTTATTAAACCTTTATGTTCCTTCCTCAAGTGAGAAATATTAATTAATATCCTGAATATGTTATGAAATTCATCCTTACTCTTAGTGGAAATTATAGGATAATGGATCTGAATTCATAACATGATGATTCTTGAAGTTATTGATGGGATTCAATCATCTTTTTTAAAAGTGATGATTGTGTATCATTATAAGATAATGTTATTTAGGTTGTTTTAAATGAAAAAAAATTTATTTTTAACACACAACAATAGGTTTCAAATAATTTTATATTTTAGGCACCATCAATATCAATATAACAAAGAACATTTTCTAGAAGAGAAATATCAGGTATTTACATTGAATCACATTGTATGGATCCATTTAACTCATTAAATATCCTTGAAAATAGATAATAAATTTATAATGGATTAGTAGTTATAAAAAAACTCAATGGAAAGTTGTGGTAGAGTCATGGAATCCTTCAATGAGGGGAAGATTTAGACACTCATCCATTGATTTTATAGATTAATTCACTCATCCTATAATATTATTTGTGGAATATATTCTCAGGATAAATCATATGGATATATTAGAATAGAATTATCATTAATTAATATGTATCATATTATCATATTTTTAGTTCAAAACCCAAAGCCTCACACTTGCATTAAAATTCATATATTTATTATTCCAAACTACTTATCTATTATTAAAATCCAAACAATGTTATTTTAGATTTATCTTTATCAGAACATATTCATTTTCATCCAAACAGTTTGTCTAAAAACTAATACGCACTATATTTTCCTAACAATGAGATCATGTATCCCTTAATATAATTGACCAAAATATTAAATCCATAATTTATTGATTTATGTGATGAGTGGCCTCTAGATCTGCATCAATTAATCTCAAGCCATTAAGGGGTATATTATGATCTATAAAATACATACTCATATATATATATAGCATTCCTCTATAAGGTGGGTCATAAAAATTGTATGTACATCGTATTATGCATGTTTCTAAGATATCAATTGATAATTATACATGGAACATGTCAATATATAATTAGTCACAAAATCATTTCATTATTATTTGATATTGACTATGACTGTTGATTAATACATTACATTCCATTAATCTATTATATTAGCATATATTTGTCCCAAATATATGTATATAAGAATATAACATGTGACCTAGAAAAGTGAACCCATTTATTTAATCATATAACTTCATTCAAGGGCTATTTATCTTTACTCGTCATATATGTGGTCATGTAAAAAATTTATTGTTCTATAAGAAATGAAATAATATAGAAAATAGAAAATCACAAATGATTTGATATGTTTATCTTCAAATACATATGAAATATATCAATGTATGAAGAATAACATGAAATTAATCTTCCCAAACTCAATTTAAATGAATACAAAAATATCAAATACCAATATTCTTATCGATTAATATATGAATTTATATATGACATAATTTATATGGTGTTCTAGGTTAATATTTCTCCAAAAGCTACATCATGAATATGTAAACATATATTATTCCCAAAAAATGGTAATGAATAAATTATTCTATTCATTTAATATTTACATATCATCACAATAAGAAAAACATTGTGATAATGAAAGGCTACATTATATTGGGCTCCAAAAACTTCTATAACCATAGTTTCACTAGCTCTGACCCCATTTTTTCATGGTTGATGTTTTTTGACAAGCCTTAGATTTAACATTCATGTCGTAAACTTGTTTGGTGCATTATCCATAAACGTATTCCCACAGAGGGTTTTCTTCTATCCTTTTTTTGTCTAACTATGCTCTAAATGTAAATTATGCCATCAACATAGGGAGGACACCAATCATCTTTTTTGTTGTATGCTACAATCTTTGCACTTTGGAATTATGTTACTAACCTATTTGACTACAGATGGTTATCCTCTGACTCTATTTTGTCTAACCTAAAACATTTGGTGGAACATGAATCTTCATGGGAAATCAAGAATCTCTTCCTTTCCACAATTTCTGAGCTCTTACATGTGATCTTCTATGATAGAAATGCAATTATTCACAAAATCTAATCATTAAATCTTAATTCAGGTCTGACAAGGATTCCCATTTCCATTAGGGAAGTAGCCCTACTTCAGAAACCCCACAGCGACAATTCGGTTGGGGACTTTGTGATTCTTCAACGGCATACGATCTATGGAATATATACTAATCCAATGTAATCTCTCGAGGTGATTTTACAAGCACTGATTCCTTGATGGATAAAGATCAACATAGATGGTGCTTCTAGAGGATAGACGGGTCCGGCTAGATGTGGGGCCATTTTCAGAGACTCTCTAGGACAATTTCATAATGCTTCTTTGGGAGCTTTGGAAATGCCTCTGCTCTCGAAGAAGAAATGATGATGGTGATTTAGACCATTATTTTTGTCAATATTAAATGATGGAACAACATTTGTATTGAAAGTGACTCCACCACCATTGTGCATGCTATTTGGAATGGAGTGATCCACCTTTCCTGGCCTCTTACCGCACACTAGATGAACTGTCTCAATTCCCTTCTTTAAATAAGATACATTTCCACCCATACACATCGTGAAGAATACATGGTGGCCGATGGACATTCCAACAGTGGATTCAACCAAGCTATGAAATTGATTGATACATTTCCAGTTGATCTTCTCCCTCACTTTGAATGTGATTGTAAAAAGATACCAACATTCCGCTTTTTGTAACACATCTCTTTTTTTTAATATAACCATTTTGGTTTTTAAAAAAAATGAATATTCCTGAAAATTAAATTTGGAACAATATTTTATTCTAAAATTCTTATATAATATATATAAATTACATCAATCACTGATGAATCTAATACAAAGAGAATAATCAAGGAATTCATGTTATTATTACAGTAATATATTTATCCATAGATCTTCAATATTGTCTATTATAGCCACATTATAAATCCACATATTTCATCTCACAATGATCTCTCATATGATATGTTAATCAAAATTGATTTTTTAGCATTTTAGTGAGACTAGGGCTCCATCAGATGAGTTATAGATTATTTTTTATCATATTAGAACCTAATTTCCCCATTAATACTAGGATTCGAAAACTATTCAGAAATGAAATTAACAATCCAGTCAAGCTTATTTAAGAAATTATTATGCAATTTAGTCTAGCTTAATTTTGAGTTAATTATCTTGTATTATTTTTTTCGTCCAAGTGACAACACCATCTAGAGAAAAAAATCATCATTGATATTTCATATCATCTCTATCACATTGAAAACTATCATATGTAAAAAAATTTATATAGATCTCATCCTATCCACCAAAGACCAATAAAATATATTTATTTCATATAATTTTCTTAAAATACTATTCACAGCAAAGTAGTTAATCTCAAATGAATTTAATGAGTAATAACTTCTTATTCTATGATCGTAGGTGACATCTAGTATTATACACAATATAGAATATTTGATTAATGATATTTATGTTGCATATTGAATTGTATCCCTCGTTGATAAAATTTTAGAGGGATCCTGAATGTTCTGAAAATGTATTCCATGTATCATTATTATAGAAATTTTTTATAGTTACTTATGCAATTATAAATATCATTTTACTAAATTATGTGTCCATACTAAATCGAACCAGTATCTTATATCTATATCTACACAACTTATTACATGGTATGTTTCAAGATTCATCCATGTTGTTCAATAAAAAGTATGTATGGAACCATATTTTCATATAGTTATGTGTGGGGATTCCATTTATAATAAATAGTATTGAATTTTTCTTAAATATTAAAAATATTAAAACACACCAACTAATCTACATAAATTAACAAGAATCGTCTATATTTTGTAAGAAAAAATAAGAAATATGAAATCAGATCATATATTACAACTCTAAAGGGATTTTAACAATCAATAAATGGATCCATTTAGATTTTATAACATTTATGATCCACTTGGAACATTATAGCATTTTTTATTTATAATATAAATCTCCTAGAATAAAACCTCTTTAAATGGATATTTTACAAAACACATTTGATAAATATACTATAAAAGGTGTTGTTATATCCAAAAACAACTAAATGGATATTATTATCATAATAGGTAAAAATGTTTCTATAATGTAAGAACCATAAATTAATTAAGATCGTATTGAATCTAGGAAAGTCATATTGGTAGATTCTATACCATCCAACACTATACACTTATTGAAAACTTATTTGAATCATTTAATTTTAACCCTTTCATGTGCACCCACTAAGTTCCAAAATGTTGTCAGTGTTGATGGAGTCTAATTTGGATTTCATGGATTTTAAAAAATTATCAGAAATAGAAAACTTAGTATCCACTTAGTAGAAATTAATGTTTCCTACTTTAAATAACATTCAATCTTAATTTTTCATGAAAATTCCATATATATCTAGTTACTGAAAAATAATAAATTTACTTAAAAGTTCTTTTGTTACATCAGTCTATTCAACATCTATAACACTTTATGAAACTGGATAATCTTCCACTTTAAGAACACATTTTATTATTTGTCTTGAGTTTCACAAATTTCAATAGTAATATTTTTAAAACCAATATTTGAAAATTAGTTATCATGGATTGTAGTTAATCTATCCTCAAATTTTTTTTTGTTATTCGTAATATTAAAAATTATTCCTTTAGTTTTCTTAGTATAATATGACAATTTGTATTTTAATACAAAATGACAGGATTATCATGTTCCAATTATCATATGAGTTAATAACATCTCAAAATGATAAAATATTGAATAATTATATAATAATTAATAAATATATTATATAGTGTATTATGTGTGCTTTGATTGTATAATTTTTATTAAAAATATTGCAGATTATATTGAAAATTGCTTGAGTGAAATAGAATTTCCACATTAAATAATTATTGGTCGAAACATGTCTACCAATGTATGATTTTGAAATTGAAAACAAATCCTTAAATTCTTTCAATAAAGTACTATTTGGTTATGAAATAGTTCCATAATCTTATATATGATCAATGAATTCACAAATCATGTATTCACAAGCATGATTTGAACAAATAATCATAATAAAATTTCCCATTTTAGTTTATCTTTCATTCTGAAACTCTTTAAACAAGTAAAAAAATTTAGACTTTAGGATAAATATACAAAAATGTCAATACCGAAAAAAGTTATTAATAATGATAAAAAATAACCAAACCCACCAATTTTTAGAGTATTTTTTTCGATATACATCATGTTGTAAATGTTACAAATGTGTACTTTTCATTTAAAATTTTATTCAAATGTATTTATTTTTAAAATTTTCAAAATAAGAGGATTATGAAATTTCAAATGATTCATAATTGAATGAATCCAATAATCCATCATTGTTGAGTATTCAAAATAATTTTCTTATATGACTATTTAGATAATGTCAATGTTAGGTGGGATTATAATCAACCATGAATTTCCCATTTTGAATGTTTCAAATTGTATTATATATATCTAGAATATATAATAAATTTCTATACTAACAATTTTAATGAAATATTCATTCAAATATATAGAACATAAATTGTTATTAATGGATAATTAAAAATACTTTTTTTTGAAAAATGACAACGATATCAAATTTTACATTATGGAATGAAAATAAAAAATAATAATAATTTGTTATATTATTAATCCAATTTTCCAAATATGATCATACATATATAAATCTAATGAAATAAATCATTTACAATTACATCAATGAATATATGCTACACCCTTTATCAATTATATTCTAAATATTATTATGTGTTTGTTAAAAATATATATGATTCACTCTTGGGATCAAGTCTCCATAAGAATGTTTTGGTGGGATTTTTTACATAACATTCGCATTATGAATCTAAATATTATTCCCTTTTAAAACACTTTTCAAACACTTGATACTAATCTAGGATGGTTCTATAGGTTTTTCTGATAATGGATCTCAATATGATTATAATTACAAATGAAATAACCTGTAATTGAAATATATCTATCAGTGGGTATCATATATTATATTTTTATCATGGTGTTTCAATGATATAAATCACACTAAAAATGATGACACTAAACCTCATATCAATTTAGTGATCCAAGAACAATATATCAGCTTCTCCTAAGTCTTCAATAGTATTACAATCCCAAAATAGTTATTTTGGTGTGGAGGAATCCCAACAATAAGAGTTATTATTCTGGAATAGTGTAGTAATAGACTCTTTTCCTGAATGAATAATATGAACAAAGATTAATTTAATTAATTTTTTATAATTCCTATGTATATCTGAGAAATTTTTTATCCAATAAAATTACAAAAAGTATTCTAGAATCAATATCTAGTGGAAATATGATTTGGAGGAACCTTGGCAAGAAAAATCTTCTATCACCAATTATATACACTCAACAAAAAAATATCATACAGAACAAGATTTTTAAGAACTGACTTATTTGGATGACTGAGGTATTGAAAACATCCACTGTAGAAGGAATATCAAACCTTGTATTTTCTAGGTCTTTATAAAATATACATTGTTTTAATATCTATCAAATATAAATTAAATTGATATCTATTTCATCTTATTCAATATTTTTCTATTCATGTTTAATTAATTTATCTAAGAATGATTCTAAAATTTATATTCTTAATCCATATTCTAGATAAAAAATTATTATTTTTACATGACACTAATATAAAATTATTTACACAATCAACATGTACGTGTTATTGACTAAAAATAGTTTCAAATTTTATTTATACATATATAAAATCATCTCATATATACGATACATAATAGTTATATATATTAGATATAATGATATAGACCTACTTGGGATTTCCATTATGTTTTCTCAAATCTTGGTGCTACTGAGAAACAGTTTAGAGGTGTTATATGGGATTATAGTTGGACATAGGCATCATTTAAAGTCACCACACCTTAGTGATGAGTGTTATGGAGGAAATATTTGGTGCATAGTGGTTGTTCATGTGTTGTTTTTTTCACCAAAACAATCAAAATATATTCTCAATCCATTTATTAAGGCTATTTTGGTTATGGTTAGTTCAAATCTAAAAGGGACTAGATAAAGTTCCCATGTTACGGTGTGGCAATAGATGTGGTTACATGGTGGGATTCATTTCAAAAATTCAGAATATGTTTACACCAAACCCATGGTCTTTGATTTTGTGATGGAAAATTCATTTTTAATGGGAAACATGACCATTCACAATCCATTTCATTTGATACACTAAATAACAACCACGAACTTTTCCAGGAAACAATGGAAGCCACGTGTTGATTAAGATTTATTTAAAATAACCCGATTGAATGAATAATTTTAGGGATATTGATGGGTTTGAATTGGGAAAACTTGTCCACCATAATTTGGTTAGGAGTTATTGAATTTGGTTTTATGAATTTTCATCCCCTATTAATTATTATGTGACCCATCATTGAGTTACAACATTTTCCCAGATCATTAGAGAACGTAGTGCATGATTGAAAATTTTATAATGATGGAGATTCATTGATAGAATTTTTTTCTTGGTAGTTTCAATTATAACCCATTGGATCCCTCGTGGTAGATTACAAGTGGATTATAAATCAGAAAATTGGGAATGAAGTGATTTTTCTCATGGTACCTTTCCCTATTTTTCTCATTTTAATTCATGGATTTGTTTAGTTATTCTTGGTGTCTAAACACTATGAGGGTATTTTATGGTATTTTATGGATTCTAGCTTCTAGTTAGCCTTCTTTTATCTTGGTGGTTTTTCTTTCAGTGATAGTTAAACATCATTCCTCCATTCACGTGATAATATTGTCAAACATCAATATTAAGGATGGGGATTCATTGCTTCTCCTATTATTTTATGCGTAATCATAAAGATCTCATTATTTTTATCATTTTAAATGGGTGCAATTTACCTTAATGAATGTTAATATATATTAATAAAAGAACCTTAGTTGGGGTTATAATTATCATATGTGTTTCCTGATGATAATAGTCTACCTCATGTTTTTATAGATATTTTTCATGCTATATTTATGATACGGTTATAATATTTGTTTTTTGTGTGGTTTATCATGATTTATAATATGAAAATGGTTGAAGAATATAAATATGGTAATGTTTTTTGGCTAAATAATTAGAGAAGAATATTTAAATAATACCATTACATCTTAGGATTTGATGAAAAATGATGTCATTCTATATAAATTTTTTATTGGACTAATTCATTTTTTTATTAATGTATTTGGATAAAGAACACAAATATAGTTTGATTTATGATGCTATAACTAAATATAATGTAATGTTAATAATTTGATTCATCAATTTTTTATAGAAAAATAAGTTTTTCTCTGAAATATGATTTTATAATTCATGTTTTTAGATAATTGATTTGGTAGTATTCTTAACATTGTAACCTATTATCAGTAAATTAAAAAATTCAATACGATAATGAACTACCTTGTTTAAAAACAAATTGGGTCCATGTGAGGCGTTATTTCTATAACGTATTGATTACATGTATTTTAGTGGTTATATTCCAGGTTGGTTATTCATTTTTTTCATAATTATTAGTGTGTTTTATCTAGATGTTTTATTTTCTATGAGATGAGTTGTGATCATGGTAAATTTGATGGATTTTTTATACATTGATTAGGAGGACAATATTATGTAGGTTGTTGGAACCAGTGAGGGTGGGATGAATTTTTGATGATATGAACATTGGAGTTAGGGAAGGAAACACGACTGATGGAGTGGGATGAAGTTGGGTGAGATCATTATTGTTGTTGAGGAAGCGAAGGTTCTATATAGATGAAAATTCTTATACTTGATGGTTGAATAGGTTTCATGGTTCTATATTAATTTCTATAATATTTAAAATAGCTAGTTTTTCGTAGTCTATTTAAAAATTTAATGGTAGCTTAGGATGAGTCTTTCCATTCATGAATATATTGAAAAAAATAAATAATAAATGTTTTAACCCATGAGTTCCATGGCTTGTTGTAATTCTAATTATCATAATTATGAGAAAACTTTCAAGGGGTTTTCATATTCCTGGAGGGAACGGTAATCAATTTAATTCCTTTTAAATATTGTATTTAATGGTTTATTGAAATAAATAATGTAATGTGAAATTTTTATCAGAATGAAATAATTGAAAGTATTGAATATTTTTTTGTGAGTAAATGATATCTAATTCTTAGAAATGGATGATGGTTGTTTGAGTGATGATTTCCACAGTTGGTCCTAAGATAACAATAATGCCCATAGTGTGATTGCATTATATTTATCATATTTGTTATGTGATTTCATATACTACCCATCCATTATCGATAGGGTGACTGAAACTAAATAGAATCTAGTAGGTTGTTCTTCCCAACATCCAAGTTAGTGAGGAACAAATTCATAACATCCCCCTCTTTCCATGTTCTCTTATCAATGTATAACTATCTACTAATATACATCAAATTTACCCTTGATATATATATTTATATAGGTATGTAATATATTATGGTCATATTGCACAAATATATCCGAGGATATAGTATACTATAGACTATTATAGGTATTCCATGTATGGTCAATGAGTTCATGAGGAATAATACTTGAAATATGGAATATGATAGATCTCAAATAATACTCAATTACTATACAAATATTTGGAAAGAGATGAGGTGACATGGTGAATCATGGGGTTCATGATATGATAAAAAATCCTTGGTTCTGTTTAGAAATATTAGTTTTGGTGGAAGATGGCTACGTACATTTGATGATGGGGCACTGCGAAAAAATGAATTGATTTTGTAGATGTGAACATTTATTTTGATATTATATTATATGAAAAATTATATTTGATACTTGGTGATAGATCCATGGGTTGATACATAAATTAGTATACATTATTAGTTATTCAATTATCTTGACTTCTTATTCACTAGGCTTTAGTATCAATTCATTATATTTTTTATTGGAGGCTTCTTGGTGGATCCTAATAAATATAGATGTTATGACCACCATATGTATATGTAAAATAATTTTCTTTTTGGTAGGATATTATTGATGAATAAGTGGTAAATTAATATCTCATTGAGTTATCCAGGTGTTGTTTAGGCTTCTGTGTCACTACCAATGAATTTACCTACAATACATTTATTCTTTTCTTATAATACCACGGTTCTTAGAAATATCATTTATTTACTTAAAAGTGTTTATTTCACCAAGAGCTAGAGTTGTTTAGTGGATTAATGTTAGGTACTTGGTATATTTAATTTCATCATGAGATGAAGTTGATTAATGGTTTAATATTATATATTGTTTACTATTTTATACATAAAGTTTTATCCTCTAATATATGTTTATGATATGACCTCAATTGATATCACAATCTGATGGCCTATTTGACATGGGATTGGGTTGTCATTTTCTCTATTTTATTATAGATGGCCTAGGTACACAACCTTTAGGGTTAAAGGGGAATGATATAGTTGTATCAAAAGTTCAATATAAATGATTTGATGGAATTTTTATATAAGAACTAGTGGTATTTCATGAGTTTGTTAAGAAATAACATTAGATAAATAGTTTAAGGATGGAAGACATGGGTTACCAAATAAGATCTCGTATTTAGGGCCACCATGATATAATGAAAATATAATGATTTTTATTGATCTAACTAATAAAAGAAACACCATATTATGGATAAAGATATGAGAAAAGATAATTTATAATTATTCATTGTATCATTGATTAAATTTGTAGATGATTGGATTATATTAAATCATAAATTATTACACAATGTTAATCATTACACGTGATTGGTTTCAGAGTCCCAAATCAATTGTTCAATTGAAAATACGGATCTCGATTAATGAACATGTTAGGTTCATGTTAAATATATATTTTTAGGATGTTCTAAACAATTACTATAGAGTAGAGGTAAATGATGATGATAAAACATGGAGGTAAACACATGATGAGTCTTCAAGTCAGAGTCTACATAAGAATGGAGGACACTCATCAGAATTAGTTGTAGAAGAATGGTTGGAGTATGTGTAGATAATTATTTGTTTGATCTTCTCTTTGGTGAATAAGTAGGTTCAATTGGAATTGATGATGCTATATGGGGTAGACCTACAATGAAGTTTATTCTTTTTCAATGATGATGAAGATTTGAAAATCTCCTTGTAAAAGTTTTTATTGTAGTTTGGAGTTGATTTTCATTATTTGACTATTAAGGAATCCATTTTCCAATAGATAAATACCCTTTAGAAATGATGGTCTAGTAAGACAGATCTTGGGATCTATTTTACTACACTGCTATGGTATGATTTAGATGCGTTTATAGATAAGGAGTTCAGTTTGAGCAATTTGTAGAAGGTTTCAGATCTAGAGATCTAGTAGCATGTCACACCATTTATTTTATAGACATATCATGATGTACGGGGGAGAGAAAAGATTTTTTTATGAAATTTTATAAAACTAGATCATCATGAGAATATAGTTGTTAGGATTCTACTTATATAATAGTATTAATTTAGGGTCACTATTTTTTCTAGATAGAAGATATTTCATATAGCCTAGGGTATTTCACAACCCTCATAACCTCATTTCACCAGTAGTGGAAGCTTCAAGTCCGATAAAATTTATTACTCACTTTTTTCATGTAGAGTTATAATTTATTAGTGGAGAGGGTGTCCATTGTTTTGGATCAAGAAATTTGTGGAAGGTATTCCACCTTAATTGCCTTCATTACTAAAGTTTCAATTGACGTTGTAGTATTAGGTTTCTCCCTCCATGGATCACTATATGGGTTATAGTCCTGATAGAGGACCATATCATGATTCTTATAATCCTTATAGATTATATGATGTCCATAAAAGGTGGTATTCATTAGGGTTGGAATCATCATGAAGAACGATGTGGCTAGTTTCATGCATTTATTCAAATTTCTCAAGGAAATATAGACATCATTAGAGGAACATATTAGTTGTTTCTATTTAGATTCATGTTTTTTTTATTCAGGAGATATACACTCCGTTATATAACATACCCTAGAATATGCATTGGGAAATATAGTATATAGGATTCCAGTAACCTTGGCATTGACTACACCAGATATTGGTCAAGGTTGTCTCTGTGAAGTATATATATATTGTGAGATACTACTAAGGATGAAACTATCATTGATTTATTTTCTATATATGTGGCACAACATTATCCACTACATCGAATTTATATATTTGGTGTATAGTATCATGGATTTCACTAAGAGTAAAATAATATTCAATGATTATATTTTAAATTTGTTAGTATTCATTAGTAATAGAGAACATAATATATATTGGAGTTGTTTTCGATCATTATATTACTTGATATCCCAGTTAATGATATGTTCTTCAATTTTCAGCCAATGATGTTTTCCAGGCTTATGGAAGTATACCCTAGATGTCTTTCAGGAGGAGGTTGTGAGTTTACTGCTAACCAATAAATCACATTTGAAATAGATTTATATATGGGAGATTCCAATATCTCAATGTATCCATATTTAATGAAGACTTATATGTTGTGACAATGGTTGATATATAGAGATTATGTTTTTTCTGAGGTTTTTTTGTCTATTCATGTCACCTTGGGGTGATTAGGTTTTGATTCTGGAGAAGTTCAACAATAGTATATGAATTAATATAAATAATAATCTTTAAAATCACATTATTGTTAAAAAACATCATATTAAATGTATTGATGATTTTTTTGATTAAATTAATTGATCTAATTAGTTCTTGACGGTCGATCGACAATCAATATGTCATCTGATACAGTTGAAGGATAAGGATAAATTGATGAACAATTTATGATATCATTATAATAATTTTGAGTTCTTAAAAATTTCATTTCATATAATTAATTCTCTAGAAATTTTCATGGGACTCATGGTAACAATATTCTGAGATTACCTAGATAGCATTGATGTGGGTTTTAGGGAAGAAATACTTATGTAATCTATATACAAGGAGGACTATGGAGATTATTTGAATGATTTTTTTGGGATTTATTCCTCATTAGAAAATATTATTATTTTCAAATGGGTGAGTTTAGGGGTCTTGGGGAATGTTTCGTAGGGAATTTCATGTCCTAACATGGATTAGTTGTGGATCCTTCAGAGAACTAGATAAATTTTCAATGGGAGTCCCCAATGAATGTAGTAATGGGGTGCAAATTCATCAAAATTGTAATCTATTATTGGAAGTTCATACCCAAATTCTCTAAAATCTCAATGCCACTAAAATATTTGAACAGAATTCATATGGTATTCTTGTATACATACATGTTTTATTTTTCATTTCAGTATTTAAAGGAAATTTTGGTTAATTCTCATATTATTTATTTCCTAGAAGTCAGAGTTTTGTTTTAGGATTTTTCTAACAATTTCATCTATGAATTTGGATGTTCTTTAATGTCATAGTGATATGTTTTTTATTGTGGGTATTAGTAGTTACATCCACATGAATATTACTATTCCACCCATGATATCATGTTTTGTTAGTAGTGATTACAATTTTTCAGTAGTCACATTAGCAGATTGTTGAGAATTTATCAAAAATCACAATGGCCTAATTATTTCTTCTCTTTGCATGACATAAACATGAAACAAAAAAAGTTGATGTAATTATTACTGGATTATAACATCATTATTTCATATCAAATGGGAAAGGGTATGTTTGTAACTGATTATCTATGAATGAAATCATTTAGAGATTCTATTCATGTTCTTAAAGGTTCATGGAGAGAGTTGAATGATCTCTTAGTGGTGTTTCTTAATATATGAGTGGTTGGTGATATCGGATTATATTTAATGATTTTAGTGTAGTCATATTTTGTGTAGTGGGTGTTATATTTGCCATAATGATATTTAGAGTTAATGTTTCAGAGTGATCGATTTTTATTTGGTGATAAAACAAATGGTCGGTCTAAGGATGAACAATATGAGGTTTTTCTAGGGGATTTTTTTTTCATTTTGTGATGCATGAGGTGGTTCTCCATGAGTTCTTTAGATCATTCATAAGAGTAAAAAATAGTGAGATAATGATATAACATTCTTTTAGAGGTTAGTTTTGGTGTACTACCAATAATTATTCAGTTAATGATTATTTGTCTCAATGTTTAGTCTTCTTGAAGGTTAATCCAAAACAATGTCTCCCAAATGTTTTCTTCAGCCATTATATGTTCTTAAAAAGAAGTGTTAGGACATCTTGAAACACTTAGTAAAAAATTACCTCTGAATAGGGAGGATATAAAACTATATGGGAGATAGTGGAAAATTTTATGAAATATGATCTCTTATTAATGATAAATGTGTCAATCATAGTGCTGGGTTTTTCAATGTTTCAACTAGAGGAGTTGGTGAGACTCCATGGAATCCTGATTATGATCATATCAAATTATGACACTCAATAACCTCCAATGTTTGGGGATGTACCCATAATTATTTTGAATCATAGTTATTCCTTATCAGTGGCATTAATCCAAATATGTATTTCCAAAAACCACAGAATATCCATACAATTGAAGAGAAGTTTTCTGTTTGTGTACATTAATTTTTTTTTCATGGATGTGGAACTACCATAGGATGATTTTAAAAAATATTTCTCACTCCACTATTGGTATGTAACTCTTTGAAAAATTTTATGGAAGACATTAACAATAACCACATTATTAGAATGGGGCCATAGTGTCAGCAATCCTTTTCATCAAACTATTAATGAGAATGATAGATATGGTTTGTGTGATTCATGAGAGGTTAGAGGCAGTGCTAATTTTCCAGATGTCATGTAGTAAAAAAAGAGCGATACCAATATAGTTTTAAAATAGATAACTTATTTTAATTATGAGACTCTTACCCTTTTTAAGAAAATGTTTTTTTAAGATAGTAGTGTTTTCCTCAGTTTTTTGGGCCTTTCAAGGTATTGGTCCATGTAATATCCATAAAATATTAGATAAAACATCTGTTACAAATGACTGGGATACATGAGGCATTCCATGAATTCAATATCAAAAAGTATATGAATAATTATTCTTATTTCATTTTTAGAGGGAGATCAATGTTTATGATGATATAACCTTCAAGTAGTAGCATGTGGAGATCCAATAAATCTTTGAGAAGTTATGGAAAATTTTATATATTCCCTTTTTTGTGTATTTTGGAAACATAATGGTGTTGATGAGATCTGTTGGGAACATGAGTCATATATAACTTATTAATATCTTGATTTTATTTCTATTTAGTTCTTATATTATATATATATTTTTATCATTGGAAATTTTAAATTTTATGAGATATTTTTCTATTATTCAACTCCTTGGTATTGGATTTTATTTTTTTAGATGTATCTCCACTTAGAGGTTCTTTGGAGAAGGTTCTTAGAGATGTATTGTTTCACCTTGTTCTCATAGGTGAGGTATTTGTTATCCTGGTAAAGTAATATTCTAGAGATAGATATAACAAAATCACTATCCAAATGACCATTTTCTATTTCTTATCTCTCGGATCATTTTTAAAATATAATGGATGCCAATTGTTTGAGAGGTATCTAATGGAATGGTCCAACATTTATAAGAAGTTCCATTATATTGTCCCAAAGAATGGTGGTGTTGAGATATAGTTTTAGAAATGGCCCATCCCAGAATCATATAATAATGGAGAGGAGAAGGGGTTGAATCAGTGATATCTTTTCTATTTTAGGTTAAAAATTCTTAACAATATTCACCTCCAATTAAAGAGATATATGTTTACTAGAAAACAAAATTTCAAACACATCCATATGAAAAAAAATATTTTCAAGGTTCACTACTCTATAAGAGTATATAGTACATGGAATGGTTTATAAATAAACCACCAGAAAAAAATCAACTAGAAAACAATCTTTTTGTCTAGATAAAACAAGTAGGAAATACCATTTAAATATCATAACACTATCATCAATACAATGATGCAATTTATTATTCTAAAACCTATATTTTAACTAAAATGTTGTATGAATTTTATAAAACATCACTAATTAGTTCCAATCATTTCCACTATAATGCTTCAAAAAAATTCATGTTTTTATATAATCTTAAAATAATTCTTCCCTTTTCACCCTGCAACAAATAGAAAAAATTTATCTGGACTTCGTAAAAAACTTCGTTTGATTCCTTAGTAAGATTTGTCTGTATAGAAAAATGTTTGATTGGTATTACTATAGAGACTAATAACTAAAATCTTTCATCCTCTTTATCTTTTAGAAAAATGATCAATCCAATTTCCTTGTCTGATCTGATGAATCCATTCCACTACTTCCCTAACAACTTCTTCTATCATGAAACCTGTTTAAGGCCAAATTTGCAGAGCTATACCTTCTTTAAAATGAATAGTCACCGTGTATTAATGTATTATTATCTCTATTTATATGATTCTAGTAATGGAAAAGGAATTTAACCCAAAAATATTATTTCTCACTCAAATTATAGAATTATGAATTATATTTTCATTTGAATTCCTTTTTGACCACTTATCAACTAATATAAAAAAACTTAAAGTTATATGGAATATCCATGAGTTATTTAGATATTTTTATTAATTTAATTATCTTGAATAATAAAACTACACATTATCAGTATAAAAAATTTGTTTTCATTTATTTTTTTTAACAAAATGATAAATAAGTAAAGGAAAAGGCATCGCTCTATAATGATCTAAACCAACTGAAACTGTTTTTTAATAGAAATCATTGAAACCTATATAGACATAAAAACCTGAGAAAAAAATTGGTAAAAACATGAAAATTAAACACATTCGAATCTAATTTATTAATTTGATAAACTCTAAAACATATCAAACTACTTATGATGAAATTAAACATCTAATATATTATCTATGTGAAGAAGATCATCTGTTGAATCTTTCTCGGTCATATTGTTTTGTGGACCAGTACCAACATTAACTCATATTTTCTAGTGTCTATAATTTATTTAATTTATCATTATTTGTTTTCCATCCAGTGGATTATTCTATAAAGCACAGTTGATGGATTCATTTCAAAAAATTTATCTGGAATATCATTTTTCACAACACTTAAAATTCACAATAAAAAACAATGGCTTGTCTGATACAATTTGTGTAGCCTAATGTTCATCCACTTATGGACCTCTACATCTAATTACTTATTGGTTCTAAACACTCTTATGATTTATCAATTTATATTATGTGATATATTAAAATGTTATTTTCATGCATTAAATTGTTCAAGGGATATGCTGATCAACACTTTTTCATAAAAACATCATAAATTCCCATTTTTTATTTTCTTCCACAAACTCCCACTTGAATAATGTATTATTCATGATTTATAAACACTAAATTATTATAAATGTACCATCAAAAATATTAGATGATGTTTAACTATAACCAATATCTCTAGAATGAATTCAACGTACATTTAATAGTAAGAAATATTATGTGGCTTTCTACTATGTTTGCAACATTGAGATTAGAATAGCATCATCCCATTTTGTGTATAAGACATATCTTATGAAATTATGAATATGTTATATCTTACCACTCTATTTTTAAATAGTTAATTCCCAAAATAGACATTATGAATCTAGTACATCTTCCCACTCTATTCCAGAAAACTCAATTCCAGAAATATGAGACAAAAAAACTCACCCTAAAAAAGCCCAGAATAAAAAAGTTTAATTAATGAAATTACTTTATGGAATATATGTACAATCATATAATTCTAAAAAACATGATGAAATGTATATATTTTACAAAGTAATGTAATTTTATAAAATACAATAATTAATTAAACATCCAAAAACCATCTTTCAAATTGATCTTCTAGCCAACATGGTCCCAAGAAAATATCACTTTGTATTTTTTTCAAAAAAGATTCATAATCTACTGAAATATAGTAAAATCAAGATATGGATCACTTATAAATAATTATAATCCCATGTGAGTGTAATAAATGTAGGAAAAAATAATCAATGAAAAATAAAACCATGATGTCCATATACCATGACTTAAGTAAAAACATATTGAACAATAAACTTTTTAGCTCTATACAACATCTCAACATTTACAATTTTACCAACATGATAATTTTTATATAATAAAATATTTACCTATAGACACTTTAAAAAACTATAAAAATAGTTCACACATTTATATATTGACATCATAACATAACACTATTAATATCCTCCATAAATAAATGCTTTATTTAAAAGGATTAGAACATCATAATTGATATTTTTAATGAAATATCATTTTCTCCACCTATAAAACACTATTAATGAAAGCACGAGATAGGGAATTAAAAACATACCTCATCCTTGAAGAGAAGGTTTGATGCCCATGTTCAACCATAGTTTATACAATTCTACCTTCAGTATGGGTTTTGTGAATTTATCACCAACTTGTTCCATTTTAGGAACACATTCTAACTGGTTTTCATTATATTCCACACGATATTTGATGTAGTTATATTTGAAATCAATATGCTATAAAATAGAATGTTTCACTAGGGTAGTAGTTATTTTTATAAAAAATATATTATTACAACTCAAAAGAAGGGGTAATTTAACATAAACTAAAATACCTTATAACTAAGAATTGATCCACAAAAGTAGTTTTGTATCCTGAGTGGTGAAACATGTTAGGAATTAGCTACATAAAGAGTTATATAATTATTCTTTTTATTCTTAAAACTCAAACAACTTTAACCGAGAATGAAAAATACACCAAATGTAGACCATATACCATCCACACTTTATTCTCAATTAGCATCTGTATACCTAAAAAATATCATTCATAAGCCTTTATACTTTATATAAAAATAGTTTACGGATTTTAAATATCTAATAATTGGGTTTACATCTAAAATATGAGATTATTTTGAAGAAAATTAGAATATTACACATAAAGTAACATCATATAGAATATATTTTCTTGAGTAATTCATATATAATAACATATAATTATCATTCTAAATTCATTATAATTCACATCCTTTGATTCTCAAAATTTTAAAAACTTGGTTCCCTATAGAATTGGTGAGGAACCAAGATTTTAATATTCTATTACAAATTTATTAAAAAGTTCCTTAACATACATCTCTTAAGAGGGATTTTCTCTTATTTTTTGATATTTGAAATCCAAAAAAATATTTCATTTAACCAACCATGAACATTTGATACAAATTTATAATATCTTCAAAAAAAAATTTCCCAAGTTCATTTATCATTCAAAGAAAAGATAATATCATCAACATACAAAATTTTTATAAAATAAAAATCCTGATTTTCATTGATGTGGAGATTATTACCAATACTTCATTTCTTAAATTTTGAACTTCTTTAAGAAGGATTTTAATTTAGAATAATATAATCTATGTTCATTATTTACCCCATAAAATCATTTCATCAACTTAGACACATAAATTTCTAATTTTTTTATCACAAATCCATATAATTGTTTAATATAAACTTCTCTATCAAGTTAACCATTGAGAAAGGATGATTGAAAATTCATACAAAAAATGTAATAACCTCATTGTGAAATAATACAAATAAAGATTATATTTATTTCTAACCTTAATATTGAAGAAAAAGTATCATCAAAATCAATAACTTCAGTTTTTTAGTAACCTTTGAAAAACAATTAATTGTTGTTTATTATCACTTCACCAAATTCATTCAACATGTTTTTGACAAAAAATTTGAATCAATAAATTTTTTATTATTTCCATAGATTATAAGTTCCTAAGTATTATTCTTCTCAATATGATTTAAATGTTCATTCATAGAATAAATCCACTCCTAAAGCTCTAAATCTCCATTAACATATTTTGTATCAAATTATGAATTCAAGGAACTGTAGGGAACAAAATTTAATGTTAATATAATGTCAAATTTTTTTGGTTGATCCCCAATGATATTTTGTACTTCCACCTATTTCCTAAAATTATGATGACATATATAATGATCCACCTTATCACTAGAAATAGCTGAGTTTGAATATATTTTTTGCATTACCAGTTTTTGAATTATTGTTAGGATTATCAACTATATCACCTTCCCTATCCTAATTATCTATATCTATTTGGGAAACCACTTATATATATTTTTCAATATCGTTGTCTTTTTAAAAATAAAACAACTTCCATATTTTTTTATTGAAACATATATACCCATAACATTATATGTATAGTATGTAAAATTACATCTTCAATGCTTTAATCAAAATTTACAGCATTTAAACTAATATTTATTTTGATGTTGGGACACCAAAAACAATTAGGTATTTAAAACATGTAATTTAATTGTAGAACGTTTAATAAGGATTCAGATTTGATATTTTTCTCTAAAAACACTAACTATAAATATAAAATACTATAACCATTTCATGTTTCAATTACTAATGAGAAATACCATATACAATCGTCATTGTATAACCCATCTCCACCAAACTTATATTCATTATTTTAGAAAAATTATTTTATATGGTGTGTAATGTGAACAGGAATCATGAAGAATACCATTTTTCCATGATAAATTGTTAATTATTAATTTTTTTTATTCCCCTCTATTTTTAGTCCAAGAATATTTTGCAAAATTTTCACATTATTTTTATGCTCTTCTCCTGATGCTCTTAATTTTTTTTAGATATTTTCATTTCTATATCAAATAAATAATAAATACTTTATTATTAAAATGATGAATGAATAAATGAATTTCTTATTTCTAAATGTTAATATTTTTTCTCATTAGACCACCAATATCAGAATGAATCATTTTTAGTAGACTATTTGAATGAATTTAAAATTTCTTATTCCATGAATTTATAAATTTTCCTTTATAAAAATTTGAACACAAATATCTTAGACTATTCATATCTAGAATATAGAAAAATATCTCTTTATTAACATGATCATATTTCTCTGAAATGTATTCTTGAACCTTTTAAAACACAATTTATTTTCTTCCATCGAACATAGATAACATTAATTTTTTACCTCACCAACACAGAACAAGTTTCCTTTCAATTCTGACCTCTTGTAACAACCTTTCCATCTTCATATAGTTTTATAATAAAACCATATTTTTAGAAAACATCATTTTTACCTTCATCAAAAATTAGTGTAACATTAAAAAAGATGTGCTACATTTCATAAAAAACAATTAATTTTTGGATATCATTTTTTCATACCAACAAATAGTTTATCTAACACATTTTATAATGAGATATTGTTAATTTAAAAAATTCACTTCTACTTTTTTAAAATAATTAAAATTTATCAATAGCTACACATCTCCTTCGATATATGAAGATCACCCAAAATCATAAATCCATGGCCATTATACTTTTATAGACTTGAGAGTAGTTTCTACGACAAGATCTTTTTCATTTCCTTTATCGTTAATCACATATGGATTTGGATACTTCATAAAAAAATGTTTTTTTGCCGATATCAAAACAATACATACTCTTGTAATATTTCTAGGCATTCCACTTATTTCTGAAATAGTTTCAAATGATAGAATCTATTTTTATTATTCATACCAGTTTTCTCAATTTCATTCACTGTGTGCATTTAATCTCACATGAAACATTTCTTCAAGTTACAAATTGGATAATTATAGTGTTTCTATTTAAACAAACACATATTTTTTATATTGAAAAATAATCTACGGTACCAGTAGTATTCATAGAAAGAATATTTTCCTCTGTAACATCTTCAAATACTGAAGTTGTACACAATTTTTTCTTAAAATTTATTAATTTTCATGTTAAGACATTGTTGATCACCATATTCCCTTATATCATTCAATATCATATTCTTATAATTTTACTTTTTCTCATTATCACCAGAATCACCACTTGTAGTTACATTTGACTTGGACTTTGAAATTTTTGAATCTTAGAAATTTTCAACATTTTTGGTTTTGGATACATAAAATCTTTTCTCATATTTCATAATATTAGAAACATATTAATTTTTTTCAAACTTTGAAGATAATTTTTTTTGGATCTTTTCTAGGTTAACAATACTTATAACTTTCACCAATATCACAAATAGAGTTTATGAAACATGCAATTACCTACTGTGTTTTAGAGAATATATGTTTAAAGTTTTCCTAGTATTCTTCGTTTACATTTATCATTACATCAAGATGTTCATTCACATTGTTTTTTAGGAGATTTTTTCAAATGATAAATATATTCCAATAAATTATGTTTATATTTTACAAAATTTTATTGATTTTTTCTATAGAAACTTCCTTTTTAAAATCATGATTTCTCTTTTAAATCTCACAATATTTCAATGACCTTTTGTAAACTCTCTTTTGATAGAATATTCTAACTCATTATCTCATTTTGAATTACTTCTTCTATAACCAAAACATTATTCAAAATTTTATTTTCCAATAATGGTTTTTTCTCTAGAAAATTTACTAAAATTTTCATTTTTCAATTCACTTTCACCATCATCGTTATACATAGAAAAAACTACTCACCTTTTGGATATTGATAAATCATTAACTTTTACCATTGGAATGAGATTTTGATTGATCGACGTGTTTGTTAAGGGATATTATGGGCTTTATTTCATCTTTATCACTTTTTTCTTCATCATTTGTTTATGAACAGTTTCTAAAAAATTCACAATAGATCCAAAACCAAATCATTTTGGTGGTAACTTCCCCTTTTAATTACATATAACACCATTCACATTTTTGGAATTTAAGGACACCAATTCAGCAATTTTTTTTACTAAACTCATCTTCTGTGTTAGAGTCACCAATATCAACTTCTTTTTTGAATCTCCCTAGGTATTACTTGATTTTATGCTTTAAATATAATATATCGATTCAATTTTTATTTTATTTTTAAATATTCACATGTTATCATTTAACATTTAATTAGAGTTCCATGTTAGTCATCCTAAGATAGAGGTTCAAGATCTCTATATTCCTATTACGAAACTTTGGCATCAAACTAGTTAAGAAGAACTAGTAAAATATTTTCATTAATAGTTGAATATTATAAATTCTCACTAAGACTTATTGTAACGCCCTGACCCCAGCTACCTAGAGTCAGTGCATTACTTCGTAACATTGGCATGATCACAAAAGATCAAGTCTCGAAAGACCGATTAGATTAGTAGCCTTGGAAACACTAGATACATTCATAAATGTTACATTACAACATAAGATGAAAAACTACAATAACATGGTCTCCCTAGTCCACACTCATATCCTCACTGACTATTCTTACAAGTCAGTCATAATACACCTCTTCACATCCTGGGAAAAATAAAACATTGAAAGGGGTGAGCTGAAATGCTCCGTAAGGATAACAATATAGCGGAAACATTCATAAGAAAACATAAGCATTTAAGACAATGTATAACTAAAACAAAAGCCTTATTGAACTTGAACTTCAGCATAATATGGAAAAAGTAAAATAAAATAATTCCATTACTTACTCTCATGGATATTCTACTAGACGAATAATCACATGAAATATCAATAACCACTTTCATAATGAGGGAATGTATAATGCCAGACATTCTGAAACATTTTGTTAAGGCCTCGGCCAAGATATCTAAAATGATTAAGACCTCGGCCAAAACCATAAATCAAATTGGGAAAGGGCATCGACCAATTCCACGTCTAGTTGTCTCATGATACCTACCGATGCATCGAGGAGCTATAGTGGGCTCCACCCGTCACATATTAAGTCCAATACATTCCTCATATGAATAGGTTTAAACATAACATAAATATTCGTATTAAAACTAGCATACGAAATGTCAACAATTAATCCATAAACTATGGATGGTATAAAAATAACACATCCACAGTCAAATATTTCACAAAATGTTCAATGGAAGTTTTGTATCATAAATCAATTTCAATTAAACTTAAAACCCATCAAAGGATGTTGACATAGATGAAATCAAATCTATTTGAGAGAAATATCTCTCCTTTTTGAAATCATTTAAAAGTCCCATAATTATAAAATAATACATTTACTTTGAAAATATTCTTATAAGCTTGTTAGGGAAGCTTCGACGAAGTTATAATGGTGGAAAATAGCCACACCCGCCGTATAAGTTAAAAAAAACATTCTTACCTTAAATTTGTCAAAAAGGTCAAAAAGTACATTGTTTGGAAAACGACGGTAAGATTCCTTTCAAAAAGTATAAGGGTATAAATGACATTAACCCATTTTCCATTTAATAGTAAAAATGTTTTGAAAGACATTTTTAAGAAACATGGATGTGGATGATAACGACGTCCCAGTAGATAATTATGTATAAACAACCATGGATAACGAAGAGGTTGTGAAGTAAACCCTTACCTTGTACTTTTCCTTGGTTGGGGTAGGTTAGCATCCTTTATAATGGTGAAATAATTGTTATTAAATTATACAAGAATCATATAAATTCATATGATATCATATATGATCTTTTGACATTGCTTTGTTAACAATATCTTAGATTTATCATTGTTTCGGTTGTTAACTTACTCGTTTTCGTAAGTCGTGTTTTCATGGATAGGTTGTATCTTATTCATATCCATAATGATATCATGTCCTTAAACATTATTTTTAGATCATCTAATGATAATTATACTTGAATGGATACGACGGAGAATGAATCTCATCGCGTTCGTGGAGACGGTAGTCCGTACGTATGCACGAGCGACAATATCATTATTTTGATATTAAAATAATATATAATTGGATAGTATATCATATATACAGAATCATTATCATGTTATATTTATTATTTACATGAATTACATATCATTATTATACCCATCTAAATAATAATATATTGAATAACAATTACACTACGACGTGGAGACGGTAAGCCATACGTACGCACGTATGGTAACATGTCATTCAAACGATGGTTAGAATACTGAATATGGTTGTTCCATATTTATAATAACATCAAATTATATAGAAGATACTGGAGTTAAAATTTTAGAATTGAAATAATAAACAAAGAGGGAGTGGAAGAAGAATGAAACTTGAAAGTGGGTGATGAAAATGTTACCTCTTCTTCGGGTTCTTCCTTTTGATTTGATCAAAAAGACTCCTTAGGATGGGTTTATGACTAACGTAAAGCTTCTAGGATTAAGGGAGAGTATTTTGGAGAGTATTTGGGCAGAGGTTGGCCGAACCAAAAGGCTTGAAAGTGTGAATAAGGTGGTGGAGGTGGGGGCCTTTTATAAGAGGAGAGGAGGGGCTCTTTTGGAGAGATTGAAATGTTACATTATTATACATTGATTTTCGGATTATAAAGGTCCCACACTTATATAATTCGTGGATAAGGTGATAAGGGTTCGAAATATACCCATCGAATAGTCTTTGGACAAGTGTAAGCCTTGGATTTTACATTATCTTTTCATTTTACTAAAATCGTTAAATAATGAGGTCATCGCTACATCATAATGATGTCATATATAATTTAATTTATTTAATGTCTAAAAAAATATAAAAAAATACTATGATGTAGAAAATATTTTTATATTTCTAATGAATATTTATAGTCAAAATTTGGACTTGTGTAACCCCACTTAAAAACTGTTTTAGTAAAATAACTCATGTTTGTGTCAATTTAATTTTAACATTAAATAAATATATATTAATTTAATTTTCCAACCAAAGTGGCTCCATGGGGTTCCCAAGTTGACCCATGGGTTTTATTGGTCGTCCATGACTCATCCAATAGGAGTAGGACAAGTTTCATGCTCATCTCATATTATTAAAACATTATTTTTACCTTAAACTACACTAATTACCTCTAATCGCGATTAAGAACTTAAAAGTTACTATTCACAAAAAAATTATTTTAATCTCATTGAACCACATTTTAATTCTTAATTACAACCATTTATGTCGGATTTTTGAAAATCAAATCACAGAAGTGGTAATATTTCATTTTAACGAAAAATCAGTTTTTAAAAACCACTTAGTGGTTTCACTATTCATCAAAAATTGAAGTTTTTCAGAATAAGGCCAAAATTTCACCCTAAGCTATAATTGATATTCCGAATTCAAAAATGATGTCTATTTTAAAAAATTACAAACATATAAGTTTCACTAATTAATTTTATAATTAATTCCCGCTGTTACAACAAATAGCGTGTTTTTAAGAAACAATTTATATCAAAAGATTGGCAATTGTTTTTGTCCAATTTCAATGTTAAATTAATTCTAATGACCACCATTGGATAAAATGGTAAAAATATATTATAATTATACTTTAAAACCACTAAATATTATAATTTATCACTATGAATTATTTTGATTAAAAAAGTTGTTTTTAAGTATTTATCACCATTCATAAAAACTTAGAAGTTATCAGAAAAATACCAAAAATTCAACATAGGCTAATTTAGATATTAGGAATCCAAAAATGAAGTCCATTTTGATAAATAAAATTTATAAAATTTCAAAAAGTACGTATTACTATTCACAATGGCTAGTTTAATTAGCTGTGGTGTGTGTTAGAGCTCGAGGTTGCGTACAACACACGCTATTGCATTATTCGAAGGAAAACGTACCGTGGAAGATTGGGGTGTTACACTTACTATGGTTCTTTCAATATAGTTTTACTTTGTATCGATGAAACAAATTGAATCTCACTCACCTATTATGAGATCTTCACAATTAAGCCTCCATATTTTTAAATTTTTCTTCTTCACCTTCATATTGAATTCATAAATATTTTTTAACTTTTCCCAACTACCATTGGATGTTCCAAATCCCTTAACTCTATGAAATTAAATTTTAAAGAGTAATGTGAGTAATAAATTATTATCTCTTTCATCATTCTTCAGATTTTTATGATCATCAACTATAAGAGGAACATTTTGAGAAAGAGGTGAGAATCCATATATAATATTCTTTAAAACATCATAAAAAGGTACATTAGATATGGATATATTATATATTTCTAGATATCATTATTAATTACATAAAAATTGGAATATACAGACTGTTCATAGGATTCAAACAATCCTTATAAACTTCTCTTCAATCATATATAAATAGTAAATGCGGGGACCTATTATTTTATAGAAATTGAAAAGTCCCACATAGAATCATTATAATTATTGAGAGTGGGAGGGGTGAATCATTAATAACTTATTCATTTTATATTAGAAATTATTAAAAACCATCAAAACCTATTTAAAAGATAATACTTTTCTAGAAAAAGATATTTCAAATAATTACACTGGACCAAATATATTTACATGTTTCAACACACTATAAGAGAAGCTAGTCCTTTTAAAGGTTTGAAAATGATCTAATAACATAAAACCCACTAAAAGATAGTCATTTTTGTGTAGATAAAACAAGTAGTAAATACCCATACACATTCATATCACTATCCAAAATACTAAAATACATGTGCTTCTTCTAGTATGAAAATTTAAATAATATATTTTAACAAGTTTAGAAACCCTCATCAATTGGTTCTGAATATTGTCACTATTATTCTTCAACAAACACAAAAATTTAAAATTATCAAAAAAATAACTTTATTTCCCAATAGTATGTAGGAACAACATTTCTATAATTAATAAAAAACTCAGTATAACTTTTCAGTTTGATTCATCAGTAGAGAGGCATGTCGGATTTATTTTCTGATGGAGATAGAGAACCAACTCTATCTTCTTTTTTATCGTTTATAAATAGTCATTTAAATTTTTTGATTTAATCTGATGAATATTATCCACTACTTATTTGACCACATATTTTACCTGTAAACCATTATAAAATCCAAAACACAAATTCTCTAGTTTCTTTCACATGATAATTTAAAATATAAAAATGTAATATTGTCTCTATATATACTATTCAAAAAATGGAATGGGAAGGAATCATAAAACATTTTCCCACTCACCCAAATTCCATAATTATAAATTTTATGCTTTATTAAATTCCATTTTGACATCGTCTCAATTCATCTAAACTCTTATAAAGAATTATTGAATCATCATGACTTCTCTTGTACATCATTAAATATAAATTCTTTAAAAGGAAATTTACATGTTCATAGAAATAAATTGGGGATTCATTCTAATTCACTTGACCCAATTATAAATACGTAAATAAAAATATTTCTCACTATGGTGCTGTAGACCAACTAGAATTTTTTGACATAGGGATCCGTGAAAACTCTAAGGACCTCAGAACCGCAAAATAATATTCTAATAGAAACATTAAAATGTATCAACTTAGAAGACATTTTCTTCATTTATTCAAATTCTCCTCAGACGGATGAAACATCATATGATGAAAAAAACATATGATAGATTATCTGTGTTAGGAAGATCCTCTACTGAATTAGTATCAACCATATTGTTTGATGGATAAATGTCAATATCTCATATGATAGTTTGGTTACAGAAATTTACCATATTGATTGTTGTCTAATTTCAATCCTATGGACTAGTCTTTGAATGTGAAATGATTTATTTTGTCAAAAATTTTCTTTGATATATATTTGTTAATATCTCATCTCATTCACCATCAAAAACATTGATCTATATGATACAATATGGATTGTCTGATGTTCTACCTAAAATGGAGCTCTATAACTAATATTTTATTGGTTCCAAACAATTATCTGATGGATTTATGTCTACAAAAAGTATGAGGAATTGGTTCAACCAATGGATTGTCTTATACGATTGTAGAAAAAATAAACACTATTTATAAAAACATCAAAAATTCACATTTAACTTTTCTTCCAGAAAAATCATTCTTTACGGATATGAGATCATATAAAGAGATGTAGGGTTGGTGGGTCTAATGGAACCCTCTGGTGAGTGTATCAATGATAAATATTTATGGACCATGCATAGTGTGAAATATGAGAGGGTATAGTATGAGAACAAAGTGGCTCAGTGATTATGGGGTTCAGTTCATTTTATAGACCATGAACATCCATTGGTGCAGAGGCAAGAGAAATGCATATTAGTCTATTTCTTTTTTTCATTAAAATCTACAGATTACAGATGTTGAATCTAACATAGAAATATTTACATCCCTTATCAAAGTGATGGGATGTAACACCCCAGGTAAATAAAGAATATGAAATTTTTATAATTATACATATTTGTGAATAAAATATTAATATTACTTTAAAGGGGATTCTATGCTCGATGGCGTACCCAATACGCAACAACGAGTTTCTTGGGAATCTTACGTTGCACTCTAATAATAAAATAATATTATTTTAAATGGTAGTTAACACCAAGCCATTGTAATGGCGAGAATGAACAGAACTAACTAAAAAATGATTATATATGTTTGTAAAATATTTTTACTATTTACAATAATTGTTAGAGGATTAAAAATGCAAATGAATCCAGTTTTTAAGCATAAACATTCTAATATTCTTTAAATGGTCGATTAGCCACCTTTTGATGGCGAACCCCTTTTAAATCCAATTTTTGAAAATTTTATAAGATCTATTTTTAAAAATAAACAAATTATTTATGATTGAGACATTTAAATTTACCTTGGGTTAATTTTTGGTATTTTTCTCACAATGTTCATTTTTCAATGAATAGTGGAAAATACTGCATTTTCCTTCAAAACTGCTTTTTCTTATAATTTAATTATATGGTTATATTACCTTTTTAATTTGTTTTAAAGTGTAATTAGAATATATTTTTACCATGTAATTCAATGATGGTCATTGGGAGTAATTTCACTTTGGAATTAGGCATAAAAAAGTGCCAAACTTTTCATAAATATTGTTTCTATAAAAACCCACTATTTGTTTTGACAATGGGAAGTTTTTTTAAATTAATTATTGCAATTTATGTGTTTGGAATTTGGTAAAATGAATTACATATTTGGAATCATATGGTCCAAATTATGTAGTTAAGAGTCTTTTTTTTGGACATTATGAATAGTAACAACGGTAATTATCTTTAATTATCTTGATTAATGAGTAATCGGGTAGTTAAAGATAATAAGATAATATCATAATAATACAAAATGACCACAAAATGTGTCCTAAGGCTAATTTTTGTCTCATGGCCGACCATGGGATTCCTTGTGCCAAACATGGGGGCCCCATGGAATCACTTTTGTGAGAAAGTGACTTTTTATCTTTTTATTTTTAAAGAATGTTAAATTTAACAAAGAATGTATCAACAAAGTAAAATATTTTTAATTTTGTCTAAATAAATGATCATTCAGACTATAAATATTCATTGGAAATATAAAAATATTTCCTACATCATAGTAGTTTTTTTATAATTTTTAGACATTACATAAATTAAATTATTTATGACATCATGATGATGTAGTGATGACCTCATTATTTAACGATTTAAATAAAATGGAAAGATAATGTAACATATAAGACCTAAACATGTCCAAAACCTATTGTATGGGTGTATTTGGAAGCCTTATCACCTTATCCTTGAATCAAATCAATGTGGGACCATTAAAATACGAAGCTCATTTGAAAATAAAGTTACATTTTATACCTTTCCAAGAGTGCCCCTCCTCTCCTCTTATAAAAGGCCCCCACCTCTACCTCTTTACCCACACTTCCAAAGCATTTGGCTCGGCCAAAACCTGCCCATTTCATCTCTCCAAATCACTATCTAACTCCTTGATGCCTCACTTTAGGTAGAATACTTTCAAAGGAAGCCTTTGAGCTCAAATCAAAGGAAGTTACCCGATTTAAAGGTAATGTCTTCACTTGTGTCCTTTTGTATTATTTTGCTTCTACAACCCCATAAACTCTTTTTATTCATTTATTTTGTAACAAATCCAGTATCTTAAATATACTAGGATGTTTTTATAAGAAGTATTCGAGCTACAATTACACACACCTACATCTAATGGTTAAAGAACATACTGTTTCCGTGGATGGTGAATTTCTGCCTCCCGAAACGATGATTGTTCAACATTATTTTAACACCTTCAAAGGTGGCCATTAAGATGACAATATATTTATATATGATATATAATATGTTTATGTTTTCCTTAAGCTTCTTTATTTTTCATTTATGGCATACCTTTATGGTTTCCATTATGGGTAAACGTGATATCTTCATTTTAGGAAGTGCGGACTACCGCCCCCTCAATGTGATTTGATTCATCAATGCCATATGTGGGTCATATAAAGGATGGAATTAATGGTATTACATATGTTATACTACTGAAATTATAGTATACCTTTATATAGTTATTATTTCATTCAATTGAATACAAAAAAAAAATAAATGAAATTATCGTTCATGCGTACGTACGGCTTACCGTCTCCATGAACGGTACATTTCATTTCTTATATCCAAATGTTATGTACTATTATAAGTACATATATATAATGGATATATATGTAATATATTACATCTAAATGATGGGTATCATTCTGGAATTATAATATATATCTCTCATTTTGTTTTAATTCCATTAATATGGAAAAAAATGAATGTAGTGTTCATGCGTACGTACGGCCTACCGTCTCCATGAACAGTGCTTTAAATTTTTTATCTCCAAATGCTATGGAATAGTATAAAATGAATATATACTGGATATATATGATATTTAAAACATAAATACTATTCTGGATATGATGTACCTATAACTACATGGAAAATTCTTTTCCAACAAGTTCAATTTTTACTCATGTTCTGAACATCGACAAAAACGTCTAATAGAAACACACATTATTAACCAATTATTATAAAATTATAATATGTGATATGAACTGAATAATAATAATTAAAGGAGGTCCTTAAGAAATTATAAATTGACCAAATTTTATTATTCAGGAGATTAAAGAACGATCGAGTCATTTCGGACACAAGGTAAGGGATCCTACTCCTCTCTTTCTTTTTAAGTACACTCTTTTATGTCATTCCTTCTAAGATCATATTTCTTGTGATTGGGATGTTATTTTATATTACTCTTACAGTAATTTTTATGTTCATATGATAAGAGACCCTATTCTCTCTCATCAATCCATTTTGGATGTTTTGAGTGGCGCCGTTAGGCTGTCGAATTTTCGTAAGAGATCTAACCTCTCTCTTTCTCTTTAAGTACTCTCCCTTATGTCACTTCTTTTAAGCTCCTATTTGTTATGATGAGGGATGTTCTTTTATATTCCTATTTCTGTAAATTTTATTTTAATGTGATGAGATACCCTATTTGATCTCATAAATCCATTTTTAGAAGTTTTATGTGGCGCCGTTAGGCTGCCGATTTATCGTAAGGTATTTTTCATCTCACTTTTATTCCCGTGACATTTATGCTACGTTCGCCACTATTTACTTTGAGTGGTTTATGTACTGCCCATTATTATACACTTTGTGTATTATAATTTCATTTATGGGTATTTAAATCTTCATTGTATGACCCTTCTTCCATGGGGTGTACTTTTCGAAAGTTACCTAACTCGGTAAGGGGACCTTTCACCCTCCTTTTTTTAAAAGAGTTCTGTTGTTATGTCTTTTAATTCACATACTATTATGTTGGGATATGTTATTATATATCCTTATTTGTGTAAATTTTATGTCCAAGTGATGATATCTCCTTTATCTCTCTCATCAACCCTTTTTGTAAAATTTTATGTGACCCCGTTAGGCTGTCGAATTTTACCAAGGGAACTTCTTAACCCAATTTCGATTTCTTTGGGTTCAACATGTAGTTATTGAATATGTCATCCTTTGAATATGTGTGAATAACCTTTTATTGTTTTACACTTAATATCCACTTATATTGGGTGTATTTATATTTTTCATACATAATTATGAGATTGATTTATCCTTAATTTAAGGATAACTTCTTTATAATGGATTTCATCTCGTTTTTACATTTCTTTTGAGACTTCATTGTTATTATGCACCAATTCACTCTTATATGGTGTGTATACTGTCCTTTGACATATTATATCATGAATCCCTTTATTATCATGATATTATAATGTTCGGATTAAATGTTATTCCACACTTATTTGTATTCAAGAGACTCTCATTTTGTTAAAAACTATTTAACAAAAATATCGTTTTAAATGTTTTAAAGATTTCTTATTCTAAATCTTTATCTTTAATGTCTATGTTTTCAAAATGGTTTTAAGTATTTATTTATATGGACATTAATGTTTTAAAATTATAATTCCATTAAAATCTTCAAAGTATTATGATACACTTTGATAAAAAAATCTCTTTTAAATGGTTTTTGAAAATGGATTGATTAATTCCATATCTGGGAATTACTTATTGTGACTGAAAATGAAATTTTGTTATTGAAATGTTTATATTTTCAATATTTTATGTGTAATGATGGTACTTGGACATTTTATGGGTGGTTACGTGATAAACCATATGACGGGTGCTGCCGTGAATACCAGGACGGGTGGTTACGTTATAACCTCCAATGCATTTGGTATGGAAGTCGGTCGTATGGCTATTCTATTAAGTATGTATGGAAGTCGATCGTATGTCTTTTCCATTAAGTATGTGGGGAAGTCGACCGTATGGTTATTACACTTAAGTATGTTTATGTCCCAAGTTACCTTTATATGTTATGTGATCTTTATATGGGTTTTATGGTAATCTTTTGGATATTGAAGGCTAAGTAATGAACTTTTATTCAGTGAAGAGTTTTTACTACTTCGAAAAGGTGAAAAGTATTACTTTGAAAAAGTATACATGGTTTACTTGTTGTTTTGAAACACTAACAGTTTTCATTCTTTTTGTATCCATTACTGAGATTTTTATGCTAATCCCAAGTTTTTGAAATGTTTTTCACAGGACTTAACGTGGAATAGTGTCATGGATGGGATCAGGGGAAAGTCATGCTACCTAAAACATGGAACTAGACATGTTTCTTTTTATTAGTTTTTATTTTATGGAATCTTAGTAGAAGTTTCTACTTTGTAATCTTTTGAGATGTAATAGTTATTTCATAATTCTCTAAAACTCTAAACCTGAAAAGATCCTCAATGTGAATTATTCATTTAATTCAATATTAAGTAAGGTTTAAGGCTGGGGCCATATAGTTGGTATCAGAGGTCGGTTTAAATAACTTTAGAGGTTAGGGTATCCTCTAAGCATAAGTGACATTACCATAATGGTTAGGATTTCAGAAAGAGTCCTAGTTTTAGGTAAAGTGAATGAGTAAGTATATATTAGTGTTTATCATCATCATTAGTACAGGATGGTTTTTTTGATATACTCACACCAACCTTTCGGTTATTAGTGAATGGATGGATCTAGAAGGAACCAAAGAGACAACAAGTTTGATGGAAACTATGGTGGTTATTTGTTTAAGATACTAGATAAAATGGGGGATTCAATGAGGAAACTCATGGTTGTTCTAAACCAACTATCAATGAGTCATGATCAACCACTTGAACCGTGGTATGTTCTGTAATGCATCATGTACGAGATGACCAATCGATTTGGAAGTTCAGGTAATAATTATAAAGGTAACCATTAGAGTTTAAATTATCCTTACTTTTGAGGAAATTATGGGTTATTATATGATATGCTGGAAAATGAAATGCATGAGATAAACTTGAGGTTAAAATATGTTATGATCATTTTTGAAGATTTTATCTCGTTTTGGGGAATGTTTTAAAAATATATAGTTTTGGAAAAAGGACAACACGCAGACCGTGTGACAACCCGTCACGTCGGATAAAGCTGCGGGAATCAAACCCACAACCAACGTGCGACTGATATTTATTGCCTACCACTGGAATACATGAATTCCCTAGTTGTTTTGACTAATTCTTTTTAATTAGATGATTTTAGGAATTAAGAGTAAGATTATTTTGGGTTATCTATAAAAATTTATTAACCTATCATGGAGGATATGTGATTAGGTTAACAACTTTTCAATACGAGACATTAAGAGAAACTGATGTTGTTTGGAGATAAATGTTACGATTTAACTTGGAAGCCTATGAGACTAAATCCTTCAAAAATTTGGGTTTCAATCTTAGTTTGGTTTACTTTGAAGAATTTTATGGAAAAACTGATTATCGTATGGTCCTAGTTGAACTTTGGGTTTTGTTGGACAAATTTTGGAGATTAAGAATAGATTTTATTTTTATAAAGGGTTATCCTTTTCTAGATTATCTGATCTTGTAATAACATTTTTGGTTTTGGTTCTGGTTAAATTCAAAAGACATGGGAAGTATATAGTTCTTTTTGTTGATTAGGTGATTCTCTAGAAGTTGATTATAATAGTCTTAATGTGAACAAGTCTTCCTAAATACTCGTCCTTTGGAGAAAATATGAGTTTGTGTAAGGAATCTAATAAAAGTTGAAAGTCAACATGATAAGTGATTATGTTTCCTTATGAATAAATTCCTCAATAAAAAGTAACTTAAAACACAAATGTTTTCTATTAACTTTTCCTGCTGGGAAATCGAATACCGTTTAACCCATCACAAGTTTGTGATTTTCTTGTGGTTAACTTTCACCTAAACATGTTTTCTATCACTCTCCATCAGAACATGTCCCATTGTTGTTTCCTCCATATCCATATTTTCATACTTGTAATACTAGTTTGGGTTAACTCGGGTGACCTTTGTACTTATCTTTCTTTATTTTAAAGTGATTTTTTTACCGACTCTTGTTCTGATGTGGGACTTTCAAGGATGTTTCCAAGCCCAATTTTAAAATTGCGAGGACGCAATTCCCAAAAGGGGGAAGGATGTAACACCCCATGTAAATAAAGAATTTGACATATTTATATTTATCCATATTTGTGAATAAAATATTAATATTACTTTAAAGGGGATGCTATTCTCGATGGCGTACCAAATACGCAACAATGAGTTTCTTGGGAATCTTACGTTGCACTCTAATAATAAAATAAGATTATTTTAAATGGTAGTTAACTCCTAGCCCTTGTAATGGCAGGAATGAACAGAACTAACTACAAAATGATTATATATGTTTGTAAAATATTTTTACTCTTTACAATAAATTATAGAGGATTAAAAATGCAAATGAATCCAGTTTTTAAGCATAAACATTCTAATATTCTTTAAAAGGCCGATTAACCACCTTTTGATGGAGAACCCCTTTGAAATCCACATTTTGAAAATTTTATAAGCTCTATTTTTCAAAAGAAACATATTATTTATGATTGGGACATTGAAATTTACCTTGGGTTATTTTTTGGTATTTTTTTGACAATGTTCATTTTTCAATGAATAGTGAAAAATACTGCATTTTACATCAAAACGGCTTTATCATATAATTTAATTATATGGTTATATTATCTTTTTAATTTGTTTTAAAATTTAATTAGAATATATTGTTACCATGTAATTCAATAATGGTCATTGGGATTAATTTCACTTTGGAATTAGGCATAAACAAGTGCCAAACTTTTCATTAATATTGTTTTTAAAAAACCCGCTATTTGTTTTGACAACTGGATGTTTTTTTAAATTAATTATTTCAATTTATGTTTTTGTAATTTGGTAAAATGAATAAAATATTTGGAATCAGAAGGTCTAAATTATGTAATTAAGACTCTTTTGTTTTTGGACATTATGAATAGTAACGACGGTAATTATCTTTAATTATCTTGATTAATGAGTAATCGTGTAGTTAAAGATAATAAGATAATATCATAATAATAACAAATGAACACAAAATGTGTCCTAAGACTACTGGTTTTCTCATGTCCGACCCTGGTATTCCTTGTGCCAAACTTGGGGGCCCCATGGAATCACTTTTCTGAGAAAGTAACTTTTTATCTTTTTATTTTTAAAGAATGTTAAATGTAACAAAGAATGTATCAACTAAGTAAAATATTTTTAATTTTGTCTAAATAAATGATCTTTTGGACTATAAATATTCATTGGAAATATAAATAGATTTCCTACATCTTAATGGTTTTTTTATAATTTTTAGAGATTAAATAAATTAAATTATTTATGACATCATGATGATGTAGTGATGACCTCATTATTTAACGATTTAAATAAAATGGAACGATAATGTAAAATATAAGACCTAAACATGTCCAAAACCTATTGGATGGGTGTATTTAGAACCCTTATCACCTTATCCTAGAAACACATCAATTTTGGATGATTAAAATCCGAAACGCATTTGAAAATAAAGTTACATTTTATACCTTTCCAAGAGTGCCCCTCCTCTCCTATTATAAAAGGCCCCCACCTGTACCTCTTTACCCACACTTCCACAGACTTTGGATCAGACAAACCCTACCCATTTCCTCTCTCCACATCCCTCTCTAACTCTTTGAAGCCTCAATTTGGGAAGAATCCTTTCCAAGGAATCCTTTGAGCTCAAATCAAAGGAAGTTACCTGATTTAAAGGTAAGGTCTTCACTTGTGTCCTTTTGTTTTATTTTTCTTCTCCAACCCCCTAAACTCTTTTTATTCATTTATTTTGTAACAAATCCAGTATCGTAAATATACTAGTATGTTGTTATAAGAATAATTCGAGCTACACTTACACACACCTACATCTAATGTTTAAAGAACATATTGTTTCCGTGGATGGCGAATTTCTACCTCCAGAAACGATGATTGTTCAACATTATTTTAACACCTTAAAAGGTGGCCATTAAGATGTAACTATATTTATATATGATATATAATATGTTTATGTTTTCATTAAGCTTCTGTATTTTTCATTTATGGCATACCATTATGGTTTCCATTATGGGTAAACACGATATCTTCATTTTAGGAAGTGCGGACTACCACCCCCTCAAAAGGATTTGATTCGTTAATGCCATATGTGGGACATATAAAGGATGGAATTAACGGTATTACATATGTTATAATACTGGAATTATATTATACCTTTATATCATTATTATTTCATTCAATTTAATACAAAAAAAATGAAAGTAGCGTTCATTCGTACGTACGACTTACTGTCTCCATGAACGGTACATTTCATTTCTTATCTCCAAATGTTATGTACTATTATAAGTACATATATATAATGGATATATATTTAATATATTAAATCTATATTATGGGTATAATTATTGAATTATAATATATATATCTATCATTTTGTTTTAATTCCATTAATATGGAAAAAAATGAAAGTAGCGTTCATGCGTAAGTACGGCCTACCGTCTCCATGAACGGTGCTTTAAATTTTTTATCTACAAATGATATGGAATAGTATAAAATGAATATATACTGGATATATATGATATTTAAAACATAAATACTATTCTGGATATGATTTACCTATAACTACATGGAAAATTCTTTTCCAACAAGTTCAAATTTTACTCATGTACTGAACATCGACAAAAACGTCTGATACGAACTCACTTTATTAACCAATTATTATAACATTATAATATGTGATATTAACTGAATAATAATATTTAAATGAGGTCCTTAAGCAATTATAAAATGGCAAAATTTTATTATTCAGGAGATTAAAGAACGATCGAGTCATGTCGGACACGAGGTAAGGGATCCTACTCCTCTCTTTCTTTTTAAGTACACTCTTTTATGTCATTCCTTATAAGATCATATCTCTTGTGATTGGGATGTTATTTTATATTACGATTACTTTAATTTTTATGTTCATATGATGAGAGACCCTATTCTCTCTCATCAATCCATTTTGGAAGTTTTGAGTGGCACCGTTAGGCTGTTGAATTTTCGTAAGAGATCTAACCTCTCTCTTTCTCTTTAAGTACTCTCCTTTATGTCACTTCTTTTAAGATCTGCTTTGTTATGATGGGGGATGTTATTTTATATTCCTCTTGCTGTAAATTTTATTTTCATGTGATTAGATACACTATTTGATCACATAAATCCATTTTTGGAAGTTTTAAGTGGTGCCGTTAGGCTGTCGAGTTTTCGTAAGGGATTTTTCATCTCACTTTTATTCCCGTGACATTTATGCTACATTTGCCAGTATTTCATTTGAGTGGTGTATGTACTGACCATTATTATACACTTTGTGTAGTATAATTTCATTTATGGGTATTTACATCTTCATTGTATCACCTTTCTTCCATGGGGTGTACTTTTTGAAAGTTACCCAACTCGGTAAGGGGACCTTTCACCCTCCTTTTTTTAAAAGACTTATTTTGTTATATCTTTTAATTAACATACTATTATGCTGGGATAGGTTCTTATATTTTCTTATTTGTGTAAATGTTATGTCCAAGTTATGAGATCCCCTTTATCTCTCTAATCAACCCTTTTTGTAAAATTTTATGTGATGTCGTTAGGCTATCGAATTTTACCAAGGGAACTTCTTAACCCAATTTTGATTTATTTGGGTTCAACATGTAGTTATTGAATATGTCATCCTTTGAATATGTGTGAATAACCTTTGATTGTTTTACACTTAATATCCACTTATATAGGGTGTATTTATATTTTTCACACATAATTATGAGATTGATTTATCCTTAATTTACGGATACCTTCTTTATAATGGATTTCATCTCATTTTACATTTCTTTTGAGACATCATTGTTGTTATGCACCAATTCACTCTTAAATGGTGTGTATACTGTCCTTTGAAATATTATATCTTGAATCCCTTTATTCTCATGATATTATAAAGTTCAGATTAAATGTCATTCCACTATTATTTGTATTCAAGAGTCTCTCATTTTGTTAAAGACTATTTTACAAAAATATCGTTTTAAATGTTTTAAAGATTTATTATTCTAAATCTTTATCTTTAATATCCATGTTTTCAAAATGTTTTTCAATATTTATTTATATGAACATTAATTTTTTAAAATTATAATTCCATTAAAAGATTCAAAGTGGTATGGTACACATTGATTCAAAAATCTATTTTAAATGGTTTTTGAAAATGGATTGATTAATTCAATATCTGGGAATTACTTATTGTGATTGAAAATGAAATATTGTTATTTAAATGTTTATATTTTCAATATTTTATGTGTAATGATGGTACTTGGACATTTTATGGGTGGTTACGTGATAAACCATATGACAGGTGGTGCCATGAATATTAGGACGGGTGGTTACGTTATAACCTCCAATGCATTGGGTATAGAAGTCGGTCGTATGGCTATTCCAATAAGTATGTGTGGAAGTCGGCCATATGGATATTCCATTAATTATGTGTGGAAGTCGACCGAATGGTTATTCCACTTAAGTATGTTTATGTCCCAAGTTACCTTTATATGTTATGTGATCTTTATATGGGTTTTATGGTAATATTTTGGTTACTGAAGGGTAAGTAATGAACTTTTATTCAGTGAAGAGTTTTTACTACTTCGAAAAGGTGAAAAGTATTACTTTGATAAATTATACATGGTTTACATGTTGTTTTAAAAAACTAACAGTTTTCATTCTTTGTGTATCCCTTACTGAGCTTTTTTATTCTCATCCCATGTTTTTGAAATGTTTTTCACAGGACTTACGTGGAATAGTTTCAAGGATGGGATCATGGGAAAGTCATGCTACCTAAAACATGGAACTAGACATGTTTCTTTTTATAAGTTTTTATTTTATGGAAACTTAGTAGAAGTTTCTACTTTGTAATCTTTTGAGATGTAATAGTTATTTCCAAATTCTCTAAAAATCTAAACCTGAAAAGACCCTCAATGTGAGTTATTCATTTAATTCAATATTAAGTAAGGTTTAAGGCTGGGGCCTTATATGGGATATCCCCCTTGGGATTTTAATTACCTCATTAGGATTAAAAAAATTAAAATCTGTTCAGTTAGTTCTGTAGGTCACTACTAGAGAGATGGAAACATTGTGGTAGATGCTTTTTCTAGGTGCGGAATACCTGATGAGATGTCAATTGTATACAATAGCTTAGGGTTCCAAGCTATTGAATACATTGACATAATTAAGGTAGATACCCCTGACATTTATCACTTTTGACCCCATGAGATGTGTCTCTTCCTTATCTTCTGCTATTTCGTTTTGTATGTTTTATTATTTTCTTCCTAATAAAAATTTAATTTTCAGTAAAAAAATAATTCTTGTGTCATGATTTAATCATGATTTAGTAACATTAAATGATTAGATAAAACATCATCCGAATAAGTATATAAATTTTAGCTTGGACCGCATTGTCTAGAATAACATATACTTTCCTATAATAATGACAAATATCATGAGGTTATCCATGATTTTAAGAAAATTTATATTGGAATAGCGTCATATAATTTGGTGTAAAATAAATATATACTGACATTGGACACATTATACATCTTCAAAAGTCAATAGAAAATTATAGAAATATAATTTCATAATATGGTATATCTTCCATGTCTATTCTGAAAAAATCCATTCCAAAAATATAATTCTGAAAATATGTTAACCTAGAAAACCACATTCAAAACATAAATTTTCTATTGATTTAATTTCTTTAAAAAATAATATTATGGTTATATAATCCAAAATACCATCATCTGATCAACATATTTTAAAATGTGAGGTTATTTCTCATAAAAATAATAAAGAAAAAAACATCGAATAACCCTAGTTCAAACAAAACATCTATTAATCCTGGTCCGAAAAATATGGAGGTGTTTTAAGGCTCATAGAGGACTATGCTCTTTTCTAGAGATCAATAAGACGGAGTGGTGCACATGCTTGTGGCTTCTTTTGATGCTTGATGGTTGGTCATGGGTTATTAGTTCACCGTGACCATACAAGAAACTTATCAAGATCTTTGTTTAGGAAGTTTTTTCTCTATTGGGATCCTTTTAGAAATAAACTAGAATAAATGATTGGGATAAGTCCATGGTGCTATGGAGGAACACATTTATAAAATGGTTAAAAGGGGAACACCATGCCCATGTTTTTGGGAGTTGTGTGGGTTAAATTCCACTGTTATGGGAAACATTTCGTTGCATAAAATCATTTAGTGGATACACTAAATAACCAAACCTATCATGAATATATCATAGTGAATTCCATTATATAATTTGGAATTAAATTGAAATGGTTGAAACAAATATCATATTTCCTAGATCGATAACTATTCTAAATCAAAAAAGATCAATTTTCAACCCTCTATTGAGCACTCATAACATTCAAGCTTCAATAGATAAACTTGGGTATGGTTTACCATTTTATTATATTAAATATTTTATTATGGAAGTTATTTTTAGATAGTTGATTTTTTATCTTTTCACCCACATATTTCCATGACTTTTGGAAATAGGTTTGACATGTTTCTTGTTGTTCTACATGTTGGGCGATGATATATGACTTTAATGTTGAGTGAGACTATTTAATGATTGATATTGACATCCTCAAATTGAATATTTTTTTAGATAAAATGATCACTGTTAAGGTATATATATATTTTTATCTCTATTAGGATCATTTATTATCTATCTATGGGGTTAAAAATTCTTTTCTAGTGTGAGTTGGACTCTAGATTGGAAAGGAAGGGGTTTTCATTCTTAATGTTGGGGAAATATCATTGATGTTGTTAGATATTTTTATTGATGAAATTAACTAATTCTTGGTTGGAGAACTTCATTCAGTGGTATTTGATTTTAATATGGTTTATATGGGGGATATTTATAGTTTACCACCTTATAGATCAGTCAATTTTACTATTGAAATACTCCCTAGTATGACGCATGTTTTTATGTTGTGTTACCATATTGAACATGCTGAGTTGGTGGATGTTAAGGTCCATCGTGAAAATTTTGAGGCTAAAGGATTTATAATTCTTATCATTTCACCATGAGCTTCACATATCATATATTCTATGAAGGAATACAGGGGACTCATACCTTTTATTGATCATCTAATAATGAACCTGGTGACTGTTAAGAGCAAATAACATTTTCCATGGATTGATGATCTCTTCGATCAGCATATAGGGCATCATTATTTTTTATGATTTAACACTAGTTAGGGTATCACCAGTAGATATTAATAGAATATGATATAACTAAGACATCCTTTATTAGTATATTTGGTAATTTTATGTTTTTTGTTATGTCATTTGGTCTCACAAATGATTTGTCAGTTTTTATTTCATTGGTGAACTGGATCATTAATCGGATCTTGGAATCTTTTTATTGTTGTTATTTTGGATGACATATTAGTTTTATACATGTTATTTGAGGTTCACATAGACTATTTGGATATTATTACTTGAACCATGAATGTACATCATCATTACAGTAAGATTTTGATATGAGAAGTGGTGTTTCTAGGTAATTTGATATCTAAGTGGGGCATCTCACTAGATATTTAAAAGTTCAAGCTAGTTATGTCATTAGAGAAACACAAAAATGTGATTGATATCTTAATATTATTTGGTTTGGATGGTTATTACATACATTTTTTAGGACTTCTCCAATATCGCATATTTGATGATTGCTTTAACCTGTAAGGGTGTAAAGATTTAATGTAATGAAAAGTTTCAAGGATGTTTTAAAGGGATGAAGGTTAGGTGAAATTAATAACTTTTTTTATTCTTTCAAAACAAATATTAGGTTATTATGTTTTCTATGATACTTTTGGTATGGGTTTGGGATGTTTCTTTATAGAAGGTATACATGTTATGGCGTATGGATCTCGCCTATTACACCCTTATGAGAATAAATACCCAAATCATGATCTTGAGTTCACATCGGTTATGAATGAACTCAAAATGTGGAATATCTATCTATTTGGGGAAATTTTTAATCTATATTTTGATCAAAATATCCTAAAATATATTTTTACTGAAATGGATCTAAATTATTGACATAGATATTGAGTAGACTACATTATAATTTTCATTTTGATATTTCTAATACCCCTAAAAAGGGAATGTGGTTTCTGATTCATTTATAATAAAATTATAGAAATAATATATGAATTAATTATTAGAGGAGTTAAATTTCATGATTTTGTTTGCTGAGCTGAATTTGTGACTGGAAGATGTTGGTGGAAACGTGTTCATGGCTTCGATGAAATCAAAATCATTTTTCTCATCTGGAATTTCAGCCTTAACTTGTGATTGTAATCATCTTCCAATGATTTCATGAAATCCTTTATGGTGGGGAGATATCAGGAGAGTGATATTGATCTCATATTAGAGTTGTATAATTTTATAGCAGGTTAGTTTTTCTATTTTCCTAGAGGAATGAGTTTTTGGATTAGGGAGACCATTCTTTTTGGTTTTTATACCATAGGGATACCAAGATGTATCATAATTTACGGTGTCTATATTGGTGTCATGGGAAGAGATTTTAAATAGGGGATTTCAATTTTCATTGTCTTACTTTTTAGATAATTAATTTAGATAACCCGTGATGTATAGGTTTGTTGCACCTCTACTAATTATTGTATGGAAGTTGGATGAGATTTCAATAAATTTCATAATTTGTTTTCCATGGAAACCTAGTGCGAAGGATTTTATTGGGTGATAATTTATCCATTCAAAAAATATATTAATTTCCTACATATTAAGGGGACAAAGAATGTGCAATATTTTGAAGATTTGTGTGTACAAGAGAATGTGGGACTTCATGGGGTTCCCTTATAAGTTTTTTATTGGGATATTAAGTTCACCAACATGTCCTCATAAGTTTTGTAAGAGGTGATGGGTTACTAGATTATATTGAGAATGGATTATAAAAAAATGGATAGATAGATATTGGGGGATATCTATGTTCTAGATAATATTCTCTGGGATATTGTTCATGATATTAGAGTATCCTGGGAAAAAAATTTCCTTTTGGATGAGTTTTCCTATAACAATAGTTATCATGATTTGTAAAATATTGAACCCATTGAGGCTCTTTATGGGTGTCCAAGTGGATCTTCCTTTTTTTGGGAAGATTTGGGAGAGCGGCCCTTGGTCGGGCCGAGTGTTTTTCACAAGATGACAGAGATTGTGTAGTTGATTTGGAGGTGTTTGATCACGTCATAGATAAATATATAATATGATACATACCATCATCATCTACCACTGAATTTTTTTGGTTGGTGATAAGATCATTATAATAGTTTCAACTCACTTGTGACATCATTATTTTTGTAAGAAGGGTATGTTGTCATCGAGGTTTGTAGTCCCCTTTGAGATCATTGGATAACTATGAAGGGTGCAATTTTATTTACAATTTCCATCTAGATTGACTTATAAACATAAAATATCCCATGTTTTCTAGTTAAGGATGTAAAAATAGATTATTACCATGTGATTAGATGGTAGTATGTAAATTTTCAGGTACATACCACTTTTTTTGAGTATCCAGTTCAGATTATGGATCACTTTGATAGGGTACATTGGGGTAAATAATCCCCTGGTCTAGGAATTGTGGATGTTTAGATAGGATATCCATGAGACAAGGAAGAAAGAGTCTATGATAAGGTAGTAGTGGCCATCTCTTTTAGTTAATCTTATACCATGAGGATTTTCTAGGGATATAAAGCATCTATGGTGGGGAGATTGTAACGCCATGTAACCGTTATGTCTGGTATATTTATTAGAATTTTTTTTGTTTTTTTATTTGGTTGTTTAATGATAAAAAGGAACTCATATTATAATAGTAATGGTGAATTATGGGATATTTCGTAATTTTTAAAGTAAACCTTATGTGTTTGGTTTTAACTAAGATAATACAAACTATTTAAGGGGAGTACACACCATTCAATCAGAACCAAGAAGAATCTACGAACTGGATATAAATTTTAAAGGGTTTATATGCTTTTTAGCAAGTTCATGAAATTTAATAGATATTATCATATTTTTTATTAAATTTTGATGTTTTGTTTCATTGTATTTATGAAATTAGGATTTCACGCAATTAATGTGATTACATATTGTGTAAATCTTACTAGGTGTGTTCTTAAGTGGTCATATCTACTGATTTTGTATTTAATTTAACCAATATCTAATCCAACTTGACCCGGAGATAACCTTAGGAACCTTTTTATCAATTATCTTTCATGATACTCCATCTAGTGATTGATCTCCATGTTGTTTTATACTCATCATTCTAGGTAAGTGTTCACTTTGGGTTTGCTTTTGGTTTTTTTGGAAATGGTTTTGGCTAAAGTTTTATCTGAATTTCTGATCAGATAGTTTTTTATATCGATCATTTTTGGTTTCCTAGATTTCCTTTCCTTTCAATATTCATTCTATTGGTATCTTATCATTGATGTCGAAGGAAGCTTGGTTTTTATTATGTTGTTTTTTATATAAAAATGGTCAATTATTTTAATTGTGTAACATTCTTGATAAATTAATTTGGGGTATTCATTTATTTGATGTGATAAATGGATTAAATTTATATCATGTAAAAACTAATATTTATTTCCCAAAAAATGATTTTATAGGAACATGATTTATTTATTTTTTAATGGATTTAAAAATATGAAGTGGATCGAATAGTCATTGAAAATATTTTTTGAAATTGTGAGCATGGTGTTGAAATGAAATTTAAAAAATTTCACATATGGAACCTTGGATACATCGAGAAGGAGATATATGTAGTATTAGTGTGTTTTTGGAACTAGTAGGTGGTAACCTTTTCAATTAATGACTGACAGGACCTGATATCAGTTGTGATATTGACTAGTGGGACTGGATATTGGTTGGATCCAATATTTCCCCAGTTTAGGCTTTCAGGTTAAGTTTCTAGTATGCGTTTTCTAATAGGATAGATCCTATTTGTGAGGTGATTATTCTTTTGTGGTTATTGATCATATGATTGTTTTTATTAAGGTTTTTTGGTCATAGATTTTTATATATATTTGTACCACATATATTCTCAAGATAGGTTGTTTTATGCATACAATCTTACCTATTTACCCATTTATGTGTTTAGATGATTTATTATTTTATAACTATTACTTTTCATATTTCTTGTTTGAGAAAAATAAATAATTTTATGACAACATAAGGATAAAAAAAATTTAATTTATTTTTAAATGGTTTCGAATCAGTATTTTTTGTAAAATTAATTTATTTTAAAAGATATAATTGATTCATTATTAATATTATACATTATATAGAAAATGTGGTTGTATCGTACTGGTCGTTCGATCACACCCTACTAATGAAACTAGGAATTTTTATATTTTGTATTGTTGGATTCATGTAAAGGCAATATCATCTTGTTACATATTGGATTCTTTTATTCCACATGTTTTCAGTCCGGGAATGTTTGGATGTGACTATTGGTCATGTGGGGATATAAAATATGATCTATTTTATCATAGTTTGGATTTTAGTTTTTGTCTTTTTTGGTATCTCATCTATTTCCACATTTTAATATTGATCTATGTATTGTTTTTCTGATATTCATGACTACTTTTTGTTATCCTATTTTACCCATACTCCTGGATGAGCCAGTTCGGGTGGCTTGTCTAGTCTAATTGAATTTTTTTGATAACATTTGGTATCAAAGGGATAGTCATCATAATGTTAAATATCACTACCTTTGTTTGGTTTTGAATTTTTGTTAGACTATAGTTATAACTATTAGAATATTGAATGAAGGTGTAGAAATTGGTCATGACCAACTCACTTTTGTGTCTAAAACTAAGTCATTGTGGGTGGTCAACAACTTGTACTAGATCACAGATTTGGATTTTGTGGTCATATTAATGAAATGTATGGGAATTTTATTTAAATTAATATTTTATTTTTAAATTAAGTTATTTTATAGTTTACTTAAACGCGTGCTATTCTAAATGATTGTTTTAAATATCTAATGTTATTACTGTTATTTTGGAATTTGGTCATGCCTGATTGTTTTTTGTAATTTTTTAGAAAGCTACACCAAGAATATATCTTCGAAATCCGAGAGAGGATTCTATGAGACAATTTACAGAAGAGATCTCCCAGTGGACCCTATAACAGTACAAGTGATTGTCCACACTATTCAAACACTAAGTCAAGTGGGTGTCAGGAACCCAAGATGTGTAGTGTATCATTAATATGAATTTACTAGGAAGGTTACACATATGGTCTGTGATAAAAATGGACTATATGAATTATAGGATTGACTTCAGAGGATAGATATATTCTTATACTTCTTTAAGTCTCTAAGGTGTATTTTTTCATATATTTTCTCGAGGGACTAGAAGGAGTTGGTGAGACATTATGTGAACTATATGTTGCAAGAGGATCTTAAATGGGATTCCTTCAATACATTATTGAACCTATATCTTTACCTTGATATATTTTATCCACCGTATACCAGGGAGTTTTTGTCCTTATAGTAGGGTGAAAATGTTAATATGGAGTATTCTACCCATTTTTTTATGTTGGTTCATCTAGTCCAAAACATTCCACTAATAAATACCTGATGGATAGAAGTATTGAGATAGGAATGAGGCCAAATATTTGGTTTATGTTGATACTCGTGTTCCGAACAAACGTTTTGGAGCTATTTAACAATTAATTTTAGAATGAGGCAGGTATCATTGTGATGAAATGTTTGGTTGGAGCTTTATTTGATTCTGTTGTTAGCCTGGGTATATCTTTTAGAATGAAAAGAATCTCAATGAGTGGTTAGTTTTCTTCATGAACAGTTTCATGGGATGTGATATTGTAGAAACAAGTTCTATACTAATAGTGTGGGAGTTATTTTCATACGAATAAAAAATTTAATGATTCTCATAAAACCAATATTCTATATGGATGATATAGAAATCTACTGTGTATTTATGAAAAGATATATGAGGGATGTAGGGTTGGATCAACTCTCATCAAGTTTTTATGGGTTCTTTATGATGATTTCAAGGTATGTTGGTCTAATACTTAATAAAAAAAGAGAATATCAAGTAGTTAAGATTAGATTTATTTTTATATCATTGTATACACCAATGGAATCTAAAGTAGAGGTAGTTTTTGTTTGAGGTACAATGTTTTTCTCATCTTCAATGGTGCTATATTTATTTGATATAGGTTCAAAACATTTATTTATTTCATCAAATATAGTTGATGTGTTTGGATTTTTTTCAAAACTTATGTCATTTTTATTGGACCTTTCAATGCCTTTGGGATGAATCTCTAAACAATGTTTGAGAAGGCCCACATTTTGGTTGATAATAGTTATCCTTGAGGTAGAGTGGGACGTTTTGGTGCTTGATATTGAAATATTTAATATGACTATGGAAACTGATTAGATTATTAATTTTAAGTACCATATAGAGTATTTTTACTATTGAGTTCAATTCTAATCTACCGATGGGGCCACTCCTGCTATATAGGGAGAGTGGATATGTAGACCAGGAAGGTAAGAACTTGTTGTTCCCCATGCTAGGGTAATCTCAAGCCAATTTTTAGAGATTTTTATTTATTTAGTGTCCCCTTTATTAAGTGATCAACTTCATTCAATGGTGTGTGAATAAAGTATTGTCTTTGGGAATATTTTTACGGTGTACCACCCCAAAGAGAGATCAAGTTTAATATTAAAAATAATTGTAGAGCATTGACGATTTCTATCCCTTCTTACAATATGAAACATTTTGAGTTAGCAAAAGCTAAGGTCCTGTTTGAGGCCCTATAGACTAAAGGATTTAATCTTCATTTCCTATCACCATGGGATTCACCTATCCTATTTGATAAGATGAAAACCGAGAGTCTCATACTTTGTATTGATTATCAAATATTTAATATTGTGACTATTATGAACATATATCCTTTTCCAAGTATTGAGGATATATTTTATTAGCTTAAAGGGGATCATCGGTATTATATGGATGACATGGATTCCAGGTATCACCAGTTTAGAGTTCGAGAAGAGGATATAACTAAGACAACATTTAAAACCTGATATGGGTATTTAAAGTTTCTAGTTATGTAATTCAGTCTTATTAATTATATTTCCATGTTTATGGCTATGATGGACATGATCATTCATCAATTCCCAGACTATTTATTTGTTATGTTCATGGATTATATATTAGTGTACTTCACGTCATTAGAGTATCACATACACCATTTTTATATTATTCTTCATACATTGAATGAACATAGTCTATATTGTAAGTATTCCATGTGTGAGTTTTGGATCAAGGAAGTAACGATTCTAGGTAATGTGATATCTGAGAGGTTCCTCAAAGTATATCATGAAAATATGTAGGCAGTTATGTCCTAGGAGAAACCTCGAGTTGTGTTTGACATACAAATTTTATTAGGTTTTGATGGTTACATTAAATGGTTTTTTTGGACTTCTCCATGATCACAAATTCATTGAAATATTTAACCTGTATGTGGGTAATGTTTGATTGGGATGACAATTGTTAGAATTATTTTGAGGAGTTCAAGGTGACATTGACTTCAACAATAGTTTTGATTCCTCCAAAATTGGGATCAGGTTATGACGTTTTCTATGAAGATTCTGGTTTTGGATTGGGATGTGTCTTGATGTCAGGTAAATAGTTTTTGGATTATAGCTCACACCAGTTGTTCCCTCATGATAATAACTATCTTATCAATTATCTTGAGTTGGTAGAAGAAATTATTGTAGTCAAAACATAGTGTCTATAACACCCCAAAATTTTATGAAAATGATTCTTTTTAATTTTATTGATTTCTTGTGTTGTACTCTACCCAAATATTAACTTTCTCTATACGAAACACCGTATTAGCTTGTCGTATATGCAACAGAATTCTTGGCTTGTGTTACATGCAAGAGCGACCTTCCTCAATAGCGTGTGTTGTACGCAATCCTGAGTTTCACTAAACAATTATATATTATTATGAACTAGCCGTTATGAATAGTATAAACCACATTTTTAATTTTATAACAATATCATTCATCTTACACATATTCTAGAACATGGTATGAGAACAAAATAATTTTTTCGAGTAAAATAAGTATTTTAAAAAAATTGATATTTTGTCGCCTTTTGATGGAATTCCCACATTAAATCTAGTTTTTGACACGTTTTTGAGTTCAATTTGAGAAAATAAACTTATTCATTTTAATAAGTATATAAAAATTTACTTTTGATAATTTTTTAATATTTTTTTGTTAAATTTCATATTTTGATAAATAGTAAAAATATGTTGAATTTTAATTAAAAACAAATTTTTTTATCAAGATAATTTATGTGGTTAAATTAGAATATTTAATTGTTTTAATGTATAAATAGAATATATTTTTACCATTTAATATAACTCAAGTCATTATCATTAATTTTACAATGAATTCATAGGTTAAAACATATCAATCTTTTTCAAAGTTATTACATTTAGAACCCATTTTCTGAACATCAAGATTAATTTTAAATTAAATACTGCAACATTTTTGTTTTGAATTTGAAAAAATGTATTTATTTTGGAATCAGTAAGTAAAAATTGTGTTAATAGAAAACTTTTTATTTTTAGGCATTATGAATAGTAACTACGGTAAATTTAATTTACCACAATTATAGGTAAATCAGGTATGTAAGGGTAAAAATAAGAATATAAAATTACCCTTACACCTGAAAAAATTCTATTTGTTGTATAAAAGTCGACCCATATCACCTAAGGGTAGTAATATATTCATTTCATGGACTTTTGACCATGAAAAAAATGTAATTATTATTAAAACCAAAGAATGTGACAAAATGTCACTCTCTGATATCTTATAAGTATAATAATTTTAATTTAGTGATAGACTTAATAAAACATCGAAAATAAATAGTCACCTAAGAAATTTAAAATTATCTACCTCATGTGAATTTATTTAGAATATTTATGTATTATATAATTATCACTAACGGTGACACAATAGTGATGTAGAAATTATTTTATATATTTAAATATCAAATAAAAGGTTTAAAAAATATTAAAATAAATATAATATGAACTATTTAATGTGATCCACAAATTTTCAATATGAATATTACATGTTAGGGAAATATTAAATATTTTTTTTCGAATATATCATTTCTGTGAATTTTATGTAAATTTACATAATTGAATAGTGTCAAAATTGACACTATTGATATTTTATAAAAATAACATATTATTAAATTGTTTAGAAATCACAAAAATATTTAAAAATTATAAATTGAAATTTATGTGGTATAAAAAGTAATAAATTATCCAATTATGGACAATACACAACACATAATTATGTATTTATAACAATTTAGAATTTAGAATCTTATTAGGACAAATAAAATTAAATAGATTAAATTAGGATAAAACAAAATTATAATGTTTAAAATAAATTCCCAACATGTCTAAATTTTATTTTGTGATGATATTAAAACCCTATCGCATCTCATATTCTAATTTGAGTCATTTTTTAGGTTTTTAGGTGGTGTTAGAGTTTATTGTAAATTAATATTTTGGAGGTTTCCGAAAGTTCCCATATCCTCTCTTATAGAAGGGCACCTCCTCACTCTCCTCTTCAATACATTTTGAGCCCACATGATCGAAAAAACCCTATCTATTTATCTTCTCCACTTCCCTAGAAACCGTACTAGAGGTCCTGGTTTTCTTCAAAGACCATATTTAGTGCCCTAAGATGAGCATTAAAAGAGGAGTGTCAAAGAAGAGGTAATATCCTTTACCGATTCATTCAAATTTATTTCGTATTCTACTTCCTCTTCATTAGTTGTATTACTAAAAAACAATAACATCAATATAAATAATATACTGATATGTTATTATAAATATGAAAAAACCCTATATCACCTTCTACCAATACTATACAAAATGAAATCACCACGTGTGCGTACGTACGGAATACCGTATCCACACTGAGGTGTAATATATTTTTCCACCACCACCATACTTGGATGGGTATAATGGTGGAAATAATAACTATATATGACTATTATAAAATTATTCTAATAACTAGATATTATATCATCCACTCCAATTCCATTCAATAATTATGGGAATGATATCATCGCTCGTGCGTACGTACAGATTACCGTCTCCAAGATGGGATGAGATTCATTCTCCATCTTAACCATTCAAGAATGATTAAAAAGTATATATATTAATTAATCATTAAATATATGAAATTATAATGCTACTAGATTTATGTATATATATATTTTATTTAATTCTATTCAATTTAACAAGGAAACGAAAACAACCTTCATGCGTAGGTACGACCTACTGTCTCTATGAACGGTGTATTTCAGTCCATTTATCAATCTATTATATATAAATAATGAATATATATTATATATAAATCATGTTTTACATTATGTAAGTAAGTGATCATGATCTAAGAAATCATATGAAAAAAATTACACGTCAAAACACATATGATAAATGAAACGATTTTACCCAAAACGATGCTTTAACAAGGAATTGATAAATGAATGGGTTATATAAACTCAAAAGTGAATCATATATGATATCATAAATAATATTATGGTTTTTATAAGAGTAAATAATATGTTTTAACCCACTATATTGGAGTCTGGAACACATACAAAAGAAATTGGATGTAAGGTAAGGGATTCTTTCGTCTCACTTTTGTTTCTGTGAGACATATGCCTTAATCACCATCTATTTCTTTTGTTTGTGTTTATACTTCCCAAGAATGTTTTATGATTTTTATTTTTAAGGATATGATATTTACAAATGCATGTAATTTTCTTTATTTTCGGACACTTATGATTCCACCATTCATAAATGGTATGGGATAATTATTCCAATCTCGTTATTATCCGAGATTGTTTAATATTTAGTATCTACTGATGTTATGTTTATCATCCATGTCCATGTTTTCTCAAAATTTTTTAATAAAATTTTTAATATTCTTCCATGTATGTTTAAAGTCATTTTAAACTTTTTTTTGACTTTTACCACAAGGTATGGAAGGAATCTTTCTTTTATTTACCATACGAGGTACTTTTTGACTTTTCCGGAAAAAGTATGAGGATAATGTTTTTTTTAACTTATACGGCGTGAATTTATTTTTATGATTTCATAACACCTTCATTCCATGAAGCTTCCTCTAAAATATTTCATGTTTATTTTAAACAATATTATTTTTCTTTGAGAATAGAAAATGATTTAAAAAAGGGATATTTTCCTTAAGAATTCATTTCATGTGTTTTATCAAAACTATTTCCCGTATAAGATGACATTATTTAGTATGATTATGTTTCAAGAATAATGTCCCTATTATTTATATGTTTGGATTTTTTATGATAAAATTATATCCATTTATTTTAAATTGATTATTTCATGATGGGATGATGTTTATGAATCCCATTGTATTCATTGCGTTATGAAGAATGATTTATGTTTATTTTGTGGCACGTATAATAATGATTTCAATATGAGATGGGTGAGACCTATATATCCCTCCAATTAATTCGGTAAATATTTATATCTAATGATGTATACATGGTTGAAATGGCATGTAAACCAAGTTCAGTAATGGACTTTGTCTACTATGATGGTCTTGGCAGCAATGCCTTGGCTATTATGGAAATATTATCATGTGATTAATGGTTTTCCACAATTACATGTTTTATTACCATGATATTTCATCATGATTAATGTTCCTTTATGATCTATGCCTTATGTACTACCATGATTTATGTCATTACTCATGTTTTATGTTCATGTTTTTATGTTTAAATGTTTATGGATTGTTTGATGTTCTCTAAATTTACACTTACTGAGCATTTGACCTCACCATTTTTCTGTATTCTTTTCCCCATGATATAAATAAATGTTTTAGGTAAAAAAAGGAGAAACTTTATTGGAGATGTTGAAGATATTTCACCATGATTAGAAGATTTTGTTCAGAGTTTCCAAAGACAGTCAAATATTATGGTCCTTGTGTGTATGTTTTTATTATGTATTAAGTATTCCCAAAAAATTTATGTAACTTCCATGAATGTCAAGATTTGGGTCTCTATAGTTTGTATCAGAGGAAATTTTTAGTTAACCTTTGGAATCTAGGATGCGATAACTTTATTCATATCCCTAGAGATATTTCTAAGGTATGTCAAGGGGTGTCCTTATGGATAAGTATAAGTATTGGTTACAATCCTAGAATTATGATAATGATCATGAATAACCATGTATGAAACCTAATATTTTAGAGATTTAACGTACTCCCCCTTGATAATGTTGTTTTCCTAGTATGATTTTTTCCTCTCACACTATTATTTTTGGGTTTTAGAAAAAGGATGGAAACAGGAAGATTAATGTTAATGGAGAATATTATAGACAATGGAATGATATTCATCATGATCAAGTAAATGAAATGTGATATTTAAGGCCAAACAACATTATTATTCCTAATCACCAATATCATAATATGATCAATAATCTCAACTTTGGTAACTTTTTTGACCCGGATAACAATAGAAATATGATGTTTCAAGATGATAATTGAAGAAAGAAAGTTAAATTTTCCTCATGTAAATAATGTGGGAAGAGACATCAAGTAGAATGTTTTAAATGAACTGGACGATGATTTGAGTGTGGAAAAGAAGGATAAAAAGCCAGTAATTTCCAAGGAAAGGGTACAGTTAACACAAAGGACAAGGATAATGGTATTGCTAATACATCAAAAATAGTTAAAAGTTTTAAATATGGAATTTAAGGGCATTATGAAAACCAATTACCTAAGGGAAAATCTCATGAAGAGAATCAACATGGTCGTATGGGTAGTATTTATGTTGATGATGATGAAGAGACTACAAATGATATATGACATGAAAGAAGTGTTGAGGAAAAAAATGATGAAACATGGTCGATGATTTCAGAAGTTAGTGGAATGATTGTATGTTTATCAATAGTAATGTTTTATAGGTAATTCAATGTTACTATAGAATAATGAAACATCTAAGGATTGTTACACTATTTTTGTTTCTTATAGTATTTGAATGTATATTTTGAATAGTACCATTAACCATGAAAGTTTATTCACATATTTTTGGGAAATAGATTATATGAACATAATTAAGGGATAATGAGAAACTAATATGTTGGATATTATTAATATTCTCATGAATGATATAAGGACAAAGTGATATCATGAATTGAGTATATATAATTTTTTGGATTTTGGTATTTGGAAAGAGTTAACTTTTGACAGAATTTTTGTTTTCACTAAGGTTATATGGTAATTCATGTTTCTTGAATACATGATTAAGGTATTAAAATGTTTGTAATGTGACCAAAAAGATATATCTTATGATATACGGGGACAAATGATGGTATTCACATGCGTGTTATATGACCTTTCATGTAATCATTTTCTTTGTACTGTGAGTTTGGCCAGAAGTATTTTGGATAAGCCTAAAGGTTGGAATGGATTAAGTTAGACATCAGATAGTATTGTTTAAGGCTAGAACTTTTTTTCTGATATTACTTCTGAAATTTTATAATAGTATAGCTTTAGAAAAAGGACAACTCATAGGACGAGCAACAACCCATCACATCGGACAAGGATACAGGAATCGAACCCACAACCGAAGTACGACAGGTCTTTATCACCTACCACTGGCCTACAGGAAGTCCCTAGTTAGTAGAAATTATTTTTATTTTATTAAGAGGTATGATAGTTGAAGTATAAGTCCATTTTTAGAATCATATTCGGTTATTCTCACCATAGATAGACTTATGTATATTTAATATCTTTTGCTAACTTTTTGTTTGAGATAGATTGAATGACTTATCATTTTATCGCATGATCTGCTAACATTTCAAGAAGGAAAAATTCAACTTCATTTATTTAAATAAAAGATGAATTGGAAATTGTTCATAGAATAACCAATGATGATATTACACTGAAATCAAGTAAGTATTTATCCTTATGCAAAAATTCATCAACATTAGGTAAATGATCTTGAAAACAAAAATGTTGTCCTAGTACCCTCATATCCGATGAATTAGATGGTACCTTAGATCATCAAAAATTTATGGCTATGTGGTTGTTGTATTTTTCATAACCATTTTCTCTACCACTCTCCATCAGATCATGGTGGTTAGATTTCTCTTCCATATCTATATTTTCACCTATGTTCTCCTATATGGAAACCGAGTGATGAGTTAATTTGGTTAACAGTTATGTTTCATACTTTAGTTTTTAAAATTATGTTTTAGTATTCATTTTTACGATGTGGGATTCTATGAAAGAAACTTTCAATTAGTAAACCATTTATAACCCTGACAAATTTCGAGGGAGAAATTCATTTTAAGGGCGGTAGAATGTAACAACCTAAAATTTTATAAGAATGATTATTTTTAATTTTATTGATGTCTTGGGTTGTACGCTACACCAAGATTAACTTGCGCTATACTCAACACCATATTATCTTGTAGTATATGCCACACTATTTTTGGCTTATGTTACACGCAAGAGATACCTTCCTTAATAGCGTGTGTTGCACGCAATACCAAGATTCACTAAAAAAATGACATATTATTATGAACATGCTATTATGAATAGTATTAACCACATTTTTAATTTTTTAACAATATAAATCATCTTGCACATATTCTAGAACATGGTATAAGAGAAAAATAAATGTTTTGGGTAAAATAAGTATTTTTTTAAAATGCAGTTTTGTCGCCTTTCGATGGCGCACCAACATTAAATATCGTTTCTACTTTTTTATGAGTTTAATTTTACAATTTAAACTTATCTATTGCAATAAATATATAAAAATTTAATTTGGATAATTTTTTAATATTTCCCTGTTAACTTTTATATTCTGATAAATTGTAAAAATACGCTAAATTTTAATTAAAAACAACTTTTTTCATCAAGATAATTTATATTGTTAAATTATAATATTTAATGGTTTTAAGGTATAAATAGAATATATTTTTTCCATTTAATATAATTATATTCATTATTAGTAATTTTACATTTAATTCATAGGTAAAAACATTTTAATCTTTTGCAATGTTATAACTTTTAGAACCAGTTTTCTCAACAGCAAGATTAATTTTAAATTAAATACTGCAAATTCCTTATTTTGAATTGGAAAAAATGGATTCCATCTTTAGAATCAGTAGGTCCAAATTATGTTAATAGGATAATGTTTATTAGTATGAATTGTGAATAGTAACTACAGAAAATTTTATTTACCGCAGTTAAAGGTAAATCGGGTAGTTAAGGGTAAAAATAAGATTATAAAATTACCCTAACACCTGAAAAAAGTCTATTGGATGAATAAAAGTCGACCCATATCACCTAAGGGTATGAATATATTCATTTCATGAGCTTTGTCCATGAAAATGATGTAATTATAATTAATACCAAAGTATGTGACAACATGTCACTCTCTTATATCTTATAAGTGTAATAATTTTAATTTAGTGATAAACATCATAAAACATTAAAAATAAATAGTCACCAGAAATATAATAAAATTATATACATCTTGGGAATTTATTTATAATTTTTATAGATTATATAATTATCATTAATGGTGACACAATAGTGATGTAGAAATTATTTTATTGATTGAAATATCAAATAAATGGTTTTAAAAATATTAAAATAATTATTATATGAACTATTTAATGTGCTCCATGAATTTTCAAGAAGAATATTACATGTTAGGGATCTATTTAATACTGTTTTTGAATATATCTTATGTGTATATTTTATTTAAAGTCAAATAATTAAATAGTGTCAAAATTGACTCTATTGATATTTTATAAAAATAACATATTATTAAATGGATTAAAAATAAAAACAATATTTCAAAATTATTAATTTAAATTTATATAGTCTAAAATTTCATAAAGTATCTAATTATGTATAATTAACAACACAGAAGTATGTATTTATAACAATTAAGGATTTATAATATTATTACCACAAATAAAATTAAATAGATTAAATAAGGATAAAACAAAATGATAAGGTTTAAAATAAATTCCCAACATTTATAAATTTTATTATTTGATGAGATTACAAACCTATATATTCTCATATTCTATGTTGAGTAATTTCAGAGGTTTTTAGGTGGGGTTTTAGTTTATTGTGAATTAATATTTTGGGGGTTTCCAAAAGTTCCCCTCTCATCTCTTTTAAAAGGGCACCTCCTCTCTCTCCTCTTCACAACATTTTGAGCCATCAATCTCAGCCATAACCAGTCCCTTTCTCTTCCCCACTTCCCTGGAATCAAACTAGAGTTCCTGGTTTTCTTCAATGACCAGGACACATAAAGAAGAAATTTGAAATAAAGTAAAAGATTATTTCGTCTCACTTTTATTTCTCTGAGACATATGCCTTAATTACAATTTATTTATTTTTATGGTTTTTATGGTTCCCATGAATGTTTTATGATTTTTATTTTAAAGTATATGATATACACATATTTATGTAATTTTCTTTATTTTATGACACGCATGATTCCACCGATCATAAATTGTAAGGAATAATTAATCCAATCACATTCTTATCCGAGAATATTTATTACAAAGTATTTACTGGGTTTATGTTTATCATCCATGTCCATGTTTTCTAAAAATGTTTTCATTAAATGTTTAATATACTTCCATTTATGTTTAATGTCATTTTTAACCATTTTTGACTTTTAACACAAGGTATGGAAGGAATCTTTCTTTTGTTTACAATACAGGGAATGTTTTGGCTTTTCTGAAAAAAGTACGAGGAGAATGATTTTTTAACATATATGGCATGAATGGATTTTTAAGGTTTCATAATACATTCTTTCTAGGAATATTCTTCTACAAGATTTCATGATTATTTTGAACCAAATTATTTTCTTTTGAGAATATAAAATGATTTTAAAAAAGAATGGATATTTTCCTCAAGAATTTATTTCATGTGTTTTATCAAAACAATTTCCCATCTAAGATGACATTATTTAGTGTGATTATGTTTCAAGTATAATGTCTCTATTATTTACATTTTTTTATTTTTTTATGATGAATTGATATCCATTTATTTTATATGGATTATGTCATGATGGGACGATGTTTACGAAACCCATTTTATTCGTTGGGTTATGATGAAGGGTTTATGTTTATTTTGTGGCACATGTAAGAATGATTTCAATATGAGATGGGTGGGACATATTTATCATTCCAATGCATTGGGTAATGATTTATATCTCATTATATAGGCATGGATGGAACGACAAGTAATCTTGGTTTAGTAATGGACTTTGTTCACTATGATGGTCTCGGTAGTAATTCCATTGCTACTATAGAAATCATATCATGTGATTGATGGTTTTACAAAATTAGATGTTTTATTAACATGATATTTTATCATGAATAATGTTCCTTTCTAATCTATGACTTATGTAATTCCAAGATTTATATCATTACTCAGGTTTTATGATAATTATTTTACATTTAAATGTTTATGGATTGTTTGATGTTCTCCATGTTTAGCCTTACTGAGAATTTGAGCTCACCCTTTTTATGTATTATTTTCCCTAGGATATAAATAAACCTTTAGGTAAAAAAATAGGGAAGAACCTTATGGGAGATTTTGAAGATCATTCACCATGATTAGAATATTTTTTTCCAAGTTCTCAAAGACAGTAAACTATTAAGGTCCTTGGGTTTCTATTTTTGTTATGTATTATGTATTCTGAAAAAGTAATGTAACTTCCAAGTATGTCAAGATTTGGTTCTCTATAGCGTAAATATCTCTTTGGGGAGTAGTTTTATATATATTCTTATCATAATATATTAGAATATATTTTTTACTCAGTGGGATAAGAATTTATGGGTGAGATACTGAGTAGATAATATTATCAATTTTTATTTTTATATTTCTTATACTCATGTGAAATGGAATGTGTTTGTCGATGCATTGAGAAAAACATTGTTGACTCTATCTATGAACGAATTAGTTGATGACTAGTCTGTGATGAGTTTTTTACTGATATGAGTATGGTATTAGTATAGGTTGGTGGATAGTTCTTCTTGGTATCAATAAAATAATAATCATCTTTTGATGAGAAGTTTTTATGTGATCAGGTGAGAGACACTATGTTATAATTCTTTAGTTAAATACATAAGGTTGGGGAGACCTTTGGTGACTGGTCTCAGTCAACCAGTGATGATTTTTGATTCTATACTAGGTTTTTTCCTATAATTTACCTGAAGGAGGAGTCCATTGAAGAAGAAAACATTATTTTTGGACTCTGTAACATGGGGATTACAAAATATATCACTATATGAGGAATCGGTATTGGTAGCATGGAATGAGATAGTTAGTAAAGGTTTTTTTCCAGTGATTCTTACTTGTTTGAGAATTAAGGTAGGGAAATAGAGACTCGTAGGGTTTTTTCAACACATACCCCTTCTATTGAGGATGTGGGTTGATATTTACATAGATTTCATCACTTGTTTTCCATGAGATCATAGTTGGAAGGATGTGGTTTTGGAGATCATTTAAAAAATCAAGAAATCAGTGTATTTCCTACCTATAAATGAAATTATGAATGGGGAACAATTTTGGGACTTTTCTATCTAAGATATTTTGAGACTTCATGGGGTTCCTTAAGTAATTTTTTGGATAGGGATATTATAATTACATCCAACTTTTTGAATGGTTTACAAGAGGAAATGGGTTCCATATTAGATTGACCTTGAATTATCATCTATAGATGGATGTACATACAATGAGGGATATCTGGGTTATAAAGGATATACTCTAGGGCCGTGTTCTTGATTTTGGATGATCTTGGGAAAAAAATTTACTTTTGTTGAGTTTTTCTATTATAAAATCTATGACGATTTGTTAAATATGCATCAATTATAGGCATAATATGAGCATCCATGTAGATCTCCCTTGTACTAAGAATAGTTTGGAGAATATCTTTGGTATGGAAGAGTGTTGATATGGAGATGATGATGATTTTGTAGTTGATTTAGATCCATGTGATCACAACACCTTGTCATGAAAAATCTTATGTATACCATCATCAACAAAAATTGGAGTTTGAGGTTGGTGATCAGTCTTTCTTAGATATTTCAACTCACTTGGGACCCCATTTCTTATATAATAATGGTAATATGACAGTAATGTATGTGGGCCCCTTCGAGATTGTTAGATGACTAGAGAGGGAAGACTATCAGTTGTACTTGTTTTTACGCTTGAAATCTATACATGACATGTATCATGTTTCCTAGTTGAGGAGGTATATACCTTATCCTTCCCACGTGATTAGATGATAGAATGTTAATCTTGAGACTGATACAACTTCGGTTGAGTATCCTATTAAAATTATGGATCATTGAGATATGAAATAGTGTGGTAAAAATATCCCACTAGATTGGGTACTATGGTAGTGTATATACTATATTCAAGAGACAAGGGTGTGAGATTTATTAATGCTAGGGAAATGTACTTCACTTTTTGTGGATAAGGATCATGTGGTATTTCTTGAGGTAGAAAGTGTTTATGTTGGGGTGATTATAACACTCCATTACATTTCTATTAGGTATATTTTAACCATGGTTTTTGGTTTCCTTTTTCATAGGTTATTTAATCCCAAAAATGAATTAGGTGAATACTATTAATGGTAAAGTCATTTTTTTGTAATTTTCCACGTAAACCTATAATTTTTATTGTTCATTAAGTGAATAAATGATATTTAATGGGAGTAGATCTCATGTAGTGGTCAACAAGAATAATTCGTGAACTAAATATGGTGAATAAAGGCTTTACACACCAAATAAAAGGTTCATGTCATGTAATGAGAAATGATTATTTTTTAATAATGTGAAGATGAGTTTTTAGTGTATGCGGGACTCAAGGAATTAATTATGAGTAATGGGGTTACATAACTTATAAATCTCACGAGGGGTGACTTTAAAAATGTGGATCTGGTGAATTTTTATTTCATTCCACTTTCATCTAATATCTCTTGACCGAAAATATACCCTAGGTGGATTTAGGTATCTATTTACCTTCTTAATTATCAATTCGGTGATTGAGAATCATGTTAGTTGTTATTCATCATTCCAGGAAAGCATTCCTTTTGGTTAAGACATTGGTTTTTTCAATGGTTTATTATATATTTATGGACAGATAGTGTTTTCTATCTATAATTATTTATTTTATTTGTTTTCCATATCTTTTTACGGTTGTTCTCTTGTTTTCTATCCACCATTTTCGAAGGGAGATATGTTTCTACGATGTGGAGTTGGGTGTTTCTATACAATGATTTAATTAAATGAATTAAAAATCGCTCTTGATAAATTTATTTTAATTATACCTTGAATTGAAGTGATGAATTTATTCAAATTATTTTGGGGAAATCAATGGTTTTTTTTCAAAAATAGATTTCTGTTTCAAATTGAATTTTCATGATTTTGAAATGGGTTTTAAAACACAAAATAAGATTATATTATATTTAGTTTTCATTAAAAAAAAATTCATTGTTTTTAAAATGAAATTTGGGAGAATTATCATTTAGAACACTAAGTGAATTAGAAAACAGACACATATATCCATGTTGTGTCTTTGAAACCACAAGGCGGTAACCTTCTGTGATATCGACTGGCAGGACACGATATCAGCTGTTATATATATTAGTAGGACTCAATATCAGTTAGATCCAATAATGTTCCTATTTAGGATATATTTATTACTATCTAGTACATATTTTTTACTCAGGTAGAGACCATATATGAAGTTATTTTTCATTTATGGTTATTTATCACATGATTTTTTATCATGAATTATTTCTCACATATATTTATATGAGGTTGTATGACATAGAATAGAATGATAGGTTGTTTAATGGATATGTTTAATCCTATTTACCTTATGGTGTATGGATATTCTTTACAAATTTATCTCTTTTAATATTCAAATTTTGGTTTTATAATTTGAAAGGATTGTTTGTAACCAAATAGATATTGAAAATGGGAAAGCGTTTTATAAATGACTTGGATTTATTAAAATACATTATGAAGCTATATTGTTTTAAATTAAATTTTTTTTTCATTCTTGATTTTAGAACATATATAAAAAATATGGTGGTATCCTAATAGGATTTGTCTCACACCCTACTTGTTCCTTTGTGAATTTTTAGATGTTTTATTATAAGAATAAAGTAATGGGAAGAGATAATTATAGCATTTTGGATTCTCTTGTTGTTGTTGATTTTAATTTGAGTTGGTCTAGAGGTTACTGTTGGTCACATGGGGATGTGAATAACTTTCTCATTTAGACCTTTTTAGATTGGATTTTATGTATTTTGTGGTATCTCATTTGTTTCCTCTTTATAAACTGGTTTTTATTATTTTTTTATATTCAAGACAAATTTATGTTATCATATATTACCAATAATATGTTAATGGAAAATTTTTATGGCATGTCCAGTTGACCCAGGTTGGTTCGTTAAATGATACATATAGTGGTTTTAGAGATTGTGCAATGATTTATATAGTGGATTGATGTTGGGTTTTCTTATTGGTTTTATAAAAGAAACTTTGATGCTTTTGTGAGGATAAACATTATTATTTTCTGGTTTTCTAAGTTGATTGATATGCATTACATTCCCTCCATCTTAATGCAACACGGTGTTCTTAGTTTTTGAATCTCATTTATAATAACATAAGACGATTTTTAAAGACCCTATAAATATAGATACCCAATAAATATATAATTATATATAATCATAATTGTTTAGTTTACCGGATTATTGTAATTTTAGTGATTTTAATCTTGTGAAACTGTGGGATATATTATTTTATGCCTTGAGGGAATGGGAATCATTTGATTATCATGTAAATATAATTTTTAAGGTTTAACATAATCAAATATTTTAATATGAAATGTTTAGTGGAAATAATTATTGAATGACTCCTTGAATGCTTATATAATTGTATGATATCCAACTCTTAGTGGTTGTAGTCATGTTTCTGAGTGATGATATCTATAGCTAAGAAAATATCATAGTTGACAATCATATTATGGTTTAGAGATATTTATTATACTTTATATTAGATTTCATATGTTATCTAAACCATATTATCATGGATACTGAAATGTATTGGATGATGTGTGGTTTTTTCATCAACATTATTTTTGGTGTGGGATAAAATGGATGACTACACCCTCTTTCCCCACTCTCTGAACCTGGTAGTGAAATATACTTCTATGCATAGTTGTTACCATTACCATATATGTTTGTAGAGGGATTTAATGGCCATTATTTATTCAAAAAAAATTTGTGTCCAAATATAGTATCCTATAATTTTTTATTGATATATCATGTACAGAATCGGAAGGATTGAGTAATAATACTTGACATATTATATGTGGTGGACCATAAAAAATACTCAAAATCTATATAGATATGTGACATTGGATGATGACATGAGGTTATACACGAGGTGCATTTTATGGTATAATATCCTAGGTTTCATCATGTTGTATTACATTTAGATTAAATGGATCCGGACATATCAAGTGGGTGTATAGTAGAAACCAGTAGCAAAGTGGTAGTAGGGTACCATATTTAGACATTATATTATATTATCACATTGATGTGATACACCAATAAGAGAGAAATAGTGGGGATGGGAGAATAGATTTCTTGATTTCTTGCAAAGTTAAATTCAATTATTATTATTTTTTCTTTCTTATTATATCATTATCTTTTTAATAATATTATCTAGGAAATATCTTATTTAGTATACATTCTATTCTCACCCAACGCATATATAAACTTTTTTTAAAAGAATTAATTATTTGGTTTGTGATTGATAATGAAATTAATAGTTCATGGAGCTATTTATGATATGTTTGGTCTTCCTGGTAACTAATGATGAATTTTATTTTCGTGATTTTACTATTTTTTATTTTTAATTTGTTATTATGAATTAAATTTTTTTATATTACTGATTTTATTTCATATTGTGATTTATTTTTTTGTTTTTATCTTATATTTCATTTCACATGTTATCAATTGAGGGCCATTCCACCCACTTATGTATATGATATACCATATTTTCTTGTTTCCATCCTATAGAATATTATAGGTAGTAATCAGGGATAATATTCAACCTTTTCCCATTATTAGACTAGGATGAGTACCATTTGGGGGATGGGGCAATGACCAAAGCATAATTTTAGAAGAAATTTTCACAATCTAATTTAGTGAGATTGTAACTATTTATAGAATATTCACAGAATTATATATCTAGATATAAACCTCCATGATAGTGGGAGGTGAATCCTAATTCCCCACTACCCACAGATATATTACTCAAAATAAATTTTAATTCATAATATCATTAACACAAAATATGAAGAAATTATATTCCATAACTATTTTCAATATCATAAATATGAATTAAAAAAATTTCAATGCATATGATATATGAAATCTTATGAAGTCATATATCATGATATTTATGTCTCTATTATCATTAACCAATTACTCACGTAAATATAAGCACATTAGATATTCATATTTAATAAAAAATTAATAATCTAGTGTAACTAATAAATTTATGAAATAAATAAATAGTTTAATTATATTGAAAAACATGAGAGACAAAGGTGATTTTCATTATACATTAATTATTTACTAAAAAAAATGTTTTAAAATTTATAATATCTAAAATTTATATAAAATATAATAATTTTAAGTGATTTTTAAAACATATGTTTTTGAAATTTTTTATATGTCATTTTATATGACTAGTATTTTTTTGGTTGACCCATGTAGAAAAAAAATTTTGTAGAAAAATATCCAGTCATAAAATATAAATCACTTCATTTTTAATAAATAGTTATTTAAAATAACACTAATTTTATTTGATGATATATTGTGTATCATAATTATATTACAATAATATATTTTCCCACTGATCATAATTGTATCTTATATAGTGATATATAATTCCATATGTTATGATAATAAATAATGATGAGGGTTTATTTTATATCAAAAATTACTATATATATATATTTAAATATTATCAGTTGGAATAGAATATATATAACATATCTATTATCTGGATAAAGATTCATATGAATAAAAATGTAAATTCTTCAGAAAACATGTTTATTAGACATGTTTAATCTTTGATAAAAAGGGATCTGATACCAATGATCTAATATGTGGGAACATATGATGTTGTGATATAGTTTAAATAATAAATATATTTTCATCATATATCATTGTGAATCAAATGAATATTTTTAAAATAATAATTACATATAGGAATCTTGATAAAACATTACACAATCTTTATTTATTGAAGGAAAAATGTTAATGAAGATCATGAATAAGTTAGATAAATCCTCCTACCTCTATCATGGAAAAAATTACATGTGGACCTACATTTTAAAATTAAAATTATCACAAAAATCAATAGTATTCTACTACTATAACTACAATGTGCCGAATATTGCTTATGAGATGTGTTTTTAATTATTTTTTTTCATGAAACTAATGATCAATTTCAATAAAGAGTATGAGTGGTCACACCCATTTATAGTGAACATTAACACTCTATACTTAGTGAATCAAATTGGAAGTTATCAAAATAATAGGTATGTAAATTGATTCCCATAAGTAGAAATTCCAACTAAAATTAATCAAGACAAAAAAATTAGAATCTTAAATAAAATACATGGGAAAAAGGTGGAAAATGGATGCACTAAATATGTGTTTTTGAAAATTCATATACTCAACCAGTGAGGTGGAAGACATAGTCATCCAACCAATATTACACTGGGTGCAATGTATTCATGGGCTCATAAACACAAATATAGTAGTACCAATGTATCCGTATATTATATGTATCATATACATCTGTTTTATTGTATAAAAAATTAGTATATACTCACTTCTTAAAGACATCAAACTTCAGTCCTGGGGAGTTGGATGTAACTATTGTAAAGTTGAATTTGTCGGTATGTTTACCACCAGATCAATATTCTCCCATCAAGGGACTTCTTACCTATATATCTCACATCATCATTATTCCATATTTTTTTCTCTTGATCAATTTTACATGATATATATATATATATGATATGGGGAGGATTATTTTGATATAAATTTGGTTTTTATTTTATAATTATCCAAGGGATATATCTATGTTCTAGGTTAGTGATTAAAATTTCTTAATTAATTAGTTGAACAATAGTACACCCTATCACCTATAGACCAATGGTTTATCAAAAAATGACAATTCAAACACTCAAAGACATACTGTGAGTTTACTCTATGAACATAAATGTTGTTTGGGAGAATTATATTCAATGAATTTAATTCCTATAAAGAAATATTTTCCAATAATGTATTTTGACGGCCCCATTTGAAGATCAGTACTAGAATAGTTGAAAAACAATTTTTTTGGTATGATGATGGTGAACTGAATATAATATGACATATACATGTGTAGAAAGTCATATAGAGGGTTTAATATATTCAACAAAAAATTAATTCTACTCATTGTTAATAGAAGGGCAATGTTTAATATTTTCAATGAGTCATGGAATTTGAAATTAGTGAAAAATAATTCTTTTGAATATAATCGTGTAAAAGCTACATATGGTATCAAATGAAGAAACATTTCATCCCCTGATATATTATTCCTTACATACCCCATGATTGTATATAAGTTTTTCCATATCGACTCAATATTCCATAAAACCTAGTTTAGGATTATGGTATGTACAATATATCTCTCCGATCATTGTACATACCTAATCCATCACATATAATGAATCTTATATTTATATAAATGAAGAATTTCCACTCTTATGAATAGTAAGTAATGAATATCCAGGACTATAGATACACAGTTCTATGAAATAAGATAATACACCTTGGAAATGTACATTAGAGATCAAAAAATTAAGAAAAGGAATCTATGGATATTTGTGATAACATAAAACAAATGTAAACTCATCTCCTCTATAATGAGGATACATTTTTCTATTTTTATGATGAACATAATAAAATGTTGACAATTTTAATGATCTAAAAGGATTCGATATGATATTTTTTTTTATATACCTCTATCACATTTGGTTATAATATATTTAATGAAACATATGAACCATATTGTACAAAAACAGAATAATATTTTTTTTATTATTTAATATTAAACCTAAAGATTAAATATTCAATAAATATTTATAAATATTTGAATTGGAATGAAATTATAAACAAATGAATTATTTGAAAATCTATTGGGTAACGGTAATATAAAAATATTATATCCATATAAAACACAATGAAATTTGGAAATATGTTTTTATTATCATTTATTAAGAGGATGTAATTAAACATGATAAAATACAATATGACTATCGAATAAAGAAAATGTTAAGACTCTTTAGATTGCATAAATTCAATATATCTAATAGAATATTAAATTATAAATTTATATAATAACCAACCCATTAATAATTTAACCAAACTGTGGAACAGATGACCTAGACATAAAAATAATTACATGACATCCATAATAGACGAAAGGCTGGAAAATAAAATTTGATAGGATTAAAATTTATAAGTATTGATATTATTGTGAAATAAAATGAATACATAAATCTGGAAACTAAAATTATTTATAATTTTATAAATTTGATATAGTGTATTTTAAATAATTAATTTTATTTTTATATTAAATTATTATAATAACATATGATAGAAAATTATATTCATATTAATATTTTTCATATTTTATAAAATTATATTTATGTACAAAATACCTTAAAAATAAATAATTATTTTATAAGAAGAAAATATATTTAATAAGTGAAATTGATTATGTTAATAATAACTAACATATATTCTAAACATAAAATTTAATTTTGAATGTCTAAAAAATGTATATAATTAAAAAAACATCATTAATTCATTCATATTTTTTCTATAAAGTATAAAATTTTATTATTAATGGTTTGAAATTCATAAAATCATTAAAATTTAATCAATTATAATTCTTATTGTGGAAAAAAACACAATTGTTTGTTAATCATTGGAAATAACATTTTTTCATTATCTTTACCAAAAATATTCTTCCTATCGGGTATAAATACCCCCTCTCAATCCATTTGAAAAATAAATACTCCTACACAACACAATGTACATGATTTCACTATTTCACAACTCATAATACATCTAGGGTTCATAGATATGTTCTATTCTAATCCAGATGAAATCCTTCAAGTATGTAGTTCCATTAAAAAAGCACAAACAACAATGAATATGTAAAACTTTTATACTCTGTCTTTATGTTTGAGATATTCTCACCTATTCCTTAGATATTTTAAAATATTCGTAAATCATGTAATATAAATGTATATACATAAAAAAATGAAATAACGATATTGTATAATTAATGACTTTTTTTGATAAAATATAAACTCCATAAAATTTTATTTTTAATATCATATTAATCATCGTCACTATCAAAATATTAATATTATTAAATTTTATTTACTAGAACCCCTTTTATGGATGATTATCTTAGATTATCTATCATGTATAATTTTTAACATAATTTTTTTCTTCTAGACTAAATTAAATTGACGGATAAATAATAATTAATCAAAACCATTAAATTGAGTAAAAAATTGATAATTAAATGAAACATGAAAATAAGAATTCTAGATTCAATAAAAGGACTAATGACTAAATCCATAATTAGTAAAGAATAAAATAATATATATATATATATAACTCTTGGTTATTGTCTGTATGAATATAATTGGAATGTACATAAGGTGTAAACATAATGAAATAAAACACGATCTATGATAAGGGGACTCTCAAATATTCTATTTCCATTTTATGTTTACTATCTCTATGTGCAAAATTTAAATATGTATTTTTGAAAATAAAATCTAATTTTCCATTTTTTTGTTGAAATTTTATTTTTCTCGTGTTATAAAACTTTTCAAAAAAATTAGATTAATTCCTAGCCACCATTTTCTGATTTTTGAGAAAGACATTATCCAAAAATCCTCTCCTTGATTCAACTAATAATCTCTCAAATTTTAAAAAAATTGATTATTACATTGAATTTAAAATCCTTATGTATCCTAAACTATGTATTGTATTCATTATTTTGGATCCATTATGTTTATTATATTACATATGGTATATAACAACACTTTTGAAACCATTCATTTCTTATGAGATATTTTTTATATTTAGTATTAAGAGATTCTTTCTTTATATGTGTAATGTTATATTATAAGCATATTATGATTTGGTAGGACTTAAAATAATTATATATCCCAAAACATTATTAGGTATACTGATATATCTCCTAATATTTTTATCTTTTATCTAGAAAAACAATTCTTTTACATCATTCCATTGATTTTTATCCATTAAATACATTAACATGATGACATGTTTTTTCATTGATAATGTAGCAATAAAAAGTTCATCATTCATTTATATTTTTAGAGTGTTAGTGGATTAGAATGAGTAATATTATTTTATGTACTTCTGATTGAAATCATTGAGGAATTATCTAATTTTGAGGAGACTAAACTATGAGAGTATCATGGAAAAAGGATTAAGTGTGTATACTTTTAAAAATTGAGAGGAATCACAGGGGGAGTGATTTTTTTATTATAGTCGAGGATTAAAACAGAGTATACTTATTGGTTTTAGATGAGTTTGATTAGGATCATGTTTCAAAATTCATGAATGGGTTTTATTTGAATAATTCTTCCTTGGTTTGTGTTTTTGAATGTACTTTCATTGTAGGCCATGATTTGTTAGGGAACACGTGCTCTATCTTCATATGATTCCCATGAGGTTTATAAATTTGTGAGATTTTTTGTGCACGATTAGGTATTGTAGTTTCAATGAGATTATTTAATACATGGATTCATAATAACATGATGATAATGGTAAGAGATTCCATTTTTTATATAAGAATCATTTGATTTATATTGGAGCACCATGGTGTGGATAATCAGAGCTAGTTCCTTATCATTGGATATTTGGATTGGTGAGTTTTGATCTAGTGGTGTGAAATGAATAATGATTTTGAATCATTATGGATTTTTAATGAGGAGTTTCTTATGTTATTTTATATTCTAGGGATAAAACCATTGGTGGTGGGACGGTGTGATACCCAGTGTGGATGTAATTTTAGTGAATGTAATGGATGAAATTCCATGTGATCTAGAATGGGTAATGATTGGTGTTTTATTCAATCAATATAATAATAATGTAATAGTACCATCAAATTTTTACATTTTATATTAGATGGATAATGGGACATGAATATTGAGAAAATCTATTTAGTAGAGTGATGATAAGAATACTCTTTTTGGTGGGGAGTATCGGATCAGTCATTGAGGTATAAACCTGAAATTAATACAGACATAGATATAGTGAGAGTATTCAATGGATGGTAATGGTCTCAAATGTACATAAATTTATAAATGGATAATATTTTATTTAATTCATGGTAGGATTCCAGGTTTTTATTTTAATGTAGTTTTCAAAAGAGTATATATGTTGGCATGGGAATTATGGTGGAATTTTATGTGATTCAAGAGTAGTAAAATCAAAGGTGTACTGTTACTCATGGATATATTATAATGGTTTTGAGGTAATGTAATGAGATGAAACATTTTATTAGATCAATTGATATTTTCTTTATATTATACGGTATTTTTCATTAATTTTTTATTCCACTAGTAATTAAGTCATTGTGATTGTGTGATGTGATATTTTATTAAAATGAGTAGTTGAGAATTATCTAGAGATATTATGTAGATGGTATTGATTAATGTTTTCTCTGAATTTGAGTGAATTTGGATATAAATTACACCTTATATATATAAAGTTGACTCAATGGTTTTTCTATATTGGTGAGATATTTCTAAGGGAGTATGATGATCTTGAATTAGACTTTATGTGAATTCATAGTATTTTCACTGGTAGTTGAAACCATTCACCACCTCTCGGAAATCATGGTAGAGAAAAGTTGATTCACATGGAAGCCGCATTGTTAGTACACTCTTTATCCAAACCATGTGAGTTCCTATTAAAATAAAGGGAAAAGAATATATGAATCAATGTTTGATAATATATTTAAGAAAATTTTTTAGGGTTAGAGATTGAGATAGTCTCACAATGCAATTGGGGTATGTTTTCACTAATCATACAACAACAATTGTGTGGAAACTTGGCTTTTCCAGTAGAACAATCATCCTTAGTACACTATTTGAAAAAACTAGTGAACGTACCATGAAATTTACATTTCTAAACATGATATTTTTGGTATTAATATTAATTAATATTAGATACCCTCATTATATCCCCAATCATCAATGATATTGTTCTCCTCCCCCCTCATTAGCTCCCAAGGTATTTTTCCATCAATACAAATAATTTTTTTGATTGATGAATGTGTGTTGGATAACTAAAATCTCTAGTATTTCATGTTTTCTCCCCCAATCCATATATCCTCTCATTTTCTATCACCTGGATTATAAGATCTAATCTGATATGTATAGATCAATATTCATTGTTAAGGATCATGATGAGGTATTGTTGGATCTATTGAATAGGCTATTTTATGAGATCGGTTCTATATGATATAATTATCCTTATTCATTTTCTCCAATTTTTGAGAGGTATATGTATTATCACTCATCTCTACTACTCTATAATTTTAATAGAATATCATTTTAAAACGTTTTTCTTGGATTTGAGTCTATATATTTTCATGACTTGATGAAGGAAACCAGTTGAGTATTTTTTTTAAATGTGGAAACTGGTATAGATATGTATAATATCATTTGGTTTTTTAATTTAAGATGATTATTTTAATTTTATTAAACAGTTTTTATGCTTTAAAAAGTTTTTTTTTAAAATTAGTTCGTTAAAATTTTGTAAAGGGAGAATTGCTTATGTGAAATGTATTTAATAGGATATTTTCTTGTTTAGTCTGGTGTGTGTTTGTGTACACAAGTAATTATAGAAGTGTCTCTATAATTATTGGATATATTATGTTCATGGAGTACAAATATTTATGGTAATAACAATCTTATTTTTATGGTTTTTATAATGTGAATGGGTATAGGTATTATCAAAGCTGTAAAGGATTGTAAAAAATTTACTTTAATGGATATAATTGTGTATTATAGTTTTCTCAAATGGATCTATCTTGTGGTCTTACATATAAAATATTTCTATGTATCACTATTCTTAGATATAATTGAGATAACATGCTCTATTATAGTGGAGAATTATGGGAATTCCTTGAATAAATAATAATAATTTTATAATTTTCCCCTTCTTGTATACATCTTTTTGAATGTGGGATTTATTAATTAGGAAACTGGAAAGTTAAAGGAGTTTTACTTTTATAGTGACACATAATGATACCTTTTTCATTGTTGAAAGATTTAGATATTGGAGCTAATTGGTTTTTATTTGGTATAAAGTAGTTTTTATGGATTTATTATTTTGATCACTTTTATTATTATAGGTTTTTGAATGTTTCCTTTTTTAATGTGATATTGGTGTGTTTTCATTTTATATTAGGTTTTTATTGTTTAATCATTCACCATTTATTGGTTTCGGTATTCATGTTGGCTATTGTCATTTTTTTTTTATTTTGATTGGAAAATTTCCTCCCAATAGTTCCTTTATACCATTGTATTTATTTTCTAAATTTGGTGTCTTTGGGGTATCACTTGAAGCCAGTAACACACTAGTGTCTTTATGTTCTATTTGGTGAGGGGATGTATGTCAGATATTGTATCATCTTTTTTCAGTCTTTGAGAAATAATTTGTATTATTTTTTGTTAGTCATTCAATTTCCTTGGATGTTATCAAAGATATATGAATGTTGGAACATGAAATTTATAGTATAAAATGAAATAGGTATCCTTTTTTAAACTACGAAAAACATTATAGGGGTGTCAGGTATAGAATTGTTTACATAAACTTATAGGTTCATTTTGATCTCATTATCACTGGGTTATCCAATGATTCATTCATACCATTAGATTTTAATAAGACATACCTATATGAATACATTTACCATTTTGAGTTTAATGAACAAAAAAATGCTTAATTTTCTTGATTTCTGAATATAATGGTTATAATGGATATTTCTTATGGTGATTTAGAAAATATGTGTAAGACATTTCTTTCTAGTGAGTGAAAATTAAAGGTTTTTTTCATGTTATAATAAATGGAACTATTTATAACTCATAGGAATCAACAAGAAGAGGCCATAAAAAATGTGGATAAACATGAAACATAACTGGAACAACAATTGTCACAAATAATTATTCAAGATATTCAAAATATAGGTAAAGGGAATCAACATGATTAGCCTAAATTGGTTGAAAACTTAGTTTAGTTTCAAAATATGGATCCACCCATATTTTAAGGGGATATATATCTTGAAAAGGTAGTGGGGTTGTTGATTTAGATGATATGAATTTTCAAATTCTTAGGAACATTAGTCGTGTTGAATGTAAATTTGGAAAGTTATATGAAGAAGGATCTCATGAAAAAATCATTCGAATTATCTTATCATGATAAAATTGAACAAATTATAAGATGATATTATTTTGATTATTTATTCAACAAGAAATTATATCTTAACTATCTTCAAATTCAAAGAATAATATATTTCTTCGGTTTGAAACCGTAAAATTTATCTTGCATAGAGTATGTGGCTATGTTTATGAATTTATTATATTTTTCACCGAAATTTAATATTCATATATACATTAAGGAATATATATTTCAGTTAGGTTTATGAACATAAATCTATTCTAAAATTCTATTCTTCCTTACATATTACATGGAAAATACTACCATATAAATAGTGGTCAAAAGATATATTTATAGAAATCCATATTGAGGATGTACATTAATCACCATTATAAAATATGTAAACTCAAAAAATGATAGAAATTGGAATTGAGATGCATAATTATATGGTGGTGGTGTTCCTGATAATCAAACCATGGGGATATTTAATATTCCTTCTTGGTTGAATAAAAATCCTAGTTATTTCCAATGTGGAACTACTTACCATAATAAATGTGATAGTATGATACTATATATATATTTTACTTACTATAATAAGGTGGGACATCATCATCATTACATTCATAATTCTTTTAATCCAAGTATAAGACATGTATATCACTTTTCCTAGATATTTTATTAATCAATAGGTTAGTATCAATAAAATTATCTTCCTCAATACTAAGGTTATTAAGGTGATTTTAGGAATACAAAAACCCCAGAAGCTATGAAATAATAAAAATCTGGAATGATTAAACAAGAGATAATAAGAATCATTATGTTTCCAAATTTCTGATCACATATAAAAAATAGGGACCCTTGATGGTGTAATGTAGGATTATATTGATTTTCACCCTTATGTATATTTTTTTTGATACAGGTGCATCCCATTCCTCTCATTCATATCGTGTTGTATAAAATATTGGTTTTCATGTTGAGATGATTCATTCCTTATTGAAACACAAAAAAAATGTTGAGAGACATTATTGATAATCCATTAGGTGTTCCATGTGTATTATAACTATCGATGGGGCTAAGTCAGTTTGAGATTTAATTATTCATTATATATATAATTATTAAATGATTCTAGGAAAGTATTAGAAAATGAAATTTGATTCTAAAATAGTTTTCTATGCATGATTAGTGAGTTTTAAATTATTTTATAGAGTTATAAATCTATGTAATGAAGATTGGTATGTAAATACAAGATGTTCAAGAACATTGGAACTATTGGATATCTATCTCTTATTAGTTAATAGCTGTTGAATAGGTATCTATAACACCCCTCAATCAAAATCCATTAAATTGGTATTTTTATCTATGTTGTCACAAGAATTAAAGCATGCCTCCCAACACACTTTATGTTTTCGTCATGCTGTGAGGGTCTAATAAGTCATTTTGGGAGACTATACACCCTTTTACCAGAGTAGTCCAAAATAATTAAAAATGTAAATAGTGGAAAAAATATATAAAATAAAATAAACAAGAATAACCAAACATCTCCCAAAAATGGGCACAAACCCCAAACCAATAATAAACAATTCATGTCATTCTAGTAGGGAAAACATTGAAGGAAGACCAAAATAATGATAAATAATAGAATCCCCAAAATGGTCCTGATTCCATGATGGGATCCTCATCCATGCATATCCCAAGGATGAATCAACACCATAGCAAGAGGAATTTTCCCATATATGAACCTATAATAATGAATTCTTCTTAAGTACCCAATTATACCCAACACAAGGTTTTAGTAGAACTCATTAGGGAACCACCAGTGATGTCTACACAATATATAGTCCAAATAGATTGTGCATGTATGTATGAAATTAAAGACAAGTTAGAAAAAAATACATTTTGGGTGTCATTATTTAACAACGTATACTTAGACCATTTCTAAATTTATTAACATTTTCATGTCTTATCCCAACATCATTACTTAATCCATTTTCATGAAGTGTTTCATGGGTCTGAAATTTTCAACATTAAAACAAAAAGGGGATAATGAATTAAATCACTATGAAAAATAGAATAAATAATGTCCCTATCTCAGTAGGGGAAAAATATTAAAAATATACATTTCAATCACCTCAAAGAATTGGTCCTATTAGTATCATCAAATGCAACCTTTAAAGGAATAGATCGTCAATCCCCTTCCCTATCCCGTGCTTGATGGGTTGGTGTTTAGAGCCTCCTTAAAATTCAACACATGGGAATAGAGTCTTAAGTAAATAACCCTCACTAACAAGTAATGTTCACAAGATTATTTATTTATTCTCAAAAAACATATTCTATAAAAACCATAACAAAAACAAAACACATAATAATCAACATGGGAATTTATATCATTCTATAACCATTAACACAATTTCTATTTACATTACATTACCCATTTATTTCATTTAACTTTATTATTCCTAAAATTCTAGTCATATTAAATAATTTTCATATATTATACCATATACCATATTCATAAATTCTAATATGATAACTCATTTAATATATTCATTAATTCTCTTATGAAATATCATTTGAAACATTCCTAAATTCTGAATCCATTACCCATTCAGCAAATTCACCATTTCAAATGAAATCTCCATGCTAAACATTTTGAAAGATATTCATGGCCCATTTAAGACAATCTCAATTAATCCAATTAAATCATTTATTATTCATAATCCTTAGAACATCCACCATTTAAAAATTATCATTTAATATCCCAATATACCATTTAAAATTAACCAAACGACTCAGTACTCCATTATCCAAATCTACTAACCTGTATAAATACTCCTACTTCAACTCAATTTAACTTATTAATTTGATCATCATGGCCTATATGTTATCACATGAAAACTCTACACTGATCCATACCAATTTATTGTTTCGGGAATGTCGTCTCACCCCATGGGTGGCCCTAAATTGGTCAAATCATCCACCATGCATCCCACAGAGATCATGAGAGGATGAAATTATCATTTAGACATACATTATACTAGAGATTTTATCCACAACCAATAGTGTTCCAATCGAACTAGAAATGAGGTAGATCATTCCTTGGGAGCTCTTGAGGTTCTTGGTTTGTCACTAGGGTTGATAGAGGATGAATGGGGGAAACATAAGGTAAAGTATAAAAAAATACCAGAATGGAAAACTATAATTTTTCTAATATTTAATGGGTTACATGGTTTACCAACACAGTTTTACAAACATTTCACAAACCATGAACATGATACATTATACGGTAGGTGAGGTTTCATGGTTACCTGGGGAGCTCATTAGTGTTTGACTAACTATGCACCAACCAAGCGTTGTTCCATTATAAAATGTTTCATGGGTTTCATGGGAATTCCACATAGTTATCTTAACTGTATGAAAACCATGTGACTTGCCAAAATTGGACCAATTTTCCTTCCCTTCATGTCTCAAAACCACAAAACACCCTTGAGGCCACTCATAAACCTGGTGAACATTTAATTAACAAAAAATAATTAATTCAAACCAGAATATTATCAAGTACATAACTCCATAGAGCTGCGACCTTACAGCCTCACTATCTTATTAAGAATCTTCCTCATGCCACTCTTCCCGAGCATAATTGAGCATCCATGGTAAAGAGATTGAGCCACTGATCTGGCACTTATGACTCCCCCTACCATCTTTCCTCATCAAAATTTCAATACTACCATAAAACCTGAACTAGAAAAATAGTATTTCTCAACAACATGTTATCACTATAATCCACAATATGCACCAGATGCTCCTCAAGGGACGCATTTGCCTCAAGCTCTACATCCTCAACATCAAACAAATGATATGGATTGTGGTGATATTTTATAAGATATTTCGCTTGATAAACATCGTACATACCACTATACTATTGTGGAATATTCAATCAGTTAGAAACTAGTATGATCTTATCCACAATCTCAAATCCACCCACATACCTGGGTGGTAAAATTAACTACCACAAAACTAGGTTTATCCAACGCTAGGGATTTAATAGTTCTACCAAAAAGATCATTCAAATAAACCCATTATCACCATGTAGAAGAACTATTATATTTTTTCTTTAACATTTCATTTCAGTGTTGTTAAAGGGGGTCTTTAATAGCACTAAAAATCTCTTCTAATGTGGGGCCTTTATCAGTGCTTGTAAATAATCACTGATAAATCCCCCCCCCCCTTATTAGGGATATTAAATAAGAACTGATATAGGGGTCCCTTTATTAGTGCTACTAAAAATGTTTTGATAAACATTATATTTCGAAAAAGATTATTTCATTCAAAATAATATATTAATAAATAAATAAATTTATATTGATATTAATATATTAGATATTTTTAAATATGTTTTAAATAAAGCTAAATAGGTATTTACACAAAATCGATATAATATTTAGTGAAAACGGATTATAAAATAGTATATAAATTATTTTTAACTATTATTTTTCTAATTATTTTTATTTAACAGTCACTTCATAAAAAGTTTTAATATAAAATATCAAAAAATCAATAAAAGATCTAAAATAAGTTGAAAAAATAACTAGAAGTTCACAAGGTAGTAACTTTTGGTCCGAGTGTTTTTCTGAGAACTATCATATATGAAATCAAAACCTAAAATGCGATATTTGACTTTTTTACCATGAGGGACCATGGTCACTGTATTGTTTAGGTGAAAAGATGCCCTAAAGGACTCCAAAAGTGACTTTGTTGTCGGGGTGGCCCAGTTTCTTAACATTCGGTGTAAATTGAGCCTATTTTATGGTGGTATGATTGTCTTTTTATGGTGGGGATTAATTTTATATCCCTAGAATAAATTTATATTTATATTATGGTTTTAAATTTTAACCATTTTTTACAATATAATATTATTTATAATCAAATATATAACCATATATAAATATTGTTCATATATTCACACATACTAACACAATAAAAACATATTTTAAATATGTGTATATAAATATATAAAGTTATATGTAAACATATATATAAATATATAGAAACTATGTAATAAAATATATATAAATATATAGATATATCATAAAATGGAAGACAAAACAACATAGGGGAGTGAACAAAGAGCACAAATATGAGCAGGAGGTATCAGTTTAGAATCATGCTGGAGGTAGGGTCATATGGGGAGTGTAATAATCTAAAGTGATGATAAAGGGTATAGAAAGAAAAGGTAAAATGTGGGGTGAGAATAGGTTAAAATAAAGAAATTAACCCCCTCTATCAATGGGGCCATTATCATTTGTATTTTTAGCGTCGTTAAATAGGGAGTTTAACATCACTTTTTTCAATATCACATAAAGACAACCCTTTAATATCGCTTTCCATATCACTAATTCTAAAGGGATGATAAATAAATTTTACTAGACATATTAAAGTCTATATTTATAGTAGTGTTACCCTGATTCTGAATCTGATAATGACCCAACCATGGCGACACCTGGAGAAACACATGATCACACATCCAAAACTCAAGTGGTCTACAATGCCCATCTGTATACAACATCAGCATATATTGAGAAATTTCCATCCATTTTTTAATCAACTAAACATTTTCAAACATATTAGGCATGATACTTGGTCCAAAAAACTCAGATACTCTAGATTACATCAAAATAGAAGAGATCTACATGGTTTATTATATAGTTCCTCAAATGGTGTCGTCTGAGTTTTACCATGTCAACATTTATTTTATAAACAAAATCAAGGGACAAATAATTTTACCATGATCCACCTACATCATTGACACAATCCCTCAACATGTCCTCTGGTATATGAATGGTACACTCAAACTGCTCATGCATCTACTAGTAGAATTCTACCCTCAAGAACGCATGTGTACCAAGTTACTTCTACAATCTATACCAGAATTGTGATGTTAAACACAGATCACAATACAAAAAAAATTTCTACAGTACCCTGTGATACCACAATACCAATTGAACATACAACTCACCCAACTTTTCCATCCTAAAATTCCCTCAAATTGGTAATAAATGAGCCACCATAGTCAATCAATTGATAACTAAAAATATTAAATCATTATTCTAATTCATCGTCGAAATACCTACAATGAATTACATTTTTACCTAATCCCATTTCCAATGTGGAATGGGTAATGGCTACACCAACCACCAAGGCATTGTTTCTCATCCTTCACGTACAAATAGATAACGCATCCCGCCAAAACACCCAAAACCTCTTTCTTTATTCAGGGACAATAATACTTCCTACTAAGATCACAATACGTCACAGTTAACCCAAGATTCCCTTACCAATTCAATTAATTAAAAAAACACATCTACTCTTCCAGAAAAACCATCGACACAAGAACACAACCACAAAACCAAACAATCTCGTCATCTCTAATTGGCAAACCAGAAGGTGACTCCCCACCTTTATGACTTTCCATCATAGTTATGAATTCAGAGTCCTCGTGTGATCCCTATTTAATCCATCTCTAAATCATGAACTAAACTTCCAAAGATGCAAGGGTCATCTTCTCATGGCCATCCTGCACCCCAAGATGCATTTAAAAAAACAATGCCATCATCTTCCACTCAGATCTAGACTCATGAACTTCCTGACCATGTTTTTTATGACTCACAACATTTGAAACACTATTTCCCTTCCCCAATGTGTAAAACAACTCAAAATAAATGGATTTCGAAGACTCAATCCATATACACATCTGAAGATATAAATAACGCTGAGGGAAGAGGTACTTATGGATTTTATGATCAATATACACTATGAAACACTATCCCAATAAGTAGTTCCACCATAATTCCATGGAATTAACCACTGCTGCGAATTCAAGATCATGTTTAGGATAATTTATTTCATGAGGCCTCAACTACTGTGAACTATAGTAAAAAACCTGATCATCCTTCATCAACACCTCTCCCATCCCAACACCAGATACATAATAAAAAGATGTGTACTTCACACTCAAATCAGTTCAGATTAGGATCAGTGTTGTAGTCAACTGCTTATTTAACTCATGGAAAGCAATCTAACATTATCTTGAACACTAAAACTCGATGCCTTCCTTGGTAATAAAATTATGTAGTGACTCCAATCAGGAAATTATTTTAATAAAATATCTATATTATTCCACTAAAATTAGAAAACATTGGAAAACATAGACAATATTTGGTTTCTATGAATACAAAACAACCTAAAGATTATCCATGTTCACTAAAACACCATCCTTAGAAATAAGGTGACTTTATAAATGCACCATATCAATCCATAAATTACATTTTGATTTCTTAGATCATATCTTATTCTCTATTATTATACTCAATATCATATCAAAATGTTTATCATGATCATCATGACTCTTCGAGTACACCAAGATGACATCGAAAATTAAAACCATGAAGTGATCCAAATAATGATGAAAGGTTTAATTCATTAGAGATATAAAAAATATCAGTGTATTGGTAAATCTAAAATACAATAATAAAAACTCAAACAACTCATACCTACTCCTGAAGATAGTTTGCAGTATAAAAGAATTTCTCACCCTCAACTGGTGATTCCCCAATCATAGACCAATCTTAAAGAACACTCTCACACCTATCAGATGGTAAGAAATTTCACCAATTTGGGGAATTGGGTATTATTTCTTAAACTTCATATGATTCAACATCCTATAATCAACACATAGCATCAATGATCCATCAAAATTATTTGAGAACAACACTTTATATCCCCATGACCATGTACATGGATGGATGCACCCTTTTATTTTTAACTCATAAAATTGAGCCTTATGATCTTGCAGTTCGACTAGAAAAATTCAATATAGTAGAATAGAAACTGGTTCTTCCCCTAGAAGTAACTCCATTGTAAACTCAACATCTATCTTAGGTGGTAACATGAGAATTCGATAGGAAACACATCCTAGAATTGGAGCACAATAGGAGGAAAGAATGGATTATCTACTAAAACATGATCAACCACAGGATATGATACTTGGGATGTTATATCTTCTAAATTCTAGAAAATTATCCCTACATGGCATACACAAACATCCCTCTCACCATGATATATATATATGTATCTCCCTCAAGATAGCTGAATCTTACCTGATGACAATAATAGTTGATAAGGTCCTAGTAAAACACTAGCCAATACATGCCTATGATCATGTCAAAAAATGACATTTCAAGGATGAATCAGTCCCATAGAGAATAGAACCCACCATACTCTAGATAAAAACCCTTGCATTTCCGTTATTTTTAACTTTCACCCCCAATGGGTTATAAATCACCATAACTCCACACAAAAATTCAACTTTTAGGCCCAACACTACTACAAATTGTGAAAAGATTAAATAATGTTGGGTCTATATTAAAAATCACTAGAATTATTGGAAGATACAATGATCATATAGAGAATTGTTGATGGTCCATCATTGCACCTCTAGTGGTAGACTAAACTGCTTGAAGATTACCTCCCCCTCTGCCATGTGCTCTGGCCTGAGTCTATGGTACCGCACTACTCTACTAATATGGATGCTCTTTCCTAGGAGTAATATGTCCACCACCTCGACCGCTTTGACCAATAGAGTTCCATCTATCTATTTGATATGGGGTAATTGACCCCCATATTTCACTCAGCCTTGTCCTTGATCCCCCATCTATATCTACATATCAATGATTCCTATAGAACCTCTACACAGTCCCAATCCATCCGTATGATCATCACTCAACTGGTGGTAAGAGAATCTAACCATGCATGTTCTCTGACCTTTTAAACTGATTGAAAAACACATATTCACCACCCTGATAGGTTTACCCCCTCTTATGACTACTCAGTATGCATCCACATTGATGGAAACTCCCAAAATGACACTTCCTACCCTCAAAAGCCACACCACCCACCCGTCAAACAAGCACCAAAACTAAACTAATTAAATCCCCCTTTAAGTTACCTTTTGAGATATGGTCCTGATTCAAAACCTCTATAATCCTATTAGAATATAATATAATCAACTTGGATTTGATATCATGCCTAATCCAATCTTGGAGATGTTTCTCCACCACTACTTCATCCTCTACCAATGCCGGAATGATGTTTCGCAAGTCTTTAAAAGGATTAGAATAAACAATTACTAACATAACCCCTTGGGAAAAATATCATAAATTATATATCCTTATCCAAACACAATGTTTTTTTATATAACCTCTCTAAAAATTGATCTTTTAAATCCTTCTATATAATTCCATCAGACAGCACAGTCTGAATAATGATGTCCCAATAACACGTTTCCTGAACACACAATATATAGGCTGCCAACATGAATAGATTCTGGGATAGTGTCTCAAAATGGTCCAGAATTATCATGATGGTATCTATATAGAAATTTTCTGCCTCTTTCTCACCGTCACAAGTGAATGTTGGATGGTTTGGTAGCCGAATAGTGATCTCTAACATACTTGGTACAACGCACCCTGGGTTCCATTCCATTATCCATATAAACTGGGAGAATTTCTCACTAAACTAATACTATCTATTCCCCAGATCAAAATTTTTTCCTACTACACTATCGATGGAGATTTCTTGGAAATATATTCTTATTGCATTTTTGACGTATGCCTTAAGGGGGAATTTATCTACAATGAAAAAAAGATCTTTAGAAAAAAAATTCTTCAAGAAATTATACAAAATAAGGGTCTTCAACATCAATAAAAAACCATTCACATACACTATCCCAATTGTTATCATCACATATATATCACTACCCTATACCATACCTACCATGGTTCATGGTTAAGTTGCGGTAAACTAATTCACATGGCCATAATATTTTACTAGACTCCCTTTTAAAACCAGTTCTAAACTTGCAACGTAAATCTTTCATCTCAACCACATTTTACTATTTCATGTCTTATTAAAACCCACATATATCTCATTTATACCTTTTATTAAGAATAATTGTTTAACCACATATTTATATTTCTCCCCTTTTAAAAATTTCTTGTTATAATTATTAGATAGAATTTTATTTAAATTTATCAAGAAGAACGAATTTCTTCCACCTTTCATATCCCGAAAACACATCTTATGTGTGCCTACCGTGATGAAATCCACATATGTAACTAGGTTCCTAAAATCATGAATTAATACATATTCCCATTCATTTTTTCCAATGTGTTAAATACCATAAAATAGTCACATCACACAACATGTACATCATCCATTGGTGACATATCATTCAACTATAACAATACAAAATGAGAAAAAAAATCCCCACCATAGATATGTGGGTTTTACATTGTACGTGGGTTTGCTACTCCCAAGAATGAGCTTATTTACAAGTCTCGAAAAATAATGTTCTCCTATCTACCATCCGAAATAACAAGATCATAGAAATGAACCTCTCTGATGCTAATTTTTAATTCCCTCGAATTGGAAGGCACTAAACTAGTGCTCTGATTCAAGTCATCACATAACCTCATGTGCACATCCCCATACATTAGAGGTTTCAAACTAGTTAAGAGGGTCTAATAATTCACGTGGGGAGACTATAACTCATTTTGCCAGAGTAGGCCACTTTATTTAACAATGTAAAAAGTGGGAAAATATGTAACAAAAAATAAAATATCGTATCCAAAAATCTCCCAAAATGGGGTATAAACAACATAACAACAATAACCATGTTAAGTCATTTTAATAATGATAAAAGTGAAGTAAACCCAAAAAAATGATTAAAAAATTCATGAAATAGTCTTGACTCCATCTCATGATCCTCATCCATGCATATCCCAATTCTAACTCAACTCCCTTACACCAGGTCTTTTCCCTTATCTAAACCTACAATAATAAAGTCTGTTGAGGTACCCAATGATGTATTGAGAAGGATGTGAGTACAACATAGTAACCCACCTCTAATTGGGTACAAACTACAAAACAACAGTAACCATGTTATGTCATTCTAACATTGTTAAAAGTGAAGGAAACCCAAAATAAAGAAAAACAACAAAATCCCTAATATGGTTCTGACTCCATGTCTAGATCCTCATCCATGCATACCCAATCCTAACTCATCTCCCAGACACTAGGTCATTCCCTTATCTGAAACTGCAATAATGAAGTCTACTAAGGTACTCAATGATGGCTGGAGAAGGAAGTGAGTACAACTTAGTAGGCAACCACTAATGGTTTCTACAAAATAACCAATACAAAAAGATTGTGCATGAAAGAAGTTAATTGAAAGACAAGCTAAACCAAAATACAAATCTGGTTTTTTAGTTAACAATATATTCATAGACCATTTCTTACATTATTTCTATTTTCATCACTTATCCCAATTTCCTTACATAATTCATTTTCATCATGTGTGTCATGGGTTAGTTATTTACACCATTTAAACAAAAAGGGTATATATAATTTAATAAAAATTCAGAAGAGAATAAATCAAGTTTCTATCTCACAAGGGGTAAATATATCAAAATAAATACATTTCACTCACCTTGAAGCCTTAGTCAAGATATTCTCATCATATGAAACCATTAGAGTAATATATCATATATACCCTTGACAAAACTATGCATTTTGGGAATGAATTTAGAGCCTGAGTCTCACTCAGACCGTTGGTGTAGAGCCTCAAGTCAATACCTCACACCACCAAGCCTTGTACTCATGATTAATTATCAATTCACTACATAGTTATCATATCAAAACCATACCCAACAAATACACATAACAATGAAAACCCATAAAAATAAATATGGGTATCTGTATTATTCCATAACCAATTAAAATAATTTTATTTTACATTATATAACCAATTTATCATATTTCCATTACTTATTCCTAACATTCTAAGAATATTAAATAATTTATATACATTTACCCATTTCCCATATTCATTAATTCCCATTAATTAACTCATTTATCATATTCGTTACTTCCCTTCTGAAATCCCATTTGACACATTCTTCAATACCCAACTTTTACTCATTAAACAACTTCACCATTTCATATGTTCTCACCCTCTTAGGAATTTCGATAAATATTAATGGGACATTTAAGACAATATCAATCAACCCAATTAACTCATTTATCAATCCTAATCCTTAGACCATTCAAAAATTACACTTTTTCATTTAATACCCAAATAACCCATTTACAATTAAAAAATCATCCCTCTATCCATTTATACCTATCTAAAAGCCTCTATCAATACTCATATCAAAAATCAATTTTACATATCAACATGATAATAATATACTTTATGTTATCACACTAAAACCCTTCCCTTATCCTTACTAATGTTTAGGATTGGGAATGTCGGTGCACCCCATGGGTGGTATTAATGGAAGTGAGGATGGATGGTAACCTGGGGAGCTCGACAAATGTTGAATAAACATGTGAAAAATGTGTGTAATTATATTTTCCAAGGTTTCTTGGTAAATCTAGGAATTTTTCATGGTATTATTATCCTTGATCAAACCATTCAACTTGAACTTCTTAGCCCTATTTTACTTCATTTAATGTCTCGAATCCCCAGAACACCCATGAGGCCCCTCACACACCTGGTAAGAATTAAATAAATGAAAAATTATGAATTTTAAAAGACAATTATATCATTAAATACCTCCATATATCCATGATCTTACACATTTGTGGATGAGATCATGAAGTGTGATTTTTTATCCATTGTTACTATGTTTTCTAAGGTATTTCATGAATAAATTCTCTATGTTTCCACTCAATAGATAAGTGATGTGTATGATTGATCTCATACCAGGGTCAAATAATATTTAAATAATATTTTAGATTATGGCACCAAAATAATATATGGAATTAAAATACCAACTTGAATAATTGGAATGAAAATGGTCATTTGAGTGAGTACATTTTTATGGGATGCATTGATTTTTTGAGTAAATAATATAGAGTGAAATCTTATAAATTTTTAGTATTATCAAAATATTAACCATTTTACAAAATATAATCCTTATCCACATCCACAAATTGATCATTTGTGAATCAATTTAGTGAATCCCATTGGTTCTATAAAATTGACATACAGTTTGTCTACCATAAACTGTGAGTTCAAAATGAGGAAATTCAAAACATATTTTAGAATATGATATGCATACTATAAATACATGGTTATTCCATTTTATATTAATAATAAACCATCCATATTTATAAAATTAACAAATAGAATATTTCAAAGGTATCTTGATTCCTTTTTGATGTTTTCACTGATGATATACTGGTGTATTCAAGGACTAAGAGATATCGTGAAAAACAATTAGCTATATTGTTATATATTTTGTGAAATAATATCAATTTTGTTATGATTTTGAATAGTTATTTTAGGATTAATTTTGAATATTTCCTTGTTTATAACATTTATTAAAAAAATAGTTTTAATGGATGTTGAAAATATAGAAACTATTATCTCTTGGAAACCACCAAAGACTATTTTTTAACTACATAGTTTCCTTGCATTAGTATGGTATAACCTAAAATTTGTACATGCTTTTTAATTTATTTATTAATTGATTATATACCTATCTAGGAACAATTATCCTTTATTATGTAATGTTGAATTCCAAAAATTCTTCAATGATCTTATGAATTCCTATACATAACCACACATTCTTATATTTCTAGAAACATAATAGGGGTATCTGGTTTTATATGACACATCAGGATATGGTCTAGTATTATTTCTCAAGCAAGGAAATAATATACAGATTATTGATCATGATAGTTTTTGGTACATGATATGAAAAACTAAACAAAATATTGGTAATTATCCTTTCAGCAAGTTTGTTGAAACATTGTTCCATTCCATATTATGGTTAAAATTGTACGTTTTTTATGGATCATAAGAGTTTGAATAATATTTATTTATAAATGGATTTGTGAATATTAAACCAATGTAAGATTAAATATATTAAAATCATTCACATTTACATGATGAATAATCGAGGTAAAGGGAACTCTATAGACTATGAATTAAGTTGGATGTCCTATAACTAGCTAAATAAATATTTTTTATATTAATAGAATTTAATTTTAGTCATAACTTATATGAATCTAGGGTGTATCAAGAAAATTTATATTTTTTACCTTCTTTCCAAATCCATTTTTTCCAAATTTTATATTTCGTATATAATATTCATAGAAATAGCATTCTGACTATGTAAAAATGATGTAAAAACTCAAAATAGGGGATACCACTGAGGGAAACAAACTATACTGGGGATCCACGATGTATTTTAAATATCTGACTGATGTAGCCCTAACTTATTATGAACATATTTTTAATTCCTAAAACTATTAGAGTTTATATTTCCATAAAGGAATATAGATTATTTATAATGAACTAATGGAATACTTCTTGTGGTTTGGAATGAAGAGGAACGTGGAAGAGTATTCTCAAGATACCATACCTATTAATAGGTAATTGTGGAACACTAATGGCCATCAAGAATGTTTCATTCCATACCTATTCATATGAGTAAAATTTAGAAATTACAGATGTATTTATAGTAGTTTTTCAAATAGTTGTTTTGGGAAAAATGGTGTAAGGTTGATTGTGGATAATCTCATTAAGTTGTCTCACTTCAACCAAATTCTAGAATCCTATACGCTGAAAGAATTTTCCATAATTTATATTTAGGACCTTATATTGATGCATGGTTTTATTTTATCAGTTATATTAGAACATGAATCTAGATTCATATATTTATTTTTTGAATTCTTTCAACAATCCCTCAAAACCCAGTTGACTATGAGTAGGACATATCATCTTAAAATGGATGGAAAATCTAGATAGACGATCCTAAAGATGGAGGATATTCATAGGGCATGTTTAGTGAATTTTTTAGGATTATGTTAAGACAACATAATAGTTATTGTTGTTCTAATAAAACAAAAATTAACAGGCCTCGAAACATATGGTTCCAATTAAATCATTGTATAGTCTTGTATTTCATTTCCCACATTGTTGGGTGAAAATATTTGAAGGTATACATATCAAACCCAACCACGTTGAATAAGAAATGGAGAAGAAACATTTTATTAGAAAAATAATAAAAAATAATTATAGTTTTAAATCATTTTATGAGAATCTGGGATAATGGACCTTATCATTTTTAATATCTCAGTATGATTTCTTCAAGATCTCTCTGTGTCTAGGGAATCTTCCTCTTAACCAGTAAGGAATGATTCCTCCTTACAATGATGTCCCTTTTTTTATATATAAATAGGTGGGTGATGAGGATTATTATTATTTTTCACTAAAACCAATGTTAATTTTAGTTAAAAATGTGTGTTATGCATCTTTATTAAATAATTACCAACCAGATCCTATCAGGGTGAATTAATTGAACCATGTTGATCTTGAATAAGATATGATGTTAATTATTATGTTGATATGTATTATAGATAATTTTTAGAATACATTTCAGGGTAAAATCATCGGGTTGTTATGCTTTTTATGATAGTATGATATGATTTTTGAGGAGACATGGGAGCATGAGATGGAAATGATAGATCAATGGACCAAAATATTCCATTAAAACATTGAATTTATACTTTTTGAGGACAGAAAGTGTTATGTGGATGTTTAAGTAGAACCCACCTGTTTAAGGTTATTTACCCTTCTTTTATGTGTTATGAGATTATATTATTAATGTGATATGTATTAGAATTTTCAAGAAGGGTTTCACATGTATTGAAGGAGTTTTTGGAGGTGTGTGGTTTGTATAAAAAAATAGTGTGTACCATGAACCCTCTCTAGAAAAATATGAAATGGAAAATGGGAGTTAGTGGGTAAGAACAAGTGTTTTCCAAACTATGTGATCACACATGGAAAACCATGTTTCTTAAAATGGAGTAAAAAAGAATATTTCAAAAAATGTTTGAAAAATAGTGTGAGACAATCATATAGGGTCTGGTCTTGAGAAAATATCACTACATGGTTAGGGAATTATTTTCAAAATAATGTGGACTAAACCATGTAGCCACATGGATTTTCTAGAATCACATCAATGAATAGATCATGTTTTGATAAACTTTGTTACCTAACCATTCGATATATAGTTTCAACCCAAAAATTTGTGGTATTAATTTGAATAAATACCTAAGACCATCATCAGTTCCCTAATCATCCAAGATATTGAACTCATCTGCAATCATGGACTCCTAAAGTGCATACCATTAATCAAGAAACATGTTTTGGGTGAATGAAAATTGTGTTGGATATCCGAAATCACCATTAATTCCTAGTTTCTCTATTATTCTTTAGAACTTATTATATTCTCTCACCAAAAATATGAGATCTAGATTAATATTGACATATTTAAATTCCTTTCTAATGATTTTGATGAGAGATTGATTGATCTTTTTAGGGGAAAATCTAGTGATATTAGATATATATTTTCTATGATTCATTATATGTTTTCACAAATTTCTGGTATATAGGTGGATTCTCTATCGTCTCAACTAATATATAATTTTATTCTCTCAGAGTTAAAAAATTGGGTTTTCTTGGATTTTCATTTGTATCATTTCATGATTTCATGAAGGAAATTGATTTAATTGTGTTTTGGAAATTTTTTAAAATTGTAATGGTTTTGGAAAACTATTTTTGGATATAAATATAAATTTATTCTTTTTAATTTATGTAGTGGATTTGTTTGTTGTAAAATTTACTATTAAAATTCCTTTGATAAAATGTTATAATGGGATCATTTTTAATGTCAATTTTTCTATCATGGGTTTTAGCATGTTTAGTTTGGAATTTGTATATGTGTATGGATAAGAAAAGAAGTTCCATTATCACGGTTGTATATATCATGGTCATGGAGTACCATAATTAATGTTAACACTAAAATATAGTGTATAGTAGTATGAATGTGAACTGGTGTTTGTGTGCATGACTCCATAAATGATTGTTCCAAATGTAATTGAATAGATATATGAATATTTTATGGTTTTCTAACATTTATTTATATTTTGTTTTAAATATAACCTATTTAATTATTTTCTAATTGTTTTATATCATTATTCTAACATGTTATGTCCTAGTAGAGACTGAGGGAAATTATTTTGGGAAATTGTTATGAGTTTAAACTCACCCCTTATTTGGGAACATCAATTAATGTGAAAATATTATGTATAGGAACATAAGAAAGTTAAAGGTATCATACATATCTAGTGATTCATCATGATACCATGGTCATTGCTGGTAGAGATTGATTTTATTTTTAGTTGGTTGGTAGACAAGATAAAGTTGTCGGATGGATTTAGAATAAAGGTACGTTGTAATATTAGAGGTTTATCCATGGTCCTTTTCTACTCTGATTTTAGTTTAATCCTATGATATATTTGGTTTTTATTTATTTATAATTTAACATAGAGTGTTTTTTATTTTAATATTATGTGTATTTAAATTGATTTACTTCCTATAAAAAATCTTCACCAACTATTCCTTAATCCATTGGAATTTATTGTTAGGATTTAGTGTCATGGGGATGTCACCTAAGGCCAGTAAAACCCTTTCCTATTCCCATGAAAATGGATGATGATAATTATGTTATACTATTGACTAACTAGTTTAAAAAACTTTACTAACTTAGTATAAATATTTATTCCTGAATTATATACCAGATATTCATATTTTTCAAAGAAGGTAGCTCGATTCTTGATGACTAGTGTTTGTTGATATTTGGAGATATATAGTGTAATATTGTTTAATATTCCAAAATAGAAACAGATGAGTTAGTGATGAATTTATTATTAAGGTTAGTTTAGATTAATAGATGAGGGAAAAAATATTTATCATGGATGGTAGTTATAATGGTTGGAAATATACAATTACCCACACATTTTTGTTAAGGAAATTCAGAAGAAAAATATTTTTTGGCCATATATTAGAGAAAATTTCTAGAAAAATTGGATGTATTTTGATTCAAGGGGTTCAAAAATTTCATATATATGTTATTAGAAATAGATCAATTCCAAAGAGATGTTTCAATATCCTGGGATAATATTGAAAGGAGGTTTGGGGAATCCCAATTGATAATATTTTTATTTATAAATTTCATGAAACCATGATTTGTGTATGTCAATGAAATGATGTTTATCTTGGTGATGGACAACTCATTTACCAACTGAATCATATAGTGGTGGATTATTTGTGGGAGTAAACAAATTTTACATAATAATTAGATGCACTTCCAATTTTAGGTGTAGTTTTAGGGGTTTCACCATGAGATATTGATGTCACAAAAGGTGAATATGTGTGTGTTGTTTCCAACTAGATAAATTTACCTTGTGTAGGGAGGTCATGTCATGGGCTCAGGTACAATGCTGTGATTATTAAAGTTACATTGGGATATAAAGAATCGAAATTAAATAATTTTTGATTATTTCTGATGATGTGGAATTTCACATTGTGACCTTGATGATCACAACATAACTAAAATGGTCACACATTAGAAACATGTTCTAAACAGGTGATATGACTAGTAGCTAAAGGTAATTCCATTGAAGAAGTAAGCTATATATTAGAGGATAGTTTGTTTTTTTTAATTTAATAAGTATGGATATTCGATACCCCTAATATATTATCAATCACACGAGGGCATTGAATTCATGGTACTGGGTTTTTCACATAGGAGATGTGTCATGCCTAGACCCATAAGGCTATACCATGAAATTTTCCAAGAATTTATTGTCTTTATGTGTGAAATTGGTGTCATTATAACACCATTAACTAATCTATTTTTTATAATTTTCACTAAATCACAATTTTAGGATCATCCACACATTGTTTTAGGATATAAATCCATTTATGTCATCTATTAACCTATCCTTCCTTCATTGACCAAATATTGTAATGGAAGATTCCTAAATAATATATAGTTGATTTGATGTAGGTTTATTCACTCGTAACCTTTTCCTTTCCACATATTTCACCAATAAATTTTAGGTGGGTTTTTAGAAAGTTTTGATGTCGATTTAACCACAGTATGGTTGAATAGATTCATGATGATGGTACTTATGCATTCAAAGATGAAGGACATATAATGTTGATGATATAAACAAAATTTCTATAATTGTTTTAATAATATTATTTACAGTTACATTGAATGTGTTTTTAAATGAATTTAATTTGATTCGTGGGTGAAAGGGTTTCATGTGATATTGATTTAATTCAAAAACGTTTTACGATAATGCACAGGGCGTTGGATTATATCACATGAGGTTTCAGTGAGTGGAAAACAATTAGATACCATGTGTTTATATGATTTTTGATGATACATGGATATTATTATGTGCTGGTTTATGCTCATCCTAAAGGAGAAAAACCCAAAATTATATAGGTAGTTCATGAATATCACATGAAATATTAAGTACTTTTCATGTGAATGTGATATTCAGTTTCTTCACATGACCGCATTAAACCATAAATTGAAAAATTAGTTTCTTGAATCCTTAAATTCAAATGAAATTTATTTATTTATCAGAACAGATTATGGACCGTTGAACACATGTTCAACTCTTTCACAATTTTTTTCCAAGGTATTGATTGTCAAATCATTTTAAGACATATAAGAATGTTGCAAGGGTATAAAAGTTGATATTTTGAACACAGTTGACCATGTTATAGTTTCCGTTGTAACCTTTATGTAGGGGAGAGTAATTGACTCAGAATTTATGGACTATAGGCCAGTTATATTGGAATTTGAGACTATGCATAGGCTTGTGGTTAACTGAATAGAGATTGGGGAAAGTGATCATAATTTAATAATTATAACTTACCGAACCAGATTCCACTTAATCGGTGCTCCATGAAAGCCCATTAAGAGGCCTCAAATGTGCCTCACCATATGCCAGAGGCTACCGAATTGTAGTGAGGGACTTGGGTGTGATAGTGGGGATATAATTAACTCATATTTGAATATGTAAATATTAGAAATAGTGATGTATCATACATAGTTGTAAAAAAATAGAGTTTGGAAGTAAATAATAAGGTGAAATAGAACATGTTTTAATAATAAATAAAATAAGATATAAAATCATGAAATAATATTCCATATATACAACATTGTTCACCCACTAGGTTAACCATGAAGATAAGGAGTAAAAATGAAACTGAAATAAATATATAATGATTTTCCACTAACTATGATCCAGACAATGTACCAGGTCTCCAAAAACTATCAAACTACATGTACCTGATCATAATAACCCACTCTCATAGCTTTTCTTGATCACGAATCTTTGAGAGTCATCCTTAACCAACATATAATTGTGCTCAACATCAAAATCATGTACAATGTCTTCACGCACACTGATGTGCAAGTAAGGGGGTGATAATATAATGTTAGTAGGACACCACAATAATGAACATATAAAATATGTATCTATTTGTGCATTCTCATGCAACATTCTCATTCTAGTATAAACTCAATAGAAAATAAAAGTAAATCCATTAATGTGAGGTCACAGTTGACCCATCAGCATCCATAATCCTGGTCAACTGGGAAAATTTCTATCATGGATGTCCATAATTATATGTGTATATCTGTATAGTCCCTAACATATACATATACACATAAATATGAATATAAATAAGTAATGTGAATTAAATAACATAAAAACCATCATCATTCAAACATTGGGTCTCTATTCTTGACCGCTTTGACATATTATACAAAGGGAATTGAGCTTGAAATAGTGCCACTAATGTTGTGTATCATTAAGTTGACTTATCAATAATTAATCCAAATCCACATATAAATACTTTGGGAAATTCCAAAAATGTCTCTGAGAATGCTACATCACCATTGGGGGATATTCTTTCTATTCCTAGGTTCCCCAATACTCTACCCTAATCACTTTACCGAATAATTCTAGGGATGTACGTCTAAACATTCTATAAACAGACAAGATTTAAATTCTGTCTACTCATTACTTGTAAATTGTGACTGATTTCTGAGCCCTGGTCGTAGTCTATATGTGGTGACAACATTGAGGTTCAGATTAGTGATTTTTTTAGAAGATCTCACCAGTGAGACATTAAGAACACCCCCCGAGATCCAAATGTGAATGTCAAACATAGGTGTGAGAAGATTTTCCCAAACACCGTGATTAAAAGGACTCATAATCATGGTACCATAGAAATCATCGGGAGACACTCATCATATAAAAAATCAAGGAGAGACCAGTCATCCACCCTTATCCATATGTTAAGGATGGTGGAATCATCATCTATTGAACATATGTCGAGAAGAGCATAATCATCCACTGGAAACCCCATGTTGATGAGAGTGTAATCATCCTAATTTTACCCATGATTCTAGGAGAGCATATTTTATCCTTTTCATATATCAACCAGAGGAGATTAGAATCATCCTTATAATATAGAAGAGTAGAATCATCCATAACTATCATTACTAAGGATACCATCCATGTATATCATAGTAGTGGGATCAACAGTTGAATTCCCAGAACCACCTCTAAAAATCCCAATAATCTAATTATCAAATATATAGGCTCAACAGCCAAGTCCTAGGTAGTATATTTGGGTATACATATAAACTTAAGAAATAAAAAGTATTAGAACATGGATCCTATGATGAATGATTGTGTATCCTAGAGAGAATAAAGAATGATGCCTTACATTGGGCTCATAGACCATGAACCAACATGAACATATATCTAACATTGATGAATCAATAATAACCATGTGAAATAACCAAAAAAGGTTTAGGTGGATGAATGGGTAAACCCATCACTATTATAACAACCTTAGGGAATGCATGATTCTAATGGGTTCTATAGTGACACCTGCTATAATCTTTACCCAAAACTGATGTACTAGATCATGGTCAGTCAAACTTTGAGGAACCCATAGGGTCCCTTTAGTAAAAAAGGAGGCATCATACTTTGTATCCTCAAGGTAAACAAATATGTAAGGGAATACCACTTGGTATCCTTTGATAAAAAAATTAAGAGGATATATCATACAAGGGATCCTATAATTGTAAGAAAATGGAGGCATCCTATAAGGGATCCTCAGAACGATACCTAGAAACAAAGGAATCCAATAAAAGACCCTCAAAAAATTGTATGATGTATGAAAGGCATCTTACATGGGATAATTATTAGAGGATGGATATATAGGCATCCAAATGAGGATCGTCTAGGTTAAATTGTATGTAGAGGCATCCTACAAGGGATCCTCAGAAAAAACTAAAATCAAAATCTATGAGTCCAGAAGGGAACATATCACATGGGAGATGTATTCAATGGAAAATATAAAAAGGAATAGTAATGAGAGATAGATCATCTATTATCTCATACCAGGTCACAATCTATAGGGAATTTCAATATGATTACTATAGCAAGAACTACTCAATTTATGTAGAATCCAAAAAACAACCGTTATAAGTTCACAAATCACTCCAAGGATTTCACCATAATTGTCTAAGTGAAAAAATACTCATAATAGACTCATATTCTATCCAAATCTAACTTCTAGGAAAAATGACATGAGAAAAAGTTTTAAAAACAAGAAGTACATGGAATGTATCCTTGGGAACGTGGTGTGTACCCCACAATCCCCACATAGATGTGTACTCTAGAAAGACATAGAATCTAAAAGCCCAAGTACATGGCATGTTGTACCATTACACAGTGCGCCCCATAAACAAGGTACCTAACCTTGTATATCACATGCTCGGGCCATGTATAACCCCTATCCATGTACATCTACACATCATGCAACCCACACAGGGTCTGCCGAGTACTCTATGCGGCATCTGCCCCGTACACGGTCAGCTTGGCCAAGTACTCAGCTACATAGATTAGTCCTAGTACAAGGAATGTAATGCACATACACAACATTTAATTTAAAAAATTCATTTTTCTAATATTAATAAAAAAATCATTTTTTCCCAAAACCACATTCCATTTAAACTGGTTTCCTTGAATGGAAAACTCTCCAAAACACCAAAAACACCATTTTTCTCCTAAAAAACAATAGATTAGACCATAAGGGATCATAATAAATATGAAAATGTTATTTAAGATATAAAATAAAAAATAAATGGGGTTCTATAAAGAGAACATAAAATGAACAACCTTTGGGAAAAATATTCTTAAGGTTCACACGTTTCTATGCTCCATAACTACCACATGATGATCAGACAATTTTCAAGTTCTGCGATGAAACCCTTCATCCCCTCTCTCTATTTATCTCTCTCCTCTATAATTTTATCTCTATCAGATGTCAAAATTAGGAGTCATATAGGAATTCATGAGAGACCAAGGAATAAAGAATGAAAATGAAATGAAAATAACGGAAACAAAAACAAAAAAAAAGAAAAGAAAAAGGTTCCCAACCCGGCCACAACTCCCAAAATTATTATATGAATCACCCATGGAAAACAAAGAATTCCAAAATCAAAAGTAGACAAGTACCCTGAATATTATTCTCTATTCAAAATATATTTCTAAATGAACTGATGTGAAAAAATTAAAATTTATATAATTAAATACTAAATATTAATTATTCCTCTAAAATTCGAACGGTTCCAAATTACACTAAACTCTATTCTTAGGGTAAGCACCCTATTACAAGACCAATAGAGTAGTCAGAAAAATTATCTGAAGTAATATTATTGGGTAAAATTAATATTTTACACCTTATATTGAGTTAAAAGAAAAACATTAATTTTATGATTAAAATTTCAAATCATAAAAAACACATGTCTTTAAAATACACACACCAAAAACCTTATTATCCTTGAGAATATATGTGGTAAGATGAAAAAACATTATATCAACATGATAATCTACACAAAAATATATCTAAACCATCTAATGACCCATATCATAACTTAAAAAACTGACACCTACACGAAATTCATTTAATTACTACCGATATGGTACTCCCCACCATAGGAATACCCTTATCATCATTTGATAACTAAGTCCAAGGTAAAATGATCAGGAAATAAACTAGATTTAAACTAAAAAACCGGTCACCACCCATGTAAGGTCATGTGTATACTCCACACTATATGGATTATGTTATGCTTCTCTTCTTGCATAACCTCAATAGGTTTCCTTCCTCAACCAAGGAAGAAAATTTTAATTAAAAGAATATCGACATAAAGATGATGCTATATCAAAATAAATAGGATGAATTCAATACAAAAAATTATCATCCCTAACTAAGAGTACACTATGACTCCACAAATATTCTTGAGCAGATCTTCTGATCCATTTTTAGATAAAACATGCAAACTTTCCTTTAACTGACACCGACACCACATATTTTCATAATACATGTCTAGGTCCAGCCATAGATCATCCATCATGTGGTCCTCAACAATTTTCATTGTCATTTCTACCGTGTAGGGTCATTTCTCCCATAAAAACAACTCTTAGGAAACAATTCCCATGACAATACATGGAAACATTAGTAATTGGATCACATTTGGAAACTAGCAATTTAATATTCAAATGATACCATTCAAAATAATCATGTAACATTGTTACCCAACTCATTCTATAGTGTTTCATCCAACACAATGATAGTCTCACCATTCTACATGGAATTTTATTGTCATTAAGACATATGCTACCATGGGAATCCTCTTAAAAATAAATAACCTCATCCATGGAATGATTTATTCCATGATCACCCATCACCAAATGGTGTTCCACTAAACTGAATGGACCCATACTCCTAGAATAATAAAAACAACATAAAAATGATTGTTCAGTCTAAGAACCTGAACATTCATACCATTCAAAGAAAATATTGATACCAAAGAACCTTAGGTTCTTATTAAAATCTGTAGAAATTAATATTCCTATATCACAAAACATGAGCACCTATCAAGAATTCATTTGAAAATTAGCTTATAACTAAGATCAATGCTTATAAATTCATCCTCAAACACATTCCTGCCTCTAATGTAGGTTTATAATTAAAAAAATAGGCATCGACCCAGAAGGTCTATGTTAAAAAAATTGGCCTCTAGGTCTACAACTTATAACTACAAATCACATCACAGATTTGGGTCATAAGGTTAGCAACCTAGACCAAATGATCAATATTCTCTAAAAATGTAAATATAAAAATGAACTAAAGAGGTCAAAACTGAATACATGGACTACATTATCTTGATCCTCAATAAGAATCATTATCAAAAACTGATCTATAGAGGTCATGATAACAATGGAGAATAGAGAATGAATTGACACTCAGCAAGAATCTGTATATAGTAACACCTCTGGAGGTCCAATTCACAAGAAAAAAAAGGGTACCTATCAACCCCATAGTCATCAATATGACTATATTCCAAAAAATGATGGGTTAAACACATGGTTATTACATTCCCAGTAAATATACTTGGGTTGATCTACCCCCCGTTCATGAGGACTATGTCCTCAATCTCAACACTAAATGCCTCAATGAAGATCCAAATTACCTACCATAAGAAGGAAATGTAAACAAGTTGGATTAATTGAGTATAATTACACAAAAAACTATTCATGAAATCACTATTTAGGTTCTTATTGGCAATTAAGACAGTTGGATCCTATTACCATAAATAACCAAATACTAACAGTAGTATATGATTTGAATCCCATGTTATAAATATGATGCATGTGACACCTCGTTCATCTATTGTCCAAGAGTCGTAATCCATCACTGACCCCTTTCCAATGGGGCAAGATCCATATATCCACAATAACCCATAACACCCACACAACATGTTTTTTGCTCATGGTGAAAATCATATACAAATGTAACATAATAGATTAAGACAGATAATCCCATACCCATGGAAACCAATACATGTTATCAGAAGAATAGTTATTGATATAATATTCTGATATCTGTCATTGGTTATGGAATATTTTTACTACCCTTGTCTACCATAACCCAAATAGTAAAATACTAGGAAATCAACATCATTGATACCAATTTGTAACAAATTGACACAAATTAAACCAAATTGGTGCTTCGAACCAGTACATTCTGATGCATATATCATTATTAACCATACACCAGAAGGATATCGACTAGTAGTGAGGGTCTACAGTGTGATAAGGGAGAAAATATTCCCTCATAATATAGTATGTAATGACATAAAATAGTTATTTATCATAAAATGTAGTAAAAAACATACTAAAGAAATATGAAATTGAAGGACATAGAATATGTTTTCATAATAAATGAAAAAATATCTAAAATCATGGATAATTGTTCCATACTACAACATCAGTAACCCAATGGTTCGACCATACAAATAAATAATTAAAAATGAAGTTAAAATAAGAGTATAGGGATATACTACTAACTTCAATCATCAACAATTCCCAGTCTCCAAGAATTATCAAACTACACCAGCCCAATCATAAGATCCCACTCAAGTAAATCTGTTCGATCATGCAACTACAACCCTTAGCCCTACCCAACATGCAACTATGGCCAACCTGAAAAGTGTATATAAATTTTGCACGCACATTGAGGTGAATGTATAGGGGTGAGAAAACCATCTCAATAGTCCACCCCAATGATTATACAATAAAATATTCTTACATATGTGACTACTAATAAGTTATGCTCAACCTATTTGAGACTCAATAGAAAAGATAGTTAAATCAAATAACTTGAGGGTATAGTCGACCCCTAGGTTCAAAATCCCAGTCAAATTGAAAAAGTGTTACCATTTATTTCCATACTTATATGTTTACATATGTATAGTCACATAGATAAAAATATATACATAAATATGAATATACTTGATTAAGGTTAATAAAATAACATAAAAAAATAAACCGAAGAAATTTTGGTATGTAATTAAAATCTCATAAACATCTTATGAAAATGGAATTGTGATGGACATTTCTCCACTAAAATTGTGTATCATTAAGATGATCTCTGGGTCTGTAATTCTAATAAGTATATGTCTTCTTCTCCAAGAACCATGACTGTCTATGAGAAAGCTACAGCACCACATGGGGATACTCATATTAACCCTAGGTTAACATCTACTCAAATCCAACCATTGTAACAATAGATTCTAGGGAATTACATTATGATATATTGTAAATGTACTATAGCTGGATGCCATGTTGTTCATGCCATATAAAAACATTCCATTGTCTGAGCCCTAGGAGTCTTTCTATAAGCTATAATGACATTGAGACTCAGATGAACCCAAAGTTTCTGACAATTTAATGATCTGTTAGGATATATCATTGGTTAGAAGTTATTCCCATTCCTTGAGATCCAAATGTGAATGTTTGTCATAGGATTGTGCCACGATGATCAGACACCCAGAAACTAAGGGCTCATAATCATGGTCCCAAAGAGCACTAAGGGAGACACTGATCATATGAATAATTGATGAGAGAATAGCCAACCTCCATTATCCACATGACAAGGAGAATGTAATCATCCCATTTATACCACATGTCAAGGAGAGAATGATCATCCATTGACATCCCGAGGTTGAGGAGAGTGTAATCATCCTTATTTAAACCATGATTCAAGGAGAGTGTAACCAGACTCATCATATATCAAAAAGAGTAGATAAGAATCACCCTTATCAGTTGGGAGACACAAATCATCCATGAGTATCATTAATAAGAACACCATTCCCATATATCATATTAGAAGGATCAACAGCCAGATTCTAGGAAGTAGTTAAGGAAATATCAATAATCTAATAATCAAATATACATGCCCAACAACCAAGTCTCAGGTAGTACTGTAACTTATACTAGTTAAAATAAGAAATAACTTGAATCTAAAGGCGGATTTATAATGGTCCAGACCTCTCTGGCCCATTCCTTTGTCAAAAAGAAGGTCACGAAGTGTTCTGGAGGGTAAAATGGACTTTTCCCACACTTTTCATAATTTTAAAACTACACGTCGTGTAGTATGAGTACACGCCATGTACCCCCTCTCCGGGAATACCCCGTGTTGAAGGCCGTGTCCTTTTTGTGTGAAATAAATGAGTACACGCCATGTAGCCCATACTACACGCCGTGTAGTCCCTCCCCGCGTACGCGTTAACTTCAAACCACATGTTGACCAGTCAACGGTCGTGTGCCTTGTTGAAGCCGTGTCCTTTCCATGTGAAATAAATGAGTACACTCCATGTAGCCCATACTACATTTCGTGTAGTCCCTCCTCGTGTACGTGCTACCCTCAAACCGTGTGTTGACCTGTCAACGACCGTGTGCCGCGTTGAAGGTCATGTTGGAAGCCGCGTGGTGACCGTGTGAAATGGTCGAGTACACGCTGTGTACTTTTTTTTCTCACCTATAAAGGAGGGGTCCTCTCTTCCTATTCAAATAACTCCTCTCTTCCCCATTCCTTTGAGTAGAGCTCTCCCAAGAGACTCAAAGGCTCTTTTCTTCCATAACTTCTTCGTCCGAGCTCCGATTTACGATCTGTCAGCGGCCACGAGATCGTAACAACGAGGTATAACTTCTAATCTTGGATATTTTGTCTTCCCTTTGGCCTTTACTTCCCATATACCGCCCTAGGTGGTTTTTTTCGGGTTTTTCAAGAAGTGACGGGCGCTGACGGACGTCTTCTAATGTTGATCCGGGGGAGCGTTGTGATCAGAACCTATGGAGGTAGGAATCTTACCTTCGTCTCTCTAAATTGTTCATCATGTGGGGTGGGTGTCTTATTGTTTACATGAAACACAATTAAACCAGTTTAATAAAGATAATAACTGGCTTATATAACAGGGATTGGAAGTTTGTTAATAAAATTACATTATTTATATGCTGTGATTTTATGATGTGAATTGAATAGGCTTATGCCTACCGAAAATCACGGTCGTTGGGGGAATTTGCTTGCGCAAATAAATGTTACCCTATAATTCTAGAATGTTTATGGATGGAAACTTTTTTGAATGTGCAAATTGGTTAATCACATATAGTTGGATGATAAAATACATGGAACCCCTGTGTGATCACTCCAGTTGAACAAAACTGAAATAATAAACATGTGGGTGCTAGTTAGAGTTTATTTATGTGAAGGGGTTGTTTTGTGGGTTGTTGTGGATCGGGTGAGAATTAGGGATGTGGTTGTCTTGGTTGTGGGTCGGTATGAATGCTATGTTGGTGATGGGCAGCGTGGCTACGATAAGTGGTATCAAGGGATGATGATGCACGGGTTTTGGTGTGTTTGTAGTTATGGTGGTTGGCAGTGGTGCTGTAGGGATGGGTTTGAATGTGAACGAACTGTCAGTTGAGAATAATAAATAAAAGTGGATGAGTTAAAGAATGGTGGGGCATGGTAATGGAATGAGAATAATAATCTATGGGGTTGGTTGGTTAATAAGAAGGGACTTTTTTGTGTTGATTTTGTTTTCTTGAATTGATTGGTGGATGGCAGGGATATGTTTTAGGAACGATCGGTGTGGTTGGTTGTGGATAATTGCGCAGTAGTCAAGGAACTAATAAATTAATTCTGTTGAAACGTGAAAACCTAAATGGGGTTGGGATTGTTTTTGTATGTATTCTTCGAAATAGCAGTGCTGATGCACATGCTCAGTTTCTCTATTTAGAAGCCAGAGTTAGGGCTGTGTGTTTGATATATATATATATATATATATATATATATATATATATCTGTATCTTTTTTTTTGTCTCACCCCACCCATGTTGATCACTTAGTGCCGAACACTCCCATTTCATGGGAGAGGGTGTTTTCCCCTTAGTCACTAGATCCTTCGTGCTCCTTATTCCATAGGCTGTGATGGATTGAGGTGACCTTACACCCAAGAATCTTCAGGTAGGTTTCGATTGGGGTGGTTTTATCCCAAGACTATTCGGGAAGGTTTAACTATTTCCCAAGAATCATCAGGATGAGGCCCAGGTGTGTGCGGGCGGGATGCATGGTTGTGAGGCCTAGGTGTGTGCTGGCGGGATGCATGGTTGTGAGTCCCAGGTGTGTGCGGGCGGGATGTGTGGTCTGTGAGGCCCATGTGTGTGTGGGCGAGATCTGTGGTTCCTGAGGCCCATGTGCGTGCGGGTGGGAAGAGTATGGTAGCATCAGGACGTTCTCTGTTAGGAAGAGTATCTAACTAGTGGGAAATAGTGCGGGGTACCCAATACTCTGGTTATTATATACTACTAACTGTTGTTTTGTTTTTTTGGTGAGGGTGGCTGGTGAGGTTGGGTGGATAGAATTCCTTGGTAGGTTTGGTTTCTTCTTTTGTTCTCACAGGACATTAGGATGTCTCCCCACTTGTGCATGAGAGCTTTTGGTTTCCCTACTGAGTATACTTGTATGCTCACCCTACGTTTACTTTCAGCTTTCCAGGAGGAATACCAGGGTCGTGCGGGACCCTATTATTTGGGACAGTTGGAGTTGTTATAGTTTGTTGTACTCTTGTTTGTTTTGGAATTGTAATTTTGAGCTTTCTTGTACTTGTACATTGTTTCAAAAAAATTTAAACATTCATGTGGGATTGGTTTGGGTTTATTTCCATTTTCTTTTTCTTTTTCTTTTGGTGTTTGACTCATTCTATTTCCCATTATTAAATAAAAAAATGGTAATGCCTCCTATATTTGTGAAAAACTCATACCCTTGGTGCTAGTCTCCACCCCGGGGCCCACTGAAGGCGGGACTCGGGGGGTCATTATCAACCATTCACCATTGCCAGCTCAGGAGAGGCATCTTTGGTGTGAGGGGGTCATGACAGAATGGTATTAGAGGTTATGGATGAGAGATAGGATAGAGTTTGGAGTTAGGAACATTGAGGATTTCATGGGATGGTAGGGCAACAATTTATGCTGATCTTGGTGCGTGACACAGGCCATAGAAGACCGGCTAGGACACGGGATTTTATGACCCCCCCGTGATCCGATGCAAGGAATCTGAGCCTACTGAATGACCAAGTGAGACTACATTGATTAAAGGGTAGAGACCCTAGGGAAGGTACATGCATCATTATGATTGTGTTTTACTTGATTTGGGTGTTCTGGAAAAGAAATTGAAATAATGTGATAAAATAAAACCTTTAGAAAATTCCTTACTACTTGGGCTTAAGCGATCTTTGTTTACCGTATAGCTATGGCACCTGGACGTCATCGCCAGGTGGCTCAGACGGCCGAGGCCCAGCAGATTCAGACAGTCGATCAATTGAGGATTGACTGAGAGGAGGAAGATAGCCAGCGACAGAAGACACTCCGATCTTTCTAGTGACAAACCCTCAAGAAGAACGAGGGTAGTACTTTGTATATGGATACAGAGGGGGGTATGAGGAGCTATGGGTCACTTTTACCTTGATCTGTGCTCCGATGGAGTACTGGGTTCCCCTAGCAGTCAGTCAGCTGAGAGGTGTGGTGCGATAGTGGTGGGAACTTTACCTCGGAAAGAGGACAAAGGGAGAAGTTCCGTGGGCTGACTTTGAGAATGAATTATGAGAGGAATTACTTTCTTCCATGAACAAGGCGTAGAAGCAGCATTAATTACTCTCCCTCCAGCAATGGAGTATGTCAGTATGGGAGTTGGGGATCATGTTCGAGGATATTCTACGCTTTTCTCTGGATCTCTTTCCGGATGAGGAGTCCCGGGTGGGAAGTTTGGACGAGGCGCATCGTCTTTCGCTCCAGTATGTTGTTACCCCCTTCACCCTTCCGACATTCTTGGCAGTAGAGAATAAGGCAATGGTTCTAGAGAATATTCACTCGTAGGGAGGTGCACCGAGAGAGGGTATCCAGCTGGGTTCGTCAAAGGGGAAGGCAGTCAGCATCAGGTCTCCTGTGACAGGACCTTCCAGGTTCAAACAAGTAGGGAGAAGGCCCCAGTAGTTCTAGTTCAGATCTTCAGGTCCTCATTTTTTTTTTCACGGGCCCAGGACCGAATTGTTTTTCTTGTGGAGTTTTCGGGAATATTTAGAGTCAGTGCCCGACCTGAGCTCAGTACGATGGAGGTGTGCAGGTTCATCGCCCGCCTCAGCAGCACCACTTTCCGGCGAGGCCCTTCAGCAGCAGTGGGACCCTGCCCCTCCAAGGGAAGACTTTGCAAGAGGAGGCCAACTTCAGGGTGCTCCTCAGGGACCTAGACCAGTATGTGGTCGGGGTGGTGGTCGACATCAGAGAGGCAGAAGAGATGGGCGTGGATAGTTTCATGTAGCAGAGTTGATAGCACCTGCAGGACCAAAGGTGGTGCGAGGTAAGATTTGTTTGTTCAACACTCTTGTTTCAGCTTTGTTCGATTCAGAAGCTTGAAACTCCTTTTTTGCACCCGGACTAGCCCATGCTTTGGGTCTAGACATAGAGAGAATTTCCATACCCCTGTGCTGAGTACACAACTTGGAGGCTAGACCCTTATATCTTGTGTTTGTCGGGGATGTGGGCTGACGTTGGGACCACATCGATCTAGTGGGGACATTCTTTTACTACAGATACAACCATACAATGTCATCCTATGCATCGACTAGTTGTTTTCTGTTAGTTCCATGATCGACTACTTCCCAAGAAGTTTCATTCTCTCCGACGAGGATGGGCAGCGTGTATCTTTTGTTGGCGAGATGATCTATTAGGTAGGAAGCTGGAATGTGAAGACTCTCCATTCCTTGTTAGGTGGGTTATTAGTGATCTCAATTGATACATAGATGATGGATGTCCCAGAGGTTGTTGGGGAGTTCCTCGATGTTTTCCACGAGGATGTTTTGACTAACCCCCCCCCCCCCCCCCCCCGACGTGATGCTGCGTACGAGATAGACTTACAACATGGTTCCCATTCGATTTAGATGGCCCATTATCGGATGGCACCTTCGGAGTTGCGGGAGTTGCGGATTCAGATTGACAATATGATGGAGAAGGGTTTTGTTCGACCCAGCGTAACGCCATGGGGTTCTCCAGTTCTGTTTGTGAAAAAGGCAGATAGTGGTCTCATGCTATGCATAGAATACCGAAGGTTGAATCAAGTAACAGTCAGGAAACATTATCCCCTTCTAAGGATAGATGATATCTTCGACCAGCTAAGGGGAGCAGGTTGGTTTTCTAAGATTGATCTACAATCATGATATCATCAACTGAGGGTGATGGACAGTGAAATCTCGAAGATGGATTTCAGGTGCAGGTATGAGAACTTCGAGTTTGTAGTGTTGCCGTTTGGAGTTATGAATGCACCAGCTGTGTTCATGGGACTTATGAACTTTTTCTTCCGAGAGTTTCTGGACCGGTTTGTCGTTTTTTTATCCATGAAATCCTGATTGACTCAAGATCAGAGGAGGAGAACGTTGAGCATCTCAGGGCAGTCTATAAAGTCCTTCGACACCACCAGCTTTATGGGAAAATGTTGAAGTGCAAGTTCTTGACACAAGAAGTACACTTCCTTGGGAACGTAGTGTCTCATCATGGAGTGTAAGTGGACCTGTCGAAGGTGGAGGCAGTTTTTTCTTGGGTGGAACCCAAGAGGGTGGCAGATTTTCGTAGTTTCCTGGGGTTGGTAGTTTATTATCGGAGGATCGTTTCAGACTTCTCTCAAGTTTCCGCTCCAATGACAGCTTTGAATAGGAAGAACCAGGTCTTCTTATCGAGCGAGAAGTGCTAGAAAGCTTTCGACTTCCTGAAGGAGAAGTTTTTCAGTGCTCCAGTACTCAGTTTTCCAGAGGAAGGGATGTTGTATGAGGTGTTTTGTGATTCTTATGGCCTTGTTTTTGGGTGTGTGTTAATGTATAAGAAGGGTGTGATCTGTTATGGGTCTAGGAAGTTGTGAAATCATGAGTGTAACTATGCCACCCATGACCTAGAGCTTGAAGTAGTAGTGTTCGCACTGAAGTTGTGGTGACATTACCTCTTTTGGGAGTGCTTTGTGGTCTTCTTAGATCACAAGAGCTTAAGTTATATCTTTTCTCAGCGTGACCTGAACGTATGGTAGCAGAGATGGGTTGAGTTTCTCTAAGACTATGACTTTGATATCTCTTACAATAAAGGTAAGGGAAACGTTGTGGCTGATGCCCTCGAGCAAGAAGTCGCATAAGGAAGTGGTTTGGGAATCCACAAATGCCTGGAAAGTGATGGGCGAGTTGGCTGCCTTGCACTTGGATGCAAGGGTAGAAGGTGTTAGAGGCTATTTGTTTCAGATTACGATGCATTCCTCCTTGTTGCAGCATGTGGAAGAGTCTCAGTGGGGGGACTCTGAGTAGGATGTAATGCAGGATCGTGTCGATCATGGAAACTCTCTAGAAGGATGGTCAGAGGACAGCCGACATCAGAGGATTTTTCATGGAAGGTTATTTGTTCTGGAGGCGATGTGTGAGGGATTTCTCTGTGTGTTCCATAGAATAGCCTTGGAAGTACATCCGGGAGTTTCAAAAATGTACCGAGGCCTGAGGGAACCGATTTGGTGGCCCGGGATGAAACGGGAAGTGGTGGAGTTTGTGGCTAAGTTCCTAGTGTGTCAGTAAATGAAGGCTGAACACCGAGTTCTCAGTGGTTTTTTTCATCCTTTAGATGTCCCCGAGTGGAAGTGGGATGACATCTCAATGGACATTGTCACAGGACTACCCAGATCTCAGGGTGGTTATGATGCTATCTGGGTAGTGGTGGATCGAATAACAAAATAAGCTCACATCGTAGCAATTAAGGAGTCAGGCCCGGTGAGTACCTTATCACAGAGGTACGTAGATGAGGTGGTGCATTTGCATGGAGTCCGAAAACTATCATCTCAGATCGGGATACATGGTTTACCTCATGAGTCTGGAGGGGGTTACAACTTGATTTTGGCACCCAGCGACGCCTTAGCACTACTTTCGACCACCAGACTGATGGGCAGACAGATCGGACTATCCAGATGTTGGAGGAAATCCTGCGAGCATGCATTATGGATTTCATAGGATCATGGGTACGACACTTGCCTTTAGTAGAGTTTTCCTTCAACAACAGCTTTCACTTTACTATTGGCATGACACCATTTGAGTCTTTGTATGGAAGACCATTTCATTCACCAATTTGCTGGGCAGAGGGTGGTGAGACAGGAGCACATGGGCCAGAGGTAGTACAGAGCACCACAGAGACAGTCCAGCTTGTGCGTGAGAGGATGAAGGCGGATCAGGACCGACAGAAGTCTTATGCTGATCATCGGAGGAGGCCTTTGGAGTTCGAGGTGGGAGACCATGTGTTCTTGACGGTTTCCCCTTGAAGGGGGCAGTGGAGGTTTGGGAAGGGTATTAAGCTCTCCCCTAGGTTCATCAGACCTTTTGAGGTGCTGAGGCAAGTTGGCAAGGTGTCATATCAGCTAGGCCTGTCACCTCAGTTAGAGAGGGTTTATGAAGCCTTACACGTCTCCCAGCTTCGATGGTACTTATACGAAGCCTCTAATGTTATCATCTTGGGAGATTTAGATATGGGAGATGACGCGACCTTCGAGGAACGACCAGTCAGAACCTAGGATCATAAAGAGAAGGTGCTTCGTGGACGAACCATTCCGTTGGTTCGTGTGTTGTGGAGGCATGGCGGCCTCAAGGAGAGCACTTGGGAGCAGAAGGTTTAGATGCAAGCTCAGTACCTGGAGTTGTTTTGACTTGTGTTTTTCCTTGTTCTTTTGAGCATTGTTTTGATGTTATACATTGTACCTTAGATATATGGAATGCTTGGATTGTCGGTTGTGAGAGGTTTTGTTTCCTTGTTCTCTGGAAGTGTAACATGTCCTAATGTGTGGGGAAAGGAAAAAAATGTGATCCTTAATCGAGACGCATTAATTCAGATGTGATTGAACTCGTGCGGGCGAGTCAGTGCCGCCTAAAGCGGATAATATCTCAAAATAGGAGAAGGAATTTCCAAAAACCATGTGTTCGGGAAGTGTGTGGGTTGTACGGTGTTGGGGGTAGTGTATGTTGGAAAATACTAATATTTGGAAGTGGGAAGGCCAAATCATTAATCGATATGCATTAATGTGAATGCGATTAAATCTGTGCAGGTGAGTCAGTGCCGCCAAAAGCAGATAATATCTCGACGTAGGAGAAGGAATTCCTAACACCTATAATTAGGGTTGATGGTTGGGTTCCTGTTATAACGAGAGCACTAAGAGGTATCTTGTTGGGTTCCTCTAGGTTAGTTTTGAATTATTGGGGATGTGAATGTTTTAAGAGGTATTTGATGTAATGTCCTGGACCTCTCCGGCCCACTCCATTGTCAAAAAGAAGGTCAAAAAGTGTTCTGGAGGGTAAAATTGACTTTTACCACACTTTTCAGAATTGTAAAACTACACGTCGTCTAGTGTGAGTACACACCATGTACCCCCTCTCCTGGTATACCCCGTGTTGATGGCCGTTTACTTTCCATGTGAAATAAATGATTACACGCCATCTAGATCATACTACACGCCGTGTATCCCCTCCCCGCATACGCGTTACCTTCAAACTGCATGTTAACCAGTCAACGGCCATGTGCCATGTTGAAGCCGTGTCCTTGCCATGTGAAATAAATGAGTACACACTGTGTATCCCATACTAAGTGTCGTGTAGTCCCTCCCCGCATATGCATTACCCTCAAGACGTGTGTTGACCAGTCAACGACGATGTGCCATGTTGAAGGCCGTGTTGGAAGCCGCATGGTGACTATGTGAAATGGCCGAGTACACGCTGTGTACTAGAAAGTACACACCGTGTACTTTTGTTTTTCTCGCCTATAAAAGGAGGGGTCGTCCCCTCATTTTCAAGTCACTCCTCTCCTCCTCATTCCTTTGAGAAGCTCTCTCCCAAGAGACTCGAAGGCTCTTTTCTTCCATAACTTCTTCGTCCGAGCTTCGATTTACGATCCATCAGTGGCCACGAGATCGTAACAACGAGGAAGAACTTCTGATATTGGATCTGTTGTCATCCCTTTGGCATTTCCTTCCTAGCTACCACTTGAGGAGGGTTTTCCGGGTTTTTCCAGAAGCGACGAGTGCCAACAGACGTCTTCTAATGTTGATCCGAGGGAGCATTGTGATCAGAACCTGTGGAGGTAGGGATCTTACCTTCGTCTCTCTAAATTGTGCATCATGCGGGGTGAGTGTCCTCTTTTTTACGTGAAACACATTTGAACCAGTTTAATAAAGATAATAACTGGCTTATATAATGGGGATGGGAAGTTTTTGAATGCAGTTACATTATTTATATCCTGTGATGTTTTGTTGTGAATTGAATAGGCTTATGCCTACAAAAAATCACGGTCATCGAGGGCCTTGGCTTGCACAATTAAATGTTACCCTATCTTTCTAGACCGTTTATGGATGGAAACATTGTTGAATGTGGAAATTGGTTAATCACGTAATGTTGGCTGATAAAATACCTAGAACCCTTGTGTGATCACCCCGGTTGAACAAAACTGAAATAATAATCATGTGGCTGCTGGTTAGGGTTTATTTATGTAAAGGGGGTGTTTTGTGGGTTGTTGTTGATTGGGTGAGTAGTAGGGCTATGGTTGGGTTGGTTGTGGGTTGGTATGAATGCTATGTTTTTGATGGGCAGCGGGGCTGTGATAAGGGGTATCAAGGGATGATGATGTATGGGTTTTGGTGTGTTTGTAGTTATGGTGGTTGGCATCGGGGCTGCAGGGATGCGTTTGAATGTGAACATACTTTGGGTTGAGAATAATAAATAAAAGTGGAAGAGTTAATGAATGGTGGGGAATGGTAATGGAACGAGAATAATAATCAATGGGGTTGGTTGGTTAATAAGAAGGAACTTGTTTGTGTTCCTTGTGTTTTCCTAACATGATTTGTGGATGGAAGGGATATGTTTTACGAATGATCGGTGTGGTTGGTTGTGGATAATTTCCAAATAGTTAAGGAACTACTAAATTAATTCTGTTGAAATGTGAAAACCTAAATGGGGTTGGGATTGTTTTTTGTATGCATGATTTGAAATAGCAGTGCCAAGGCACAAGCTCAGTTTCTCTGTTTAAAAGCCATTGGTTGGGCTGTGTGTTTGGTATATATATATATATATCTGTATCATTGTGTTTTGTCGCACCACACCCATGATGAGCATGTAGTGACAAACACTCCCATTTCATGGGAGATGTTGTTTTCCCCTTAGTTACTAGCTCATTCCTGCTCCTTCTTCCATAGGGTGTGATGTCTTGAGGTGACCTTACTCCAAAGACTCGTCGGGTAGGTTTCAATTGGGGTGGTTTTACCCCACGACTCTTAGGGAAGGTTTAAATATTTCCCACGAATCTTAGAGATGATGCCTAGGTGTGTGCAGGTGGGATGCGTAGTTGTGAGGCCCAGGTGTGTGTGGGTAGGATGCATGGTTGTGAGGTCCAGGTGTGTGCGGGCGGGATGTGTGGTTTGTGATGCCCATGTGTGTGCGAGTGGGATATGTGGTTCTTGAGGCCCAGGTGTGTGCGGGCGGGAAGAGTGTGTTAGAGTCAGGACGTTCAATGTTAGGAAGAGAAGCTAACTAGTGAGAAATGGTGCGGGGTTCCCAATACTCTTGTTCTTATATACTACTACATGTTGTTTTGTTTTTTTGGAGATAGTGGCTGGTGAGGTTGGGTGGATAGAATTCCTTTCTAGGTTTGGTTTCTTCTTTTGTTCTCATGGGACATTAGGATGTCTCCCTACTTGTGCATAAGAGCTTTAGGTTTCCCTACTGAGTATACTTGTATTCTCACCCTATGTTTACTTTTAGGTTTCCAGGAAGACTACCAGGGCTGTGCGGTACCCTACTAGTCGGGACGGTTGGAGTTGTAACAATTTGATGTACTCTTGCTTCTTTTGGTATTGTACTTTTGAGCTTTCTTGTGCTTGTACTTTGTTTAAAAATTGTTTATACATGACTGTGGGATTGATTTGGGTTTTTTTCGATTTACATGTTCTTTTTCTTTTGGTGTTTGACTCATCCTATTTCCCATTCTTAAATAATAAAAAGGGTAATGCCTCCCATATTTTTGAAAAACCCATACCCTTTGTGCTAGTCGCCACCCTGGGGCCTTCTGGAGGAGAGAATCGGGGGTTATTATCTCCCTTTCACCATTGCCAGCTCAGGAGGGGAATCTTTGGTTGGAGGGGGTCATGACAGGATCCCAATATGTACATTAGAGCATCCCAATGAGAAGAAATAAATATGCCTTACATGAGAATTTTCATCCACCAATGAGGAAGCACATCTAGATAAAATCTCTACATTAACAATAACCATGTGAATGTATAAACAAATGACTGATGGTGGAATCCTATCACTACTATCAGCATCCAAGGGATTACATGTTCATAATGAGTACTAATCTGACAACTAATACTATCTCTCCCCAAACCCTTATATACTAGTTCATGTCGATAAAACATTGGGGAACCCATGGGGTCCCTTATGTAAATCAATTAGGGGAATCATATAGGAGATCCTCAAGGTATAAATATAATCTAAGGCATCCTACATGGTATCCACAGATAATAAAGTCACAGGAGAAATCCAATAAGGGATACTCTAATGGTATAAAAGCAAAGGAATCATAAAAGGGATCCTCATAACAGTACATAGAATAGGGGCATCCTACATGGGACCCTCACAACATAGTATGGAGAAATAGGGCATACTACATGGGATCCTAAGTAAATGAAGAATATTGAGGTATCACAGATGTGATCATATAGGTCCAAAAGTAAGCATATAGATCCTACAGAGGATATTTGGATACAACTAAATTCATGGAATCTGATGCCAGAAGGTAATATCTGACATGTGATACATCCCCAAGGAAAAATATACAAAGTAATGTTCACAAGATGTAACTCATGGATCATCTAATTAATTTTATCACACTCTAAGGGTCTCACCATCATGATCAATGTTGAAAAATACTAAGAATGGAATTATCATATTTCTAAATATTACACTGAGACAAAAAGAAATGAAAATCCAAAAAGGGTTCAAAACCTTTTAGTACACATCATATCTCCCTGAACACACAATGTGTAATCCCAAATCCCAATCTGGGCATTTACTCAAGTGGGACTTGGCATGTAAAATCCCAATTACATGATGTGTTGTTCTTGTAAATAGAGTGTTCACAACATGGGGTACCTTCTGGTATACCTCATAGGGTCTTGACATTTATAAAACCTTTCTTGTGTACATTTACACGGTGTTTATCCCATGTGGGGTATGGCTATGTTCTAAACATGACATGTGCCTCTAACACAAGTAGTCTGGCAGGGTACTATGCTACATGGATGAGTACTAGTACATGATGATTAATTACTATACAAGGAGTGTACATTTACAAACAAAAATTCCCTAAAAAAGAAGAACACATGATGTATATTCCATAATACACACACCTTCTAAATGGGTTTTTCTGATCAGAAAACCCTTTGAAACACATGAAACCCCTACTTTATACCCACAAACAACAAATCAGAGCACGATAGTCCATAAGAAAGAATAAATGTGGATTTAATCTAGAAAATGGAAAATATATGGGGTTATACCAAAAAAATATAAATTGTATTTGTTTGGGTGGAACCACCAAATATTTTCCTATTTCCATGCTCCATGGCTACTATATGATGATCTGGCGCATCTTGAGATTCACAATGGTACACTTATTCACTTATATATATTTCTTTGTCTCTCTATATAAACTTTTCTCTATCTAAAACACAAAATTTTTGATCCAAATGGGAATTATTGAGATGATAGGGAGAACGGAAGGAAAAAAACAAATTAAATAATATGAAGGAAAATAAAAGAAATGACAAAGGGTCCTGGCTCAGCCCCAATTTGAAACTTGAGTTTATATCTCTCATTGGAAAAAATCCTTATTCTGGACACAACAAAAGGGAATAAATCCTGATATGATCCTCCATTAAAATTAATTTAATAAAAAAACCGTGAGAATTAATTAATATTTATTCAATAAAATATTAAATATTATTTTTACTACTAAAACATAGATGGATCAGAATTCCGTTAAAATCATATCCTTAGGTAAACATCCTATTATAGGATCAAATGAAGTGGTCAAAAAAATCATTCACTGTCAACATTAAGGGTAAATTTCCATTTTACAACTTATAAGAATATGAAGAAAAAATTCAAAAAATTTCATAGAATTTTGATTCTAAAAAAACATGTGTCATTACAACCTCCCCACTATAATTCTTATCGTACTTAAAAAGCATGGTGGTAATATGAACAACCATGATATCAACCCATGAATCATCATGTAATGATTTATGAATTGTACAATGACAAGTCTCATAGTATCAATAACTATCTCAAACATAGAATACACATAACTATGAACGATTTTGTACTCCCCACCATACGAATACCATTATCATCATCTCAAAACAGACTATCAGATCAAAGACTCAAAAAAATGATATATTTGAACCAAAAAAATGGTCACCTCCCGTATATAATCAATGGTTTAATCCCCACTGTAACACCCCAATCATCCATGGTACGCTTCTCTTTGAATAATATAATAGCGTGTGTTTTATGCAACTTCGTATTCTAACACACCAAAGCCAATCAAACTAGCTGTTATGAATAGTAATACACATTTTTTGAAATTTTATAGATTTTATCATTGAAAATGGGCTTCATTTTTGGATTCGTAATATCGAAATTATCTTATGGTGAATTTTTGGAATTTTTTTGAAAACATTCAATTATTGATGAATAGTGAAAAACATTGTGTTATAGTATAAAACCAAATTTTTATGTTAATAATTATTTATTTTATTTAAATTTATTTTAGGTCAAAATAGATACTTATTTCGTATATAAGTTCAATTTAATTCATTGGAGTCAGTTTATTATAATTTTATATATATAAAAATTTTATTGAACATTTAACTATCTTTTACCCACCTCCTAGGAGCATTTGAAAATTTAGATAAAACATAATTTTACCGCTTCTATGAGTTGAATTTCTAATATTCGAGAGACAATGTTGATATCAGTATGTAAAATTTGGATCAATGAGATTAAAATATTTTTTTGTGAATATTAACTTTTTTATTTTCATTTACCACGTTTAAAAGTAAATAGGGAAATTAAGGATAAAAATGTTATTATTATTACCCTAACAAATATAATAATTCTATTGGATAAGTGTAATTCGACCAAAAACAACCTTTGGAATAAAATATTATCCTTTAGGTCCATTTGGATCAGATTAGGACATTTATTATTATTAAATTCAATGAAGAGTTAAAAGTGTTAAAATCAAAGTTGAATAAAGAAACCATTTTTAATATAGGGTTTTACAGAAGATAAATTAGACAATAAATATTCATTAAAAAATATAAAAATATTTCCTATATAATGGTATTTTATTTATAATTTTTATACATTAAATAATTTAATTGATTTATTACACAATAATGATGCAGTAATTACCTTTTTAATGAAATATTAAAATAATTGATATTATAAATACCCAAATAAATGTTATTTGAGACATTTTATGAATTATACTAAATTTATAGTTTAATATGTCATGGTAGGGTTGACTAAGTGAATGTTTTTCAATGTAATAACACTGCTATGAATTTATTAGAATCAAAATACCAAATAGTGTCAAAATATACATAAAAGAGTTTTTAAAAAAAATATTATATTATTAATTGGTATTTTTTTCCTAAAAATATATGGATCAGAAAAATGGATTAAATACTATTATATATGTAATTAATCAACAACTTTGGGTTCGATTAGAAGTTTATAGTAAGTTTATTAATCATATAATATAAAAACACAAAGAGACATGGTAAATGTCAAACTATTTAACTGAGTGTTAAATCTAAAAGATATGGTTAATATTGTGACCCAAACCTTTCTAAAACCTATTTTTTGAGTTTTTTCTTACCCATAACCACCTTATCCTTTAAATAATTTATTTTTATCCATTGGAAACTAAACATGATTTTGTTATAAAATAATATTGCAATCTTTTCCTAAGGTGCCCCTCACCCCTCTTATAAAAGGAAACATCCCCTTCTCAGAAATTCACACCTTCAAAGGCATTTGGCTCATCCAAACCCTGACCAAATATCCTCACAACTAACCTAATTTCATCCTAGTGTCCTTATATTGATCAACAATCCAACATAGGAACCCCTTTTGATTAAATCAAAAGGAAGAACCCGAAGAAGAGGTAAATATTTCATCACCTCTTTCAAGTTCTTTTCATCATCCACTTCCTCTTTATTTCTTATTTCAATTATAAAATAATAACTCCATTATATTCCATATACTATGATGTTATTATAAAAATGGTGTAACCATATTTATTATTTTATCCATCATACAAATGATAAAGTCACCATATGTGTGTACATACGAATTACAGTCTCCACGTCATGGTGTATGTTTGTTATTAAAACACTAAATATTTTGGATGGGTATAATAATGAGTATAAATGAAGTAAATAATAAATATAACATGATAAAAATTTTTTATATATGATATAACATCCAATTATATATTATTTTAATATCAAACGAATGATATTGTCACTCATCCGTACGTACATATTGCCATCTCCACGAACACGATGGGATTCATTCCCTACTGTATCCATTCAAGACTAATTTTAAATTTTTGATTAAAAATAATGTTTAAATAATGTAATATCATTCCCTATAAGAATCAAATAAACTCTATCAATAACAATCATGGCTTACGTAACAAAGCATATAAAGGAAAAAGAATCAGTTAACAACTGAAATGATGATACTACTAAAATATCATTAACAAATCAAAATTGGAAGATCATTTGGGATATAATATTAATTCATATGGTTTTTTAATAAATTAATAAAAATTATTCCACCATTATACAAGATTTTAACAAAACCTCGACCAAGGAAATTTACAAGGTAATGGTTAATTTCACAATCTCTTTATTATCTAAGACTGTTTTTATGTAAGTATCTACTGGGTCCTCTTTATCATCCACCTCTTTGTTTTCAAAAATATGTATACCAAAACATTTTTAATACTTTATAGACTTTGGGTTAAAGACTTTTATACCCTTATTTGACCTTATATGTTAATAAATTAATCATTTAGTCGTTTTCCAAACAAGTTACTTTATGACCTTTTCGAAAAAATTATGGTAAGAATTTTTTTACTTATACGGAGGGTGTGGCTATATTTTTCCATTATAACATTTTCTAAGCTTACCTTAGATGCTTATAATAATATTTTAAAAATATGTTTTCTCTTTTATAATTATGTAACATTTAATTATTTAAAAAAAAATAATGCGATATTTTTTCTCAAACAGTTTTGATATCCTCTATGTCAACAACCTTTAATGGATTTTAAACTTGTTTGAAGTTGATTTATTATGATACAATTCTTCCATTTTGTATTGAAGGTTTTGTGATATGTTTGAATATGAATGCATTATTTTTCTACCATTCATGGTTTATAGATAATTTATAGACATTTTGTATTCTAGTTTTAATACGAATGATTATGTTATGATTAAAAATTTTCACATGAGGAATGCATTGGACTTAGTAAGTGATGGGTGGAGCCTGATATAGCTCCTAAATTCATTGGTAGGTCCCATGAGACAAACTTTTGTCTAGGCACATGGCCATGAAAAAATCTTATTTTTAGTCTTGGAACAAGGCCTTGACTATGTGGTTATGATGTCTGACATTATGAATTCCATCATTATGAAAGTGGCTATTGATAATGCCTGTGATTATTCGACTAGTATAATATCCATTTGAGTAAGTAAATGAAATTATTTTGATTTATATTTTCCATATTATGAAGAAGATTATGTTGAAAATGGTTTATTAAGTTTTATACATTTCCTTAAATGTTTATGCTTATTTATGAAAGATTCCGTTATATTGTTATCCTTATTGAGCATATGAGCTCACCCCTTTATATGATTTATTTTTTCCAATATGCAAAGATGTATATTATGACTGACATGCATGGATAGTATATGAGATCTTAGTGTTGTATATGGAATCAATGTTGTTGTAGTTTTCCATTTTATGATGTAATGTAATTCTTATGAATGTATCTAGTAATTCCAAGGCTACTAAACTAATCGGTCATTCGAGACTTAATGTTTTATGATCATTCCAATGATATGTAATAATGCAATGACTCTGGGCTTCTGGGGTCAGGGTGTTACAGTTGGTATTAGAGGAAGTTTAATACCAACCTTGGAAGCTATATTTAGAGAAACTCTGATTAGATCACATTATTCTATGATAAAATTTGAGGATTAGTATAGAATAACATCCTAGAATTTTGGTATTGTAGAGATTTTGTGAGTTTTCCAAGAAATACATTCATGTCTAGATATGAGTAGGTAGAGGAGGCTCTGTCACAGATTTACCTTGGGGTAAAACCCGAAAAAACTACTTCGAGCTAGACTCAAACGAAAATTGGTGCCCAAAAATGGGCCTTCTTGCACTCTTGGTTATGACACTCCAGAGGGATATGCTTAGGGTAATCCACATTTTCTTTAAAAATCATTATGAAGGGTTTATGAGTATATAATTCCTCAAAGAAAACATTTTAATGTTTATGGATTATATCCATAAATTGTTCAATTTATGTTATCTGTTTTACAATTTTGGATTTATGTATTGCAATTCATAAACTAATCTATTGTAAGTAATTGTTTATAAATAGTGCCTAGTGGTAGGAATGAAAAACTTATCAATGCACACACTATATTTAGGGATTTCCCTTATACTCAAGATAATTATAGTGGATCTGGTTATACAACTGGTGCTGATCAGATTATAACTATGTAGGGACAACTCACTCAGGTTATGAATAATAAACTTATCCGTATGGAGCACCCCGATCTGCAGCATAGAGGATCAATGTTAGATCACATCCTAAGGAAACAACCACCAAAATTCAATGGGGGTAAAAATCCATTAGTAGCTAAGAAATGGATAAATTCTATAGAAAAAATATTCCATGCCTTGGGGAGTAGGTAAAGGGAATAAGTTATCATGGAAGTTTACCGCCTCATTGGAGATTCTAATCAATGGTGGTCATTGATTCAAAACACAAAGGAAGATGATGAAGTATCAAATATGGAATGTATAGAGTTTAAATAAATTTTCATAGAAAAATACTTGCCTCATGACCATAGAGCAGATATGGAAAGTCAATTTCTGAGTCTGAGGAAAAAGGAGGATGACAATGTCGCAAAGTATGAATCTAACATTACAAGGATAGTGAGGCATGCTGCAGATTATATACATAACCCAAGAAATAATATTGATCATTTATTTGATACGTTAAAACCATTTCTCAGTTGATCATTAGTCTCATAATCCTTATCGTCATATGAAGATATTGTCTCATGTGCTATGAAGACAGAAAAATAATTCTCTAAGTCTTACGACTTTATAGAAAAGCAAGAGAAGACAAGATCTACTGAACACTCAGGAAATATAAATAAAGGGGAAGAAGGGAAAATTTGAATATCAATCGTGTAGTAAATGTGGGAAGAAACACCCTGGTACTTGTCTGAAAAGAATGGGAGTCTATTACAAGTGTGGTGAAAAAGGCCACCAAGCTTGTGATTGCAAGGGGAAGAAAGAGGCTATTAATGTTTAATTCTACAATTGTAGAGAAATGGGACATTATGAAAATTAATTTGCTAAGCATAAAGGGAACTCATCTTAGAAACGGACAAGGAATCAAGACCAAGATTATGCTATCAGTACTGATGAGGTTGAAGCTCTAAAAGACGTAGTGGTAGGTAATTTGATGGTTTCTTCAAGTTTAGCCAATGCTTTATTTGATTCTGGATCATCTCACTATTTCGTATCTTCCCAGTTTGTTAGTAAATTTAGATATTTTCAATTTAACTTAACAAGGGAGTTGTCAGTCAAAACACCTAAGGGAAGTATCATTGAAAAAACATTTGTGAATCAGTTCCCATTTGGGCATATAAATGTTATTTATCTGCTGATCTCATCATCACACCCAGGATTGAATTTGATAAAATCCGTGATATGGATCTGATTTTGGACCATGATGCAAATATTTATTGTTAGAAGAAGGAGGTGACAATTTGTGATAATTACTATAAATAATACCTTTTCTTTATACTAGAAATGTCACCACCCAATTATTATCAAGATCCACCCCCATTAGATTAACTAAATTCAATTTTTGGGGAGGAAGAGAATGAAATATCTATGGGTGAGGAATGGAATATTCAAATAAAGGATGTACCTATTATGATAGAATATTTTGATGTGTTTCTAGAAGATTTACTTGGACATCCTTCAGAATGAGAAATTGAGTTTTCCATTGTCTTAATTCTTAGTTCAAGGCACATATCAAAGACCTCTTATAGAATGGCCACTATGAAATTATTCTACGTAAAGAAAAAACTAGAAGAATTTAATAATAAGGAATTTATTCTCCCTAGTGTTTCACCATGGGGAGCCCATGTTGTTTCAGTTATGAAAAAAGATGGATCTATGAGGTTGTGCATTGACTATAGGGAGATCAATGTTATAACAATAAAGAACAAGTATCCCCTGCCTCACATTGATGATTTATTCAACCAACTTCAGGGAGCTCAATAATTTTAAAATATTGACCTTAAATCTAGATATCATCGGTTGTGTGTGAATTAGGATGACATTATGAAAACAACATTTCGCACCACGTACAGGCATTACGAGTTTACAGTAATGCCTTTTGGATTGACTAATGAACCCTCTGTCTTCCTGGATATAATGAATATAGTTTTCAAGAAATATCTTGATGACATTGTAGTTGTATTTATTTATGTTATCTTTGTATTCTCTAAAAGTTACGAAGATCATGAAAATCACTTTTGCATTATTCTAAAGACCCTCATAAGGAATGAATTATATGGGAAGTTTATCAAGTGTGAATTTTTCCTTCAAGAGATTTCTTTTCTTGGACATATTGTCTCTAAGGATGAAATCTCGGTTAATCCTTCAAAGAAAAGAGAAATCCAAGAATGGATAGCAACAAATAGTATAACTAAGGTATGTAGTTTTATTGGTTTAGCAGGTTATTATCTGCATTTCTTCCAGAATTTTTCCCGATTGGCTAACCCATTAACGAACAACACACGTAATGGGGTTAAATTTTTTTCGACAAAATATTATGAAGAATGTTTTAAAGAATTGATGAGAAGATTAGTCAATGCATTTATCTTGACTCTACCATCAGGAAATGATGGGTTTGTTATTTATAATGATTTTTCAAAGAACGGACTTGGTTGTGTCCTTATGCAGAATGATAGAGTTATTGCATATGCATCACGATAGCTAAAAATCCATGAGAAAAACTATCCTACTCATGATCTTGAGTTAGCAATAGTAATATTTTCTTTGAAGATATGGATACATTATCTCTATGGTAACAAATGTGAGATATATACCAATAAAAAGAGTTTGAATTATATTTTCTCACATAAAGAACTCAACATGAGGAAAAGGAGATGGCTTGAACTACTCAAGGAATATTATTTCACCATACACAACCACTTGGGGAAGGCAAATAAGAAGGAAGATGATTTGATCAGAAAAGTTCATGGAGTTCTGAACCTTATGAGGGTTGAAAATGATCCTCTATACAAGGATCTAGTAAAGTTGGACATGTAGATAACCATGGAAGGTGAAACATCAAAACATTTTCACATTTTTTCCAAACCATCCTTAATAGAAATGATAAGGAGTTCTCAGACCGATGATGAAGAGTTTCAAAAGAAATATAAAGCTGTGAATGATGGAAGATTGAGTGGCTTTTTGTATGAATATGGAATTTTGAAATTTGTGAAGAGACTTTGTGTTCCCGATATACCTAATCTAAAAAGGGAATTGTTGGATGATGCTCATAGTTCCAATTTCTATATACACCCTGGTAACACTATGATGTATAGAGTTTTGAAGGGACATTTTTGGTGGGACAACAAGAAGTGGGAGATTTCTTATTTTGTGTCAAGATGTACGGTTTTCCAACGATTGAAAGCTGGAAGGCAACAAACTAGAAGAGTCATGCAATATCATCCCATACCTGAGTGGAAATGTGATAATATTATGATGGATTTTGTCATGGGACTACCAAAGACTCCAAGAAGAAACAATACAATATTAGTCATTGTTGATCCTCTTACCATGTCAGAGCTTTTTCTTGGTATAAGAGAAGATTTACCACTTGAACGTCATGCAAGACTATATATTAATGAGGTTGTGAGACTTCATGGAGTACCCCTATTGATTATTTTTTCTCGTGATCCGCATTATACATCAAGATTCTAGAAAATGATTTATAAATCAATGGATACTAAATTTAGTTTGAGCACTGCCTACCACCCCCAAACTAATGGACAATCAAAACAAACTATTCAAACCATTAAAGACTTGTTGAGATCATTCTCACATGACTTTAAAGGTGTATGGGATCAATATTTACCTCTGGTAAAATTCCCTATAATAATAGCTTCTATTCAAGTATTCTGATGGCACCATATGAAGTGTTATACAGAAAGAGATGTCACACACCAACCTATTGGTATGATGTTAGTAAAAGAGAACATTTAGGCCCAGAACTTGTGGAGGAAACGATGGAAAAGGTGAAGGTAATCCAAACCCACATCAAAGTAGCTCAATGTAGGAAGAAGAGCTATACTGATAACCAAAGGACTGATTTGGAATTTCAGGTAAGAGATCATGTTTTCTTGAAGGTATCTCCATGGAAGGGTGTAATATGTTTCGGTAAAAAGGAAACATTAAATCCTAGGTATGTCGGACCCTTTGAAATTCTAGAATTAATTGGGGTTAAAGCTTACTAGTTTTAAATTCCGCCAAGTCTTTCCAAAGTTCACGTGGCGATCCACAGATCACTGTTGAGAAAATACATGCCTGAGCGAATGCATGTACCCACCTATGAGGAATTATAACAAGAACCCGATCTGTTTTATTATGAAGAGCCTGTCAGGGTTCTTGATACAAGAGAACAAGTTCTGAGAAACCAGACGACTCGTCTAGTAAATGTTCAACGAATAATGCATAAGATGGAAGAGGCAACATTGGCACTGGAGGAACTTATGATGAAGATACACCAGAGTCTTTTTACGTAGTAATATTCCAAAAATTTTGAGGACTAAATTATTTGGAGGGGAGAACGTAACACCCCAAGCTTCCACGGTATGTTTCTTTTTGAATAATACAATAGCGTGTGTTGTACGCAACTTTGAGTACTAACACACCACAACCAATCATACTAGCCGTTATGAATAGTAATACCCATGTTTTGAAACTTTATAAATTTTATGTTTCAAAATGGACTTTTTTTTATTTGGAATATCGAAATTAGCTTACGGTGAATTTTTGGTATTTTTCTGAAAACATTCAATTTTTTTCGAATAGTGAAAAACACTAAGTTATAGTTTAAATCCGAATTTTTATTTAAATAAATATTTAAATTATTTAAATTTATTTTAGGTCAAAATAGATACATAATACCTATAAATTTTCAATTTAATTCATTGGAGTTAGTTTATAATAATTTTTTATATATAAAAATTTTATTGAACTTTTTACCGTATTTAACACACCTCCTAGGAGAATTTTAAAATTTACATAAGAAGTAATTTTACCACTTATGTGAGTTGAATTTCAAAATTTTGAGAGACACGGTTGATATCAGTAAGTAAAATGTGATTCAATGAGATGAAAATAATTTTTGATAAATTGTAACTTTTGACTTTTATTACCATGGTTAAAAGTAAATAGGGTAATTAAGGGTAAAAATGATATTATTATTACCCCAACATATGTCTTAATTCTATTGGATATGTTTATTTTGGCCATAAAAAACCTTAGTATCAAAATATTATTCTTTAGGTCCACTTGGATTAGATTAAGACATTTATTATTATTTAATTCAAAGAAGAGTTAAAAGTGTTAAAATTGAAGTTTAATAACTAAACAATTTTTAATATAGGGTTTTAAATAAGATAAATTAGACAATAAATATTAATTATAAAGATATAAACATTCACTACATAATGGAATTTTATGTATAATTTTTAGAAATTGGATAATTTAATTTATATATGACAAAATTATGATGAAGTAATTAACCTGTTAATGAAATATTAAAATAATTGATATTATAATTATCCAAATAAATGTAGTTTGAGAATTTATTTGAATTAAAATAATTTTATAAGCTATTATAAAATTTTATGGTTGATTAAATGATTTTTTTGAAGTAATAATGCTGTTATGAATTAACCAAACATAATATACCTAATAGTGTCAAAATTGACATAAAAGAGTTTTTAAAACAAATTTTATATTATTAATTGGTATTTTATTACTAAAAATCTATGGTTCGAAAAAATTATTAAATAATATTATATATGAAATTAATGAACCACTTTATGTTCTATTGGAAGTTTATTGTATGTTTATTAACCATATAATAAAAAAAATACAAAGAGATATGGTAAATGTCAAACTATTTAACTAAGAGTTAAATATAAAAGATAAGGTTAATAGATTGATCCAAACCTGTCTAAAACTTATTGGTTGAGTGTTTTTTGACCCATCCCCACCATATCATTTAAATAATTCATTTTTTAACTATTGGAAACCAAAGATGATTTTATTATAAAATTATATTTCAATCTTTTCCTAAGGTTCCCCTCACCACTCCTATAAAGGGGCACTTCTCCTTCTCTCAAATTCGCACATTAGAAGCCATTTGGTTCAGTGAAAACATTCCCAAATATCCTCTCATGTATCCTTCATTTAATAGAGAGGCCTTATTTTTATCATATATCCAACCTAAGGATCCCTTTTGATCGAATAAAAAATAAGAACCCGAAGAAGAGGTAAATATTTTTATCAACTTTTCTAAGTTCTTTTCTTCTTCCACATACTCTTTATTTATTGTTTCCATTCTAAAATAATAAATAAAGTATCTTATATATACTTTGATGTAATTATAAAAATGGTGCAGCCATATTCATTATTCTATCCATCCTATAAATGAGAAGCCACCATACGTGTGTACGTACGGATTACCGTCTCCACGTCGTGGTGTAATTTTGTTATTCAAACACTTCATCATTTGGATGGGCATAATAACGAGTATAAATGATGAATATAATAAGTATAACATGATAATGATTCTATATTTATGATATACCATATAGTTATATACAATTTTAAGATCAAAAGAATGATAGTGTCGCTCATGCGTACGTACGGATTACCGTCTCCACGAACACGATGAGATTCATTCTCTATTGTATCCATTCAAGAATAATTTTAATCTGATGATTAAAAATAATGTCTAAATAACTTAATAAAATTCTGTATTTTAATCACATACACTCTATCCATAACAATCATGGCTTATGTAACGAAGCATATAAAGAAAAATGAATCAGTTAACAACTGAAACGATGATACTACTAAAACATCATTAACAAATCAATATTGGAAGATCATATAAGAAATCATATTAATTTATATGGTTCTTGTATCATCCACATCCGTGTTTTCCTAAAAACATATTGCAAAACATTTTTAATAAATATGAAAATAGGGGTTAAATTCATTTATACCCTTATTTGACCTTATACATTTTGAAAGAATCTTTCTGTCATTTTCCAAACAAGTTACTTTATGCCCTTTTCGAAAAAATTAAGGTTAGAATGTTTTTTAACTTATACGGAGGGTGCAGCTATATTCCTCCATTATAACATCATCGAATCTTCCATTACAAGTTTATAAGAATATTTTCAAAATAAATGTTTTATTTTATATTTATGTAAATATAAATTATTTCAAAAAAAATTGATATTTATCTCAAACGGTTTTGATTTCATCTATTTCAACATCCATTTATGGATTATATTCTTGTTTGATGTTGATTTATTATGATACAAATCTTCCATTTTGTATTGAAGGTTTTGTGATATGTTTGACTGTGAATGTGTTATTTTTTGACCATTCATGGTTTATGGATAATGTATCGACATTTAGTATGCTAGTTTTAGTACGAATGATTATGTTATGTGTATAACTTTTCATACGAGGAATGCATTGGACTTAGTAATTGACGGGTGGATCCTGCTATAGCTCCTCGATGCATTAGTAGGTATCATTAGAGAAACTAGTGTCTTGGCCCAAGGCCTTGTCCAAATATTATTTGTATTCTTGGCACAAGGTCTTGACTATGTGGTTATGACGTCTCGTATTATACATTCCATCACTATGAATGTGACTATTGATATTGCATGTGATTATTAGACTAGTAGTATATCAATGTGAGTGATTAAACTGAATTATTTTGATTTAAAATTTTTATATTATGAAAATGTTTATGTCAAAAAGGGTTTTCTTTTAGTATTATACATTGCCTTAAATATTTATGCTTATTTATGAAAGTTTACTCTATATTTTATCCTTAATGAGCATCTGAGCTCACCCCTTTCTATGTTTTATTTTTCCCATGATGTGAAAAAATATTTTATGATTGGCCTACAGGGATAGTCTATGGGATCTCAGTGTTGTCTATGGAAACAATGTTGTGGTAGTTTTCCATTTTATTATGTAATGTAAACCTTATGAATGTATCTATTAATTCCAAGGATACTAAACTTATCGGTATTTTGAGACATGATCTTTTGTGATCATACCAATGATATGTAATAATGCACCGACTCAAGGGTTTTATGGTCAGGGCGTTACACCCACCATATAGATTAACATTCACTTCTCATGAAGAATAAACTCAATGGGATTCCTTCATTAACTAGGGAATAACATCTAAAAGAAAAGAATATGGACATGGGTACAAATATCTCTCAGTGTAATCTGATTCAGTTCAAGATAGAACATGATTGTCTCTAACCATAAGTACACTACAATTCCTAAAAAGGTGGTAATAACTCTATTGAGGAAAAACTAAAACAAATAGGCTACCATACCATTAACCATCACCTGACACCACGTATCTCAAAAATGGATGTCCATGTCGAACCATAGGTCAGATGTCCTACTATACTCAATCATTCATTATGTAACCTCTACCAAAGATGGAAATTTTTTACATCAATAAAAATATTAGGAGAAAATACCAATAACAATATATGGAAACATCATTTCTCATCTCACATTCGACCACTCGCCGATTAAGATTCAAATGATACCAAACACAACTTGAATGTATCTTTATCACCTGATTCATAATCCAGTGAGTCGTCCAACACAATGATAAGCATTATGTGCTACACGAACATCAGTTTGGTTAAGATAGAAGCACCCAAAAAAATACACTTCAAAATTTTCCTCCTCAACAATGCCATGATTTATTCCATGACTATATTTCACTTGGAATCATTCTAGTAATGATAATCTACCCATGGTCTAAAAATATTACAAACAACAGAAGAACTTATTTACCAGGATAGGTACCCAAAATTTCCTTCCCATAAATTACAGTCTTGATACTAATGAACCATATGTGATTATAAAAAGTTGTATGACTAAACATTCCTATATCCTAAAACTCGAGGACCTACTATGCCTCCATTCTAAAACAACTATAAAACTAAGCCCACATCCTAAATATGAATATTAAAACACAGGATAAACTTCCATGTAGGTTTCCTATGATCAAAATAAACATAGACCAGCAAGGGTATGGGTCAAATATAAGTACCTCTAGGTCTCCCACATATCCCTAATAATCAATTCTCGAAACTAAGTTACAATGTATAAAACCTATACTAAATAATCAAACCTCTATAAAGAAGGTAAAGATAACAATGACTTAAAAGGGTTACAATGAAAACATGGACTACAATAACAAGATCCTCATTGAGCATGCTCATTAGAAACTATGCCACAGAGTACATAATACCAATAAAAAAGAGACTAAACTAACACTACTGGGAATGTGGATATGAAATTACCCATGTAGTGATCCAGTTTATATGAAATTAAAAGTATACCAATTAGCATCCTACGTAGTGATCTGACTTGATTACCACACATGAGTTGTTCAACATATGGGAATCACACACCCTATTAAATTATTAGGGTTGGTTCACCCCCATGCATGATGAATGATTCCTCAATCACGCTTCCAAAGGCCTCAATGTAGATCTAAATTACCAACCATAAAAATGAATTATATAGAAGTGGGCTCAGTTGAGTATTATTCTAGAAAAAAAACTATATGGGGAAACCATATTTAAGTTATTTTTTAAAATATATAAATTTCCCCCATCATCAATAATAACTACACATTAATATTAATATATGATTAAAATACTACCTACTAAATATGATACATGGTATACCACTTCCTTTTTCATAAAAGAGTAGAAATATATACATGTAGTCCCTCCAATGGTCCATGATCCATATATTGACAATAAATCCTAACATAAAAAATATGCTTCACATAAGGAAAAATAGTATAAAAATGTAATATCACAAATTAGAACAAAAATCTCATACCCTTGGAAATAAATCCTCTTTACCAAAAAAGTGTTATTGACACATTAGTTTAATATACATCATCAGTCCTAAAACATTCCTAATGTTTTTATATACAAAATACAAAATATAAATGAAAAGTATAATAATATCTCTAATATAACTTTGTAATGTGATAACTTGGATACCACAAAATCGGTGCTCTGATCTGGTTCACTATAAGGCCCCAAATGTACCTCCTCATACTCTAGATCCATGTGACTAGTCGATGTCCTAGGGTGTGATAGTGGGTATATTAATCCAGCATATCAGAGAAAGTAAAAACTGGAAATAACTATCATACAGAATAGTAACCAAACAGTGCATAGAAGTTGAAAATAAAATAAAGTAGATCATGATTTAATAATAAATGAAAAATGATATAAAATACTGACAATAAATTACATACATACAACATTGGTAACCCACTATGCCGACCATATAGATAGACGATTAAAAGAGAAATGAAAATAAAAATATAATGATCATTTAATAAATCTGTGCCAGACCACATAAACTATCTGGAGAGAATATCGAACTATACCAACATGATCAAAAAACCCCACTCAAGAATCTATACTTGATCATAGAATTATGGGCCTCATCCCTATCCACAATGAATCTGGGATCAAACTGAAAAATTAAACATTAGGTCTTTATGCACATCGAGGTCCATGTACATGGGTGAGAATATAATCTCATTAGGCCACCCTAATGATGGACCTATAAAATATTCTTGCATACCCACATTCTAATATAATATTCCTAGTCTAGAAATGAATCGAATAAAAAAGAGAAGTAAATTGAATAATGTGAGGTCACAGTTGACCTTCGGTCCCATAATCCTAGTCAACTTGGAAGGATGGTATGACATGTGTCCATATTTATATGTGTATATATGTATTGTTTGATTCCAGTAAATATATACATAAATTTTAACATACATGAGTTAGGTGAATGAAATAACATCAAAACCCTCAGTAGTCAATCCTTGGGATCGTAGTCCCAGTATCCTAGACATCCTGTGGAAATGGTATTGATCTAGACCTCATTCCACTCAATCCATGAATAATTAATTCAATCCCTAGGTCTGTAATCCAAACCAACATATACCTTTTCAACTAGAGTAAAACAATTATCTGAATAAGATAAGTCACTATAAGGGGATACTCATCCTAATATGAGGTTCACCAATACTCACCTCCAATCATTGTAACAAACTATTCCAAGGAAGCACATCTGAAAATCCTATAAATAGTGAAGAGGTAGAATCCATGCTACTCATTCCATGGAAATTTAGTCTGATGTTTTATTCCTTGGTCTTGTATGTAGGTGTGCAAGAAATTTAGACTTTGATGAATGATATGGGTCTGAACCTTAGGTAATCTCTAAGTAGATATCACTAGTGAGATGTCATTACCACCCCTTTAGATCCAAATGTCAATGTCAATCATAGGTTTGAAACACCACGCTCAATCTCGCTAAAAAAATGGCCTTATAAAATTTGTCATAGAGAGAAAATATGGAGTCCCACATCATAAGAAAAATTGAGGATATAATAGTCATAGACCCATTATCTAGAGGTTGAGAACACCATAGTCATCCCATATATACCACAAGTTGAGAAGAGCATTATCATCTACTAACAACTCTAGTTTGAAGAATTCATAATCATCACCATTTAATCCCGGGGACAAGGTGAGCGTAACAATCCTTAACATATTTAAACTAGACGAAATTAGAATCATCATTGTCACCTTGGAGAGTATAATCATCCATGGGTGTCATTACTATGGATTCTATACTTGTATACCATAGTAATAGACACAAAATCAAGATTCTAGGATACACATATGGAAATAATTATAATATAATAATCAAATATACATGTTCAACTACCATGTCCCGTGTAGTACATAAAGGTAGACTAGTAAACATGATAAATAACATGGATCAAAAGATGGATCCTAGTAATAGTTTTTGGGTATCCCAAAAAGATGAATGTAATACACCTTCTGTCAAGCTCATCTGCCACCAACTAGGAAGCACCTCTTGCTGACATAACTACATCAACAATAGCCAAGTGAAAGTATAAACTAATGGGCGAGGTTTGAGTGAATGTCTACACCCAACACTAAAGTCTCATCACCATGGATTACATTTTAGAAATGGTTTCTAAAGTGACCCCTACTATAATCACTACCCAAACATGACAGACTTTCTCATGGTCGATCAAACATCAGGGTGCCCACTTGGTCCCTAATGTTAAACATGAAGAGGCATCCTACATGTGATCCTACAGGTTTTCACATAATACAAGGAACCATACAAGGTATAGTTAACTAAAAATTTAAGTGCAGGAACCCTACAAGGGATTATCTAATGGTACACAAATAGACACATTCTACATGGGATCTTTAGAATGGTACATAGAAAAAGAGGTGTCTGAAATGGGACTCTCACAAAAAGATAAAAAAGGAAAATGCCTCCTATATGGGATACTCAATATTGGAAGAAGATAGAGTCATCCTATATAGTATCTTCTAAGTTGAAATGTAAGTAGAGGTATCCTACAAGGGATATTCAAAAAAATCTAAACTCATGAACTCTTAGGTCAGAAGGGAACATCTCACATGGGATACATCATCAATGGAAAAGATATAAATTCATGGTCATTGTAGATTGATCATGTCTCATCTAAGATTTGGTCTCAATATTAGGAAACATTGGACATGATTAATAGAGGAAGAACCTCTCTTATTTGGTAGTGGCCCCAAAACAATCATTTTACGTTCTCCAATTAGTCCACGGGTTTCTCCATCGCTATATACATGTAAAAAAAACTTATAGTGGAATAATCGTTTTTCAAAATCTGACTATGATGATAAAAGACAGAAACAACAAAAATAGGGTTGAAAATAGGTAGTATAAGGAATTTCTTCCCAAACAAACATCATATACTCCAAAATCCCCACTTGGGCATGTACTCCAGCCAAACATGGGTGGTTAAATACAAATTACATGCTGTGTTGTCCAGATACACAAAATGTGTCGTAAATGAGGTTTCATCACATGTTAATCACATGGCATTGCCCTGTATAATGCATGGTATTGTACATCTACATGGTGTGTATCCCACACAGGGTTCAGTTGTGTACTCAACATGATATATTCCCCTTAAATGGCCATCCTGGCTTGGTACTCTACTATAAATCCATCTCCTATTACACAGCTTATAATTTTTCTACATGGAGTGTACATTAAAAAATTCATCTTCCCAAAATAGAAATAAAAACATCTTTATTCCATGAACTAAATTCCCAGTAAATGGGTTTCTAGGAATGAAAAACCCTTCAAGAAATATGAAAACACTATTTCCACCCAAAAAATTACAGATTAGACCACAAGTGGTCATAAGAAAGAATAATAACAAATTTAAACTACAAAATGAAAAATATAATTGAATATATAAAAAAATTAATATAACCTAATTTTGGGGGTGAATCTACTGAAGTTTCACCCTTTTCCATGCTACATGGATAACACATGATGATCTGACACATCTTCCACTCTACAAAAGTACCCTTCTCCCCCTCTATCTATTTATCTATCCACATCTCCCATTTTCTCTCTCTCTCACTCATTTGATAGAGGAGAAATAGGAGAATAAATGATAATATTGGGAATAAAGTATGAAAATAAAAATAAAAGAAAGAAAACTAAAAAAATAAAGTAATGAATATGGGGTCCAACCTAGCCCAAGTGCCCAACTTCAGTTTGTGCATATCCTAGAAAACATTTATATAATCCTGACTTGTTGGTCGATACAAAATATCAATTTGAAACAATATTCATATGATATGGCTGAATTAACCTATGGTAAGAAATTAATATTTATTTTATAAAATATTAATTATTAATTATTCTAATAAAATTCAAATGACTCAAAATTCCACAAAATTTATTTCCTAGTGAAAAAACCATATTTCACGGTCGAAAGAGTTTTGAAAATAATTAAACGGGGTAATTTTATTGAAAAAAAAACTAATTATCATTTTATAGGAATCTAATGGAAGAATTTTAAATTTCTACTCATAATTTTTAGTCTAAATAACATGGGTAATTACAATTATATGGGATAATCGAGGTTGGTATAACATTGGGGGATTATATACATGTTTTTAGAAGAGTTGCCTATATTGAATTTTTATATGATATTGGAATTATGAAATCATGGAGTTTAATTTCTATATATTCATAGAGTGAGATATTATACCATTATTCAATTATATTAATATCAAGAGGCGTTAGGGACCTTGATAAATCGGTTCAGCCCAAGTGATGACGATGAGATTGGGGAACCCATGTAGAGTTTCTGGATTGATATGTTCTTCGGGGGGAACTTAGTGGGTTCCAAGATATGATCATAAACCATGGAAATGGAATGCGCATATTGGATACTATAATTAAAAACTTGTGTTGGCATTGTGACAATGAATTATTATGTTCCTGAGAAAATACGAAAATAATTTAGATATAGGAATGAGGGTGTTACCAACTAGATTTAGTCTTGTTACATTAATATAGATTTAAGTGGGATATTATAAATTGGTATTTCCTTTCTCCTTTATCTAATGTGTAACACCCTATGATTTTAATACATGAATCCATTTAAAAGATCCAAATATATTTGATATCATTCTCCCTATAGAGTACATAAGTAAATAGAAGCGACTGTATATTTTGAAAAATAATTATATATAAATTATGAACATTAATATATAATAATTTAATAAATAGAAATAATTAATTTATAATGGATAATTATAAATATATTAAATTCATCATTAAACACAAAATTATCTAAACATGATATGCACTTTGTATGATAACATTAAATATTTTGAAAATTTATTTTCCAATAAAAATGTGTTTTCATTATATTTTATGATTTTAATCAATATATTATATTAAAAATAAATAATTACTATTTGAAAAAAGTTATTTATTTTTATATTGAACACCAAAATATTTTTATAAGATGATTTATTAGATTTTTTTCCAAAATATTTTGTTTTTATGTCAATAGTGAAAATATACCAATTTTTCTAAAAATCATTACTATTATGACATAAATATAACTCAAGAATTACTTATAGTTTTTTAAAATGATTTCTATGTGAAAATATTTTTTTTATAATGAAAAATAAGTAATATATAAACTATGCTTCTTTATTTAAACCCATCTGTAACATTTTGGAAATATCTTTAATATCAGAGTCTAAAAACTATTTCAATTTCACTATATTAAAAAATAAATTTCATCACTTGAAGTAATGAAATATATAAAAGTAAATTTGATATTATATTTAAATATTAAATATTATTTAATAATTCCATTTTTATTTTTTTTATAGATTTATTATTACTAATATTCAATTTAATGAACATGACAATTATTAAAGTTTGATTATCAATGATTGTTCTATAATGTGGTATTGTTTACAGAAGCCACTCCCTATAAATATAATTTCACATGTTTGAGTCGTTCCACATTTGAATTTAACTAGGTTCTTATTGCCCAAAGGTAGTATATTAACCCCAAGAAATTCATAGTGTGGAACCCACATATACCATGTTACCCAATAAAATGTTTTTAGTTGTTCTATGTAAGGCACCCAGTCCCAAGAAATGGAACTGGTGTGAGATTGAGTCCATCCAAACTTGAAGCTATCTGGGGGTGTGTAGAGTTCAGGTATTGGGTCGGTCCCATTAGATGTGTGGTGTGTCTCCCACCTATACCTCATTACCAAATAACGCATTTTGAACAATAAAAGGTGGACACTCCCTAGAAATGTTTTCATAGTAGGTTCGCGTCCTACCACACTCGAATTTAGCTAGGGGCCTGTAGTGCACCGGTGGTGGGTTAGGCCTTGGACATACATGGTGTGACACCAAACAATACCTCTTTACCTAATAACTTTTTTTGTTTCCCACCTATACCCTATTTCCCAATAACATGTTTTGGCCTATGACATGAATGGCATGGCGCCCACCTATACGTCATTACCTAAAAACATGCAGCTGGCCGAGGGTTAGTTATGTGGTAACATATAAGGAAGACACTCCATAAAAATGGAATTGACACCAGTTTGAATCCATATACACTCAAATTTAATTGGGGGAATGCGATGCACAAGTGGTGTGTTGGGCCCATGACAGGTATGGTGTGACACCCACATATACCTCGTTACCCAATATATAATTATCAGGTGGAGGGTTTGTACTAGGATAGGTGTGGTATGGAACCCACCTATATCTCATTAAACAATGACACGTTTTCCCACTATGTTCATATTGGGTGATGAGGTTGGGTAGGGGTTTGGAACATGTTTGTAGTGTTGGTCCCTTCTATAGTAATTCATTTGCAATTTTCTTTGTAGGTTCATGTTTCACACTTGCGGTAGTACAAAAACTATTCTAAATTTTCACTTGTAAATTAATTTAATTCAAGTTAAATTACAACTATAATTTTTTAATAAAAAATTAATATAATTTTAACAATAATTAAATTGGTAAAAAATCGAAAACTACACCATGATTATTTAATGGTTACAAAAACATTTTTCTAAAAAAATATTTTTTGATATATAAAATGTTTGATTTTAAAAAATGACATTATATTTTATATATATTGAATTTTATTAAATAGATATTATTGTTAGGTTTATGAGAACAAATTATGGTATGAGGGTGTATTTTATAAGTATATTAATATGTAAATGACATAGCTAATAACTAGAAACTAAGTTAAAAACCCCAAAAAGGAAAAAGTAAAAACCATTGAAAAATTGAGAAACAACATGATTAAAACCATTTTGGAAAAACAATTTCTAGAAATTATTGATCTAATATCACCCCATACTACATTTCTTCTAACTATTTGTATATTTTACCCTTGAATAGTGTCATTCTATTATTGGAAATTAATGATTGTAAACAAAAGTCCCCTTTTATTCTCTTATAAAAGGATAATCTTACACCCCTTAATGAAAGACTAATTACATCATAATTTCAAATAAATACTACACTTTATTGTTACAATAGATATTGATTTATATTTAAAAATACCATAGTATCAATAATTTATCTTAATATTATTTTTATCAATGATTCTTTCAAGAGACAATTCAAAATCCCCAAATCTGTTTAACATAATCAAAAAACAGTTTCCTCTCAAGCATGCTCTTAAAAACTGATCATATTCCTAGTAATATGATAACCAAAGTATGATAATTATACTTAAATATTATTATATTAATGTTATAATCATTATTTACTACCTTTAATTCACTTATGGAAAAATAATAATGCCAATTGTATGTTGTGCATACTTCAAACACCCCTAAATTTCATTTTTCATAAAATATCATTTTTATTTTAATAATTTATAAAATTCACTTAAAATATTATAGTCCATGATAATAAATATATATAATATAATTACTCTTATATAATAATGATATTATAAACATACTTTACCATTATCCCCATCGAGATATAACATGTTCATGTATGGGTTTGGTTTAACCACATACTTGAACAATTATATAAAAATTTGCCATCAAAGTCAATGGGAAAATAAATAATAATATGATTAAAATTTAATAAAATATAATTATTCGTTTTTTAATGGAATGGATCTATTATTTTTTACAATTATTATTAAAATATCATGTTTAATTGCTAAAAATTATTAAATAATAAATCACTGATTCAATGTTCACATAGGCATAAGTTTGAAAATATATAACAAATAAATTTAATATTATAATAAAGGATAAATATTAAATGATATATCTAGAAATTATTTTCCTTATAATGTCTCTAATAGTCTTAATTTTACTATTTTGTTTGTTAGGATAATGTTTAGAATGAATCAAGAACATGTTAAGTGTTTCTATTCTAAAATATTGACCACCTATGATATATTTAATATTTTACACCATTATTCACTAAAATATTGTTTCAAACAAACCTATTATATGTTGTATCATGATCCTCACATTATTAATGGTATCTTTTGTTTCTATTTAAATAATATCCATACAAGGTTTTTTATTGAATTTTTTCTAAACCTATGTGTGTTCTCCTTGTCTGAATTATGAGTTATTGATAACTAATAAATTTTGTGCCCCATGTTTTCCAAGAAGGGTTTATTTACATTCCATAGCTGATTTTTTTCATAATTTTTATATTTTACAGGATTAATTAATCCAAATTATATTTCTTTTTCCAATAGGATGTTGATTCATGTGTTACAATAGTTCTAAATAAATTTATGTAACTCCCTGTTCATTGATTGAGTTATGAATGTTTACATGAACTTATATCATCTAATTAATATATACTACACCCATTATTAGATTATGTTTTATTATATCATTTTTTGGATTTATTTTCTTAACACAATAATTCTTTTTTTAATATTTGTTACTTTATATAGAATGTTTCATTTCACATATATTGATAGCTCAAATCAACTTTCGTAGAGCCAAAAATTTTATTATCATCATTTTCATACAATTTATTGGTTCAAAAACCCCACTATTTTAGGATGACTTATTTTATAATCCTTTCTTAACAAATAATGTGTTAATAAAATGATTTTTACCCCTATTTTTACAATTTTGGGTTTCAATATAATTATTTTCAAATTATTCACTTTTTTCATAGTTGAATTTTTATCTTTTTTCTCGACATTGAAAATAAAAAAATGATGACATATTTAAGTCTCTATTATTAGTTATTATTTTAAAAAAACAAAATATTTAAAAATATTTTACCTAACCATTTCAAAGGAAATATTTTACATTTGCATGTATGATTATATATTTTTGTAATGTTAAAAATGGTTTCTAAAATCTAATTGATGATTTCCCCAACATTTAACTTTTATTATAATAAAGGATTTACATTTGGGGGATTTGTTTTAAATTATTTATCATCTAAAATATATGTATATATATATATATAATTTTTAGGGCTAGACACACGATATGAAATATTTATATTATTAATACATTCTTGTGTAAAACCATTACATTTATTTGGAAGGTTGTTTTTCATTTATGTTAACACCTTTATAGGTTTCTTTTTATAAAATGGTGATATATTATCATATATACATCCAACGTTTTGTCAATATGGACTAAATAACATTATTTAATATTAAACATATAATTAATGAGTTCATTTTTCATGACAAAATATACATCATTAATAGCCAAAACATATATTGTAATGTAGTTATTTTCAAAATTCCAAGTTTTCCATTTCATTGATTGTATAGTGTTCACCGACATTCAAAACATCTAATGATTAGGGAATTATGGATTTGATATTACAAACCTCAATATATATGGTTTTATTTTTTGGGATTATTATTTAAAATTAAATTCTATATATTTACTTTCGATGTATTAAAAATCCAATAATTCTTTGATAACATTGTTGTTTGATTACCCTAGAGAGTTGAATTTTCATTTTTTATCCATCAAACTTCACTATCATGATGAGTTATGATCATGTTACCCATTTTACGAAGATGGTGAAAATTATATACATTCTATATATTATTATTATTATATTATATATGATTTTTGGGAAAGTTGAATATTTAATATTTTTTCATAATGTCACATGATGAATGCATTGATATAAAAAGTGATAGTGTTGGGTAAAATAATATATTTTTCAATTATACATGGTTAGATCTCATGGGAAAAATGTTTTTGGATATTTAAGGTGAGCATGTACATTTCTTAAGTATGTATTGATTTCAAACATAATTAAAATAGATATATTTTAGCAATATCAATTATTGAAATGAAGATATCTTAGAAAAGGACACAATTGTATGATTAAGATGATCGATTTTATTAATTCAATCATACTAAATTATTTTACTATAATAGAGGTGATTTATTTATTTCAATTTGTATCAATATATATATATATATATTATGTTCTCTATTTTGGTAGATTACTAATTTATTACGATTTTATACTCGAGTAATAATATTTATTCCATTTTTATTCCTTGATATTATCATTCTTTACTGATCATTACAGCTCAACCCTTCTTATGTGTCAATTTATTCATGTTATGAATACATGTATTACAAATTACATGTGAAAAAAGATATAATTTGTTTAAAAATTGGGGGAGATATGGATTACATTTCATATAGTGGGAAATAATGAATATTATTTGAAAAGAACATATGATTTATTATTTTTTGATTGTTTCTAATTATCTAAGGATTTAAACCTTAAATGTATTTGGAATATTTTAAATGAAAAATTAACATTATTTCATGTACTAAAGGAATAATTATAAATGGTAATCTACAATATTTATAATATTTGGTTTTTAATATATGTGTTCTTGAGCAGTCGACACGGTTGTGTAGGTCTAGATCATCACAGTTGGTATAAAAGACGAGTTTAGATGAAATTAGAGATCATATGGATTTTAGAATACAAATTTAACTATCAATATGTTATGAAGGATAATAATTCCCAAGGAATGGATAATATTTTCAATTAGTAGATGTAATATTTTATAATATAGTGATTATAATGAGAGAAAAATAGTGATGAAAGGGATACATCTCAATATTTGAAAAAATATATAATTGTTTTTTCATAATTTGAGTATATGGTTATCTTATTAATGAAATCACTATAGACATATATAAAGTATATATATGATCTATAATAGATGCACCTTTCAGTAATAACCCAAAAAATTTCATGTTTTGTGTTAAATCAATCCTCACTAGTTTCATGAAAATTGTCTAAAATGTACACGTTTTTGACACTCCCATGGGATAAAATTTGGTTGATCATATTTTATCTATAGAATAAATTGGAGGATTTATTTCATAGTTAAAGTTAGGTATTATAAGTATTAAAAATCATAATCAAAGGGTATCAAATTATTAAACTATGATGGTTAGCATCCTAACATATAAATTTAATCAGGAAATAATATTCCTCTTAAAAGGATGAAAGTTTATCAGTAAAGTGAATGAAATATGGTATAAATATTAAACACACATGATTTAAGGATTCAATATTTTATTTCTATTCTTACAACCTAGTGTATCTTAGTTTATTGTAATGAGTGTTAAAATATATCCTTGAAAATTTTATGATTGAAGAAAAAATATTATTGGAAGATTATTATATCCATTTTTGATGATTCAATAAATTTTAATCTTCTCATTCATCCATAAGATAAAATTGATTTGATTATAAAAAAATATTAACTATTTAAACAAAGATTACATATTCAATAAATCATGGTCATATTAACAACAACATCATCATTTTTAAGAAATTGACGAGGGAGCAGACCACATCTTTTAGCTGCTGAAGTGTGATCATATAATAACTATAACTGAATAAGACAAAAAACTAATCATATTCATCATGAACCATTAAATAAATAACCCTACTTATAGTACATAATGTAAGTAGTCAAGTTAAAATAACCATTCTAATGGTGGAAGTAAAATACAAACCCCTTCAACCTTCTCTAGTGAAGCATAATAATATAATGAGGAAACAAATGATGAGTTCTTCCAATAACCCTGTGGGTGGGATTTATTTAGGAATCAGATTTCATGCCCAGATCATGGGATACATTCTAAATGTCTGAGAAACTATTTTGTCCATGGAATACCCTATTTGGACACATGAATAGCCACCCAAATCGAACATGGAAGGAAATCCACCCCCATCAAACAATCACAAATAATGTATTTATGGATAATGTATTGGTGGGTCTAGTATAAGAGTTGTGAGAATTGAGGGATGGTTATCATTTGAGTAAATATACCTAGGTTAGGGATATGTCATAGAAATAAAATGATTATATCATAAAGGAAGATACTCTGAAATAGTATATAAGTGTTCAACATATTAATCTCAGTGAGACTTACAAGAAGGATAATCATTATTCTTCAAATAAATATTTTAAAATAATCTGCCCATTGGTTCCACAATGTTACACAAGCATGGTGGATGATATATGGATGTGTGATATAGGTCAATATATCTATATGAGAAATAATTTCTAAAATATGGAATCATATTTCATACTAAGGTTTGATAATATATTATGAAATGTTTGACTGTAATCTCATATAGAAATTAAAGTGTACATATGTGGAAAACATAAGTGGAATTATTCCTAAATGGTTGGAAATAAACTCAATATGGATATATTTCTATATATGAGTTTTTTATGCTTCCATGTGTTGGTAATATTGACACATCATTTTATTTCAATTTTTGGATAACTATTGAAACATTTTTTAGTTAAATCATAATTTTAAGGAAATTATTTATTTGATAGCGGAGAATGTAACACATTGTATTTTAATATATGAATTACTTTTATATTTTCCAATTGTCACTGATATCTTTCTCAACATGAAAAATCAAACTAAATTTAAGACACGATATATCTAGATAAAAATATAATTATTAACTCTGATAGTTAAAACCTAGTTTTGATTTCAATGGAATAGATATGTGTACCCATTTCATGATATATATGTTTAATGAAATTGGAGTCAAATTTATATATTAATGCAATTAAATTTTTATACGAAATATTACAAATATGATCAATAAATATTTAGAAAATAATGTCTCCAAAAATTATCTTTTTTAAAACATGGTATTTGACTTAAAGAAATGTATGATTAATGATAATAAATTATATTTGATTAAAATAACTGGTTTACATCAATTTATTTGGTAAAAATATTAAATATTAATAATGAATATTTATATTTTAATATGTCATTTTTCTAATAAAAATATGTTTTTAATATATATAATGATTTTATTCAAAATATGATATTATAAATTTTAAAATTGGATTTTGAAAAAATTAACAACTTTTTATGATAATAATAATCATATTATGTTATGTTTTTTTATTTTCCAATAGTAATATGATTTTATGGGAATACATAAAAAATATTAGTTTTTTTAAAAAGTGTCACTTTTATGACATTACTATAACACAAGGATTATAAAAAAAGTTTTTGAAATATTTTATATGTAAAAAAACAATTTTTATGTAACATAAAAATTTTGACATGATTAAATTGAATAATTTCAATAAAATTGGAATAAAATTATGACTACTATGATTACACATAAAGACCGTGATAAAAGAACATTATTATTCTAAATAAATTGTAATTTTAATTTTGTGTAATAGTTTCTTTAAAAAATTAATTAATCTATTTTAAATTATAAATATAATATTTGTAAAAAAACATATATAATTATACTAAAAATTTTAATTTATAAAATACACTAAATAAAAATAAGAACACAAATGTTTAAAATATCATTTCTAATAGGAATCATTTTTTTAAATATAAAATATTTAATTTAAATGTTATCTTTATCTCATTTATAAATTGAATTATATTAAATTTATATTAATTATTTTTTCACAACAATCATAATTTATAGTATGTGTTATTTTATATTTTATTTAAACATAAATTACATAATAAAAATCTAGTAACCATGGTAAAAAAGGATAAAAGTAATAAAATTTAACAATTGGCTTCCCAAAAGTTAAAAACAAGTGTGGAAATAATTTTTTCTAGATTTATGAGTATAATAAAACCAAAATAAATTATTTCTCACTTTTGGTATTATTACCCTTTAATATTGCAATCACATTATTGAAAAATAATGGGCATTCAAAAAAATTCCTTTCTTCACTTATAAAACAGGGAACTGCCACCCCATCTTGACACACATTTTACATAGAAATGACCATAAAAACCAATACATTATGGATCGTAAATATTTTATTCTCATATTAATAATCCTTCAATGACAATATGTTTTCTTAATACCTTAATTCCCAAGGGTACATTGAAAAAAAAGTTCGAAGTCGTAATTTGAGTATTACATAATACATTACATTTTATTCATGACATTTATGTTAAAAAAATATCACTTCCATAATATTATGATAAAATCAATATAATATTTATATATAAATATTAGGATATTACTAAAAAACCATTTTTTACTTCTTTACATTTACATAAATACACTATAGAACGTTAATTGTGAATTATGATGACTACCGACCACACAAAATAATCATTTTTTCATGTTCTATATTGAATTTCATTATTTATTAAATACAGTTTATTTAAAATTTATAAACCTAAAAATATTATCATTATTATTAAAATTTACTAATATTTTAAAATTCAATTATCATATTCCCACAATGTGATTTAGATTGTTCTTGTTTGGGGATGACCTTACCACCAATTTCAAATTTATTATAAAACTCTATCATGGATTGACATGGGAACATAAATATAGATAATATTATAAGTTGAGAATTAATTAATTAATGGGTTTTTTAATTATTTAAGGGTAATATTATATATTTTACATATTTATAGAATATTATAATAAATCCTAAAAAATACCCAAATAATCCTACACCAATGAAATTATCACAAAACCAAAATTAAGAAAATTAATATATATATATATATATATATAATAAAATAATGAATTTTATAATTAATTGAAATATTTATTAAATATTATTCCATTTAAGGTTTCTAATAAATTTATTTTTTTTATTTGGGATGTTAGGTGCATGCACAAAATGAATTAGGACCATGTTAAGGGTTTTATACTCAATTTTTCACCCATTGTAACAATTTTTTAATTTTACACAATATTTTCTTTTGAATGGTTTATTTTTTAGGAATTTAATATTTTGTAACTATATCCCCTTATTTTTTATTTTATTTAGGGTTTATTTTGAAATTATATCATTCAAATTTTTTTTATTAAAATAATTCTAATGCATTGTGTTTTATATTTGTATCTATTTTGATTAATTGAGACATAATATATTTTTTGCAGTGTGATTTCCTTTTATAGTTTATTTAATCACTATATATGTATTTTTTATCCCCATGTTTTGGTTTCTCATGGGATATAAAAATTAAAGTCATATTCAAATTTTATTATTATATTTATTCGATTGTTACACCAGTAGTAGTGATATTTTGTAACTTAACATTAATTTATTATGTTATGAATGTTCACATGAACATATTTTATTTATATTGAGTACATTATACCCATGATTTCATTATATGATATTGACTAATTATTTTCTACTTATTTACCTTCCTACCACATAAATACATATTGAATATTTCGTACATTATGGTGTATTAATCCCGTAAAATAAATTGGTATATCATACATCCTTTTATTTTGTTATATTGTTTTACCTTATTTATTATTAGAACATGATTGTTTACTCCCACCCTAATATTTTAATATAAGGTATCTAAAAATCCACTATATAAAATTAATTTTTCAGTTCAATGAGGTTATTATTACCATTTTTACCATGTGGTTTTTTAGAAAATCTAATTTAAAATATTGTAAAATATTCCCCCAAAAAATGTATTTACCTTTGTCTCCACTTTATTATATAAAAACTTATTTCATTTTCATTTATCTATTATTGGATATTATTTTTAAATTTAATAATTTTAAATATATTTCAATTATTATTTTCAAAATTTATTTTTAATATGACATGTAGGATGGGGTTTTAAATAAATGTAAAAAATTAATTCTAATTGATATTTGAGGTTTTTACTAACATTTTATTTTTCATATTTATAGTGATTTATAATCAGGGGATTTAGATGTTGTCATTTATCGTATAATATATATATATAATTGGTTGGATTCAACTCATCATATCATAGAATTTAGTTATTTATCCTATCATGTGTGATATCGTAAAAAGCATTCTTTTACAGGGATATATTCCATCTAAATAAAAATCATTCTACGAATCTTTTAAATCACTACATATATACAAATTTTTTATCATCCTTCTATATTCTCTAGGTGTATTATGTAATGTTATTCTTTATCAAATATATAAACCATCACTACCTTTTTCTTTCATAACCAACCACCATAAATTATCATTACTTTTCATCCAATGCATTTATATTGTGAATATAAAATTTTATGTTTCCTTGAATGAAATGTGTTAAAATATATTCTATAAATCTATAGATCATGGAATTAATTTAGATAATAATATACCCCTTCCTCCATATGAGGGAATTTTTATGTCAATATGAATAGAAATATATTTCTTTTATTAGCTAAGAAACTATTAAAAAACATCATATTTTTTCTAAAAAATGAATGTTTAATCATTATTTAGATATGTTTACAACGTATTGTTTATTCATCCACCTTCTTTTAAAAAATTGGTTCTGACCATGTTTTTCCATTTAATGGCGTAGTGAAAAATACAGGTTCTCTATATGTTTTTATCTGAATATAGTTGATTATATTCCAAATTCATATTGTATTTTTTACAAATTATCTATTATGATAAACTAATTATAGATAAATAGGTGGTGGATAGGGATCAATATTATATTTCCCCTTGAATAATTAATCAGTCTCATGAGAAAGGCATGTTTGGTTATTTCTTATATTCCTAGAATATTAATATTTATTTTTAAGGGTTATTGAAAAAAATAATGATTTCTTGTATATATCCTTAAAAAAAATGATATTGTCTTTGATGTGGGATTCAAGGGAAGATTAAAATGTATAATATTATGAATTCATTCACTATTAATTTAGTTATTGTGATCCTTGTGACTTATTTATATTTTTTATTATCAATGGATATATTATGGTATCAGTGTAAGTTTGTTAGGACATTATGATGCTTACTTATTCACTACATTATGTTTATTGAACTATTAGTCCATGTTTGCATCATATGTTTTTTCTGTAATGATCATCTGAGATCACAGCCTCATTATTTTTCCATTTTCTTTGTTTATGAAGAATAATATTACACCTGATATGTATAACCATATAACAGGTTTAGACAATTTATTGGATATTTTTAAGTCATGTTATAGATTTAGTATATTGAAATAAGTGAGAAAAAATGTTCTCCAGTTTAAAATTACCTAGTATTTTAAAATTTAGAATTGTTCTTAATTCTTTAATGTTCCAATCATAAAATTCATTGAAAATATATGTAATGAAAGACTTAAATTATATCATGTAATTATGGGTTGTTTATTTCATTGAATCTACATATTATATGTAATATAGTATGTAATTTATTTTTTAGAAGAACTATATCTAGGTGTGCGAGTCCATTGTAGGTTCTATAAAATATTTATCATGGGGTAAAAACCCTAAAAAAAATATTTATTTTATTATGTAAATCATAAATTATAACACAAACAATGATTCCTCACTACACACCTAGTATTAAACTATTGGAGGATATCCTTGGTGGATCATATTCTCTTCATGTCTCACTATGAATGGATGGTTTTCTTATAACTAATAAGAATAATAAGTATATGAAAAATCCAATTAATGAGTAAACTAGGTTGACCAATCGATGATATAGTTGTTTTTCTGGATGACACTAGTTTATTTGTGAGGTATATTATTTTATATAAGATAATATAAGGATAATAAAATTCATAAAATATTTTTCCTCTAAGATAATGGAAAACATGTAAATACATTCCTATTTCTACTATTAGAAGTTGTTCTTATAAATAAGATTAATATGATATAAAAATCTTCCAATAATTTTTTATTAGTTATTTAATTTCTATTATCACCTCCCTTTCTTCACTATGATGTTTTAAATGTGTATTAAATCACTAATCTAATGATTTAATTATCAAAGGAAACACATCAAAGAAAATTTATTGTATCCCTGCTATTTTTTATGGATGTATGAATCTTCTTATACTTCTATTAGATTGAAATAATGTATTTCTGGAGAAGGAAAAACTATTTATGCATATATTAGACATTCACTGAATTATGGTGAGGATACCCACAACATCATAAATATTGAGAAACAGATGAGGGTAGATATGATAACTCTTAGCATATATAGAGACATATAAATTTCATTGAAATATGAGTATAACCCAATAAATTATCTTCATCAGTATCAATCAATGAACTACAAAAACATAAAATCCCCAACATTTCCAATTATGTTTATAGTTCAATGCTAATGGTGGATATAGAATTCAAACCCCTAAAACTACCACTAATAAATCTAGACAACACACTAAATAAAATAATATGTAGGTTTCCTTGTGACCCAACAACTAGGAGAATTTCAAGAAAAGGTTTTGATTCTCTAGAGCACATGAGTTAATAAATCTTGTACTAGAAAGAATTAGGGTCTTGAAAGATCATGATTATGCATATAAGGAGCCACCCACAGTGGGTGTTCCAAGGAATCCAACCCATGAAATCCTTGATATAGGATGAATTCAAGGAGAGGGAAGTGTATAGATTAGTGAATGTGGAATGGTAAGTTATATATGGTTATTATTTGAGGTCAGAATCACATTTGAGGGTTATTTTGTATAGATAAAATTAATGTTAAGTGGTGGTAGATACTCTGAAATGGGGGATAAACGTCTTAATTCTAGATATAAGAGATCATTGTAGGAAAAAAAATCTTTTATATTGAGGTTATCTTCTATGATCTGATTCCTACCAATTCTACCAATGCTAAATAAGGGTGTTGGTTGGGAGTTAAATATTTTTAGAATGTCTACACATCAATATACATATTCATTAAAAATATAGAGAATCATATTTCTTTTAAACATAAATAATATATCCATAAAAGTAAAAATATTAACTCAAGGGTAAATAAAATAAGTCTTAACACCAATCCTTGAGTTCTATTTCAACTATTTGTTGGAAAGAAATTCAATAGGGGTATATTCTTAATGGAAAATATACCAGTTGTCCCTATGTTTGTGATGTTGATACCTCATGAAATTTATACCTTATTGATACCCATAAATAAGTTTTTAGTTTTAAAATTAAATTTTTAGGAAGAAATTTATTTTAGGTTAGGCTAATGAATCCCCAAGATATTTTACTATATGTTATCATTTTAATGAGAAAAATGCGTTTAATAGCATTATCTACAAATAATGAAGAATTAAAATGTAACCATGATAAATTTAGATAAAAATATATACATATTATTCATGATAATTAATACATATTCATTGAATTATAATTAATGAATAATAGTAATTCCTTTTTAAAAATAAATTTTTAAAAAATAAAATCAAATTTTAATATTAATGATATTCAGAAACAATGAAGTTGTAAAAAGATATGAAATTTTAACAATAATAGTTCATATTGGAACACATAATTTTCCCCTAAAAATAATTATTCATTATATATTTTAATTTTTATCAGAAAAAGTATTTTTAAATTTCAAGATAGTAATTTTGAAAATGAACATCAATTTTATATTTAAAATAAAAATATTTTTTACAATGATTTTTATTATTTTTCTGAAATAAATTTTCTTTAAGAGAATAATGAAAAAATGTTAAATAAGCTAAAAAATAATTTTTTTACATTATCATACAAAAATTATGACTAAAATGTTTTTGAAACATTTTATCTATTAGAATACATGAAATTATAATGTGAAAAAAATATTTTAAAAGCTAATCTGAATTATGATATCCTAAAGTAATATTTAACAATCATAAGTAATATTTTTCTATTAAAAGTATTATTGTGGGATTATAATAAAATATAATAATCATAAATTAATGATATAAAATCCTAAAAATATGTCATATATTATTCCAAAATTTAAATATTATTTTTTTTCATAAAATTAAACTTTTTTCATAATTATGTGATTAAATAGATTTACTTTAATGTCTACGATAATGTAAAAAATGTATTTTAAAAAGACTTATTTATTAATATGGTGTAAGTTTTATCCAATATATAATATTAATATATTTTAAATTATGAATCAAATAATATGTTAAAAAATATTTAAATTTAGAAACATTTCACTTGTATCTAATTTAGTATGATTAAGAACAATTAATGGTTAACTCAAAATATTTTTAAAATAAACTAGTTTTTTTATATAAAATCTTTTAATTGAAAATATATTTTTCTAATATATAGAATTTAATTATATTCAATTGATGAATAATTTAGGATCATCTAACGAAATAGTTTAATATGGTTTATGTTTTAATTTTATTAATTCATTTTTTATATATCTAATATTTAGTTAGAAATGTAAAAATGGTAAAAGAAAAAAATAGAAAATCCCGAAAAACATATATAAAATTTGTGAAATTTATTTGTTAAAATTTATAGAACAATATTTCTAAAAAATACATTTTGTTTCATTTTTTTATATATTGAACTTTTAATAGTTTCATCTCATTTTTTGAAATTTAATGTGTTGTAAATACATTTTCCATTTTATTCACACGTAAAAGGGGTCACTTACAAACCTTCATGATACACCCAACACATTGAAATTTTGTTGAAACCAATATTGATATCCCTCTACTAGATTTCCTGATAAGTTGATAAGCTTCATCACAAAACATTTTATCCTAATCCATTCACTTACAAGGATAATTTGAAAGAAATTTCAAAATTTATAATGCAGGTATTAAACAATCCTTATCATTTTATTCATATTATATAAATTGAAACCTTATCCTTAAAATGGTAAAATGAAATACTCATGTAAATTTTTGAACATATGAGTGATTATATTATTGGTAAAACCAATATTTTCTCATTTGCATCTACATTGACAAATAATATAACATTAAACATTTGTTTTGAAGACCACAAACTAAACAAAATGATGTCTTTTAATTTTTAATTTAATTATCATTAACTAAAAAAGGAATTAATAACATAAAAAATATTAATAACATAATTTTTCTTCTATTATAATGATATTATACATGTCTTATACTATATTATACCGTTGAGATATCACGTGTTCATGTTTAGGGTTAGTGTGACTAAATACTTAAACAATCCAATAAAACACAATAATGGATGACTTTAGTAAAATTATTAATATTATTATCAAAATTTACTAAGAACATAATAAATGGTTTTTTATGGTTATACTTTTTATTTAACTTCTCACTAAAATATGATATTATTTTCAAAAAATCCCCAAATAAGCTGAAATTGTTTTATCCTTTATAAAAAAATATGTATATAATATGTAAAAAATATATTTAATATGATAATAAATGGTTCATATTCAAAAAATATATATTAATAAGGTTATAAATAATTTGATGAATATTTTTTTATTAATTATGTTAGGTTCACGTGCTGAATGAATCACGAATAAGGTAAGGGTATCTTATCTCAAATTTTCACCACCTGTGAATTATTCTATAATTTAAATAACATTTTATTAGATATTTTGTATGTATATCCCATTTAATAATTTAAAATAATTATCCTATCATTATTCTTTATATTTTTTGATTTATTTGAAATCACAGAAATCAGTGCATTTTGATTCAATTTTTTCTAAAGTCATACAAGATTTATTATCTCAATTATAATTCATTGAGACATAATATATTTGGTGCAACATATATTCCATTTTTAAAAGATTTATTACCCAATTATGTATTTTTATTAAAAATTATTTTTTTTTATGAAATACCATTTCCAATCACATCCAATTCTTCAAAAGGTTGGTTCAATTATTACAATAGTAGTATATTTAGCTGGTAAGTAAGATTTCTGTTATTTAATCATGAACATTATCTTGAACTTCTTCAATATAACTTGGGTAAAATATAATATTAATTTTATTATGTTTTATTATTTAATTATATTTTTTTTGTATTTACATTCCTACTAAATTAATACATGAAATTTTTTTATTACCTTAAAATGAATTTTTTCCATTGGATTTATTGAAAGCTCAAATATCATTTCACTGAGTAATAAAAATTTATCTTGAACATTGTTCTTCTAATAGTGGGTTATCCCAACCAAATATTTATTTATATGGTATTTTAAAATCATCATTTTAAAATTTATTTTAAATAAAAATAATAGTTTATTAATTATTTTTACAATGTGAAATGTTAAAATGAATAATTTCAATTTTTTAAAAAATCCTTTCAAAATGATGTTTTTTTTAATGGTGTCCATATTTTTTAAATAAAAAATTATCCCATTCTTATGGAGCCATTCTTGACGATTTTTTTAAATCTAAAATATTTAAAAATCATTCAATTCACCATTTTATCAGTTAATTTTATTTGACATATATGTTTTAACGTTCTATCAATGTTACAAATGCTTTAAAAAACACTTTTTCATTTTCAATACACGTTTCCCTAAATATTTTTTTTCACTCATTGGATATATTGTAAATTATTTATAATTAAATAAATAAATATTTATAATTTTAAGTATTTCACTCATCGTATCAAAAAATTCGATTCATGATCCCTTCATTTTTTATAAATTTTCAATGAATTTTTTTTCAAGGACATATTTTATACATGTGTTGGCACAAAAAAATTCCTAAAGGAAAAACAAACCCCCCTAAAGTTCCAAGGAACACTGCCTTGTAAATCTTCCATGCAATGGATCTATTAGAAACCTCTTCAGCTCTACGACCGACATGAAGTAGTAGGAGAATCCTCGTCTGCAGCCATTGTGGAATAGCTGGTAGAGAAATCATTTCCTATGAAGTACTTTATAGAGATATATGTGTCGTTGCATAGCAGTTGTCAGAGCACTCCATGACTACGACGCACTAGAGAAAAACCTCTGTGAAGGACATGTTGCAGATGATGAAGATCTCCATGAGTCCTATGAACTTGATGGATATGCCTCTGATTTCAAGGTCTGATTTCTTGGTGACCGACATCTGAGAATCACGCCGCCTCTTACCTATAAATACCAGGATTCCACAAGACCCAAAAGATTGATACCTTGACCTTTCGTCTTCTCATCTCTCAAATATCAAAAAACACTCTCCTCTATAAAGAATTGAGGAAATGAGCCTTTCAAGGGATTTGATCATTGTGAAATACTTATCCCTTGGATTGTATGTAACCACACTTCAAGCAGGTATACCCTTCGTGAATACAACTGGCCATCTCAAATGAATAAGATCACTATGGGAACATAGTTATTCCAAAAAAAATCACACTTCGCGAAGAATATTCCATTAACATGTGAACTACATGCTAAGGAAGGATCACTGTGCATTGTGAATTATATTACTTCGCAATGCCGCACTTTGAAAGGAACCCAAGCTTTGCAAATTCTTACATCGTAAAATCGCATGTACTTCATGATACTCACTCCATACGCATGTATATTCTATTACTAGGCTACGCCACTCTAATTCATGATGCATACCCCTTCATAGAGTATCTCCACTTTTTGGATCCCCAGAGCATCACAAGGTCCCTTCCTATGAACCCCTATAATTCACAATACATACTTATCCCGAACAAACATCCATGTTTGTACAAAGTTATTTCAATGTCTTGGGGTCAGTGATTTATATTGCATATCTTTACCTTATGCTCCTTATCATAAGAACTATAAGAGATATATCTTCTTTGTATATCCATGTTAATGTTATCCCCAAGATAGATCACTCCACAACCCTGTCTCCAAATAGAATTTCCAGTGCATTCCCTTTACTAACGGTTAAAGAACTCCAGTTTTTTATGTTGTAGGGGTGGGGATCTAATCCTCCCCATTTGAGATGTAAGACATTAATTTGCAAATAATTTTATTCCTCGTCGCATGATTTTAAATTTTAGCCTCGACCCGTGCAATTAACACAGGGTGCCACTCCTTAGACATTGTCTATGCCCACTTGTCTCCATGAGAGTGAGATATTCCTCACGTGGAATGAGATCCTCTTTGCATGGAATGACATCTATCCATGGGGGAGGGAAACCATCCTGGAGTAACCCATATCCTTTCATGAAAGAGGTAGTTCCCTTGATCATCCTCTCTTCATCTGTGTGCGAGAACCATAGGAGAGATGGGAATAGGGGACTCTTGATACTGCATCCCTCTACCTTTGTTCTTTATCCCCATCGGGCCTCTATCCTGGAGTATGTCCCAATCTCTGTCTCCTAGGTCCAGTAACCATGCGTAAGCCCAATTCAATTCCTCATTGACACAAAATTCGTGATGTGATCATCAGCTCTTTGTTGCCTCTTGTTTCTGACACTTATCATGAATCATGTAGGCTTAGAGTAAACATCAACCATGGAATCCTCTCTGGGAAGCCTTAGTATGTAATCCCCATCACTTTACACTGAACTATGTGTTCTTTGATACTTTCCTATACCATGTAGGTATATAGGAAGCCTCCCTGAGGTTCAATATCATCACCCATCAGTCCCAACCACTTCATGTCAGTTTACGATCATCCAACATGACACAAAACTGTGTGCACTCAAACTACTTGGGTTTTGACCCTTCTCTCCTAGACAGGTTACATAGGAATCCTCCCTAAGGTTAAACCCCAAATATTAGTTACCATAATCAAACCACGTGGGTTTTGATCCTCGTCTCCTAGAAAGGGTCTGTAGGAAGCCTCAATGAGGTTCATCCCAATCATTGGTAAACCTATTTGAACTACAAATATTTTTGATCCCTGACTTCTAGATAGGGTAAGTATTAATACTCCCTATGTTTCAACCCCAAATATTGGTATACCTATTCTAACTACATGGGATTTGATCCTTGTCTCATAGATAGGGTTCGTAGGAAGCGTCTATGAGGTTCAACCCCAAGCACTAGTAAACTTAGGTGTCTCTTTTATTGTGACCCACATCATCAGTTCGTTCCCTAGTGATATTAGAACAACACCTAGTATGTTAACCATTCATGAGCCCCATTATGTATTCATGTCTCTACCTTTTGTGAACACCTCGATTCCATGATCCATCCTGAACTACGTGGGAATTTATTCTCATCCACGAGGGTATGTACTAAGCCTCCCTGAGGTTTAATCCCATCTCCCATGACTTATCAAGTTATTTTCATTAAGCCTTTGTGTTTTGGGAAGGTCATTCCCCAATACAGAGGTTCTAATTCCTTCAGGTCCAATCGATTCATCCATTCTCATGGGTCGCCTCCTCAGGTTTCCCACCGCCCCACCAAACTACGCGGACTTTGATTCCCTACCATAAGGATACATATGAATCCTCTTTGAGACTCATTCCTAACATCATCATCATATCCACGTAGGTCCCACCCCTTTCTCCCATCCACTTAGTCCAACAAGTCATCATCCATCATGATCCTTACCTTGGCCACTACATCCCGATGATATCATATCATCTATCTCATCACTCCTCCATGCAGAACCAATGCATTTAACTACGTATAAGCCCTGTAAAATCCATAATCATCCATCTAAGAGTGTTTCTCTTATGATGGGAAACTAACCATGATTAATCCCCAGCATGTCTTCAGGGTTTTTTCCTCTATGTTTACCCTGATCCTATGCCTCACTCGTTCGAACTACATGGGTTTAGATCTATGTTGTCTACACAATGTAAATAGGAAACCTCATTGAGGTTCAATCCCATACAAGGGTAAGCCATGGTGTCCCCATTTGTGGGGTGCACCTTCCCTGATCTACCCTTAGTGGTGTCCAGATCGGCCTTCATGGTGCGACATATTCCATTTATGGGACACACCATCACATATTTGTCATCAATGGGTATTCTGATCCACCCATCTGGTAAACCTTCTATGTGATCACTACTAGGGATATACCCATCTGATCTACTACTATTAGTTTTTCGATCAATCCAATTCATCTATGCTAGATGTTAAACTCGTAGAATACACCCTGTTCAACATGGGAAGCTGAGGAAAACCTTAGGGACATTCCAATGGTGTATAGTTCCCCGCACTCAACGTGGGATGCCTCCGTATTTCCGCACCATAGAGAAGCCCTATTATAAGGGGAAGAAATACATATGTACCAGTGTTCTAGCGCACAGACATGCCATCAATGCCCAATGTTACTACTATCCTGATGGATGTTATCTACCCTAACCGGACCCCATATAATTTACTGACTGGGGTAGTGTAATTAACTAGAATCTATAATGATATGGCACTAGGAAGAGTTTTGTGAACAACGTCCTAAATCTATGAGGGAGACCTGGAGTAGGAGAAAAATATGAGGATGAATCCACAAAATGAGAGAATTACATTCCATAATTTCATATTGATCAAATAGAAAATGTCCATGAATATGTGATGGATGTCACCTGCTATTTTAAAGTTAGAATGTGGGGGAACAGCCAGTGCGCCATAGCATGACAATGTGTTCCCAGATGAAAGCGTCATAAAAAAATGGTTAACCCTATGTGAATCAGTCTTATAATCAATATGGATATAATTTGTGTTCGGCGCATCTTTAGATAAGCATGTCACCTTATGAAACAATCTAGTGCCAGGTCCTGCCAAAAAAATAATAGGTTTGGCGTGAAACTCACCAACTTTGGTGCAGTTGATCATTGGGAATTCTGGTATACAACATTGTCAGTGTGGAGTTTTCTATCCTGCTAAGGAATATAGAACTGTTCTAGGGAACTATGCATTTCTCTCCTATTTTTCATACTAATGAGAAAATCTACCTACATTGTAGGATCCATGATGTTATGTTTGGAAACCGATCACCACCCACCCATATAAGTAGGTGCTAGGGAAACACCAATGCAGAAATCGTACGTGGACCCATATCTTCTATGAAAACCTCCACATCCATGGATACTGGGCACCCATGTCCTATCTCACAATTTGAACATGTTCAAAGGTGGGTGATCAATGACTTCGTTCGATGGTATGAGGAAGAAGGGATTATCCCAATTCAAGATATGGCCCATCATGACCTAGATGATTCTCTTCTTTTCCATCGCCACAACACCCAAGGGTCGCTTAGGGAGCCATTTCTCCCTACTCAAACCTACAATTTCTTCAGGAGTATCTCCTCAGAATTCTTTAAAGACATGATCCCTTATGACAGTAAGGTAAGATAAGTATGGTCCAGCCTAGTTCTGATCATGTCTCAGGGATTTCCAAGGAGGGAACCCACCAGGACGTGTTATCACCACCACCCAGTCCCACAGGCTAAAGAGTTTGTGGTTCACACACCTGCACCACCAACCCCATTCTGGTTAACCTAACGCCAATGTCGGGTGAAATATGGTAAGGACTCCATCTTGGGGGGGGAGGTGTTATTATCTATGGCTATAGTGGAACATGCCACTATCGGTACATGCTTCCAATGCCCAGTTTATTCTGAACGGGTCCACTAATATGCCCACCCTGGATCGATCCCCCAACCACCCCATAGGGAGGTTGGAATGACTCTCCTGGTCACATTCATAGGTAGATCCTATCATGAAACAACCCGCGGTAATGAAATACAGTACAGAGGCCCTCCCCATTCCATCGAAAATAAGATAAGAAGTCTTTCTTACTCCCAATCTCATCACGGAGGCCTTTCCTATGCCACCATTAGTCTAGGAGAAGTCACTCCCCACCGCTTTGACATCCAGCGTGGTCATTTCTTATGCACCTCTGATTCCATGTATGGGGTAGTTCCTCTTATCATAGGTTTCCGATGTAAATATCCTTCTTTCCCGGTGAACCATCGGCAAGGAGATATTCCCCATTTTATTACCACAGCTGATGAAGGGACTCCCCATCACGACAATTAGAGAAGTGAAGGTCTACCTTGCTTCATTGGCGTCCAATTTAGAGGTCTTCCCCATGTTCAGTTTGACTAGTACGAAGCCCCCCTCATACCATCACCACCAAGGGAAACAAATATTGATGTATTACCCATTCTCCCACAAGAACTAGTAAATTTTCTACCAGCTCTAACACTTTCCACAATGACCCTCCCCATGTTCCTTCTAACATTTTTCTGGGTTCTTCTCTCACCCTGACTCACCGAGGTGGATTTCCACACTACCCCACTATCCATTTAGCCAAAATAACTTGTCTTATCAAATACCTACCATGTCCTGAAGAGCCATCCCATGGAAGGAAGGCAGGTCACCACTGCCAAAGGAATAATAATGAGAAGTTTCAGACCGTGATTAAACCTGTCATTTTTTCAAACTCTAAGGTAGATTTCAATTCAATGAAGGAAGCATCACCCTTATATTCTATGTCTGGGGCTAGGAATGGAATAAGGAATATAAGACTCATCCTTTTAGAAAGTTAGGACCACTGTATCCCTACATCCAATCAAAGATACATCTTCATCGAAGATGATTTGGCCCTTTCTAGGGTCTGGCCATGCAATCCTTCCTATCATTAATAGGATCATTCTCTACCACAACCAGAGATCACGAAGAGTTATTCTTGGAGACCAATAATGGAAAAGCAGTAGCATGACCCACCATCAGTAACCACAACCCCTACAAGGTTAGATTTTGTATCATGTTCGTCTTAACGGGATGTGGTGTCCTAGTCATAGCATTCATCGGAGGACAACCTAATATGCAGTGGTTTATCAGCTCGCGCGTCGTACTCTCCACTGGAAATTATACCACTGTAAAGGTCCATTTTAGTGTCGCTATTTATACCTCATCTACGCCCTAGTCAAGGAATGAAGAAACCAAGGGCCAGATCCTAAGTCAATGCCAATGAGATTTTTGGACATCCTTACAGTGGACTAGTTCCCAGAAATGTTATGGACAATCATAGTAGCATGTTTTATTACTAAAGAATCTCTTACCCAAGAGGAGGTCATGAGATTCTGCCAAATTCTTTGGGAAACAAAATTTTGTCTCCGTTATCGACAGGTGTCTTACCCAAAGATTTAGGAACATATTGAAGTCATTGGCAAAAAATGACTCATTGTCGGCTTGGTTGGGCTTTACATGGCCCAGTGAAGTAAGTCACTTGGTCTCCATCAGAACCACTAGAAATGATGTGTCTAGTGCTTCACAGTGCACCATAAGATTATCAAGGAGGGTTCCTATTGTGTTTAGATATGTGGTTGTGGCAGTATTCTACACTTAGTTTTAAATCCATCGGGCACCATCCCGATAATCCAAGTGATATTGATTATATGAATCGAGGTGCACTCAAATTTAACATGGCCTACCTATCATATGAAGACACCTATATGGATATCTAGGGATTTAACATTCCCCCCCTCGGGGTTGTTCCATACCCGTAGGATCCTTTGGGAAGGGTTACTTGACATCAAATAAATTTATAGGGTCTTCCTATACCTTCTGAGCCACTATCCCTCATTTGGAACCCCAATATGTGTAAATAGCATGCTGAGGACATCAAATCCTTTGATCCATTTGGCTTAGTGAATAAGACAGAATATAACCTCAAAAGGCTATGTTGCATCATCAAATTGAATAACAGAAAAAATATTGTCGATAACCCTTTCACGAAACGTGATGTGGAGAAGCGGCCAGATTACAGAAACCCTCAACTGGGGCAACCGGGGCAGGTACAGCTTCCCCACAATGATTTCCATCTCAGTGACCTTGACATTAATACCAATATAAATAGGGTGGAGGATGGAGTTTATGAAATGAGGGAATAATATGCATCTCTAAATCTGCCAGAGTTACATGATAACACTCCTCAAGACCCAGCTTAGGTTCCCCCAACTGCTCCACATTTCATTACATCCACTAGTCATCCCACCAACAACTCCACTATTATATGGTCGTACTTATCATGTTTAAGAACCTCCCAATGCATTGTGGGTTATATATCCACTTCAAGATAGGAATCCTCATCCAAATGATTCAATGGCATTTCTTATTTCCCACCTCAAGGCCCTAGAAACTCGATAAGTGGTGATCCCGCCTGATGGAAAGATAAATCTAGAATGGTAGGATAATATTCAAGAACCTCATGGTTTCATAAATCCAACTTTATTACCCTTTAATGGGATGGGTGACCTTTTGTTGCATCTGGCCCACTTTATTTCAAGGTTCAGACCCATACTAGGAACTCAAGTTCAGTAGGAGACAACAAATCTCTAGTGTTTTGTATAGAGTCTATAATGTCCCACATTTTTTAGTATAGCTAGCTACCCATTCGGTTAGTATCTAGTTGGAAGGATCTTCATAGGAATTTTCTTTTCCAGTTTATTTCCACCACCGGGAAGATGATTATTGATGTACTTTTCAAGTAAATCCATAGGTTTGATGAGTGCCTCACAGACATTGTAGCTTGGTGGAAAAGCCTCATATACTCCCTTAATATGACGCTGAATCAGGAGAAACCATTGAAAATGTGTGTGGTGAAATTCAAGACTGAACTAGTAACCTATCTCATCACTGAGAACTACTTGTGGTGATTTTGGTATTTCTCTGACAAAGCCCAACATCTAGTGGACGCCTTGTAGTAATCCAATCGCTCACATCTATTTCACCTTGTAGTCCCTGCAAGAACAGTTTCTAAGGAAAATCCTACTATAGTAGAACATATATACGCCCAAAAGAAGCTGGAGTTATTACTAGTGGATCCACTCCATAGCCTCACTGAGGCCCACCACCTCAAGAGTAGCCTCCAGCCCAGCAGCGCCCACCTCCGAATAGACAGGCACCTCACGTAACATTCTGCGACCACATTGGTAAGATAATTAGGTTCCACCACCTCTATAGGATTCACAATCCCCTTTTTAAGGCCAAGATCTTAGAGCCCCCATACCATATATAAGGAACCATACCTACTCATTAAATGAGGCTCAGGTCTCTAGTAATTTTTTATGTGCCTTGGAAAACAAATATTTGTGGTTTCTGAAATGCAGGTGGCCCGAAGATTCATATCTCACTGATCTCACCAATTACTAACCCTATCATCAGATCCTGGGGAACAACCTCAAGAAGTGATATGTGTAAAAAGACTGGCTCTAAGATCTAGTCAATAAAAACATAGTCAAGTTAGGTCCACCCCAAAAACAAGTGGAATCTGTGTTCATCAAGAATGATAGTGATAATGATAGAGAAGGTGAAAGGCTGCATGTTCCATATAATGGGTCTAAAAAATATGACGATTGGATAGCTCACAAAGTATTTGCACATTCCCATGGTATTATCCGTGTTAATTTGAGCCAACCTAATCCTTCTTAGGTCACTAAATTACTTTCTACCTCTACTTCTGTGTAAACATTTCATTCTAACTCATCCTACAAAAGAAAGCATTAGCGATGCAAGGGAAACAAAGTTCCCCATTGATTCTATAATAATATCATAATCTTGGAGATTTTGTGCCCCAATATAGGAATATTATCCCCAGAATCCTCTCGGTGATTGGGGACTCTTCAAATAACGACCAAGGGTACTCTTTAGCTAACATTGTAGAACTGGTAAACCCCTACATGATTCCTAACAATGAGAAGCACCGAACAAATCATCCAAACATCCCCAAACATTGCCAGTTTCAAAAGATCCATGGTTATGTGAGTCCCCAGAATATATTGTTCTGTGTTTCCAGCCAAGCTGTGTATTCCACTGAAACCAGACAATAGGCCCAACTCCATCTTCAACACACACAACCTTCTCCACTTGTTTCATCAGATATTCCTCCACCACCGTTTGTACTACTTGATTAGGTGGAGCCACAACTGTCATGCTATGATCAGTCATGTTTTATTGTGGATCGGCCTCATTCATGTGGCCATCATATAGTAGTCTCTCCATGTGTTTCAAATAGTGAGAGATGGTATATTCCCAGCTCTGTTCAGTGGCCAATTCAACTAGTAAGGTCCTTCATAGTTCCTACCCTATAGGACCCCATATCAGCATAATTTCATGACTGGATCAGAAGTAAAAAATTCTCATGAATCATTCCATCATTCCTGGGAAATATCTATCCTTTAGGCTCTTCATCTATTAGTAGATAAGTTTAAATCCCTCTCATAGTATTTAAGAATCCCCTTCCAATTTGAGATGGAGGTAATAGACACAAAATAATTTCATTCAAAGGTATTTGAGAATGCATAATGTCAGGAAACTATCTCTTTCTCTAGAGAAGATGAAGGCTCCCCTATACATGGGCACATCCTCCCATTGTACATCATTGGCCATTTCAATAGTGTGGAGGTTTTCCATTTCATTTTCGACATGAGCTATGAGATTATCCTTATCCTAACTCAAATGAACCACAAGATGGGATTGTCTGATGCAGATCGCATCCACTCTGAACTAAAAATTCAGGGGTATGACTAGACAGAGCAGACACCAGTTGGAAAAAATCACCTAAAGACCCAGTTTGATGGCCTAGTTACTAGAAACGAGTTCAAGGTTGTCTTATAAGACACCTTTTAAATCAAGTTGATGGGAAGTCCATGGTTCCACCTGCATGAGACATTCCCTTCTTCATATCACAAATGCCTTAAGTACTCCCTTAGAGGTCGAGTAGTCTTACTCAAGGTGATGCATCTCCCATTACCTCTTGTGATTCCTACTACCTGGATACCAACTATTATAATAGAAAGTAAAATAAGATCCAGGATAACGAAGTTAAACATGTTATTGTGACAACCGACCGGTGGATAGACCTGGATGATACCTACATTTTCCTGATTCACCAATTGGAGGCCACGACCCCGGATTCGGGGAAATGTTTTTTTTTTGACATACGAATGAAAGAGAAGTGCATTTAAAAGTCCAAGGGACACCGAAATATCACCTCATACTCCAATAAAAATTCGGGTTGGGTTATCAGAGAGCCCTATAATCTCATAAGGTATCATAATGACCACCCCATGGCAATGACAATACATCATACATGCTTTTTTCTCAGGGATAGGACAAACCAACTCACAAAAACATGGAACTATTGTTTTGATACCAACAAATGTGGCCACCAAGTTCAAAGTCCAGATAAGATCATGTCAAAATATTTTTTCTATAGAGACCCGTACTTGATGTACATAGACATTACATTACTTTTACGGAATACTTAATACATAACAAAAACAGACACAAAACGACCATAATAGTTTAGTTTCTTTGGAAACATGGAACATAATCTTCTATTAATGGTGAAATATCTTCAACATTTCCCATAAATATCTTCATTTTGTTTCTTAAATAAAACCTTTCTTTATATCCAGGGGAAAAGAAAACATAAAAAGGGTGATCTCAAATGCTCGGTAAGGGTAAACATAGAGAACATAAAACAATCCATAAACATTTGAATGCAAAAACGTAAACATAAAATCTAAACATCAAAATCTTGAGAAAAGACATAAATCGTGGGAGTACGTAAGGCATATATCATAATGGAACATCAATCATGATAAAATATCTTGGGAAGAAAACATGTAAATATGGAAAACCATTAATCTCATGATATGATTTCCATAGTAGCCAAGGCATTGGTGCGAAGCCCATCTTAGTGGACAATGTTTCTTTCTGAATCGAGGTCAATCTTCATTCCAGTCATGTATCACTGAACTGGATTAAATTACCATTTCAGCCAGGTCTATCTCATGAGATATAAATCTTTACCGAATGCATTGGTGGGAGATATAGGTCCTACCCATCTCATAATTTATTCATTCTTATGTGTGCCACAACATAAACCTAAATCATTCATCATAACGTAAATAATAAAATGGGTTTCATAAACATCATCCCATCATAAAATAATCCATATGAAACAAATAGATATCATTTTATCATAAGAAAAGTGAAACCATGTTAATCATAGAGACATTATACTTGAAACATATACATATTAAATAATTTCATCTTAGATGGAAAATGGTTTTGATAAAATACTTGAAATGAATTCTTGAGGAAAATATCCTTTCTTTTTCAAAATCATTTTCTTTTCACAAAATGCCATGAAATTTTAAAAGAAAATGATTTTGTTGAAAATAGTCATGAAATCTTGTAGATAAAGATTTATTAAGAAAATGAGTTATGAAACCGTAAAAATCCCTTCATGCCATTTAAGTTAAAAAAAATTCTCCTCGTACTTTTTCCAGAAAAGTAAAAAAGTTCCTCGTATGGTAAACAAAAGAATGATTCCTTCCATAACATGTGGCAAGAGTCAAAATGGGTAAAACGAACATTAAACATACATGGAAAAAAAATTAGAATACGTGTACATGGATGATAACAATAACCCTAGAAAATACATACAAATAACAATCTCGAATAAGAACGAGATTGGAATAGTTATCCCTTACCTTATGTCGGATATACTTCATATGTATCCGAACCTCCTGTATAATGATTTAAATAATTACATTGAATTATTATAGAATCATATTCATTGTTATGATATCATACATGGTTCACTTATGACTTTATATTACCCGTTCTTTTGTAAATACATGTTAAAGTAGCGTTTTGGGTAAAATCATTTCATTTATCGTCCGTGTTTTGACTTGTAATTATTCATATGATTACTTAGGTCATGATTAATTACTTCTAGAATTTAAAACATGATTTATATATAATATATTTTTATAATATACATATATATAATAGATCGATAAATGGAATGAAATACACCGTTCATGGAGACGGTAGGTCGTACGTACGCAAGAATGCTATTTTCTTTTCCTTATTAAATAGAATGGAAGTAAGTAAATAACATTGAAATAAGTCCCGTATCATTAACATGTCATATATTTTATTATTATTTAATATATATACTTTATAATCATTCTTGAATGGTTAATATGGATAATGAATCTCATCGCGTCGTGGAGATGGTAATCCGTACGTACGCACGAGCAATGATATCATTCCCATAATTATTGAATGGAATTAGAGTGGATGATATAATATCATTGAATTAGTATCATGTTATAATTAAAATATATATAGTTACTATTTAGACCATTATACCCATCCAAGTAAGGTGGTGGTGGAAAAACAGATTACACCATGGGATGGAGACGATATTCTGTACGTACGCACGCGCGGTGATTTCATTTTCCATAGGATGGATAGAAGGTGAAATGGGGTAGTTTCATATTTATAATAACATATATTTATATTTTTGATACTGATGTTATTACTTTATAATTAAACAACTAATGAATAAGATGTTTAAGAAGAAGGAAACTTTAATGAATCGGTAGAAGAGATTACCTCTTCTTCGACACACCTCTTTTAAGCTTCCTCTTCAGGCACCAGAGGTGGTCTTTTGAGGAAACCAGAACCTATATAATGTATCTAGGGAAGTTCATAAGGAAAATGGGCAGGTTGTGGATGATATTTAAGGCTCTAAAAAGTGTGGGGAGGAGAGGGAGGAGGTGACCTTTTATAAGGGAGGTGAGGGGCACCTTTGGAAACATAAGAAATATTAATTTATAATAAATTAAAACCCCACATAAAAACATCAAAAATGACACAAATAAAAATATTAGATGAGATAGGGTTGTAATATCATCAACCAATAAAATATATACATGTTTGGAATTTATTTTAAACATAATCAACTAGATTTATCCTTATTTAATCTATTAAATTTTATTTATGATAATAAGATTCTAAATTTTAAATTGTTATAAATAATTACTTATATGTTGTGAATTGTCTATAATTGGGTAATTTATGTAATTTTAGACAATATGAATTTTAGTTTATAATTTTTAAATAATTTTTGTGATTTTTAAACAATTTTATATTATGTTATTTTTATAAAATAACAATAGTGTCAATTTTGACCCTATTCATTTATTTGAATTTAAATAAAATACTCACAGAAGTTATGTTAGAAATAATAGCTTTAATAGATTTATAAAATTTAATATTTATCTATAAAATTATTTTAGAACATTATATAGTTCATATAATATTTATCTTAATATTTTAAAAACCATTTATTTGATATTTCAATCAATAAAATAATTTCAACATCACTATTGTGTCACCATTAATGATAATTATATAATCTATAAAAATTCTAAATAAATATAAATGATTTATATAATTTTATTATATTTAGGGAGACTATTCATGTTCTAAGTTTCATGATGTTTATCACTAAATTAAAATTATTATACTTATAAGATTTAAGAGAGTGACATGTTGTCACTTTCTTTGGTTTTATTAATAATTAAATTATTTTCATGGTCAAAAGTCCATAAAATGAATATAATCCAACAATTAGGTGCTATGGGTATACTTTTAGTCATACAATAGAATTTTGGAATGTTTTATGGTAATTTTATAATCTTATGTTTACCCTTAATTACTCGATTTATCTTTAATTGAAGTAAATAAAAATTACCATAGTTACTATTCATAGTATAAAAAAATAAAAGTAACATATTAACATAATTTGGACCCACTGAATTCAAATATGGAATCCATTTTTCAAAATTCAAAACACTGAAATTTCAGTAATTAAATTAAAATTTATCCCATTGTTAAGAAAACGGGGTTTAAAAGTTAAAATATTGCCAAAGATTGAAATTTTTTTACCTATGAATTCAATGTAAAATTAATGGTAATGGAATAAATGATAATAAATTGTAAAAATATATTCTATTTATAATTTAAAACCATTCAATATTATAATTTATCCATATAAATTATTGTGACAAAAAAAGTTTGTTATTAAAAAAAGCATGTTTTTACTATTCATTAAAATATGAAAGTTCTCAGAATAATATGAAAAATTTATCCAAAGTAAATTTTTATATCCTGATTAAATAGAAGAATTTTATTTTGTCATATTGAACTTATAAACATTGAAAAAACTATATTTAAAGTGGGTTCACCATCAAAAGGTAGCAAAAATTCATTTTTTGAAAAATAATTTTTTTACCCGAAAAATTATTTTTTTCTCATACCATGTTCTAGAAAATGTGTAAGATTAATAATAATGTTATAAAATTTAAAATTTAGTTAATAATATTAATAACATATATTCCATTATAATATTAAAACAACATATTTTTGTTTATTGCAACCCGGTATTGGATACTACACACGCTATCGAGGAAGGTAGTGATTGCGTGTAATGCAAGCCAATTCAGGGATGCGTGTAGTGAAAGCTCCTTTTGGTGTAGCATAAAACACATGTCATCAATGTAATTAAAAAAATAATTCTCATAAAATCTCTGGTTGTTACATTCTACCCCCCTTAAAATGAATTTTTCCCTCGAAATTTATCAGGGTTATAAATGGTTTACTACTTGAAAGTTTCATTCATAGAAACCCACATTGTAAAAAGGAATACTAAAACATATTTTTAAAAAGTCAAGTATGAAACATATCGGTTACCCAAATTATCTCATCACTGGGTCTCCACATAGGAGAACATAGGTGAAAATATGGATATATAAGTGAAACCTATAAGAACCCGGTTCTTAGTTTTGAGGTATTGGTTTCTTATTTTCTCCTTTCATGAAGTATTTTTGAGAAAATAAGGAAAATGGGAAAAATCCTAACTTTTGGGACTACACACCTTATACATTTCCACATTACATGTACTTTTGACCGTGTGGGATGAGTACACGGGCTGTGTATCCATGTTGGTGATGAACGGTGTAAAAACCGACTACATGCCGTGTAGTAGGTATTTACACGTCGTGTAGTCAGTCGGGAGGCGAATAGTAAGGTTGTGGAAGAAGCAGCCAGGTGGGTGACAGTACACGCCGTGTAGTCAAGAATATACGTCGTGTACTCATGTAGACGGATTAACAGTTTGGCAGTTTTACCAGATGAACAGTTAAATGAGGGGAGTACACGCTATGTAGTCAAATGTACAGGCCGTGTACTTTGTTTCTTTCTTAAAATGGGAAGTAGCCAACCGTATTCATAAGATTATCTTATAACTGGATGGGAGCTCGGGAGAGGATGGCTGAATCTTTATGGATCTCCAGATTGAGCGTCAGGAATCTGTTTCTGCTTCTGTCATTCACATTGGAACCGCACGGGTAAGCCCTCCCATCTCCTTGCATAGTTCGTGCCAATTATTACTCTAATGGAAGTTATTTGAGCTTCAACGGGAATTGTTTTACCTTAGATATACGATGTTCATGAACGTTTCAGAAGGTGTGTTTGGGTATATCGATCACGGGTGATCGAGGTAGGTGGCTTGGTGTTTAATTTCCAACTATTGTGCGGTTGTGTGTGTTTTGGTGCTACGAACCCATGTTGGGTTGTCGTGTGGCTGAGGACTTGGATGTTTAAATATGTAGAATTGTATAGGTAATTAAATGTGATAATAAACTATTGTTTGGGATCACTACTTGGATCCAGGACCACCCCGGGGGTGCGTTCCTCTGTTTAGCCGTTTTTCCAGGATACTCGTGGGTATGCCATGTTTATTTTACACATTACTTTTTCCTTGAGAGGAACTGTATGAGTATTTCTTGTTTATATGTTGGGCATGGACCGGTTACTTGCGCCTGAGGGCAGTGTTCTTTTAGCCTGAGGGCAATGTTTGTTTAGCCTGAGGGCAAGGTACTTCTTAGCCTGAGGGCAACGTTCTATTCCTCCTGAGGAAAACATTTCGTATTTCTGAGGGCAGTGACTTCTGTGCCTAAGGGCGACACTTCGTATTCCTGAGGGCAATATCTATTATTCCTGATGGAAATTCATGAGGGTGAGATTCTGATTACCTGAGTGTAAGGGTTTGCGTGTCTGCGGAAACTGACTATTTACATAGAAATTCACTGTGGTGGTTTCCTTTAATGAACGACTAAATGAATAATAAAATTTCAATATAACTAGTAAAGTTAGTTAATTTTGATTAATGCTTAGTTTATTTCATTTTACTACTGCACACTGTTGTTGCATATTTTCACATAGTTGGGAACGTGCCTTTGGTGGGTGTCTACTAGGATTTATTTCTCACACCTTATTTGGGTCATGTCTTCAGCCCAAGAAGATTACATTTCTGTAGGTGTGGATAAGGGAAAGGGTCCTTATACAGGTAATTGATTCTTGCTGAGGAGTAGGGGAGCATGGTACTGGGATTAGGCTCGTGATGCTACCGGTTGTTTTTTCACGAACCAGGCCGGGTCACCATCTGATCCGGTTCCCGACCCGGTCTGCGACATGGCCTGAAGGGAGTTCCCGATCCCCACGGGCTGGCACAAGTGCCCGGGTATCAAAAATAAACTTGGGAATGATTTACTTGGACGAATAAATATTAAAAGAGACAACAAGATGAATAAATTGAAACTAAAAACTGACAAACAAATAGACCCTTACACAAAGTTCAGATTTAAGGTTTACAACTTGAACTAAAAACCCAAAAGAGACTACCTCAAAGGAAACTAAAACTCTAACAAAAACCTCTATGTGACATGAGGAGTCGCATCCCCAAGCCACCGCTACCAAACCAACACGAGGATGTCACTGAAAACCCGAACCACCAATGCTAAGCTCAATGCCTCAACCTAGAAAGAAAAAAAAAAAGAAACATAATCTACATACTCCCAAAGGTGTATGTAGGTTGTAAGCAAAAATCCCTGTAAGATGCCACCGATAAAAGGTTCCACGCACAATTATTAAATGACTAATACAATTTCAACATCAATTAAAGAAAAGAACTAAAATCTTGAACAACTTTAGAGAAAACAGGTTTAGAGAAAACAGTTTTAAGAAGGAACAACTTAAATTAAAACACACGCACACACACACACACACACTTACTTTTAAAATAACCAAATTTTCACACAGATTAGCATAAAGTAACCAATGATCACTGATATGGGAGGGGCCGCATGGGTGTTAGCTAGCTTGGGTCACTAGATCTTCGTGTCTCAGTGAAACGTGGCTTAGAAGGCCACGACTCTCAGAAAACGTGGATTAGAAGACCACGACCCTCAGAAAATGTGGCTTATATGACCACGACCCTCAGAATAGCATATGTTTAGTTAGTATTTCAATCGTCAGTCCTGCTAGTGAAACTGGGTCGAGTCACCTCCAGAACACTAGCCCACTAGTCTAGTCTACCCTCCTAGCTACCCGGGCTTCCCAGTTTGTGCTCAAACCAATTCAATTTCATGTCACATGTCATATTTATTCACCCAAATTTAACAAGACACCGCACATGACAAAAACCTCTACTCTCGCTCAAAAATACCATTTGGAAGAATACACACACTAAAAATATTTCAAAAATAAATTTTTACTACTTACACGACTAATTAAAAAAAACAGTGTGGTCAAAGAAAACACTTTCAAAGTCAAACAAACCATCAAAAGAATTTGTTAAACAATTTCCACCTATGTCGCACGAATTTAAACACCAAAAAACTATACACCATGTAGTCAAAACAAATTTTTCATCTTTAATAATTATTTAATAAAACAATCCAAATTTTCATAAATAAATTTTTAAAGAGAAAAACCACTACTTTACAAGCCTAGCCGACCCAAACACCCTTACATGACAATACCCACAAAATATCACTTCAGGAACAAAATCTTCATTACGTACACAATTAAAGAAGTCGCCTACAAAGTTGAAAAGCCCATCACTACAGTTAGACAACCCACCAAAAACCTTTCCAGCCTTTCTTAAAGTACACCGCATGACTAAAACACCAAAACCCCACTCCGATACTCATTTAATACTGAACGCATACCTACGGTACACCAAAATACCAAAATACCAATTACACCCTTTTCACTTCCCGAAAAAAAAGACTAACAATTAACCAGAGATGAGATTGTAGCATCAAGTACACTTATTATGATGACACCCTACTAAAAAATTCAAGGCATGACAAACATAAATGAAAATCAACTTCGCACAACACATATTAATTACATAACATTCTAAATTAATTAAACATGCAAATTGATTAATCAGATAATAATTAAGTGTGGAACCACCTACCTTAGTGATGGAAAACCCCAAATACCAAAGCAATACTCCAATCTTGCACCGAATTATCCGTAATCAACTCAAATAAACTCTAACATCAAAACAACAAACCAATTACACCAAAATTGAACCAATTGAAACCTAAAACCCTAACCTAACAACCTTAAAAATATAAGAAACAACCAATTTAAGGGGAACACCCCTTTGGAGAGGGTGCGAGATGCTGGTCCGAGCATAAGGTGGGGGGGGGGGGCGTCGGGGTTGTGGCGTGCCTGAAAATTTCAGTCAGAGGTAGGGAGGTGTGGGTTCGGGTGGTGCGAAGTAGCAGGGCGACGCCGATTGGTGTGAGGCCGACCAGAAGGGGTACATAAGGTGTTCATCGATCAAAGGGAGGGTGTCGGAAAATGGGGAGCCAACCTTCCATGCTTGTGAGGTAGGAGAAGGGGTGATGGTGCGAGGAATGTCGGAAAGGATGGGGGAATCAATGCCGGATGTGAGGCCCACAGGAGGAGGAGCGCACATCTTGAAGGTGGTTCGACCGGGAGGCTGGGCGGCATGGGACTGCTGTCCGAAGGAGGGAGCTGGTATGGGTGCAGCAGGAGGGGCACGCTAGTGTTTGAAGGGGAGGGGATTGATGCACAAACCAGGGAGGAAAACCAAGCGGGGAGAGGGGAGCCCAAAGGAGGAAAAATGATGAGAGTGAAATAAAAAAATTTGAATAAAATAAAATGAAAGTTAAGAAAATAGAAATAGAATAAAAAGAAATTGAAAACAAAATAAAACCAAAAAAAGAAGAAAAAATAAACATAGGCCATAAAAAATAATAATAATAATAATAAGCTAATAATTATATTAATATAACTTAGTTTAACATCCATGACCAAATTAAAGTATCAATTGAAATAATAACAATCCCAACAACATTATTATTGTTATTGTTATTGTTATTATCATCATTATTATTTAAACAACTCTTAAATAATCTTATTTTATTTGTTTGTTATTTTATTTTATGAACAATTCAATGTTTACCCTGATAATCAATTAATTAACCACATACCGGGCAGGGCGCATGAACAACTGACGAAGCCATGCGGCTTCGCCCGTTCCTTGCCCGCGTGCCGGACACTACCAAGACAAAACACTCATGTACCATCAAAACGCAAAAACTCATGTCGGGTTTGGAAATGTGTATGGTCGTGTGCAAGGTCACTCACCCGAATAATAAGACATTTAATAATAAAACATTGTCCAATTACGATTAGGCGCTATGCACGGTCACGTGTACGGGCGCACACCTGTATAAGATCCCAAATCCCTTTTAAATTAAAATCGATTCAAACCGAAACTCAAAGAAAGACCTAAAATAATTAAACTAAAATAATGTGTTGGTTGGGGTGTGACAATTCTCCCCACCATGACACTTTCTGTCCCTAGAAAGTCCCCAAAGACTGGGTCAACCCACGATTCCAAGAAAGAACGTGAAGATACATAAAACCAAACCTCAATCTTCCGGAGGCCGAGCATTCAAAACGCCCATAAACTGAAACTTCAAAGAACTCAAAGCCAGAAACACTATGAAAAATAACCAATATCAAGGAACTCACCTCCAAACACAACCACAACATTGAACACCCTGAACCCTAACATAGAGATTACCATGGCAACTCGAGATCTCCAAAAACAAACGTCCAGCAACCCACGATCTGAGCTAGCAAATTAGCATGGTCGAGGTTGAGCGGAGCAGATGCTAGGGGTTGCACTGCCAAGTGCCCTTTGATAACAATGTCTTCCACAAGCCCGTCCTATGGTGGTCTCCCCACCATATTAGGTTTATCATCAATCATTGGATCGTCATATCAAAACAACTCACCAACCCAGACAACCATCTAACACTAGGTTGACCACCCAAGCTCCCTATGTTTAGCCAACCGACACAAGAGCGGACGTCGGTGAGACCCGAGGCGGGTCTCCCCACCATTTTAAAATTTCCTAACACTATAGAACCCACATGGGAATTCCCAGTTTACTTTAAGAAATAATGACTGAACCCTTCATTGTGAAACCACCACACAGGTCGACCGACACTGATTATTCCTGTAGTGGACAACACTCTACCACATGAGAAAGATTTGATAGCAGAAACCCCTAACCAGGAGGCGAATCAGACAAGAGCATGATAATTCCACAAGAAATGATAATATCCGACCACAAATACGATTTCGATCCATAACCAACCACAAAAAGGTTCACGGATCACACCCACTAGCTTTACGAGAATACGGATTCTATGAATATCTCTAAGGCTCAAGAGAAACTCCCAAGATCTAAGAATGCAACAAGGATACACAACATTCATACCCATCACAAAAAAAAATGAGGCCCTCAGAGGCGATACCTCAATAAAGAAATTTAAGCTGTTCCCATCCCAACACTGCAGACTTAAGTCGGAACAAGGTCATCCCACGTTCGACGATTTTTGACTGTGCACCAGCTTCACCATGAGACCTATGGCTGGGGCCCGGATGTCTGAAGCATCTACTGCCTCACAGTCCTAATCTGACCACCTCTTACTGGAACTTCCTCAGTAGGAAAAGAAACTTACCTACTTATCCTCGTGTCCGAAGTAGCCACTTCGTCAACATCCCAAATAAGAATTGCAGCGAATGACATAGAGTGTGCGAATGACCGCACAAAAGATAGGAGATTGAGAATTCCGTCAAACAAGAAATGCAAACTAGTAGAAGGAGTTCTTTAGGAACAAGCCCCTTTGGTTCATGCCCCTCATCGAATGCGTGTCCTAGACTTACCACAATATGAGAAAGACCCCAAATATTAAGAGTTTTAGACTGATTACTCCACACTACTTCGGGGGAACATGAAACTAACTCATCAAAAAGTTCAACACACCTCAATCTCTGCCCGTTGATTGGTTGAGCACCTATGAGATCTACCAATTTCCCTCGCCTTCACTTCCATAGTTACAACCGCGGAATGAGGTTAGTCTTGATGATCACTAACAACATCCTCATTCACAAATAAAACGGAACAATCACCATTCACTGATTTAGTCCCGCTCCTCCAGACGTACATGAGACAACATACACCCACATGACTTTTGGAGTTCCTAAAAAACTGGACACTTACAACTTCCCCAAAGTATTCAACGATATCAAACTGACCTCGACATCTACGAACAATCGACACCACTGAGCAGAACCCAACTCTGCCACTCCACTGGGAGTATGGGCTATGCCAAGAACTGAGAGTATTTCCGGAAACCAATGGGACATTTCTAGGGGCATATTCAAACGAGAAACACAAAACCAAACTTCCACAAAACCAAGCATCTCACCAAACAAACACTCACATTCCAGACATAATACCAATAATTCCAATCTAAAACATCAATTCATTCTTAAATAAAAACACCCACTTGAGAAACCAAACACCATACAATAAAACCCAAAAACTCTTTTGATCACATGACTTTCACTTCGGATTCAAAAAAAATTTCAAATTCAAAAACCATTTAATTACAAAAACACCTTTTTGAGAAAATCCCTCATTTCCAGAAACAAGATGCAGATATTAAAATCTGTCACTCACCACTGCTATTCCTGGAAGCCTCACAGATTTTCATTTTCGTGCCACCTAGGCACACATCCACACAATCCACCGACTATCCATTAATCACTTCCACGTGCCCACACGAGTATCCATAAGAATACCACTAGACAAATAAAGGTTCTTCCACTTTCGAAAATAAAACATTTTCAATATTCCAAAAATACTCTAATTATTTTTTTCAAAAATCATTTCAATGATTAAAGATAAATTTTCAAAATGATTTCCATTTCTAAAACAACCCACTTAAATTTCAGAAAAGCAATGATTTTATTTTAGGAATTCAATTTTCAACTAGTCAAAATCCAAATTTCCAAAAACAAGGTCCAAGAAAAATGTACCCCAAATATCATGACAACCGCACACCAAAATAAAATAAGAGCAGAAAAGTCCGCCTCTATTTTTAAAGGAAAACAATTTCGCGCCAATCCCAAAATTGACGCAAGATGTCACAAACATTAAAGCACCTGCGCAGAGGACTAGTGGTTGTGTCTAACCCAGCTACATTGTTTAGCAGACTGTGCCCTAGGCAAGCACCAACCCCTAAGAGTGTCGAACCATACTCTCCGGCATCACATGGGTCGCTACGCCATTTGAGACTGCGTGTACTACAGGTTTACTCCTATTTTCATCCCCCATACACACAGAGAAAATCCAAAAACTTAAATCTCAAACTACCCCTACTTACTCGAGGAACGGAACGACTAAGAGTTCACGACGCTCTTCTCGCACTTATCCCTCAAGTACCGATATTCCTATCTCTAATCTACTAGACATCCCGAATAACAAGAGCCAAAACCTCCCTCTCATACCATTTTGTCACGAACCAGGCCGGGTCTACATCCAATCCGGTGCCCGACCCGGTCCGCGACATGGCCCGAATGGCGTTCCCGATCCCCATGGGCTAGCACAAGTTCCCGGGTATCAATAATAAACTTGGGAACGATTTACCCAGATGAGTAAATATTAAAACAGATAACAAGATGAAGAAATTGAAACTAAAAACTGACAACCAAATAGACCCTTACACCAAGATTAGATTTATGGTTTACAACTTGAACTAAAACCCCAAAAGAGACTACCTCAAAGGAAACCAAAACTCCAACCCAAACCTCTGTGCAACATAAGGAGTCACATCCCCAATCCACCACTACCAAACCACCAGGAGGATGTCACTGACAACTCAAACCACCAATGCTAAACCTGATTCCTCAACCTGGAAAGAAAAAAAAAGAAACAGAATCTACATACACCCAAAGGTGTATGTAGGGTGTGAGCTAAAAGCCCAGTAATATGCCACCGATAAAAGGTTCCACACAAAATTATTAAATGACAAATACATTTGCAACTTCAATTAAAGAAATGAACTAGAATCATAAACAACATTAGAGAAAACAGGTTTAAAGAAACCCTTTTTAAGAAGGAACAACATAAATTAAAACACACGCACACACACACACACTTACCTTTAAAATAACCAATGTTTCACACCGATGAGTGTAAAGTAACCAATGAGCACTAATATGGGAGGGGCTGCATTTTTGTTAGCTATCTTGGGTCCCTATATCTTCGTGTCTTGGTGAAACGTGGTTTAGAAGTCCACGACCCTCAGAAAACATTGCCTAGACGACCACGACCCTCAGAAAACGTGTCTTAGAAGACTACGAACCTCAGAATATCATATGTTTATTTAGTGTTGCAATCAACAGTCCTACTAGTGAAACCGGGTCGAGTCACCTCCAGAACACTAGCCCACTAGTCTAGTATACACTCCTAGCTACCCGGGCTTCCCAGTTTGTTCTCGAACCAATTTCAAGTTCATGTCACATGTCATATTTATGCACCCAAATAAAACAAGACACCGCACATGCCAAAAACCACTACTCTCACTCAAAAATACCATTTGGAAGAATATGCACACTAAAAATATTTCAAAAATAAATTTTCACTACTTACATGACTAATTAAAAAAACAGTGTGGTCAAAGAAAACACTTTCAAAGTCAAAAAAACCATCACAATAATTTATTAAAGAATTTCCACCTAAGTCGCACGACTTCAAACACCAAAAACCTTTACACCATGCAGTCAAAAACAAATTTTTCATCTTTAATAATTATTTGATAAAACAATCAAAATTTTCATAAATATTATTTTAAAGAGACAAACCACTACTTTACACGCCTAGCCAACCCAAACCCCCCTTACATGACAATATCCACACAACGAAACCCCAGGAACACAATTTTCATTATGCACACAATTAAAGAAGCCACATACAAAGTTGAAAAGACCATCACTACTATTAAACAACCCACCAAAAACCTTGCCAACCTTTCTTAAAGTACGCAAAATGACTTAAACACCAAAACCCAACTCAGATACTCATTTAAGACTGAACGCATACCGACGCTACACCAAAGTACCAATTACGCCCTTTGCACTTCCCAAAAAAGAGACTAACAATTAACCAGATATGAGATTGCAGCTTCAAGTACACGTATTATGACGAAACCCTACTAAACAATTCAGGTCATGCCAAACATAAATGAAAATCAACTTCGCACAACACATACTAATTAAATAACATGCTAAATTAATTAAACGTTCAAATTGATTAATCAGATAATAATTAAGAGTGGAACAACCTACCTCGGTGACAGAAAACCCCAAATACCAAAGGAATACTCCACTTGTGCACTGAATTCACCGCAATCAACTCAAATAAACTCTAACATCAAAACAACAAACCAATTACAACAAAATTGAACCAATTGCACCCTAAAAACCTAACCTAACAACCTTAAAAATATATGAAACAACCAACTGAAGGGGAATGCACCTTTGGAGAGGGTGCGGGATGCTGGTTTGAGCTTAAGGGGGGGACATCAGGGTTGCGGCGCACCTGAAAATTTTAGTCGGAAGAAAGGAGGTGCGGGTTCGGGTGGTGCGAAGTAGAAGGGCGATGCCGATTGGTGTGAGGATGACCAGAAGGGGTACGAAAGGTGTTCATTGATCGAAGGGAGGGCGTCGGAAAATGGGGAGTAGGATTTCCATGCCAGAGAGGGATAAGAAGGGGGTGACGACGCGAGGAAAGTCATAAAGGCGGGGGGAATCAAATCCAGATGGGAGGCCCATGGGAGGAGGAGCGCACAGCCTGAAGGTGTTTCAGCTGGGAGGCTGGGCGGCGTGGGACTGCTTTCCAGAGGAGGGCGCCGGTTCGGGTGCAGCTGGAGGGACACGCTAGGGTTTGAAGGGGAGGGGATTTCTGCACGAAGCAGGGGGGAAACCGAGCTGGGAGAGGGGATCCCAAGGGAGGAAAAAGGATGAGAGTGAAATAAAAAAAAGAATTGAAATAAAATAAAAATAAATTGAAGAAAATAGAAATAGAATAAAAAGAAATTGAAAACAAATTAAAACCCAAAAAAAAGAATAAAAAAAAAGAAACATTGGCCATAAAAATATAATAAAAATAATAATAAGCTAATAATTCTATTAATATAACTTAGTTTAGCATCCATGGACAAATTAAAGTACCAATTAAAATAATAACAATCCCAAAAATATTTTTTTTAATTATAATTATTATAATTATCATTATTATTAAGACAAATCTTAAATAATCTTATTTTTTTGTTTGTTATTTTATTTTATGAACACTTAAATGTTTACCCTGCTAATCAATTAATTAACCATGTACTCGTAAGGGCGCACGAACAACTGATGAAGCCATGCGGCTTTTCCCATTCCTTGCCCGCGCGACGGACACTACCAAGCCAAAAAACTCGTGTACCATCAAAACGCAAAAACTCATGTCGGGTTTGGAAACGTGCACGGTTGTGTGCAAGGTCACGCACCTGAATAATTAGACATTTAATAATAAAACATCATCCAATTACGATTATGCGCTACGCACGGTCACGCGTACGAGCACACACCCGTATAAGATCCCGAATCCCTTTTAAATTAGAATCGATTCAAACCGCAACTCAAAGAAAGAACTAAATTAATTAAAATAAAATAATGTGTTGTTCGGGGTGTTACATGTTTTGTTTTGGTTTTTCCATGATCTGTATTGTATTGTAATGTACTTTTGTGTAACATATTTTGGATGTTTTCTTAGAACTTAAGAAATGTTGCATCATCATCTATATAACTGTTGGTTATCTTTTACTATAGTTGTTTATTTTAAATGTGTATGGTTTTTTGCTTCCATGGTTGCTGTATGCTTTATAATTTATTCTAATGCGCTATAGTTTGACAAATGAGGGCATAGTTTCCCCACTATCAGACGTGGGGCCTCAATTCTAGTCAACAGCCTCCGGAATTTGGGGAAATGCGCTTGAGGTTACGTGGAAATCGGGATTGGGGCACCCGTTGTGTGGCACTTGGAACCGGGATGTTACAAAGTGGTATCAGAGGAGTTCTTTTCTTTGACTTACTATTTGGAGAATTAGTCAGGGATAGGACAAGAACGTTAGTTGGTAATAAACTGTGACCGGGCGTAGCTAACTCATGTATAGGGAAAAGCCAGTTTGCCTTGTGTTGGAATTTTTTTTGATTTCTCAATTTTAATGTTGAATTGATTTTCACCGAATGGTGACACACTTCTGATTGTACTGTTTATATTTTATTCATGGGTTCTATCTAGTTGCAACCCGATGAGATGAGGGTATTCCATTTCATGCATCATTTAGGCACATGCTAGAAATCACATATCATGCATAGTTTCCATTCCATGTAGGTTCATTAGACATTGCATGTTGTTGTGATAGATGTTGTGATAGTAAAAGAATGGTGTTGTGATAGATTCTTGATAGATATCTGATGTTTGATAGGGTATTATTGTGTGAGCCTGTTTATAGAATGGACGCCAAAATTTGGTTTTTGGGGAGTATGGGCCCTCATTGACTGCAATTTTGGGGACCATTGACGGTTTATCTGGTTATAACACATCTAAGATGCCAAAATTTCATTCGCGGGATGTATGGGCTCTCACGGATAGGAATTTGGCACTTATGTGTTGTTTGTTTCAGTATTTTCTTGGTTCCAGAGAAGTTTCTAAGGCGTACTGTCTGGATACCCAGAATTCACACCATGTAATACCTTTAACATGCCGTGTATGATCTTCTGTTCGGGAAGAAAAGAAAAAAATTTGAGTACATGATGTGTACCCTAAGTACACGCTGTGTACCCTAAGTACACGCTGTGTAGTCTCTTCCAATGTCATGGACTGTGTGGGCGGGGACACAGGGAAGGGAAATGCTTGGGTCGAACAAGTCGTGTACTGGATGTACACGCCGTGTAGTGTTCACCAAGAGTCCGCCTGTTTAACTAACAACACAGATGGAGGAGACCTTTGTACATACATGTCGTGTCCATTATGGAACATGCCCTATAGTCTGACCTGGGATCCAACTGTGTAACTAACAACACGGGTCAGTGTAATCCATTCGTGTACATGCTATGTGTATATAGAACACACTGTGTAGTGTGAGCCGTGTATCTTGTCGTGTAACTAACAACACGGGTTGGAGAAGCTCTCCTAGTACATGCCGTGTACCTGAGGGACACGCCGCGTTGGCTTGTCTGAGGACAGACCGTGTGGACTTATCCATGTGGCTGGAAAACGGGGAAGTGTACACGCCGTGTGTGGGTGTAACACGCCGTTTATGTCAATCAGAGTATTCGTCCATGTCACAACGAAACGGGAAGTTGGAAAATTACACCATACATGCCGTGTAGATTATATACACGTCGTGTAGTTTTGTTTAACGGATGACGTCTGCCTTTGCCATGTAAAAGGACCTGGGCAGGGTAGAGAGGTCAAGTACACGCCGTGTAGTCAGTATACATGTCGTGTAGTCTTGCTTTTCAAATCATGAATGCCTTCTTCCTCCTATTCCCATTTTTGGTTCCTTCATTTTCATACTGTGATAATCTTGATCTAAGGTGTGTGTTTGACATTGTAGTGTCATGTCGTCGATACGTTCAAGCGTTGTTCTCTATGAGAGCGGCAATGAGTATACTCTGGAGGTGGTAGGAAATTGGCTACCAGTGGATCCTCCAGCAGAGCCAGATGCGGCGCCAGCCATTATACTGGACGTAGGCGCAGAGACGTAGTTCCGTGAAGGATTTATGCGATTCATGTAGAGCTTTTACGGAGCACAGCCGGCTTCCAAATCTATGGACGAGCTGACTCGTATCTTCCAGCAGCAGCATACACCTACGTTCTCAGGTGATGGAGGACCATAGGCTGTAGGGTCTTGGATGGGTTCTATGCAGACTATTTTCGAGCATCTTGAGATGCCTCCAGGGAAGAGGGTCAAGCTAGCGACTTATATGCTGTGTGATTCCTCCAAGAGGTTGTGGGATGTTACCACCAATTCAGAGCATCACAGAGACATTGAATGTGAATATTTTCAAAGAGCCTTTTATGAATTCTTCTTCCTAGAGATGCTAAGGGCAGATCGAGCTCGAGAGTTTATGAACTTGCAGTAGGGCGTTATGTCGGTGATGAATTATTCTACTTGCTTCACCGAGTTTTAGCATTTTTCACCCGTTCTGGTGGGCGATGAGACACTGAGATCCAGACGCTTTGACGATGGTCTTCGATATGAAATCTGAGAATTGGTGAATGTTTTCAGGTTTCCTTCAATACATGCTATTGTGATCCAGGCACTGATTACAGAGAGGAACCTACAGGAAGCTAGTGGTGCAGGCCAGGGTGGTTCGACACCTGTTTCTGGCACTATTTCTACAGGGAAGCGGAAGCGACAGATGAGTTTCTCTCACAGTGGCAGTACTAGCCAGACGATTACTTCAGGTGGCCCGGTTGTGTTCTACCAATGTGGTAAGGAGGGGAACACGATACTGTAGTGTCCACGAGACCTAGTGTAGTGCCGAGATTATGGCAAGATAGGTCATCTGTAGTGCTTTTGTAGGGCGTTTGAATCAGTGGCTAGTGAGAGTGGTTCTATGCAGACTCCGTGCGCGGGGGAAGGACCAGTAGCTTCTTAGCAGTCAGAGAACTAGAATACATCAGGGCATGTAGACAAGGATGATGGTCATGGCCGTGGTAGCCAGACACCAGGATCTCAGAGGTAGCAGGGTGGGACAGCTCTGGGTATCCAGGCTGTGTCGCAGGGCCGCGGCACTGGGCAGACTTATGTAGTGGAACAGACCCATCAGGAGAAGGATCTCAGACCTTCTACTATCAGAGGTAATATTCTAGTATCTTTTGTTTATCTTCAGTACTTTTTGATACGGGTGCTACACATAGCTTCATATCTGTTCCCGTTGTAGAGAGCCTTGGGCTTTGTGTTTCTTCTTCTTCTGTTGTTATGATGTTAGACGCTCCGTTGGTAACTAGAACGGAAAGTGTCTGTCTGTTCAAGGAGTTCCCCCTTGAGGTTGGTGGGTGTCACTTCCTTTGGGACCTCTATGTCTTAGAGATGATGAGCTATGATGTCATTCTCAGGATGGACTGGTTGTTTCCTATTCGAGCCTTTGTAGACTGCTATCGTCGCATGGTGAGTATCACATCACTAAAGGGCAGAGAGTTTATATACAAAGGTGAATGGGATGTTTAGGAGAGTCGAGCTAGACCAGATCATCATGGGCGAGGTGGTATCATAACTCAGATTGTGATCTTATATCTGGACGACCAGGGGACTTTTCAGAAGGATTTCCCTCTAGTGGTGGATCATTTCAGGGTTGTTTTCCTGAATGACTTTTCAGGTCATCCTTCGGATAATGAGTTGGATTTTTCGATTGAGATTGTGCCAGGAGTAGCAGCAGTGTCCATTCCTCCTTATAGGATAACAACACTAGAGTTTCAGGAACTCGAGAGACAGTTAGAGGAGTTACATGCAACAGGTTTTATCCAAACCAGTACTTCTCCATGGGGTTCTTCATTCCTTTTTGTGAAGAAGTCGGATGATACTCTTAGACTTTGTGTGCATTATCGGATGCTGATCCAGTTGATGGTTATGAACAGATATCCTTTCCTAAGATTGATTAAATTTTTGATCATCTTCATAGAGCACAAGTGTTCACATAGATTTACATGAGATCAGGATATCATTAGTTGGGAGTTAGACCATCTAATATACCTCACATAGCTTTCAAGAGCAGGTATGGTCTATAAGAGTATATGGTTCTGCCGTTCAGACTCACGAACGCACCAGCAGTTTTCATGGCTCTGATGAATCGTGTGTTCCATCCTTATCTAGATTCTTTTGGGGTAGTATTCGTTGACGATGTCTTGGTGTACTCTCGCACTTGACACGACCATGTCACCCATCTTGTGTTCATATTGAGTACACTTAGAGAGCATCGAAAATATGCTAAGCTCTCAAAGTTCCACTTTTGGATGGACCATATACACTTCCTGGGTCATATCATCTCAGAGGTAGGAGATGCATTAGACCCAGAGAAGGTGAGAGAAGTATTTTTCTGGGAGCAGCCTAAAAACGTGTTTGAAATACAGAGTTTCTTCGGGCTGGATGGTTACTTCAGATGCTTCATACATGACTTCTCCCTCTTAGTAGCACCATTGATGGGTTTGAATAACAAGGGTGTGAGTTTCTTATGTTCAGAAGCTTGCGAGACAGCCTTCCATGAGCGGAAGAGAAAGTTGACATCAACACCGATCCTGATACTCTTAGAGCAGGGGAAGAGCTGTATAGTTTTCTGTGATGCATCGGGTATTGGGCTAGGAGCTGTGTTAATGTATGGTGATCGAGTAGTTGCGTATGAGTCTCGGTAGTTGAGGCCACATGAGAGGAATTACCAAATGAGTGATCTCGAGTTGGATGCAGGTGTTCATGTGTTGCGCTATTGGAGACATTATCTCTTGGGAGAACATTTTGTGGTGTTCACGGACCACAAAAGTCTCAATTACATCTTTACCTTGACTTGAACCTGAGACAGCAAAGGTGGGTTGAATACCTTCAGTCCTTCGATTTGGAGCTTGCTTATACACTAGGTAAAGGTAATGCAGTAGCTGATGCACTGAGCAGGAAGACTCAGATATAGGTAGTGTAGAGGGCCAATGGTGAATGGAAGATGATGGCATTGTTCTCTGATATGCATTTGAAGGTGCACAACAGTCAGGGGAAGACCTATCTTTCATCTTTTGCTGTGACCTCTTCCATACTGGATTGAGTGAGGATGAGACAACTATCTGATTCAGAAGGCATAGTTCTACGGGAGTCGATGTCCAGTGAGGAACCTCCTCCTGGTTGGACGATAGGCGATGATGAAGTATTGATTTTCCATGGACGAGGGTGGGTTCCAGGTGATATACGTGAGGAGCTGATGCTGGAGTTTTATGCTTTATCATGGGAAGTTTATCTCGGAGTTACCAAGATGTACCGAGACATGAGATGTCAGTACTGGTGGCCAGGAATGAAGATAGAAATGGCTGGATTTGTTACAAAATGTTCCACCTGTCAGCAGGTGAAGGCGGAGCATCAGAGGCTAGCCAGACTGTTATCGCAGTTACCTATTCTGGCGTGGAAATGGGATGATGTCGAAATGGACTTCGTGACTGGGTTGCTGAGGTCACATCGAGGCAATGATGCTGTGTGGGTTATTGTGGAAAAACTCACAAAGGTAGCTCACTTTTTTCCAATAAAGGAGACCTTTGGTGCTGATGAGATCGGGAATTTGTATATCCGAGAGGTCATACGTCTTCATGGTGTCCCCCATTATATAGTTTCAGATAGGGATGCTCGTTTTACGTCTCGTTTCTGGCAGAGTTTTCAGAGGGCACTGGGTATACAGGTGCTTCTTATCACATATTACCACCCTCAGACTGATGGTCAGTCAGAACGTACAATACATGTGGTGGAGGAAATGCTACGTGCATGCATCCTAGACTTTGGGGGCTCTTGGGAGAAGCATATACCCCTGGTCGAGTTTGCCTATAATAATAGTCTTCATGAAACTATTGATATGACACCTTACGTGGATATATATGGGAGACCATTCCGATCACCCTGTGCTGGTTAGAGGCAGGTGAGGCAGCTTTATTAGGACGACGTCTCATGCATGAGACTTCTGAGCAGGTCCAGTGGATTCAGAAATGGATGGATACCTCACAGTATCATCAGAAATCTTTTTCTAATCACCGTAGATGACCCTTGGAGTTTGTGGTCGAGGATCAGGTTTTCTTACGTGCCTCACCGAGGTTGGGACACAGGTGGATCAGGAGACAGGGTAAACTTTCACTGAGGTATGTGGGGCTATTTGAGATTCTGGAGAGAGTCGGGCCAGTTGCCTATCGGTTGCAGTTACCACAGAGGTACCGAGCCATGAATGATTTCTTCCATGTATCTTAGTTACGTCGCTAACATTCAGACCCATCTCATGTCTTTCAACACGAGGAGGTTGAGCTTGAGGAACATTATTCCTTTGAGGAGCATCTGATTCATATCGTTGATAGGAGCACGAAGGTTCTCTAGGGCCGGTTAGTTCCTCTCGTATAGGTGTTATGGCAGCATGGCCGGGTGCAGGAAGAAACCTGGCAGCGGGAGACCGACGTACATGCTTAGTGGCAGGAGTTATTCACGGCTATATCTTCACCACCATTGGAAGGGGAAATCAGGGACGAATTTCATTAAGTGGGGAAGTTTTTACGAACCCAGTTATTAGTTTTGAGGTACGGTTTTCTTATTTTCTCATTTCCTTAAATGTTTTTGAGAAAATAAGTTAAGTGGAAAAAATCCAAAATTTTTGGACTACACGCCGTGTACTTTCCACACTCTATGTACTTTTGGCTGTGTGGGATGAGTACACAGGGCGTGTAGCCATATCGATGATGAAAGATGTAAAACCCGACTATACGCCATGTAGTAGGTATTTACACGTCGTGTAGTCAGTTGACAGGCAAATAGTAAGGCAGTGGAAGCAGCCTCCAGCTGGACGACACTACATGTCGTGTAGTCAAGAATACACACCGTGTACTAATGTCGATGGATGAATAGTTTGGCGGTGCCGCCAGAGGAATAGTTAAATTGGGGGAGTACACATCGTGTAGTCAAAAGTACATGACATGTAATTTGTTTTTTTCACTTAAAATGGGTAGTAGCCAACCCTGTTCATAGGATTGGCTTAGAAATAGATGGGAGCTCGGGAGAGGATGGCCGAACCTTCATGGATCTCCAGATCGAGTGTAGAGAATCGGTTTCGGCTTCCGTTGATCACGTTGGAACTGCACGAGTAAGATCTCCCATCTCCTTGAGTAGTTCTTTCCAATTCTTCCTCTAATTGAAGTTATTTGAGGTTGAACAAGAATTCTTTTACCTCAGATCTACGATCTTCTTGGACATTTCAGAAGGCGCCGTTTGGGTATATCGATCACTGGTGATCGAGGTAGGTGGCTTGGTGTTTAATTTCAAACTGTTGTGCGGTTGTGTGTATTTTTGTGCTATGAACCCATGTTTGGGTGTCATGTGGTTGAGGCCTCGACTGTTTGAATATCTAGAATTGTATAGGTAATTAAATGAGATAATAAACTGTTGTTTGGGATCGCTGCATGGATTCAGGACCACCCCGGGGGTGCGTTCCTCTGTTTATCCATTTGGCCAGGATACCCAAGGGTATTCCATGTTTATTTTATGCATTAGTTTTTCCTTAAGAGGAATTTTATGAGTATTTATTGTTTATATGTTGGGTATGACCCGGTTACTTGCGGCTGAGGGCAGTGTTCTTTTAGCCTAAGGTCATTTTTTGTTTAGACTGAGGGCAAGGTACTGCTTAGCCTGAGGGCAATGTTCTATTCCGCCTGAGGGAAACTTTTCTTATGCCTGAGGGCAGTGACTTCTGTGCCTGAGGGCGACACTTCGTACTCCTGAGGGAAATATATGCTATGATTGAGGGCAATGCCTGAGGGTGAGATTCTGATTACTTGAGGGTAAGGGTTTGTGTGTCTGAGGACACTGACTTTTTACATAGAAATTCATTGTGTTGGTTTCCTTATAATGAACGATTAAATGAATAATAAAATGTAAATATAACTGGTAAAGTTAGTTACTTTTGAGTACTGCTTAGTTTTTTTCATTTTACTACTTCACACTATTGTTGAATATTTTCACACAGTTGGGCACAGGCTTTTGGTGGGTGCCTACTAGGATTTATTTCTCACAACCTCTTTTGGTCTTGTCATCAGTCCAAACAGATTAAATTTCAGCAGGTGTGGATAAGGGAAAGGGTCCTTATACAGGTACTTGATTGCTGCTGAGGAGTAGGGGAGCATGGTACCGGGCTTAAGCTCACGATGCTACCGGCTGTTTTGATTTGGTTTTCTGTACTCTATATTGTATTGTATTGTACTATTGTGTAACATCATTTGGCTATTTTCTTATCACATAAGAAATGTGTCATCATCATATATATAACTGTTTTTTATCTTTTATTGTATTTGTTTATTTTAAATGTGTATTGTTTATTGCTTCTACTGTTTCTGTATGCTTTCTATTTTATTCTGCTGCGCTACACTTTGACAAATGAGGGCATAGTTTCCCCACTATCAGTCCTAGGCCCTCACTGCTAGTCGGCAGCCTCTGGCATTTGGGGAAATGTGCTTGAGGTCACGTTGCGAACCAGGTTCGGGGCACCCGTTGAGTGGCATGCGGAACCGCGACGTTACAAAACCTAACCATCATGTTCTGACGGAGAGTGGTAGAGAACATGGCTATGAAAAAGCCAATAGTCACAAAGCCATAAATTGGTGATGATCTACGTTACCATCTGATTCATCGGATATAAGGGCACTAGGAAAACATTTTTGGTTTTCAAGATCATTTCTCCTAAAGTTGAATAATTTGAATTAGAATAAATACTTACTTTATTTTGGTATAATCTCACCGTTGTTCATGCCTTCAAAAAATTACACTTCATATCTTAATGAAATGAAGTTGAATTTGTCATTCGTGAAGTTTTAGAAAATCATGTGATAGAATGATGGGTCATTTCATATGTCTCAAACAAAAGTTTAGAAAAAGTTATCAAATATACATAAGTCCATCTATGGGGAGGTTAATCATATATGATTCCAAAAATGGACTTATACTTCATCTATACTACCACTTAATAAAACTAGTTTCTACTAACCATGGACTTCATTTAGGACAATGGTAGGAATTAATGGCATGTCACAGTTTGGTTGTGGGTTCAATTCCCACAACCTTTTCTGACGCGACGGGTTGTCTCCCGTCCTGCAGGTTGCCTTTTTTTCCCTAAAACATCACTATTATTACATTACAGAAATAATATCGAAAAAATTTCTAGACTTAAACAATACTATCTGATGTCCGACATAATCCATTCCAGTATTTAGACTTATCCAAAATACATTTGTCCAATCTCGTAGTATAAAGAAAACTATTACTAGAAATTTCATTTACCAAGCATGTGAATACCATCATTTATCCCCCATATATCAGAAGATATATCTTGTTGATCACATTCCAACAATGTGAATACGTTAATATTGTATTATCTTGCAACATGAATTAATATAGAACCATAGTGGAAAAATGAATGTTGCCAAAAGGTAACTCTTTCCACATACCAAAATCCTAAAAATTCTATATACTCAAACCATGATATCACATTGTCCATATATCAGTCATGATCTCATTAATACTATCAAACATTTCATTATCTCCTTATACCTTATTTATGGGCTTATTAGGTGATTTTGAAAAATATCCGAATAACCTTTCATGGTTACCTGTACCATTCAACATATAGTTTCAAAAACATAAGGAAAAACAATAGCGTACCAATACATAGATGTCTCTTTATTCCATTGTACCATGAGATTACTTAGACAACATTACTCTTGATAAACTTGTAATCATTCCACTACCTTCTTAAACCATTGACTAATCTTGAACAATTCTTTAATCTCAAATATCATTTGTAGTCTCCTCACCATCATCAATATAAATACTACCCATACGACATGCTGATTCTCTTCATGAGATTTTCCCTTAGGTCATTGGTTTGCATAATACCCTTACATTCCACATTTAAAACATTTTACCGTTGTTGATGTCTTAGCAATACCATTAAAATTGTCCATAGTGTTAACTGAACCTTTTCCTTTACAATTACTATCTTTGTGTACTTATTTTCCACACCCACAACATCTTCCAGTTCCTTTGAAACATTCTCCCTGATACCTCTTCCTACATGATTTACATGAGGAAAATTGAACTTTCTTTCGTCTATGATCATCATGAAACTCCATCTTTCTCATATTAGCTGAGTCAGGAAACTTACCAAAGATGAGATTATTGATCATATTATTAGATTTCTGATTAGGCATAATAACGATATGTGGACCTCCAGATCCAATTTCATTTGGTTTCTCATGAATAATGTCATTCCATTGTCCATCATATCCTCCATTATCGTGAATCTTCATGTTTCCAGCCATTTTCTAAAACCCAAAATGAATAGTGTGAGAGGAAAAAATCATAATCTAGTGAGAGTAACTTCAATATATAACATCTTAGGTTAAATTATAATATAGTTACCATAATTTTAGGACCATAACCTATACTTATACTTAACCTTAGGGACATCCCTAGACATACTATAGAAATATCTATAGGGGATTCACTAAAGTTTTCACATCCTAGTTTCCAAAGGTTAACTAAAACTTTCCTCTGATACCAACTGTAGAGACCCATACATGACGTACATAGACATTACATTACTTTTTTGGAATACTTAATACAAAAAAAAAAGACACCAAAGGACCGTAATAGTTTAGTGTCTTTGGAAACATGGAACATAAACATCTAATCATGGTGAAAGATCTTCAACATCTTTCATCAAGATCATATCTTTTTGTTTTCTTACCTAAAACCTTTAATTATATCCTGGGGAAAAGAAAACATAAAAAGGGTGATCTTAAATGCTCCGTAATGGTAAACATAGAGAACATAAAACAATCCATAAACATTTTAATAATAAAACATGAACATAAAATCTAAACATCAAAATATTGAGCAAAGATATAAATCTTGGAAATACGTAAGGAATATATCATAATGGAACATCAATCTCGATAAAAAGCATGGGAAGAAAACCTGTAATTATAGAAAACAATTAAGCAGATGATATTATTTCCATTGTAGCCAAGGCATTGCTACCAAGACAATCTTAGTGGAAAAATTCCCTTTCGGAATCTAGTTCACTCCTCGTTCCAGTCTTGTATCACTGAACTAGATTAACATAAAGTTCCATCCATTTCTATCTCATGATATATAAATCTTTAACCAATGCATTGGAGGGAGATATAGGTCCCAACCATCTCATAATGAAATCATTCTTACGTGTGCCACAACCTAAACATAAATCATTCATCATAACCCAAAGAATAAAATGGGTTTCATAAACTTCATCTCATCATAACATAATACATATAAATCAAATGGATATCATTTCATCATAAGAAAAGTGAAACCATGTTAATCCTAGAGACTTTATACTTGAAACATACACATATAAAATAATTTCATCTTAGATGGAAAATGATTTTGATAAAACACTTGAGATGAATTCATGAGGAAAATATACTTTCTTTTTCAAAATCATTTTCATTTCACAAAATGCCATGAAATTAAGATAAAATTATTTTTTTGAAAATATTCATGAATTCTTGTAGAGTAATCATTATTATGAAAATGCGTTATGAAACCGTAAAAATCTGTTCATGTCGTATAAGTTAAAAAAACATTCTCCTCATACTTCTATAGGAAAAGTCAAAAAGTTCCTTGTATGGTAAAAAAAGGAAGATTCCTTCCATAACATGTGGTAAAAGTAAAATATGGGTATAAAGTACATTAAACATACATGAAATTTTTTTTAGAAAACCTATACATGGATGATAACAATAACCCCAGTAAATACTTATGAATAACAATCTCGGATAAGAACGAGATTGGAATAGTTATCCCTTACCTTATGTCTGATAAGCTTCGTATGTATCCAAACCTCCTGTATAATGATTTAAATAATGTCATTGAATTATTATATAATCATATTAAATTTTATGATATCATATATGGTTCACTTATGAATTTATATTACCCGTTCTTTTGTAAATTTATGTTAATGTAATGTTTTGGGGAAATTCGATTCATTTATCGTCCATGTTTTGACTTGTAATTATTCATATGATTACATAGATCATGATAAATTAATTCTATAATGTAAAAAATTATTTATATATAATATATTTTCAGAATATTCATATATATAACAAATCAATAAATGGAATCAAATACACCATTCATGGAGACGGTAGGCCGTATGTACGCATGAACGATATATTAGTTTCCTTATTAAATTGAATGGAATTAAGTAAATAACATATAAATAAATGCAGTATCATTAATATTTCATATATTTTATTATTATTTAATATATATTCATTTTAATCATTCTTGAATGGTTAACTTGGAGAATAAATCTCATCGTGTCGTGGAGACAGTAATCTATACGTACACACGAGCGATGATATCATTCCCAATATTATTGATTGAAATTAGTGTGGATGATATAATATCTCAGAATTTGTATCATTTTATAATTACCATATATATTGTTATTCTTTACACCATTATACCCATCCAAGTAAGGTGGTGGTGGAAAAACAGATTACACCACGACGTGGAGACGGTATTCCGTACGTACGCACACGCGGTGATTTCATTTTATGTAGGATGGATAGAAGGTAAAATGGGGTTGTTTCATATTTATAATAACATATCAGTATATTATTGATGCTGATGTTATTAATTTATAATAAAACAACTAAATAAGAAGATGTTGAAGAAGAAGGAAACTTGAAAGAATCGGTAGAATAGATTACCTCTTCTTCGACGCACCTCTTTCAAGTTTTCTCTTAAGGCACTAGAGTTGGTCTTTTGAGGAGACCAGAACCACTATAATGTTTCTAGAAAAGTTTATAAGGGAAATGGGTAGGGGTTGATAGTGCATTAAGGCTCAAAATTCTATGAGGAGGAGAGGGAGGTTGTGCCCCTTTATAAGGGAGGAGAGGGGCACCTTTGGAAACATAAGAAATATTAATTTATAATAAATTCAAACCCCCCATAATAACTTCCAAAAAGACTCACATCCGAATCATAGATTATATAGGGTTTTAATCTCATCATCCAATAATATTTAGACTTGTTGTGAATTTATTTTAAACATTATCAACTTGATTTGTCCTTATTTAATCTATTTAATTTTATTTGTGGTAATAAGATTCTAAATTTTAAATTTTTATAAATAATTACATATGTGTTGTGAATTTTCTATAATTGGATAATTTATTACATTTTAGACCATATAATTTTAATGTCTAATTTTTAAATATTTGTGTGATTTTTAAACAATTTAATATTATGTTATTTTTATAAAATAACAATAGTGTCAATTTTGACACAATTCATTTATTTGAATTTAAATAAAATAATCACAGAATATATTTTCAAAATAAAAGCATTAATAGATTTAAAACATTTCATATTTATCTATAAAATTAGTCTAGAACATTAAATAGTTCATATAATATTTATTTTAATATTTGTAAAACCATTTATTTGATATTTCAATTAATAAAATAATTTCAACATCAGTATTGTGTCACTTTTAATGATAATAATTTAATCCCTGAAAATTCTAAATAAATCCACATGATTTAGATAATTCTATTTTATTTCTGGAGACTATTCAGGTTTGATGTTTCATGAACTTTATCACTAAATTAAAATTATTATACTTATAATATTTAAGAGAGTGACATGTTGTCACTTTATTTGGTTTTAATAATAATTAAATTATTTTCATGGTCAAAAGTCCATAAAATGAATCTAATCTGACACTTAGGTGATATGGGTCTACTTTTAGTCATCCAATAGAATTTTGGCAGGTGTTAGGGAAATTTTATAATCTTAGGTTTACCCTTAATTACCCAATTTATCTTTAATTGAAGTAAATAAAAATTACAATAGTTACTATTCATAATATCAAAAACATAAAAGTAAACTATTAACATAATTTGGACCCACTGAATCCAAATATGGAATCCATCTTTCAAAATTCAAAACAAATAAGTTTCAGTTATTAAATTAAAATTTATCCCGTTGTTAAGATAATGAGTTTTAAAAGTTAAAATATTGCCAAAGATTGAAATGTTTTTAACTATGAATTGAATATAAAATTAATGGTAATGACATACATTATATTCAATGGTAAAAATATATTCTATTTATACTTTAAGACCATTCAATATTATTATTTAACCATATATATTATTGTGATAAAAAATTTGTTTTTAATTAAAATATAGCATGTTTTTACTATTCATTAAAATATTAATGTTACCAGAATAATATGAAAAATTTATCCAAAGTAAATTTTTATATCCTGATTCCAATGAAGAATTTAATTTTTTTCAAATTTAACTTATAAACATGTCAAAAACATGATTTAAAGTGGGTGCGCCATCAAAAGGGGGAAAACTGCATTTTTTCAAAAATACTTATTTTACCCGAAATATTTATTTTGTTCTCATACCATGTTTTTGAAAATGTGTCAGATGAATAATAATGTTATAAAATTCAAAATTTAGTTAATACTATTCATAACGGCTAGTCCATTAAATTATTATAATAATATATCGTTGTTTAGTGAAACCCGGTATTGCGTACTACACACGCTATTGAGGAAGGTTGTGATTGCGTGTAATGCAAGCCAAGTCAGGGATGTGTGTAGTGAAATATCCTTTTGGTGTACCATAAAAAATAAGATATAAATGAAATTAAAAATAACAATTCTCATAAAATCTCAGGTTGTTACATTATCACCATGGTTTCGGCAGCAAGGAGCTCTCTTGTGAGGTTACCACTACCGCTCAGGTAGGCACCAGTGTCCCATAAGGATCTCTCAACACAGAAGATCCACCTAATTCTAATGATCCCTCCTTCATGGTTTAAGAATAGTATTTTGGGGATTCTCTTAAAACATTTGAAGAGGTTTTCTTTACTTCATTCGATGAATTGGTGTAGGTGAACCTCAGTAACGAGAAGGATCTTAAACCAACCTTGATTAGTGTCTCCATGCCTATCGAAGAGATGCAATGATTCATGGATTTCCAAAATAAGAATAATGATGTATTCAATTGTAGTTATGATTAGATTATAGGGGTAGATCCATAAGTATTCATCAATCATCTCGGTCTTCTAGTAAATCATTGTGGGATCAAACAACCTCCCAAAAAGATGCACCATTCTCATAGTTCCATGGTCGATGCCGAGGATGATAAACTCATTAAAGAAAATGACATCATGGAAGTCTAGTACCAAATATTGTTTCTTAAAATTGTTCCTATCATGAAGAATAATGAACATATCAGAGTCTAAATTGACATTATGGATCTCAACCATCAATGCTTGGAGGATGATTTTCCCCTTCCTGTGCAAAAACTAGTGATAGATACCACCACTGGGTTAGGATTTCAATTTCATGGATGGTTAATATGGTTATAATCAAATACGGATATCCCAAATTGATAAAGAATCTAAATCCATCAGGGAACCACAAGTTATCTTCTTCTACCAGGTAATTCCCTTCTCTATAAAGAACAAACGTTCCACTAATCTGCATTCCATGGTCCGCATATTAATGTAGATCCTTAAGAAATAGTTGTTATACTACATAGATGCTCTGGTGGTAAAATCTCGGAAGCTCCATGATCTTCTCAAAGATCATGAGAAAGTGTTCGAATTCTTCCATTACCATAATCTGATGATGAACCCATTAAAGTGTTCCTTCGGGGTCACCTTCAAAATGTTTCTCAACTTTTTTGTTTGATACAGAGGCATTGAGATCGATCTAGAAATGATCGAAGCCATCAGTTAGATTTCTACTCTGAGCAATATTCGGGAGCTACAAGGCTTGTGAGGAAACTTAGCCTACATACACTGATTCATCACAAATCTAGATGGATAGTGAAATCCCTTTTCTCGGCTCATCAAGAAAGGTTCTAGTTATCAATGGGATGAGGAGTGAAAGAATTCTTTTTAGGAAATCTTGAAGTACCTTAAATATTCTTCGAGTTTGATGCCAACAATTTATAGAAATATTCTAGTCATTTATGTGACTGCTCTAGAACAATCTATCAGCATTCTTCTCTCATAGAAGAACAATTAGGGAATAGAGAACAGTTTATACTAGCTTATCTTCATGCTCCTCGATACAGAGAATTGATATTCCCCTATCTAGAAGAGTAATCGTGCACTGGTATTCACAGTGCAAAAATTTCAACATTACACGCAACACCCTGAGATTCAACTAGTATCTTGAATGGATCCACTAAAGAATATTTTGAATCCAACCATGTTAACGAGCCCCATGCTCAGTGGGTAGTGATCCTCAAACAATTCGACATCATGTTTGTCACCTAGAATGCTATCAAGGGATAAGCATCAATAGACTTTATTTCCGCCCATCCAACTCCTGCGGACCAGTCTCTGGATCTTGATTTTCAGATGAGGCAATACTCTGAATTGATAAATCCATTCCCTGTTTTAAAATTTCTGTTGATGGCCCTTCCTGAAGCCATACCTGTAGAAGACTCAATGATCCGAAAATCAACAGAGTGGTCTGGGGTATCATCGTCATCACGCCAATGTAAGATAATCTACTATATTCAATCATGTGGTTATAATAAAATACCAAAAATGAGTTATAGTACCATGCTATCATCATTGGTCTAAATTTGGCCCTTGAGATAAATATTCCTCACTTTTATATGAAAGGGGACTCTGAACTAGTCATCAAGACGATCAATGGTGACTATGTCTTCAAGAATCCGAAGCTCATAACACTATTACAACGTACCTGGTAATTGATGGCCCAGTTCCCCTCTCGGATAGAAGTTACTTATGACCCTAATTTAGAGAATGGTTTAATTGAATCCTTGGAGAGCCTAGCCATATAGCTTACAGAGTATGATCATGATGATTTGATAATACACATGGCATATTGGGGGGGGGGTAATAAATCCCGTTACTCCAGATGATGATGATAGATCTTATTTAAGGCATCTTACCATTGGTTACTCCACGTCAGGCCCCCCAAATCCACCTTAAATGGTGTTGAATGTGACTCTATACTAGAGGACCCTCTTTAATGAGTATCTCTAGCACTGTAATCTCTTGGCAGACCATGTCGAGCATGAGCGAATCCAATAGCACGCATTGCATTTCACCCTCCAGAGTGGTCCCAAACATGAGAGGATCATTTAAAGATGTGGATTTGATGGGATTATCCTCCATTACATTCAACGAGAAGAGATTTCTCATGTCATGTGTGAAGTTCATTCCTGTCCTTGTCTGGGCCATTATAAAAGGCCAAAACACTCTCATCAGATCCGTAGATTTGGTTATTTTTGGGAAACCATGATCCTTGATTGTATCAGTTTATCTAAGAGGTTCCATGAAATCTAAATCCATGATAATTTTGTGCATCGACCGCACGAACCACTCAACACTACCATGTACTCTTGGCCCTTTCCAGTCTAGGTGGTCGTTGTTGCGGGACCATATCCACTGGCAATAGCTCGCCAGTGCAAATTCATCCTGAACACTATGAATTTCTTTTCCATGTGGGAAAATGAAATTATAATTAAGGAATTCAAGTCACATTCAATCATTTAATTTGTGAGATCTAATATCATCTACTGGTTTAGATTCCTATATGTTGTTCTCACTTATAATGGAACTAACATTCATGCAGCCGAACTGATGAAATTGTACACCAAGTACAACATCCGTTCTAATCATACCTATCTTTATCATGAGAAAGAAAATGGTATGATCAAGGCATTCAAGAAAACACCCTATTACGTTTTGTAGAAGATGGTTGGTAAGAACAAGATGAGTTTACCAGATATACGCACCAATGCTCTCTGGAATAATTGGAAGAAAACTCTTAATTCAACTCAGGTGACCCCATATTCCCTAGTGTCCAGAATGGATATAGCATCCCACCTTTTTATAACATAAACTTTCATTACATTACACAAAACTCAGGATCTTTAAGGTTTATTGTCTTGGAAACCAGAAACATAATAAATGAAAACAACATAAAACATTCTTCTTAAACACTTGAAAGGCTTCTCCTTAAATTCATCCTAGGATCATTACTGCATCTCATAACCTGGGGACATACATCAAAAGAAAGGGTGAGTAGAAGGCCTAGTAAGGGAACAAGAGAAACATTTAACATGTGAACTTGAGATACATCAACTATGTCATGAGAAAGAACTTTAAGGCATGAGAAAGAAATCATGTGGAATATCATAATAAAAATAAATTTTTTTCATAACTTTAAGATGTGTCTACATCATTTAACATAGAAAATCATGAACATATAACCAAGTTCCATCCCCATGGGGTAATTTGAAAATTACCAAGGTTATTCACCAAGATATCGTGAAAATTGTAATCTCTAGTGGTTACATCATTACCCAATGCATTGGAGCGCTATTCGGGCACACCCTTAAATTTGCCTTTATTATCATGTGAGACACATATATCATCATCAAAAATTTCATAAATAACCCATATATCATAAAATAAATGGGTTTCATTTCATAATCATAACGTTTTAAAAACTACATTAAAGACATGATCTTTACGTCATTTTAAACCCACAGAAGGGGAGAGTGGGTTTCATGTATGTAAATCCCAGAATTTAAAATAGAAAATTTTTGTATATATGTGAATACCACTGTAGAAATTAGAGGTTTGAGTATTCATTTTAATAACATAAAATAATTTTGAGAAAAGAGAGAGGCATTTTGAGATGAAAATTCTGCAGCATAATGGCTATGATTCGGGGTTTTAGAAAACATTGAAAAGAGAGGGGACATGGGTCAAATATTCATAAATGACCCATAAAACAGTATAGGGACAGAATAATAAGGATACATGAACATGGTAATGAAATTTCAAGGACATACCATTTGAAATGAAAAACATGGAAGGAAGAAAAAAATAAGATTTCTCTAATGAAAATTTGGCAGCCTAACGGCGTCACTTAAACTTCAACCAAAAATGAATTGATGAGATAAAATACGGTCTCTCATCATATGAACATAAAAGATCAGTATTATTGATATAGATATCATACCCCAACATAATAAAAATGAACTTTAAAGACTTGACATGTTATTAGAACTTTGAAAAGGGAGAAAGGTGCAAGGACCACTTAAAAATTTAGCAGCCTAACGCATCAGTTAAAAATTCAAAATATTGAATTTAAGAGATCAAATGGGGTCTCTCATCATATGGTCATAAAAGATCAGTATGATAGATATAGAGATAATACCCCAACATAACAAAAAGGAACTTGAATGAATTGACATGAAAGTAGAACTTCAAAACGATATGGGTGAAGAACCACTTAAAAATTCGGCAGCCTAACGACGCCACTTAAAACATCAAAATACGGAATTGAAGAGATAAAATGGGGTCTCTCATCATATGATCATAAAATATCAGTATTATTAATTTAGAGATAATAACCCAACATAATAAAATGGAACTTGAAATACTTTACATGAAAATAGATCTTGAAAAATGAGAAGGGAGAAAGAATCTGTTACAAAAAGTTCGGCAGCCTAACGGCACCACTTAAAACATAATAAAACAAAATAATGAGAGTAAGAGGGGATATCTAATTATTTGAAAATGAAAAGGTCAGTTAGTGGAGTATAAAATAACACACTTTAACATAAGAACACAGAGCATAAAATAAATCACATAAACGAGATTTCTTGAAAAGAAAGAGAGAGATCGGATCCCTTACCTTAAAACGTAACTCTTAAAACTCAATGGTTGGGACCTTAAGGGATTGGGGGCACCTTGGGAGGACTCCTTGGGTGGTAATGAGACCAGAACTTTGTTGGGGGAGAGTGGGGAGTCGAAATGATGAGAGGATTGCTTGGTATTTATAGGAAAAGTGAGGGGACAATGCATTAATGGCCAAGGGACACCCCAAAAGTGGTTTTCTCAAAACCATGGGCCCTCCCATGGTACTTCCCATGGAGTTAGGCCACATGGGGCCCCCAATACAATAATCCATCATCATTGGTCGTCCAACCCATAAAATATCTTATGAAATCATCATGACACAGTTATGATGTCATTAAACATACCGAAACCCTAAAACAGTATTTTTACTATTCACTAAAAATTCAACTTTCTCAGAAAAATCCCAAAATTTCACCTTAACCAAATATCAATGCTCTGATTTCAAAAATGAACTCCATTTTATAAAAATAATTTTCTAAATACTTTTAATTTAATTTTTAAATAAATACACTATTCACCGAAAATTCATTTTTTTCAGATAAATCCCCAAAAATTACCTTAACATAATATCGATGCTCTGAGTTCAAAAATGAAATCCATTTTATAAAAATAATTTTCTAAATATTTATAATTTAATTTTTATTTAAAAAACACTATTCACCGGAAAAAAACTAATACTTGAATAATAATATATGAAACCGTTATTTAACCATTTTATTGAATCACATTACTTAATCAAGGTGCCTAGATTATATTAATACTTTATTTAAGTGAGATTACTAATCTATTTGGCCACATTACTAATCATAAGCATAAAATCACTATTCATAATTTATTATTCATCAAAAATTATGTGGATCTTATTAGACTCTAAATTTCATACTGAACATAATTGTCGAAGACCATTTTTTGAAAATCATTACACACTTTTAATTATTTAATCTTTACATAAACATTTTTAAAATATCTTTTTTCTAAAATTCATAAAAAATATGCATACTATATTTATCCGGTCATTTGAAAATTCATAAACATTATCATAAGAAGAAATCCCATTTTTTATTTAAAACAAAGGATTACACAAGGCAGTTACGGTCTCCTTACATAGCCCCTTATCACCCCAGCATAGGACCTAAGTGTAAGGTGTGCTAAGGTGAGATAATTCGAGGGAGGCTCGGCCAACATCGCACGAGTAGTAATTTCTATCAGTTTGAACTTCTCGCGAAGGCGATTCCATTCTAACTTCACACGAGGAAGTTCATCTTGGGTTTGGTCTAGAGAACAGCCTAGTGGTGCTACCTCCTTCCCAAGTTCGGTTAGATGGGATTCGATCGGTCCAAGACTACTGGGTGAGGCCATCGAATTTTCTTTCTATAATAATTAACCAAGATTACTTGTATTTAGAGACAATAATCAAAATGTTTAGTTTCCAGTGGTTATATTGACCAATGGTCATATAACAGTCAAAACCCAACGGCCTCATTTTAATTATACTCATGTTATCAAATGAAACATTTTTGTTGAGCATATAAAAAAATAACACACAAAATTAGGAAACAAGATTTATTCAAAATTTCGGGTTGTTACAATCTTCCCCCCTTAAGAAATTGCGTCCTCACAATTTTTAAAATTGGGTTTTTAAATTTAATTGAGAGTCCCACATCAGAAAAGGAGTTAGTAAAACTATTACTTTAAAATAAAGAGAGGTAAGTACAAAAGTCACTCGAGTTAACCCACACTAGGATTCCATGTAGGAAAACATGGACATGGAGGAGAAAACAAAGGGTCATGTTCTGAGGGAGAGTGATAGAGAACATGATTAGGAGAAAGTTAACCATAAGAAAATCCCAAACTTATGATGTGTGTAAACAGTCTTTGATTACCTAGTAGGAAATGTAAACCAACAACGTTTTTGTTTTATGTTTCTTTTCATAATTTTGAGGAATTAATTTACTACAAAGAACAAAAATATAAGGAAATATACCTACCTTAATGTAGAGTTTCATCCTTTAATAAGTTTCTACCAAAACTAATCTTTTATCCAAATGATGAGCATTCAAAACTACTTGGTCTCATCAAAACACAAGAATAATCTTCTAAAGAATCACATATTCCACAAAAGAAAAACTATCTATATTTAAACATTTATCCCAAAAACAGAAAGGGTAAGATAAAACAACTCTTCAAAAAGAACGATTCCCATAGGAAGGGAAACTAATTTTAAATCTTCAAAGTTCCACGGTACTACCCAGAGTTCATCATAGACCATTCCGTAATTAACTGCCCTTAAAATTCCTCAAAATAACCCAAACTAAGATTGAAACCCAATACAAGAAGGACTTGATAACATAGTCTTCCAAGATAAACTTTATCGTTCATCTCCAAACAACATGAACACTCCTAACATATTATAACCAAAGTAACTAACCTAAACATATTTTCCCAAGATAGGTCAATAATTTCCATAAGTAACCTATAATACCATAAGTTCACCTTAAATTCGTTGATTCTTTAAAATATAACTCAACCATTACTCCTCAAAGAAAATAATGTAGTAATCTATTTACCTCAATCAAATAAGGTTCCCAAAATAGTGAATGTCTTCCAAAATAATAATCATCTTTTAATCCCGTAATCATCTCTGTCATATTAATACGGCAATCGTCACATTTTCTATCACATTGGTTGTTGGGATATGTTCTTCCATTTCCCACCATTAACTAAGAAGAGAAAGTATAATTAGGGACTTAAATACTTATCCAATAATCATGAAAAGGAACTTAAATCATATAAGGATAACTTGTAGAAGAAAATTATACCCTAACTTGTGATCCCCTAGGTTTAAAACTAGGTTATCCATGATCATATATCCTTATATGAATCTTTATTTTATTTTATATTTGTTCCTTTAATAATGGTTCACAGAAAGCTTATGCTTTTACCAAATCATATCCCCCGAGAGTTTCGTAACTAAGAGTGCAGCAAGGCCTGTTGTCGTGTACCAGTTCCCATTCGAGTCTTGCTCAAGGCGGTGTTTTCGGGTTTTACCCCTATGTACATCTGTGCCAGAGCCACTTGTACCTGCTCGTATCCAGACAGGGATGTATTTTCTTGGCAACCCCTTACTCAATACTCACCAAAATACCAGGAAGATTTCCAATATATAAACAATTCTATAGGCTTCTTCCAAAAGTTTTCATATCCTAATTTCCACAAATAAATAAACCATACTTTGATACCAACTATAGAATCCCACCTTTTTATAAAATAAACTTTCATTACATTAAACAAAACTGAGGATCTTTAAGGTTTAGTGTCTTGGAAACCAGAAACATAATACATGAAAACAACAGAAAAAATTCTTCTTAAACACTTGAAAGGATTCTCCTTAAATTCATCCTAGGATAATTACTGCATCTCATAACCTGGGTACATACATCAAAAGAAAGGGTGAGCAGAAGGCCCAGTAAGGGAACAAGAGAAACATTTAACATGTGAACTTGAGATACATCAACTATGTCATGAGAAAGAAGTTTATGGCATGAGAAAGAAATCATGTGGAATATCATAATAAAAATAACATTTTTCATAAAATTAAGATGTGGATACATCATTTAACATAGATAATCATGAACATATCACCAAGGTCCATCCCCAAGGTGTCATTTGAAAATTACCCAGGTTATTCACCAAGATATCGTGAAAATTGTAATCTCTAGTGGTTACATCATTACCCAATGCATTGGAGCGCTATCAGGGCGCACCCTTAAATTTTCCTTTATTATCATGTGAGACACATATACCATCATCAAAAATTTCATAAATAACCCATATATCATAAAATAAATGGGTTTCATTTCATAATCATAACGTTTTAAAAACTGCTTTAAAGACATGATCATTACGTCATTTTAAACCCACGGAAGGGGAGAGCGGGTTTCATGTATGTAAATCCCAGAATTTAAAATAGAAAATTTTGGTATATATGTGAATACCTCTATAGAAATGATATCTTTGAGTATTCAATTTATAACATAAAATAATTTTGATAAAAGAGAGGCATTTTGAGATGAAAATTCTGCAGCATAATGGCTATGTTTCGGGGTTTTAGAAAACATTGAAAAGAGAGGGTACATGGGTAAAATATTCATAAATGACCCATAAAACACTATAGGGACAGAATAAGAAGTATAAATGAACATGGTAATGAAATTTCAAGGACATACCATTTGAAATAAAAAACATGGAAGGAAGACAAAAATAAGATTTCTCTTCTGAAAATTCGGCAGCCTAACGGCGTCACTTAAACTTCAACCAAAAATGAATTGATGAGATCAAATAGGGTCTCTAATCATATGAACATAAAATATCAGTATTATAGAAATAGAGATCATACCCCAACATAATAATAAGGAACTTTCAAAACTTGACATTGAATTAGAACTTTGAAAAGGGAGAAAGGTGAAAGGACCACTTAAAAATTTAGCAGCCTAACGCACCACTTAAAACATCAAAATAATGAATTGAAGAGATCAAATGGGGTCTCCCATAATATGGTCATAAAATATCAGTATGATAGATATAGATATCATACCCCAACCTAACAAAAAGGAACTTGAAATAATTGTCATGAAAGTAGTACTTCAAAACGAGAAGGGTGAAGAACCACTTAAAAATTCGGCAGCCTAACTACGCCACTTAAAACATCAAAATACTGAATTGAAGAGATAAAATGGGGTCTCTCATCATATGATCATAAAAGACCAGTATGATAAATTTATATATCATACCCCTACATAATAAAAAGAAACATGAAATACTTTACATGAAAATAGATCTTGAAAAATGAGAAGGGAGAAAGAATCCGTTACAAAAATTTCAGCAGCCTAACGGTGCCACTTAAAACTTCATAAAACGAAATAATGAGAGTAAGATGGGATCTCTCATTATGTGAACATGAAAATTTCAGTAAAATTAGTATAAAATAACACCCTTTAACATAAGAACATGGAGGATAAAATAAATTACATAAAAGAGATTTCTTGAAAAGAAAGAGAGAGATCGAATCCCTTACCTTAAAACATAACACTTAAAACTCAATGGTTGGGACCTTTAGGGCTTTGGGGAACCTTGGGAGGACTCCTTGGGAGCTAATGAGACCATAAAGTCGTTGGGGGAGAGTGGGGAGTCGAAATTATGATAGGATTGCTTGGTATTTATAGGAAAAGTGAGGGGACAATGCATTAATGGCCAAGGGACACCTCAAAAGTGGTTTTCTCAAAAGCATGGGCCCTCCCATGGTACTTCTCATAGTGTTAGGCCACATGGGGCCCCCAATACAATAATTCATCACCTTTGGTCGGCCAACCCATAAAATATCTCAGGACATCATCATGACACAGTTATGATGTCATGAAACATACCGAAACCCTAAAACTGTATTTTTATTATTCACTAAAAATTTAACTTTCTCAGAAAAATCCCAAAATTTCACCTTAACCAAATTTCAATGCTTTGATTTCAAAAATTAACTTCATTTTATAAAAATAATTTTCTAAATAATTTTAATTTAATTTTTAAATAAATACACTATTCACTGAGAATTCATTTTTTCAGAAAAATCCCCAAAAATTACCTTAACATAATATCGATTCTCTGAGTTCAAAAATGAAATCCATTTTATAAAAATAATTTTCTAAATATTTATAATTTAATTTTTAATTAAAAAAACTCTATTCACCCGAAAAAAACTAATACTTGAATAATAATATATGAAACTGTTATTTAACCATTTTATTGAATCACATTACTTAATCAAGGTGCCTAGATTATATTAATACTTTCTTTAAGGGAGATTACTAATCTATTTGGTCACATTACTAATCCTAAGCATAAAATCACTATTCATAATTTACTATTCATCAAAAATTATGTTGATCTTATTAGACTCTAAATTTCATACTGAACAAAATTGTCGAAGAACATTTTTTGAAAATCATTACACATTTTTAATTATTTAAGGTTTACATAAACATTTTTAAAATATCTTTTTTCTAAAATTCCTAAAAAATATGCATACTATATTTATCCGGTCATTTGAAAATTAATTAACATTATCATAAGAAGAAATCCCATTTTTTATTTAAAACAAATGATTACACAAGGAAGTTACGGTCTCCTTACATAGCCCCTTATCACACCAGAAAAGGACCTAAGTGTAAGGTGTTCGAAGGTGAGAGATTTCGAGGGAGGCTCGGCCAACATCGCACGAGTAGTAATTTCTATCTGTTTGAACTTCTCGCGAAGTCTATTCCATTCTAACTTCACACGATGAAGTTCGGCTTGGTATGGTCCAGAGCAAAGCCCAGTGGTTCTACCTCCTTCCCAAGTTCTGTTAGATGGGATTCGATCGGTCCAAGACTACTGGGTGAGTCCATCGAATATTATTTCTATAATAATTAACCATGATTACTTGTATTTAGAGACAATAATCAAAATGTTTAGTTTCCAGCGGTTATATTGACCAATGGTCATATAACAGTCAAAACCCAACAGTCTCATTTTAATTATACTCATGTTATCAAATGAAACATTTTTGTTGAGTATATAAAAATAAATAACACACAAAATTAGGAAACAAGATTTATTCAAAATTTCGGGTCGTTACAATGGAGGTAGTCCTGCCCATCAAGATTCAATTTCCTTTGTTATTTTTATCCATATATGATCCTTAGATACCAGAAAATGTAGATGAAATTAATCTGGTTGATGTTTAAGTGCTTAACAAGGACAGGATTAGTGCCCTATTCTATTTATTGTTAGAGTTAGTGTCCTGAGAACCAACTGTTTGTACTTTGATTACGTGAATATACACTTATTAAATATTATTCATTGTTCAGCATGACTATAATATAATAATGTCCTGGAATATTTGTTGCATTAATAAGGTCATGGTAGATCCACACTATGATGAGAGCTTAATATTCCATAACAATATTCATAAATAAAGTTCTATGTTTGGATGACATACTATGATAAACACATAGTATACAGACCGTCATGTGAAATTACTCATAAGAAGATGATACTCTCTCTCATGGAGTTCTCACTTGGTAATCCCCAAGATGGGAGATTATGAGAACATATCTGCCATGAGTAATTATTCATGTCCTGGTGTCATTGGAGATTTCTATCTATGAGCCTGGGTAATGGTCCTCAGACTTAAATATTATCATTAACTCATGTCATGACTCACGCACATAGATTTACTAACGAAAACAATCATCAAGACAGTTGGCGGGAAGTAGGGTATATTTGGTGCATCACGAACGACTTATTGTTGATGGATAATTCAAGGAAGGATTTGTCCCTTCCATATTTATGGGAGTAGATATCTCGGGCCTTTGATTGAAATAAAACTATCGCCCAAATTCTATGGACTTGGTGTAATGACGAGTTTATTTCTGGAAGTCAAAGAATGAAAGATCTAGCATATAGGTTTATAACAATTCCTCGAAACCTTCATGATGAAATATTGAGACATAGGGATTAAATTACATGGTAATCATTCATATGAGTTGACTTGTCAATGTGACATCATCTTATTTCTCTTGGGTTCATTGACCTGTTTCTAAACATATATCTTGGACATTAGGCAAGCCCGCCAATTGCCAAAGATATAGAGGTCTATATGGTCACAAAATAAGTGTCTTCAAGTATCTCAAGTAGAATAAATATTATTCCCGTACGTGTTTTAATAAAAATTCAAGGAAGCATAAATCGTTTTAAAATTTGAGGAAAAATAAAATGAAAACATGTACACACCGTGTATTAATGATTACATGCACTGTAGTTTTTATTTTGAATACAAGTACACATCGTGTATTAATGATTACACACCTTGTAGTTTTCATTTTGGAAAGGAAATGTAAAACAACTACATTTCGTGTATTTATGATTACAGGCAGTGTAGTTTTTTTATGACAAACAAGTATACGCCGTGTATTAATGATTTCACGTTGTGTAGTTTTTCTAGTCAGGATTCTGAGGATATAATATTGTTTTATTAAATTATATTTATTATAATATGTGTGGGCGCATGATAAGGAATTAATTATTTGACACATGGGTTTTAAATAAGAGTTAATGAAATAAATAAAACATGTAACACATTTATTTTTTGTCATAACTCTATATCCTCAAAGCTGATTATAAATATCCTCATAACCCCAATAATTTTCCCCAATCTTTGTGCACAGCAATTCTGGATAATTCCCTTAAGGCTGAAAGAATTCCTTCTTCCAAGAATTCTCTCAAGACTCAGAAAGATCATCCTCCATTAGATCAAGACAATATAAGGTGGAAAATTCAAGAAGCATATTATCCATACTAGCACCCGAGGATTCCTTTGGTGTAGTCCAGAGATACGTGTTTCTTTTGTTGATCACCGCTAGAGGAAGTCTACTCATGGCATCTACAACGCAATGACAAATCACATCGTAACTTGATCAGAAATATCAGTGAAGAAAGAACACCATAAAAGGAACTTCTTGTCAATTAATTAAATTAATTATAATCAACCTATGATGATCCTCCTTTATGGTTTCGGGAATTTTTTTATTCTTTGTCGATTTCTGTGATTCGATTCGTAGATTCTGGCATTTATCATTATATTGATCAAGGATTGGTCATTGCTAATGAAAAAAAAGAAATGTTGGCACATCCACCCACGAACATCCACTGTGCCCAGAACCTTCAAATGGTATCAGAGGGGTCAAAACGTTGACTATAGTTATTTAATTTTCATTGATAATTTACGCATTTATATTTGATTAAATTCAAGATAAATCACTCTATAAAACAGAATGAACAAAATTTGTTCATCCTCATTTGTTTCTCGATTCACATCATAAAAACGATATTTTAATTTTAATTTTGGAAAAAATAAAAACGAGGAACTCATTTGGAGGATCCTCTCATTTTATTTATACAACATAAGAATACACGACGTGTAGTGAAAACTACACGCCATATACTTAGGTTCATCAAACCGGTATTGGTCCTCCATACCACGCTGTGTGAATTGAGTATATCTATGTTATTAATACACTGTGTTGACCAAAAATGAATGATATGTGGAAACTGGAATACATGGCCTGTGTGTTGAATCAACACGTCATGTATTCCGATTCAACCCAAGTGAAACTATGTTCAAGGAGAAGCCGGGTACCGTGTACATGAGATTGCCACGTCGGTAACCATGTAACAAAAACGTACATGCCATGATAGATTAATCTATATGCCGTGTACTCCAAAATATCCAATGCATATAGAACACACCAAAGTCCCCAGTGTGTACTTTGGATAAGATGTGAAAATAAAAACAGGTTATGTAATTTTCAAAAAAAAAATCACCAAGATTATTCCAAAGTACACAGACCCATACAAGAAATATGGATGAGAAGAATCACAAGGAAACTCAAAAACGAATTTAAGATAAAGAATTGATTAATTATAAGATCACAATTAATTTACTTCAAGTGTGACATATCATAAATAATAGATTGATTAAAATAATTTGAATACAAAATATGCGTAAATGTCATTGCATGCTATGGAGGATCATGATCTAGACTAAAGACCCTTTCTATATGTATGGTTTCATTTATATTTATTTAATTTATATTCATGGGCCTGGGAGGCTTATTCTAATAAAATGTAGGCCCTACATGCCCATGGTTTCCTTAATATATACCCCATGTAATGGAGGATCCCCCATGCCAAAGGTTATGGTTCAAAATCCAAAGATGAGGTGAAACCAACCCAAAAAGAAACAATGGTGGATAGGTGGGAGCTGTAGAACATGAACCATCGGGTTCATTGTGTTTTTTCCTAGGCCATGGTTAGCTTATCAAAACTGCTAGACAATATAAACAACAGAAGATCATGATCATGACATATTATTTTATTTCTGTCTAATTTCATGGTTTATTTAATAAGTATGTGTTGTCGCAATCACATGATTTATGATATAAAAAATAATGCAAAGACAAAATAAAATAAAAATTGGACTATACGTAAACATTATCATAACATGGTTAGTCACTTAAGCCAGCACCACATAATATTAAAAAGCATGTGATAATGCGAAACAACGCATAAAGGATTAAAATCCACCACATACCATATTAAGTCAAATCAAGCCTTCTGTTACTTGATTAATGGAAAGACTCAACAAAACTATGTGTTTGAACCACCCTTGTTGGACTCTTACATTTATAAAGGAAGCTGTTATGAATGTTTCTGGTTGACGTAAACATTTTACATCAAGAGGAGAATCCCTTTCTTGGATTGTTGTAAAATGGAGGCAAGAGTTGGGGAAATCCAAGTCATGGTTTTATGATTGGGGAGTCCACTCAACAGATCAAGGAACTGTAAGCTCACAGTTGGAAAAGACCTTCCTTCGAAAATACCATTAAATAATTTGACCAACCCTCGTTTGGGTTATGCAATGGGGAATAAGGATCCTTTCCACTTGAATTTCATCGCAATTGGACATTCCCATTTCAATGGTGGGGGCCATTGGGACTCAATAAAATAGTGGGATAATTAATAAATTCATCTATTATTTCTCATAAAATGAAATCAATAATGTACTGATAAATATGCTCTTTTGATTTGTAGAATCAATATGACAAACTAGTCAACCAAATTTTCTCTGCGATGAATTATGGATAAAGAAAATATACTCACCAGCAGTAACTTTCTGGATTGATTTAGGCACCTTCAAGTTTCCCTACACTATGAATGAATTTTTTAAGTGATGGAGTCCTCACTTCCTAATTCTCCTGCCCATGGGGAAAGTGATGATGATTTCATAAGCTATGATCAATATTGGACGATGCACTCGACGTTCAATGTTTGATGTTATCATCAATGTCATGTGATCTCATGAAGTTTCATGAAGAAATTGATGCCTACAACATGCTCGAGCACCTCCGTGGTCTATACTAGGAGAGAGCAAGACATTAAAGGTTTGAGATCTCTGAGGCTCTATTTCAAATAAAACTTGTAGGGGGTTCCCCATCTGGGCCTCATGTAGTCTTGCTAATTAGCTATGTTGAGTTCTTCGAGGTTCTAGGGTTTAAACTCCATGAAGAAGTGGGTAGCAATCTCATTATTGCATTACTGCCCCATAGATTATTTAACATCGTAGTAAATTTAATCATGAACAACATTGAAAAGTCTCTATCTGATATTCTTATCCTTATTCGCCAACTAGACAATGATATGAAGCGTGAAAAGAATTCTGTCATATGGTGAAAAAAAGGAAAGGGAGGGTGAAAAGATTTACTCCCAAAGCTTATTCAACGCCTTCAAAGAAGAGGAAGATCAAAGTGGATTCAAGAGAACAAGAGGTTGTTTGATTCGTATATGGAAAGAAGGGCCACTAGAAGAAAAATTTCACCCAGCCATGGTAGCAAGGGGAATCTTTAATTGCGTTTCTTATCGAATTAGATCTACATGTTTCTAAAAATTAGGTATTAGATACTGCTTCTGGTTCTCACATCTGTATAAAAATATAGGAACCAAGTAGATTCAAAAATATTGACCGAGTTGAGGTGGATATGTGAGCAGCCAATAGAGCCAGAATCGTTGTTGTAGCTATCAAAGACTACCACCTCACATTGCCTACCGGGATGGTCTTGGTGTTAAAAGGATGCTATTATGTACCCTCTGTAACCAAAAACATTATTTCAGTATCTAAATTAGATACTGATGGATTCATCTTCAATTATGGAAATGAATGTTGCTACTTTTAAAATGATAGAATTTTTTTTGGTAGGGCACATTTATATAACGGCCTTTATGTGTTAGACTACACAATCCAAGTAATGGAAATCGATGAAAAAGATAATGCACATGGCTCATATGACACCCAACTTTGGCATCACATGTTAAGTCATGTCAATGAGAAACGTTTTACAAAATTACATAAAGATGCGTTTTTATATTCTTTTGAAATAAAACTACTTGGTGTATGTCATGCGTGTCTACAAGGAAAAATGATCAAATCCCCATTTAGTGGGACAAGTGAAAGGGCTAAAGAGCTTCTAGAATTAGTTCACATAGATGTGTATGGACCATTTCCTGTAGAGGCCCAAAGCCTGACGTACATAGACATTACATTACTTTTTCGGAATACTTAATACATAACAAAAACCAACAATAAAGGATCATAATAGTTTAGTGTCTTTAGAAACTCGGAACAAAATCTTCTAATTGTTGTGAAAGAACTTCATCATCTCCCATAAAGATCTTACCCTTCTGTTTTCTTACCTAAAATTTTTCTTTATATCATGGGGAAAAGAAAACATATAAAGGGTGAGATCAAATGCTCAGTAAGGGTAATAATGGATAGAATAAAACAAACCATATATATTTGAACATAAAAACATGAACATAATGTTTAAACATCAAAATCATGAGAAATGAAATAAAACATGGCAGTAAATAAGGAATAAATCATAATGGAACATAAATCACGAAAAAATATCATGGTAATAAAACATGTAATTGTGGAAAACCATTAATCACATGATATGATTTATATAGTTGCGAAGGCATTGCTGCCAATACAATCTTAGTGGACAAAGTCTCTTTCTCAATAGAGTTCACTCCTCATTCCAGTACTGTATAACTGAACTGGATTAACATACCATTCCAACCATGTCTATATCATGAGATATAAATCTTTACCAAATGAATTTGAGGGAGATATAGGTCCCACACATCTCATAATGAAATCATTCTGACTTGTTCCACAAAATATACATAAATCATTCATCAAAACCTAATGAATAAAATGGGTTTCATAAACATCATCACATCATCACATAATCCATATAAAACAAATGGATATAATTTCATCATAAGAAAAGTGAAACCATGAAAATCATAGAGATATTATACATGAAACATACACATATGAAATAATATCATCTTAGATGGAAACTGATTTTGATAAAATACTTGAAATGAATTATTGATGAAAATATCAATTCTTTTCAAAATGATTTTATTTTCACAAAATGGCATGTAATTTTAATAGAAAAGAACTTTTTTTGAAAATAATCATGAAATATTTTAAAGGAACCCTTATGAAACTTAGGCATTATGGAACTGTAAAAATCAGTTCATGCCGTATAAGTTAAACAAACTTTCTTCTCGTACTTTTGCTGGAAAAGTCAAAAAGTACCCCGTATGGTAATCAAAAGAATGATTCCTTAAATACCATGTAGTAAAAGTAAAAAATGGGCAAAAAATAATTTAAACATATATGAATCCATTTTTAGAAAATAGGGACATGGATTATAAATATAACCCCAGTAAATACTTACGAATAAACAACATAGGATAAAAACGAGATTGGAAAAGTTATCCCTTACATTATTTCTAATTTCATCTCTAGGTGTCCGAGACTCCTGTATAGTGGGTTTAAACATATTATTAACGTGTAACAGAACCACAATAATATTTATTATATCATATATGACTCACTTATGACTTTATATTATCTGTTCATTTTTCAATTCAATGTTAAAGCAGCATTTTGGGTAAAATCTTTTCATTTATCATCAGTGTTTTGACTTGTAATTATTAATATGATTACATAGATAATGATTACTTAATTCCAGAATATAAAACATGATTTATATATAATATATATTCAGATTATACATATATATAATATATCGATAAATGGAAATGAATACACCGTTCATCGAGACGGTAGGTCGTTCGTACGCATGAACATTGTTTTTCGTTTCCTTATTGAATTGAATGGAATTAAGTTGATGACATTCATATATATACATAAATCTAGTAGCATTATTAATTAATATATTTCATTATTACTTATTAAATATACTTTATAATTATTCTTGAATTGTTATCATGGAAAATGAATCTCATCATGTCGTAGAGACGGTATTCCGTACGTAAGCACGAGCAATGATATAGTTCCCATATTTATTGAATGGTATTGGAGTGGATGATATAATATCCTTGAACTAGTATGATGTTATAATAATTATATATATAGTTATTATTTACACCATTATACCCTTCCAAGTAAGGTGGTGGTGGAAAAACTGATTACACCACGGCGTGGAGACGGTATTCCGTAAGTACGCGTGCACGGTGATTTAGTTTTCCATAGGATGGATAAAAGGTGAAATTGGGTTGTTTAATATTTAAAATAACATATCATTATATAACTAATATTTATGTTATTACTTTATAATGAAAAAACTAAATAATATTAAGTATAAGAAGAAAGAAACATGAAAGAGTTGGTAGAAGAGATTACATCTCCGTCGACACAACTCCTTTAAACTTCCTTTTAGGGCACTAGAGTTGGTCTTTTGAGAATAACATAACATATAAGATGTAACTAGATAGGTTAATAAGAGGAATTTGTAGGGGTTGTCTGAGATTCAGGTCTCAAAAGGGCCTGAAGAGAAGAGGGACGAGGTGCCCTTTTTAGAAGGGAGGAGAGGGGCACCTTTGGAAAAACATAAAATATTATTTTATAATAAAGTCATATTCGGTTTATAATATCTCCAAATTGATTTATTTCTATTCTAAAGAGGGTATGGGTCGAAATCCTCTCAAAAAATATCTTTTAGAAAATTTTAGGTTACTATTTTAACCTTATCATTTAGATTTAACTCTAAGTTAAATAATTTATCTTTTACCGTGTCTTCTTGTTTTTTACATTACATGGTTAATAAACTTACTATAACAAGCCAAACGAACCCCAAGTGGTTAATTATTAATATATATAACCTTATTTAAGTCATTTGGCCTAACCATATATTTTTAAGAATATAATAACAATCAATAATATAATATTTGTTTTAAAAACTATTTTTTCCCAATTTTGACACTATTTGGTAATTGATTTTTGTTAAAATCATAACAACATGATTAGTTCGAAAAAAGTTAATTAAACAAATAATAACATGTCATATTAACCTTAAAAATTATTTTAATTCATTAAAAGTCTCAAATTACATTTATTTGGGTATTTATAATATCAATTATTTAAATATTTCATTATTTGGGTAATTACTGCATCACCATTGTGTCATAAATAAATTAAATTATTTAATGTCTAAAAATTATAAATAAAATACCACTAGGTAGTAAATCATATTATATTCCTAATTAATATTTACAGTAGAATTTACCTTATGTATAACACTATATTAAATATGTTTTAGTTATTAAACTATGATTTTAACAATTTTAACTCTTCTTTAAATAAAATAATAATAAAATCCCTAATCTAATCCAAGTGGAACTAAAGGGAAATATTTTATTTCTAAGGTTGTTTTTGGTCGAATTAAACTTATCCAATTGAATTTGGACATGTTTTAGAGTAATAATAATATCATTTTACCCTTAATTACCCTATTTACTTTTAACCGTAGTAAATAAAAGTAAAAAGGTACTATTCAAAATTAATTATTTTTATCTTATTGAACCACATTTTACTTCTTGATATTAACCATGTCTCTCGTATTTTCAAAATTCCACTCATAGATGTGGTAAAATTATGTTTTATGTAAGTTTGCAAAAAGCTCCTAGGAGGTAGGTAAAAAATGGTGAAAAGTTAAAAAAATATATATCGAAAATTATTATAAAATGACTCCAATGAATTACATTGAACTTATATAGGTATTATGTATCAATTTGTTCCTAAAAAAATTTAAATAAAATAAATAATTATTTAAATAAAAATTCAGTTTTTAAATAGTAACCCTATGTTTTCACTATTCATCTAAAAATGAATGTTTTCAGAAAAATACCAAAAATTCACCCTAGGCTAATTTAGATATTCCGAATCCAAAAATGAAGACCATTTTGAACGATTAAATTTATAAAATTTCAAAAAGTTGGTAATACTATTCATAACGGTTAGTTCATAATAATATTAAAATAATATCTTGTTTTGTGAAACATTGTATTGTGTACTACACATGATATTGAAGAACTTCTTGATTGCGTGTAATGCATGCCAAGTCAGGGCTGCGTGTAGTGAAAGCTCCGTTTGGTGTTGCATATAACATAATCAAAATTTATTTTATTTATACATTAAACAAAATCTATACTTAATGTTGCATAAAATAATTTCCACAAATCGAACTTGAAATTGTGTGTAACACGAGCCATAAATAGTGTTGCGTATACTACAAACTAATACATTGTTGCGTATAGTACTAGCTAATATTTGTGTAGTGTATAATATATGAAATCAAAAAAATTAAATATAATATATCTCATAAAATCTCGGGGGTGTTACATTCTACCGCCCTTAAAAGGGATTTCGCCCTCGAAATTCGTCGGAGTTATAAACCGTTTACTACTTGAAAGTTTCATACATTGAAACCCACATCATAAAAAGGAATACTAAATCATCATTTTAAAACGGAAAGTTAGAAACAAAATGAATACCCAAAGTAACTATCACTTGGGTTCCAACATAGGAGTATATATGTAAAAATATGGATATGAAAGAGAAATCTAACAGTCATGTTCTGATGGAGAGTGGTAGAAAACCTGTCTAGGAAAAATCCAACAATCGCAAAGCTGTAAATTTGTGATGATCTAAGGTATCATCTGATTAATCAGATATAAGAGTACAAGGAAAACATTTTTGGTTTCCAAGATCATTTCCCTAACATTCATGAACTTTTACATAAAGAGAAATACTTACTTTACTTCAGTGTAATATCATCGTTGGTCATTCCATGAACAATTTCCACTTCACCTCTATTTAAAGAAATGAAGATGAATTTTTCATTCATGAAGTGTTAGCAGATCATGCAATATAATGATAAGTCATCCCATCTGTTTCTATCACTAAAAGGTTAGCATAAATTATTAAATGTACATAAGTCCATCTATGGTGAGATTAATCGTATATGATTCCAAAAATGGAATTATACTTGATCTATCATACCACTTATTACAATAAAACTAATTCCTACTAACTAGGGACTTCCTATGGGATAGTGGTAGGTGATAAAGGCATGTCACACTTTGGTTGTGAGTTCGATTCACACAACCTTGTCCGACGCGACGGGTTGTCGCCCGTCCTGCAGGTTGTCCTTTTTCTAAAACTACATTTTTATAACATCCCATCAATAATATCGAAAAAACTTTCTATCCTTAAACAATACTAACTTATGTACAACATAATCTATTCCAATATTTAGGTTTATCTAAAATACTTCTGTACAATCTTATAGTATAAAGAGATCAATTACTAGAAATGTTATCAAACAAACATGTGAATACCATCATTTATCCCACATATATCATACGATATATCTTGTTGGTCACAATCCAAACATGTAAATACCATAATCACGTATTCACTTGAAAAATGAATACCCATTGAACCTTAGTGAAAACATGAATGCTGTCAAAAGTTAACTCTTTCCACATAGCAAAATCCCTAAAAATATTTATACTCAAACCATGATATCAGTCATGAGCTCATTTCATTTTCTCTTTGTACCTTCATTAGGCACATATCATCTTCCTTCCAAATATATTTCAATCACTTTTCATGGTTACCCGTACCATATAATTTTGGAAAACTAATACATAGATATTCCAAAATTCCATGATACCATAAATGAGATTCCAGGATACTATTTTGAAATCCCATTACATAAACACTTAATCATTACACAACATCATTTTCATACTAATAATCCCAAATAGTTATTGCATGTGACTTCCAATTATCCTTTTATTTTAGAGGATGCTCACGTTGATCATCATTAACCCTTGGATTAGGGAATTGATTAGCATAATGCCCCATTTCCTTGCACTTGTATCATTGAAGTGTTGGGGGAGCATTCTCTGTAGTCTTTTCTCTATTCACGTCATTAGAAACCTTTTTCCAATTACTTCGGCACTCGGATTCTCGATGACCTTCTTTTCCACACTTGAAACAATTTCTAATACCTTTTAGACAATCTCCACCATGCTTTTTTCCACACATTGAGCATAAAGAAACATTCATCTTTTTTTCACTATTGTTCTGAGATTTCTCCTTGAACTCCAACTTTTGTTTCTTGTAAAAACCATGAGATGGATATGTAACACCAACTTCCAGTTCGACGTTGATATCACAATGAACAATTTCTTCATAGCTATTGAAGTCTCTTATAGCTAATTCCATTCAAAGATTTGATTTTAAGCCACTGAAGAGGTGATCAACTTTACTTTCAGGTTGGATGATAATGCCAAATTTATACCTTGAAAGCCTTTTAAAATTCGCTTTGTATCTACCAAAAGATTCATCATCCATCTGCTTAAGCTCAAGGAAATCCTTTTCTATCTTTTTTTGAAGAATATTAGGGATGTACTTAATGAAAAACTAGTTCTTTGACTCGTCCCATTCTATGGATTAAATTTCATCTCACGGCCACGTATTCTTAATTAGAGTCCACCATTGATCTGCTTCACCTTCTAAATGGTAAATAGCCCGAATAAATTCTTCATGTTCCGAACAGAGAAGCATGGAAAATATCTTTTCAATGGTACTGATCCATTGTTCAGCAACAAGTGGATCAGAAGACCCACTGAAAGAAGGGTTACGTTTCCTCATGAAGGACTCAATAGAATATTTTTCTCTTCTCTGCTCAATTAGATGTCTAGAAATATTTATAGCTTGTGTAAGTATAGCAATAATATTTTTCACTCCATCTCCCATGACATTTTTTTGTTCAGGAGGAAAATCATTGCATTGTCCATTAAATTGATCAACACGGTTCCTTCGGGTTCAAGCCATCATCTGAAACCCAAAAAGAATAGTGTGAGAGGAAAAAATCATGCCAGGGAAAACAACATAATATTGGGGGAGTAACTTCAATATCTAACATCTTAGGTTTAATTACAAGATCTTTACCGTAATTCTAGGACTATAACCTATACTTTTATTTAACCTTAGGGATATCCCTAGACATACCTTAGAAATATCACTAGGGATCTCACTAAAGTTATCACATCCTAGTTTCCAAAGGTTAACTAAACCTTTCCTCTGATATAAACTGTAAAGACCCAAATCTTGACGTACATAGACATTACATTACTTTTTTATAATACTTAATACATAAAAAAACCAACACTCAAGGATCGTAATAGTTTATTGTCTTTATAATCCCAGAACAAAATCTTTTAATCATTGTGAAAAATCTTCAACATCTCCCATAATGATCTTCCCCTTTTGTTTTCTTACCTAAAACATTTATTTATATCATGGGGAAAAGAAAGCATATAAAGGGTGAGATCAAATGCTTAGTAAGGGTATTCATGGATAGAATAAAACAAACCATATACATTTTAACTTAAAAACATGAACATAATGTTTGAAAATCAAAATCCTGAGAAATGACATAAAACATGGAAGTAAATAATGAATAGATCATAATGGAAAATCAATCATGAAAAATAGCATGGTAATAAAACATGTCATTGTGGCAAACCATTAAGCACATGATATGATTTCCATAGTAGCCAAGGCATTGCTGCTAATACCATCTTAGTGGAAAAAGTCCCTTTCTTAATCGAGTTCACTCCACATTCAAGTCCTATATCACTGAATCAGATTAACTTAACATTCCCGCCATGTATATATCATGAGATATAAATCATTACCCAATTAATTGGAGAGAGATATAGGTCCCACCCATCTCATAATGAAATCATTCTTACCTATGCCACAAAATATACATAAATCATTCATCATAACTCAAAGAATAAAATGGGTTTCATAAACATCATCCCATCAACACATTATCCATATAAAAAAAATATATATAATTTCATCATAAGAAAAGCGAAACCATGTAAATCATAGAGACATTATACTTCAAAAATACACATATGAAATAATGTCATCTTAGATGGCAATTGGTTTGGATAAAATACTTGAAAGGAATTCTTGAGGAAAATATCCTTTATTTTCAAAATCATTTTCTTTTCACAAAATTCCATGTAATTTTAAAAAAAAATGACTTTTTCTGAAAATAATCATTAAATCTTGTAAAGGAAGAATTATGAAAATTAGGCATTATAAAACCGTAAAAATCAGTTCGTGCTGAATAAGTTAAAAAAACATTCTTCTCGTACTTTTGCCGGAAAAGTCAAAAAGTTCCTCGTATGGTAATCAAAATAAATATTCCTTACATACCATGTAGTAAAAGTAATAAATGGGTAAAAATTACTTTAAACATAAATGATACCATTTTAATAAAATAAGTACATGGATGTTAAATATAACCCCAGTAAATACTTATGAATAAACAATCTCGGATAAACACGAGATTCGAAAAGTTATCCCTTACCTTAGGTCCAATTTCTTCTATATGTGTCTGAGACTCCTGTATAGTGGGTTTAAACATATCATTAACTTGTAATAGAACCATAATAATATTTATGATATCATATATGATTCACTTACAACTTTTAATTATCTGTTCATTTGTCAATTCCATGTTAAAGCAGCATTTTGGGAAAAATCGTTTCATCTATCATCCGTGTTTTGATTTGTAATTATTAATATGATTAAAAAGATCATGATTACTTAATTCAAGAATATAAAACATTATTTATTTATAATATATAATCAGAATATACATATATATAATAGATCAATAAATGGAAATAAATACACGGTTCATAGAGACGGTAGGTCATACGTACGTATGAATGTGGTTTTTCGTTTCCTTATAGAATTTAATGGAATTAAGTAGATGACATAAATATATATATATATATACATAAATCATGTAGCATTATTATTTCATATATTTAATGATTACATATTTTATATAATTTTTTATTATTCTTTAATTGTTAACATGGAAAATGAATCTTATCGCGTCGTGGAGAGGGTAATCCGTACGTACGCACGAGCGATGATATCGTTCCAATATTTATTGAATGGTTTTGGAGTGGATGATATAATATCATATAATCAGTATTATTTTATAATAATTATATATAGTTATTATTTACACCATTATACCCATCCAAGTAATGTTGTGGTGGAAAAACTTATTACACCATGGCATGGAGACGATATTCCGTACGTACGGACGTGCGGTGATTTCATTTTCCGTAGGATGGATAGAAGGTTAAATAGGGTTTTTAATATTTATAAAAAAATATCAGTATATATTTAATACTAATTTTATTACTTTATAATGAAACAAATAAATAAGAGGTAGTAGAAGAAGAAAGAAACTTGAAAGTGTCTGTAGAAGAGATTACCTCTCCCTCGACGCACCTCCTTTAAACATCTTCTTACGACACTAGATTTGGACTTTTGAGAAGATACGAACCTCTATGATGTAACTAGAGAGGTTTAGAAGAGTAATATGCAGGGGTTGCCGAGATTCAGGGTTCAAAAGGGTGTCAAGAGAAGAGGGAAGTGGTTCCCATTTTATAAGGCAGGAGAGGGGCACCTTTGAAAAAACATAAAATATTTTTTTATAATAAAGATATATTCAGTTTATAATAGCTCCAAATTGATTTATTTATAAGATAAAGTGGGGATGGGTATAAATACTATCAAACAATGGGTTTTAGACATGATTATGTTATTATTTTAACCGTATCATTTAGATTTAACTCTAAGTTAAATAATTTAACTTTTACAGTATCTTCTTGTTTTCTTACACTACATGGTTAATAAACATTATATAAAAAGCCGAAATAACCCCAAGTAATTCATTATTAATATATATAACCATATTTAAGTCATTTTCCCGAACCTTATATTTTTATGAATATAATAACAATTAATAATATAATATTTTTTTTAAAAACTATTTTATGTCAATTTTGAAACTATTTGGTAATTGATTTTTGTGATAATAATAACAAAATTATTAGTTCAAAAAAAGTAAGTTAAATAAATACTAACATGTAATATTAACCTTTAAAATTAGTTTAATTCATAAAAATTCTCAAATTACATTTATTTGGGAATTTATAATATTAATTATTTTAATATTTCATTATTTAGGTAATTACTGCATCTCCATTGTGTCATATATAAATTAAATTATATATTGTCTAAAAATTATAAATAAAATACCATTTGGTAGGAAATCGTTTTATCTTTCTAGTGAATATTTATTGTCAAATTTATCTTATGTATTACCCTATATAAAATATGTTTTAGTTATTAAACCTTGATTTTAACTATTTTTACACTTCTTTAAATAAAATAATAATAAATGTCCTAATCTAATACAACTTGACCTAAAGAGAAATATTTTATTCCTAAGGTTGTTTTTGTTCTAATTACACTTATCCAAAAGAATTACAACATGTGTTAGGGTAATAATAATATCAGTTTTACCCTTAATTACCCTATTTACTTTTAACTGTGCTAAATAAAAGTAAAAAAGTTACTATTCACCAAAAATTATTTTTATCTTATTGAACCACATTTTACTCCTTGATATTAACCATGTCTCTTGGATTTTCGAAATTACACTTACAGAAGCGGTAAAATTAAGTTTTATGTAAGTTTGAAAAAAGATCCTAGGAGGTAGATAAAATACTGTGAAAAGTTCAAATAACATTTATATATCGACAATTATTATAAAATGACTCCAATGAATTACATTGAACTAATATAGGTATTATGTACCAATTTTTACCTAAAATAAATTTTAAAAAATTAAATAATTATTTAAATAAAAAGTCGGTTTTTAAATAGTAACCCAGCGTTTTAACTTTTCATCAAAAATTGAAATTTTTCAGAAAAATACCAAAAAATCATCCTAGTCTAATTCTGATATTATGAATTCAAAAATGAAGTCCATTTTGAAAGATAAAATTTATATAATTTCAAAAGGTGGGTATTACTATTCATAACTGCTAGTTCATAATAATATTGTAATAATATCTTGTTTAGTGAAACTTGGTATTGCGTAATACACACTATATCGAAGAACGTCTGGATTGCGTGTAATGCAACCCAAGTCAGGGATGAGTGTAGTGAAAGCTCCGTTTGGTGTTGCATATAACATAATCAAAACTTATTTCATTTATACATTAAACAAAATCTATACTTAATTTTTCATAAAATAATTTCCACAAAACGAACTTGAAATTGTGTGTAATACGAGCCAAGAATAGTGTTGCATATACTACAAGCTAATACGATGTTGTGTATAGTACATGATAATCTTGGTGTATTGTATAATGTGAGACATCAAAGAAATTAAAAATAATATATCTCATAAAATCTCGGGGTGTAACATTTCCAGTTGAAGAAAGGGTTGGGTTCTTGTACATTATAACTTTTACTGATGATTTTAGTAGAAATGAATATATTTACTTAATGAGGTATAAGTCAGATTATTTTGATCAGTTTAAAGAATACAAGAACGAAGTTGAGAACCAGCATGGCAAGAAGATTAATAAACCCCACTCAGACAAAGGAGGAGAATATCTTAATCAGGACTTCATTGATTTCTTAAGGGAGTTTGGGATTCAATCTAAACTCACTCCTCCTTACGTGCCTCAGTGGAATGGTTTAAGTGAAATGAGGAACTGCACCCTGTCAAACATGGTTAGATCAATGTTGAGTCATGGGAGTCTTCCATTATCCTTTTAGGGATATGAATTTCAAACAGTAGCACACATACTAAACCAAGTACTAAGTAAATCGATAAATGGGTTTCCATACGTTTTATGGAGTGGACGCAAAGCCATGTTATCAAATTTACATTTGTGGGGTAGCGAAGCATTTGTTATGGACTCTTCAGGTATCAAGCGTACACCCTAAGGCACAAAGTGTATCATTATAGGATATCCCATGGAAACAAAGGGATTTTCTTATACAACCCCTCATATAAAAAGGTTACAGTGGTAAGACACTGAATATTCCTTGAGAGGGAGCACATATCCAAAAGAGATAGTGGTAGAGAGATAGACTTAGATGAAGTCGAGGCTCAAGTTACACATGATTTGGTACAAGAACAGATTCCACAAAGCCCTGTGGAAGAACAATCTATTCCAGAGACACAAGAACTGCGTAGGAGCACGAGAGAGGTATGAGAACCAGAATGATATGGTTTTATTGTCACTAAGGATGGTGACTCATTATTGGTTGACAATGATGATCCTCTTACCTACAAGGAACTAGTTGAAGACCCAAAAGTTTCCATGTGGCAAGAATCCATGAATTCTGAAATGGATTCCACATACCAAAACCAAGTCTGGATTTTGGTATATCCTCATGTTGATGTAAAGAATGTTGGTAATAAATGGGTATTCAAGAAGAAACTGGACATGGAGGGACACATCAGCACCTATAAGGTACGACTAGTTTCAATAGTTTTCAAAAAGCATCAAGGAATTGATAATGATGAAATGTTTTTAGCGGTTGTGATGCTGAAAACCATCATAATATTATTAGCAATTTTCGCCTACCATGAATATGAAATTTTTCAAATGGATGTCAAAATAGAATTCCATAACAGGAACCTCCAAGAAGATGTCTACATGGCACAACCTGAAGGGTTTGTGACTCTAAAGGATGCCAAAAATGTATGCAAGTTGTAGAAATCCATTTATGGATTATGGAAAGAATCATGGTCAGGGAAAATTAGCTTTGATGAAGCTGCAACCAAATTTGTATTTATTAAGAATGAATGTGAGCCTTGTGTCTACAAAATGTTTAGTATAAGTGCAGCTGTTTTCCTAATAGTATATGGTGATAACATATTACTAATTTGAAACGAATTACCTGCCTTACAGTCAGTTAAGTAATTGTTGGATAAATGCTTCTCTATGAATAACTTGGGCGAGGCAACATATATTCTTGGGATCATGATCCATCGTGATAGCTCCAAGAGATTGCTGGGCCCGAGTCAATGTACATATATTGAAAAGACACTGAAGAGATTCATAATGGAATAGTTCAATAGGGGATTGTATCCAGTGTCACATGTCCTTCATTTTTCCAAGAAAATGTGTCCTCAGACACATGAGGAAAGAAAGAAAATGGAAAGGATCCCTTATGCATCCACGAATGGATCAGTCAGGTATGATATGTTATGTACAATTCCAGATGTTTCTTACTCTTTATGTGCGGTTGGCAGATATCAATCTGATCCCGGAGACCGCAATTGGATGTCAGTCAAGACTATCCTTATGTATCAGAGGCGTACTAAGGATATGTTCCTGGTTTATGGAGGATATGAGGAACTAGTCATCAGACGACACATAGATGCTAGTTTCCAGAATGATCAAGATGACATGAAGCGGTAGACTAGATACATATTCAGTTTGAATGGAGGTGCAGTGAGCGGGAAGAGCTCAAATAAAGTTGTGGTCACAGATTCTATAGTAGAGTACGAGTATATCATAGCTTCTAAGGCAGCTAAAGAAGCAGTATGGATGCGAAGCTTCGTCTAAGATCTAGATGTAGTACCTAGTAGTAAAGATCATATCACACTCTATTGTGATAATACTCCAGCGGTGGCACTTGAAAAATAGCCAAGGTCACATTAGTGGAAAAAGAACATACTTCAGAGGTATTATCTGTTGATATATTTTTCTCAGAGAGGTGAAGATACAATGAGAAGTATTTCCACATAAGATAATTTAGTATATCCCTTGACTAAATCTTTTACTCAGAAGAAACGTGATCATCATATGAGACATATTAGACAAGATGTAGTAGGCTGTTGGCTCTAGTCCAAGTGGGAGTTTGTTAGAGTTGGTGTCCTCAGTACCAACTGTTTGTACTTTGATTACGTGAATGTAGATTTATTAAATATTGTTCTTTGTTATGCATGACTATAATATAATACTTTCATGGATTATTTGTTGCATTAATAAGGTCACGTAAGATTTCCTCTATGATAAGAACCTTAAAATTGCATAACAATATTCTTAAATAATGTTCTACGATTGGATGACATACTATGATAGGACACATAGTAAACAAAACGTCATGTGCGAGTAATCATAAGATGATGATACTCTTTCTCATGGAGTTCCCACTTGGTAATATCCAAGATGGGAGATTATGAGAACAGAACTTCCAGTAGTAATTTTGCATGACTTGGTGTCATCAGACATTGCTATCTATGAGAATGTGTAATGGTCCATAGATTAGATGATTATCATTAAATCATGTCATGACTCGCGCACATAGATTTACTCACAAAAACTATCATGAAGACAGTTGGATGAAAGTAGGGTTTGTTGGGTGGATCACAAATGACATGTTGTTAATGGATAATTTGGGGAATGATTTCTCCCTTCCATATTTTGGGAATTAGATATCTCGGGCCCTTTGATTGAAATAAAACTGTCACCCAAATTCTACTGCCATGGTGTAAAGATGAGCATTATTTCTAGAAGTCAAAGAATGAAAGATCAAGCATACAGGTTTATGACACTGCCAAGAAACCTTCTTGATAATATATTGAGACAAAGGGATTAAATTACAGAGTAATAGTTTGTATGAGGTGACAGGTCAATATGCCGTCAACATCTTTCTCTTGGGATCCTTGACCCGTTGCTAGACTGTAATCTTAGACTTTAGGAAAGCCCGCCTAATGCCAATGAGAAAAAGGCTAGAGGGTCATGCACTAAGTGTATTCAAGTATCTCAAGTAGAATAAAGATTATTCCCATACATGGTTTAATAATTATTCAAGGAAGCCTAAATAATTCCAATGTTGGTGGAAGAATAAAATGAAGGCAAGTACACGCCGTGTATTAATGATTACACGTCGTGTAGTTTTTACTTTGAAAACAAGTACACACAGTGTATTAATGATTACACTCCGTGTAGTTTTCATTTTAGAAGGAACTGAAAAACAAGTACATGCCTTGAATTAATTATTACACGTCATATATTTTTTTCGGAAAAACACGTACACGTCGTGTATTAATGATTTCACGACGTGTAGTTTTACCAGTCGGGATTTTGAAGATATAATATTGTTTTATTAAATGATATTTATTATATTCATCATGGGTTAATTTCATGAAATTAATTATTCGACATGGGGGTTTTCAATAAGAGTTGATGAAATAAATAAAATGTGTAACATGTTTATTTATTTTCATAACTCTATAAGCTCAAACCCGATTATAAATATCCTCGTAACCCCAACATTTTTCCCCAATAATTGTGCACAACAATTCTACTAAACTATCTTAATGCTGAAAGAATTCCTTCATCCAAGAACACTCTCAAGATTGAGAGAGATCCTCCTCTATCAGATTAAGATGATCTAAGGTGGACAATTCAAGAAAAGGCTTCTCCATGCTAGCACCAGGATATTCCTTTGGAGATGTCCAAAGATACGTGGTGCACGTGTGGATCACTGCTAGAGGAAGTATACACTAGGATTCTGTGACCAAATGACGAATCAAATTGGAACGTGATCAGAAATATCATCCAATAATGAACGCCATAAAAGGAACTTCATTCAAATTAATTAAATTAATTATAACCAATCTGTGATTATCCTTCTTTATGGTTTTAGGACTTTTCTTCTTATATGTCTATTTCGGTCATTCGATCCATGGAGTCTAGAGTTTATCGTTGTATTGATCAATAATTGATCATTACTATTGACAAAAATCCATGTGGGCACATCCACCCATGAGCTTCCGCTACGCCCAAAACCTTCATTTATGAAGGCATGGAGACAAGATATCTAATCTTTCAATAAGAAGGTCCACCTCTGATATTATTTAGAAGGTGACATGGTGTTGGACCTGAGAACACCAATGATTACCAGAAGGGAGCTGTAAAGGCTAGATCCCAAATTGGAGGGACCCTATATCATTCACAAGGTTTACCCAAATAGAGGAAACTCCCTATCCACCATGGATGGTGAGCGTATTACTCCTCCCACCAATGCTAAATTCCTCATTTAGTGTTTCTCTTAGTAGTCCCACTTGAATTTAAACTATTCTTTCTTTGCCACATGATGTTAAAATACGTGGTCCGTCTAGGATGAGGGATTTAAAACTACCCAACACTCATCCTAGAAGACATTAGACAATATTACTATCCTGGAAGATGATAAAATTCTTACAATCATCTTGTAGGATGTTAAAAAACCACACTTATCCCACATAAAGATAAAATGAAAAATGTTCTGAGCTCTATTACATTAAAATACGATCTTCTACTTATTTTATGTAAAACGTTAAACTACATGACATTTCAAAACTACATATGGATTGATTATAATTCACATGGAATAGATATGAATGCTTGGATTATTCATCTGTGGCCCAGCCTCAGGTCCATCGACCTTTCCGGCCTCTTGGACCATGTTCTCATATAGGACTATGCGGTGTGGTATGAACTCTATGTCCTCATTCACATAGAGCTATTATTTTCCATGGCACACACATCACCTTGAGACACCCCTCCTTCATCTCACATCCTTAATTCAAGACGTTGGACTTCACGGGTACCACTACGCTTCACACATCCCACAAATTGGGTTTCCATCGTCTTTCACATCTAAAAGGACCCCTGGATGGTTGGAAACTGGGCCTTAGTGATCTCTTATCATCTCGGGACAACATCCGAGATGATTTTGAACGAAAATTTGACCCCATTACCATGTTGAGAATATGTTCAACAGTTGATACTCAGTTGCCTGTTCTTATTCAAGGTCCCCATAAGAGGGGTACTGTGTTGTGGACATGGACAATAGTTATCCCCATACATCATTTCAATTCCATGGTTTCCCAAATGACAGGCACAATGATTCACCTATTCTACCCTTCTATCCCTCGCACACAACATTAAACTGGGAATCTGAAGTTTGATCCCTATGACCATAAACAATGATCTACCATGTCAATGTCACATAAAAATAAACTACAAGGAATCTCTAGAAGTATGTAAATAATTATTATCATACAAAAGGTATATATACGAATACCTAAAAAAAAATTCAGGACCAACCCAGTTTCGTCCATTCATTCCCTCAACAACTTGGCCTGATTTTTCTCCTGGAAATATGAGTGGTGTTTCATATGTGGGATTATGTTCTCATTCGTGTTGGGTTAGTTTCCATTCCATACAAATTACACATCGAGATACCCCTTCCACACATCCTTGACATATGATGTTAAACTACACAACACTCCAAAACTACATGTGGCATGATTCCCATCCTAACTAGATACATAAGAATGCATGTACATTTTTTCTCTAGGTCTAGCCCTATTTCCTATAAACCTACTATTCTGTCTGTCCACTTGGACTATGTCCTCTAAGGGAGGTATGTGGTGCACTTTAGTCTTGTGTCCTCATTCACGTTAGGTTTGGAATTGACACACTACATACCTCAAATTTTAGATCTCTTCACCCCCTTTCTTTCACTCCTCTTCATGAGTCATATGCTCTCAAATTTGGCCCCTTAACCCTATTTGGTAGTTCACTAATGTTCCTATATGAGCTATGGTTTTTGGCATAGAGTGTTGGATTCTAAATGGATATGTTTTCATCCATTTCCATGCTTCATGTTTACCTTTATTTTTCGATTTCATCATCAGTCAATGCTCATTGGTTTTTTCCCATCTCAGGTCACATGATATGAATGATGTGTTTTGAATAAGGTCAATAGTTTTCCTCTATTATTAGAACACCCCCATTATGACTTCTATAATAGTTTTTTGATATACATCTCTTTCCACCCCATCAGGTCCAAGTGGAATTTCGACAATTCTGGTTTCTTTCCCTCAGTGCGCATTTGTGTGGTATGAGGACGAATCCACGGCGTTGTGTCATTTGAGGATCCACACCATTTCTCTTTTCTATGTATTCCATGTGTTGTGATGATATTATATGCCCTTGATTCCCACATCAAGATTATATCATGTGGGCTTAGTGACTTGGTGAAGGTTTGCAGCCATTTGAAAGCATCAAACTTCTTTTGGTCTGAGCTCTATGACCGTAAACTAATACTACATTTTTCCTTATCCCATGACTTTTAACTGAAAAAATTATGAGAACCATGTGTTGAATTATTACCATTCTTATGGGATTTTAAGAATTCCTATAAATTTAATTTACAGGTCCAACCCCAGGTCCATTGAACTTTTCTAGCCCCTTGGCCTAATGTTTCTCCACTGGAATTGCACAAAGTGCAGTGTAGACCTTTTCCCCATTCGTGCCTGGTATGATTTATCACACCATGCACATTCCCTTCAGAACCTATCATTTTTGTGTGCATCCAAGACATGTGATCTGAAAAAATGCTTCCTAGTCATACATGACTTTAAACCGTTGCGTCTTTTCCACACAACATTAAGATCCATGGGTGGGTCCTGTCGTACGACTCTAAACCATGACACTATCGTTCTATTTTCATGATGTAAAATGACAACGTATTGTGCTGTCCTTGCGTAAGGGGACATCATGTTTGGTATCACTCATACACCATTCCATTTTAAGGATTACATATGGCTTTGATTTCTATATTGATTCCCAGATTCTCCATCCTAGGTTTGTTGCTTCTGTAGAAAAATATCCACTCTAAAAAACAAACAAGATCCATCAAATGCTGCATCTTTTGGTGCGTGCGTCAGAAATGTATGATATTATTTAATATATCATTAGTACCCTATTGTTCCATCCTTTAGAACAACATTTGGATTAATTCCCATTCTAATGGGATTCATATGAATGATTAGATATTTCGACTTTACGTCCAGCCCCATGTATCTCAAATACTTCACTCTTTCTACCCCCTATGGCCTGAAATCTGCTAGAAACATGTGTTGTGGTGAGTACCTATTGGGTCCTCATTTAATTCAGGTTTATGATAGTCATTCCATGTATTTTTTTCATTGATCTTCCTTCCGTTATACCATGTCCTTGTCACATGATGTTAAACTACAAAAAATCTTTTAGAACTATGTATGGATTGATTTTCATTATAATGAGGTACGTAGGAACACCCAAACATTGTTTATGGTTCCCATCCAAAATTCCACCTTTGGTCCCCCAAACTAAGGTTTCACTTATAAGCACGTGGTATAGTTGGGACATGGGTCTTCAATAACATCGGGTTTTGAAAAACCTGTACCATCTATCTACCTTGTCTCCTCCCAGCCCGGTCCAAGTTATATAACCATAAACTTAGATAATTCCATGAGAACTATGTGTGGCTTGATTCCCATCATCATAGGATACCTTGGAAGACTCAGACGTTTCCTCTTTGGGTCCAATGCCATGTATTAAAAATTGTTCATTCATCCAAGCAAATGACGTTAAACTACATTCCCCAATCCAAGAATCATGAATTTATACTATGTGAAGGTTTTTATCATGAATGAATCATAATATGGAAGGACTCCCTAGTCCTCATCCAGATCATGTTTTTCTACTTCGCCACCCTACGCAAATTCCATCAAACCAAGTCCCCTCTCAATGCTCTACTCTATGACCTTAAACAATGTGTTTTCATCCCTAAGACCCTTATCCATGGAGAGGGATTAACGTCCCTCTATCTAACATCTCTCATTGGCCTATTTAAATGCACCGTGGCATAGAACACAATGTGCTAGATTCCACAAGGACAATCTCTTGTTTCGTGTCCATGCTTCATGAGCCCTTTATTTGGATCTCTATCCGGTTCCATATCTAAAGGGACCCTAAATGGAATGGATGTTCGGCCGCAGTTCTCTCCTGCCTTCTAGGGTCAACAGTTCGTAAGACCTTAGACAACATCAAGAGACATGCCCCATGTCTTGAACATGGTCAGTGGATGAACCTCATTTGTATGTCCCCATGCTAGGATAACATGAAAAAATGATGTGTTTTAAGCATGGACAACAGTTATCCTCCAAAATCATGCCACCATCATTGTGATCCATATCTCAGGTTTCAGGGTTCACATCATTCCACTTCCTTATTCTTATTTGGAATTCCAACACACTCGGTTTTACCCCACTTTTCATCTATCTGCATTATGTAGGTGGGTTAGCATTATTTAGACAACATTGACATAGTATTCCAATTCCCCTAATTTGTGCCTCCCTATACCCAGAAAATCCTATCAATACTCCTCATTTACCACATCAATCATGGCTCACGTAGGCATAATGGTTTTGTTAGGATATGTACCGCTGTAGTTGATCCACACAAGCATTTCATCCCACATGAAATTAAACAATGCTTTCAGAACTATGTGTTTCTTGATTCCCATCCTAATGGGGTACATAAGAATGCACAAACATTTTTCCTTGGGCCCAACCCAAATTTCACTCTCTTCAGTCTCTTAACCTAAGATTTACCTAGAGATTATGTGATGGGGTGTAGACTACTTTGGTCCCCATTCATGTATGGTCTATAACAGACACACCATGTACCCCCTTTGGGATCTTCCATTTCACTATATATCCTATCATTTTATCTTAAACTACATGGGTCCTGAAGAACTACATATGGCATGATTCTTATCTTTATGGGATACGTAGGAATGCTTAAGCATTTTCCCTTAGGTCCAGAACAATATTAAACCACCTCTGGTCTATGGTATAATGAATCCCACTAGGAAAATGTGGTGTCGTGTGGACTCTTACAGTCCTGATTCACACTGAGATATATACCACACCGCAGATAATATTTTTGGGTAACTCCATCCTCACATAATGACATTAAAATATGTGTATTTAATTATAATTGGATGATGTAAAACTGAGGTTCCCTATAAGATCACACCAGAGATATGCTTTTAAGAAATTAGTATGATATTTGATCAGACTGATGCGATCACCTAATGTGTTTTCATCACAGTAGCATAATTTCAAGAGTGCTAGAATATATTCGAACAACCCATCACCCAACCCTCCACACTTCTCATTCCCTTTATTTGGATAATCATATTATTTCACATATAAAGGAACCCCCTAATAGTAAAGATTATTTGCCAATGACTCGACTACTATCTTGGGCCAATGTTCCAGAATATTTTGTATGAAATTTTGAGTCATGCCCCATGTTTCGAACATGGGCAGCAGCCAACCCTCATTTTTTTGTCCCCATTCTAGGCTAACGTATTATGGACACTGTTTTCAAAACATGATTAATAGTTATCTTTCCTTGTCATTTCATCCATACAATGTTTCGAATTTTGGGTATAGAGAATCAAACATCCTACTCCCCTATATTCGGATTGATTTTATCACCCCTGGAATTAACCCACTTGTGCACTAGAGATCGTTGGGAAAATAGAAATTCCACTATTCTGAGAACTTCATTATACAGTCCGGCCTCCATATTTCTTCCCAAGAACCCAAAATGGTTGTTCAGACCCTAGATGCCAAGATATGGGTTGTAACTCCCATATTCAAATAGAATGAAGATGTGTTCAGCACTTGTTTCTCACATCAATAAAAACTCATAAGAGATTTGGGATTGATCGTTGGATATTTCACGGATGTGATGGAAATGCAGAAACGAAAACAGATAACAGAACTCTTGCACACAACAAACATAAAAAAAATCATGAAACTATGTTTATGAGTTCACAAAAATTACAATGCAAAGGGATTGGACCCTCCCATAGACGGTTTGAACTCTCCAATAGAGTATCCCAGCTCCGCCACTCCCTGGATTGTATCTTCCAGGGTTTATTGTCGTCTGTTAAGCTCTCGCTCCACCTAGATAGAAATTGGGCATAGTTCATCAGCCTTGATCCATGCTCGATCCTCGTTATCTCAAATAATAGCCATCTCTTGATAATCCTACCTCATATGTTCCTCATCCTCTGCCAATTGGGCCATAAATCACGATATGAGACCCGATTGTGCATCGAGGAAAGTTGAGTGCTCGTTCACACACACCCTCATGTGTTGGATATCATGCTCAACCACCTAATGTCTCTTGATGTTCACAGACTTCCTCTATTTCCATCGCACACCGAGGCCATGATCATGTACGTTTATTTTCTCTGCCATATAGTTTCAAATGAGCATATGAGTACATTGGGTATACAGTCCTCCAGCGCATAGTCTGCATAACCGTGAAGGAATCCTCCCCATATGGTCTATCCATATTTCTTGTGGGTTATCCCCAATTAAGTGTTTGATCATCTTCCATGATAGGAATTGAACTACCATGTTTGTAACACCCCAAGCTTCCACGATATGCTTCTCTATGAACAATACAATAGCATGTGTTGTTCACAACTTCGAGTTTTAACACACCACAACCAATCACATTAGTCGTTATAAGTATTATTACCCACTTTTTGAAATTTTAAAAAATTTATCTTTCATAATGGACTTCATTTTATGATTTAGAATATCGAAATTAGCTTAGGGTGAATTTTAGGTATTTTTCTGAAAACATTCAATTTTTGTTGAATAGTAAAAAACACTTAGTTATAGTTTAAAACAGAATTTTTATTTAAATAATTATTTATTTTTTTTAAATTTATTCTTGGTCAAAATAGATATATAATACCTATATGAGTTCAATGTAATTAATTGGATTCAGTTTATAATAATTTTAGATATATAAAAAGTTCATTGATCTTTTTACCGTATTTGACCCACCTCCTAGGAGCATTTGAAAATTTATGTAAAACGTAATTTTACCACTTCTGTGAGTTGAATTTTGAAAATAAAATAGACATGGTTGATATCCGTAAGTAAAATGTGGTTCAATGAGATGAAAATAATTTTTGGCGAATGGTATGTTTGACTTTTATTTATCGCAGTTAAAAGTAAATAGGGTAATTAAGGGTAAAAATGATATTATTATTACCCTAAAACATGTCCTAATTTTATTGGATTAGTTTAATTATACCAATAAATACCTTAGAAATAAAATATGATCCTTTAGGTCCACATGGATTCGATTAGGACATTTATTATTATTTAATTCCAAGAAGAGTTAAAATTGTAAAAATCAAAGCTTAATAACTAAACCATTTTTAATATAAGGTTATACATAAAATAAATTAGACTATAAATATTCATTATAAAGATAAAACAATTTCCTACATAATTGTATTTTACTTATAATTTTTATACATTAAATAATTTAATATTTTTATGACACAATTATTATGTAGTAATTACCTTATTAATGAAATATTAAAATAATTAATATTATAAGTACCCATATAAATGTAATTTAAACTTTTTATTAATTCCACTAATTTTCAAAGTTAATATGACAAGTTATGGTTGATTAAATATACTTTTTTTATAAGTAATAATGATTTTATGAATTTATAGAAAACAAAATATCAAATAGTGTCAAAGTTGACATAAAAGATTTTTGTAAACAAATATTATATTATTAATTGTTATTTTATTCTTAAAATATAAGGATCAGATAAAAGGATTAAATACTGTTATATATGTCATTACGGAACCACTTTGGATTCGTTTGAATGTTTATAGAATGTTTATTATCCATATAAAATAAGAATATAAAGAGACATGGTAAATGTCAAACTATTTAACTAAGAGTTAAATCTAAAAGATAAGGTTAATATAGTGACCCAAACCTGTATAAAACCTATTGGTTGAGTGTTTTTCGACCCATACCCACCTTATACGTTAAATAATTCATTTTGGAGACATTAGAAACCGAACATGATTTTATTATAAAATAATATTTCAATCTTTTCCTATGGTGCCCCTCACACCTCTTATAAAAGGGCACTTCGCCTTCCCTCGAATTCACACCTTAAAAGCCATTTGGTTCAGCCAACCCTTGCCCAAATATCCTAAAAAATATCCTAAATTCATCCTATATTCCTTAGTTTGTTCATAAATCCAACATACGGATCCCTTTTGATCAAATCACAAGGAAGAACCCGAAGAAGAGGTAAATATATCATCACCTCTTTCAAGTTCTTTTCTTCTTCCACATCCGCTTTCTTTGTTGTTTCCATTCTAAAATAATAACTGAATTATCTTCCATATAATGTGATGTTATTATAAAAATGGTGAAAACATATTCATTATTCTATCCATCGTATAAATTACAATGTCACCATACGTGCATACGTACAGATTACCGTCTCCACGTCGTGGTGTAAGATTGTTATTCAAAAACTTCATCATCTGGATTAGTATAAAAATTATAATAAATGACATAAATAATAAATATAACATGGTAATTATTCTATATATATTATATAGCATCCAATTATATAAAATATTACTATCAAAAGAATGATATTGTCTCTCGTGCGTACATACGATTTACCGTCTCCACGAAAGCAATGAGATTCATTCCCTATCATATCCATTCAAGACTAATTATTATTTGATGATTAAAAATAATTTTTAAAGAAATTAATATCATTATGGATATGAATCAAATACACTCTATCCATAACAATCATGACTTAGGTAACTAAGCATATAATGTAAAACAGATCAGTTAACAACCGAAAATATGAAACTACTAAAACATCATTAACAAATCAATTTTGGAAGATCATATATGCTATAATATTAATGTATATGGTACTTTTATAATTTAATAACACTTATTTCACCATTATATAAGATTTTAACCTACTATCGACCAAGGAAAAGAACAAGGTAAGGGTTAATTTCACAATCTCATTATGATCCGAGGTTGTTTTTACGTAAGTATCTACTAGGACATCTTTATCTACTAAATCAGTGTTTTCCTAAAAATGTATTCCAAAACATTTTTACTACTTATAATACTATGGTTTAAATTCATTTATACCATTATTTTACCTTATATGTTTTCAATGGAATCTTTCTATCATTTTCCATACAAGTTACTTTATGACCTTTTCGAGAAAATTAAGGTAAGACTGTTTTTTAACCTATACGGTGGGTGCGACTATATTCTACCATTATAACATCATCGATGCTTTCCTTACAAGCATATAATAATATTTTCAAAATTAATGGTTTCTTTTATAATTATTTAACTTCAAATTGTTTCCAAAATAATAATGAGTTATTTCTCTCAAATATTTTTGATTTCATCTATGTCAACATCCTTTACTGAATTTTAATCTTGTTTGAAGTTGATTTATTATGATACAAATGTTCTATTTTGTATTAAATTTTTTGTGATATGTGTGACGATGAATGAGTTATTTTTATACCATTCATGGTTTATAGATAAAGTATTGACATTTCATATCCTATTTTTAATACGAATGTTTACGTTATGTTTAAAACTTTTCATATAAGGAATGTATTGGACTTACTAAGGGATGGGTGGAGCCCGTTATAGCTCCTCAATGAATCGGTAGGTCTCATGAGACAAACTAGTGTCTTTACACAAGGACTTGACAAAATATTATTTTTATTCATGGAACAAGGCATTGACTATGTGGTTATGAATTCTGGCATTATTCATTCCATCATTATGAAAGTGGCTATTGATATTGCATGTGAATACTCGACTAGTAGAATATCAATGCGAGTAAGTAAATGGAATTATTATGATTTATATTTTCCCTTTTACAATAAAGTTTATGTTGAAATGTATTTTGTTTTAGTTTTATACATTCCATTAAATGTTAATGCTTATTTATGAAAGTTTCCGCTATAGTTTTATCCTTGCCGAGCATCTGATCTCACCCCATTATATGTTTTATTTTTCCCAGTATGTGAAAAAGTATATTATAATTGACCTTCAGGGATAGTCTATGGGATCTCAGTGTTGTCTATGGAAACAATTTCACTGTAGTTTTCCATTTTATGATGTAATGTAAACCTTATGAATGTATCTAGTACATCCAAGGCTACTAAAATAATCAGTCATTCGAGACTTGATCTTTTGTGATCATTCCAATGATACGTAATAATGCACCGACTCTAGGATTCTGGGGTCAGGGTGTTACAGCTGGTATCAGAGGTTTTTTAGTACAATCCTTGGAAGCTATATTTATAAAAACTCTGATTAGAGCACATTATCCTAAGATAGAGTTTGAGGATTAGTATAGAAGATATTTCTAGAATTTTGGTACTGTAGATATTTTGGTGAGTTTTCCAAGCAATACATCCATGTCTGGATACGAGCAGGTAGAGGCGACTCTAGCATAGATGTACCTAGGGGTAAACCCCGAAATGACGGCTATGAACTAGACTCAAATGGGAACTGGTGCATGATAATGGGCCTTGTTGTATGATTGGTTATGACACTCTTTTGGGGTTATGCGTAGGATAATCCAAATTTTATTTACAAACCATTATGAAGTTATTATGAGTATATACTTCCTCAAAGGAATTTTTTTATGATTATGGATTATATCGATAAACTGTTCAATTTATGTTAAGTGTTTTAAAATTTTGTATTTATGTATTGAGATTCATAAACTAGTATAGTGTACGCCATTGTTTAGAAATGGAGCCTAGTGGAAGGAATGGAAATATTATCTATGCATGCACACCATGTATAGAATTCTACCCTGCTCAAGATAAGTATAGTGGAACGTGTGATACAACTGGTGCTGATCTGCCTGTCACTATATTGGGAAAACTCCCTCAGGTAATTAATAATAACCTTACCCATAGGGAGCACCCTGATCCTAAATGTGGTGGATCAATGTTAGATCACTTCATGAAGAAAAAACCACCAACATTCAATGGGAGTACAAATCCATTAGTTTTTGAGAAATGGATAAATTCCATAGGAAAAATATTCCATGCCTTGGGGAGTAGGGAAAGGGAAAAGGTTTTCATGGTAGTTTACCGCCTCAATGGATATGTTGATCAATGTTGTTCATGTATTCAAAACTCAAAGGAATATGATGATGTATCAATTATGGAATGGCGGGAGTTTTATAAAACCTTATAGAAATTCTTTTCTCATGTCCATCTAGAGGATATGGGAACACAATTTCTGAGTCTTGGGAAAAAAGAGGATGAAAATGTCGTAAAGTATGAAGCTAACTTTAAAAGGATAGCGAGTCATGTTGAAAATTATATATGTAACCCATGAATTAATATTGATCCTTTATTTGATGGGTTAAAACAATTTCTCCATTGAGAATTAGTCTCACAATCCTTCTCATCGTATGAAGATATTGTCTCATGTGCTATCCAGGAAGAAAAAAATTGTGTATGTGTTATGACATTAAATCAAAGCAACAGAAGAAGAGATCTTCAGAACACTCTAGAAATGAAAATAAGGGGAAGAAAGGGAATGTTGAATATCCATCCTGCATTAAATGTGGGAAGAAACAACGTGGTACGTGTCTGAAGGGAATGGGAGTCTGTTACAATTGTGGTGAAAAAGTCCACCAAGCTCTTGATTTCAAGGGGAAGAAAAAGGCTGTTAATGTTGAATTATAAAATTTTAGAGAAATGGGAAATTATTCAAATGAATGTCCTAAGCATTAGAGGATCTTACCTCAGAAATGGATAGGGGATAAATGCCAAGCTTATGCTATCACTACTACTGAAGTTGAAGCTCCAAAAGACGTAGTGTCATGAAATTTAAGGGTTTCTTCATGTTTATCCAATGATTTATTTGATTCTGGATAATCAAATTGTTTAATATCATCCCAGTTTTCTAGAAAAATTAGATATTTTCAATTTGACTTAACAAGGATTTTGTTAGTCAAAACAACTAAAAAAAGTATCATTACAAAAAAGTTTTGTGAATCAGTTCCCGTTAGTGCATATAAATGTTCTTTATCTGATGATCTCATCATCATTTCCATGATATAATTTGATATAATCCTAGATATGGATTGGCTTTCAGACCATGATTCAAAGATTTATTGAAAGTATAAGGATGTTTAATTTTTTGATGATGATAATAAAGAACACTGTATCATTAGAGCAGAAACGTCACCACCTAGTTCTTATCTAGATCCACCCCCACTAGCTCAACTAAATTAAATTATTGGGGAGAATGAGAATGAAATAACTGTGTGTGAGGAAGGGATTATTCAAATAGAGGATGTACCTATTGTGTAAGAATATGTTGTTGTGTTTCCAGAAGATTTACCTGGACATCCTCGAGAATGAGAAATGGAGTTTTACATTGACTTAATTCTGGGTTCAAGGCCCATATCGAAGACCCCTTATAGAATTTCCACTGTGGAATTAGTGGAACTAAAGAAACAACTAGAGGAATTGAGTAATAAGTGAATTATTCTCCCTAGTGTTTCTCTATGGGGACCCCTTTTCTTTTGCTTATGAAGAAAGATGAATCTATGAGGTTTTTCATTGACTAATGAGAGATCAATGCTATAACAATAAAGAACAAGTATCCCCTACTTTTCATTGATGATTTATTCGACCAAACTCATAAAGCTCAATACTTTTAGAGGATTGAACTTCGATCTGGATATCATCAGTTGTGTGTGAAGAAGGAATAAATTATGAAAACAACATTTCGAACTAGGTACAGGCATTACGAGTTTACAGTAATGCCTTTTGGATTGACTAATGCACCCTCTATCTTCATTGATCTAATTAATAGTGTTTTCAAGGAATATCTTGATGAGTTTGTAGTGGTATTTATTTATGATATCTTGTTATACTCTAAAATCTATGAAGATCATGAAAATAACATGCGCATTATTCTAAAGACCCTTAGAAGGAATGAATTATATGGGATGTTTAATAAGTTTGAATTTTGGCTTCAAGAGATTTATTTTCTTGGCCATATTATCTCTAAGGAAGGATTCTATATTGATCCTTCAAAGACAAGAGCAATCCATGAATGACCAGAACCGACGAGTATAACTGAGGTACACAGTTTTATTGGTTTAGCAGGTAATTATTTGCATTTCATCCAGAATTTTTCCTAATTGGATAACCCATTAACGAACCTCACACGTAACGGAGTTATATTTGTATGGACAGAAGAGTGTGAAAAATGTTTTGAAGAACTAAAGAGAAGATTAGTGAATGCACCTATCTTGACTCTACCATCATGGAATGATGGGATTGTAATTTATAGTGATGCTTCAAAGAATGGACTTGGTTGTGTCCTTATGAAGAATGATAGAGTTCATGATATTGAGTTAGAAGATGTAATATTTTCATTGAAGATATGGTGAAATTATATCTATGGATAAAAATGTGAGATATATACCGATCACAAGATTTTGAAGTATATTTTTTTATAGAAAGGACTCAACATGAGGAAAAGGAGATGGCTTGAACCACTCAGGGATTATGATTTCACCATACACTACCACCTATGGAAGGAAAATAAGGTGGAATATGCTTGGACTTGAAAGGATCATAGAGTTCTGAAAAATATGATAGTTGAAAAGGATCATATATATAAGGATCTAGTAAAGTTGGACATAGGGATAACCATGGAAGGAGAAACGTCAAAACTTTTTCAAATGGTTGTCAAACCATATTCACTAGAAAGTATAAAGAGTTCTCAGATAGATGATGAAGAATTTCAAAAGAAGATTAATGATGTCAATGATGGGAGATTGAGTTACTTTGTGTATGAAGATGGAATTTTGAAATTTGGGAAGAGACTTTGTGTTCCCGATATACCTGATCTAAAAATGGAATTGTTGGATGATGCTCACAGTTCCAATTTTTCTATACACCCTGGTATCACTAAAATGTATAGATATTTGAAGGAACTTTTTTGGTTGGACAACATGAAAAGGGAGATTGCTGATTTTGTGTCAAGATGTATGGTTTTTCAAAAAGTGAAAGATGGAAGGAAACATCCTAAAGGAGTCAGGAAGACTCTTCCCATACTTGATTGGGAATGAGATAATATTATTATGGAATTTTTCATGGCACTACAAAAGAATTCTAGAATGAAAGATACAATATGGTTCATTGTTGATCGTCTTACCAAGTCATCAAATTTTCTTTCTATAAGAGATGATGTACCACTTGAACGTCTATCAAGACTATATATTAAGGATGTTGTGAGACTTCATGGAGTACCCCTATCGATTGTTTTTTATCGTGATCCACATTTTACATCACGATTATAGAAAAGTCATCAGAAATCCCTTAATACTGAACTTCTTTTGAGCACTGCCTACCACCCCCAAACTGATGGTAAATCATAATGGACTGTTCAAACCATAGAAGACATGTGGAGATCATTCTCACATGACTTTCAAGGTTTGTGGGATCAATATTTACCTCTGGTTGAATTTTCCTTTAATAATAGCTTTCATTCCAGTATTCAGATGTCACTATATGAGGTATTATAGGGAAAGAGGTGTCTCACACCAACCTGTTGGGATGATGTTGGTGAAAGACAACTCGTAGGCCCAGAACACGTGGAGGAAATGATGAAAAAGATGTTGTAAATCCAAACAAACATAAAATAATCTCAAAGTAGGTAGAAGAGCTATGCCGATAACCGAAGAGAGGATTTTGAATTTGTGGTAGGAGATAGTGTTTTCATGAATGTATCTCCATGGAAGGGTGTTATATGTTTCAGCAATAATGGTAAATTAAGTACAAGGTACATCAGACCTTTCAAATTTCTAGAAAAAATTGTGGCTATAGCTTACCATTAGGAAATGCCGCCAAGTCTCTCCAATGTTCACGATGTGTTCCACGTATCACTATTGATAAAATACAAGTGTGACCCAATGCATGTACTCACCTATGAATAATTAGAACTAGAACTCAATCTGTCTTTTTGCGAAGAGTATGTCAAGGTTCTTTATACAAAAGAACAAGTGTTGAGAAACCAGACGACTTGTATGGTGAAAGTTCTATGGAGAAACCATGTGATGGAAGAAGCAACGGGGTAAACGGAGGAACTTATGTTGAAGAATCACCTGATTATTTTTATGCAGTAATATTCTAGAAATTTCTAGGAGGAAATTATTTGAAGGAGGAAAGAATGTAACACCCCAAGCTTCCATAATACGCTTCTCATTGAACAATACAATAATGTGTGTTGTACGCAACTTCGAGTTCTGACACACCACATCCAATCGAACTAGCCGTTATAAATATAAATACCCATTTTTTGAAATTTGATAAATTTTATCATTCAAAATGGACTTCATTTTTGGATTCGGAATATTGAAATTATATTAGGGTTAATTTTTGGTATTTTTGTGAAAACATTCAATTTTTGATGAATAGTGAAAAATACTGAGTTATAATTTAAAAACGAATTTTTATTTATATAATTAATTATTTTATTTATATTAATTTTAGGTCAAAATAGTTACATAATACATATATATGTTAAAATTAATTCATTGGAGTCATTTTATAATAATTTTATATATATAGAAATTATATTGAACTTTTTAACCTATTTTACCCATCTCCTATGACCATTTTCAAATTTATATAAAACTTAATTTTACCACTTATGTTAGTTAAATTTTGAAAATATGAGAGACACAGTTGATATTAGTAAGTAAAATGTGGTTCGATGAGATGAAAATAATTTTTTGTAACTAGTAACTTTTGACTTTTATTTACCACTATTAAAAGTAAATAGGGTAATTAAGGGTAAAATGAAATTATTATTACCCTAAAACATGTCCTAATTCTATTGGATAAGTTTAATTCGAAAAAAAGTAACATAGGATTAAAATATTATCCTTTAGGACCACTTGGATTAGATTAGAACATTAATTGTTATTTAATTCAAAAAGAGATAAAAGTGTTAAAATAAAAGTTTAATAAATAATCCATTTTTAATACAGGGATATACATAAGATAAATTAGACTATATAAATTAATTATAAATCTAAAATAATTTCCTACATAATTATATTTTATTTATAATTTTGAGACATTAAATAGTTTAATTTATATATGACAGAATAATGATGCAGTAATTACCTTATTAATGAAATATTAAAATAATTTATATTATAAATACCCAAATAAATGTAATTTGATTATTTTTATGAATTACAATAACATTATTAGTTAATATGACATTTTAGGGTTGATTAAATGAATTTTTTTGGAAGTGATATTTCTGTTATTAATTTAGAAAAAAACAAAAAACCAAATAGTATCAAAATTGACATAAAAGTGTTTTTAAAACAAGTAATATATTATTAATTGGTATTTTATTCATTAAAATAAATTTATCGGAATGAAAGATTAAATACTATTGTATATATTCTTAATGGATAACTTGGGGTTCACTTGGAAGTTTATTGTAAGTTTATTAACCACATAATATAAAAATACAAAGAGACTTGGTAAATGTCAAACTATTTAACTAAGAGTTAAATTTAAAAGATAAGGTTAATATAGCGACCCAAAAATATCTAAAACAAATTTGATGAGTGTTTTTAGACCCATTCCCACCTTATAAATTAAATAATTTATTTTGGATCCATTATAAACCAAACATGATTTTATTATAATATAATATTTTAATCTTTTCTTAAGGTGCCCCGCACCCCTCTTATAAAAGGGAACTTCGCATTATCTAAAATTCACACATTAAAATTCATTTGGCTCAGCCAAAAACTACCCTAATATACTCCAAACTGTCCTACCTTCATCCTAGAGGCCTTTGTTTATCAAAAATCTAATTTATGGAGCCCTTTTGATCAAATCAAATGGAATAATTCGAAGAAGAGGTAAATATTTAATCACCTCTTTCAAGTTATTTTCTTCGTCCACTTCCTCATTATTTGTTGTTTCCATTCTAAAATATTAACTCCATTATCTTCTTTATACTGTGATGTTATTATAATAATGGTACAACCATATTCATTATTCTATTCATCCTATAAATGACAAAGTCACTATATGTGTGTACATACAGATTACCATCTCCACGTCGTCGTGTAAGTTTGTTATTCAAACACTTCATAATTTGGATGTGTATAATAATGAGTATAAATTATTTAAATAATAAATATAAATGATAATGATTCTTTATATATGATATACCATCCAATTTTATATGATTTTAATATAAAAAACTTTATTGTCTCACGTGAGTACGTATGGATTACCGTCTCCATGAAAAAGATGTGATCCATTCCCTATCGTATCCATTCAAGACTAATTTTCATTTGATATTTAAAAATAATGTGTAAATAACATAATATCATTCTGGATATGAATTAAATACACCCTATCTATAACAATCGTTTCTTACATAACTACTCATATAAAGGAAAACTAATCATTTAACAACCGAAACGATGATACTACTTAAATATCATTAACAAATAAATATTGAAAGATAATATATGATATAATATTAATTTATATGGTTATTGTATAATTTAATAACAATTATTTCACCATTGTACAAGATATTAACCTACCCTTGACCAAGGAAAAGTACAATGTAAGGGTTAATTTCACAATCTTTTTATTATTCAAGGTTGTTTTTATGTACGTATCTATTGGGACCTCTTTATCATACACATCCATGTTTTCCTAAAAATGTATACCAAAACATTTATACTACTTACTTGACTATGTGTTAATGTCATTAATACCCTTATTTTACCTTATAAACTTTGAGAAGAATATTTATGTTGTTTTCCAAACAAGTTACTTTATGTACTTTTTGAAAAAATTTACGGTAAGAATATTTTTGTAACTTATACAGTGGGTGCGCCTATATTCTGATGTTATAACATCGTTGATTCTTCCCTTACAATAATATAAAAATATTTTCAAAATAAATGTCTTATTTTATAATTATTTGACATTAAATTATTTAAAAATTAATAATGAGATATTTCTCTCAGAAATATTTGATTTCATCTATGTCAATATCCTTTTATGAATTTTAATCTTGTTTGATGTTCATTTATTATTATATAAATCTTCCATTTTTTGTTTAAGGTTTTGTGATATGTTTGAATGTGAATGTGTTATTTTTCTACCATTCATGGTTTATGGATAATGTATTTACATTTCATATGTTAGTTTTAATATGAATGATTATGTTATGTTTAAAACATTTCAGATGAAGAATGCATTGGTCTTAGTAAGTGATGGGTGGATCCTACTATATCACTTATATGTATCGGTAGGTCACTTGAAGCAAACTAGTATGTTGGAACAAGGCCTTGAAAAAATCTTATTTGTAGTCTTTTCACAAGGCCTTGACTATGTGGTCATGAAGTCTATAATTATGCACTCCATCATTATGAAAGTGGCTATTGATATTTTATGTGTTTATTCTACTAGTATAATATCCATGTGGGTAAGTAAATGGCATTATTTTGATTTATATTTTCCATATAATGATGATGTTTATGTTGAAAAGCCTTTTGTTTTAGGTTTATAAATTTCCTTACATGTTTATTATTATTTATGAAAGTTTCCGCTATATTGTTATCCTTAATGAGCATATGACCTCACCCCTTTTTATGTTTTATTTTTACTAGGATTCAAAGAAGTATGTTATGACTCGCCAACTGGAATACTCTATGGGATCTCAATTTTGTATATGGAAACAATGTTTTTGTAGTTTTCAATTTAATGATGTTATATAAACCTTATCAATGTATCTGGTACTTCTAAGGATACTAAACTAATCTGTTTTTTGACACTTGGTCTTTTGTGATCATTCCAATGATACGTAATAATGCTCAGACTCTAGGCCTCTAGGATCGGGGTGTTGCAATGTTGTCCTCTTATTCATAAGGAGTCTCATCTTGATCCTCTTTTTGAGTGGGATAGTATTGTAGGTACACTTATAGAATCTAAAGGGATAGGTCTTCCTCTAGTTTCCTCTCAAATATTTTAGGTTCTGCATCATTAAGAGAAATAAGATCTACATCATGGTGAACAATTTCATCATCGGACTCAACATCAAAAATATCTGGTTCCAACCTTCCAATGGCTCTACCTGAAACCTCATTCATTTTAGTCTAGCTGGCTCAGACATCCGATTCCACTATAATCGGTACCCACCTTGAGAGAGGAGATTCGGAACCCCCAATCATCCTCACCAGTATAGCCCCCACCATTTGAAGAACTGTCCAGAATAGAGATGTGAATGTCATTATTTGGTTCAATAGATAACAGTCAGGGAATATATGATAAGGAAGGCTTATGAGAGTCAAAGTATTCATTCTATTATTGGTGCATCATAAATGGGATCCCAGGAAATACCCCATATATGTGGCTGGGAACTCTGAGGACTCCAGAATGTCCATCCTAGTTTCCGCACCTCTGCTCAACACTACAATCACCATCAACCTAGGTGCATATCCTGAGCGAGCATTTCAATTCATGTGGGTGGGAATCCCATCCATAAGGCTCTCTTACAAAGAACAAATGACAGTTGAGAATCTTGGGTGACATTAAACATTATCATGGGGCCAAAGATGCTCATGAGGTTGCCTCAACAACTCTAGAGAAATATTCCAACTATGAAGTCCTAAAAACACATTCTTTCAACGGACTTCCCCCATCATCTTCTTCTCCCTAGGAGCTATCTGACTCCCCAAGTAAAGGAAATCACTACCTCAACTCAGTAGCTGATTCTTGTGGTGGTATTGTCTGACCCATCAGAAATTTCACCTGGCTTGTCATTAGATGCAGAGCACCCCATGGATTCACATTGTCTCCAGCTCAGTGAAATATCATTCCCCATCTTCCTAAGACACAAGAAATCTAGCCTTGTAAAGACCAATCTCTGAATGGTCAATTCCATTTTGGTTGATATGATCCTAGATTTTTATTGGACTAATGAATTGTCGGTTGACCTCCCAGTTCTCCCAAGCCTTTGGAAAGACAGCTTCCAGAGGCATGTCTATGTGGTGTAGCCATTTCATGGGTGCTTGATGGGGAATCCTTTAAATCCCTTTGGGAAACCTTCTTCTTTCTTAACAATATTTAGTTGGGACTGTTGGGCCTTCCACTACTGCTGGATGAGCACTTGGTGAACGTTCTAATAGTGTGTGGCTCACCGCTTCCGTCGTGCTGCCACCAGCACACACACTCATTGTTCTCCACCTCCAACATATAGGATTAAGAGACACTCTACTATCAACATGGATTGTTTTTCACTTCAATATTTCCCCATGGTAGGCCAACTCCCTGGTCTTGGCATATTCCTTCATCATCCCAAATGCAGCATCGGTCAGAGCTAGATCATTTCAGTTCATCCCATCCTCCAAGGTAAACATGATTTGTATCTGCCTCATTACACAAGGTTGATCCTAATGACACACCCCTAGATAACCCTTCTGTGTTAGCCTCTCCATTCACCAAAACATACATGAAAATTTTTGTGGGGTGTATGGTTTGTAGATGGGATCACGGTCAACCCATGCCACACGATCTTCTCCCCTGAATGATAGAAGGTATGAATGATTCTATTCAGCTTTTTTGCCTTCGCTGGTAAACTCAAACATGGGTAGAGGATGAAAAACTCATCTGCAATCCGGACAATGTTCATCATGCTCTGTGGGATCAACATGGCCATAAATATTCCCATTAGGTTCAGAATATAGGGCCAGAAGTCTGACTCTGGGACAGAACGGGGGTTGAGATACACATAAACCCTCACATGTGCCTCCACCCACCCATAAAATATGTGGAATGACCCGCACACCCACAATCCCTTCTTCCATTCATTGATGTTCAAAAACATATTTTATATATTCTCTAGTATTGGGATCTAGAGGTTGAAATGCTTCCTCGTCTCTAACATGGATACGATAACGAACGTAATTATCCATACACCCATATTCGTATCTCTTACTTGCAACATCCAGCCATATATGAGCACCGTGATGAATTCAGCCATCCTAACCACTGGTTTCTGCTCAGTGCTGACACTAAACCACCATTGTTTTCGCTAGATATCCTCTAAGAGTCACCAGTATGGGTGCTATTTGATATGCTGGGCCCCCTTTGGGATTGTGGGGTCCTCATAAGAAACTACTTATCTAAAGGGAAATTCGAAAACCGCCTGAACTATAGCATTAAATGCACATGCCATACTGACTTCTTTTCCTCAACCAACACCAGGTACATTAGCACCATTTCAAGCCTTGGAATTTACCCCACATCTCCCCACACATTCTCAAGTTGGAATAATTTTTCAAACATATCCCCTATAATGGGAATACAAGAGATCTTGTGGACGTCCTAGAGGTTGATTCGGACTTCCCAATGATGAATATGGAAGGTGTTGGTCCTTGGTGGCCACTTTCTCAACAGATCTAGCCACACACTCTTCTACTGGTTGATGTGGAATTGAGAATCCCATTCCTCCTTATATAATACAACATTCCTCCACTCCACCAAAAACTCATCACAATTTGTGCATACCTAGTAGGAACTGGCCCAATCATCTCTGATGCTTCTTCTGTAGTGCAATTCCCAGCCATGGGTCTATCCCTTTGCTGAATTTTGCCAAGATTCCTTCCGCATTGTTTAATATTGCCGAAGGGATTCCTTAGAATGCACATATTTCCCATCAACATTGTGACTATGGTTGTATAATATGGTGGTAGTAATGTGTGTACCATCGGGCCACGTATGGCCATCAATGGCCCTAAACCACTGATACTGCCACAGGGTGTCTCTGAACCAGATGGGTGGTTTATCCCTAACAGCTCCTGGGATGAAGACCTCTTCCCTAAGAATGAATACGTACAACTGTAGTATTTTACACAAGGGATAGTTCTGTTGACCCTCCATCAACAGTATCATTAGGTATCCCTGACTTTAGTGGTTGTGCACATATTCACTAATCCCTAAGTTGTCCACTATTTCGTCCATTTGGGAAGCTTCCATAATGACCGCCCAGACAACATCCTTGTTGGCCATTTCTTCTTATCAAGACTTTGGAATTTTTTTTTTTTGCGAAGCTCAGTCACAGAGCTCTGTTGCATAGCTCAGTTGTAGAGCCCTCTCGTAGAGCTCAGATCATGATGTGTGTTGTCGAGGAGTCAAAGACTCAATGCGCAGTGAAAAGAATCATGGGATCGCAGTGCAATGGCTCACTGAGTAGCATTTCACATCATCGTTCTGTAGAGTCTAGATTCAAAAAGAAATATCGTAGAGTGCATGGATATTTGTGAATCGAGAGAAAACATAATGAACATCAAAAAAATGATGAAAAACTAGTGGTCAACATCCTCTATTTATAGGTGATGGCCGCTCTACATCATGGCATGTTTTTCACTCCACAGTGCACGCGACCAATGATTTTCACCCCTTCTTCTCATTTTTTTTCTTTGTGACCTACCATAATTTTGGAGGCGTACCCTCAGAATTCAACCCTTATTTCTCCTCATCTCGCATTTTGGGGGAGGACCTTTGTTTGAAACAAAATTTGTCCCAAGGGAAAACAAACCCCACAAAAATTCCATGGAAGCCTACCTCACAAAGTATCCTCACAAAGATGCCTCATGAAGCCTCTCTGACTCTTCAATAGTCACGAAGCAGTTGGAAAAGAATCTTATACAGTTTTTAAAGAGCATCTGGAGGATCACTCTACGCCTATGATGCACATGAGAGAGATATATGCCCCACCTTAGAGTAGTTTATGGAGTAATCCATGACTACGATGCACTAGAGATAACCCTATGCGAGCACTGCACAATGGATGATGGGGAGATCCATTATTTTGAGAAACATGAGGGATATACCTCTTATTTCGAGGTCCTATTCTTTCATGACCGATCCTCTGAGATTCATTTCGCCTCTTTCCTCTAACTACCAAGCTTCCCCTATAACCAAAGGATGTATACCCTAAATTTTATCCTTCTCATCTCTCATATTGTGATGTACCCTATTCTCTATGAATCATTGATAATATAAGATCTTCACGGTATTTATGCATTGTAAAATTCATTTCCGTTGGCTCATATGAAACCCCTCTTCAATAAGGGATGCCCTTCACGAAACCCCTGGGCCATTGAAAAGGATGGAGATCCCATAGGGAACTTAGGTCTTCGTAATTCACTCATGTTTCACGAAGTACCTTCCATGCACATGTGAACCCCATGCTAATGCAAGATCACTATGATTTGATAAGTAAAGTTCTTCACAATGCCACACCTTGCAATTCACCCATTCTCCCTAATGTCCTGCTTTGCAAAATAAAATGCACTTCGTGAAGAACTATCCATATGAATGTATACTCGATGCATGGGCTAGACCAAAATACTTCATTAATCATACCCCTTTGTGGAGTCTGTCCACTTTGTGGAGCACCAGAGCTTCGCAAGGTTTTAACAGGTCAACACCTATGCTTCACAAATCCTACTTCTCTCTTAGGACCCTCCAGATTTGTATGATGTGATTTCAATGTCCCTTGGGTGGTACTTCATATTGTATTGCATTGCCTCATGCTTCATTACATAGGCACACTTACAACTATTGATTCATTGCCTAGCCATGCTAACATGAGCCCCTCGATGGATCCCTCAACCAGCTCGTCTCCAAACAAAATTTCTAGTGATTTCCCATCACTAAGTGTTATGTCGCTATGGTTATGATATTACTAGAGGTGGGTAGAGAATCCTCATCATCGGAGCTGAAGGATGTTAAACTACCAAGAACTATCTTCCTCATCAAATGATATTAAATTGTAGCCTTTCCCCATGCAATATACATGGGGTGCACCACCTCATACAATTTCCATGAACATTCGTCTCCAAGGGAGTGATATCTTACTCACATGGAATGATATCCTCCTAGAATAGAACTAAATCTTTCCTTGGGGAGGGAAACCATCCTAGTGTAATCCCCTAGCCTTTCTTTCATGAGGCAGTTCCCTTTGTCCTCCTCTCTTCTTTTATGTGAAAAGACCATATGAGAGATGGGTACATCAGACTCTTGATACCCTATCCCTCTCCCTTTGGGATTTATCTCTTTTGGGCTTCCATCATAGAGTATATCCAAATCTCAATCTCTATGGGCTGCTAACCACATATAAACCCCTTTCCATTCCTTATAAACACACATTTCACGATGTGATAGTAAGGTCTTTGTTGCCTCTTGTTTCACACACCGAGCATGAATCAAATTGGATTAGAGTAATAATCTCCCATGGAATCATCTCTTGGACACCTTAGTGTGTAATACCCGTCCTTTACCACTGAACTATGTAGAATTTGATCTTTACCTATTTCAAGAAAGTAATGTGGTAATCCTCCCTAAGGTTCAAGCCCATCACCCATCAGTCACGACTACTTCATGTCGATTTACCCTCATCCCACATGACGTTAAATAGTATGAATTAGAACTACATGTGTTTTGATCCTTGTCTCCTAGACAAGGAATGTAAGAATCCTCCCTGAGGTTCAACCCCAAATCTTAGTATTCCTATTCAAACTATGTGTGTTTTGATCTTTGTCTCCTAGATAGGGTACGTAGGAAAACTCCCTAAGGTTCAACCCCGAAGCTTAGTAATCCTATTCAAACTATGTGGGTTTTGATCTCTTACTCTCAGACAGGTTATACAGGAAGACTCCATGAGATTCATCCCCAAACATTGGTGAACCTATTCAAACTATGTTGGTTTTGATCCTTGTCTTCTAGACTGGCTACATAAGAAACCACACACAGGTTAAACCCCAAACACTTGTAAACTTTGGTGTACCCTTTATTTGTACCATCATCTTTTGTAGGTCCCCAAGTGAGGTTAGACCATTCCCCAGGTTACTAACCATGCGTGATCCCAGCATGTCATCGTGTAGGTGTCTTTTGTGCACACATTGATTCCATTCCCCATCATAAACTACATAGACTTTGATTCCCCTCCATTGGGATACATAAGAATACTCCCTAAGGTTCAAGTCAATCAATGATGCAGTATCATAGTCTTTCCCTTGATCCTTTGTGTTTTGGGAAGGTCATGCCTCAACTCAGAGGTTCTACTTAATTTAGGTCCCATTCATGAATCCATTATCATTTTCCGCCCCCCAGGAGTCCCACCACCCCACCAAACTACGTGGAATTTGATTACTTATCACATGGATATTTAGGAAGCCTCTCTGAGATTCAATCCCAACATCTCTGTCATCCCCATGTTGGTTCCACACCATTCCTCCCATTCACTTCGTCCAACCATTCATCGTCTATCCTGATCCTTAGCTAGGCTGCAACATCCTTGTGAGATTTTTTCATCCATCTCATCTCCACTATTTTTGGAACTTGGGAATATAACCGCATATAATTTGTTCATAATCTAAATTCATCCAACCATGAGTGTTCCTCTTATGATGTCCAACTAACCATTCATAATCCCCAACACGTCTTTGGGTTATTTTCCTCTTTGTAAACCCGGATCCTATGCCTCACCCTTTTGAACTATGTGGGTTTTGATCCCTGTCATCTATATAGGGTACGTTGGAAACCTCCCTGAGGTTCAATCCTAGCCAATGTTAAACCATGGTTTCCCCCTTTATGTTCTGAACTTTCTCTGATCTACAATTTGTGGTGTCCAGATAATCCATCACGGTGTGACATCTTCCCTTTACGAGACACAGCACCTCAGATCCATCCTCATTGGGTGTTGTGATCCACCCATCTGGTAAACCATCTAGGTGATCCATCATAGGGATGTACCTATATCATCCACTCCTATCAATGTTATGATTAGTCTAATTCGTCTTATATATATGTTAAGCTTGTGACATACCCCATCATAAACATGGGAAGCTGAGGAAAACCACAAGGACATCCCTAAGTCATATAGTTCCCCACACTCGATGTTGGATGACCAAGGATTCCACATTCTCAAGAAGACCATTCATAATGGGATGAAAACCAGATGTACTATTTTTCCAATGCCCAGACATGTTAGTAAATCCCAACGTGACTAATCCCTTGATGAATGGTTGTTACTTTGACCAGATCCCATGGAATGTCCAGACAGGAGCAGTGTAATTAACCGGTGTCCACAAACATATGGAACATATAAGAGTTTCATGAACAGTGTATTATATCTATGAGAGAGACCCAAACTATGAAATGGATTCTAAGAAGGAATCCAAGGAAGTAGAGACCAGAATCCAATTATCTCAATTCCATCAAGAGAAAATGTCCTTAAATAAGTGACAGATATCTATCACCCTTGGAATGTGGGAATACGGGGCAACAACCAATGTGTTACAACATGATGATGTGTGCCCTGATGAAAGCATCGAAAACAATATGTCAATATAGTTCTATGTTTTTTTAATACATAGGGTTATTATCTTTTGAAACCATCCACCTATTTTATCCAGATAGATTATGAAATGCCATTTTCAATCAATGATAAAATCCCTAACTACTATTGATGTTCCAAACCATCCACCATGAAAAGGAATAATATTTCATCCAATTTATTTATATTTTGAATACCTTTTTTGAATTTATTTTAATGAATGGTGTTCAACATTAATGAATACATCATGTTATTGTGGGAATTATTTTTATAACCATTAACCCCTTACTCTATATGGTTTTATTTTGTGGGATTCACACATTGAAATCTAATCATGTTATTGATTGGGTGAACATTAAAAATGTTATTTTTTATTATTATAATATGGATGTTTATTGATTTCCTAGGAGAGTTCATTTTATATTGTTTATCATTCCAGTATCTTTATTCAGATGGGTAAAAATAATGTTATCATTTTTACTAACATGGGGTAAATCATTTTTCTTCTGAATCATTTTATGTTAATTCAAAATACAATTTGAAATGTATACTACGTGATTTATAATAAATTCCTTATATGATGAATTTTTTAGTCATAAAAAAGTGATTGGTCGATCCTAAAATTATATAAACCCTCAATGAATTTATAGGTCCCATGTGAAAAACATGATTTACAATTTTTTGTTTTCCGATCGAATTCATCAATATGTTTTCTTTGTAGTCTATATAACAAGAATGTCTTCCTATTTATAGACTTGAAAGAAAGAATATTGTCTTGGATGATTCCATTTGTATGAACAATATATTCAGAATTATGAATTAAAACACATAAATATAGTATTTTTAATCCAATTGATTTATTTAATATCATTATTATCCATTGGTATATTATTTTTTTAGTTTAAATAGATTAGGTACTTATGATTTATTTCAAATTTCAACCATATTTTATATTCCATGGTAATGTCATGGTTTCCCAAATTATATTTTTTCCTTTACGGAGCATACGGTCACACACACTTCTTGTGTTTCCCTTTAACTTGGCCAAAATAGAAATCATTACATATGGTATGTTGTAGAATATATCTTATGTGGATAATAATTTAAAAATTTTAATGAACATTTTTGGGTTATGTAGTTTCATATAGTGGAATTTTTTTATTGAGAAATACATTGTATTTATTCGTTTTTAATTTTTATTAATTTTCTAAATCAAAAAAAATATAATTTCATGGTTATGTAAGTAATGAAATATTTTTTTATATTATGTAATTATGTGATATTAATGTAGGGTAGCTATAATTAGAATGAAATAAACTATGTATAGTATTTTTTAATGAACTTCATATACTAGAGTGTGGGCCTAGGGGGTCAAAAAATGTGTTCCTTATAATTATTGAATTGTATAATGTTTCAAAACAGGTTTATTCAATATAGAATACTCTGTCATGACTGATTATCCCCAAATGACTATGATATATGTTTCCTTTGTTGGGAGAGGATATTACCCATAGTACACGAGGATAAGAAATATGTTTCTAGGGTATAGAGAGAGTATAAAACCTAGATTTCTAATGACATGATATGTAGATTTCATGGTTGAGAAATGCCCCACAATATGATATTATACAATTTTTCTTTAGTATGGATTTGTCACTAATATTATAAAATATAATAATTCCTAAATAGGGAGATACCCCATAGTGGATACAATAATCTGATTCTTGGGACGACAGACCTCTCACCAAAATGATTATATATATATATATATATTCATTTGTAGGTTGAAATCACCAATGATTATTTTGGGGATATTGTTTCTAGGGTGGGAATATTTTCCACAGAAGGGTGTATGTTACTGTAAATGTCATCCAACATAGGACAAAAGATGTATGGTTAAACCCTTGTGTAAACATAGAACATATGGATAAATAATGATTTTCTATTAGGAATAAATAATATATATTATATTGTTAGTAATATATTCATTCTTTATAATGAATAATATATTTTATTTGGTACAAATATGTCAATGTCCAACTGTGACTTACTTACTAACTACATGAGTGGGATTGACACTTTGTTACCATAGTAGACCTCTGGATTGAAGGAACATGCATGGTAGAATCACATTTTTTCAATGTTTTTCATGATATCAAGGAATGATCTAGAATACATTTCTCGATTATATAATGATATCCTCTATGTATATATTTTTTATTTTATATATCTGGTTGACAATGGGGCCAATCAGTTGGGAAATTTTCAGGCATAAAAAACCATATAGTTTATATAGAAATTTTTTTAGTCTCTCTTTCATACAAATAATATTATTATTGATTCAATTCCATTATTTATACTTTTATATTACTTTTATAAGTGTGTATAGTCTCCCCATGGTATCACATTAGACCCTCCATATTAATCAATAGAAAATAGTGTATGGGGAGGCACACTTTATGTCAAATGAAATAATAGATGGAACAATAGTGAGTGGTCTCAGGCATGGGAGATAGTATTTTATTTTAATATTCCAAAATGATTTGTTAATCTATTACTTTTTGTATTGTTCTATAAGTCCCAAATTGTATATTTCAATTTTTCTAACTTCATATGGAATATTTTTTAACAACTTATATTCTAAATCATTAGCTTGGTATAAGGATGATAAAATTTAGAAATAGGTCCTGATATTTTGTAATGATTGTATATTGTTTTAGAACAATATATTGAACAATTATCAATTCCATAAAGCTCCTTATTATCATTAAGGAAACTATTATTGAATGTGAGTGAAGGGGTTACACATGGGGAAATTGTTCCATGATGTTTTCTCAATTTATTGGATTCTTCGTCAATGAATGTATGATATTTCATTTTTGGATTTGTTCCATGTAATTATAGGTTTATCATTTTTATTTTACATAATAGTTGTATTTCTCTATGATCTTTAAGGATTCATTCTTTGATGATAAAATTAAATTTAATTCTATTTTAAAATGTATATGTTTTTTATTAATATGTTTTACATCCATGGTAAAAATAGTTAATATTTAACTAAATAAGATAAAAATATGGTTTAATTAAATTTATTGGGAAATTATATTTCACATTCGTATATGAAAATATTCATGGAATTGGTTTTGATTTTTCATTGATTTAATTCTAAATATTTGTTATAAATTCTTCTATTTTAATATCATATAGAAATTTCATCCAAAAAATAATGATTTCTCTAGGATATTGACATTGATAATGTTAATAATTAATTTCAATGAAATAGCACATATTTTTCTAAAATATTTTAATTTTTTTTGAAGGTATATATTAGATATTACACATATCTAGTGGTCATTACTTTTTTATATTATGTAGATAATAAACCTCATCATTATAAATTATTAACTATATATATTATAGGAAAAAGTAATTTCCCAATAATTAATATTACCATCTTACTATGTTTTTCTCTTGTTTTAATTTTTATTATATACATTGGTTGAAGAAATTATTATTTTAAATTGACATTTTTTATTATTGGTATTATGACTATTCTACCATATATTTTATACTAATTTTTCCTATCTTATTTTTTAAATTAAATCTGAATTTTTATTTGGATGAAAAAGGGAGGGTTGATATATTATTGATATTATTGTTTAGTTAGTATTATGAGGTTTATGGTGGGATAGTTTAGATGCCATGTAAAAGTGATAGGGATTATATTATTAAGTTATTCTGATTAATTATAATTCATGAAATTAGAATATCTGTTGTTATACTTATATTTAATATTTAATATTTTTATTATTAGTATTTTTATATATGAATTACCATTCCATGATGTATGAATAAATTCAACATAGTGTCATTAATAATGAAAATATAAAAATAATATGAAAAAATTAATGGAACTTGACTTTATGGAACTAACAAAGAGTAAATAAATTAATAATTACTCAATAATTAATATATATAATTAAATATTTGTATGATAATATATGATAGTTAATAATTTGGGTGAGTTTTAAATGGAAAACACAAAGAAATAAATATTTGGAATTTGTCATTATGATGTAAAATATAGATTATTTATTTAGAATAATGATTGGGAATTGAATATGGGATGTTTTTCCATGATTATTTAGCATTAAATGATAATAAATAAGTTATGTTAATGGATAGTTATTCTTTTTATATTCTTGAAAATGTATTTTCTTTATAGTGGTTGATGTTGAAAGATTTGTTTTTCTATAATATAATTCTTTAAAATACTATCGAATGATTATTTAGTTTCAATAATTTTTGAAGTTATTATTTATTAATGGTTTCTTTATTATTTATTTCTCTGCACCACTGTGGTATGATAACATGATTGAAACCAATACATAGTTGTATCTTTAATTTGACTTCAAAATATGTATGTATTAAAGGATATAGAAACAGAACAACTTAGAATACATAACTATTTTTTTCATATGTGTTATATCATGTGCCCATCTATATGAAATGATGGATGACGGTGATAGGATGTATATATATATATAAGATATAATGGCCCAATGTTATTATACTCACGTACATTTGTTTTGTGTGGACATAAAGTTAAAGTCTATACATCTAACACTTAATGATCATGGAATATATTTATATATATTTTTTTCACATGAAACACAGAAATAACATGAGGATATATATATTATTAATTTTTTTTAAGAATTATGTAAGAATATTAAATCCTTTAGTAACTGAAATTTATTTTCTAGCTAACTTTTCTTAAATTAGAGATAAAAAATTAATTATTTTAATATTATGAAGTATTATTCGGTATAAATTTTTTTCAAATGTATTTTATATTTAAAATATTAACCTAAATTTGAAATATTTAAAATATTATTAAAATATTGAAAATTATAAATTGATATAAAATAATTTTAAAAAAATATTAAAAAATAAATTCCAAATTAAAAAATTATTTTTTTATTTTTATTTTTTCTAAAATTAAATTTTTAAATAATGTATTATTTTTTTAATATTCGAATATTTTAGGAATTAATAATGTTAATATTGGCACATGACTTTGGTGAGTAGTTTCTAAAAGGATTAGTTTTGGGTCGTTAGTGAAAAAAAATGATTTTACAAATGTTTTCAATTTTTTTGACTTAGTCATAATATAATAATGATTTGACTATTCATTATAATTCAAAAAAATGAACCAATGATTCTATGATAGAGAGACACAATACCTAATCCTTTTCATATGCAAGAGTATGGGAACGTGGAGTGAGGTTTAAGCTCAGTTGGTTGGGAGACTATACCCTTAGTTTCATATCCTTTCACAAAAAATAAATAAAATATAAACATTGAATATCAGTTATAATACAATATATCACATTGAAAACATGTCATATATATAAATAAATGATTCAACAATGTGTAATCCAAAACATAGTAAATGTGTATGCTTATAAAAAAATAAAAAATGTGGTGTCCCTAAGTGTAAATTCTGGTACTCCTCCCAGTTCCATACTCCGCAGTTTTATAAAAAAATCATAAAAAAATAATTAAATGGTGGTAGTAATAAAACATAGCAGAAAAATACCACTATATAATTAAAAATGTGAACACGTATAATAGTTTTTTCCCTTGATGATAATAAATGTGAAATCCTACATAATAAAATCTCATATAGAGAACTTGTGTTCCAACTAATCCAACATGACCCTGGATACTACATTATTTTCATCCATTCTAAATAAAATATAACGAGGTAATAATTGATCACAAACTATATGTAAATATGTAGGCATTTAACTTAGAATCTTCATGGAATTAAGTGAATCGTGATACTCTGTATCAATAAGTAATTGTGTTCTGAAATGCAACTTGATATCAAGAATTCATCAAGTTTTATGTAGAGCCATAAATCTGTCATGATCCTACCCATAAATAGGCATAATGTTATTATTTATACACATAATGAACTCCCCCCCACACACTATTGAGTAATCATAAATGTATCGTCCATATATCACAATGACCAAGAAGAAACCTCCAACATCATGATAACTCACAAAAACAGGAAGGTCATAGAAATAAATAAATATAAAATTATCATGAGAATATATCTACATCATAAACGACATGTGATTAACATAAATCAAATAAATAAGCTAAACTACAAATAATCATGGAATCAAGGCTCAAACATTGTTATAATCGATCCAAACACAAAATTCAATACCATTAATTAAGAACAAAAATCTATCCCACACATCCTGAATGAAGAAAAAAGTTTACACAAAGGAATAATAAGGTATGAAAAATCCCACATCAATGCTGATAATTATGTACTCCAATGTTCATCATAGGATTTAAGTTGAACAATGTTTCACACCCCATAAAAACATACTTTCTCATCAGTGATTCCACAATCAAGATTCATTTCATTGAATATTTAGGTTTATAAAGGGATTTCTGAGAGACTCTTTATCAATATAGAAGATATAAAATTACATACCTCATAGAGTCCATCAATAGAAATAGTTCTAAGATACGTGTTAGGATAGGTCACTGATTCTAAAAATTCGTTGATGATTTAATAAGAATCATAAATTACTTAATATTTATAAAAGTGAATATCTCATATCTATAATCAATTTCAATCCACAAATAACACTTCAACATAGAAGATATCAATTTTTAAAATTAAGAAGACGTTGGAATCAATATGGTAATTCTAATGAATCATAACAAAAAATTTCCACCATACGCATGGAATAAAACTCTATTCAAAGGGACATCTGTTGGAAAAAATCCTGCAAGGAATCCTCTCAGTGATTTTAGGTGTGATTGTGTTCGTTGAAAAGGCCAGATGATTGTGAATGGGTATGGTTGGTGTTTTCTGAAGTAGGTTTTTGAGGAGGCATAATTTCCTACTGTATGAAAAATTATTGGTCCTCAGCATTGGTATAATGGATTTTGGAAAACAAATATTTTCAAATAGGAGTACATAGTATGTGGACTGTGAACCATAGTTTTTGGAAAAAAATAGGAGGTACATGAAATGACGGTGAAAATAAAAAAATGGAAGGATTATTTATACTAGTGCTATATAAATCCCAATGGATAGTATGCAGACGCTGAATGAAAAATGTTTCACAAGAGTCTTGCAGTTTGAATGAGTCCAACAGTACGTGGTAGGAGTATAGTACAAGGGATGGTTCATCATTTATCGAAAGAATACAGTGACTTGATGAGACACTAAGGGAGTCATCCATGGAATAGATAGGCTACCATAGAGGAAAGAAAGGCATAATACGTGAAAAGTGTAAGAAATATGATTTTCGGAAGGAGCACTATATGCGGTGAAGGCTATATCGCATCGAATATTAGAGTAAAAAAGATAAGTGTATTTTTTGAATTTATTTTATAATATAAGGATCACTAATTCCATCATTAATCAAAGTGATTTTCATTGGAATACCTCTTTGATCTGAGTAGAAATTCATCTATGTACGAATGAGTTTGTAGGGGGGTCCGCAAAAAGGAAGAGGATCACAAGGAGGATTCTGTGAAAGAGGAAGATGTTTATGGGAGTATTTCATGAAGGTGTTTTTGGAGGATTTCATTATATCAATGGATAGATTTCCTCGAAATGGAAAATGACCAGGGAAGAAGAAGCGATCCATAAAGAAGAATCATTTTGTGGAATAAGTAGTCTGTAGAAGCCGGAATTCTGAGGAAGTGGAGGTGGTGTATAGAAGTGGTTTGCATAGGCAGCATGTAGAGGTGGTATAAAGAAGAAGAAATAGTGTGTATAGGATTGGTAGTCTGTATAGGATAGGTGATCCACAAAGAACATGAAATATGTGGTTAAACATAGTTTGTGGAAGGAGCAGGTTGTTCACAGAGGGACTTAAATATTTCATAAAAGAAATTTACACTAACTAACAGTATGAAAAAAGTGGATTTCATCTATGGTTGAAATGTCCCATTAAAAGTGCCACTATCTATAGTTGAGGATTTGTTCTTTCATTAAAATTAAGGGACCAAAAAGTCCATAAAATATGGGTGGATACTTTTCCAAGAATAGTGAGCGAAAAAATAAGTAGATGGTAATAATTTCTGCCAGTACTAAGCAAGTGAAAGAGACATTTGGTGTAACACCCCAAGAATTCATAATGTGTTATTTCTTCAAAATAATTCAATAACTTGAACTACATGAAACACCAAGTTCAATCACACCATGACTTACAAAAAAAAGCCATTAAAAGAGGTCATGAATAGCATTAACTACATTTTAAACTGTATATAATCCTTATAATTTTAGAATCCATATTATGAGTTTCTTAGTCATAATGCAAGAACAGATTCATTTTCAGTATTGCACTTTTATCAACTTTTAATAGTGAAACCTTTTTAAATACAATATTTTAAACTTTTTGACTAAATGGGGACATCAAAAAATTTAAAATGAAACATCCCAAGCTTACACGGTACGCTTTCCTTTGAATAAAACAGTAGCGTGTGTTGTACGCAACTTCGAGTTTTAACACACACCACAACCGATCAAACTAGCTGTTATGGATAATAATACCTAAATTTTGAAATCATATATATTTTATATTTCAAAATGGACTTCATTTTTGGATTCGGAATATCGAAATTAGCCTAGGGTGAAATTTTGGTACTTTTCGGATAACTTTTATATTTTGATGAATAGTGAAAATTACTAAATTTTAATTAAAAACAACTTTTTTAATCAAAATAATTAATATTGATAAATTATGAATTTGAGTGGTTTTAAAGTATATTTTGAATATATTTTTACCATTTAATTTAATGTTTGTCATTGGACATAATTTCACAATTAAACCAGACATAAACAAGTGTCAATCTTTTGATAGTTATTATCTCTTAAAAACACTCTTTTTATTTTAACAACGGGAATTAATTTTAAATTAATTTCTGCCACTTATGTGTTTTGAATTTGGAAAAATGGATTACATATTTGGAATCAGTATGTCCAAATTATGTAAATAGGTAACTTTTATTTTTACACATTTTGAATAATTACTGCGGAAAATATTTTATTTACCATGGTTAAAGGGTAAATCCGGTAAATAAGGGTTAAACAAATAATATAATAATAATACAAAATTACCCTAAAACGTGTCCTAACCTTATTGGTGGACACATACCCGACCATGGGCATCCTTGGGTCGATTTGGGGACCCCTTGGAGCCCCTTGTATGTGGTAGGGACACATTATATTAATAAAGTTAAAATAAAAATAAAAATGGAATAAGCTTACATATTTTAGAAGAACAATTTTTACATAGGGTTATACATGTTGGATTTTAGATTATAAATATTCATTAGAAAGCTAAAAAGAATTCCTACATAATGATATTTTATTTATAATTTTTAGACATCAAATAAGTTAAATTATTAATGACACAATAATAATGCAATGTTTACCTCATTAATAAATCATTTAAATAAATAAGATTATAATGATTAAAATATTATCTAAAACCTGTCCAATTCTTATTGGTTGATGTTATTTAGAAAATGAGTCATCTTATATTCGACCTAAATGATTTTTGGACCATTATAAACCGAATATAATTATATTATAAAGTAATACTTTCACTCTTTCCTAAAGAGCCCCTCCTCTCCCTTATAAAAGGAGACCACTTCTACTCATTCCTAACACCTCTCAAGCCACATGGCTCGTCCAAACTCTGCCAAAATAAGCTCCCCACATCCCTCTCCTCCTCCTTGAAGCTTCCCCTTAGGCAGAAAGCATTCCATAAAGTCCTTTGGTTCCAACCAAAGTGAGTTACCTAAATTAAAGGTATCGATTTCTCTTAAATTATTTTCATTTATTTTGCTTCTCCAACCCCCAAACTCTTTTTATTTCCTTTCTTTTGTAACAACAGAAGTATCCTCGATATACTATGATGTTTTTATAAGAAGGATTCTAACTACACATACACACACCTCCATCTAATGGATGATGAACATAATGTTTCTGTGAATGGAAAACTAACGCCTCACGAAACGATGATTGTTCAAATACATCTTACCGCCTCTCATGGTGGCCATTATGATGGCACTGTAATTAAGTGTGATATTAATGATACATATTTTATATATAATCTTCTGTAATTCCATTTTATTTCATACCATTATTTGTTTCATGTTGTATATACATACAATAATTTCATTTGAGGAAGTGCGGACTACCGCCCCCTTAAAATGATATGACTCGTTCATACCACACGTGGAACGTATAAAGAATGGTGTTAATGAACATAAGTAACATATATAAAATATTATATTATCCTGGAATAATAATATACCTATGTATCATTTGGATTCCATTCTTTTAAAATGAAAAATTAAATGGAAGTAGCGTTCGTGCGTACGTACGGACTACCGTCTCCACGAACACGGTGAGATCCATCCTCCATCGTATCCATTCAAGTATTATTCTCATTTTAGGGTTAAAAATAATGTTAATATCATTCTGATTATGAATAAGATATAATATATCCATTACAAACATGTCTTACGTAACCAAACATTTAAGAAGAACGAATCGATCATCTCACTCCTTATTCCCATGAGATTCATGCCATATTGCCACCATCACCTTCTGTGTGGTGTATGTACTGACCATAATTATATTATTTGTGTAATACACTCTAATTTATGTGTATTTACATATTCATTGTATGATACCACTTTTATGGGTTGTATGATTCATAAGTTACCAAATTGGTAAGGATTATTTCACAATCTCTTCATTATCCGAGGTTGTTTATATCTACTGGGATCTCTTTATCATCCACATCCATGTTTCTTAAAAATGTATTTCAAAACATTTTTACTATTTACTAGAATATGAGTTAAAGTCATTTATACCATTTTTGACTTTTATAAGTGGTTTATAAAGGAATCTTTCCGTCGTTTTCAAAACAAGGTCCTTTTTAACCTTTTCGACAGAATTAAGGTAAGAATGTTTTTTTAACTTATACGGCGGGTGCGGTTATTTTCCGCCGTTATAAAATCTTCAATGTTTTCCCTTACAAGCTTATATGAATATTTTAAAAGAAAATGTTTTATTTTATATGGATCTTAAATGATTTCAAAATAAAAGGAGATATTTCTTTAAAAAGAATATTGATTTCATCTATGTCAACATCCTTTGATGGATTTTAAGATTATTTGAAGTTGATTTATTATGATACAAAACTTCTATATTGTATTGAAGGTTTTTTGATATGTTTGACTGTGGATGTGCTATTTTTATACCATTCATAGTTTATGGTAAAAGTATTGACATTTCTTATGCTAGTTCCAATAAGAATGTTTATGTTATATTTCAACCTTTACTTCATATGAATGTGTTGGACAAGTATGTTCCAGGTTGGGGACTGGTTAAAGTAAGCCCTCCAGGTTGGGGACTGGTAAAAGTAAGCCCTCCACGTTAGGGACTGGTAAAAGTAAGCCCTCCGGTTTGGTCTCCGGTTATTAGAGGCACTCCGGGTTGGTGTCCGGTTATTAGAGGCACTCCGGGTTGGTGTCCGGTTATTAGAGGCACTCCGGGTTGGGTTCCGGTTACAGATAGCCCCAAGGTCTTGGGATGAGGCCTTGAAAAGAAATTAAAGTTTAGCATTATGCATTCCATCATTATGAAAGTGGTTACTGATTTTGCATGTGATTATTCGATTAGTAGAATATCCATGTGAATGAGTAAATGACATTATTTCATTTTATTTATGCCATACTATATTGAAGTTCAAGTTTAAAAGGCTTTTGTTTTAGTAATGCATTGCCTTAAATGTTTATGCTTATTTTTATTATTCCGCTATATTGTTATCCTTACTGGGCATTTGAGCTCACCCCTTTTCTATGTTTTATTTTCCCCAGGACGGGGATAAGTAAGTTATGAATGACCTGCAGGGATATTATGAGGGGATAATAGTGTGGACCGTGGAGACATTATGTTGTTGTAGTAGTTTTTCATTTTATGATGTAATGTAAAACTTATGAATATATCTAGTGTTTCTAAGGCTACTAAACCAATCGGTCTTTAGAGATTTGATCTTTCTTGTGATCATGCCAATGTTACGAAGTAATGCACCGACTCTAGGTAGCTGGGGTCGGGGCGTTACAGTTGGTATCAGAGGAAGTTCAGTACAAAACTTGGAAGCTAGATTTAGATAAACTCTGATTAGAGCACGTAGACCTAAGATGAACTTTGAGGATTAGTATAGAAGAACTTCCTAGAATTTTGGTATTGTAGAGATTTTGTGAGTTTTCCGAGAAATACATCCATGTCTGGATACGAGCAGATAGAGGCGGCTCTGGCACAGATGTACCTAGGGGTAAAACCCGAAAACACCGCTTTGAGATAGACTCGAACGGGAACTGGTGCACGACAACGGGCCTTGCTGCACTCTTGGTTACGACACTCCCGGGGGATATGCTTAGGATAACTCTCATTTTCTTTACAAATAATTATGAAGGGTTTATGAGTATATAATTCCTCAAAGAAAACATTTTTATGATTATGGATTATATCCATAAATAGTTCAATTTATGTTATGTGTTTTATAAGTATGGGATTATGTATTTTGATTCATAAACTGATCTAGATTATGCCATTGTTTAGAAATGGCTCCTAGTAGAAGGAATGAGAACTCCAGAAATGCACATGATACAAAGAGAAAGAAGGATCATATATTTCATGGTCTTAAGCCATAATTTATAAGAGAAATAGTCTCGCATGTATTATCATCATATGAAGAAATAATATCATGTGTTGATAAGATAAGTAAAGAGTTTACTGAGTCCTATGGATTTGAAGGGAAGCAAGAGAAGAAAAGGATGGAATAGAGAAAGATGGATAAAGGGAAGAGGAAAAAGATGAATTTTCCCATATGTGATAACTGTGGGAAGAAACACCCTGGAACTTGCCTGAAAGGAATGAGAGTTTGTTATAAGTGTGGAGGAAAAGGGCACAAAGTACGTGACTGCAAGGGTAAGAAAATGGTTTCAAATGTACAATGCTTCATTTGCAAGGAGTTTGGACACTACGCGAACCTATGTCCCAGTCATCACACTATGCCGCAAATGATGTTATTGGATAATAATCAAGTTATGATACTACCACAGATGAAGAGGAATGATTAGAGTTCTTATGTTGATTATGTCAATTGAGTGTAGTATCAACAATGTACTTGTTATAATAATTATGGAGTATATAAGGATTGTACTACAGTACTATTTCATTAAGGACTTGAGATTGTGTGGAACAAAGAAAAGTGACTCAATAGCAGGATAAATTTTTGGAAAATATATGGTTGATAGAATGATAAACCATAATATAGTTTTGATACCGAGGTAGTGATTTTCGAATAATACATGATTATTTTGGAAAAATTATATTGGATATTCTTGACTACCTTGGAACTGATTAATGATTTGTATATTCCATCATTTTTGGGGTTTAAAACATTTTTGGATTGATGAAGTATATCCAGCATTCTATATGGAATAAGGGAGAATGAATGTAATCAATAAGGAATATGGTAATTCAGGATGTTTCAGTCTATTAAAAGAATACATGATGAAGGTATTCATATGCTATTACGGGGTAAAAAGGATCTACATTATGTTTACTATCCTTATAAATGTTGGACTGTGAGTTTGGACAGAAGTATTTTGGATTGTTCTAGTTTGGATTATTTTGGATTGCCATTAAAGGACAACCCGGAGGTCGGGCGGCAACCTGTCGCGTCCGGCAAGGCTGTGAGACTTGAACCCGCAACCGAAGGGCGACAAGGGTGTATCACCTACCACTGGCCCACGAGATGTCCTGGATTAAATAATGTAGTTTTTTTAAAAGATCTGGTAGATGAATTATAAATTCATTTATTTTGGAACCCTGTACGAATAGTATAAATAGAAAAAAAATTACATTCTATTATCTTTTAGAGTGAAAGATGAGTTTGTGGTAGAAATTTATTAATGGATAAAACTCTAATTATAAAGTAAGTATATCTCTTTATGATCTTAGCCAATCTCATAAATAAATTCCACAACATTAAGAAAAGAAACTTATAACAAAAATGTTTTCCTAGATGGTACCTTAAATCATCACTAATTTATGGCTTTGGGATTGTTGTCCTTTTCATAGCCATGTTCTCTACCACTCTCCATCAGATAATTGATGGTTAGATTTTTCTTCCAAATCCATATTTTCCTACATGGAACCCTAGTATGTGTTATTTTTGGTAATCTTCATACTTTCGACTCTTTATTTTAAATAGAGGCCTCATTAATTCATTTTTCGATGTGGGATTTCAACTAAGATATTTTGAAACGTCAAAAATGTGTTATCCTAATACCCTATGTTTTGTTGAACCGATGGTATTTCAAATCATCATAGATTGATGAATTTAAGGACCTCAATTTTACACTTGTTTGTGATTGATGACCTCAATCACTACCTATAAATATTTACATTTTTCCTCCAATTATATGTCTCTAATTGCAATCAATGTTCTCCTAATCGAGATCATAATTTGGTGGTGACCCTTTGATTTCTCTTTTCCTCATATTAAGACTAAATTTTAGTAACCCAATTTCCAATGTGGGTTTTCCCACAAATATATTTTCTACGTTCATCCTTTTATTTTCGAAGAACAATTTCAAATTGCGAGGACGCAATTTATTGAAGGAGGGGAGAATGTAACACCCCAAGAATTCATAATGTGTTATTTCTTCAAAATAATTCAATAACTTGCACTACACGCAACACCAAGTTCAATCACACCATGACTTACAAAAAAAAGCCATTAAAAGAGGTCATGAATAGCATTAACTACATTTTAAACTTTATATAATCCTTATAATTTTAGAATCCATATTATGAGTTTCTTAGTCATAATGCAAGAACAGATTCATTTTCAGTATTGCACTTTTATCAACTTTTAATAGTGAAACCATTTTAAATACAATATTTTAAACTTTTTTACTAAATTGGGACATCAAAAAATTTAAAATGAAACATCCCATGCTTACACGGTACGCTTTCCTTTGAATAAAACAGTAGCGGGTGTTGTACGCAACTTCAAGTTTTAACACACACCACAACCGATCAAACTAGCCGTTATGGATAATAATACCTAAATTTTGAAACCATATATATTTTATATTTCAAAATGGACTTCATTTTTGGATTCGGAATATCGAAATTAGCCATGGGTGAAATTTTGGTACTTTTCGGATAACTTTTATATTTTGATGAATAGTGAAAATTACTAAATTATAATTAAAAACAACTTTTTTAATCAAAAAAATTAATATTGATAAATTATGAATTTGAGTGGTTTTAAAGTATATTTAGAATAGATTTTTACCATTTAATTTAATTTTTGTCATTGGACATAATTTCACAATTAAAGCAGACATAAACAAGTGTCAATCTTTTGATAGTTATTATCTTTTAAAAACACGCTTTTTATTTTAACAACGGGAATTAATTTTAAATTAATTTCTGCCACTTCCGTATTTTGAATTTGGAAAAATGGATTACATATTTGGAATCAGGATGTCCAAATTATTTAAAAAGGTAACTTTTATTTTTACACATTTTGAATAATTACTGCGGTAAATATTTTATTTACCATGGTTAAAGGGTAAATCCGGTAAATAAGGGTTAAAAAAATAATATAATAATAATACAAAATTACCCTAAAACGTGTCCTAACCTTATTGGTGGACACATACCCGACCATGGGCATCCTTGGGTCGATTTGGGGACCCCTTGGAGCCACTTGTATGTGGTAGGGACACATTATATTAATAATGTTAAAATAAAAATAAAAATGGCATAAGCTTACATCTTTTAGAAGAACAATTTTTACATAGGGTTATACATGTTGGATTTTCAATTATAAATATTCATTAGAAAGATAAAAATATCTCATACATAATGATATTTTATTTATAATTTTTAGACATCAAATAATTTAAATTATTAATGACACAATAATGATGCAATGTTTACCTCATTAATAAATCATTTAAATAAATAAAATTATAATGATTAAAATATTATCTAAAACCTGTCCAATTTTTATTGGTTGATGTTATTTAGAAAATGAGTCATCTTATCTTCGACCTCAATGATTTTTGGACCATTATAAACCGAATATAATTATATTATAAAGTAATACTTTCACTCATTCCTAAAGAGCCCCTCCTCTCCCTTATAAAAGGAGACCACTTCTACTGATTCCTCACACCTCTCAAGCCACATGTCTCATCCAAACTCTGCCCAAATAATCTCCCCACATCCCTCTCCTCCTCCTTGAAGCTTACCCTTAGGCAGAAAGCATTCCAAGAAGTCCTTTGGTTCCAACCAAAGTGAGTTACCTAAATTAAAGGTATCGATTTCTCTTAAATTATTTTCATTTATTTTGCTTCTCCAACCCCCAAAATCTTTTTATTTCCTTTATTTTGTAACAAAAAAAGTATCCTCGATATACTAGGATGTGTTTATATGAAGGATTCGAACTACACATACACACACCTCCATCTAATGGATGATGAACATAATGTTTCTGTGAATGGCAAACTAACGCCTCACGAAACGATGATTGTTCAAATACATCTTACCGCCTCTCATGGTGTCCATTATGATGGAACTGTATTTAAGTGTGATATTAATGATACATATTTTGTATATAATCTTCTGTAATTCCATTTTATTTCATACCATTATTCGTTTCATGTTGTATATACATACGATAATTTCATTTGAGGAAGTGCGGACTACTGCCCCCTTAAAATGATATGACTCGTTCATACATCACATGGAACGTATAAAGAATGGTGTTAATGAACATAAGTAACATATATAAAATATTATATTATACTGGAATAATAATATACCTATGTATCATTTGGATTCAATTCTTTTAAAATGAAAAATTAAATGGAAGTAGCGTTCGTGCGTACGTACGGACTACCGTCTCCACGAACACGGTGAGATCCATCCTCAGTCGTATCCATTCAAGTCTTATTCTCATTTTAGGGTTAAAAATAATGTTAATATCATTCTGATTATGAATAATATATAGTCTATCCATTACAAACATTTCTTACGTAACCAAATATTTAAGAAGAACGAATCGATTATCACCCGAAACGACGATAATACTAAGATATTATTAATAAATCAATGTTAAAAGATCATATATGATATAATATTAAAGTAAATTATTCTTGTATTATTCAATAACAATTATTTCACCATTATACAAGAGGTAAACCTACCATCGACCAAGGAAAAAGTACAAGGTAAAGGATTTTCTTATCTCACTTTCAATTCCGTGAGATTTCCATTGTTCGCCACTAAATTACTGAAAGTGGTGTATTGTGTACTGCCATTTGATATATATATTATCATGATTCTCTTTATATTCATGTTATTCTGTGAATAATTTGGTGGTTATTAACTTTTGGCCATACGACTCAGTTTATTAACGTGGTAAGGGGTTTTCATCTCACTCCTTATTCCCGTGAGATTCATGCCATATTGCCACCATCACCTTTTGTGTAGTGTATGTACTGCCCATAATTATATTCTTTGTGTAATACACTCTAATTTATGTGTATTTACATATTCATTGTATGATACCACTTTTATGGGTTGTATGTTTCATAAGTTACCAAATTGGTAAGGGTTATTTCACAATCTCTTCATTACCCGAGGTTGTTTATATCTACTGGGATCTCATTATCATCCACATCCATGTTTCTAAAAAATGTATTTCAAAACATTTTTACTATTTACTAGAATATGAGTTAAAGTCATTTATACCCTTTTTGACTTTTATAAGTGGTTTATAAAGGAATCTTTCCGTCATTTTCAAAACAAGGTCCTTTTTAACCTTTTCGACCGAATTAAGGTAAGAATGTTTTTTTTAACTTATACGGAGGGTGCAGTTATTTTCCGCCGTTATAAAATCTTCAATTTTTTCCATTACAAGATTATAAGAATATTTTCAAAGAAAATGTTTTATTTTATATGGATCTTAAATGATTTCAAAATAAAAGGAGATATTTCATTAAAAAGAATATTGATTTCATCTATGTCAACATCCTTTGATGGATTTTAAGATTATTTGAAGTTGATTTATTATGATACAAAACTTCTATATTGTATTGAAGGTTTTGTGATATGTTTGACTGTGGATGTGCTATTTTTATACCATTCATAGTTTATGGTGAAAGTATTGACATTTCGTATGCTAGTTCTAATAAGAATGTTTATGTTATATTTCAACCTTTACTTCATATGAATGTGTTGGACAAGTATGTTCCAGTTTGGGGACTGGTTAAAGTAAGCCCTCCAGGTTGGGGACTGGTAAAATTAAGCCCTCCAGGTTAGGGAATGGTAAAAGTAAGCCCTCCGGTTTGGTCTCCGGTTATTAGAGGCACTCCGGGTTGGTGTCCGGTTATTAGAGGCACTCCGGGTTGGTGTCCGGTTATTAGAGGCACTCCGGGTTGGGTTCTGGTTACAGTTAGCCCCAAGGTCATGGGACGAGGCCTTGAAAAGAAATTAATGTTTAGCATTATGCATTCCATCATTATGAAAGTGGTTATTGATTTTGTATGTGATTATTCTATTAGTAGAATATCCATGTGAATGAGTAAATGGCATTATTTCATTTTATTTATGCCATACTATGTTGAAGTTCAAGTTTAAAAGGCTTTTGTTTTAGTAATGCATTGCCTTAAATGTTTATTCTTATTTTGAATGTTCCGCTATATTGTTATCCTTACTGGGCATTTGAGCTCACCCCTTTTCTATGTTTTATTTTCCCCAGGACGTGGAGAAGTATGTTATGAATGACCTGTAGGGATATTATGAGGGGATAATAGTGTGGATTGTGGAGACATTATGTTGTTGTAGTAGTTTTTCATTTTATGATGTAATGTAAAACTTATGAATATATCTAGTGTTTCCAAGGCTACTAAACCAATCGGTCTTTCCAGATTTGATCTTTCTTGTGATCATGCCAATGTTACGAAGTAATGCACCGACTCTGGGTAGCTGGGGTCAGGGCGTTACATTTGGGGTTACCCTAGGGGATTTAGTTAGTGGACCCTAAATCCTATAAAGTTATTGAGCCTAGTTATATAATTTATTTAGCCAAAACCTTTTAATTTGGATGTAAGCTTTAGTGGAATTGGTACAATCGGAACATCGTTGTTGTGTTCTCCTTGGACATAGATCAGTGAGGGTGAAACAAGTAAAAATTGATATTCCTCATGCATGATTTTATTTAAGTTAATATTTTTTTAGGGGTATAAGAGAGAAGAGTGTATTGTTTAATGAAAAAAATATCCTAAGAGGCATTTGTTTTAATATGTCATAACCTAATTCACCCACTCCTCTCAGGGTATGTAACCTAACTGGTCTAACAATTTGTTTTAGAGGGAAAATTTGAAAATTAGGGATTTTATATCCATAGAAGAAATAGAATCTATCAATCACAATGTAATTTTGATATTCGATGGAAACAATTTCAATTATGGAAGAATCAGATGAAGTACTACTTCAAATCATTAGGAATATATTTCTTTATAGTTGATATGTATGAAATATCATCCAATATCGATAGTGGTTCTTTGTATAAAGCTAGTAAAATATAAATGGATGCTGATTCTAAATTTATTAAGAATTAAGGGGGATCCATATCCAATGAAATATATTTTTATGTGATGTCATGTAAAACATCACATGATATGTCAGAAAATATTTTGAACATTTATAAGCGAGACTCAAAATTTTGAGAAGAAAATATATAGGTTCTGTGGAAGAAATATGAGGATCTCAAAATTCACCTTAACTATTTTTTGTATACGTTATTTGATCAGGTGAATGTTGTTGTAGAATACATAAGTGGTCTCATAAAAATTATTGAATATATAAGGATTATCATGTAAATCTTGAGAAGACATCCACCTCAGTGTAATCCAAAGCTATCTGTATTGAAAGATAATGAACATAAACAACTGACATTAGATAACATTAAACGTTCTCTTATTGAATATGAAATGAGAAATGATGATAACAATGTTTTTGATTGGGAAGTCTAAAGAAGATACATTCAAGGCTATGAAGAAGAACTATGTTGAATATAGTTAGGAGGAAACAAATTTGGATTATTTTATTTCATTTCTATCTTCAAATTGGAAAAGTGGAAGAGGAATGTTCAGCGGTAAACCTCCAAGTTCATTATTCTGATGTGGAAATATTTTTCATTTTTCAAAAATGTGTGCTGAGATGTATGAAGATGATGAGGATGACAATGATGAAATTCCCCAGAAGAAGAATTAATCTAATTTGAATTGTAGGAGGGGTGAAAAGTTAAATTTCTTCTAAAAGAATAACATTGTTTAAAAAGAAGATAAATTTTCGGACTAAGCTATGTTTGAAGGGTTAGATGAATAAAAGGATCATAAATCATATGCTATGCTGGTAGTTTTTGGAAATTGAAAAAAAAGGAATAAAGAGATAATGATGAGTGAGAAGTAGAAGGAAGAGTTTAACTTTAAGCTAAATTAGAATCTACTCTTAAATAGATAGATATTTGGAGATCAAAAAAATTGAAATATAACAAAGTAGTTTATGATGCCAAACTTTATATGTAGAAGTTGGAAGAAGATATGTCTGAGCTAAATAAATAAATTGAATTTTTAAAGTCGTTAATGATAGAAATCTCATAAATGGAGGTTGAGTAAAAACTCCAAATTGAATAATAGAAAAGAGAGATCGATATAATGACTAATAATATAAAAGTTCAATTAAATTGTAACTAACAAGTTGAATATGAAATTTTTAGTATGTTAGGATAAGTGAATGATTATGAGAAACTCTAGATTTCAGTGAAGCAACCAATGATATATGAGGAAAGGAAAATTATTAATTTTGATGATATAGTTGGTGAATGTATTCATCATGAAAATAAATAAGTAATGGTTGGAGTTATACCACAAGATACCAATCTAAGGTTAAAGATTTATTTAGGTATAAATAAGAATAACAAGAATCATATATCAAATTGGAGAACTAGTAGTGTATAATTTACACATAAGAATGCACCTTGCATTAAATTCTATTTTTGTGGAAAGATGGGACAGTCACAAAAAATTACCATAGAAAAGAATTATCAATGAGAACAAGACCAACTAAGAAATAAATATATGGCATAGTATTCTAGGAAATAATTTTATTGTCACTATTTCATGTGTAGAGTATTTGAGAACATTAAAATATACTACTCGTTGAAAATTTAAAGAAATGTTCAAAATCCTAATAAATGTAGAAAAAAAAGCTGCTAAAGGAATCATCAAATTTTATGAAAATGAAAAATATATTTTTAGCTCTATAAGACCAATATGGACCATCATTATTCAACGAAGATCTATATAATGAATTTTTACATGGTATAAAGTTAAAAAAAATGAGGAAAAAGAAGAATATTATTGAATAAGAAGTTGTTACAAATATTGCTTTTAAACATATGATCTTAGTAAAATATGGATTATTGAAAGTTGATTCACCTCTCACATGACAAGTCGTAATGATATAGAGGCCAAATTAAGTTATGATAAAGAATGTATTGTAATATTTGGAAATTATGAGGGTTTAAAGATTGTTGGATTTGTAAAATCCATTTTTAGGGAAAAGGACCTAAGACATGCTAATGTCTTAATTACTGAAGGTCTCAATCATAACCATATTTGAGGAAGTAAAACCTGTGATTCAAGAAATTCCATAAGTTTTTAAAATAAATTATGTGTTATTAAGGAAAAATATGATCCAATTGTTTGGTAGGAAAATATTATGAAAGGAAATCACTATCTTGTGAGTGCAGAAGTAGATATTTTCTTCATATCCATAGAAGAGGGAAAAAGGTTATAAAGTAAACATCTTGTCCACTTAAGAAAAAAAATCCTTGGAATATCTGGAGAAATATGATTCCACTCTTGACCTCCATATATTATCATGTGATTATACTCACACATGTTATTCCTGTCAATAAGAGAAGATGGTTCAAAAAATGTATATGTAAAATGATAAAAGGTCAACTAGAATACTTGATATGGTACATATTTATGTGTGTGGTGCTATTTCACCATGACCTATTGATAGGTGTAGATACTATGTTTCATTTATTAATGGTTTTTGAAGAATGGTGTGGGTGTCAATCATCCCCCACAAGTATGAGGTTTTCATTTGCATTAAAATTTATCGATGGGATGTTACAAACAAACTAGGTCGGAAAATCCAAGATATCATAATAGATAATGGAACAGAGTTCACAAATATTCAAGTGATGGATTATCTTGAGAAACATAGGGTAAGGAACCATGTTTCAGTAGTATGAATTCCATAGCGGAATGGAAAAGTTTAGATATGAAAAAAATGTTTCAACAACATGGATATAAAACTTCTGTTTTATAAAAACATTTAATTTATTTTCTAAAGTAGTAATGACATCAATATACACATCAAATAGATCTTTGTTCTGTCCAAAAGAATAGAAGACTTTATATGATATGTGGAATGGAAATAACCCATATATAAGTAATATTGACTCTTTAGAAGTAAGTGTATCATTCAAAATATGGAAGAACACAAGAAGTTTTAATCATGAGGACATGAATAGATATTTTTGGACACTAAAATAATAGAAAAATAAATAAATGATTAAAAAATGGATGTGAAAGGGTGTTGGATTCCATGATGAAACTATAGAGGAGAATGATCACAATCATTTGAAAATACATGATTAGTATTTGGATGATAGTGATGGTGAAATAATCAAATCAGGGGATTCGTCAGTTGTAGGGGATGATTCAGAAGAAGATATAGATAATGAAAAGGATCAGCACAATTCAGTGTCTACACAATGATAGAATAAAAGATATTAACTTGATAGAAAAAACATAATTGGTAATAAAAAATATCCAATATATAAATAAAGGATAAATACTATACAAAAACAATCATATTTATCATAGGTGGAGCCTAAATTTATTGATTAAGTAGTTAGAGATGATAATTGGGTTTATTATATGAATGAAGAGCTTAACCAAATTAACAATAATTGTAACACCCAGATGTTTTTATGAAATATTTTCATTCATTATTATTTTCTAGTAGCTTTATTTCTATCCAATCATTAGTTTAAATCAATCAATAGATGTCATTAATACAAAATTACCATTATAGCCTAGTGGTTTGGTTAGCTGGAATAACTTTAACTATATTATGAAAATGCATTGTGAATTCAATGGCTATCAGTTATTTATAAAAAATACAAATAAATTAGATATTTGTATTTTTTTGTGAATTACATATGTTAATGAAATTAATGTGATATATATGTGTGTTATATACTTAATGAAATATTTTTTATATTCATTCAATGGATATTTTTGTTATAGGGTAAGAATATAACTCTATTTGATTTAGAACACTATTTTTTTTAAAAAAGATTTATTTTAAACATTTGAATGTATAAACCCTTTTAAATTAATATTATGACACATTAATAATTTTATAAGAGAACATAAACATGTTATTTCATATTAGGATATTAAAATTTACTTTGAATGAATTTCTGATATTTTTCTGATAACTTTCATGTTTTCATTAATAGTAAAAAAAACTAACATTTAATTGAAAAAAATAAATTCAGTTGAAATAATTTATATAAAAAAATTATATTTTTGAATGGTTTCAAATTATATATAAAATATATTTTTACCATTTAATATTATTTAGTTCAATTTAATTAATTTGACATTAAATTTAGATGTAAAAACATTTCAATCTTTTGAGATATTTTAACTTTTAAAATGCATTTTCTCATTTCAACAGTGGGATTAACATTAAATTAATTACCGCATCTTATGTGTTTTGGTTTTATAAAAAATAATTCCATATTTGGACTTAGTAGCTACAAATTATATTAATAGGCTACTTTTTTTGGGCTTTATGATTAATAACTTTCGTAATTATTTTTATTACCCTGGTTAAAGGTATATCAGGTAATTAAAGGTAAAAATAATATTATAAAATTAACATAACACCTGTAAAAAACCAAAAGGATTACTCAATTCGACCCTTATCATATACTATTTGAAATGAAATAATTTAGTGATCACTTACCTATTAATATGACATGAAGATAATAATACCTAATGAAAGTGACAAAATGTCACAATCTCATTTTATATAAGTATATTAATTTTCATATATGGATAACTAGATGATAATGTCTACTGTAGATAGTATATATAAAGATAAAATAATTACCAATATTATAGAAATTTATTTATAATTTTTAGAGATTTAATTTTCAATATTAATTATGACACAATAGTGATGTATAATTAATATTGTTAATATATATATATCAATAAATGTCTTTAAAAATATTAAAAGAAATGATATATGAAGTAATTAATGATATCCACTAATTTTGTAGGTGACTATGGAATTTTAGTAGTGTATTAAATATTCATGTTTGAATTTATCATTGGTGTGGATTTTATATAAATTCAAATAAATAAATAGTGTTAAAATTGATGTTATCCACAACTAGTGGAGTTTTCTTTCTGGGGAAAATCTATATTAGTTGGCATACAAAGAAGAAACATTGAGTAACTCTTAGCATGAATGATGCTGAGTATATTTCTACCACTCAAACTGCTACCCATCTTATGTTAATGAAGACTCATTTTGAACGTCTACTTGTTGAAGTGAAGCTTCCCTTAATATTGGGATGTGTTAATCCGAGTGAAATCAATATTACATGGAATCTAGTAAAACATTATCGCTAAAAACACACTGACATAGAATACCACTTCACCAAAGAGAAGGTGGAGAATAATTAATTGAAGATAGAGTACATTCATACAGTAGAACAAGTTGCTGACATATTCAAAAAAACCATTACCGAATGAACCATTTTCTTAATTGAGGTTGAACATGGGTTTCCAACATCTTTCTCATCAAGGTTGAGGTACATGGTTCGGTCCCCTATCTCATATTACCATGGGATATTTTTTAAAGGGGGATAATTGTTTCATATATCTATCCTTATGGTTTCATGCATAAAGGGGGAGTTATGGGTACATTGTGAATTCATCATATATGTGTGTGATCTATTATAACAATTTATTGGAGTGGTTCTGGGAATCAAATTGTTTTTGTCTACTATGATTTGAAGTTGTGGAGGAAGTCTAAGATGAAATAGAAGATGAATATGTTTTTTAGATGGCTGGGGAAGAATGTTGTAGACAATTCATAATTATACAACCTGGTTTTTATATCAATAATTCTTGTTTCCTACAATGAGTTAGCTCACGTAGGCTTACAATTGTTGATAAGTAATCCATTTCTTGATATTATGAATTTTAGTGATTTATGAATCTTGGTTTCCAAAAAAAATATAAATGGGGAGACTATTATGACCAAGTTTATTATGAAGAATATCCTTTTTAGGTATTCTATTTTGTTTTCAAGGATGTTTGAGATGTTAAGAAAAAACATCAACTTGTATAATTGGTTGATGAATGATAGGGAAGTTACAATACATCCCATGGTAACAATAACGATGCTTTCTGAATTTAATTTCAAAAATATCATAAGTTTGGAGAACTTTTAATGCAAGACTTATGAAGGATAGTGAGAGTAAATAAGTGTTTTTGGAAAATTAAATAAAGTGGAAACCAAGTGTAAGATTGACACGCAAGTCGTGGTGAAAAAGTGTAGAAATTGCGCAAAAGTGTAATGTTTCACCAAAGTCATATTTCAGGATAATCGAATCAAAATATTACAGAGGAACAAATGTGGCACAAAAGTTATGAAGTGGGGTGAAAGTCATTAAGGGGTGCACAAGTTAGGGAGTGGGGAACAAGTGATAAAATGGCATGCAAGGTGTGTTGCATAATTCATGTGTAGGGTCACCAAAATTACTATAAAAGTATGTATACCCTCATCATTTTAATAATCTCAACACTTAAGAGAAAATATGAGCTCCAATCATGCAGGTAGTAATAAGTGGCACACAATCTGATGTGTCACACAATCTGGGAGTTATTCATAAGGAGCACAAGTAGGGAGGTGCGCAAGAAGAGTGGCGCGCATGCAGATTGGAATGAAAATAGAAGTGGCACGAAAGTTTTAAGAGGCATAAAGTAGGGATTTTTGTGCAAGAAGTATGTTTATTATAATCCAAAAGTGGCTCAAAAGTTGTTAGTTCTGAAAAATAGTGGCACAAAAGTTGATAGAGGCACTCAAGAAGGAAGGTGCACAAGTAGGTCGATGCACATGCAGGGAGGCGTGAAAGTAGAGAGTGACACACAAGCTATTTGCACCATGTGGTTCTTACCAGTATCTAGGAAGAAAATTGGAGAATTGTTTTTTGAAAGATTTGATTTGTGAAACTTCATCAAGAAGAATAGAAACATTATTTTACTCTATTTTTTCAAAGAGGGAGGAAAAAATACAAATTTATTGTTTTCAAAGTGCTACATGAGGGTAAAATAATATCTTACTAATTGTATTCCACATCATAGGAGTTTTTTCTAGTGGATTTTGTTGTATTGGATTGTTTCTATACCATACCAAGTATGAAACTACTCTTGTTGAGTATTGAACCTTTTAAATATTGTATTCACGTGGTTGGGTGTGTTCAGTAGAGAAGAAAATATTTAATAGGATACAAAGGTTGTTTCAAAAATAAGGAAATATAAATATAAAAAGGATATCATTGATTCACCTATCCCCCTCTCAGAGATACTTGGATCCTAACTGGTAACTTCACTGAATTATATTTCATTCACCCTTAATGTATTTTTTAAAAGGATTATAGTTGAAAATTTTTACATTGGTTATATGGAGAGGTAATATTTTATCTGGATATTCTAAATTTTCATGGTATGAGGCTGATAAATATCATATGGTATCCTATAAGAGGATCGTTGTTCCCATAGTGGTGTACAATTTGGTTATTTGTGAGTTCAATAGATCACCCTTTTCAATAAATCATATTGAGGAAAAGATATATTATACCTTGATGTTTTATTTATAGTTTCTTGGGATTAAGAGATTATTCAATGATCATTTCTCATAGTTTTTGGTCGGGAAGAGTGTGAATTCAAAAAAATAGTTTCTGGTTGGTTTATTTAACTACTATATGGTCTTATGTGTATGTAATTGGTTATTACATTAGATTTTTTAGTTTTTTTACAAAAAAACTAATGATGGATTTGTTTTTCCTTATTGATCATTTATCATTTGATGATTTTATCTTTATTATGAGTTTTTAATCATTTGAGGATAATTACTTTCCAATATGTTTGGTATTTTTAAGAGTATTATATATTTTGTTGATAATTTTTTTCTAATTAACATATAAAGGTCTCCAAAGAGATTTAGGATCTCTGTTATAACCATTCATAACATTTAATCATTAAAAAGAGGGTTAACCCATGTAGAAAATCATGATATTGGAGAAAACATTGTGTGCGGGATTTTTTTTTATTTTTGTGGTTTATGAGTGATGAAACTATTAATGGTTGAGTTTTCTAATAATAATATCATTCACTCTACTGTTGGTTTGGTTCTATTTACATGACTACTTATCCAACTATAGTAATATCTATTTGGATAAACTGAGGTTGATGAGTTAGAAATTATATTTCTATAATTGGTATTGAATGTCAAAAATGAGGTTTAGGTTATTCATTAGTGGATGAATGACTAACATTACAATTAAAATTACATTACTAATAATTGTAAGATAACTTTGGTAATCATTATTTGTGATCTTATATAAAATAATGTATCCCATCCGCAGCTGTACTTATGTATGATTTGAGAAAAAATCATTATATTTTATTTTTAGACATTATAGTAGGTAGTGAATGTCAATTATATTTCATATCAAAGGGTTCTTTTGCATAAAATATATCATTTCCATGAAGTATTCCACATGTAGAAATTTTATCAATATCGTCATTGTGAATAAAAAATAATATTCTTGGGAGATCTACATGTTGAAAATGATGGATAATTCAAGGAATGAGGTTTCTGGATTTTATAACAACATATGTAACTATTTAATAGGATTTTATTCCATTAGATCATTTATTGTTTTGATATGGTGGCTTTGAAGAGTGTACTTTGGAACATCAGTCATATATGCACACTTAGTATCCAAAAATTTTATATTATTAATATATTAAGAAGAAATTATTATCCTTGGATTGAATGATGTTAGAGATGTTGTGTGATACTGTGACCATATCTTATGTTATGTTGTCTGCAATTTTATTATAATGAGACATGTATTTGGGTTCCAAATACTGGGTTGTTTTTATTACCCTTTTGTAATTTTCTATGTTCATATTGATTTTTGAGGATTAGAACTATTTTAAGGTAATCAAATTAGAGATACCATATTTTGGTGAACACTTCCATTTTAGATCTTGAGTGTGGTGAGAGTTCATGAATATTTTATGATTTTCGGAATGGTTGGAGAAAGATATTTCCTTGTTAAATAATATTATATATATTCATGAAATGATAATTTTGAATTTTTGTGTGGTAAGCCTTTAGGAAAAAATGATTGTGACATGATGTGTTTTTTGTTGTGGTTGGAATGTTCGAGTGTTATTCATATATAAGGAATTTTTTCTAGAGGAACATAATTTGATTTCATCCAAGTAAATCATAGATGGGATCTATTATAGTGTGATGAATCCTTCCAGGGATTGATGTTATTTTATTTTATCATATTTGGGGTTTTTATATATCTCACATTCTGATTGGTTTCATTATTCTAATAGAAATGTCATATTGAATCCAAAAATTTAAAAATATTTTATTATATCATCTTAATGAATATTGTATCTTTATTTATAGGATAGATCATGATCTTTGAAACTGTTTTATTGAGTAGAGGGAGAATAATGGGAACATCACCAAAATTTCATGTTTTTTAGCACTGTTGTGTGATATACATATCCATTTATTGAAGCTCTTTCCTTATCAATAAAATAGTTTTTTATCAAGTATAATGAGGTTTATAAATTGGAAAATCCATCAAAATAATAAAACATGTTACCATTGTTGTGTGGTTAATCATTATCAAAAGATAATTTAGTTCTATTATTTTCTAAGAATAAATTTTTATTTCCTCTAAAATTAATTTTATTTATTTCATAAACATTCTAACCCAAAGGCATTTATATCGATGTTTGGATAAACCTAGTATTTTTTGATTGGTCCATAGGGCATCTATTTTTTAATCAACTACCTTCCATTAAAGGTCTCTATTTTCAAATTTTTTATCTTCCTTCTTCTCTCATGTTATTTATGCAATCTATACTAATTACATTCTTCTAATTTTTTGAATATTTATTGATGATTGATAGTGGTTTCATGATGGGATTATTATTTTTGGATTTATTTTATTACAATAAAGATATATATTGGTTTTTATTCTCCATTATCCCATCATTTCTTATGTATCCTTAAAGATTCCAACTAAGGTATTATAATTTTTCCCAATTTTAGTATTTGTCAGTGATGGATTGACATGAATTAGTTTTGAATTTGGAAATAGTTTAGGTAGAAAAAATCAAGATAATAATCAATAATCCATGATATTTAATGTGGATTTATATTCTAAATATTATTTGGTTTATTATCAAATTATGAGATTATCTTTTTTCAAATATTACAGTCTAGTTTTTTTTTAAAAAAATTCTTTGAATACCATAGTTATGTATTTTAAGATACATATTTTTTAATATGAAATACATATTGATAATGTGACTAAAAAATATAAACCTAACTCTATTGAATTGTTTAACATGAAATATATATATATTTTATTTTTATTTATTTGACATTAAAATTTTCTTGAGGTTGGATGATTAATAGATTTTGTGGATGATAAATATTTTCGTATTTCAATAATATCATTCAATTGGTTATGAAAATATGATGTTTCTAATATTAATATCAATAGTTTACTTTTCGTAGTTATTTTCTTAATGATTTCATGTGTTAGTTTGATGAATAGTGATTAATAATTGAAATTTAATTTTTTGAAAACTATGATTTTGATACTATATATTTTAGAATATGTGTTTTCTTAATGTTTTTAAATGTTTTTATTAATAAATTATTGCTAGAAAACTTGATGTTTCAGATATTTTTATATTTTTTTATGAAAATATGATTTCGATAATATTGGGATGGTCTAGATGTTGTTAAAAGGGGTTTGAGATAATATTTTGGCAGTTTGGTTGGTTTTGAATTATTACTTATAATTGGAATATATATTTTCTATATATTTCTGAAAAATATTCTCCTTTAAATTACTTAATTCATTAATGGAATTAAATTCCATAATGTTTTAATAGTTTGGGTATCTTTATTGAATTCATAAAATGGTTAATGGATAATTAAATATTAATGGGGTTTTTTATTGATTAATAAATAGATATTAAACGAATTAATAATTAATTTATAAATGATTCATGCATTATATTAATGGAATGATGATATGTGATAGTTAATGATTTTTTTGTGTAATATATCTTACATATTTTATAATTAATGTGGTATAAGATATTTATATTATAATTTTAATTAGTGTAATATGAATTAATCTATTTATTTAGAAATGAATATTATTATTTTTAAATGTTTTTTTTATATTTATTGATTATAATTTAGTGATATTAAAGGATACTAATACATGTAGTGAGAATATAATATTTTTTAGCTTCATATCCATAGATTCCCATGCTCTTCATACATTGATATTACCTATTTTTAGATGAATATTCAATATATTACACAAACACATTCCTGAGGACAACAATAGATTATTTTCTTTAGTGACAGGGTACGTAATCATATAATTTTTTGAAAGATCTACAATGTATACAATAAAGATATTCCCATTTAGTAGTAAATCTTAAAAACCATTCTTCATAAACCAGGGAATGGAAACATAATAATGGGTTTTCTATGATGCTCAGTAAGGGTAAAAAAATACATACGCAACCATAACATGAGAATAATCGTATAAGAACAAGAGAATAATATATTAAAACCACATCCTTTATATCAAAGATCATAATCACGAGTCATGAAAAAAGATTATCATTTAAATATAATTGAATCATAATGGAATCAAATATCATGAAACACGATAGAATAACATTGGAATAAGATACATAATTGTGGAATATACATAAGAATATAAATTCATTTCCACAATAGTTAAGGATCACTTCTAAGGCTATCATATTTGATTGGAGTGATTCCCCAAACCATTATAGTAGTCAGGGTTCTCTCTAAAGACAATCATAGGATAAATTCCTTAACTAAATTGGATACAGACACTATTCCTGTATTATCTATCTTCTGAGATTTAAATCTTTACCCTATGAATTAGAAGTATATATAAGTCCCACACATCTCATAATGAAAACCATATTAACTTTTTCTATATGATTATAAAATATTCATCATATCATAACCCATGAAATGAAATGGGTTTCAAAAAAAAAATATCAAATCATAAAATATAGAGAGAATATTTGTTTCATTGTCATTTTATTATCTCATAAAATTATAACTTGTGGAAAAATAAACAGGCTTCATATGATATTTTTTATGATATAAATTGTGGAAGAGAAACGGGTTTCATAAATATCATTAAATTTTAATCCATTCATAGAGAGAATAATGATGGTATCCACTGGTCATTTCATCAATAAATACCATGTTACATCAAAGTATTTTATTTTAGATAGGATATGATTTTGAAATATAAATCATATTGAAGGATTATTGAAGAAGAAAATTTATCTTCAAAAATAACATTCTAAAACATCTTTTTATGGAAAGAATGTTATTTAAAAAATATTGTAAACCTTATAATGATATATTTAAAAATAAATTAAAAACATTCTTTAGGAATATATATTTCGCCCTTTGAAAAATAATTTTTAAAGCATAAAACATTTTCAAAATACTTTTCACTCTAAAACAATTTATTTAAAATAATAATATTTTCCAAATATAAAAGAAACCATTTTTATTGAAATTAACTTTTAAATATTTTTAGGGAAGCATGAAATCATTATTACTTTATGAAATTAGTAAATATTATTCATGATGTTCATTTAAATAACATTATTTTAAAATATTTGGTAAAAGTTGATTAAGTATTTTTGGAAAGAGACAAAAATATTACTTTTATTTTTTCTAAAAAAATAAATCATCATTAACAAAATATTTAAAAAATAATTTGAAAACTATTAAAAATATTTTCATAATTTTCTTAGAAAATATGGTTTTTGAAGAGAAAGTGTTTTCAACAGAAATGATGATTTTTCTTAAAACAATATTTTCAAACTCTTCAGAACATGATGAGAGGAAAATGAAGGGCTAAAATTTATTCTGATGACATAACTATTGGGGAATAAAGGAAATTGTTTTCTTGAGAGGTGGATGATAATATTTTATAATAAAAAATCATAGTCATAAAAAATTTTGATAAATGATTTGATTGAAAAATAAAATATTTACCACTTTGATAATATTGAAATGTAATACCCAGTGAGAAATATCATCAAAATGAACTTAAAATTTAATGATGATAAATAAATTGGTTATATAAAATTTCAATGCTGTTATATATACACCTTATAATATAAAATAGTTTCATAACATAAACATATGTCTCAATGAAGGAGAATTTAGGAAAATATTAGTTATCACTTTGTTAACTTTTGAATCGTAATCCCAATTAAATTATATCATCAAATTAAAATTTAAAAAACATTAAAATAATTTTATTAATTATATAAATTTTATATGGTGATTTATATACACTTAATTGAAGAAAAAAGTTGTGAATATTTATAAGTCTTCCAGAAATAAAAGAGAGACTACCAATTCATACCATAAGTCTCTAATTACATCATTTTTGTTTGAACCTCATGTTTAATAAATATATGTTTTTCAAAAATATATTAAATAACCAAAAATTTATATATAATTCCATATATGACTTATATATGTCCTCTTATTACACATTTAGTAGAAATTTAATGTTAAAGTAACATTTTAGGATATAACCGCTTTATTTTTAATATATGTATTGATTTTTTTATTTTTACTAACCCTACATTGATCATGTTTCCATTATCTAAAAAATAAAAAATTATTAGACAATTTTAAAATTTATAAATTAATTATGATTTCTATTTTCCAATAATAAATGATTGTTTTGAGAACTTATTTTTGTTACAATCATAGATATGTTGGGTCATATGTATGTTTGAGTAACATTTACATTTTTCAATGATCAATAAGGAAAGGAGGTAATAATTATAATATTCATAAAAAATGAAAATAATATCATAATTACTATATTATTTCATTAAATATAATTATAATTATAATTCATTTGGTGTGGGGATGAAAATAGGGTCACATTGCTCCGTGAAGGCTATAGTTAACATATGCTTCAATGGAGGTATCAAATATTAGTGGATGAAAAAGTGAGAAAGAAAATGATTTATTATCAGTTCATAATGATAAATATTTTAGGAAAACAAAAATTATTTAATTTAAAATATATATTTTTATTAACATTATCATTATTATCTTCCATGTAAAGAATTAGTGAAGACGAATCACATTACATCGTGAGGTGGTATTCCACCGTGATCACAAATGAAATTATAGAATCCCAAAAAAAATAGAAAGTAAAGAAATATATATATATATATATATAATAACTCAAAAGTAATAATAATTTTATAAATATCATATATGTACTTTACATCAATCATTACATCCAACTGTGAGATGTGATAATGGAAAAACTAATGACATCACTTCGTGACGATGTTGTCCAGTGTACCCATGAAAGATGATTTCATAACAAATTTGACGCAAGAGGATATTTTTTTAGTTCATGAACATAACATAACATAAAATTATATAATTAATTTATTTATACTTATTTTTTATATCATCATGTTTTATTTATCATTGAAGGGTGTAGAGGAAGAAATAAAATAATAATTCTTGTTGAATAATGTAACCTCTTCTTAGAGAAAATCCTATGTTTTTCACAATGGAGTTAATCAGATATATTTTTTAAAAACAACTGGTTTCAATGTTGATAATAGGGATGTGAGGAAGTGTTTTGGGTAGTTATTTTTAGATCCAAAATGGGTTTATGGTGTGAAGAAGAGAAGAGAGGGGGTAACCCTTTCTAATTTTGGAGTGGAATTTTTGTAAATACCCAAATGTATTAAATAATGGGAGGTCAATATAATGTCATGTGTCTTAAAAAAGATAAAAAATAGAAATTAAGGATGATACAGTCTAGATAAACCACATTCACATAATGAAACACATGTGTTAAACATTCCATTTATTAGCCATTATTTTTTTCTGAATTTTACTATTATAATTTTTACCTTAGTAAGTAGTTTTTAACATAGGTAATTAATCCTTTAATCCTAAAATAATAAGATAATTATTATATAATTTAGCCTTACTGATTTTGAGGATGAAATCAAATCAATTAAATTTAAATCCTATATGTGTGGAATTCAAATTTTAACATAATCACAAGTGACACACATGACACCATTTTAACCTCAACCACAATAATTAATTTTAAATTGTTTTCAATAATTGTTGCATTAAAAAATAAATGTATCATTATTGAATAATATAAACTATTCTCATTAAAAATATATAATCCATTTTGGAATAATAAAAACACATATGTGGGAATTTGTTATTTAATGTTAATCCTACAGACGTGTTGAGAAAATCGATTTCAAAGAAAAATGGTCCAATAGATTACAATATTTTTATATAAAAAATCAAAATAAAAATTATTCTAATGAACTAAATTGAATTAATATAGGTATATATATTAATTAATTAATTTTAATTTAATAAAAAATAAAACATAGTTTAGATTTATAAATTATATGAACTAAAAGGCATTTTTCAATTAAAATTCCATATTTTTTAACAATTCATAAAAAAATTATTCATTCAAGAAATTATATAATTTTCAATATAATATAATATTGATATATTAAATTAAAAATTAATTTTATTTTATAAGATTAGTTTTATAAATAATTTAAAAAATAATAATATTATTGTTCCCAAAAATAAACGAATACAACAGTTTTTTAAAAAATAGTATTTTTAAAACATATAATAATTTTATTCAAAAAGTAAGTACGTTATTTTATCATGATATTTTATTTATATAAAAAATTATAGATAATATTTAAAATTTATTTACTTCAATTTATTCCTCCAATTTACAATATAATTAATAGTGATATTTTTTTCAATAATATTATTAATTTTTTTGTCATAGTTTGTTAACAATTGGTGTTGTGTGTAGTGAACGGTAGACATGATGTCAATTTTAATGAAATATAAACCTAGTGTTACATGTGACATAATCCCAAATTACATTTCTTTGTAATTCAGTTTAAACTCAATATTTCATGTGATGAAAAATATAGAAAACATTCAATTTATTTTTTTTAAAAATATTTTACAAAGATTATAGGTGATACACTCCACCCCTTTAAAATTTATTTTTTCCATTAAAATGATTCACTTTGGATCCAAAAACTGAGGATAATTAACCCTTATAATGTCTGATGGTTACAATCTATCTTCCTCAAGATGTTGGTTTAAAAAAAACTCTATCTATGTTTGTAGTTTTGTTTCATTGATCATTCTCTATTCGATTCAGAATTTCTACCGGTTGTTCCTCATAATAAATAAAATTCTATAGTTGTAAGAACTATATTTCTAGTTCAAGTTATGAATGAAGTATTTATTTCCCTTTGATAGATACACTGAACACATTTTGTATTTGAGATAGTTTTAGTGAAAGCACAAAATGATACATACGATTCCGATATAAAAAAATATTTTAAGGGGACCAATATACATATAGATTATTTTACATTATTTCATACACTGATAAAATAATAGATGAACCATCTCACCAACATAAAATTTTAGATCACATTAATGACTATCAGCATAACCTTTCATTCAAATTAGTACATCAATTAAATGTTTCCGAATTACTGCAACCTTATATTACTTCTCCTTTTAGGTCCCAATATCTTTTTTCTATACTATTATTCCAGTACATTGGAGTTCTAAATATCATTCCATAAATATATTCACAAGGATCCAACTTATTTCTCTAGTGAAATTTATTTATTAAAGAAAAAACTAAATTTGGTAGACATTGATTACAGTCACCATTCAAATACATAGAATAAGATCCTATAATATGCTTGATGATTTTAATTATTCTCTATAATTGACAATCTATTTGAGGATTAGTGGTATTGACATAACTAAACTCTATATTAATATCTTGCTGAATACTATGTAAAATGTCAAGTTAAACTCTATTTTCTGATAGAATATAGTTGAATGTGGTACTCCAAGAAACTTTAGTGATTTTATCAGTTTTATTCTAGAAGGCGGCTCTATAGGGTAATATTCACCAAAAGTAATGAAGTGTGTTGGAATTATAATGTGATTGACTTTAACCCATTATTATCTCAACATCAAAGATATGATAAATACTAATGATTAATAATACATTTAATCATATAGCCACAATGTGAAAATTCATTCCTCCTCAAATAACATTATCAATATATGAAAAATGATTGTGTTTCATTGCGATAAATGTCTCTTAAAATAACATTAATATTTATAAACACCCATCACATGACACCTCAAAAGGGGTTTTAATGACTTTAAACGTTTGATCAACCATAAACTCCTAAACCCATGATAGAATCCATAACCTTTAAGTTAATATTACATGGAGACATATATGATTCTTAAAGATAAATCACCCTTTATTCTTTAAATATTATACTATCTTATACAAAAACATTTCCATTCTAATAATGGGTTAAAAAATATACTAATAAAACATCAAATGTGATTTAATTATTCAATAATTCATATAGAGGGATATTATAACATGAAATTTTAGAAAATTATAAATAATATTATTTTCATAGGTCTTAATCAGAAGAAATCAGACATGAAATTATTAAATACAGTGGGTAGTATTAATGTGAACATATTAAAATGATTCAATCAACCTTCAAGATTTTATAATATTTCCTATTATATATTTTCATCAATGTTAATTGTAAGTTATCATCCTCATTATCTCTTGTATTTGGAAATTGATTCTCATAATTCCCATACACCTTTCATTTGAAATAATAGAGTGTGTTTGGTATACTATTTTAAGATTTTCCTTTATTCATATCATTTTATAACTTCTTCCCATCACCTTATTAAAAAATTTCATGATAACCTTCCCTTAAACACATAAAACATTTACTACTTCCCTTATGAAAATTTCTATAATGCTCGTTCCAACACATTAAGCGTAACAAAAAGATTATCTTCTTTTCTTCATGTTTTTTTAGAAATTCCATTTAATTACATTATACTATTAATATTACAAACATGAGATTGATATGTAATAACAATATCCATTTCCACCTTGGTAGCACGTTGAACTATCTCTTCATTTCTACTAATTTATCATATTAATAATACACTTTAAGGACATAGTTTTATTCTATTAATGAATTTAACAACATTACATTTAGGATAGATTAATATACCAAAAATGTAAATCACAAGTCTTTTAATCTTTTAATTTTAGGTAACATTGGAATGATCATATTTTTTATTTAACTTATGGAACTCATAATCCTTGATTGTATGAATAATACATAGATATTAATCATTGAAAAATTAATTCATGAACTTATACCCATCCATAGAGTCAATTTTATCATATTACCTTATTTTATTGATATGATTCCACCATTGATCTACTTCACCTTCCAAAACATAGACAACCAAAATGATTTTTTTCATGATTCGAACAATGAAGGATATAAAATATATTTTATGTGGTTCTGATCGATTTCTCAACATTTAGTGGATTAGAAGACCCAATGAAAGAAGGTGGATGTTTCTTCATTAAGGACTCAATAAAAAGTTGTTCCCTACTTTATATTATTAGAAGTATATAATGAATCATAGCATGAGAATTTTTTGTGAGAAAAAAAAAATATATTTCATTTACTATCCTATAATGTTTGGTTTATCAAAAGAAAAATCATTTCATGTTCGGACATGAATATATTTAACATGGTTCCTTTGAGTTCTATTCATCCATTAAAACCAAAATAATATTGTGACCAACACTAATCATAGTGTGGATCCACATAATCATCAAAACTCACTTATAGGGTGTCTAAATATTGACACATTCTTTTCAATATATGACATTGTAGGTTAATATAGTTCATTCATGGTCATTATCTATTAAAACCCTTTTTGATGGTTCATATAGAATATTTTAACATTAAAATAATATCCAATGAGAGAGTCCAAGAATGTGTGCAATAAGACATATCACCATAAACTGGGTGACAATCAAATATAGATCAATTCGCTCTTTTTGAGTTATTACCCTTATAAACCTATGTGTTAGATCGAGATCTAGTTGTTATATCAATACATGGATGTGATTTTTTAGAAATAACACTCAATTGTTTACCAAAATTCCCTAACATTTTCACATACTTATAGTCATCCTTTGACTTATCCTTAGAGACATTTTAAGACATGTACATATAAATATCTCCAGGGATATCACTAATGTTTTCTCATCCTTCTTTCCAAATGTTAAATAAACATATCCTCAGATATATACTATAGTAACCTAGGATTATCATACATGGATATAACTTCTTTTTAAATAAATATTTAATATACTAAACATATACATCCCTGAAGATTTTAATAGTTTAGTATTTTGGAGACTAGGTATACAATCATCAAATTTGGTCAGAGATCATCAATTTCTCCCATTAGAATCATCCCATTTAGTAATCCTACATAAAAAATTATTTATAACAATGGAAATGAAACATAAGATTGGCTTATCTCAAATTAATAGTAAGGGTAAATAAAGGTTATATGTTAGAATAACATAAGAATAAGGGTATGGTAAAATGAGAATAACATTCTGATAACCACACATTTCATTTCAAAGTTCATAATATTGAATCATGTAATTAATATTGTTAGATTATAAGAAATAAATCATAATGGAATCAAAAAATAAAATCCATGAGAGAATAAAATAAGCATAATCCATAGAATTGTGTCATAAACATAAGAATTGAATATCATTTCCATAAGAATCAAGGCTCGCTTAAAATGTTATTAAATTAGAATAGGTTCACTCCCTAAACCATCATATCATCTGGGGTTCACTCCCAAGAACATAATAGTGGAAAAAGTACCTTACTAAACATTGTTTACTCCCCATTATAGTCCTCTCTGTCTCATGTGATATAAATATTTTTCAAATTCAGTATAGGGAGACATAAATCACATGTGTCTCATAATGAATGAATTATTTAGGTGTTTCAAAAGATCAAAAAAAGTCATCATATCATAACCCATAAAATTAAATGGGTTTCAAAAACATTTCAATATATCATAAATGGTGGAAAAGAGATAGGATTCATAATCATTTCCTCATATCATTAATGTATAACCCCTAAAAAAGCATGTTTTATAAGAATTTTGTAATGGAATAACATGTGGAATATAAATGGCTTGGATATACATATTTTCATTATCAATAATTCATAGAAATATTTAAAATGGGATCCTTAGTTCATATCCTCAACAAAGGAGGAGTTATTTTTTGGTTAAGAATCACTAATGTCGAACAGTTTCCATTGGTTTTGATTATAGAACTGGAAAAACCTAATGTATTTGTATCCATGGGGACATGCTTTCCAAATGTTGGTCATAATTGGGAGGTTTGGACCATAATTACTACAAACTAACATTGGTCTAGAGGATGAGAGGATAGGATCATCACAACCACTTGGGGGGAATTATTGCCTACCTCAAGAATCTCGTATAGATTAAAACATATTTGTGATTTATTTATTAATTCCCAAGTATGATATTGATTACCTTAGAATCAATAATCAACTATTATCATGTATGGAATATAGAATCATATCTATATATATGATGTTATTCATAAATATAGATATATGTATGTATTCAAGATTCTCCATTAATTGTATCATCCTATGTAATCATTAGATATTACTTGGTCGTGATTACAATGACACTAGTTTTTTGGCCATGTAGTAGGGATTTATGGATTTCATTTTCATCTAGAGATATGGAATTAGTTATGATGTTGGGATAAAACCCATACGATTGGATTCTTATTTATCCTTATAAAAGGAATCATGACCCATGTAACTCAGTGCCACTTAATAGGACACATCATACTTTTTAAGGTCCTATGATAAAGACCTAATCATAATGCTTAACATTATGTGGGAAGGATTTCAATGAAGATGTTTCCTAGTCAATGATTATTTTGGGGATTATTTCATAGCAGACCAATGAACCTATAAAGAGGATGGATTACCTTGTTGAATTAGACCCTTATGGGAGTATTTTCTGTAGAGAACATAGTTGATTTATCATCTAGGTTTTGGAAATCATGGAGGCATTATATGTATATAATTTGGATGGTAATTAAGTCATTAGTAGTTTGGTTTTTCATGTAGGGGAGTATGGACCATTGATTAGATTAACTTGGGGATTAATTCTATAGAGGATTTACTATAAAAAGGACAATGATGGTTGTCTCAACTGGTTGTGATGTGGGGGTTTTATATGGGGATTATTCTCAATAAAAATTCATATTAAAATCATTTCATGAATAGGCATCATATGTATCCTATTTAGAGAAAGAATCAGAGTTTTCATAGTTTAATAATTGGTGCTTATGCATTATGGTTTCCAAAGGATTAATATGTCTGGGGATTACTCCTGAGGAGGATTCCCATTATGTTTTGGGATGTGACTGGGACTTACAACTGAGGAGGAAACACATTAATGTTTTGGGGTCATGTTGATGTCAGGACCACCATTAACTTCTAATCCCACATGATTTTTTCTTAGTTTGATAAACAAGTGGAACTTTATGATCTAGAATACCAAAAGATCCACATTTTCATGAGTTTGGATACAAGGCCTTGAGGACCCACCACTACAATGGTACTCCAAATAAAGGTGGGGAAAATATTTAAAGAATGATCATACACTAAATATGCATCTAGGTATGTGGGTGCCATGATCACAGATATCTTTTAATCTTAACATTCACGAGGATTCATAATCGGTGTGAGAAATAAGTGGAAGTGTAAGATCTATCAAAATCATATACTTATCCTCCTCTACTAGAGGAATATGACAACGATGATAGTGGAAGAGGCCAAGGGTATGAAACATCCATCCCTTAAAATTACCCTAGAATGAGTCTAGGGTGTGGAGAAGGATGTGGGGCCCTCTATCATAGAGGATATAAGTCAGAGAAAAGAATGAGTGAAACCTTCTGTAAGAAAGGATAAGTGATTACTCTAAGTTGGATTCCCTAAAATTGGTTCCACAGCAAGGCAGAAGGATGTATTTTCATTTCAAAAGGAAATGAAAGCTTAATCAAAATTCTACCTTATAGGAATTGTAGTCTCTAAGTATTATAGATAGTGAAGCTATCACATAGTCTTAACCATAGTTTCTATGACTGGGAACTCCATGAAATTATCTATAAAATAAGACTCCTCCTGAATACAGGGATACACACCAACATACTCCCTGAGGACCCCAGCTGGTAAACTAGACAAGTTTGGGAAACCTCCAAATATAGGAATACATACCCATATAGGGGACATGATAGTGTTCCAAAATCCATGGTTGTGTAATTCAGGATGATTAGGTGGTGGATTCATCTTGATCCCTCTTAGATAAGGGATTCAAAGGGGGATAGTTCATGCGATTTATTTATTTGAATAAGTTCTGATGAATGGATCGCAAAGGCTAGAGGTTAGGAAAAACCACGGAGGCTCACGTAGGGGGTGCTCTATGTAGGTAGGACTGGGAAAACTGGTTTAAAATTGTGTGATGGACGACATGGGTGACTAAACTTGTGAATGATGTTTCTAAATATTTGAAGGGTCCCCATAGGTGTTTCTTAAAGTGCATTTTTGTGGTTACTAGTTATGGAGGGGTATCTTGTTCTAGTCATTGTTAATTAAGGGGTGAGTGAGCTCAATGTATAGGTAATGTTTATTTTAAAACCCCATTGGAATTTAATTTCACTAATCTCCTTTAATTATATCTTCTTCTGGTTTTAAAAATCTACATATATGGTCTCATAGTCTTTGAGATAAGTATTACGGAAAATTGGGAATTGATTGGCCTTCAGGAATATCTACCTCTCCAAATAATGACCCCAAGGATATCTTTAATGGAAAATATAGGTTCTTGGGTGATGGTTGTATATATCATAGCGTCTCACTAAGGTATCTCACGTAGGTTCTCACATAAGATGATCGTGTATGATAATTTCACAGTGTCTATGTGTAAGGTCACCGTGTTAGATGATACTCAGGTACCCTGTACATCAATGCAGCATGTGGGTTCCTGCATGGCTCACTTGGGTGAATTAATTTCTCTATAATGTAAAGGATCCACCCACACCCCTACGCGAGGTCACTGTCTGGGTGCAGTCTCATCTATTTGGGATGGTCCCCTTGCTACTGCCACTAACCCCTATGATAAATGGAGAGTTCTACCATGAAATTTTGGAGCTCGTTCAGGGTTATTTTGTGACACAACACATGGAAATAAAATTTCCCCTTTTTCCCAGATAAACATGTATTTTTACTCAAACTCAATATTTATTCCCAAGTGAGGATCACTTTACGAATTCTAGGGAAAAGTGAAAGAAACATGTATTTTAGTGTCAACAAAGCCCCCCTAGAATTAGATTCATTCTAAAATAAATAATATGGTTTTAAGATAATTATAGATTCATTGATGCATTCCAAAATAATTTTTAGGGTTTTGGACTAAAAGTAAGGGTTGAAGGATTCTTTATATTTTTTCTAATCCATCGGGCCTAGAGGGCATAGTTTGACTATTGTTATGGTTGTATGAAAAACACTATAATAATTTTCTATTTTGAAATAAGGTCCTTAATTTTTGATAATATCAGTATAAAGGAGACATAGAGGACGATATTATAATTTTTCATAGGACAACATTTTTGGGGGTTCAACCTGAAAGTATTTCTACTTATTATCTTTTCATCACTTGATATTTTACATAAACCATGTAGACCACTGGTCTAGTGAGCATAGAATAAAATTTTTGTATATAGTTCTATTTTTGGATTTCATTTTGGAATGTAACATGTATCTTTTCATGGTATGTTTGAATTCATGTATGTGAGACTAATAAGTATTGTGTTTTCAGTTGAACAACTATGGCAATAAATTTTGAAATATTGAACCAAACATGTAATGTGGGACAAGAAAGTTTCTACATTATTTAGATATCAATTGGGTGATTTTTGGGAAATTATTTTATGGTTCCTAAATATATAGCATGATATTAGGGGATAAGTTATGTCTCTATTGAGGATGATGTTACCACAGATTGACAAACCCATTTTTTGAACTGTTTTATGAATGGCCAACTGGGCCTTATGATACATAGTGAAATAGTGATATCCATTTATTAATAGGAAAATAAATTTGTATGGAACATATAAAAATCCAAATGGGGAATGTCACAACATAGTTAGGGAAAGAAGTTCTTGGGATTTGTGACATTCTAATACTGATGGTTAAAGATTAATATTCATATTTCTCATGATCAGGATGAGTGGTTTTTTCAGAAAGGAAGTGGTATGAGATTGAAGGTAATTTTTGTATTGGTATTTGAAATGAATGTTAAACCGCTCCAACATGAACATATAATTACTGAAGGAGTGTAAATTTTGATAGACGGTGGATTTTAGGGGGTACTGTCCATTTATTAATGGGGATAATGTTTTATAAGATTTATTTTCTCGTGAACAAGACATTGACTGTGTTGTTTAACATCTTAAGAAGAAGATTTTATGCTATGAATTTTAAAGTCATATAGTGAAGAAAATTATGATATAAATATTAAATTAATATATAAGTTATATAAAGGGGCTATAATTTAAGGTCTTTAAATTTGACCAAAATGTTGATGATTCTTCCATTTTGGGTAGTTTTTACAGATAGGTGCTAACATATTCTGGGGTGTGGGGAGAAAATTTTAATATATGACTATGAATACCTAGATAAAAAGATTTTATATAGGGAAAAGGGCTTATGAAGGTATAGTAGGTCTCTACTAAGGACTATGTTACCACTGGCTGACAAAACCATTTATATGCTATTTTATGCAAGGTTGATTATGGAACGTACTACATAGTCAATAGGGGGATCCTTTGAAAAACTGCCCCGTAAATTTGTGAGAAACATTTGAAAATAAAAATTGGGTGTGTTACAACATATTCCAAAAAATAAGTCCTCTATAATTAGGAAATTTTACCACGAAAATAAAATGGAAGTTAGTAGATATTCAAATTTTCCCAAGTGTAATGTCTTATTTATGGGTGGAATGTACCTGAATTTGGAAGGGGTATTTCAATTCAACATTTTTGAAGAACAGAGAAAAGATGTTTCCCACACAGGACTGAAATAAGCATAAAAAATATTTCCTATGTAATTTTATGTCATAGGATTATGACCATGATATTAAGGAAATGACACATAATGTGTTACTCACCATGCAAAGGTCATTCCTACATATATTGTACATGAATGATGCTGTTATAAGCCATGGTCTCAGAGGTTCTCAAATATGTGGAACAGACATAAGAAAAATATGTTAGGGATGATTGTTGACTTTGAATTATGGGTTCCATCATATTTCAATGCGATCTTATAGGGATAGAAGAGGTTTCTCCCAAGGGATAAATTAATGCTATTTGAAAAATCCATTTTGTGGGATGTATTATGAAAGGCATGCTAGGGATTGTACTAGAATGTTTGATAGTGGTATCCTTTTTATGTAAAATCAATTTTGGGATATTTTATACAAAGAAAAATAGGGTGTCTTACAACATAATCAGATAAAAGAGATATCAGGTATCAAACATTATATCACTAGAAGACAGAGAATAAATATGAAGATATGAAGGGCTCAAAGATTAGGAGTATAATGTGTGGATGGGATATGTATAATAATAAATTATTTTTCTAAACCAATATCAGCCATGAATTTATAGTCCATTAAATATATTTTAATCATATATAGTATAAGGACATGTCTATTTCCTTGGTTACCCCTAATGATTGGATCCAAAATCAAATCTCCTATATGAATGTTCATATGTATACAGAAGAGGAGGAATTTTTTAATTCTTGTATGGGACTAGGATCTAAGGCCTACGTGTCCCTACATATCTGAATAGGATGATAATAAATACACAAATATTTCTAATGAATAAAGTCCCTCCTCGCTATCAAATTCATGTGTGGAGGACATGGTAGATTTGTATGCAGTTTCAGGTGTAGGATGTGTATTTACATTAGATCCCCTCATGTATATCTGAATTAAACATGGATGTATAGAAGAATTTCTAGAACTGTGTTGCATTTGGGATAATGACTGAATACATTGGAGTCACTAGGTATCTCTTAAGGGTGACAATGAAAACACACATAGTTCTTAGAGAAATTATAATTTAATCATTATGTGGTGAGGATATGGGTGATTGTTAAGTTAAATGGAATATTGCAGCTGGACCATAGTGTAATACCTAGGAATCACTACATATCTTTCTAGGGTAAGAATCAAGCCACACATAGTTCTTAAGGAAATCATGTAGTTTATTGTCATGTGATGAAGACATCAGGTGTGTCTTCTAGGGAATTTTAGCCAAGACCATGGTAACTTCAATGTGAATTGATATTTGATACTTATGAAGGTGATATATTTTACCAAAAATCATAAGCTCATGTAAACTATGATCTTTGTGAGAAACATGGAGTAAAAAAATTTCTTCCACAATATAAAATAATTACATGTGAAGGATATGGTCATTTAGATTAGGTGATGGGTGGGATAAGAGACATGATACATGAATCAGTATATATCTCTTTAAGTATAGAATCAATTCATACATAGTTATTGAAATACCATGATGTTTACCATCATACAGAGAAGAAAAATATAAAATTAGGTGATAAAACAATTGTTTTGTGGTTGGGCCTGAGGATTGAAATTTTGATGTCACTACATATCACATTTAAATGAGAAGCAAGAAACACATAGTTATAGACGAATTTTAGTGGAGGTCTTATTATTACAAAGGTAGTGGGATATTTTTTCAATTGTTTTTAGACCCAATATTGTAGATTCTAGCAATAATGTGTATATCATTATGATGAGAAACATGAAACAAGTAATTCTTAAAGGGATGTTCCCCACACCAACCAGGATTGGATATAGGGAAAGGATGATTTATTTTTTCCAGAATAATGGTTGATACCAAGACACATTATATGGGTGCCATTAAGTATCTCATTATAATGAGAATCAAGTAGTATGTTTAGGGAATGGTTCCTATAATGATTTGGTTTGTACACACAGAAATGGGATTTTTTGTATTTATTTTTGTGGTGGGACCTAAAATTGGATATCTGGGAAGCACTGCGTATCTCATCAGGATTATAAAAATTCCATATATAGTTCTTAAAAATTTACCTTATCCCGGACTAATTTGAATAGAGGGAAGATGGGATAATTTTTTTATGTGTTTACTTGAAAAAATGGAAAAATGAGTGTCAGTACATATCTCATTAGAATGAGAATCAAAAGATGCACAGTTTGGGGGAAAATCAGGTAGTTTAATTTCATGTGATTTCAATGTTGGAAGACTAGTTTACCGTATTACGGTAATGATGCTATAATTTTAGGGATTATACCTATAAAGGCAGCCGAAATTCCATCATGGAGTGTAAATGAGGTGAGTGGGGATTATGCATTGGTGTTTTCCATATTTAAGGGACCATAAAGAGTGTCAACTGATGTTATTTTAGTTGATATTAACGTTAAATGATGGAGAGATTAATCATAAAGTTTAATATCATGTTGTAACGATGAATGATGTCTTTCAATTTCATTTCATATGACTTTGAATTCATTGCGTGTAGTTTATCATTGTGTGACATTGACAATGATGTCACATAGATTACTGTTGTGTGGAACGAACATTATGTAATGAATTTAAGGTCATGGAACAAATATCAACTTCACAGTTTACCTTATTTCAACTGAGATGAAAATGGTTCTATATAGTTTAGCATTGTGTAGCTATGATGAAGTCTGATGAGATTACATGAAATACATTTTCAGGAACCTTTAACTGGTTAGTGTCATAATTATTACCCCATCCATTGAGATGACTGAATATTCTATGTGGGAGTATAACTTGTGTATGGAATAAGGTCCCTCCCACTTCAACTCATGTTTTGGAGGCTTCTTCACAGATATCATTGGAGTCATAAGGACCAACACCAATTGTCCCTCGAGGAATGAGAGGAGGACCTTCTTGTTAAAATATAATTCTATCTGATTCTGGTAGACATCCAGTTGATGAATGTTGTGTAATATTTTTTCATCCAACCATTCTAATTCATCCATTCATCTCTAGGATAGATCATTATAGATAGATGATCTCATATGGCAACCCAATGTGATTGAAACTGGACCTCAATGGGAAGGACTACTTTATTTCCATATACTAATGAATATGGGGTCGCTTGTGTGGGAATATGGGTTGTAGTATGTTAATCCTATAAGGCTTACAATATCTTGTGTGGACATGAATTTTTATCATTATCCATAATCTTCTAGAGAATGTTTAACAGAGTCTTGTTTAAGGCCTCTATCTATCCAGTATTCATTACATGATAGCGGGATAAATGGTTGGATTTGATATCAAATTTCTTATATAGATTTTCCACCTATGTAGAATTTAAATTTCTAAAAAAACCAATATTTCATGAGTTACACAAAATAAGGTAATGTTGTTGGATTTAAAAAAATTCAAAAATACTTTTCTCCCATATTTGTTGATAGGTATTTCCTCGGCCCATTTGAAGATGAAATCAGAAGAAAAAATATGTAGATGAATTTCTGGGCCGTAACTGAGTGATATAGCCCCACAACAATCATTTCCAATATGGAAAATGTCCATGCATACTTGGATATATGTAGCAACTCTGGGGTTTAAAGGATAAATTTGACATGTACATGGAAGGAATGATATTTCTTGGTGAATTATGTGATATTCTATGTAACATTCTCCAGCAATACCCAATCCAATGAATTTTTCGGGAAATATTATATCTAGATTGATGGGAATATAATGCCCCAATGTGTACTACATACATAATAGATGTAGTATATTATATGTGAATACATCTAAGAAGGACTCCATCAAATCACTATATAGAAAATATCTTCTAGTGACTTGGGAGATTATAAATAGTGATGCTTTCTACTTGCCTCTGTATATGCTCTCCTTAGCCTCCATCTTATGGGAGTACTGCATCATGAAGGTATTTTATATTGGCACCATAAACCCAATTTTAGAAACATATGGAACATGGATAGGTATAACATCCTTAATCTCCTATGTTCTTATTCAAATAAAAGGGGAGACTATTCTCTGATGAGAGATGTTGAGGATTTTTGCATCCTAGTTTTGATATTCCAATTCTGTGGATGGTTTTTCCAATGTATCTTCATAGTCATTCATTTCTCATGGGATGTGAGTTAATGTTATTTATTAGGGTAAATATTTCATTAACCCTAGAAAATAGTGAAGTATGGGGTTTATATATTCTTTTCAGATGGCTCCATCCACATTTATATGTTTGATTACCAACTCTGAGTCACCCTTTACCTTCATGAGGTTAACAATTATTTGGAGAAATAGTTCCGGAACCAAAATGTGGTCCTAGTATTCCTTCTCATTATTGTTACAACCTTATGACTATAGAATAGATTGCAGTAGGGCATCCTTCACTTGGGATATAAGTATGATCTCAACCGAATTTTTTTTAACTTATGGTGTTCTATTTTATTCCATGTTGGGATCATAAACATTACATAAAAATACGGATCCCATATTATGTGTTCTCTCGGATGGAGAATATAACTTCATCTGGAAATTATGTATTTAATGATGATGTTTAGACAGATGGGTGTTTTACCATAAAATCTGTATAGGACTGGCCTTTCACTACTTTTTGAGGCAGAAAATGTATATCAAATTGGTTTATAATAAAATACCTCCATGCTAGATTCCCTATCAACATAGGAATAATATTGATGTATTTTAGTGGGTGAATGCTTGAGACTAGTTAGACCTCATTTCTTTGCTTATATTGAGGCCTTTTCAGATCCTCATAGATTAACACCAAGAAAATCTTCTCAAAATCATAATATTGATTTGTTGGGCTGGGCATGGATAAATTTAGATAATAGAGTCCATTATCATTATTAGAACCATTATTTTTCACATGTAAAGATTTAGTGATTGCGATAAGGCCATAACATATATAATGAGTGGATTTCCCTAAATGGGTGGCATTAACACTGGTGGGGTCAAGTTCTATTTCTTGAGGATGTCAAATTATTTGGGACATTCATTGGAACACTAATAATTGACCCCCTACTTCATCCATTTTGTGAAGGGAACAAATTTGGTTGTAAGGTCATGTATTAAGGAAAAGATGTAGGCCAAGTTCCCTTGATTTCCTATAAACTCTATATTATTTTGAGGAGGTTACATGCCAATTATATATTTTGTTTTCTTAGGATCAACATTGACACCGAAATAGCATATAATGAAGCCAAAAAACATTCCCAACATTACCCCAAAAAAACTTATCAAGGGATTAAAATCTAATTTATGTTGTTACAATTTGTTGAATCAGGTTTCCTAAGAATCCAATTTGTTATAATGTTTATGGTAATTGACAACCAAATCATAAATCGATAATTTGAAAAACTTCCGTATGAATGGTTTTAAGATGTGATGTATGACACATTAGTATGAGGTGAAAATAATATTTAAGACAAGGGGAATTAATCAATATTATAATACTCTTTATGGGGATCTAAAGGTTGTAATGTTTTTATCTTATGGGGTCATCCCGATTTGATTATAATCTTAAGAGACATCTATGAAGGAGGGATCTTGATAACCTTCCATCACATTAATCAAGAGATTGATTACTAGAAATGGGAAGTCATCTTTTGAAAAATTCTAGAAGAGATATATGAAGTCAATTAAGAATCTGATTTGAAATTTTTTTCTTATTAGGGGTAATTTTGGATAGAATTTTGGATATTGTACCACTCAGATGTAGTTTTCCTTTAAGATCTTATGGACATCATCCTCAATTTTGGGGTTGTGAGTAGGGTGTGTACTAATGGATTATTTTTTGTATCCCCAATTATATTCTAGAAAACACAAATGACGGGTTCACACCTTGGGAGCTAGGCATAGAATCTAAGTGTAATTCTAGGAAAACACTTCAAGATGTTTCTTTAGAAATGAATTATATACATTTTTTATTTGCGACACACAACCACACTAATCAAAGTGGGCCATGGATATTTATCTCTACCCAAATATATTTATCTATGATCATTGATACTGGTGGATATATGTAGAGATCTTAAGCATGATGTACATAGATATTACATTACTTTTGAGGAATACATAATGCATAACAAAAACAGACACACAAGGACCGTAATAGTTTAGTGTCTTTGGAAACTTGGAATGTAATCTTCTAATCGTGGTGAATGATCTTCAACATCTCCCATATAGATCTTCCACTTTTTGTTTCCTTACCTAAAACCTTTCTTTTAATCCTGGGGGAAAAGAAAACATAGAAAGGGTGAGCTCAAATTCTCAGTAAGGTTAAGCAAGGATAAAATAAAACATAACATATACATTTGAACATAAAAACATGAACATAATGTTTAAACATCAAAATATTGTGCAACGACTTAAAACATGTAAGTACATAAGGCATAGATCATAATGGAACATAAATCATGATAAAATAGCATGCGAATAAAACATGTAATTGTGGCATCCAATAAGCACATTTAATGATTTCCATAGTAGCCATGGCATTGCTTCCAAGACCATCTTAGTGGACAAAGTCCCTTTCTGAATTGAGTTCACTCCTCATTCCAGTCCTGTAATACTGAACCGGATTAACTTACCATTCCAGCCATGTCTATCTCATGAGATTTAAATCTTTACCCAATGCATTGGAGGGAGATATAGGTCCCACCCATCTCATAATTAAATCATTCTTTCATGTGCCACAAAATCATAAATCATACATCATAGCATAACCCAGGTAATAAAATGGGATTCTTAAACATCATGCCATCATAACATAATCTGTAAACATTTGATATCATTTCAACATAAGAAAATTTAAACCATTTAAATCATAGAGACATTTTACTTGAAACATACACATATGAAATAATTTCATCTTAGATGGAAAATAGTTTTGACAAAACACTTGAAATGAATTCTTGAGGAAAATATCCTTTCTTCTTTAAAATCATTTTCTTTTAACAAAATTCCATGAAATTTTAAAAGAGAAGTGTTTTGTTGAAAATAATCATGCAATATTGTAGAGTTCGCTTCTTGAAAATGATGCGTTATGAAATAGTAAAAATCCATTCACGACGTATATGTTAAAAATAACATTCTCCTCGTACTTTTGTCATAAAAGTCAAAAAGTATCTTATATGGTAACCAAAGGAAAGATTACATTCATACAATGTGGTAAAAATTAAATAAAGGGTAAAAATGACTTTAAACATTCATGGAAGAATGGTAATCATTTTATGAAAACATTTTTAGAAAACATGGTCATGGATGATAAACGTAACCCCAGTAAATACTTACGTATAAGCAATCTCGGATAAAAATGATATTGAAAATTTATCCCTTACCTTAGGTCCGATATGCTTCGTACGTATCCGAACCTCCTGTATAATGATTTAAATAATGTCATCGACTTATTCCAGAACCATATTCATTGTCATGATATCATATATGGTTCACTTATGTCTTTATATTACCCGTTCTTTTGTAAATTCCATGTTATAGAGAGTTTTGGGTGAAGTCATTTCATTTGTCGTCCCTGTTTTGACATTTAATTATTCATATGATTACATAGATGATGATTACATAATTCCAGAATATAAGACATGACATATATAAAATATATATTCAGAATATACATATATATAATATATCTATAAATGTAAAGAAATACACCGTTCATGGAGACGGTAGGCCGTACGTATGCATGAACGTTGTTTTCGTTTCCTCATTGAATTGAATGGAATTAATTGGATGACATACATATATATATATACATAAATCCAGTATCATTATTATGCTATATATTTCATGATTACTTATTATATATACTTTATAATTATTTATGAATGGTTAATCATTGACAATGAATCTCATCGCGTCGTAGAGACGATATTCCGTACGTAAGCACGAGCGATGATATCATTCCCATGATCGTGGAATTTTATTAGAGTGTATGTATACAATTAGAGAATCAATATCACTTTACAATAATCATATATAGTTATTATTTACACCTTTATACCCATCCAAGTAAGGTGGTGGTGGAAAATAGATTACACCACGGCGTGGAGACGATATTCCGTACGTACGCACGCACGTTGATTTCATTTTCCGTAGGATGGATAGATGGTGAAATAGCGATGTTTCATAATTATAATAACATATTAGTATATGAGTGATACTGATTTTATTACTTCATAATGAAACAACTTATGAACAAGAATTGGAAGAAGAAATAAAGTTGAAAGAATTGGTTACTGACATTACCTCTTCTTTGAAGTGCCTCTTTGAGACCACCTCTTAGGTCCCTAAAATTGGTCTTTGAAGAAGACCAGGACCTCTAGGATGTTTCTAGGGAAGTGGAGAAGTGAAATTGGTAGGGGTGGGACGATCTTGAAAGCTCAAAGTGGTGTGAGGAAGAGAGGTAGTAGGTGCCCTTTTATAAGGGAGGAGAGGGGCACCGTTAGAATAACTAAAAATATTATTTTATTATAAAGTCATATTCGGTTTTTAATAGCTTTAAATTTATTTATTTCGAAGATAAGGTGGCGATGGGTCGAACCATCTCATACAACAAAATTTATACATGTTTAGGTCATTATATTAACCTTAACTTTTAGTTTTAACTCTTAGTTAATTAGATTGACATTTACCATGTCACTTTGTATTTTTATATTATATAGTTAATAAACATACCATATACATCCAAGAGACCCCCAAGTGGTATATTAATGATACAAATATCATTATATAAGTATCTTGGCCTAACCTTAGATTTTTAGGAATATAATAAAAATTAATAATATTATATTTGTTTTAAAAACTATTTTATGTAAATTTTGACACTATTTGGTAATTGATTTTTGTGAAAATCATAACAGAATTATTAGTTAGATGAAAGTTAATTAAATCAATACTAACATGTCATATTAACATTTAAAATTATTTTAATTCATAAAAAGTTTCAAATTACATTTATTTCGGTATTTATAACATGAATTATGTCAATATTTCATTAATAAGATAATTACTGCATCATCATTGTGTCATAAATGAATTAAATTATTTTAAGTCCAAAAATTACAAATAAAATACCATTATTTATGAAATATTTTTATCTTTATAATGAATATTTATAGACTAATTTATCTTATGTATATCCTTATATTAAAAATCATTTAGTTATTAAACTTCGATTTTAACTATTTTAACCCTTCTTTAAACAAATTAATAATAAATGTCCAAATCTAATCCATTTGGGCCTAAATGGTCATATTTTATTCCTAAGGTTGTTTTTTTTCCAAATTACACTTATCCAATAGAATTAGGACATGTGTTAAGGTAATAATAATATCATATTTATCCTTAATTACCCTATTTACTTTTAACCGTGGTAAAAAAAGTAAAAAGTTACTATTCAACAAAAATTATTTTCATCTCATTGAACCACATTTTATTCCTTGATATTAACCGTGTCTCTAGGATTTTTTAAATTCCACTCACAGAAGTAGTAAAATTAAGTTTTATGAAAAATTCCGTTTTTTAACAACCACTTAGTGGTTTCACTATTCATCAAAAAAAATGAATGTTTCCAGAAAAATACCAAAAATTATGCCTAAGATGTATTTGATATTATGAATTCAAAAATGATGTCTATTTTACCAAATTAAAAACATATAAGCTACATTAATTAATTTAGAAATTAATTCTCTTCTTCAAAACAAATAGGGTGTTCTTAAGAGATAATAACTTTCAAAAGATTGACACTTGTTTATGTCTGGTTTAAATGTGAAATTACATCCAATGACGAACATTGTATTAAATTTTAAAAATATATTCTAAATATACACTAAAACCACTCAAATTAATAATTTATCAATTTTAATTATTTCTATTAAAAAAGTTGTTTTTAATTAAAATTTAGTAATTTTAACTATTCATCAGAATATGAATGTTATCCGAAAAGTACCAAAATTTCACCCTAAGATAATTTCGATATTCCAAATCCAAAAATGAAGTCCATTTTGAGAGATAAAAATTTATTAAATTTCAAAAATTGGGTACTACTATTCATAACGGCTAGTTCATAATAATATTAAAATAATATCTCGTTTAGTGAAACTCGGTATTGCGTACTACACACGCTATCGAGGAAGGTCGCGATTGCGTGTAATGCAAGTCAAGTCAGGGATGCATGTTGTGCAAGCTCCTTTTGGTGTAGCGTACAACACAAGACTTTAATGAAATTAAAAAGAATATTTTTCATAAAATCTCGGGGTGTTACATTCTACCCCCCTTAAAATGAATTTCACCCTCGAAATTCGTCGGGGTTATAAATGGTTTACTACTCGAAAGTTTCTTTAATAGAAACTGACATCGTAAAAAGGAATACCAAAACCTGGATTTAAAAACTAAATTATGAATCATAACGGTTATCCAAATTAACTAATATCTGGGTTTCCATGTAGGAGAACATAGGTGAAAATATGGATATGGAAGAAAAATCTAACCATCATGTTCTGATGGAGAGTGGTAGAGAACATGGCTATGAAAAATCCAACAATCAAAAAGCCATAAATTTGTGATGATCTAAGGTACCATCTGATTCATCGGATATAAGAGTATTAGGACAACATTTTTGGTTTTAAAGATTATTTCCCTAAAGTTGATGAAATTTGAATTAGAAAAAATACTTTCTTGATTTTGGTATAGTCTCACCGTTGGTCGTTCTTTGGACAATTTACACTTTACTGCTTAAAGAAATGAAGTTGAATTTGTCATTCGTGATATGTTAGCAGATCATGTGATAGAATGATGGGTCATTCCATCTATCTCAAAAAAAAGGTTAGAAAAGTTATCAAAAAATACATAAGTCCATCTATAGGGAGATTAATCATATATGGTTCCTAAAAGGGACTTATACATCATATATTATACTGAATAATATAATAAAACTAGTTTCTACTAAACAGGGACTTCCTATAGGCCAGTGGTAGGCGATAAAGGCCAGTCGCAGTTCGGTTGTGGGTTTGATTCCCACAGCCTTGTCTGACGCGATGGGCTGTCGCCCATACTTCTAGTTGTCCTTTTTTAAAACTACATTACTATAACATCCCATCAATAATATCGAAAAAATTTCTATCCTTATACAAAACAAATTTATGTCCAACATAATCCATTCCAATCTTTTGGCTTATCCAAAACACTGTTGTCCAATCTCATATTATATTGAAAATGATTACCAAAGAGTTCATATAACAAGTGTGTTAATACCATCATTGACCCACATATATCATGAGATATGTCTTGTTGGTCACATTCCAAACATTCGAAGGCCTTAATCATGTATTCTATTGAAAATGATTACCCATTGAATCTTAGTGAAAAGATGAGTGCTGTGAAAAGTTAACTCTTTTCACATACCAAAACCTCAAACCATGATATAAATATTTCCTTATATGAGTCATGAGATCATGAATACTGTGAAACATTTCATTTTCTCCTTATCCCTTCATTATGCACATATCATCTTTTTTCCAAAATTATCTCAATCACTATCCATGGTTACCGGTACCATAAAATTATTGAAAACCACAATAGGCCAATACATAAATATTCCAATATTCCATGATACTATATAGAACATTATTTTGGAATCCCATTACGTAACACTTAATCATTCCACCACATCATTGTCATATTCAACATCTCTAATAGTGATCTCATGTGACTTCCCTTTGTCCTTTTCCTTAAGTGGTTGCTCATGTCCATTATCACTAACCCTTGGATTAGGGCATTTATTAGCATAATGCCCCATTGCCTTGCACTTGAGGCATTGAAGTGTTGGTGGTTCATTATCTGCAGTATTTTCATTATTCACATCATTAGAAACCCTTTTTCCATTACTTCGACGTTCAGCTACTCGATGACCACGTTTTCCACACTTAAAACATTTTCTAGTCCCTTTAAGACAATCTCTACCATGCTTCTTTCCACACTTTGAGCATAAGGAAACATTCATCTTCATTTCACCATTATTCTGAGATTTCTCCTTGAACTCCATCTTTCATTTCTTTTCAAAACTATGAGATGGATAAGTAACACCAACTTCCATTTCTACCTTGATAGCAGAACACACAATTTCATCCTAGCTACTGAAGTCTCTTATAGCTAATGCCCTTCGAAGATTTGGTTTTAAGACAATGAAGAATCAATCAACTTTACTTTCAGGTTGGATGATAAAGCCAGATGCATACCTTGCAAGCCTTGTAAAATTCGCTTCGTATACACCAACAAATTCATCATCCTTTTTATTTAGTTCAATAAACTCCTTCTCCATCTTTGTTCAAAGATTATCAGTGAAGTACTTATTGAAAAATAATTTCTTGAACTCGCCCCATTCCATGTACTCAATTTCATCTCTTGGCCTCGTATTCCTGATAGGATTCCACCATTGATCAGCTTCACCTTCCAAACGATATACTTCTAAGATGACTTTATCATGTTCAGAACATTGAAGAACTCAAAATAACTTTTCAGTGGTACTGATCCATTGTTCAGCAACAAGTGGATCAGAAGACCCACTGAAAGAAGGTGGGTGTTGCCTCATGAAGGACTCAATAGAATATTGTTCCCTTCTCTTCTCATTTGGAAGTCCAGAATGATTCATAGCTTGTGTAAGTATAACAATAAGATTTTGAACTCCATCTCCCATAACATTTGTTTGTTCAGGAGGACAGTCATTACATTGTCCATTGCATTGATCATCACAGTTCCTTCAGATTCCAACCATCGTCTAAACCCCAAAAATAATAGTGTGAGAGGCAAAAATCATGCGAGGGAAAACAACATAATAAATGGGGAGTACCATCAATATCTAACATATTAGGTTTAATTCTATGATCGTTACCGTAATTATAGGACTATAACCTATACTTATACTTTACCTTAGGGACATCCCTAGACATACCTTAGAAATATCTCTAGGGATCTCACTAAAGTTCTCTTATCCTAGTTTCCAAAGGTTGACTAAACCTTTCCTCTGATACCAACTGTAGTGACCCGAAGCTTGACGTACATAGATATTACATAACTTTTTCGGAATACATAATAAATAACAAAAACAGACACATAAGGATTTTAATAGTTTAGTGTCTTTAGAAACTTATAACGTAATCTTCTAATCATGGTGAAAGATTTTCAACATCTCCCATAAAGATCTTGCACTTTTTTTCCTTACCTAAAACCTTTTTTTTAATCCTGGGGGAAAAGAAAACATAGAAAGGGTGAGCTCAAATGCTCAGTAAGGGTATGTATGGATAAAATAAAACATACCATATACATTTGTACTTAAAAACATGAACATAATGTTTAAACATCAAAATCTTGAGCAACGACCTAAAACATGGAAGTACATAAGGCATAGATCATAATGGAACATAAATAATGATAAAATATCATGGGAATAAAAAATGTAATTGTGTAATCCATTAAGAACATGTAATGATTTCCATAATAGCCAAGGCATTGCTGCCAAGACCATCTTAGTGGACAACGTCTCTTTCTGAATCGAGTTCACTCCGTGTTCCAGTCCTGTAATACTGAACCAAATTAACTTACCGTTCCAGCTATGTCTATCTCATGAGATATAAATCTTTACCCAATTCATTTGATGGAGATATAGGTCCCACCCATCTCATAATGAAATCATTCTTTCATGTGCCACAAAATCATAAATCATACATCATTGTATAACCCAAGTAATAAAATGGGATTCTTAAACACCATTCCATCATAACATAATCCATATAAATTTGATATCATTTCATCATAAGAAAATTGAAACCATTTAAATCATTGATACATTTTACTTGAAACATACACATATGTAATAATGTCATCTTAGATGGAAAATAGTTTTGACAAAACACATGAAATGAATTCTTGAGGAAAATATCCTTTCTTCTTCAAAATAGTTTTCTTTTCACAAAATTCCATGAAATTTTAAAAGATAAGGGTTTTGTTAAAAATAATCATGAAATCTTGTAGAGGAAGCTTCTTGAAAATGAGGCATTATGAAACCGTAAAAATATGTTCACGCCGTATAAGTTAAAAATAACATTCTCCTCATACTTTTGTCGAAAAAGTCAAAAAAATACCTTATATGATAACCAAAGGAATGATTCCATTTATAAAATGTGGTAAAAAGTAAATAAAGGGTAAAAATGACTTCAAAAATTCATGGAAGAATGGTAAACATTTTATGAAAACATTTTTAGAAGACATGGTCATGGATGATAAACGTAAGCCCAGTAAATACTTACGTATAAGCAATCTCAGATAAAAATGAGATTGAAAATTTATCCCTTACCTTAGGTCCGATATGCTTCATACGTATCCGAAACTCATGTATAATTATTTAAATAATGTCATTGACTTATTACAGAATCACATGCATTGTTATGATATCATATATGGTTCACTTATGTCTTTATATTACCCGTTATTTTGTAAATTACATGTTAAAGAGCGTTTTGGGTAAAATCGTTTCATTTGTCGTCCGTGTTTTGACTTGTAATTATTCATATGATTACATAGATCATGATTACATAATTCCATAATATAAAACATTATTTATATATAATATATATTCAGAATATACATATATATAACAGATCGATAAATGGAAAGTAATACACCGTTCATGGAGACGGTAGGCCGTACATACGCATGAACCTTGTTTTCATTTTCTCATTGAATTGAATGGAATTAATTGGATGACATACACACACACACACACATATATATAAATCCAGTATCATTATTATGTCATATATTTCATGATTACTTATTATATATACTTTATAATAATTTATGAATGGTTAATCATTGATAATGAATCTCATCGCATCCTGGAGACGGTATTCTGTACCTACGCACGAGCGATGATATCGTTCCCATGATCGTGGAATTTTATTGGAGTGTATGTATACTCTTACAGAATCAATATCAATTTTAAATAATCATATATAGTTATTATTTACACCATTATAGCCATCCAAGTAGGGTGGTGGTGGTAAATAGACTACACCACGGCGTGGAGACGGTATTCCATACGTACGCACGCGTGATGATTTTGTTTTTCGTAGGATGGATAGATGGTGAAATAGGGTTGTTTCATAATTATAATAACATATCATTATATGAGTGATAATTATGTTATTACTTCATAATGAAACAACCTAAGAAGAAGAAGTGGAAGAAGAAATAAAGTTGAAAGAATCGGTAACAGACATTACCTCTTCTGCGAAGCGCCTCTTTGAGACCTCCTCTTAGGGCACTGAAATTGGTCTTTGAAGAAGACCAGGACCTCTAGTATGTTTATATAGAATTGTAGAAGAGAAATTGGCAGGGGTTGGCCAAGCTTGAAGGCTCAAAGTGGTGTGAGGAAGAGAGGGATGAGGTGCCCTTTTATAAGGGAGGAGAGGGGCACCTTTGGAATAACTAAAAATATTATTTTATTATAAAGTCATATTCGGTTTTTTATATCCCCAAATTTATTTATTTCGAAGATAAGGTGGGGATGGGTCGAAATCCTCTCATCCAGTATAATTTAGATAAATTTATGTCTATATATTAACCTCAACATTTAGTTTAACTCTTAGTTAATTAGATTGACATTTACCATGTCACTTTGTATTTTTATATTATATAGTCAATAAACTTACCATATACATCCAAGAGACCCCCAAGTGGTAAATTAATGATAAAAATATCATGATATAAGTATCATGGACGAACCTTATATTTTTAGGAATATAATAACAATTAATAATATAATATCTGTTTTAAAAACTGGTTTATGCCAATTTTGACACTATTTGGTAATTGATTTTTGTGAAAATCATAACAGAATTATTAGTTCGAAAAAACGTTAATTAAATAAATACTAACATGTCATATTAACATATAAAAATATTGGAATTCATAAAAAGTCTCAAATTACATTTATTTGGGTATTTATACCATTAATTATGTCAATATTTCATTAATATGATAATTACTGCATCATCATTGTGTCATAAATAAATTAAATTATTATAAAATTAAAAATTCCAAATAAAATACCATTAGGTAAGAAATAGTTTTATCTTTCTAATGAATTTTTATAGTAGAATTTATCTTATGTATAACCCTATATTAAAAAAGATTTATTTATTAAGATTTGATTTTAACTATTTTAACCCTTATTTAAATAAATTAATAATAAATGTCCTAATCTAATGCATGTGGGCCTAAATGGTCATATTGTATTCTTAAGGTAGTTTTTGGCCTAATTAAACTTATCCAATAGAATTAGGACATGTGTTAGGGTAATAATAATATCATATTTACCCCTAACTACCCTATTTACTTTTAACCGCGGTAAAAAAAAGTAAAAAGTTACTATTCACCAAAAATTATTTTCATCTCATTGAACCACATTTTAGTCCTTGATATTAACCGTGTCTCTCGGATTTTTGAAATTCCACTCACAGAAGCGGTAAAATTAAGTTTTATGAAAAATTCAGTTTTTTATCTACCACTTAGTGGTTTCACTATTCATCAAAAAAATGAAAGTTTCCAGACAAATACCAAAAATTAGGCCTAAGATATATTTGATATTATGAATTCAAAAATGATGTCTATTTTACCAATTTCAAAACATATCAGCTGCATTAATTAATTTAAAAATTATTTCCCATCGTCAAAACAAATAGCGTGTTCTTAAGAGATAATAACTATCAAAAGATTGACACTTTTTTATGTCTGGTTTAAATGTGAAATTACATCCAATGACCAACATTGTATTAAATTTTAAGAATATATTCTAAATATACTTTAAAACCACTCATATTAATAATTTATCACTATTAATTATTTCGATTAAAAAAGTTGTTTTTAATTAAAATTTAGTAATTATCACTATTCGTCAGAATAGGAAAGTTATCCGAAAAGTACCAAAATTTCACCCTAAGCTAATTTTGATATTCTGAATACAAAAATGAAGTCCATTTTGAAAGATAAAATTTATAAAATTTCAAAAAGTGGGTATTACTATTCATAACGGCGAGATCATAATAATATTATAAAAATATCTCGTTTAGTGAAACTCTGTATTGCGTACTACACATGCTATTGAGGAAGGTCATGATTGCGTGTAATGCAAGGCAAGTCAGGGATGCGTGTTGTGCAAGATCATTTTGGTGTATCACACAAAACAATACATTAATGAAATTCCAAAGAATATTTTTCATAAAATCTCGGGGTGTTACATTCTACCCCCTTAAAAAGAATTTCGCCCTCAAAATTGGTCGGGGTTATAAATGGTTTACTACTCGAATGTTTCTTTAATAGAAACCCAAATCGTAAAAAGGAATACCAAAACATGGATTTAAAAACTAAAGTATAAAACGCAACGGTTACCCTAATTAACTCATCACTGGGTTTCCACGTAGGAGAACATAGGTGAAAATATGGATATGGAAGAAAAATCTAACCATCAAGTTCTGATGGAGAGTGGTAGAGAACATTGCTATGAAAAAGCCAAAAATCACAAAGCCATAAACTTGTGACGATCTATGGTACCATCTGATTCATCGGATATAAGAGTACTAGGACAACATTTTTGGTTTTCGAGATCATTTCCCTAAAGTTGATGAAATTGGAATTAGAAGAAATACTTTCGTGATTTTGGTATAGTCTCATCATTGGTCATTATTTGGCCAATTTTCACTTTATATCTTAAATAAATGAAGTTGAATTTGTCATTCGTGATGTGTTAGCAGATCATGTGATAGAATGATGGGTCATTCCATCTGTCTCAAACAAAAGGTTTGAGAAGTTATCAAAAAATACATAAGTCCATCTATAGTGAGATTAATCATATATAGTTCCTAAAATGGACTTATACTTTATATATCATACTGCTTAATATAATAAAACTATTTTCTACCAAACAGGGACTTCCTATAGGCCAGTGGTAGGCGATAAAGGCCAGTCGCACTTAGATTGTGGGTTCGAATCCCACAACCTTGTCCGACGCGACGGGCTGTCGCCCATCCTGCTAGTTGTCATTTTTCTAAAACTACATTACTATAACATCCCGTCAATAATATTGAAAAAATTTCTATCCTTAAACAATACTAACGTATTTCCAACATAATCCATTCCAATCTTTAGGCTTATCCAAAATACTATTGTCCAATCTCATATTATATTGAAAACGATTACCAAAGAGTTCATATAACAAGTGTGTTAATACCATCGTTGATCCCCATATATCATGAGATTTGTCTTGTTGGTCACATTCCAAACATTTGAAGGCCTTAGTCATGTATTCTATTGAAAATGAATACCCATTGAATCTTAGTGTAAACATGAGTGCTGTCAAAAGTTAACTCTTTTCACATACCAAAACCTCAAACCATGATATATCTATTTTCTTATATTAGTCATGATCTCATGAATACTGTCAAACATTTCATTTTCTACTTATCCATTCATTATTCACATATCATCTTTTTTTCAAAATTATCTCAATCACTTTCTATGGTTACAGGTACCATAAAATTATTGAAAACCACAATAGACCAATACATAAATATTCCAATATTCCACGATACTATATACAACATTATTTTGGAATCCCATTACATAAACACTTAATCATTCCACCACATCGTTTTCATATTCAACATCTCCAATAGTGATCGCATGTGACTTCCCTTTGTCCTTTGCCTTAAGTGGTTGCTCATGTAGATCATCACAAACCCTTGCAATAAGGAATTTATTAGCATAATGCCCCATTTCCTTGCACTTAAAGTATTGAAGTGTTGGTGGTGCGTTCTCTGTAGTATTTTCATTATTCACATCATTAGAAACCCTTCTTCCATTACTTAGACATTCAGCTGCTCGATGACCTTGTTTTAGACACTTAAAACATTTTCTAGTCCCTTTAAGACAATTTCCACCATGCTTCTTTCCACACATTGAGCATAAGGAAACACTCATCTTCTTTCACCATTATTCTGTGATTTCTCCTGGAAATCCATCATTTGTTTCTTGTCAAAACTATGAGATGGATAAGTAACACAAAATTCCATTTCTACCTTGATAACACAACACACAATTTCTTCATAGCTACTAAAGTCTCTTATAGCTAATTCTCTTCCAAGATTTGGTTTTAAGTCACTGAAGAATCGATCAACTTTACTTTCAGGTTGGATGATAAAGACAGATTCATACCTTGCAAGACTTGTAAAATTATCTTCGTATATACCAACAGATTCATCATCCTTTTGCTTTAGTTCAAGAATCTCCTTCTATATCTTTTTTCGATGAATACGAGGGAAGTACTTATTGAAAAATAAGTTCTTGAACTCGTCCCATTCCATGGACTTAATTTCATCTCTTGGCCTTATATTTTTTATAAGATTCCACCATTGACCAGCTTCACCTTCCAAACGATATACTGCTAAGATGACTTTATCATGTTCAGAACATTTAAGAACTGAAAATATCTTTTCAGTGGTACTGATCCATTGTTCAGAAACAAGTGGATCAGAAGACCCACTGAAAGAAGGTGGACGTTTCCACATCAAGGACTCAATAAAATATTGTTCCCTTATCTGCTCATTTGGAAGTCCAGAATGATTCATAGCTTGTGTAAGTATAGAAATAATATTTTCCACTCCATCTCCCATAACATTTGTTTGTTCAGGAGAACAATCGTGGCATTGTCCATTGCATTGATCAACACGGTTCCTTCGGGTTCTAGCCATCGTCTAAAACCCAAAAAGAATAGTGTGAGAAGAAAAAATCAAGCTAGCGAAAACAACATAATAAAGGGGAAGTACCTTCAATATCTAACATCTTATGTTTAATTATAAGATCGTTACCATAATTATAGGACTATAACCTATACTTATACTTTACCTTAAGAACATCCATAGACATAGCTTAGAAATATCTCTAGGGATCTCACTAAAGTTCTCGCATCCTAGCTTCCAAAGGTTGACTAAACCTTTCCTCTGATACCAAATATATAGACCCTAAGCTTGACGTACATTGATATTACACTACTTTTTTGAAATACATAATACATAACAAAAACAGACACACAAGGACCGTAATAGTTTAGTGTCTTTGGAAACATGGAACATAATCTTCTAATCGTGGTGATATATTTTCAACATCTCCCATAAAGATCTTCCGTTTTTTGTTTCCATACCTAAAAACTTTCTTTTAATCCTGGGGGAAAAGAAAACATAGAAAGGGTGAGCTAAAATGCTCAGTAAGGGTAAGCATGGATAAAATAAAACATACCATATACATTTGAACTTAAAAACATGAACATAATGTTTAAACATCAAAATATTGAGCAACGACATAAAACATGGAAGTACATAAGGCATATATCATAATGGAACATAAATCAAGATAAAATAGCATGGGAATAAAACATGTAATTGTGGCATCCATTAAGCACATGTAATGATTTCCATAGTAGCCAAGGCATTGCTGCCAAGACCATCTTAGTGGACAAAGTCCCTTTCTGAATTGAGTTCACTCCTCATTCCAGTCCTGTAATACTGAATCAGATTAACTTACCGTTCCATCCATGTCTATCTCATGAGATATAAATATTTACCCAATTCATTGGAGGGAGATATAGGTCCCACCCATCTCATAATGAAATCATTCTTTTGTGTGCCAAAAAATCATAAATCATACATCATATCATAACCCATGTAATAAAATGGGATTCTTAAACATCATGCCATCATAACATAATACAAAAACATTTGATATCATTTCATCATATGAAAATTGAAACCATTTAAATCATAGAGATATTTTACTTGAAACATACACATATGAAATAATGTCATCTTAGATGGAAAATAGTTTTGACAAAATACTTGAAATGAATTCTTGAGGAAAATATCCTTTCTTCTTTAAAATCATTTTCTTTTCACAAAATTCCATGCAATTTTAAAAGATAATGGTTTTGTAGAAAATAATAGTGCAATCTTGTAGAGGAAGCTTCTTTAAAATGAGGTGTTATGAAACCGTAAAAATCCATTCACTCTGTATAAGATTAAAATAACATTCTCCTCGTACTTTTGTCGGAAAAGTCAAAAAGTACCTTATATGGTAACCAAAGGAAAGATTCTATTCATAAAATGTTGTAAAAAGTCAATAAAGGGTAAAAATGTCTTTTATACATTCATGAAAAAATGGTAAACATTTTATGAAAACATTTTTAGAAAACAAGGTCATGGATGATAAACGTAACCCTAATAAATAGTTACGTATAAGCAATCTCGAATAAAAATAAGATTGAAAATTTATCCCTTACCTTAATTCTGATATGCTTCAAACGTATCCGAACCTCCTGTTTAATGATTTAAATAATTTAATTGACTTATTACAGAATCATATTCATTGTTATGATATCATATATTGTTCACTTATGTCTTTATATTGCCAGTTCTTTTGTAAATTCCATGTTAAAGAGTGTTTTGGGTAAAATCGTTTCATTTTTCGTCCGTGTTTTGACTTTTAATTATTCATATGATTACTTAGATCATGATTACTTAATTCCAGAATATAAAACATGATTTATATATAATATATATTCATAATATACATATATATATTAGATCGACAAATAGAGAGAAATACACCATTCATGGAGACGGTAGTCCGTACATACGCATGAACATTGTTTTCGTTTCCTCATTGAATTGAATGGAATTAATTGGATGACATACATATATATATACATAAATCCAGTATCATTATTATTTCATATATTTCATGATTACATATTATATATACTTTATAATCATTTATGAATGGTTAATCATTGAGAATGAAGCTCATCGCATCGTGGAGACGGTATTCTGTACGTACGCACGAGCGATGATAGCGTTCCCATTATCGTTTAATTTTATTGGAGTGTCTGTATACTATTAAAGAATCAGTATCACTTTAAAATAAACATATATCATTATTATTTACCCCATTATACCAATCCATGTAAGGTGGTAGTGGAAAATAGATTACACAACGGCGTGGAGACAGTATTCCGTAGGTACGCACGCGCGGTGATTTCGTTTTCTGTAGGATGGATTGATGGTGAAATTGGATTGTTTTATAATTATAATAACATATAACTATATGAGTGAGACTGATGTTATTACTTCATAATGAAAAAAACTATGAAGAATAAATGGAAGAAGAAATAAATTTGAAAGAATCGGTAACGGACATTACCTCTTCTTTGAAGCGCCTCTTTGAGACCTCCTCTTAGGGAACTAAAATTGGTCTTTAAAGAAGACCATGACCTCTAAGATTTTTCTAGGGAATTGGATAAGAGAAATTTTCATGGGTTTTCCGAGCTTTAAGGCTCAAAGTGGTGTGAGGAAGACAGAGAGGAGGTGCCCTTTTATAAGGGAGGAGAGGGGCACCTTTGGAATAACAAAAAATATATTTTTGTTATAAAGTCATATTCGGTTTTTAATAGTTCCAAATTGATTTATTTCTAAGATAAGGTGGGGATAGGTCTAACCCCTATCATACAATATAATTTAGACAAGTTTAGGTCATTATATTAACCTTAACTTTTAGTTTTAACTCTTAGTTAATTAGATTGACATTTACCTTGTCACTTTGTATTTTTATATTATATAGTTAATAAAGTTACCATATACATCCAAGAGACCCAAATGTGGTCCATTAGTGATAAAAATATCATTATATATGTATCTTGGGCGAACCATAGATTTTTAGGAATATAATTACAATTAATAATATAATATTTGTTTTAAAAACTATTTTATGTCAATTTTGACACTATTTGGTAATAGATTTTTGTGAAACTCATAACAGAATGATTAGTTCTAAAAAAGTTAATTAAATCAATACTAACATGTCATATTAACATATAAAATTATTGGAATTCATAAAAAGTCTCAAATTACATTTATTTGGGTATTTATAACATCAATTATGTCAATATTTCATTAATAAGATAATTACAACATCATCATTGTGTCATAAATAAATTTTAATTATTTTAAGTTTAAAAATTACAAATAAAATACCATTATGTAGGATATATTTTTAACTTTCCAATTAATATTTATATTCGAATTTATCTTATGGATTACCCTATATTAAAAATGATTTTGTTATTAAACATTGATATTAACTATTTTAACCCTTCTTTAAATAAATTAATAATAAATGTCCTAATCTAATCCATGTGGGCCTAAATGGTCATATTTTATTCCTAAGGTTGTTTTTGGACTAATTACACTTATCCAATAGAATTTGGACATGTTTTAGGGTAATAATAATATCATATTTACCCTTAATTAACCTATTTATTTTTAACCGTGGAAAAAAAAGTAAAAAGTTACTATTCAAAAAAAATTATTTTCATCTCATTGAACAACATTTTAGTCATTGATATTAACTGTGTCTCTGGAATTTTTGAAATTCCACTCACATAAGTGGTAAAATTATGTTTTATGAAAAATACAGTTTTTTTATCTACCACTTAGTGGTTTCACTATTCATAAAAAAATGAAAGTTTCCAGAAAAATACCAAACACTAGGCCTAATCTATATTTGATATTATGAATTAAAAAATGATTTCTATTTTACCAAATTCAAAACTTATCAGCTGCAATAATTAATTTAAAAATTAATTCCTATTGTCAAAACAAATAGCCTGTTCTTAAGAGAAAATAACTATCAAAAGATTGACACTTGTTTATGTCTGGTTTAAATGTGAAATTACATCCAATGACCAACATAGTATTAAATTGTAAAAATATATTATAAATATACATTAAAACCACTCAAAATAATAATTTATCACAATTATTTATTTTGATTTAAAAAGTTGTTTTTAATTAAAATTTTGTAATTTTCACTATTCATTAGAATATGAAAGTTATCCGAAAAGTACCAAAATTTCACCCTAAGATAATTTCGATATTCCCAATCCAAAAATGAAGTCCATTTTGAAATATCAAATTTATAAAATTTCAAAAAGTTGTTATTACTATTCATAACAGCTAGTTCATAATATTATTATAATAATATCTCGTTTAGTGAAACTCGGTATTACGTACTACACATGCTATCGAGGAAGGTCGTGATTGTGTGTAATGCAAGGAAAGTCAGATATGCGTGTTGTGCATGCTCCTTTTGGTGTAGCTTACAACACAAGACATTAATGAATTGAAAAGAATATTTTTCATAAAATCTCGGGGTGTTACAATATACCTTCTTCAAATGTTCGAGGGGAATCCTTATGTTCTTCCTCTTCATCCTCTTCCACATTCCTTACAACATTCACCTCTTATTGGGTGGTAGGCGATGAATCATGAATCTCAAATCTAGGGGAATAGTTGGTATTTTTTCATTCTTTAGAATAATCAACCATTTATGGAAGAGTTGGTGGAACTAGGTGTCTTCGGTGCTCTAATGGGGAGACAAGGGATTGAGGATGACCATCTTCAATTTACCCTATTTACAAAGAAAAATTTTCCATCCAAGAGGATGCAGCAATTATTTATCGAAGCTTGAGGGGTGGAATGGAAACATTTTTATCCAGGATTTAACTACTTATTAGAGAGTTGAAAATCTCTCTGGCATTGTTAGGAAAGGTTTTAATGACATAAATTATAGAATCTTTTTATTGAATATATGAATCTAGGTCCTACATTTCAATTTTAATGATGGGAATCATGTAACCTGTATTGAACTTCTTGAAAGGGTTATCTGGGATCATCTCCAAGCTATTTGGGTAATTGATCCAAGTGATAATAACATTGATATATTTTTTCCCAACATTATGGTAGAATACTACCTCATTTAATTATGAGTCAATGTATTTTTTATAGGGCCCTATCACCATTAAATGTCCTAATTTGATCATTTAAACAATATTTGAGACATTTCAGGTATAAAGAAGGAATAGGATCATGATGATGTAGAAAAGGTCTTCCAATTAAGACATTGCAGATGATTCCTACCAAAAAACCTTGAGTTTTGCGTCAGAAACTAGATCCCCAAACTAGGTTCTTCATGTGATATCACTATGAGGCTCTTTCCCATTTTTTTCATTATCATGTCACATTACTGTGGTGAGGGAAAAATGAGATTCATTAATACACAGTTGGTGAAGTGTTCAGACTAGAATAAGGTTGATTCTTGATTCATTAGCAATGATGGCTTGTTGGCAATCAATGTCATTTATTCTACCTGATATATACAATGGTCGGACATGTCCCTATATGATAGAATCATCATCCAGGTATATAGAAAGAGATGATTTCATGGAATTATCCCAAATAATTCCCATTATGATATACTTTCGAAACAAATACCTTGACTTCAAACTCATGAGGGATCGACAAGAACTATATGAGTGTTTTTTAGAGGTCATTTGATAGACTCAATGCATTCCGGGTTGACATATTGTGCATCCCTTCATCATGTTGCTTAAAAAAATCATATTTCTGATCCAGAGGTCTACACTTCCCATTATGGGGATATTCATTCAAAGTTTCTTTCAGGGATAATGTTCTTAATGTAGATGGACTATCCCTTCGAATCAGATCCAATGGTGATTTTTCTCTTAGTGGATTTGGTCTCCTGGGTCAACCAACTTCTTTAGGTTGGTTAGGCAGTCACATGACCTATAATAGATCTTCAGATATGATCATATCAAGGAATTTCCTATCATGTGTGGGGGAGTTACTTTTTTTAGTGATATCAATAATGATATCTCCCATGATTTTTGACTACTTAGACAGTTCAAGCATGGGTGTGATTAAAATAGTGACCCTAGAATGACCACGTCTTCCCATTTAACTGTGACTTTGATGACCTATCCCCATAGTTCCACAATCAAGAATAGAAAATTCATATTCATTACAAATCTCAGCCTCTTATAATGGGTCCATTAAATGAATAAAATTAATTGAATTGAAGATCAAATTCTCATTTGATGAAGATTTTATTTGAGGGTTTATCTTCTTTTTTACCATTGGTGGTGTGGTGCCATTACATTTGGGACTATGGGAATAAAGTCGTCTAAATTAAATGAAGGATTTTGTTTTATTGTAGGACCAACTTGATTCATTTTTTTCTTATCCTCCCAACCATGATTATTTTTGGAGGATTGTACTTTATAGAAATGATATTCCAGTGAAGTAGGTTGTATTATAGAGGAAGAGGTAGGAGTTAAATTTTTTTATTTTAATTAGTTCTATGAAAAGCCTCAGTCTGATTTATTATTTTTCATACCATCCAATTACCAAACGTCTGCACACTATTTCACTTAACATATTTCCATTAATTTTCCTCCTCTAGATTACTGGTAAAAATAAATAATACCCAATAAAGTGAATTCTTGTCATTCAAATTCTTAGATTCTTCCATCTTTTTTATGAGTTATTTGAAAATAATACAAACATAGATGTGGGGTTCCATCATTTAATTCTAGGTAAAATGGTTTGGAAGATCTTCAACACCTTCTATTATGGGATTACTCATATTTGGAAACATGGCCATGTTGTTTTCCAATGTGGAGAAGAAGTAGTCGAGGACTTGGTCACTTTGAAATGAGTAAACATTGTTTTTCATCTCTATACACAATTTCAACCTCGGATCTATCTGATCATCCTGATGAGGCATGAAATGTTGCTGACACTCGGGAGGTGGATCCATACTGTATGGTGTTGAATTTGAGATAGTATTGGGTATATGGGAATTCTTTAGTGTAACTATAGAAGCCTATATTTTTTCTCTTTATCCTTACCTAAGATGATATAATTACTCTAGACAATTATTTAATCTTCGAAATTGAGTCTTCTACCTATAGAGAAATAACTAAAAATATCTCGATACCCACTTGTGGATTTAAAAGGATTAGAGTCATGTGAAACTCTTCATGAAGATTCACTATATAGATAAAAAAATTCATCTTCAAAAAATGATAGGTTAAATGAGTATTTCTATATCATACATTGAGTAATGAAATCTGAGACACTTTCATTCTTTCATTATTTGCAGTTTATGAGATAAAACATTATTGTCTTATTTACTGTAAAGATGAACTAGAAAAGGAACTTCTGATGGAGGTCTTCCCATCCAGTGATTGACTGATATTGTAAACTCGGGTACCATAGAAAGTATGACCCATAATGTGATTTTCAGAAGTTCAATATTTTCATGTTCCTTAGTTTTTTACGGTTCCCCATCATGGGATCATATCTCGATTGAAATGACTCAAGTGAGGAAGTCTCATGAGCCATTAAAAATTGGAAATGTAGGATTCCCAATGATTAATGGAGGATGTGTTGGATCTAACCATTCATGGTAAGCCATCTTTTATGGATGTATCCACACATGTCCTTCTTCAATGGAATCAAGTCAAGAAGATAGTGACTCAATGGTATTCAGAAGAATTTGATGTACATCAGGATGAGTTGGATTCTGATTAGGTGCAACGTCTAAATCCTGAACAAGTGTGGAAGCGAATAGAATTATTTCAGGGCCACTACTGGTACTTGTTGTGGGAATCATATATGGGATGTCCTAAAGGATATATTTGACCCTGCTCTGGTTTCACATTCAGTATAGATGATTCTCATTCTACTACTATGGGATCCTTGTATATTGGTGGTTATGTCCCACATTTAGTGTATGTTCTAGATCTACCACATTTTTTATGGAATACTCATGTTGTTGAGTAGTGAAAACTCAATTAGTGAGTTGAGGATCTACTTGAAAAATATATCTTATAGGAAGATTATATCTGAGTATGTCTGCATTTATTATACTCAATTATTCTATTTTATCCTCTTACTGACCAGATATTTTTTCCAAAGAAAATGAATTAATTTCTCCAGGAGGATGTGGAGGTATGATTTGAACCTGAACTGTTTATTAGTTGGGTTATTTTTTAAAATTTACTGACGAATTATTTGCTGGGGTGCAAAAATTCATGGCAAGGTTGTGGTTGCTGGTACATACATCACCTCCATTTGTTTTTTGTCAATAAAATTTTGAATTAAATCTTCCTCTTTTGAGTCTTATGAGTTGGCCTGATGTTATATAGAATATTTGAGAGTAGTGTTGATGAAATATATGAATTTGAAATTTATTGCAAGCACAATACATGTGTCCTTGGGAGACTGACATCTTCTTCATCCTCTTAGAGGACATTTCCGATCCCTTGTTGATTATTTGGGAACCATTTGGTAGATAATTATATGAAGGGAATCCCAAAAGTTTTCATTTGTGCATGTCACGAATGAGGATACCAGATTGTGGGATGGAATGAACTCTGAGGATCTATTTTACGTCATTTTCCTTAATCAAGAGATAATTTATTCTCATTGAGGAGGGGATTGTTGAGGTTAAAAATACCCCAACCCTAAGGAATACGAATTTTTAGGTTATGACTTCACAAACCTGGGCCCTGGTTTTCCAACCGTAAGGGTTGGGTTAAACATTTTCTATCCCTATGGGATGTTGTTTCTCTTGAGTTATCGAGGATACTATTTCTACGACTTCCCTTTTTATTTTATGATGTTTTTTCCAAACATGGGTTGGGTGCATCATTTGGTATGAACATTGATCAACCATTTCCAATTATTATTGCATGGTTTCTAAGAATTTCACTATATGGTGTATGTCGTCCACTAAGAAGGAGGCTTTATAAATATTCTCATATACTATATGTAAAATATATTGGATAGATTTATCTCTTCTAGAACAACAATGCTAAAAGTTGGATAGGGCCTATTTCGTTTCACATATCATCATTCATGGACATGATACGTTTGTTGGAGCCAACCTGAGCCCATGAAATTGAATGATAAATCCATTGGATGGATTTTCTGGTTGGGGAGAATGTTGAAATTTAATTCTCCATGTTCATACCATCCTTTTATATTAACACCATAGAGGGCATCAATGATCAGTTGTCACAAACACTTTAATGAACCCATGCATGCGTATTCGACGGATACTTTTTGTTTTTTGATATTTGGATTTCAAGAATCTAGGAATGTTTTGAAGTCAATTTGGAATCCCAACCCTTCTATTATCATGATATAACATTGATATTTTTTATACAATAACAATTTCCCTTTATATTGATAGAGATATTTCCATATGTTGAGGAAGATTTTGTACAAAATAATATTCAAAAAATTAATTTTGAAAGCTATATTGAGGGGTAGATAAGTGCTAGTACATAAATGGTATCTTATATTTATCCAAAATTTTCTTCATATTTATCATGTATTCTTCTTTCTTTTCTTGAGTTTACTCTATGCTAACTAACAAGAGTAGACACTTTCCAAATATTTTATCATAGAAATTTTGGTTGGTTGGAATTTCCATTATTATCATGGAAGGAAGGTGATCAAAAGGTGGTTTGGAAAATTACTATTTCCTTGGTATATCATTCAATTGGGATAGGATTTTACCATCCATTAATAATGAATCAGATATGAATAGAATAGTGTTTGAATGTTCCCCGTGATAGGAGGGGGATTCTCATCACTACATTTCATATTGGAAAATTCTCTTGAAAATGTGAAGCACTAATATTTATAGAACATTAGTAGTGAATTATATCATAGGGAGGATGACCATGGTGGATTATAGTATAGGGAGACCTTCTAGGCTTCTTGGTATCATATAAACATACTGGGTTATTGTGGTTGTCATAAAGAGATTGGATCTTGAGATTTACTAGATTGTTGTTATGATATAATACTTCATGGTGAAGCATCCAATAAGGACCTTAAAAATTACTACCACTACTCCCATAATTTTGTAATGGGTGGGTAGGATCTTGAGTTTTGAAAAATAACATTTTGAGGGCTTCAAGAAATCTAACATTAAGAAGAGTTGGATTATACATTGGATCTTAATTTTAAAATCCTATTTGATGAGCCATTTTCATAGATGCCTTACTATGATTGTTTTCAGCCAATTTCTTAGAGAAGATGTTTCCATTGGTAGGTTCTTCTGCCTACCTTATAGTGGATATTGGTTTAGGTTGATTACCCCCAGTTCATGCGAATGCATTTTCCTAATATGATTTTCTATATAATATGAGGTGTTTTCACAATTACCCACATGTATAAGAGAACAGGTGTGTATCTACTATTGGGTGATATGTTGATCATCCATCTGACTTGTGGGGATATATTTAAGATTATGTCGCTCAAGAACTTCATTCATCATCATTATGATGTATTATAAAGTATTTATGATGTGGGAAGGGTGTTTTATATTCAATTTCTAAATTTTTAGGATATGCTTGGTGACTTTAGTGACTAGAATTAGGACATATTCCCATTCACTATCTGAAGTTTGTGTCTAAACATGCTATGGTACTCCCTTTCCATCTAGTGGATAGTAATATTACTCATGTGGGGGTGGGATAAAGTGTGCTCTTCCCCTTCTCATCATTGGGACTTTCCGTCTGACTTCTCTAGGTGTTTCCAAATGAGTTTGTAGGTAAACTTGATGATTATAGGAAGGTGTGTACACATTACCATAGGATGCCATTATATTTGGTTAGTGGGAATCTTTAAATGATTCCAGACGAGTCTAGTGGAAGGATTGGTCGGTGCAGGTAGGTGTATGTTCCTACTCGTGGTATACCACCAGATCTCAATAGCGGGATTTCTTGTGTGTCACTAGGAGAGTCAGCTATCTAGATGAATAAAGGCGGATGGGTTTTTGTTCCTGCATATTATTTTATACCAAATTGGGGTTGAGGGATTCTATTCATGGGAATGAGTTGGGACCCTGGTCTCTATTGGTTGGTTATCATTCCCACTAGGTCGTCTTCTATTCCTAGATTTGACATACATGGGCTGGAAAGTTGAAGACATCACCCTGTATTGTTCTGAAGTCACTACCGTGTGGCTTTGGCAGTAGGGATTGTTGGTAAGTTCCATTAATAAAGACCCTTGTTTATTCAAGATCAGGCTGTATGTGGACACCTGATTGACCTCCATGAGATATGGGAGGTACTGGTTGTCACATTTTGGGGACAAGGTCCCGAAATTATTGAATATGACATTTTGAGATGTATACATTCTGACCACCAGTCATCATTGATCAAATGACCGATGGGGATCGGTAGACATGAGATCTTTTCAAGTGTCCTCCATGTAAATTATTTTAATATTTTGATGGTATTCCTAGACTATATATTTTAAGACCCAGCATGTAACACCCCAATATTTCATAGTATGTCATTTTTTCAATGTAATTCAATAACTTGCACTACACGCAACACTGAGTTCAAACGCACCAAAAATTACCAAAATAACCGTTCAAAATGGGTATGAATAGTATTAACTAAATTTTTAACATTATATAATCCTTTTAATTTATAATCTATATTATGAGACATAATGTAAGAATAAATTAATTTTTTCAGATAAAATAAATATTTTTCAAAAAATGAATTTTTTCCACCTTTTAATTGTGAACCCTTTATAAATAAAATATTTTACAATTTTATATATTAAATTTTTAAAAATAAAATTCTTCTTTAGAATCGGGACATAATAATTTAGTTTCAATAAATATTTGGTGTTTTTATGATGACTTCTATATTTGGGTGAATAGTGAAAAATACTATTTTTTAACTGAAAACAACTTTTTTAATCAAAATAATTTATTGTGTTGATTGATACATTTTAATAGTTTTGAAGTATAATTTAATTATACTTTTACCATTTAATCCAATTATGGTCATGGTAAGTAATTTCCCTTTGAAATTGGACATAAACAAGTGTCAATCTTTTGATAGTTATTATTTTTAAAATTATTATTTTTGGTTTTGACAATGAGAATTAATTTTAAATTAATTAAGGAAACTTCTTTGATTTGAAATTGTTAAAATATAATTATTTTTTGTATTCAAAATTTCAAAATTATCTTAGGGTTATTTTTTTTATTTTTTTGATAACATTCAATTTTTTGATTAATACTGAAAAACACTGAGTTGTTTTTTAAAACCGAATTTTTATTTAAATAATTATTTATATTATTTAAATTTATTCTAGGTCAAAATAGATACATAAATCCTCTATATGTTAAATTTAATTCATTGGAGTCTATTTATAATAATTTTAGATATTTAAAAATATTATCGAACTTTTTACAGTTTTTTACCCACCTTTTCGGAGCATTTGGAAATTTAAATAAAAAAGGATTTTACTGCTTCTGTGAGTTGAATTTCAAAAATCCATGAGACACGGTTGATATCGGTATGTAAAATGTGGTTCAAGAATATGAAACTAATTTTTAGTGAATAGTAAATTTTTACTTTTATTTACCACAGTTAAAAGTAAATAGGGTAAATAAGGGTAAAATAATAATATTATAATAATATTAAATTTCCCTAACACGTGTCCTAACCCTATTAGATGATACATGTCCGACCATGGGATTATTTGGGTTGATTTGGGGACCCCATGGTGCCACATGTAAGTGATAATGACACTTTATATTAATTATGTTAAAGTAAATACAAAAATGACATAAGAATATATCTTTTAGTAAAACAATTGTTACACAGGGTTATAAATGTTATCTAATCGACTAGAAATATTCAATATAAATCTAAAAATATTATATCTGTAATGGTATTTTATTTATAATTTTTAGACATTGAATATTTAAATTTATTTATGACACAATGATGATGCAGTATTTTCCTTATTAATGATTGAATCAAATAAATAGTATTATAAATGTTAAAATAAATATAATTTGAACATCTTGATTTCATACAAGAATTTTATAGGTTTATATGACATGTTATTATTGATTAAATGAATTTATTTCGAATTAATAAATTTTTTAGGACTTTAAAAAACCAGTTATAATGTAGTGTCAAAATTGGAATAAAGGAGTTTTTAAAACAAATATTATATTATTAATTAATATAATATTCCTAAAAATCTATGGATTGACCAAATGACTTGTATAATTATAGGAGTATCATTAATGAACCACTTTGGTTTCACTTGGAAGTATATAGTATGTTTATTTAACCATATAATATAAAAATACAAAGAGACATGGTAAATTTCAAACTATTTAACTAAGAGTTAAATCTAAAATATAAGGTTAATATTGTGACCCAAACCAGTAAAAAACCTGTTGGTTGAGTGGTTTTAGACCCATCACCACAGTAGACTTTATATAATCCATTTTTGTGCCATTATAAACCGAAAAGTATTTTATTATAAAATAATAGTTCTAGCTTTTCCTAAGGTTCCCCTCACCCTCTTATAAAATAACACTCCCCATTCTCTCTAATTTACACCTTAAAAGCCATTTGGATTTGTCAATACCTGCCCAAATACCCTCTAAACTATCTTCCCTTCATCCTAGTGGCCTTAATTTAGTATAAAATTAATCCTAAGGATCCCTTTTGATCAAATCAAAAGGAAGAAATTGAATAAGAGGTAAATATTCCATCACCTCTTTCATGTTCCTTTCTTCTTGTAGTTCGTTTTTATTTTTTTCCATTCTAAAATAATAACTCCAGTATCTCCAATATACTGTGATGTTATTATAATTATGGTACAACCCAATTCATTATTCTATCTATCCTTTGAATAACATGTGACCATATGTAGAATGTGGTTCAATTAGATGACTTTTTTTGCTGAATAGTAACCTTTTACTTTTATTTACCACTGTTAAAAGATAATAGGGTAAATAAGGGTAAAAAATATTATTATAATAATATTAAATTACCCTAACACGTGTCTTAACCCTATTTTATGATACATATCTGACCATGGTCATATTTGGGTCGATTTTGGGACCTCATGTAGCCACTTGTAAGTGATAATGTCGCTCTATATTAATTAAGTTAAAGTAAATACAAAAATTACATAAGCATATATCTTTTTGTAAAACAATTGTTACATAAGGTTATACATGTTACCTTATAGAATATAAATATTAATTAGAAAGTTAATAATATTTACTACATAATGGTAGTTTATATAAAATTTTTAGACATTGAATAATTAAACTTATTTATGACACAATGATGATGCAATATTTTTCTTATTAATGAATGAATCAAATAAATGGTATTGTAAATGTTAAAATAAATATAATTTGAAAGTTTTGATGCTATTAAAGAATTTTATAGGTTACTATGACATGTTATTATTGATTAAATGAATTTATTTCTATTTAATATAGTTTTTAGGACTTTAACAAAAATCAATATTAAATCAGTATCACAATTGACATAAAAGAGTTTTAAAACAAATATGATATTATAAATTGATATAATATTCCTAAAAATATAAGGATCAGACAAATGAAATATATAATTATAGGAGTATCAGTAATGAACCACTTGGGGTTCTCTTGGAATTATATAGTAAGTTAATTAACCATATAATATAAAAAAACAAAGAGACATGATAAATGTAAAACTATTTAACTAAGAGTTAAATATAAAATATATGGTAAATATTGTAACCCAACCAGTCAAAAACATGTTGGTTGAGTGGTTTTAGACCCATCACCACTGTAGGCTTTATATAATCTATTTTTGAGCCATTATAAAATGAAAATTATTTTATTATAAAATAATATTTCTAGCTTTTCCTAAGGTTCCCCTCACCCTCTTATAAAAGAGCACTCCCCATTCTATCTAATGTACAGCATAAAACCCATTTGGATTGGTCAAAAACTAACCAAATACCCTTTAAACTGTCTTTCCTTTATCCTAGAGGCCTTAATTTAGTCAGAAATGAAACCTATGGAGCCCTTTTGATCAAATCAAAAGGAAGAACCTGAAGAAGAGGTAAATATTTCGTCACCTCTTTCAAGTTCTTTTCTTCTTCCTCTTCCTCTTTCTTTGTTATTTACATTATAAAATAAAAAAAATTAGTATAGTCTATATACTGTGATATTATTATAAATATGGTACATCCATATTCATTATTCTATCCATCCTTTGAATGACATTTTACCCTACGTGTGTACGTACGGTTTATCGTCTCCACATCATGATGTAATTGTTATTCAATACATTATTATTTGGATGGGTATAATAATGATGTGTAATTTATGTAAATAATAAATATAACATGATACTGATTATGTATATATGATATAACATCCAATTATATATTATTTTAATATCAAAATAATGATATTTTCACTCTTGTGCACGTACGGATTACCGTCTCCACGACGAAATGAGATTCATTTCCACGTTCACCATTCATCAATGATTATAGAAATATATATTACTAATAAGTATTTAAAATATGACATAAAAATAATACTGGAGATATATATATATATGTACTTACATATATCTTATTCACCGAGATCTGTTCAATACGATATGAAAACAGAAACAACATTTATGCATACGCACGAACTACCATCTCCATAAATAGTGTTTTTCATTTCATATATATGTCTATTATAAATTTTTATATTATAAATATATATTATATATAAATCAAGTTTTATATTCTGGATGTATTTAAATCATGATCTAAGTGATTCAATGAATAGTAAAAAGTTAAAACATGTACGATAAAGAAAGTGATTATTACCCGAAATATTAATCTAACATGGAAATTATTATTAAATGGGTAGTATAAAGTCATAAATGAATCATGTATTATATGATATATATTTATGTGGTTATGGTATGATTTAATAACATACTATATTCTTTATACAGGAGGTTAAACGTACCCCTGACTAAAGGAAAGTGCAAGGTAAGGTTTAATTTCTCAATCTAATTATTATTTGAGATTGTTTATGGATAAGTTTTTAGTAGGACATATTTATTATCTATTTACATGTTTCATAAAGGATTTTTCAATGGTATTATTTTAAGAGACTCTTTTATTAAAACATAATTCTAAATTTTTTAAATATTTATTCTTCTTAATCATTCTCATTAATGTCCATGTTTTCAAAATATTTTTTTAATGACTTATTAATATGGAAATGAATGTTTTTAAAATGGTAATTAAATTAAAAAGTTTCAAAGTTGTATGCGTAAATTTGATTCAAAAATGTCTTTAAAATAATTCCTTTAAAAATTGTGTGACTTTTAAATATTTTCATGGTAAAAGGATATTTCTATCAAAGAAATTTACAAATAATTTTCATCTATGTCAACATCCTTCGATGGAATTTTAATCTTTCTTGAAGTTGATTTATTATGATACAAATCTTCCATATTGTATTGAAGGTTTTGTGATATGTTTTACTGTGGATGTGTTATTTTTATACCATTCAGGGTTTATGGATAATGTATTAAAATTTTGTATTCTAGTTTTAATACGAATGTTTATGTTATGTTTAAACCTTTTAATATGAGGAATGCATTGGACTTAGTATGTGACGAGTGGAGGCTTCTATAGATCCTCGATGCATCAGTAGGTATCATGAGACAATTAAATATTTAATTGGCTGAGGCCTTTCACAATTTTATATATGGTTTTGGCTGAGGCCTAAATAATTTTTTATATTTCTTGGCTGAGGCCTTGACAAAATGTTTCAGAATGTCCAGCATTATGCATTCCCTCATTATGAAATTAGTTATTACATGTTTTTATTCGACTAGTAGAATATCCATGTGAGTATGTAAATGGAATTATTTTTATTTATTTTCTCCATATTATGTTCATATTTATGTTTAAAAGGATTTTGTTTTTATTACACATCTTGCCTTAAATTTTTATAACTTCTTCTAAATTATTTACCCTTACTTAGCATCTGAGCTCACCCCCTTCTTATGTTTAATTTTCCCAGGATCCCAAGAACTGTTTTACGTTTGAGATGCAGGGTTAAGTAAGGGAAAAATTGAGTTCTCAAAGGAATAATTTTTTTGTTGTATGTTAGAATGTGTAATGTAACATTCATGTATGTAATCTATTTTATGTGACTGCTAAACTGATAGGTCTTTCAGGACTTGATTTCTTGTAATAATGCCAATGTATTTAAATAATGCACCAACTCTGGGTAACTGGGTTTGGGGCGTTACATTTGGTATCAGAGGAAGTTTAGTAAAAATCGTGGAAACAAACTTTAGATGAACTCTCATTAGAGCACATAGCCCTAAGATAAACATTGTGGATTAGTGCAGAAGAATTTCCTATAATTTTGGTGCTGTAGAGATTTTTTGAGTTTTCCAAGAAAATACATCCATGTCTAGATACAAGCAGGTAGAGGCAGCTCTGGCACATATGTTACTAGGGGTAAGACCCAAAAACACCTCTTTAAGCTATACTCGAATGGGAACTAGTGCACGACAATGGGCCTTGCTACACTCTTAGTTATAACTCTCTCAGGGGATATGCTTAGGATAATTCTCATTTTCAGTACAAATCATTCTAAAGGATTTATGAGTATATACCTCCTCAAAGAAAATATTTTTTATGATTATGGATTATATCCATAAACTATTCAATTTACGTTATGTATTTTACTTGTTTGGAATTATTCCATGCAATTCATAAACTGACCTAGTGTATGTCATTGTATAGAAATGGCAGCCAATAAAAGGAATGTGAACTCCAGTAATACGTATGATCCAATGAGTAAGAATATCATATATTTCACAGTATTATACCGACATTTAGAAGGTAAATAGTCTACCATGTATTCTCAACATTTGAAGAAATAATATCACGTGTTAATAAGATAAGTAATGAAATATATGAGTCTTATGGATTTAAAGGGAAGAAAGAGTAGAAAAGGATGGAAGAGAGATAGATAGATAAATAGAAGAGGGAAAAGAAGGACTTTCCGATATGTGATAACTATGGATAGAATCACCTTGTTAAATGCTTGAAGGTAATGAGAGTTTCTTATGAGTGTGGATAAAAAGGACACCATGTACGTGATTTCCAGGGTAAGAAAAAAGTCTCAAATGTGAAATGATTCATCTACAACGAGTTGGGACACTATGCGAATCAATCTTCAAATCATCAGAGTATACCCCAAATGGTGCTATTGGATAATAATAAATATATGATACTACTGAAGACGAATAGGAATGATTGGATTTCATTCTTTTTTATTAAAGTATTGTTTCATTTGAGTATTTTATTAATTATATACATGTTATAAATAATTATAGAGTATATAAGGATTGTACTTCAAAAAAAATTTATTAAGGAATTGAGATTGTGCGGAACCAAGAAAAGTCACTCAATTGGAGGTTAAATTTTTGGAAAATATATGGTTGAGAGAAATATAAACCATAATATGGTTCTCATACCAAGGTAGTGATTTTTGGAATAATACATTATTGTTTAGGATAAATTATATTGGATATTCTTGACTACCTTGAATCTGATTAATGATTTTTATATTCCATCAATGTTTGAGTTGACAAAATTTTTGGGTAAAAGGAGTATATAAAGTATTATATAAGGAATAAAGGATAAATAATGTAATCCATAAGGTATTATGGTAATTCAGGATGTCGTAGTGTTTTAAAAGAATACATGATCAAAGTGTTCACTTAATATTACGTGAAAAAAGTTCATCATTGTGTTTACATTCCTCATAGATTCTGTACTATGAAGTTGGAAGGAAGTATTTTGGATAATTGTATTTTTAGATTATTCTTGGATTTCCATAAAAAGGACATCCCGGAGGCCGGGTGGCAACCCATCGCATCTGGAAAGGCCGCGAGACTTGATCCGACAAACGAAGTGCGACAAGGGTGTATCACCTACCACTGTCCCACGTGATGTCCTGGATTGAATAATGTAGTTTTTTTAAAAAGTCTGGTAGATGAATTATAAATTAATTTTTTTGGAAATCACTTTGAATAAGATAAATATAATATTTTTTTAAGTTCTATTATCTTTTAGAGTGAAAGATGAGTTTATGGTAGAAATTTGTTAAAGGATGAAACTCTACTTTGTTAAGTATATTTTTTTCTTCTCTTTTTCAATGAAGAAATTAATTCAAAAACATTAGGTAAGAGATCTTACCTCTATAAATGTGTTATCCTAATACCTTATGTTTTGTTGTACCGATGATATTTTAAATCATTATAGAATGATGGATTTGAGGCCCTCAATTCTACAATTGTTTGTAACTGATGACCTCAATCAATCCTTATTTATATTTACATTTTCCCTCCAATTATGTGTCTCTAATTTCCACCAACTTTCTCCTAATCGAGATCATAAAGTTGTGATGCATTTTTCATCCCCTTTCCTCTTATTATGACTAAATATTATTAACCCAATTTCTGATGTGGGTTTTCCCACAAAGTTATTTTCTATTTTCAACCTTTTGTTTTCGAAAATAAATTTCAAATTGCGAGGAAAAAATTTATTTACGGAGGGAATAATGTAACACTCCAAGATTTCATAGTACGTTGTTTCTTCAAAGCAATTCAATAACTTGTACTACATGCAACACTGAGTTCAAGTGCACCACGACTTACCAAACTAGTAGTTCAAAAGTTTTTATAACTATTATTAAGTGAATTTTTAACTTTATATAATCCTTATAATTTTGGAATCTATATTATGAGACATAATGTAAGAACAAATTCATTTTTATTTCAGAGAAAATAAATATTTTCCCAAAAATGAAATTTTACCACCTTTTAATGGAGAAACCTTTTTAGATCCAATATTTTAATGATTTATATATTAAATTTTATAAAATAAAATTCTTCTTTAGAATCGGGAAAAAAGAATTTAGTTTCAATAAATTTTTGGTGTTTTTCTGATAACTTCTATATTTGGGTGAATAGTGAAGAATACTATATTTTAAAAGAAAACAAATTTTTTATTCAAAAAAATAAAGTGTTGAATTATAAATTTTAATGGTTGGGAAGTATAATTGAATTATATTTTTACCATTTAATCTAATTAAGGTCATATAAAGTAATTTCACTTTGAAATTGGACATAACCAAGTGTCAATCTTCTGATAATTATTATTTCATAAAAATAAACTTTTTGGTTTTGACAATGCGAATTAATTTTAATTTAATTAATTAAACATCTATGATTAAAATTAGTTAAATATAATTCATTTTTGAATTCATAATATCAAAATTACCTTAAGGTGAATTTTTGGTATTTTTTTAAAAACCTTCAATTTTTTATGAATATTGAAAAACACTAAGTTATTGTTTAAAACCAAATTTTTATTTAAATAATTATAATATTATTTAAATTTTTTTAGGTCAAAATAGAAAAATAATTCCTATATATGTTCAATTTAATTCTTTGGAGTTGATTTATAATAATTTTAGATATATAAATATTTTATCGAACTTTTTACCTTCTTTTACCCACATCTTAGGAGCATTTGGAAATTAAAATTGAAAATAATTTTACCTGTTCCGTGAGTTGAATTTAAAAAATCCGTGAGACACGGTTGAAATTAGTAAGGAAAATTTGGTCCAATAAGATGAAACTAATTTTTGGTGAATGGTAACTTTTTACTTTTATTTACCACGGTTAAAAGTATATAGGGTAAATAAGGGTAAAATTAAAATATTATAATAATATTAAATTACCCTAATACCTGTTCTAACCCTATTATATGATACATGTCCGACCATGGGAATCTTTGGGTCTATTTGGGACCACATGGTGCCACTTGTAAGTGATAATGACACTTTATTTTAATTATGTTAAAGTACATACAAAAATGACATAAGAATATATCTTTTAGTAAAACAATTGTTACATAGGGTTATACATGTTATCTCATCGACTATAAATATTCAATAGAAAGATAAAAACATTATATCTATAATGGTATTTTATTTATAATTTTTAGAAATTGAATATTTAAAATTATTTATGACACAATGATGATGCAATATTTTCTTTATTAATGATTGAATGAAACAAATGGTATTATAAATGTTAAAATAAATATAATTTGAACGTCTTGATTTCATCCAAGAATTTTATATGTTTATATGACATGTTATTATTTATTAAATGAATATATTTAAAAATAATATAAATTTTAGGACTTTAAAAAAACCAATTATTAAATAGTGTCAAAATTGTCATAAATGAGTTTTTAAAAAAAATATTATATTATTAATTTATATAATATTCCTAAAAATCTAAGGATCAACCAAATGACTTATATAATTATATGAGTATCATTAATGAACCAATTGGTGTTCACTTGGAAGTATATAGTATGTTTATTAACCATATTATATAAAAATAAAAAAAGACATGTTAAATGTCAAATTATTTAACTAAGAGTTAAATATAAACAATAAGGTTAATATAATGACCCCAAACTTTCTAAAAACTATTTTTTGAGTGGTTTTCGACCCATCACCACCTTATATTTTAAATAATCCATTTAGAAACTGAAAATTATTTTATTATAAAATAATATTTCTATCTTTTCTTATGGTTCTCCTCACCCATCTTATAAAAGATCACTCCAACTTCTCTCTAATTCACACGTTCAAAGTCATTTGGCTTGGAAAACCCCTGCCCAAATACCATCTAAAATTTCTTCCCCAAATCCTATATGCCTTACTTTAGTCATAAATCCAACCTATGGATCCCTTTTGATTAAATCAAAAGGAAGAACCCGAAGAAGAGGTAAATATTTGATCACCTATTTCAAGTTCCTTTCTTCTTTCACTTACTCTTTCTTTCTATTTCCATTCTAAAATTATAAATATAGCATATTTTATATACATTGATATTATTAGAAATATGGTACAACCATATTCATTATTCTATCCATTTTTGAATGACATTTCACCATACGTGAGTACGTACCATTTACCATCTCCACGTCGTGGAGTAATTGTTATTCAAAATATTATTATTGGGAAGGGTATAATAATGATGTGAAATTGACATAAATAATAAATATAACATGATAATAATTCTGTATATATGATATACCATCCAATTATATATTATATTATTATCAAAATAAGGATATTGTCGCTCGTGCATACGTAAGGATTACCGTCTCCACGACGCGATGAGATTAATTTTCCACGTTCAACATTCACCGATGATTATAGAAATATATATTACTAATAATTATGTAATATATTAAATAATAATGATATTAGAGATATATATACATATATGTATTTATTTATTTATTTACTTACATATATCTTATTCACCTTGATCTGTTTAGTACGATATGAAAACAGAAACATCGTTTATGCGTACATACAGACTACCGTCTCCATATAAAGTGTTTTCCATTTCATATATATGTCTATTATAAATATTTATATTATAAATATGTATGATATATAAATCATTTTCTATATTATGGATGTATTTAAATCATGATTTATGTTATATAATCAAGAGTAACAAGTTAAAACACGTATGATAAAGAAAGCGATTATTACCCAAAATGTGAATATAACATGGAAATTATTATTAAATGGATAGTATAAAGTCATAAATGAATAATGTATTATATAATAAATATTAATATGGTTCTGGTATAATTTAATAACATACTAAAATCTTTATACAGGAGGTTAAACATAGCCATGACTAAAGGAAAGTGCAAGGTAATGGTTAATTCCTCAATCCCAATATTATTCGAGATTGTTTATGGTATGTTTTTACTAATACATATTTATTATCCATTTCAATGTTTTATAAAAGATTTTTCACTGGGATTCTATTAGGGAAATATTTTATTAAAACATCATTTTAAATGTTTTAAATATTTATTGTTCTAAATCATTCTCAGTAATGTCCATGTTTTTAAAATATTTTTTAATGATTTATTTATATGGACATGAATGTGTTTAAAATGTTAATTACATTCAAAAGGTTCAAAGTGGTATGGGATAATTTATTTCTAAAACTTATTTAAATGTATTCCTTTCTATTTTGTGTGAATTTTAAATGTTTTCATGAAAAGGATATTTCTCTCAAAGAGTTTTACAAATCATTTTCATCTATGTCAACAACCTTTGATGGAATTTTAAACATGATTGAAGATGATTTCTTATGATTCAAATATTAAATATTGTATTAAAGTTTTTGTGATATGTTTGACTATGGATGTGTTATTTTTATACCCTTCATGGTATATGGATAAATTATTGACATTTTGTATTCTAGTTTTAATACGGATGTTTTTTATTATGTTTATGCCTTTTCATATGAGGAATTCATTAGACTTAATAAGTGATGGGTGGATCCCACTATAGCTCATCTATGTATCCATAGGTCTCATGAGACTACTAGATGTGGAATTGGATGAGGCCTTTCCAAATTTGATATATAGTTTTGGCCAAGGCCTAAATCATATTTTAGACGTCTTGGCTGAGGTCGTGAAAAAATGTTTCAGAATGTCCGACATGATTCATTCCCTCATTATGAAATTAGTTATTACATGTGATTATTAAACTAAAAGATTATCCAGGTGAGTAATTAAAGGGAATTATTTTGATTTATTTCTTCCATATTATGTTCAAATTTATGTTTAAATGGATGTGGTTTTTATTACACATATTTCTGTAAATGTTTATATATTCCCCGGAATTATTTACCCTTACTGAGCATCTGAGCAAACCCCTTTATTATGTTTTATTTTTCCAAGATCCAAATAACTTTTTTATGATCGAGATGAACGGTTAATCTAAGGTAACAATAGAGTTCTCAAAGGATTAATTTTTTATTGTATGCTAGAAAGTTTAGTGTAACATTCATGTATGTAATCTATTTTCCAAGACTTTTAAACAGATCGATCTTTCGGGACATGATTCCTTGTAATCATGTAAATGTATTAAAATAATGTATCGACTATGGGTAACTAGGTTCGGGGATTTACACAGAATTAACGAAATTGGGTCAGTGATGTGATTCTCCATGTGAATGATGATCCCGTGTGTGTAGAATCCGAGGAGTTCATTGGTGAAATCTAGAAGTATTCCATTGGATTAGGGGGAGTTCTAAAAATAAGTTCATAAATATAGGAAAAATAAAAAAAAGACACTTAATCAATTTATCCTCTCATTTGAATGTACAAATTCTTGATTTATTGTCTTTTCAGCCACTAAATTATCAAAGAAGTGGTCCTGAATGTTGGGTGATATTATCATCTTGGTTAAGGATTCATTTCAGGCTCACCATTTTTTGTTTATTTTAGAGACTTTTTTAGGTTGGGAATCACTATTTCAGAAATTTTTTTAATGGGTTTGTTTTTGGAACCAGAAACACCCAAAAATTTCACATCCATGGGGACCTTCATTACAAATGTAGGTTCTCATTGGTAGGATTGGAAAATAATAATTAATAACATTCACTAGTCAATTGGATTGGAGGTTAGGTTCATCACACCCTTTTGAAGGGAATTATTTCTTACTCTGGGAAACTCTTCTAGAATTATAAAATATTTATGAATCCTTTATAAATTATGAAATATGATAATGATTAACCAAGAATTAAAAATAAAATATTTTCATTTATTGTATATAGAATCTTCTTTATGTAATTGAGTATTATCACCAATTGGGATATCTATATATATCAATGATTCCCCATAAATGGTATTTTATTATGTATAAATTTGAGGTTGTATGTTCAAGATTAAGATGACACTAGTTTTCTAGACACATAGTGGGTAACTCTAAAGGGTATTGTCATCAAGGGAGACATAATTTTTTTGATGTTGGAATCGAACCCATATGATGGGATTCATACATATCATCATGAAATGAATCTAAACCCATGTATTTTAGTTCCTCTTAATTGGACACATCATTCCTTCAAATTTCACATGATAAGTAACTAACCATAAATGTTGACATCATGTAGAATGGAAATATAGGTGGAATGTGCCATGCCAAATTTTGGTTTAATAATTTTGCTGGAGTATCCCATGAAACCAAGAAGGAAGATGGATTCCCATGTTGAATTAGCCCCTACTGGGAGTATGGATGGGAGATAATTTTTTTAATTTTTTTGTGTCTATTATAGAAATCAGGGAGGATTATTATGTATCCCATTTGGATGGGAATTGAACCCCATGTAGTTTGGTTAGAATTGAAAGAGAGTATGGACCTTTGAGAAGATTAATTTGGGGAATAATCGTGAAGTAGATTCTTTATAAAAGGAACATTAGGGATGTATGAAATCAAGGGTTTTTGGAGTTTTAGATGTGGCTTATTCAAAATATTAATTCCCATTGAGATCGGTCCATAGGTAGGATTATGATGAATTCCCAATATATCAACAATCACAGTTCTCATAGTCTAATAATTAGGACTTATCCATTGTAGCTAACTGAGGAATAATATGATTGGCGATTACTCCTAAGGAGGATTCCCATTATAGTTGGTATGTGATTGGGGATTACAACTAAGGAGGATTCCCATTAATGTTTGGGGATCATGTGGATTTTATGACCACTATTATACTCTAAGCCCACGTGAGTCGTGATCGGTGTGTGAAACATTATGAAATGGATGTTCTTCAAAACCACACAATATTAATTGTCCTAAGGTTCGATACATGGTCTTGAGGACTCAAAAATATGGGGGAAATCTAAATAAAGGGGATATGAAAATTTATATGATGATATTATTTCCAAACATGAATCCAGACATATGAGTTCCATGATTATGGACATAATCTTAAGCCATAAGTCTTGATGATTCATGCACAGTGTGAGAAACAAGAGAATGAAAAATATCTGTAAAACACTCACACGTATCCTCCTTTGTTGGTGTAAGAGTATAAGAATGATATTGAAAGTGGCAGAGGCTATGAAACCTCATTCTAACTACATTAACCTACAATTAGTCTAGGGAATGGAGAAGTAAGCGGGTCTCTTAGTGGTGTATATGAGGAAGAGAAGAGAAAGAGTGAAACCTCCTTCATGAAAGGATATGGACTTAGTATAGGAGGGACTTCCAAAAATATCTTACACAATGAGGGAGGGGGATTTTTTTTCATGTCAAAAGGTATCACAACAGTAATACTTGTTATGTCTATATGGAACTAGAGGCTCTGGGTCATAGAGTAGGTAAAGGTAAGAAATGGTCCTACCCCTAGTATATGATTATGAGAAAACCCTAACTACTTCTATGGGGAAAGGATCCTCATTAACATAGGGATACAAAACCACATGCACCTTGAGGACCCTCACGAGACAACCATACCGGTACGGGAATCCTCTTACCATAGTAATACTTGAAAAAATCGAGGTCACACTAGTGTACCACTATCCATGGTTGTATATGTTAGGAGGATTCAGTTGGGGAATCACATAATCCCTCTATTAAATGGGATAAAAAATATGATAGAGCCTTCCTTATATGGATTTGAATAAGGAATGATGAATGTCTAACACATGATTGAGTTTAGGGAGAACCAAAGATACTATTGCAATGGGTACTCTATGCAAGTAGACCTGGGAGAACTAGTGGAACCATGGGTGACATACCACATGGGTGACTACTATAACCCTCATGTTTTAATATAAATGGAAATTAAATCACTTTTTTGGAATATATAAATCATTAAATAAACATATTCTGCATGATTGTATAATAGTGGTACATTTCTAAATATGGAAACAAAAACATTGTTACATAAATGAGCTACATTATCTCCCAGAAAGTTCTTCATTACAAGATCCCTTCTTAGAAACATCTAAAATAATACATATCTTCATAACCTATGAATGTAAACACAAATAGGGGTGATATTAGATTGTTATTAAGGGTAAAAAAGATATATATGTAAGAATAAACATGAGTATAGGGGATTTCGAACATTATCATAACATTATAAGATCATACCCATCATACCAGAAGATCAAAATAATGAGTCCTGTCATAAATCATGAATGTTCATAAAGAATAAATCATAATAAAATAAAGAACATAATACATAAAATCATATCACATGAATAACACATGGAATTTTTGCATTAATTAAAGTGTGATATCATTCCCTATAAGTCGAGATGCATTTCTATAACTTATCAATGAAAGTAATTGGAACTGTACATACTTGAAAGGACACACCACCCTCCCTAGACATAGCCTTTTCCTTGTAAGGGAATAGTTTCCAAATATTCCCATAGTATATCAGGTTTTTCCATATACTCATAGTGAATTAGGTTTCCCCAACTTCCATTCTCATGGTGACTACAACTATTGGGCGGGACGCACGACCATCCCATGTCATAGACCTTTCCATGAAAGGGATCAGGTTTCCCCCTCTTCTCATTGTAGATCAATCCCATTTTCTTAATTCTAATAATTATTTCATGAGATATAGATCTTTGCCCAATTAATTGGATGATGTTATATATCCTATCTATCTCATAATAAAATCATTCATACATGTGTCACAAGACAATAAAATTGTCTTCCTATCTTGAACAATAAAAAGAGATGGGTTTATAATATATCTTATAATAATCCAATTAAATAAAACGGGTGTCATTAATATGAAATCATATATTAACCAATAGAAAAATATTGGTTTAATAATCATTTCATCAAATCCTAACTCATGAAAATAAGCTGGTTTCATAAGCATAAACCTCGTGTAAGGGGAACGAGTTTCAAAATCACCATTCCATCAAAACCAAAACCATTTAGAGAAAGAATATGAATCGAACCAATATATCAATTCCGTATAAAGGAATGAGTAACATCAACTATTGTCATCTTATATGTAAAATAATATTTAATGATCCTTTCAAAAAAAAAATTCTCTTCTATAAAATATCCATTCTTCTTGAAAAATATTTTAAAAACACAAACCTTTTGAAAAAAAATTACGTTAGAAAATTATAAAATATTTTTGATATAATTTTGAAGAAAAGTTATTTTAAAATTCAATGAAAACATATAAATAAAGCATGAAAAAAGTATAAAACCCATTTTCCTTGAAAAAATATAAAATAAGACTGAAATCAATCGGAAATCAATTTCCTTTAAAATACATTGAATACTTATAAATAAATATTGAAAACGTTTTCAAAAATACTTTCCTTCAAAATTCATTGAAATAATTTTAATTAAATTGTTAAAAAATTTAGAATAATTTTTTGGGAATAAACTATTATTGAAAACCTTTTTCTTTAAAATTATATTTGAAAACATTTTAAAGAATCGTTGATAACTGTAAAATATTTTTCAAATCCTTTTCATTGAAAAACACATTAAAAAATGAATGTATGAAATATTAAGAAAAAAATTTTCATTTAAAAATAATTGATTTTTAATCTTTCAAAGTAATATTCAAGGTAAATTTGGTCATGAGTGTGGGTAAATCACTATATGACTAACATTACTTTTTCACCATAAAATGGTTATAAAAGTACCACAGTTAGAAAATGACAATAATAATAATTTTTTATAAACCATATTTTTAATATAAAAACAGGGGTAAAAGATATTTTAATGATTATAGTGTAATATTATAATATATTTGGAATCCTTTAGAAAATTTAGTTTTGATGGAATACAGATTTTTGACTGAAGAGAGAGGTAAAGTTAGACTTTCATAAAAACAATTTCATGATCATCTTATGTTCCAAAGAGTGTAAAATGGTACCATTAAATGTATATAACATTAATACTCATTGGTTAAGAAAACTCACTAGATATATCAATATATAGATCAAAATGTTTCATCAATAGGAGATTAATCATAAACAATATTGACAAATAGTGATATTATAGCTTTAAACCATTAACAATTTGGTAACGTTGAATAACAATACAATGGAAAAAATAACATTAAATAAAGATTAATATAACATTAAATGAATTATATTCATGATATAACTTCTCAATGTCTATATATACAACTCATGGAAAAATATATGTGTAAAACATGGAATGTGTCTCAAATAAGGAAAATTGAGACAAATCACATTAACGTTTTGGTATCTTTTAAAACATAAACCCCCTGATAAGAAGTTCATAAAATTGGTTTGTTTAAACCCCTAAATTTGTTTTATAAGAATCATAAAAACATACCTGGTAATTATACACACCAAACAAATGAAATGACTGGTGAATAAGGCATGAAGATAATAAAAATAAAATGTGAAATGAAATTCCATTACCTTGTCTTTTGAATCTCGAAGTACTCATGAAAAAATACAATATAATAAATATATGTTTATAATAAATATATCATAGTGCCATATTAATATATATAATATGATATATGGCTTTATTATGTCTTTATATTACCCAAATGTTAACCATTTCATGTTAAGTTTATGCTTCTGGTAAGAGTCATATTTTTTTTTCATGTGTCTTAATTTGTTATATCTTTGGACCTTACACATATATAACGATTTATAGAATGTAAACCATTATATAAATATTATTTATATTAATTATATATATATCATAATAATCTATATAATATATAATTATTAAATTAAATACATTCTTCATGGAGACGATAGACCGTACGTACGAATGAACGATTTTTCCTTTCTATTGTCGTATTGAATAAAATAATAAAAATATGAAAAATATGTATATATTTATATAATATTGTTCATTTATAATTATTATTTCATATATATCATATATTTTCAATAAAAATATCCTTAATAGATACCATGTAGTGAGTGAATGAATCACATCACTTGGAGGGGGTGGAAGTCCACTCTTCCCTAAACGAAATTATCATATTTTCACCAAATGAAATGTATAATGATATGTGTTGTAAAATGACTAAAAAAATTAAATACATAAAATATAACATATATAACATATATAAAAAATGTTTCCCTCATAAATACTACCATGATAGGTGGTGAAGGAAAAATGAACAATCATCTTTTCATTCGGCGATAGTTCACCGTACACGTAAACAATTTGTTCATAACATATTACAAGGATGTGTGTGTAATTGTCGGACTAATCTATATACTATGAAAATAATATTATATTTATTATATAATTTTAGTTATAAATTTATGGAATATTAAAAATTTAGGGGTTGATATTGGGAATACCATAAAAGAACTTTTCGTAAGAATGTTGCCTATTATTGGGGTAACTCTTTTTTGATTGCACCAAAGGGCTTCCTTGGATTCATTAATTGCCACGGGACGGATTCAAATATTAAGGGATGAATTTTTGGAATTTTATTTTCAATATATTTTCCAAACCTAATTAGCTTTATTGATGTGAAGAAGGGGTGTATGTGTTGGTGTTTTACTGGCAAGGAAAATGACTCGCTTGATATTTATGAAAACAAGTTCGGTGTACCCATGTTTTTACCGAATAAAAGTTATAAAAAATAAATGTAACTTAATAATGTAAGATTAATTGATGAATAATAGACATCCGATTGTTTTTGGACAAGTTTATTATTCATTTGGGCCCTTATGTTTGAGGTTTAGTTCCTTGTTAAGCAAACTTTTTTCCTTTATTATTGTAATTATCTTTAATTACTTTCACTAATGTGTTTTTATCAAAAACAATTTTTTCATTATTTTAAATTATATTTATTATTATTATAAATATGGAATCCATTTTTACAAATTAAAATCACATAACTGGAATAAATGATTTTATATTTATTCCCATAAACAGAATAATAATTTGTGTTCTTAATGGAAAAATATTCAAAAGATTGATATGTTTTTATATTCAATTTCAATGTGAAATTCATTAAAATGACCCAAATTGGATAATTTGATAAAAAATTAATATAAATTGAAATTAAAAAAAAATTAAATTTATTATTTTTCTACATTAATAAATTATATCAAAAAACGGATTTGAATTAAAATTCTGTATTATTCACAATTCATTAAAATATGAAACATCATAGAGAAATATTAAATATTCCCCCAAACTTAATTTCAATGTTATTATTTCAAATATTAAGTTTATTTTTACATATATACTTTATAAATGTTCCAAAAATTTTGTTTAAAATTGGCTCGCAATTAAAAGGCAGTAAAAGTGCCTTAATAAAAATATAGGTTTTATATGTGAGAAATTGGGTTTTTTCCTATCTTATATTTATCATATATATTGGATAAATATAAAAAAGTTTTATTAGATATATAATACACATATTAAATTAATATCACTCAAAAATTGTAATTAATTTAATTTATTACTATAAAATAACTTTGTGAGTATAAATACAGTCACATTATATTCAATGGATTCTTCAATAAAATTCAAATTCATTTTTAAATAATGAATTAAATCATGTTTTTTAATATGTTAGTTAATATTATTCATGAAAAGTTATATAATTTATATGTTATAACTTATAATATTATATAATAATATTTTTAATAATCTATTATAGTTTGGAAACACTCGGTCTTGCATGTTACATAAGACATTGAGGATTTTCAATCTTGTGTGTAATGTACGCTAACCTCAATGTTCTATTTATTGAATATTAGATATTATGTTTCATGTAGTGAATTATAAATTGTTTTTTCATATTACACAATCAAAATATAGTGATTTTTTATAAAAAACCATTTTTAATTTTGTGGGAAATGAAAAATATCAAAAATGATAAATTAATTATGAACAAATATTTCACATAATATAGGTTTGTTACATTATATCACCCATAAAATGAATTTCACCCTCTAATTCATCTAGTTTTTCAAATATATAATACATTTGTGTTCCTTTAATAGAAACCCACATAGTAAAAATGAAGACTAATTCTTCTTTTAAAAAAGAATTTTGGAACCATAAGAGTTACCCAAAGTGACAAATAGTTGGGATTCCATGTAGTAAAACATTGGTGGAACATGAAAACATAGATGTGGAAGATAAATCTAACTATATTGTACTAGAGGTGACCGATATAGTACATAGTAAAGAGAAAGATAATAATTAAAAATCCAGAAATTTAATATTATCTATGGGACCATGTGATTAATTATAAATGAAGGTACTAGGATAACATTTTTGGTTTCAAGATCATTTCATTCCTGAATAAAAATATTAGAAAACAAAAAGGAAGGTGATTTTAAACATAAACCTCACATAAATGATAAACCTTATAACCCTTATGAATGATGAAAATAAAAAACATTAGATATAATGAAACTAAATCATAATAACATTGATCCCTATTATATCACAATATATTTATTGGTTGTCACATTCCAAAAATGGGAATACCCTGATCATATATTCTGTTGAAACATGGTAATTAACATAATTAGCATAAATTCAATTGGAATACAAAAATTATTCATTATTCCAAAGGTTACATGATATATTACTTAATTATAATTATTTGTAAACATCATAAATGATGGAATAGACCATGTTTTCAATAAATAAGTAATTAGATATAGTTTAATAAGGGTTATATTGTTTACATTATCCAAATTAATCATCTATTTATCTAATCTAAAAAATTTCTCAACATCATGATCACATTAATGGTTACCTTCTCTCAATAAAAATATTACTTTTCTTTGAATTCATAATAATGAAACAGATCCAATTTAATCTATAATGAAAAATTATTCATAAATAATTATTTATTTCATGATTATTATATCATAATATTTGAAATATAGAAGATATATACATAATTCATTCAACATTATTCTTAAACCATAACTCATGATTCTTCTACTTATTACTTAATACATCTTTCCAATAATTTGAAATATGAATATTTCTTTAGGTTCCTCAAACTCAATCTAATCAGGATTTTTATATTTAATGTAAATAATACTGGAAGTACAACATATACCTTTGACATGTCGTTTAAGGTCTATTTATCTTTATAACTAAAAATTATACTCATAATACCTTTAGGATTATCTTTATGATATTTAAAATCGATAAATTGATTTTCATAATTCCCATAATTTAAACATATTAAACATTCAATGTTAACCATGTTTCTTCACGTCTACACTATTGAGTAAAACTAGGACTAATAGGGTGAGAATCACATATCATAGGGGAAAACCAAATAATCAGGAAAAAGTACTCTCAAGCTATCTAAATCATGACACCTACTTTTTAATTGATGAAAACTATTTTTTTATCCTTGATTATTAATGTTATTTTTCTATTCAAATACTTAATTATGGTTCATGAAGAATTTGTTAATTTCCAATGAATATCCTCTAGGAGTGTCAAACAGGTTTTACAGTAAGGCCCAATTTTGTGTACTAGGTTATGCTGATTCAGGAGTGGCACACCTTGTTGGAGTTGTTGTAATAAGGTCTTGGAATTAAGCATTATATAATCTAGTTATTTAAACTATATTTTACTTCTTAACATTCTCAATGATTTTTCTGTTTAGATTTTCAGAATTTTATGAAATAACTCATACATATCAACCTATAATAATACAAAGTGGGTCCTATTAAAATAGTATCCATTTCTTCCAAAACATAAAATTTAAAACACAAAAAAAATCATCACTTCTTTTAAAAATATTTATAAAATTTAACATGACTTATTTAATACATTTACAATCCATATAACACTTGAAAATAATATAAAAACATGGGATGATCCTAAAAATCTTAGTATGTTATATAAAAATAAGGATAGAAACCATTATCCCAGAAATAGTTATAAATATATGAAATCATTTTCACAAACACATAATTCTCACCCATAATAAATCATATACATACATTTTGAAACATTATATTTTTATAAATAATAGAAAGAATAAAAATAGAATAATGGTTTCTTGGGGAATTATTTACTTAACTTTGTAACCCTCATGGCTACCTTATGATTTATATCCATCATGGCTACATTACAATGTAACTCTCAAAACTACCTTATGTTTTAACCATAATAGTTACACATTGAGTAACCATATAATAGATTTATAAATTACACATATATAATTAATTGGAGAGAGATATAGTTCCCACAATTTTTTATAAAAATTTTCCAAGAACATCAATAATTTCAAAAAAAATTGCATTTGAATTTCCTAAAATAGAATTTTAAAACATCATATTTTAAGGAAAGTCCCTTATAAAAAACATAAAATTGAAATAATAATTTATATAATGAAATTATTATGTGTATATAAATCAAATAAACATAATAAATCATAATATAAATAAATTAGAATACACAAATAATCTGAGTAGAACTTATTTAATGAAGTATAATGTTAACCCAAAGAGTGGAAACTGGGTTACGAATTCATATACCTCGGGTTCATCGTAAGTCAAACATGCTTAAAACTCTTATATAATGGTGAAAATATTGTTATAAATTTATTATAAGAACATATTAATGTTAATAACATCTTATACAATCAATTTATAACATAATTCCTCTTATTTATTAATAATACTTTGTTATTTTCATTGTTGAGTGTGTACTTTATATGGTTTCCATGGTAAGTTCGTAATTGATTTTATTTTTATAGGGAATAAAATTACCGATTTGGAAATAAATTGTATTAATATGTCTCTATAATACAAAATTATTTCATAAATAAATTTTTATATATTATATGAGGTTGAAACATTAGATAAATCTTTAGTGATATCCATTTAGATCGTTTTGGCGGTTCTTCGTTAATCATGAACTTGTTTCGGTATATAATTTAATTTCATGAAAATAAGTTCATTACCGAACATAAAAGTAGATATATAATAAAATTTTAAATCTTTTTCAATTATTAAAATGGTTTTAAAATATTTTTTAAGGATGTAAAATAAATTTCAAACACATCATCCATGATTTTCGTAAAAAGACACATCACGAATGGTGTTTTTATAAAAGTGGAAGGAGATGAAGTAAGTTGAATAATTTTTACAAAAACATTATACAATATAGAATATATATGATTATGAAGATTTAATTTCTCATGGATATGGTAAGGGTAAGAGAATATAATAAAATAAAATGAACTAAAAATAAAACACAAGAAAACGAAAGATGATTTTTACCTCTTGATCTCTTCTCCTTGAGATCCTCTTTAAAGCCTTTGGTTTTGATCTTTTGGTGAGACCAGAAGGACATGGATGTGAGGTGGAGCATTGGGAATGTGATTTTTATAGAATATAGTCAATATCATAATCTTGATAGGTGTGATAGGAAGAGGAGGGTGATGGTGGTATTTATAGTGGAGGAGAAGAGGGGTTTACCATTATTTTAATTATTATTTAAATATTTTCCCTCAATACTAAGAATAGAATTATTTCATGTGAAAAAATGGTAATATGTGCATTTTATTTTTATACAATTTCCATTTACATCATCCATGACTCAGGAATGATGCATAAATACATTTATTTATCATTATTAATAAATTAACAAAATTCACTATTCACAAAAAATAATGTATTTTATAAAAAACCAAAAAAATCATCCTATCAATTTATTGACATATAAAATTAAAAAATCAACTCCATATTATCCAAATAATTATCTAAATATGAAGAATTTTCTTTTTAAATAAAATAATAATTTATTGTAGAAATAATCAATTTAAAACTATCTCTGATTTCATAATACCTAGAATAATTAATCAATGTCTCGTAAATTAAAATAATAACATTCATTGGTGAGGTTACTATTAATTTGTTCATATTACTATTCATAAGGGTAATATTACTATTTAGAAGGGTAGTTTACTATTCACTAAAAAAATAGGTTAGTCTTATTAGACTCCCAAAAACATACTGTTCGCTACAGTGTATGCTAATTTTTTGAAATTCAAATCATTGAAGAAACAAAATTATGTATAATGAATTGTTTATAACTATATTTTTCAAACAGACTATCATTATGTAGTGATTCAATGTTTCATGCATTTTAATTTATTTTTAAAACCTTGGGGTGTTATATTCTCCATACCACCTAGAAATTGTGTCCCCACAATTTCATTTATTTATTAAACAATTGTGGGTTATGTTCCCTCATAGAATTTTCATATTCCTATATTGTTTCTTCAACCATTTGGTTTTCCACAAAACCATTCCCTTATCGATAACCTTATTCCACAATACTTATTCTTTTCGATCAAGAATTTGAATAAGTAACTTTTCGAAGGAAATGTTCTTCTCCATTCGAACTATTTTTGGGATCAAAACATGAGATGAATACGGTATATACATTCTCAACATCAAAACATGAAGAAAATTGTGTACCTGAGATATCCTTAGAGAAAATGATATTCAGTAGGCCACCAGTCCAACATTCTTCTGGATTTTGTAACATCCAACGAACTGTGGAATCACCTTTCCAAACTAAATGCATAGCACTTTTACATGGTAAGAATCTATGAAAAACATGATCACATAACTTGAAAGAAAATTTTTAACTCCGATTATCTACGCAACATTTCTACCAGCTCGGAGTTGTCCTCATGTGTTGCTAAATCATCTTCACTTTATCAACCATTTACCCTACTAATTTGGGTCATATAAACTTCCTTTCCCTGACATCATCCCAAAATTCTAGAGTTAGACACCACTTCCAATATAATTCCTCAAAACATTCCATTAGTATACTAGAATGAAAACTATTATTATAATAAAATTAAATTAAAGAAACATGATGATCCCAAAATCCCTGATAACCCATTGAACTAGCTCGAAGCATATCCTCCAAACTATGAATATTGAATTCTGACTGGCCATCTAATTGATTATTTAATTATGTACTCATAATATAATTATGTTCCTAATGAATTCCGATGGCCTTTCCAAAAGTTTGATGTGAACATGAGATGACAGTCATATATAATATAAAGTGGAACTCTATGTAACCTAAAAATCTAATTAAGGTGAATTCAAAAATACAGATCCAAAGACATATTAACTCAAATATAAAGGAAATAAGAAGATTTAGTATTTCAATCAATAATATCATAGATTGAATTATTACCTCGAGAAACCTTTGGTAGTCATACAAATATGTCCAAGGATATATTTTCACATTTCCACTATGGAACTGGTAAAGGATTAAGCATCTCATTTGGTAACTACTACTCTTCTTTAACTTGTTGACATGTCAAACATTTCAGGGTAAAATCTGGAAAATCTCTTTTCATTCCATCCCATCAGTAATACACTCTAAAGTCTCTGTATATCATTGGGCTGCACGGATGAACTAGAAATGGAGAACATTTTTCTTCGCACAATAACAATTTCTTCAGTTTAGAATCACAAGGCACACACAATCATTTTCCAAATATCAAAAAACAATATTTATCAAAGTTAAACTCTATAAAATTTCCCATTTTAACCAATTCAATATTTTTTCTATGGCTCCCCATCTTTCTTCTCAGCTTGTTTAATTCTTTTTGAATAAGATTAATGCACTGAAACCTAAAACAAATTATAGGAATTTTCTTCACCAACAATATCCAATCCAAAATTCATCAAATCATTAATCAATGGTTCATGTTCCAATAACAACATGGTTAATGAAGAATTAAATTCTCAACAAAAGGTATCTTCCACATTGTTTTCTTTCCCCAATTGGTAATTGATTGTGAAATCACAATCCTTAATCAATTTAATCCCTCTTCTCTACCTCATGTCTAGTTCATTTTGAGTTAATATATATACATCAGACATTTATGGTTGGTATATATTTTACATTTGGATCTTTATAAATGATGATTTTAAATTTTTAGTGAAAAAACCACAATTGATAATTCCAAATCATGTGTCCGATAATTTAACTCATGAGTTTTTAGTTTTCTTGAAGCATAAGCAATTACCTGATCATTTTTCATCAAAACAAAACTAATTCCTCTAGATGAAGCATCATTATAAATGACAGACTTACCATTTCTGGAAGGAAGGTCCAAAATTATAGAATTCACCAATCTCTTCTTTAGATCCTGAAAAAAATATCACATTCTTCTGTCCAAAAAAATTTAAACCCTTTTTGTGTTAACTTAGTTAGTGATATAGATAATCATGAACTGTTTCTAACAATCCATCAGTATTAAAATTATATTCCAAGAAAACTATGAATCTCCGTAAAATTTTTAGGTCTTGGAAATTCATCAACCACTCTGTTTTTGTAAGGATCAAATGTTATTCCATCCTTATTTATAATATAACAAAGAAAATAATTTTTTCACCACAAAAATTTACACTTGTTGATTTTTCAATACATTTATACTCTCATAGGATTTTCAAAACAATCCTTACATTTTTTCCATGCTTCTGTTTAATTTTAGAATATACAAGAATTTTATCAATAAACACAAAGAAATATATATCCAAGAACTCATTAAATATTATATTCAGAATACCCATGAATGTATTAGGTGCATTTATTACCCAAACGACATGAAAACAAATTCATAATGAGGATATCTAATACAGAATGAAATATTTATAATGTATTCTTACTTTACTTTCAAATGATGTTACCCAGACCATAGGTCACCATTGAAAAATACTATGGTCCTTGGGGATATTAAAAATTCATTGGATTTCCTGATGTCTACTGATGTAGTCGTGAAGGATTTCACTACACATTTCTTCTTATAGTAAGGCATCTTTGCATCATTCAGATATGTCTTTGAGAAAGCATTTTCATAATGACCCATCTCACAAAACATAAAACACATTCAAGTTTTCTAATAAAGATTAGTATTGCAATCATTTTCATTACAATATCTGGACATATTTCCAAACAAACTACATCAAAAACACTTCCCATTTTTGGTAAGGCATTCCCCAGGGTTCTTTTTTCTACATTTTCACAAAATGGAAACTGGACATTCATACCATACGATTTAATTAATTGATTCTTACTCATTACATAACATTTATACCTCTTATTCTCCATGTTTTTAATTTGCACAAGATCATCATAAAATTTCGTTTCTACCCTCTCAGTTAATCAGACAAGTTTCTCATAACTTTATAACTCACGGGAAGACAATTCCCTTTGATATCACGGTTTCAATCCTGAATAAAAATGGTTGATTTTTCTATCATGACTCAAAATAAGATTTGGAGAATACCTTAACATTCGAGTGAAGTTCTATTTATACAAAACCAATGAATCTTCCTCCTTTTGTTTCTATTCATGGAATTTATTCTCGATCTTAAGTTAAACCACCATTGGAAAATATTTTTCAGGTGAAATACTTTTTAATTTATCCTAACATAAGGCATTAATCAAATCTATATCACTGATTTTCTAGACCATTTACCACACTGATTATCTTCACCAATAAAATGATAAATGGAAAGACTAGCCTTTTGATTATCTGATCGTGCAATAACATCAAATATCATTTCAAGGGATTTTATACATGCTTCATTTGCCACTGGTTTAGAGTATCCACTGAAAGCAAGAGATAGATTCCTTAAAAAATGTTATACTATCATCATGTTATTTTTTGGTATCTATATTTATTCTCATTCATAGATGCCAATACCATTTATTTCCCACATCAGTTGATCCATTATTGTCACAAACAACAAGGTTCCAGTTCCCACTATTCCCAGTTGAGGATTCAGAAAGATATTAGCCTCTCAGTTCCTTCTAACATCAATGTCCCTATTCCTTCGATGGACAACCATTTTTAATAGATATATATTCAATGAAGAAATATGGTGATATTAAAAATATATATCATTTCAAAATAAAAATAGGGTATTAATTTTTTATGGTATTCTATTAACATCATCATAACCGTTAAAGTTATCTAAATCATGCTCTAATACCAAATACAATGTCTTGTCCTTAAATATTACATATTCTAGTTGTTTCAACCATATACGACTTCATTAAATTCCCAACGAACATTCTGTTTTAGATTTTTATTAAGGTAGGACATTACTCATACATATCGCCCCACAATAATACAATGTGGGTACCATTAAAATACTATCCATATCTTCCAAAACATAATATTTTAAACACAAAACATCAACATTATTTTTTTAAATATTTATATCATTTAACTTTACATCTTTATTTCTCATAGAAATCCTTATAAACTATAAAAATAATTTAAAAATATTAGAGGTGCATAATAAATCATAGTAAGGGATATAAGAAGAATAAAATAATCCATTATCCCATGAAAACTTATAAATATATGAAATCATTTTCACAAACACATACTTCTTACACATAAATAATAATATACATACTTTGAGAAGTATGATTCTTCCATATAGAATAGAAAACATAAATATATAATAAGGGAATCTTGGGGAATTACATACTTTGTTTTGTAACCCTCAAATCTACATTATGATTTGTAACCCTCATGTATACTTTACAATGTATCCTTCACGGCTACTATTGTGTAACCATCACATTTACACATGGAGTAACCATACAACCAACCTTCAAATTAAACATACCCAAATAATTGGAGGGTGATATATGTCCCACACTTAATCTTAAAATATTCCAATGAACTAAAATATAATCATTTAATATGAATAATTTCATAAAAACATTTCATTTCTATTTCATAAAATTGAATTTTAAAATAGTAGTTTTAAAGGAAAGCCCAATACAAAAAAATATAATTTATATAAAAATAAAAATAATTAAATTATTATGTATATAAACTGAAAATAAAAAAAACCATAATATAAACGAAATTTATTACACAAATAATCATAGTAGCACATAGTTAATGAATTATATGGTTAAACAAATGGGTCGAAATTTGGTTAACAATTCCCTTACTGCGATCTCATCTTACATAAAACGTGATTAAGACTCCCATATAATGGTTAAAAGGGTGTTAAAAATATCTTATAATAACATATGAATATTCATAATACCTTATATGATCATTTTATATCATCATTCCACATATTTATTAATAATAGTTTGTTATTTTCATTGTTTTGGGTGCCTACCTTACATGGTTTCCATGGGCGGTACGTATTTTATTTTCTTATCATATGGAAATGAAAATATAGAAGTGGAATGAAATGGTATTAATATGTTTAAAGAATATTAATTTAATCCCACAATTATTTTGGTTATATGGTTTGATGATGAATCATTATATAAATCTTAAGTAATATCTGTTTAGATCATTTTGGAAGTTCTTCGATAATCATGAACTTGATTCATTTTATGAATTAATGTTAGGAATAGATGTTAATTATAGAACATAAAAAAGGTTATATCATACACATTAAAATATGTTTCAACCATTTAAATGGTTTTACAAATAGTTTTTAAGGATTAAACTGAAATTGCAAACACATCATCCATGATTTTGGTAAAACAACACATCATGAATGGTGTTTTTATAAGAAGGGTGGAGGTGAAGAAAGTTGAGGAATTTTTCCGTAAACATGATAACATCCAGAATATTTAATATTTTAGAGCATTAATTCCTCTTGGATTAAGGTAGGGGAGGAGAATATAATAAAAGAAACAAAATTGAAAAGAAAAAAACAAGAAAATGAAAGATGATTTTTACCTCTTGTTCTCTTCTCCTTGAGATCCTACCTAAAGCCTTAGGTTTTGGAATTTTGGTGAGACTAGTAGGTAATGGATGTGGTTAAGAGCCTTTTAAATTATATTTTACATAATCTTGAAAATTATCAAAGCATTATAGTTTTGAGTGAAAAATGGGGGGGGTGATAGTGGTATTTATAGTGGATGAGAGGAGGGGTTTACCATGATTTTAATCATTAGATTAATATTTTCATGAAGAAAATTAATAGTATTGATTATTTTGATAAAAAATAGTAATAAGTGTATGTGATTTCGAACCAATTTCCATTTACATCATTCATGACTCTTGTATGATGCAGAAATGCATTTATTTTACATTTCTCTTAATTATCGAATTTCCCTATTCAAAAAAATTCCAGTATTTAAGAAAAATCTCAAAAATTCACCCTAGCCGTATTGTAACATGTAGGAATAAAAAAGTGACTCTATTTTATCATAATAATTTTATTAATTTGAGAAAATTAATTTCTAAATAAAATTATAATTTATTCTAAAAATAATAAATTTAAAACAATGACTTATTTTATAATACCTTGAAAATTTAATCAACTTGTCATAAATTATTATAATTATATTAATTGGTGTGTTTACTATTCATTTAGTCATATTACGATTCATAAGGGTAATATTACTACTCATAAGGGTAGGTTACTATTCACCAAAAAATATTTGTGTCCAATTAAACTCCAAGAAACTTACTGATCACAACTGTGTATGTCATTTTATGAAAATTCAAATCATATTAGGATCAAAATTATGTTTAATGGATAGTTTATAACAATATATTTAAAACATTGTTTCATTATGTAGAGATTCAGTGTTTCGTGCATTTCAATTTATTTTTAAAACCATAGGGTGTTACCATTACTCCTATATACATCTGTTCTAGAACCACAACCACTTGTAGTATTCAGATAGTGATGTATTTAGAATAATACACCCACTTTATACTTTACCAAAATTCCATGATATTTTCTTAAACATTAGATTATCCTCAGACTTATCCTTAGAGACACCACTGGACATATTTTTATAAATATTCCTAGGGATCTCACTAATGTTTTATCATCCTAGTTTCTAAAGGATAACTAAAACTTGGATCTAATACCAACATAACTAGCTAGTCTTAGAAAATTTAGACATTACATAACATTTTCATAATAAAAAATTACTCAAATAGACGCCCAATGAACATATTTTTAGTGCCTTTGGAAACATGGAATCATAAACACTAGTAATAAAACGAGTTAAATTATATCTGAAATGGTTCCTTTTTAATAGAACCCATTTATACAAAACAATAATAATATATATCATCCTTACCTGGGGAAGGATGCATAAAAATAGGTGATATCAGATGCTCAATAAGGGTAATCAAGAGAGACATGTAAGCATAAACATGATCATAGGGGTACGGGAATGTGATGATTACTTTAGAATATCATACCCTTAATATCACAAGATTAGAAATAAGAAAAATGGTATAATGCATGGTAGTTCATAAGAAATAAATCATAAAGAAATAATGAACATAAACCATGAAATAATATCATATGAATAAGACACGAATTTTGGCATACAAAAAAATGTGATATGATTCCATATAAGTCAATATGTATTGCTAGAAACTGTTTTTTGGTTTTGGGTGCAGTGGAATCACATGATGGGAATATACCCAAATTTGAAAATTGTTAATATCAATGATTAATATGGGACCTATATGATGATGAACAACAATATCCATAGAACAAAATCAGAGATAAAATACAAAGGAGAGAACCTGGAATTGAGAAGAGAGGATCGAAATATTTTGGTTATAATTAACTTAACTAAATTATAGAATTACATCCAAAGTAATTCCTTATTCATTGATGCGTCTAACCATGTGACTAAGTTGTGGTTTCATTTCGATGTAGTGTCTAAGGATAGGAATCCTTTTGTGTTGATCCAAACATGATCCATGTATCTTTGGATGCTGCCGAGGGAGTGTTCAAGTGCTAGTTCAGAAGATCCTTACACTTGTAATGTATACATTTGATCACCTTTAAAATTGCATCCAATGCATTATCCTTGATCCAATGTAGGTGGATCTCTCTCGCTCTTCAGAGCGTTCTTGGATGGGAATAGTTCTCTAGGATCGAGAGCTTTTTCTCTAATGGATATTGTGCACACAGTGATAGGTTAGCTGGTCGAAATAACCCTTGACTACTATGGTGAATAATAACATGACATAGAATTTAATTCACGAGGTAATAGGAAATAATTAGCCCAAGTTCCGTTAGTTAATTTATTATTCTATTTGAAACCCCATGTCAAATAATAATATAAATTCTATTATTTCTATGACATGTTATTAACATGAACATTATAGTTAATTATTATTTTACTGAATATTATTTCTTAGCGAACCCATAACATAGTCCACCAATCCTCCTCAATATTTAACGAGACTAGAATAATGACTATTTATTAATTAAATAAATATAACTGCATTATTCACCAACAAATAATCATTCCATCCACAATATATTATTTATAATAACTAGTGATGTTATAAATTAGACTAGACATACTTAAATAATTATTAAACCACAACTGGTGTAAATATTTACTCATCTTGTAGACTAAATTATTTAAACGAAATACTGGATACACATAGTGTGTGACCCTTTATGCCTCTTTCTCATTAGAATTATGCGGGATTTCATGAAGTCCAAGATTACTATCTTGAAATGGGTCAAGGCACCCAAGAGAAAAAAGTTGAGGTTGCAATGACGTGTCACCTCATATGAATGATTACATTGTAATATAATCCCTTTGTCCTAATATCTCTGATCAAGAAAGTTTCATACAAGTTCCATTAACCCATGTTCTTGATTTCTAATTTTTTGATATCCAAAAATTGAACATTCCTAAAGAAAACCATGGCCATGGATTTAGTTAAGGTGTATTATTTCCATCAAAGGGCTTGAGATATCTACTTCCATAGAAGTGAAAAATCATTTCTCACATTATCCATTAATGTGATATTACTCAAGACACACCCAACATATCTTACCTCATAGTGAACATCCTCCTTCACAATTTTCATCAATACATCTAAGTGGCTGATTCATAATTCCCATTAAAAATAGTCATAATGTCTAAGGACCAACACACACATCTGCATATAGGAACATCCAATGACACTTATGAATGTGGATTTTCTTCTTGAGTGTCTTGTTCTTATAATATTCTAATGGATATTACCAAGGTCACATAGTATAAGAAGGTTCCTAAAATATTCATAAGTCTCCACCCCTTATATCCTCTGTCATTTATGTCCTATAAAATTAGATCATCCATCCATAGAACATATATTCAAGAATAGTGTAATTGCACTTATGATTTCTTATCAAAGCAGGGATATGCTATGATCTTTTAATACTACAAATATTCTCAGGAAATTATCACATATTATGTCACACATAATAATAATCATGATGTGATAAGTAGATTATTAATATTCATCTAAATAATACATGTTTATCATAATGGAAACAATAATTTGGTTTCTAGGTATCCAACTCCAAAAGACTCCCACTTGCACAAGAGCCAACTACTAACAACCTTCAGTCTAGTAGATCCCACGTGATATTCATATTTATGCTTATATATGTGTTTAGTTAGGGGTCTACCATATTCTATTTTACGGACACTATTTTCACTATAACTTCACCCATTTGATAGAAATCCCTCAAGAGGTGATACTTTCAGAGTATGTTCTTTGTCTGTTGATGTGACCTTGTCTCTTTTGCTAGAGCCACCACTGCACTATTATTACAATAAAATGTAATGGGATATTTGTAGCTAGGCACCACATCGTGATCTTGAAAAAAGATATGAATCCAGACAGATTTCATGGCTACATTATAAGCCACTATATATTCAAACTCTGTTATAGAATCAAAAAAGTAGATTCTTTTAACTCTTCCATCTCATAGATCCTCCATTATGATCGAAAAATATCATGATTGAGACTTTAGATCATTCGGATATGTCTGAAATCCAATATAAAAATACCCTCGGATGATATTCTCTTCATCTACTCCATCCACCAAGAACGTATCCATAGTTCTTCTCAGATACATAAGGACAGTATTGAAAAATATCCAATGTTGTTATCATAGAACTACTTGATATCTGCCTACCATGATCAGTGAATATGCAATATCATGTCTAGTAAATAACATGGAATATATGATATATTATTTCACTGAAACATATAGAATATTACACATCCTATCTATCCCATGTTGTGTTCGGGGACACATTTTCTTGGAAATATGTATACCATGTGAAAATGGAACCAATGCCCTATTAGATTGTTCCATACTAAATATCATAAGTATCTGGTCAATGTATGTAAATTGACTTAGTCCAAGAAGTCTCTTGGATCAATCATGAATGATCTTGATCCCTATAATATAGGCTGCATCGCTTAATTCTTTCATGGAGAAGAACATGTTCAACCAGTCCTTAACTAACTACAATACTGGTATGTCATTTCCAATATGCAATATGCTGTGAATATACACTACTAGGATAATGACCACATTCCCATTAAACCACTTATAAACACATGTCTCACATTCATTCTTAATGAGGCCAAATTCTCTTATGGATTCATTGAATCACGTCTTTCATGATTTGGTTGCTTCCATTAATACATAAGTGGATCTCTCTGAATTTCATACCCTTTTAGCATCACCTGGTGTCACAAACCCTTTTGGATGTGTCATATAGATATTTTCCTAAAGGATCCCATTATGGAATTCTATATTGACATCCATCTACCACATCTCATAATCCTGGGATGTTATGATGAAAAAAACTACTCTTATGGATTTAAACATAGAAACTAGTGAATATGATTCATCATAGTCAATTCCGTGACTCTGTTTAAAACATTTATCCACTAGCCTTTCTTTATAGGTACTAAATTGACCATCCATGCCCAGTTTCTTTTTATATACCCAAATGAAAATGGGTGCATTGAATAGAACCCGGACTTTGTTCTAATACATGGAATCCATCTCAGAATTCATATCTTCTAGCCATCTTCGAGATTATAATCTCTCAACTACTTCATTGTATGAGATATGTTCATCAATGTCCAACTATAACAATTCACCATTCTCAGTGATATAGAAACTATATCTCTATGGTTACCTTATCACAATGGTTTTCCTACACAATAATTGTGTGTCAAGAACTACCTATTCAATGGGGTCCTGGGGATCTTGTTACCATATCATCTCTAGTATATCAATCACATTGAATTCATCAAATTAAATCTTTCTCCCGCTCTCCATATTTAGGATGTGCTCCCTCTCATAAAAGATATCCTTTCTGGTAAAAATCAATTTCTTGTATGAGGGGTTGTATAGGTAGTATCCATTTGTTTCCATGTGATACCTTATAAAGATACACTTCTTGCCTTGGGGTCCAAATTTTTTTCATGAGATAAACTTAACATACTCCTCGCATCCCCGTACACATTTATGCAATAAAGTGGGTCTCTTTCCAATACATATCTCAAAGGGAATCCCATTTAATGCCTCAGTTGGTTCTTGGATTAATGTGTATTCAAAATTTTGTAATCCATATCCTCAAAAGGATAATGGATGATCTGGATGACTCGTCATCCAACTTAACATGTTCAATAAGGAACAACTCCTATATTCACTAACACCATTCCACTATGTTTTATAAGGTCAAGTGAGTTGATATATAATCCTATACTCCTATAAAAGGTTGATAAACTCTTGGTTAAGTAATTATCCAACTCAATCTAATCGAAGATTCTTTATCTTCTTAAATGTTGATTCAATACTTCATTATTGAACTCCGGGAATTTCTCAATGGACTTAGACTTATACCTCATTAAGTTTACATATCCATATCTACTCAAGTAATCAGTAAAAGTAATAATATAAGAATATCCACCTCTTTATTCAACTGGAAATTTCTTATAGACATAACTGTGTACCAATCTTCAATGATCAGTGGCCCTTTCACCCAATACGCCAAAAAATTGTTTGGTCATTTTCACTAGTAGAAAATAATGACATCTATAAAGTGGTTTTAGCATGGAAGATTATAAATAACCATCTTGAAAGATCTTTGACAGGCTCTTCTCGTTTACATTTACATGGTGGTGATGCCACAATTGGGTGTTGTATGGGTCATGTGAACTTGGTTTATTATTAATTAAAAACACTTGGTTCTTGTAATTTAATAGATACAGACCATTATTTAAATGTTCTGCAACATAACATATTTTTTCCTTATAAAAGTATCAACATTTCTTTCTGAACATGAAAAAATCGATATGTATCTATACTCGATATAGAAATTATGTTCTTGGTATCACTAGATACTTAATGATAGCCATGTAAAACCGAAATCATTCAAGTCGAAAATTTGAGGTGGTAGTCACCAATGGTAAGAGAATCTAGCCTCATACTATTATAATCTTATAGATCCACCCCCTCTAGAAATTTCCTATAATCTATGTGGTTCCCACATTTGAATACAAATGGAAGGCCCACAATCTATATCTAATACCCAATGTGTAGAAATTGAAATATTTCACTTGATAACAAATGCACCTTTGGATTCTCCTTTCCTTTTTATATAGTTCCTCTTCTAGTGGATTTACACTCCACATGAAATGAATACTCCCTCCTTTTCCTTTCCCTCCCTATAGACCTTATTTTTCTTAGCCAGATGATTTCCAGAGGCATTTGATTGTTTACAAATATTACACCATATTTTCATGTTATTTCTCTTCATATTCACTACAATTTCTGTGGTTTTTTATTCCCCATGTAATTATCAACTTGGAGAATAATGATAAGAAGCTCCAATTTACTCTTCTCATTATTCCTCGTATTATACTTCACAATAAAACTTGAGATGGTCTTGGACAACAATTATAGTATGAGATGTGTACGCAACTCATCTGGAAATTTAATACCTAATATGTCTAGATTCTCAATGCAGCCAATATTCTTGACTACATGTGGTCGAGCTGGCACATACTCTCTAAGATTATTATTGATCAAAGCATTCGATATCTCATACCTCTCGTGCCTTTCCTTCTCTTAATAGAGAGAATGAAGGGGATACATCATGCTATAAGAATCCATTTCCTTAATTTGCTTCAACATATCATTGGTCATGGATAATATCATGGGGAACTAAACATTTGTAGCATCATTCAGGTGATTCTTATACACATAGAGTTCCTCACCAATCACCTCATTTCCAGAAACAATTGGTAAAGGCTCTTCGAGTATATAAAGTTTCCTCTAATTGTGAAGGATAACCCAAAGGTTCCTTTTCCACTCATAGAAATTTGTGTTATAGAGAAGGTTCTCCTTCTCGAGTATGTATCATAATTATATGTTTGATATCAATTTTATTTTTGTTTCAAAAAATTAAGATGAATAGAGTTTTAGTACATTATCTTGATAAATATAGACAAATAAATTAATTAATATTTATTATTCTCCCACTATATTATCAAAACCCAATAGCCCTCTCCACTAGAATCAGAATATCCTCTTTTTGGAAATTCTATTAGCAAGGATCCATATTTTCCTTTGCATAACCCCAATAATTTTTGTCAAGAAACATGAAAGGTTTGAGGTTGGAATTCCAATTGTGAACTGAATTAAATCAAAACACCATGGTCTGTTGAGTGGACACCCAAATCCTCAAAATCCTTAATTTTTGGATTTCCTCAAACTTTTCCTCTCAGTTACACCATTACCTGCTAGGGCAGTCATCCTTTGATGTAAACGAACTTATGTCAACCAAAAACTTCATATTAGAATTCCTTGATAATTGAAATCACCCCAACTAGGGTTGGTCAAGCACTTTGAACTGTGGTTCGATTCTAATAAAAGTAATGGAAAGCGATACCAATTTAATATTTAATTGAAGGACATTATCATTTATGTGTAAATTAAAAATTATTTTATTTGGACCATCTTGTTAATGATATGTGGGATGTACTTATGTGATAAACCATGTATAGATAATATTTATGCATAATACATTTTTATTTTAGTTTTATCATGTATGATTGTTAGTTTATTAATTATGGGATCCCGTCCAACATCCATAATGAATAACCATACAACTGATAGAAATAAAATTAAGGGTTTGATCATGCGATTTCTTATTGGATTATTTATCTAGTGGTTGATAAACTATCCCTGGACTAGGGTACAAACACATTGAACCATTTAAGGTTCGTGTTTACATATTTACACATTTCTGCCTTCGTATCTCCTATGATTGGTTTTACCTCGACCCCTAACTTAAACCGCCTCCACTAGCTTGGGAGATCCATCCATTACATATTTTTTTAACTCACACTTAGTAGAGGGGTATAATAGGGTTTACATACAATAAACCATGGGTGCACATTCCCTAATATTAATGAGGAGAAGGCACACCTTCCAATATTTTTAATTTAATAAATAAATTAAAATGGAACCAATCACATACAATGGTCTGGTCTAACTCATGATTTTCCACATACATACCACAAATTATTAATTACATAAAACTAGAATTAAATTATTTAATCATTATTATTGAGATAAATTACACTTTAATCCATTAATCATTATATTTAATTAATCAATCTTTTTCATCTTAATCAAATTTTTAATTTTCTTGAGATTAACATTCCTAATCTTGTACATAACAACTGCCTTGGAAGAAACCCAATTAATACCTGCCAAAAACAACCTATTATGTATTTATACTTGTATACACATTATTCATTGTGGAATGTAGCATGCATGCTGAATTATAATTCTTATAAAACTCTTACATGATGTGCATATCATTGATCATTACACAATTGTTAATTAAACAAACACACACACACACACACACATATATATATCAAACACATGTAACATGTTGTGTCCTAATGATAATCCCACACAAAAGTACATGTCACATGGTTTAACATACTATAATACTAAATTTTTATATATGTGTAATATGAAAATATCAAACATCATGATATCCATCTACACAACGTGTGCCCTCCTCAATCTCTATCTGAATTACATGCCCGGCGAAAAAGCATGTGAGTTGTAATTAAAAAATCATCGGAGTACAAGGTGTGTATAATTGGACACACACCGTGTAGACTCCACGTTACATGGTCACCAGCTGGGAAAGTTGTGTATGGGATACAAGACATGACCCATACCCAAAGGGACCACATGTCGAGTCTAATGGGCCACATGGCATGTAGTGTAGCTGACCATGCAATAGTATCTCCTGGTTAACACACGGTGTAAGAATTAACAACACGATGAGTCATTAATGAACATGTCTTTAGTAATTTCCAAATTACTCATAAATCATTGAAAAAAAAATACACGGTGAGTATATCAGACTACATGACATGTATTCTTGTTCCATTTGTAAAATACCATTGGATCCTCCTGTAGATGACCTCGATATAATTTTAATCATAAAATTTTTCATTTCTATTATATATGGGAGAAATGTTTAGGGAGGAATAGACCTCAAAATATGGATTAAAATAATGATTAAACATGAATTAAAAAACAACATTATTAAAGTCTAAATCATCAATGAATTATTTAATTAATTATAAACAGAAATATGACCGTTGTGATACAAATTGTAGGTTCCAACCACAACAGAAGAGTTGGATGGACGTATAACCAACATTTCAAATTTTCATTATAGATGATTAATCTAAGATCAATATAGAGATGAATGCTAGTATCCATTGAAATAAATTAAATATAAATGAAAAATGAGAGAACCTATAATTGAGATGATAGGATCAACATATTTTATTGATAATTAATTTAAATAAATTATAGAATGACCTCCTAGGTGATTCTTTCTTCACTGATGTGTATGACAATGGTTCTATGGTGTATCTTTTTTGTGATGTATAATCCAAGGATATAAATCTTATAGTGGGAACCCACATGTGCTCCCAGTATCACTAGATGCCACCGAAAGAGTCTTGGGGTGCTAGTGTGGAATATTATTTCACTTGCGATGTCCTCCTTCAATCGCCTTGATAATAACTTAAAATCATTTTAGTTGATCTGGTGGAGGAGAATCTCTCTAGTTATTGATAGAATTCATGGAGAGAGAAGAGTTCTCTAGGATCGAGACCTTTTTCTCCAAAGAATATTGTGCACACAAAGATTGGTTAGCTAGTCGGATAACCCCTTGGCTAATATAGAGAATAAAAACATAATGGGTGATATTATTAACAAGGTAATAATAAATTATTAGTAGAAGTTCCATTACTTAATTTATTATTCGATGTGAAACCCCTTGTCAATTAATAACCGTAATGCTATTATTACCATGACATGTGCTTAACTTGCATGTTATATTTAAATATTATCTAACCAGATAATATTTAATATTATTTCTTATCCAACCATTAACATGGTCTTCCAATCTTCATTAATATTTTCCAGGCATTGAATAATGACTATTTATTTTTTAAATACATATGACTACATTATTCTATGATAAATAAATATTTCATATGTAATATATTCTATTTAATAACTAATGATGGAATAAATTCGATCTCGTATACTTGAATAATTATTAAAAATAATTGTAAGGGAATTTATTCAACTTGTTAAATAAATTATATAACTGGGAAACTGTATACACTTCCTGTGTTACCCTCTAAGCCACATTCTCATTGGCATTAGGTGGGTTTTCCAAAATTCCCTGATTACTGTCTAGCAATGGGTCTAGGCACCAAGGAGAATGAAGTTGATGTTGCAATGACATGTCACCACATATGAATAGTTATGATGTAATATGTTCTTTTTGTCTCGATATCTACAATCATGTGGGTTGCATGAAATTTCAATCAACCCAGGTACTTGATTTCTCATTCTTTGACTTCCTAGAATTGAAATTACCTAGATAACACCTTGTCCATTGGTTTATCTATGATATATAATTTCCATCACAGGGGTTGAGATATATACTTCCATATAAGTGATAAATTCTTTCTCACATTACTCATTAATTCAGTACTACTCGTGACACACCCAACATATCCTACATAGACATGAAAATTAGCCATCATGGTTTTTGTCAATTAATCAATGTCATCAAGTCATAATAACCATTAATAATAATCTCAAATCTAAGGACCAATACACACATTCGTAGATAGTAACATTAAATGGCATAAATTAATGTGGACTTTCTACTAGAGGGTCTTGTTCTCATAATATCCTTATATATATTACCAATGGCACAAAAAATGACATGTTTCCTCAATGTATCACGATTCACTACAACTGATAGCCTGAATCTTTTGTGCCCTTTGAAATGATAGTATCTAACCATAGAATATATATTCATTAATAGTGTCATGAATCTTATGGGTTCCCATCATACTAGGTATATTCTATGACCTTTTAATGTGACGTATATTATTAGAATATTGTCACATATTATGTGACATAGAAGAAAAATCATGATTTTATAAGTGGTTTATTAATATTCATCAAATGAATACTAGTTTATCATAAAGTAAAATGAAGTTGGGTTTTAGGGCACAAACTCCAACATTATCACGACACTTCATGGGAAGTGCACCTACTAGGTGGTAAACACCACCATTCCTAGTCACATTAATTTCATTATAAGGGACCTGGTTTACCAATATTTTATCTTTATCGTGACTACCCCTTTAGGGTGGGACACACAACCATCCCTAGTCATAGTTCTTTTCTTTATAAGGGATTGAGTTTCAAATTCTTCCCAGTGGACCGATCCCAATAACATGATTCTCATAATTATCTCATAAGATATAGTTATTAAATCAATGCATTTTAGTGAGATATAGGTCCCACCCATCTCATAATAAAATCATTCATACGCATTCCATAAGTTTAATAAACATAGATCCTATCATTACCCAAAAAAAGATAAGGGTTTTATAAATATTTTATTATAATAACATGACATAAAATGGGTGATATAAACATGTAATCACAACATAACCTATATAGGAAGATAGGTTTAACAATTATTTCATGAAATCCTAACCCCTTAAAAGAAGATGTTTTCTCATGAATAAAACCTATTGAAGAGGAATGAGTTTCTTAAGCATCATTCCATCAAAACATAAACAATTTAGAGAAAGAATGCGAATGGAATATTTGGATAATTTCCTAAGAAAGACTTGAGTAACATCAAAGTTTGTCATCTTAAGTGGAAAATAATTTTGAATGATCCATGAAAAAAATCATATACTGGGTAAAATATATTTTATTCTTGAAAAACTATTTTAAAAAAATAAAACCATTTTAATACCATTTTCCATGAAAACATATAAAATTAAATTGAAATGTTTTTGAAAATAATTTCATTGAAAATTTATTTTAAAATTATAAAAAATTATTGAAAACATTTTAAAAACCATTTTACTAAAAAACGTATAAATGAAGCGTGATATTGTTTTGAAAACCATTTCATTTAAAGTACTTTATAAACTTAAAAATAAATATTGAAATTTTTGGAAAACATATTAATAATGCCTTAAAATATTTCAAATAATTTTTTAACTTTAACCATTTTTTAAAAACATTTTCTTTAAAATTATATTTCAAAAAATTAAGAATGAATTGATAATAATAAAAAATTTGTGGAATTCTTTTTTCATTGAAAAAAAATTTAAAAACAACAAATTTCTAGAACATTATGAAACCATTTTAATTTCAAAAAATAACTCTTTAAACATGAAAATAAATCTTCAAGTGAATTTTAGTCATGAAGGATAGTAAATATGTACACACTGAACATTTCTTTTTCATCATAAAAAGGATAGAAAAATACCTCGACTAGAAAATGAAAAATAAGATTACTTTTTTAGAAACTCATTTATTTAATTGTAAAAAAATTAATTTTTTTAAAGATCATATTTGAATAGTAGAATATATTTGGGAAACTTTTAGAAAATATTTTTTTGATGGAACATAGATTTCAGACCAACAAGGGAGGTAAAGTCAGAATTTCTTAAAAACATTTTCTTAATAATATTATGTACTAATGTTGAGATAATGGTACCATTACGTGGATATAACATGAATAACCATAGATTAATAAATATCATGAGATTTATCTATGGATAGACCATATTATTTATCAATGCGAGTTTAATCATAAACAATATCGATAAATAGTCAGATTATAGTTATACACCATTACCAATTAAGAAACATTGATTCATAATAAATTAAAAACATTTAATTAAATTAAGATTAAAATATCATGAATGTAATAATATTTGTGATATAAAATGTCAAATTTTTTATATAAATCTTGTAGAAAAATATATCTACAGTACATGGAATGTGTCGCAAAGAAGGAAAATTGAGAAAAATTACATTATCATTTTGCTAAATTTTAAATCCTAAACCCCATAAAAAGAAGAAAATTAAATTTATATTTAAATACACATAAATTTAATAATAATAATCATAAAATAAATCCATGGGTATTATACACACCATACAAAATTAATGAGTGGTCAATAAGGCATGAATTTGATAAAAATAATAAGTTAGATAAAATTCCCTTCCCTTGTGCCTTTACTCTTGTCACACTCAATCAAAATTCTATTATAATAAATATATTTTTACTATAAATATATAAAATTTAATTATTCTTATATAAAATAATATATATGGTTTTATTATGACTTTATATTACCCACTGAAAACAATTTCATGTTAAGGTAAAGTTTCGTGTAATATTCGCTTTGTTTTTCACATGTGTCTTGATTTGTCATATCATTGGAATTTATGAATATATCATGATTAAAATAATGTGATCCATGATATAAATATAATTTATATTCATTATATATTTATTATAATAATTTATATAATGTAGAAGTATGAAATGTTATACACTGTTCCTAGATATGTTAGGTTATACATATGCATGATTTGCCGTATCGAATGAATGAATAAAAATGAAAAGTACATATATATTTGTATAATATCATTAAATTAGAAATATTATTTCATATATATCATATAATTTTACTAATGAAATCTTTAATAAATTACATGTAGTTTATAAATGATCCACATCTCTTTGAGGGGGCGGTAGCCCACACTTTCTCAAACAAGATTATCATATTTACACCAAATGGAAATTATATAGATATGTGTTTTAAAATTATAAAATAAGAAAAAACTGATAATAAATATTATATATAACATGTATAAACCAATTTTACATATTAATTTCCCATGATATGTGGTAATGAAAAAATGATCAATCGTTATTTCGTGAGGCGGTAGTTCGCCATACACATAAAATGTATGTTCGTTATCCATTAAATGGAAGTGTGTATATGTTTTTCTTCAACCATTTTCATAAAAACATATTTTTATATATTTATTAATTTTTTAGTTATAAAGTAATTTAATACGAAGATTTTATGGTGTGTAGAATGGAAATAACAAAAAAAACTTGAGAAAGAGTGTTACATCTTATTCGGTAACTCCTTTTTTTTATACACCAAAGGGATTCCTTGGATTGATTTATACCCAATGGGAAAATTATTTGATGAAGGGAGGAATTTTTTTTAATTTTATTGGGAAGATATGTTGTGAACCTATGTAGGTTTTATGTGTTATGAAGGGGGATAAGTGGTGGCCTTTTACTGGGAATGAAAAGAACTCAATTGTTATTTTTTAAATCAAGTTAGGTTTTCCAATGCTTTTACCAAATAAAAGTCATCCATATAAGTAAAATTAAATAATTTAAGGTTCATGAATGATTAATGGACATCCATTTGAGGTTGTACAAGTTTATATTTCATTATGGCCCTAATGTTCACGTTTATTCCCTTGTTGAAATTAATTTTTGTCTTAATCATTATAATTAATTTTAATTACATTCAATAATATTTTTTTAAAACTAATTTTACATTATTTTAAATTAAAAATTATTATATGTTTAAATATGGTATCAATTATTCAAAATTTCAATCATAGAAGTGAAATAAAAATTAAATTTAATCCCACAAAAGATATGGTAATGTGAGTTTTTATTGTCAAAACATTCACTTTTTTATGTTTTTATATTAAATGTAAACATAAAATTGATTCCAATTTACCAAATTGGATTATTTTATTTTAATATTTAAACTAATAAGTCTTTTCTACAAATTTATTCTATAATTTAACTATATAAATAATGTAGATGAAAATTAGATTTGAATTGAAATTTAGTTTTTTCACAATTCAAAAAAATATGAAACTATAAATAAAAATTACAAAAACCCACCGTAAAATAATTTTTATGTTAATATTTCAATTATTAAATTTATTTTCACATTTCATTTTTATAAAATTTTAAAAAATCCAATTTAAAATGTGTTCTCCATTAAAAGGCTGTAAAATTTATTTAATAAAAATATAGATTTTTTATCTGTGAAATTTGGTTTTTTAATATATTATATTTGTTAAATATATTAGATGAATAAAAAATATATTTTAATTAAAATATAATTTATATATTGAATTAATATCACTCACTAATTTTAATTATTTTTATTTATTAGGATAAAATATATTTGTGACCATAAAAATAGTTTTCTATTAACAAATTACATTAATATTGAATGGTTTATTATATTCATTTCTAATTTAATGGTAACTAAGGAATTCAACCAAAATTTTTTAGAATTTAGTTACCCATATTCAAAAGCATTAACATAAAATCTAGGTTATATCATATCAAATTAAATAATAATATTTTTGATAATGTAGTATAGTTTCCTAATAGACGATCTTGCGTGTTATGAAAGTCGTCGAGGAAAGTAAATCCTGCATGTAATGTACACTAAACTAGGTGTTCCATGTAGATAATGTTAAAAATTAGGTTTTCTGTAGTGAATAATGTAACGACCCAAACATTCATTAATGGAAATCCCTCTTGATCTAATTAAATGTCTCTTTATGTAAAATGTTTATATAAAAATTCAACTTGTTTGGTTTTATTTTATGAAATGTGACTGTTTCTAATATATCCCTTGAAAATTTATCACATTATTAGTATAAATACATGGATTTAACACACTAATTTACTCAGATAAAGGAAGTAATGGCCTCATCATGTAGAATTTCTCCATACGAAGCCAATTTTTCGGAGCTCGGAAAAGAGGTGGTATCAATGGGATTTGTAGTTTACCACTCCCAAGTCGAGCTTCATGTTTTCAAGCTCGAACAAAACCATGTATAGGATAAAATGATGTTAATAGAGATCACCACACGTGAAATTTTATCCAAGCCACCCAAAGAGTCTCCCACCATCGCGCACCTTACCCTTAGGTATTATGCGGCTGTTTTAAGGGGTTATGTAACAAATCCCTTGTACATTGGTTATGTACATTATTTTTGTATATAAAAATGAATATACATTAATTTTATTATTGTTACCTTGTAAATAGTTTTAAACCACAAATACTACTTTTAGTTAATGTTCAACTACAAAATCTATTTTGATAAATTGATGGATTTTTGAATTAAATAATATTTTAATAAATTATTATTATTATTATTAAATTAATTTTATATTAAATATAAATGATCGTATATTTTTATGAATGCAATTGTAATTTTTATTAATGTTTGAAAGCCATTTTTTTCAAAACAAAAGAGTTTTCGATAAATGTTGGACTTTATTTTATAAGTGAAATTTTAAATTTTTATAAAATTATTTATATAAAATTAATATTATTTCTAGAGTCGGGATGTTGAAATTATCTATTGGAGAATTTTTCATAATTTTTTGAGAGTGTCAAATTTTTGGGTAAAAATTAAATACTGTTAAAATATTTAATGTGTTTTATGACATCCTAATGACACAATAGTGATGTAATAAAATACTATAAATCTCATGTTCGTCCAAAATATGTTTTAAAATTAAAATAATGTGAATTTTTGTTTGTTTGATTTATTTTACAAAGCTTTAGTTGACCGTTCAAGACTTATTAATCATTTTGTCTTTTTAAATTGTTTTCCTTGGGTGTGTGACTCTTCTAGACATAAGAAAATACATTATTTTAAGAAGTTCCGAATTTGGCCTTATAAAATATTATTTTCCACTTCCATTTTCAAAAAACCATGGTCAAAAACCATGGGATTTTTTGTGGTTTGGATTATTTTAATGTGAGTGTCCTAAACCTAAATAATAAATAATTCACTCACCTTTCCTATATAAACCCACCCAATATCCCACTTCCTCCTCACTCAAATCCATTTTAGTTCATCTAACCTCTTCCCTCATCTCTCTAGAATCCTCCCAAGGTGCCCCAAGCTCCCAATAAAGATATATCAAGCCCTTGGAAGCATACTTCCAAGTAAGTGTCTATCTTCCTTTCTCATTTTTGTCCAATTTTCATAATGTTATTATGACCTTTTAATTTCAATTATTAATGTTGGGGTATGGTTTCGAACCGCCCCAATACTTCCATATTTGTGTTTGATTGATGGGAGACCCCTTTATCTCTCATTAAATTCCTCCCATGCATACCCGTTACTATGCCGAAATTATGAAAGGAATTTCTCTATCCTCATTTACATTCATGCAATTATTTTGTATCATAAATCTAATTTACATAAAATTGTTGGGACATGTATCTATATGACCCCCTTACTTTACATGTCATGTAAATATGATTATACACCCATTTATCTCACATCAACCATTTTTATGAATTCTTATGTCATGTCGTTACGCTGCCGAAATTGCACCAATTTTCCAAGACAATTCCATTGTGTAGTGAATACCATTCCCATTTTTCAATAAAGGGTATTCACATTTATGAAAATTTACTTATTTATTATAATGTTTAATTTATGAATTCTACATTCCTTTATCTTGGAATAAATGATGATGTTTTATGAATCCATGTTATATGATTTATGTGGCACACTTATGCATGAAATGAAATGTTTAAGAAGTGTGTTCCCTTATAGCGCTCTAATTGATTGGGTAAAATATAGTATCATGATACGTCATGTGAAATGGTTGTTGACTCATGCTAATTCAAGTTCGATGAGGTTTTACTCGTGATTCATGTGCAATGAGGATTTACTCATGCTCCATGTGCAATGAGCCTTGGATCATGCTAATTCCATGTTAAGTGTTGTTGCCACATTTCGATGTTATGATTATAATGCTTTATCATTCCTCTATGTATATGATTCCCCTGTTCTCTATTGATATGCATATTTTCTAACATGTATTTTATTCTTCATGTTATTACACGATTATTCCCTTACTGGGATTTATAGCTCACCCTTTTTTATACATGTCCTCAGGTTATACCATGTAATGCTATGTATGAGGGAATGTACTGGTCATGTAAAGGATGTTTCAAATAAAGATGTTATTTTTCATGTTTTACGTAGTTATGTAATGATCCAAATCCCCAAATACACTTGACCTCTTGATCTTCTATGTCGTATGAAGCGAATTTTAAGTAATAAATTATGCTTAATTCTGTAATAAATGAACAGGGTTGTCATAGTTGGTATCAAGGTATAGGTTTAGTTATTTTTGGTATTATGATTAGAAAACCATAGTAAAGCCTTATAGAGAATACTGAGTATAATAAAATCATCCATATGTTTTTGTGAGTTTTGATTAAGTGGTTTATCATGAAAATACATCCCTATCTGGATACGAGCAGGTAGAGGCGGCTATGGAAAAGATGTATCCTATGGGTAAAACCCAAAAACACCGATATGAGATAGACTCGAAAAAGAAAATTTGAAATAAAATGGGCCTTGATGCACTCTTGGTTATGAAACTCCCGGTGGATATTCTTTGGTAAATTCAAAAGCTTAGTATGAACCATTATTTAGGGACAAAAAATACCCTAAGAATAAATGTTGGAATGTAGATCATGGATAGCATAGATTGAAGCCAATAGATTTATATGATAAGGAACAAAAAGTTATCTATAAGTCATCGGTTTTTTCTTGTATTACCCTTTATGTGTAACCCCTAACTTTCCTTTCATTCCAGCCAATGGACAGTAATTGGAGGACTGGGCTAACAACTGATGTAAATATCAATGTGATGAATGTACTAATGAGGTGCCCAATCCAATGGGAGTATGAATCAAAAACCTTTTCACGCCCCTCTCTCAGCTAACTCAAGATTAGAATAGATACATTGGTCAAGAGGAATATTCAACCCCCTCCCCTAAGAATGAAGAAGTCACTACTGAGAGCTTCATGAGTTAATGGCCTCCTACTTTTAATGGATCATATGTTCCCTCCATCGCTGAACAATAAATCAACACCATTGAAAATATCTTCTCCATCCATCAATGTTATGAACAAGAGATGGTTCTCATGGCTTCTTATCATATAAATGGTGAAGATGATAAATGGTGGACCTTGATAAAAAATATGATGCCTATGGAAGAGATCGAGGTGTTGGAATGGAAGTATTTTCAGAAGATGTTTTTTGATAAATATTTTCCGTGTGCCTTCAAGATTAAGATGGAAAGGGACTTCCTTTACCTCAAGAAAAAAAATGATGAATTTGTTGCAGAGTATGAGGAAAACATCACAAGGCTTTCACGATATGCTTATGGATTTTTCGTTACCCCTGAATGCAAGGTTGACCGCTTCTTTGGTGGGATGAAACCAAGACTTCAGAAAGAGCTAGCGATCAGTGACTTCGACAGCTATGAGGAAATTGTTCAATGTTACCTCAAAGTCTAAATGGATACCAGAGAATATCATGGGTCTCATTGGGATAATAAGTGTATGGTAGAATTCAATACTTATGGTCTGATGGATAAATCCAATGGTGATAAGAAGATCCAGCACCCCACATGCCAAACGTGCGGAAAGAAGCACCCCAGAATATGCCTGAAGGGTACGAGGAAATTCTTTAGGTGTGGAAGAGAAGGGAACCTATCTGTTAACTATCATCAATAAAGTCTCACGGCTATGATAGTGGAGAGGAACACTCCATTCGAACCTTAACACATGGTTCATTGCTATGACTCCAAATAACCTGGGCATCATGCAAATCAGTGCCCTAAGACAAGGGTATTCGGAGGAAACCAACAAACTCCTAGGCAGTAAGGGCTAGCTTTTTCCAGCACTACTACTGAAATAAACCCTGACAATGAAGTGGTGACATGTACACTTGTTATTCATTCTAGAACATTGAACATACATTTTGATTCCAGTTCTACACATTCTTTTATATCTCGAATGTTTAGCAGAAGAATCTCGGCACCACCACAAATCATAGAAGTGATGAGGCCGTGATTATATAAAATCGGGAAATCATTGCATTCCATGAATATAACTCCTCCCCTATCATAATATGTGGATTCAAATTTCCGATGAACGTCTTCATACTCCCTCTCGTGGAATTTGATGCAATCTTTGGAATGGATTAACTTTCCTTATATAGAGACAACATAAATATGTTGTGAGAGAGAAATAAATCTCCATGTTGAGAATTGACCCCCGATTCTTTACAAGTGAAAGGAGGAAGATGAAACTTCTTTAGATCCATCATCTGAAGAGTGGATATTAATGCCTTATGATCACACATATCTGGCTCAAATGATTGAGTCTAAGGAGGAAACCATCCTATAGGACACGGCATTTGTGAGGGAATTTGTTGAAGTGTTTCCCGAGGAATTTCTTGGTATTCCTCCAAGAAAAGATGTTGAATTCTCAATTTTTCATATACATGGGGCATTTCTAATATCCAAGACTCTGTATAGAATGGCTGTTGTGGAGCTTGAGGAGTTCAAAAAACCACTACATTAGAATCTGGATAAAGGGTGTATACGCCCAAGTTTTTCACCATGTGGTGCACTAGTCCTCTTCGTTAAGAAGAAGGATGAGTCAATGCGCCTTTGCATCGATTATCGTGAGCATCACAAAATAACAATAAAGAACAAGTATCCTATACCATGAATTGATGAATTTTTCAATCAGCTTTGTAGAGCACAATACTTCTCCATGGTGGATTTGTGTTCGGGATATTATTAAGTAAGGGTGAAGAAAGAAGATATCCCCAAGAATTCTTTTAGTACAAGAAATGGGCACTATAAATTCATAGTAATTCCTTTCAGGCTCAATAAATATCCAGCAATCATAATGGACATGATTAATAGAGTCTTTAGATATTACCTCGACAAATTTCTGGTAGTATTTATAGATGATATTCTTATATAATTCAAAACCAAGGAGGATCATGAGGATCATCTAAGAACAGTACTAGAGACCTTGCAGAAGGAGAAGCTCTATGAAAAGTACATCATGTGTGAGTTCTGGTTGAAGGAGGTCTAATTATGGGGCCATATCATCACAAGAAATGGGATATCTACGGATCCGTCCAAAATAGATTAAATTGAGGGATGGTCAAGGCCAACATTGGTAACAGATATCTTTAGCTTCTTAGAATATCCTAGATATTATCGATAATTTGTGAGAAATTTCTCACTATTTTCCAACACTCTTACCAAGATAACTTGGAAGGGAGTAATTTTTTGTTGGAGTGATGAATGCAAAAAAATCATTAAGGAGTTGAAAATGAGTCTTATCACTGTGCATGTGCTAACTTCACCCACAAGTGGAGAACTTGTTGTGGTATTCAGTGATGCTTCAAGAAAGGGCCAAGGATGTGTGCTGAGGAAAAATGACAAAGTCATTGCCTATGCTTCAAGGCCATTAAAAGTTCATGAATAGAACTATTCCACACATGACCTCGAGTTGGTTGTAGTGATATTTGCTTTGAAAATTTGGAGGCATTATCTCTTTGGGGAGAAGTGTGAAACATATACGGACCACAAAAGCCTCAATATATATTTACACAGAAAGAGTTTAACAAGTTCCAACGAAGCTGGTTTGATTAGATCAAAGACTATGACTACTCAATCCATTACCACCATGGTAAAGCGAACTTGGTGGCGAATGCCCTAAGTAGAAATGACCCAGTGATTCTGTCATTGATGTTAATTGAAAGGGATCCAATATTCTTTAATTTAATGAAGACAAACATGGGAATCATATAAAATGGAATATCGTCAATACTTTCACAAATTATTGCTCAACTGTCACTTTTGGAAATTCAAAATGAAGCTAAAAAATATGATGTGGGAATTCAGGAAAAGGTGGAAGCTATCGGAAAAGGGAAATCCTCGGAGATTAATGTTAATGAAAAATTAATTGTGAGATTTGGGAAAAGACTATGTGTTCCATCATGTCCGGAGTTGAAGAAGGAACTTTTGGATGATGCAAATAGTTCAAATTTATCTATTCACATAGGAAATACAAAGATATATCGAGATCTCTAAGAGATTTATTGGTGGGATAATATGAAGAAGGAGATCGCTGAACATTCATCAATGTGCCTGGTGTGTCAGCAAGTGATGGCAGAGTGGCAGAAGTTTAAGGGGATGATGCAACTATTTCCCATACTAGAATGGAAATGGGAGAACATCACCAAGTACTTTGTCACTGAACATCAAAAGACATCCAAAGGCAACAATGCAATATGGGTTGTTGTGGATCATCTTACAAAGGTTGTACACTTCATTGTTATTCGGGAGGATTTTTCATTGGATCAACAGGAACATATATATATCAGGGGAGTGGTAAGGCTGTATGGAGTACCACTATATATTGTGTCCGATCAAGATCTAAGATTCACATCTATTTTTCAGAAGAGTCTTCAACATGCTCTGAATACTGAACTAAAATTTAGTACATCCTATAATCATCAAAATGATGGCCAATCCGAGCGTACTATCCAAACACTTGAAGACATGTTGAGAGTGTGATCAATGGACTTTAAAGGAGGATGGGATCAACATCTTCCTCTGGTTTTGTTCTCTTATAATAATAGTTTCCACTCGAGCATCCAAATGGAACCATATGAATCCCTTAATGGGAAAAGCTACAGAACACTAGAGTTTTGGGATGAGGTCCGTTAGCATAAGCTTCTTGGACCATAAATGGTAGAACAAATGGTGGAGAAGGTGAAAACCATTCAGTCATATTTCAAGGCATTCTAAAGTCGACAGAAGAGTTATGTAGATAACCTTTAATGAGACCCTGAGTTTAATGTTAGAGACATGGTATTTATACATATATCTCTGTGGAAGAAGGTCATTTGGTTTGGAAAGAAAGGGAAGTTAAGTCTAAGGTACATCGGCCCTTTCAAGATTCTTGATCATGTCGGGGCTGTGGTCAATGGAATTGAACTTCCACCTAATATGGCCAAAGTACATGATGTCTTTCATGTGTTACTCTTAAGGAAGTACATACCAGACGCTTCACATGTACTCTATTCAAGGGTGGTACTATTATAGGATGATCTTTTTTATGGGGAGAAACTAGTGAAGATATTATATAATAGAGAAAAATTTATATAAAATAAGAAAATTCCCCTCATCATAGTGTTGTGGCGAAACGAGAAGTTCGATGAAGAGACGTGGGAATTATAGGAAACGATGAAGTAGAGTTAACCACATCTGTTTTAGTATGGGAAAACGAAATTTCGAGGGTAAAATTTCTTATGTGGGGAATATTGTAATGACCAAATCATTCATTAATGGAAATCCCTCGTGATCTATTTAAATGTCCTTTTATGTAAAATGTTTATATAAAATTTAAACTTATTGGGTATATTTTATGAATTGTTACCATTTCTAATATATCCATTGAACAGTGATCACATGATTAGTATAAATAGAGGGATTTAACAATTTAATTTACTCAGAATATATGGTATACTTATAACTACCTATGTGACCTAGAATTCTATGTTAGTAAAAAAAATTCTTCAAATACCAACCTAGAAGAATGTAATGAGATTCAGGAAGAGAGGGAAATTAACCCCTATGTATATCTATCCCTTTTATATTCTTGATTGTATCAGGATGGTAGATTATCACTTGAAACATCCTCCAAATTTTTATCTAGTTCATGATGTGCTCCATGTATCTCACCTGTGGAATTACATAACTAACCCTTAACATGTATTGAATATAAACCTTATACTGGTGGATCGTGATCTGTATTACAATGAACAACGAGTTGAAATTCTAGACAACTTAAAGAATGTTCTATGAAACAAGATAATTCACATGGATAATTTTTTGAGGAGAAATAAAAAGATAGATGAGAATATATGGAAACTTTAGGATATGATGAAGCATAAATATCCTCATTTTTTATCTGAGTGACTAATTTTGAGTTTGATATTAATTTTAAGGGAGGTAAAATGTATAACCCCACGTTTTTTTGACATTTTCCTTCTCTCGAATAAATTATCTTTTCAATTACGCCTTTCAATATACTGATCAAAATGTACTTTCAAATGGAACTAAATTTTATACATTAAAAATAAAACTAACTCAGTGTACATTACATTGAATATTGACTTGGAGCATGTAAGATGCAACACTAATGTTACTATGAAACATCATTTTATTGTTATAATAATTTAAATGAGATAATCATAACCTATATATTAAAAATACTAATATTAATATTAGTAAATAATTTTAAAATAATTTTATAATGGTTTTATATAAATAAAAAATACTTACAACGAAATATATGATTTTTGCTAAAGTCCTTATAAGTTTAAAAACCCATTTTCTCTAGAAAATGACTTTTCATGTCCTTTCTTGATAAGCTATAAAATTTATTTTAGAGACACATAGAATTTGAATGTTTTAAAATAAACTAAATTTATGAATTTATAATTTAAAATTTATATTATGGTGAAATTTTGGTTACTTTTTGAGAAACATTATTTTTGGAGAATAATAAAAATACCAAATTTTAATTCAAACTACATTGTTATCAAATTATTTTATAATGATAAATAATAATAATTATTATTTATTTTAAAGGAATAATTAGATCATATTTTAATCAATAAACCCATTTTTGTTCATTGGAATCAATTTCACATTATAATTTAATATAAAAATATGGAAAATGGTTGATCATTTTAACTGTAAAAACCCGTAGTGTCATCATGCTAGTGAGATTAATTTAAAATTAATAATGGCCATTTTTGTGATAATAATTTATAAAAATGTATTCCATATTTGGAATCATAATATTTTATAATTTATAATAAGGTTAACATTTTTTACCAAAAAAATGGTTAATGTAATTAAAATTATTAACATCCACTAAGCTTATTAATGGACTAAGACCTAAACATAAGTCCCAAAACGACCTATAAACATTACCAAAATAGATTTTATAAGCCAAATCATACCATATCCTACCTTTTTCTAGTTTTTATACTTATTGGATCTACATGAAACATGAAAAATGCAGATGGAACTCTCTTGGTAGATTTTTACAAGAGTGACACTCTTCCCTCCCAATAAAAGGTCACCACCTCTCCCACATATTAAAAACTTTAAAACCACATAGGGATGGAAAATATTGGAACAATAAACTGACCAACAGTCCTACCTAAATCCTTTAATCCTATATATTTAGATAATTTCTTCCAAGGAATCATTTTGGCACAAACCAAATATAGTTACTCGATTACGAGGTAACCTCTTCACCCAAGCTTCTTTTCTTATATTATTTCCCTACTCCATCCACTATATTTTTTATTTACCCTAAAAAAACTAAAAAATATTCAATATTATTGAATCTTTATTTGTTAATGTTTCTTTCTACACTTACACACACAACCATATACTGGTTAATGCAAATATTGTTTACGTGTATGATGAACAACAACCTTGCTAAACAATGATTGTTCATTTTTCCTTTATCACCTCCTGTGGTATAAAATATGATGGAAAATATATTTAGATATGTTATATATTATAATTATTTTTTATTTTAGCTTATTTATTCATTTTACAACCCATATCTTTTTTAATTTCAATTTGGTGTAAATATGAAAATTTCATTTGAGTATGTGTGGGCTACCGCCCAATCAATAAAATTTGATTCCTTTGTACACTATGTGGAAGGTATTAAGGATTTTTTAGATAATATATATGATATATATGATATTATAAATATTATTTAATAATTATATATACATAAGAATATATACATGTATTTATTTTACTTTATATATTTCAAAATGACCATTAAACAGAAATAGCAGTCACGTGTATGTACGACCTACCGTATTTATGAGTGGTGTATTCCATTTCATAGTTCTATAATGTATGGATTATTATAACAAAACATTTATGAATATAAATTATATTTACATTAGGGTTTAAATTATGTAAATCATGATATTATTATAATGACCAACGATATAATGAATTAAGACAATACAGAAAAAATAGGATATTACCCAAAGTGAATCTTTAATATAGAAATGTCAAAATGATGGAAATATAAAGCCCTAATAAAACAATATATGTCAAAAAATTTAATAATTTCTTTTAAAATATTACTAATAAAATTATATTTAGTATACAGGTGGTATGAATGAGTACGATGAGAGCCAAATTACATGGTAAGGGGATTTCATCTCACTTTTTATTTGTGTGGGATACAAGATTTATTCAGCACACATTCCTTTGGTATTATGCATGTACTTTTCATTAATTTATTATATGAATCATATAATTAAATTTAGGGGTATTTGAATATCCATTTTATGATATCTCTTTCATGGGTTTTATGTTTCAAAAGTTACTAAATCGGTAAAATATTTTTGTATCAAATTTCTTTCATTGAGAATCATGCTTTTTTATGCAGCAAAATTATTTTTGAGGTGTATGTAGATAAATTTTCTGTGTAATATAATGAATATAATTATTTACATGATATTTAAATCATAATTTAATTTCTATTATTGTACATGGATAGTATGATTCCAAAAAACTAAGATGTAAGAATATATTGAAACATTCTCATCGCTTTTAGAGATTATTAATCAATATGCTTCGTTGATGAAATATTATGATCTATATCTCAATAAAAATCATGAGTTTAATTATCTTATTTTTATTCCATTTATATCTATATATTATTAATATATTTCCACTCTTTGGTACTTATGATAAATGAGATAATGTTTTTTAGAAAATCATACTGTATTTCTCTCTTCGGTAGGAAATTTTATTATTTTGAAATCCATTTTTCATAAAATGTTTTAAAAAATGGTTTCAAATGATCCTTGAAATTAATTTTAAAGAAAAAATATTTTAAAAATGATTTATTGTTTTCAAATATTAATTTATAGGTTTTATAATCTATTTTAATAGAAAATGTTTTTTAAATTTTTTTATGTATTAAAAATAATTTTTCAATACAGAAAATAAATTTTCCTCATAAATAATTTGAAAATATAATTAAAAATTATTTATCATATAATATAACGTACATTAGTGTTAATCATTAATTTATATGGAAATTATTAAATGATTCGATTCATATTATTTTTCTAAATGGATTATATTTTGATTACACGATGTTTATGAATCCAATTTCCCTTTCACTAGTTATATGATTTTGAAACCCTCTTATCTTCATGGAATATGTTAATGATGAAATGATTATGAAACCAATATATTTCTATAGGTTATGATATGATTACATATATTTATTTCCAATTTAATTTTAGAGGTTATGGTATGGGTCTTTATGATCTTTTGGAATATATATGTACGATTTCATTATGAGATGGGTGGGACCCATATCTCCATCAAATGAATTGGGTAAAGATTTACATATCATGAGATAAAAATGGATGGAATGGGAAATGAACTCAGTTTAGTCTTACAGGGTTGTGATGGGAAATTAACTTGGTTTAGTATTAATGTGTTAGAATATGGAGTGAACTTGGTTAAGTAATACAGGGATGGAATGAGTTGTGAAATTAGTTCAATAATGAACTTTCTCAACTAATATTCAGTCATAAACAATCACATGACTACTATGAAAATAATTATATGTTCGTATGTGACTTCCATAACTCCCTGTTTTATTTCTACATTTTCATTTCATGGATTATGTTCTTTATTTCTTTATGATTTATGTCTTATGAACTACCATGTTTTATTACATGATTGATGTATATGACCATTTATATAATGGATATGATCTTTAATTTTCATGATCATGTTATCATACCCTTATGCTCATGATTATTCATATATATCTCCCTTGAATACTATTACTGAGCATATGGGCTCACTTATTTTTATGTTTCCTTCCACAAGTTATAAATATATGTATTATGTCTTATGTGTATAAGAAGGGTTATAGTAAGGAAGAACTTTACAGGGGATAATTTAACTCACTTATGTAATGGTGTTTATGTTTCTATGTTTCCAAAAGCAATATACTAGTACAGTCTGTGGGAATTTTTTATAATGTTTTAAGTACTCCAAAAATGTTATGTCAGGTTTATTTATAAAAATAAGGATTATATATATATTATTAATCTATATCAAAAAAATATTAATATATAAAATAACATATATTTTTTACATAAGACATTATATTACCCATTTATTATGAGCTCCATGTTTATGTTACATTTTAGGTGATATTTACTTTGTTAGTATTACATGTTTTGACTTATTATTATTGATTCTAATGATTTATTTTATTTATAAAAATTATATAAATATATTATATATTTATTATATATTTAATTATAATAATAATTAGAGATAAATAAAAAATACCATTCATGGAGATGGTCGGTCATACGTACACATGAATGTTATTTTCTTTTTCAGGTCGTATTGAATAAACAAATGTAAATGAAATGTTATAAATATGTATAAATATATATATATAATATTATTATATAAGCATTGTAATTTCATCCATATCATATATTTTTACAAAAAAAAAGTTAATACATTTCATGTGAAGTGTGAATGAATCATATTTCTTTGAAGAGGAAGTAGTCCACACATCCACAAATAATGTTATCGTACATCAAAAATATGGAAGGAATGAATGTATGTTTAATGTAACATTTATAGGTATTAAATAGATCATAATATAAAAAAATATTATTCAACAAGAAAATAGTTTTAATACCAACCATGAAGGTGGTAATGGAAAAAAGAATTAAAACATTATTCATCGAGGTGTTTAATCGGCATAACATAGAAAATAATTTTGTTTCATATAATAAAAAGATCTGAGAAATGAAATGGATATGTGATATTCCATTAGAAATATAAAACTATATTATATAAAAGATTTTTTACATATCATGAATTTATGGTTTAAGGGGGCAAGGATAATGTAGGAAAAAGAAAAATAAATTAAGAGATGTACTTTGGGGAAATTATCTATTGAATATCACCTCCTTGAGAGACCCTAGAGGACCATATATTTGGTATTTTGGAATAGCTAAAATAAATTGGACATAGGGACAATGAGAATTAGATATTTTATAGATATTTTTGGATATAATAGTCTGTTTGGGTAATAAGGGGGTTGTGAGGGGTGGTAAATATACTTGATGATAGGTGGTTTTAAGTGATAAAGTAATAAATATTTTATATTTAAAGACAATATTTTTGGCGGTATTAAATTTGATGTAATTATATGGAAATTAATATTTTGTGGGGATTTTAGGGTGAGTAAAAGACTCCAAAAAACATTAAATTTGGTATTTTTTATTTATTTTGGGCCTGGAACCTTTTAACATTATCTTGTTTCATTTTTTCTTATACAAGGGTAATGAATTTTTTTACCATGGTAAAATTTTAATACCTAAAAAATGAAATTGAACATAAAAAATATTTAAGATCTTATTATTCCAAATATGAAATCCATTTTATGTAATTTAATTCAAATAATTATAAAAATTAGACTAAAAATTAATCTGAGAGACAAAATGTAAAATCATGGGTTTTAATGTGAAAAGATCAAAAGATTGAAATAATTTAATATTTAATTTAATTGTGAAATTTATTATAATGAACTAAATTGGTCAAATTTATGTATTAATGAACTCATTATACTTTAAAACAAATTAAAAATATAATTTAACTCTATAAATAAAACAAATTAATAAGCCGTTTTGAAATTAAATGTTGTATTTTTTCAATATTCATCAAAAAAAATATTTATCGAAAAATAACAAAAATGAAAAAAAATAAAATTTAAGTATTCATATATCACTAAATATGAATTTTTTACATATGAAAATTATTAAAGGGTCAAAATTTATATTAAAATTGGTTCTCCATTAAAATTAGTAAAATTACCCTTTTCAAAAATATAGTGTTTTATGCGTAAAATTTATATTCTCTTTACCGTATGCCTATAAAATATATTTCTTGTATATAAAAAATATTTGATTTAATATAAAACATTTATATTTTATTAATATAATTTAGTAATTTTAATTTATTTAATTTATTAAGATAAATTTACTACGGGAGTATACAAAATTAAAATTATTTCCTTCATAATCAATTGGTATTCATTTTGATATATTTTTAATTCTTAAATAATGAAATCATATTATAAGCCTTATTTTTTCATAAGTATGTTAGTACTATTAAAAATTGATAATTAAAAATACAGGTTATATCTAACTATATATTAAATAATAATATTTTAAAAATATATTATTATCTGATAAAACTCAATTGTGAATGTAATGAAAGCTATCAAAGGTTCTCAATAATGTGTGTAAAAAAAATCCAAAAAAGGGTTTTTTACACCATAAGAGAGTTCATTATTTCATATAACTTAATAAAATATTTGATATTCACATAAATAAATCCAAAAATAGTGTTTCTTCATATAAAAAATCTATATTTAGTATTTAGTGAAATGATCAATATAAAAAATATTAAATTAATTCAAAAAAATTTCACAAAACATCAGGGTGTCACATTTTACCAACCATAAATGGAATTTTTCTCCTTAAATTCATCACTATTAAAAAAGATTAATACATGAAATTTTCTTTTATAGGAACATAAATAGTAAGAAATAATACTAAATCACCATTTAAAAAAGGATAATTTTGAAAATAATGGTAACCCAAATTAAATCATATCTGTGTTTATACATAGGAGAACATAGGTGCTGATTTGGGCAAAGTTGAAATGTGTAAATAATCATAGAGATTGATAAAGTTCACAGATCACTAAAAAGTGGGTGATCTAGAAAAGTTAGCAATCACAAAACAATAAACTAATGAACTATGAAAGACTTCATTAATATCATCAATAATTATTATAATAGGAAAACATTTTATTTCAATGCACTTTTCATAATGTTGAATAATCTTTATGAGAAGATATAATTACTTAGTTTTAGGAAAACTATAAAATTTTTCCCTTGATAATTTTACATTTATTATCTTATTCAATGAAATGATGTTGGATTTTTTCATTCCTAAAGTGTTAGAAAATCAAGTGGTCCAAAAGAAGAGTGATATATAATTCCTTATGTCTTTATCAAATCAAAAATATTAGCCGATGTTAACAGATATTCATAAGTCCAAATATAGTGAGATAATTATTTAATCTAACAAAAATTATCTAATGTTTAATTTAAACATTACATTAATGTATACCCTTATAATACTGCCAAATTATGTAAATCACAAACATTAGAAATAGGTTCACTAAATCATCTTGTCAATTATCTACCATATATCATAAGTTACTTCTTGGATTTTATATTCCAAACATATAAATACCTTAATCATGTATTCTCTTGAAACATGGTAATAACCTTAATTACCATATATCCTTATTGAATATAAGTGTGTATCCTAATTTGAAGTTTTATTGTGTATATTTATTATGTCCAAAAATGTTTCAATCTTCATCCAAGATAAAATAATTTATTTTTTTAATTAAAAAATTTAAACAATAGTAAAACATTATTCTGTTATTTAAATTTTAAACCCTTATTTTAAAAGGAAATTTATTTAATTAAAAACTATACGTAATTTATAATGATAAAATATATCATAAAATATATAAATTTTTCTTAGTTTTAGGTAAATTTCATTAATAATATTTATTATAGAAACCATCTATAATTTTCTTTAATTTTTCACATGTTTTAATTCAATATTTTGTTTTGATTTAAAATCATTTTGAAAATGTATCTTAAATGTAGGTAATTATTTTTTAAATATGTCATTCTCCTAAAGAGTTTCTAAAAAATGATTTATCAAAGCATAAAAATTAAAAAAATATTTCGATTGAAAATAATTAAAATATATTTTGAATTTATTTAAATAGGTTATGAAAATGAAAGGAATATCTTCAGAAAAAGGTTTTCTTAAAATAAATTTCAGCACTTGGTTGTTGAATAAGATACCGAGTAATGAAGAATGGAATCCTGAGTTCAATGGAAAAATGTACTATAATTGATACTTCTTGTGGTAACATTTTTTTCTTCTGATTTACCAATTATCATTTTAATTAATAAAATTTAAAATTTTTATAAATGATTTAATGAATAAATCTATCATTTTTTTTAAAAGATATTTATTCATCAAAATTAAATGGGTTTCCAGAAGGATATATTTATATAAAATATTTTATAAAGAATATTTATATGGAATTTTCATAGAAACCCCAAAGCTATATTTTTGAAGTTATTTACTTATCAAATAAATTATTTGAAAAAAATTATTTTAGTGGGGATTTTTAGTATTTCTAATAAAGAAATTATTATTTGTTTCTAGAACCCTTACTGGGAAATTTTACTCGTATCCCATGTTTTAAAATATACAACACTAGAATTTTATAATTTTTATTAGGGATTTCATCATTTAAAGAGTTATCATAATAGAATACAATAGGTTATTTTATAATTATTTTTGTAAACTTTGATATTATGTAAGTAATTATCCTAATCATAAAAAACCAATAATGTAAAAGATCCCATGTTGTGTAAAAAATGTTTTTTAAGTTATCCTTTATAAAAATAAGCATACAAATCATGTTTTAGTACCATATCTAGAAGTGTGGGTTTGGGATGTGATAAGACTTTTTTATTGATACAATTAGTGGATTGATACATCTTAATGATGAAAACTTTGCGTTTAAATATAAGTAACTGTAGTATATTCTAAAACATGATCCCCATTCCTAGTATTTTAAACATGACAAATCTTTCATAAAACTCGACTTTTTTAAATGGAATGTTGATAGAAACATGAATGTGAAAAATATAAGTATACATAACCTGATTTTTGTTGTTTTTGTTGATGATATATTTTTTATAAGTGATAGGGAAAATTCTAGTAATAAATTTTCTAAAAATATGAAAAGAAAATTTGAGATGTTAATGCTAAGAGAGCTTATTTTTTTATTAAAAGTTAAATTGAAAGTAATACACAATTTCATCTCATAATAAAATTATTCCAAGATTTTATTGCAAAATATTTGTATGTTAGATTTAAAGAGAGTATCCAATATTATTTTTGTTGTTATATAGTTGAGTAAAGATGAAGCATTTCATCTAGTGAACTAAAAGTAAATATGGATGATTATTGAAAACACGATCTCTATTTCAACTTCATTACTAGAAAATACAGGGTTTTTTTCATTGAAGAAATGAAAATTGAGTGATCTAAGGGAATCAGACATTCTAAAAAATTAGTTATATTAAAGGAACACCAATCTATGTTCTTGTGTATAATAACAGTAATGTGTAGAATTTTATTAGTTTCAAAAATAATTATTTTTCTAGAGAATCTAATGATTGAAAATTAACATCAGGAGGAACATTTATCATGTGGTTTTTTTGAGTTGACATGGTAAGATATAGATTTTTTTTATGTTGAGCACAACATAAGAATATTATGTAACTTACACCTCTGAAAACACACAACTGATGTGTATTAATGTTCAATTAGAAAACATTGGTGAGGATTTTGAAATACCATTTATGATTATTTGTGATAATGAGTTGTTTATTTATCTATCTAAGAATAACATGCGCGATTAAATAACAAAACACATTAATATAAAATATCATTTTAGTAAGGTTAATGTTGTAGGTTGAAATGTAATTCTTTTTTAAATTTCAACGAAGGACCAAATTTCTAAAATTTTCACCAATTCTATACCATGGGAAGGATTTGAATAGTTTGGGTTGAATATACACGTTTAGCATCAAATATTTATTTAATAATGATTGTAAATTTGTCACATTTTTCTTTGGATTCTATTCTATAAAGTGGAGAATAAGTACCACATTATTTTTACTATATAGTTTGTAAATTTAAAGTTTGTCTTACCAAACGAAGAGGTAGTAAAAGGTTGAGTTGATTGAGTATTTCAATATCATGGTGGAAAAATTACTTATCACTGAGTGATGTAATTACTTCGAAAACACTAGTTAATCCAAAACTATGGTGTAAATACACTCTCTCTGAGAATTTCATTGGCTTGATAAACATTGGAAAAAAGTTTTATAGAGATTATTGCCAAAAAAATACAAAGGGGAGATTGAAAATTCCATTTCATGATTTTTTAAGAATTTTTAATTTGATTAGACACCTTAGTTTTGATTGTTTTTTATTTATATAGAATAAGACTTATTATTTCTATGTATAATTATTGATCTATATTATTTAATAAATCAGATGACTCATTACTATTTCTAAATATTCATATAATCATATTTACTAAAATAATATCATGGTTCATGCTTCTGATTTAGGAATGTGATAGTTTTTTTGAAGTTATGGTTATACCTTCATGATTCTAAAAGATATTCACAGTTCTATTATTTCAAATATGAAGTTACCTTCTGAATAAAGGTTATTGGATAAAGTCTTTTTGACTAAGAATGATAAAAGAGACAATTTAAAACTATAATTGAATAAGAAATCATTGAATACTACAAGATATATAGGTAAAAAGTATTAATGGATATTTAGATATTAAAGTATATTTGGTAGAGTAAAGATTTTAGGATGTTATCAAATTCATTATAACAACTCAATATGATTGAAAAAATCATACTGGGGGATTAGTATGAACCATACAATCTATGTGGATCATCCAAAGATGTTTTCAGATGATTTATTCAAGTGAAGATGATTGAAATGAAAAAAATAATGATCCATAATATGGAAGAACATCATACTGAAAAATGTGATTTAATGAGATGGATGATTTTAAGACTTAAAATTGGACAGAATATAATGGATTAATCTCTATAAATTATTTTATCTGACACATGATGATTGGATAGATATATTCAACGTTATTGGATAAAACATTATTGATAAATTTATGTAAGCCTATCAGATATAAGAATAATGATATGAGTACTAGATGGAGAATGTTTGAGTATAAAAGATCTATATGATTAGACATAAAAGAACCATAAGTGGTCTCCATGCTCGCCAAGAGCCTAGGAAAGAACCCCAAAATTCTGAAAATGAAAAAATGGATGAAGCTGGAAACTGAAATCAGAAAGAACCAAAATATTGAAAACTGGAAAGCACCACTAGAATCCCTCAAGTTCCTGATATTTGAGCTCAAAAACCAAAATAAAATGTCTTGAAAAACAAAGAGAATAAAGGGAAAAAAATTTTAAAGATGAATATACAGAGGTGCCCCCAATTTTGAGGAATATTACACCAACAATCCCATTCGCACAATGAATTATGAAGCCCATTCATGATTATGAAATGTTGAAATTTTTGAAAGTGGTTAAAATGCTAAACATTGATATCCCATTATTCGAAGACATGATTCAAATCCTGTCATATCTGAAATCACTCAAAAAAATCTGTTGAAACAAAAAGTCATTGGATGAATTTTCCACTAATTTCATAACATTTGAGTGTAGTGAAGTCATTCAGAATAGGATTCCTCTTATGCTTCAAGACCTAGGAAGTCTTTTTATCCCTTTAACCTTTGGGGATAATGGTGGTATGTTCAATTGTTAGTGTGATTTGGGTGCTACTATTAATCTGATTCCCCAATAACTTTTGCAGCACCTGAGATTAGGAGTTCCCCAACCCACCACTATTGCGTTACAGCTTTCTGATAGGTCCATTACTCATCCATTGGGAAGGTTCTATAATCTATTAGTGGGAGTAGCCAACACTTTTTTCAAGATGACTTTCTTATCATTGATAATTAGTGTGACAATGAGGTTTCTATTTTTCTCGATAGTCCCTTGGTAGCCATAGGGGGAGCTTTGAAAAATGTGTCTAAGGGGAAACTAATTTCTAATATGGGTGAACAGAAATAATAACTTAATGTATATAATAATATCCAAGAACAAACCCACCCAATCTTCCACAAATATGAGATATTATTTTCTTGAGAGTAGTTTTTATAAGTAGGAAGTGGATTTTCTATGAATGATAGCTGAATTCAATAGTGAGCATAAAATACCTACTACCGCTTGCATGGGGATAATCTCAAGTAAGCATAGCGATTTTTTTGATGAGTATGTGGAAGAATTATTGGAGAACCTATATGAGATTGTTTTGGAGAACATTCCTACCCTAAAAGAGGATTCTATGTTGGAGGAGATTTTTTTTGGAATCTCTATTGATGAGTAAGAAGCCTCCTCTACTGCCTTCTTCAAAAGGAATCATGAACACATTAGGCCACCCATTCCCAGGTGGATTCCCTCAATAATGTTTGCACCCACCATTGAACTCAAGCCTCTCACTAACCATATAATATATTACTTTTTAGAAGACAGTTACACCATTACCATTATCATTTCATCCATCCTGTAGGTGAGTCAAGAGAAAAATTTGCTTATGGTTTTAAAGAAATACAAGTCATTCATAGCCAGGTCGATTGCTGATATCAAGGGGATAAGTCCAACATTCTACATTCATGAAATTCCCATGGAACCTGAGTTTAAGCCTATAATAGAATCCCAAATAAGACTCAATCCCAACATGAAGAAAGTTGTGAGAGCAGAAGTTATTAGGTTTCTTTATGCTGGAATAATTTTTACTTTTTCTAATAGCCCATAAGAAAGTCTTTTCCAGGTGGTTCCCAAAAGGAGTGGATTTACAATGGTCATTAATGGAAAGAATGATAAAATCTAGACAAAATCAATGAATAAATGGAGAGTTTTTATAGACTATATAATGTCGAATGCTTCCACATGAAAGGATAGCTTTATCATGCCATTTTTTGATTAAATATAAGAGATATTGGAAGGAAATGAATTCTTCTTCTTTCTTTATGGATATTATGGTTACAACCACATTTCCGTTACACATGAGGACCAATTGAAAACCACCTTCACCTGTCCATTTGGGGAATTTTCATACTGGAATATTCCCTTTGTCTTGTGTAGTGCTCCTACCACTTTTCTTAGGTGCATGATGACAATTTTTTCAGACAAAATTGAAAGGATAATTTAAGTGTTCCGAGATGATTTTTTATGTTGTGGTAAATAACTTTGAGAACTGTATGAAAAATATTGAACTACTGTAAGAAAGGGGTCAAGAGACCAATGTAGTCTTAAACAGGGAAAAGTGCCAATTCATGGCCACTGATGGAATGGTTTTGAGAACCAAAGTTTTTAATAAGGGGCTGGAGGTCGATAATTCTAATGTTGAGGTAATACAAATGTTACCCCCACCTAAAAATGTCAAAGGAATCAGATGATTCTTGGGTAATGTTGGGATTTACAAGAGGGTCATTGAGGAATTTTTTAAGATTATTAGGCCCCGTGTGCTCCCTACCAGTTAAGGAAACACCCATGGTCTTCAATGAGAAATGTCTAGAGGCCTTTAATCTACTCAAGGAGAAGTTTACTAATTCACCTGTAGTCACTACTCCTGACTGGAATCATCCCTTTGAGGTGATGTGTGATGCTAGTGACATTGTAGTAGGAGTTGTGTTAGTGTAGAGAATGCATAGGAAACATCATGTTATTTACTATGCAATCAAGTTTCTAGATGATTCCCAGAAGAATTAGTCTACCACAAGAAATGAGTTGGTTGTTGTGAATTTATCTTTGGAAATGCTCAGGCAATACTTGATAGGATCAAGCATAATAAATTTCATAGATCATTATGCCCTAAAGTACTTTTTGGCTAAAAAGGACTCAAAACCCAAACTCATGAGGAGGAACTTGCAGTTACAAGAGTATGATTTAGTAATTAAGGATAAGAATGGGGCTGAAAATATAGTTACAAGTCACTTTTTCTGATTTCCCAATACCCCAAGTAAGGAATGAAGATAGATCAACACTTCTTTCCCTGATGAACAATTATTTTCTGCCTCTGTGCAGCAGCCTACTTGGTTCAGAGACTATGCCAACATTTTTTTATATGGAGTCATGCCCAAGGATCTCTCACACAACTAGACGAAAGTGTTTATTTTATAGATGAAATATTATATATGGGATGGCCCTCTTTTCTTTAAGAGATGTTATGATGGGATTTTGAGAAGATGTGTGGTTGAGGATGAGATTTCTCCCATAATTGAGAGCTGTCATTCACCACCTTGGGGTGACCACCATTTGGAGAACAGAATTCGCAAAAAGTCGTACATGCTGGTTTCTATAGTCCAACATTGTTTAAATATGTGAGGAGTATAGTTATTGGATATGAGAAATGTCAAATTATGGGATTTTTTTTGAAAAGGTAGGAACTACTACAAAAAAGGAATTTTGGTGGTTGAAGTCTTTGATGTGTGGGGATGGTACATCATGGGACCATTTTCATCGTCTTTTGGGCATGAGTGCATTTTGGTTATAGTGGAATATATGTCCAAGTGGGTTGAGGCAATAACTCTTCCCAATAATTCAGCTGCTAGTGTTGTGGAATTCATCAAGAAACACATGTTTTCTAGGTTCGGTGCGCCTCAAGAATTCATCACTAATAATGGGACCCAATTCAAGAATTATAAGTTCAAAGGTTTGATGGAGAAATATGGGTGATCATATAGGACATACACCACTTACCACCCATAGTCCAGTGGGAAATAAAACAGTTTCAAACAGAGAGCTTAAACAGATTTTTGATAAAATAGTGTCTCGATCTAGAAAAGACTAGTCAAGGAAGATTGATGATGCCATTTGGGCCTATATAAATTCTTATAAAACTCTTATAGGGATGTCACCATATAAGCTACTCTTTGGAAAAACATGTCATCTACCTGTTGTGTTACAATAGAAATCTTATTGGGCTATGAATGCTCTTAAATTTTATTTTAAGTCTGTTGGTGAGGGGATATTGTTATAGCTGAGTATAATGAAGGATATTCGAAGAGAGTATTGTGAGAATGATGAAATTTACAAATATATTGAAAAGGCTATTCATGACTCAATCATTAAAAATAAGATTCTCAATGTTAGTGATATGGTCCTACTTTTCAATTCAATATTGATGTTGTTTCTAAGAAATTTGAAGTCAATGTAGTCCGGACCCTTTACCATTGGTAGAGTTTTGGTTAATGGAGCTATTAGTTGGAGAAGAGAATCGACCTTTCTTAGTCAATGGTCAAAGGATAAAGCACTTCTTTGATGGGTAGCCAAATTTCTTGGCTGCCATACCTCTAATGGAAGAATGAGTTGTTTCAAGTCTAACTAATGTCTATAAACTCAGTGTTTAACGGGCTCTAACCCATGGATTCTTAGTTGTTTTCCTTTTATTTTTTTTATCTTTAATAATGTTAACCCTTTCTTCTTTTTCTATAGTTTAACCTCACAACTTCTTGATAGTGCCACATGATTTATTGTTGTTTTAGAGAGAGAGTTTTTACTGCCAGAAACATGGCCATGAAATATCAAGGTAGAAATCCATTGAATCATATGGATAACATTTATTTCTACTCACTCCCTTGGGTTACATATCTTGAACTTAAAACTCTGAAATCTTGTTTTACTTATTTGAACATGCAGGTTCATGAATAGGAGTAACCACCTAGTACTGTTGTAGAGGGTATATCTATGGAAGTCATTGTTAAAAGTCTAATAATTTAGGGAAGTGTTATTCTTCCTTTTTACAATTTTTATTTCCTATATAATTTCACTATGAATTAAGTGTGGGGACTTCCCCCTGACCTGTGAAATGTGTACTGTGTTTATTTTTTGGGAGTTTGCCTTCTAATATCTAGAGAGTTGAAAAATTATTTTGAGCTGATTTGTGAAACATGATTGCACCCACTACATTAAATTTCATTATACTTCTACTGCACATCACTGTTAATCATGCTACTATTTTATGTACATTGAAAATATCATTTTTCGTCTCATTAAAAATTTAATGCATGAACATTTTATGAATAGAACTGAAGTTATTGCTGGTGATGGTAGTTGGGATTGGGTTCTTCTATGTGTCTATATCTTGAGATTCTACATTGGGGTCAATTTTGGGTTTTAAGTGTGGGGAAGAGGGGTCATTTTAAAATCATTTCATATTCCCCCTTCTTGAACATGATGTTTGTGTTTTTTTATAAAAATTATCTAACTTTTTCAAAAAAAAGGTTCAAAATTCGTTCAAAAAAATTTCAATTTCATTGATCACTTTATAGTCATTGGAGGTTCACTGATACTTCAATTATGTCCTGTCAGTGGATAAATGCTTATTGGTTGTTGGGATTGGAATTTTTTCAGTAACTGTTAAGCATGAGTGATTTCTGAGTGGAATTGTTCACTTTCTCTCTAAACCTTTCTATTTAGGAACTGAGGATCGGAGTGTGACAGTATATGTTTTGTGGGATGATGATCATGACATAGAGTAACGTGATGTTCTCAATAGAACCTAGGAAACTCAATTATTTATTATAAAATATTCAATCACATTATGAAGTCAACTTGAATGATTATTAAATAAGTCATTTTTAACTGGAGTAAAATGGAAAAATGGTATCCCACGGTGATTATCTGAGACAAGGTGCATTGTGTGATTTTATGTGAATAAATTAAGCCAATTTTAATATTAATAAGATATATTCATAGTGCTATGCACATGGAATTTGGATGGAAACAATTAAAATATAGTGGCCTTGTTAAAAATGAACTCATTAAGGTGAGGGTAATTTTTAACCCTGATGAAGAAGGGAGCAATAGACTTGGTTAATATTCATTTGAGTTGAGCCAATAAGGTGATGAAATTAATTAAATTTAATGTTTGAAACCTAAGGGAAGGTGAGAATGGAATTTTCCCTTTGGTTATGTTTTGAGTTCCACTTCACCTGACCTATCAACACTCCTTTAATCAAAACATGAATTGAAAATTGAATTATGATAGTTAATGATTACACAAATGAGGCAAGACATACTTGATAGTGTATGAATTTGTGACACTTTTTACTTCCAGTTGGTATTCGAGGCTAGGCAGGAAATAATTTTTGAAAACCTTTGGATATCCTAACCCAAGGATTGGTACAGCTCTTCTAGGTACTAATGTTTAATCATGAACTCTTTTTTGAAATGAAACTCAAAAATCATCTTCCAATTTTAAATTCAAAGGCATGTACTTGTTTGAGGACAAACAAATGTTTATGTGTGGGGAGTTTGATATGGTAGTTTTTCACTGTATACTTATAACTGTGGCACTGTTTCATCAACGAATCAGTGCCATAGTCTTTCATCCACCCACCGTCCCCCGCTTTTACACCATTTCCCTTCTCAAGATGCCACCATTTCACTTATTTTCCGTCTCACCCTTCCACATTAGCGAGCTCTCATGCCTCCCCATTCATACATCTCTTCCCTATCCATGAATCGTTGTCACAACATTAAAATTTATAAACCCACAAACAGAAGTGGAATCAAATAATCAACCAATTCAAAGATAGTAGCAGCACAATCAATGTTTATCACAGAATTTTCTAACTCTAGTAGGAAAAAAATTGAAATTGAATCCAATAAATCAAAATAATAGAAACACTATGATAACTAAGAACTAGAAATTGGATTTCAAATGGACATGTGTTTTTGAATCTTCGCCTTTTACTGGCTGCCACCGGAGAAGCTAAACCTCACGTGGGCGTGATGTCATCCACCGCACCCCACCTTGCCGCTATGCGATCACCGTCCAACATGGATTCCCCTCATTGTGACCCTGTCTCTTCCTTTTCTCAGCCTCACTCCACTTCATCGCTCCATACAGCAAGACCCCCTAAACCCCAAAGCCACCATACCTTTAGCAGTCGTGACCCCATCACCTCACAACTATCAATCAAATTTTTACAAACTGGACCCTACAACACTACACTTGCTCTGAACCACTTCCCACACATGCTTTGGCATGTGCTTCCTGCTTCGCATTGGTGGTGTCACTCCCATTCACCAATAGGCCATGACCTCCTACCCGTCCTCCTGAATCTACACCCAGAACCCTGCGTCGAACCCCTTTCTCCCCTCTCTTCCACGCCGCACCCCTTCCTCATCCTCATATTCCATTTTTTATTTTTATTTTATTATAACATATAATATATATATATATATTATGTATTATATTTCATATACAATATAATAATAATAATATGTATATTAATAAAATAATATAAGCTTATATATATAATATTAATTTCTTATATATCATAATAATATGTGATTTTAATTAAATATAATAGTTATTTTATTAATAATAGAATTAAGAATTACAGAATATATATACTTATAAGAATTTTTTATGTATTATATATATATACATTAATAATCATTTTTAGTGATATAATATATATTATTTTTATATATTAGTTTAATTATCTGTCTCATATGTGTTTTTTGCAGAGGGAGGGTTGTAGCTCGCCTCACACGCACTCATCATTCAGTTAGGAGAAAGTATTCTAGTTAACAGTGTGGGAGACCTTCAAATGTGAAATCTCTACTTGGAGGCTGGGGAACAACATAGATGAGGTTCTAGAGACTTACATTACTGCATCATTAGCATTAATCACGGGAACTATATCATTAATTCTCTAGGGAGGAGGAGGCGGGATGGGGATTCATCGATCTATCTAGAGAGGGGTGATCGGGCATCAAGAGATCCAGCATTCAGTAAGATTGGATGACACTTTTCAACGGATACTTAAATCATGATTGCACTTCCATCCATCGAGAGAGGATCGAGTGATCCCTATAGTTTAAAACATTATATAGGGAGAATATTAGAGGATCAGAGCAGCAGATCAGCATTTCATACCTCGATTCCCAGGTCAGGACATCAGGTAAACTCCAGCGCTGCATCCACCATCAAGTAGCTGGAATTAGATATTTTGGGAGATCAAGCAGGGAGATTTTCCTTATGATATGTTTTTCTAAATTAAATTTCAACTTAAAATTAATTGATTCTAATTATATTTTTGATCTGAATCCAACCATTATGTTCGTCTAAAATATTTGGGAGGGGGTAAGCTGGCTGGTTATATTTTTTACTTTGATTCACGCACTGCCTCATTTTCTGGAATTTCTCTCTCACTGTTTGTGGAATGGATTTATTATCAAAACAACAAGGTTGAGTGAAAACAGATTTTATTGAATTTTAATGAAAACTATTTAAATCTAAGGGAATCACTGACAAGTGATCCATGGTTAAATGAGATAGACCCATTTAACTCAACTAAAAATTTGATCTCAGTGACATCTGACTATTTCACACCATTAGATGGAACAACTTTTGCAGTCGAAGGACTCTAAGGGTTATTTCATCATAAACAGATCAGATGACAAATCTAGCCATTTAACTTATGTCAGTTCCATATTAATTAAAATTTAGTCCATGAACAAGGAAAACCAATATCATATCATCCAATGGATTTTCCCCCTAATCATCTATTGGTTTTGTTCACCACAATTTATCCTTTTGTCTTTTTTTCTTCCATGCACTCACCAGTTCACCTTCCCTTCCTCACACATAGATTTTTACTCACTCCACTTCACTCCAGTACCACCATCTGATTTATTTTGTTTTTTTGTGTGTTTTTGTTTAGATTATTTTTTTAGATCATCAAGATCAACATTAAGCTTCTGTTTAGTTTGACCGTATCTCTCCACTATTTTATGTAGTAAGTAGGTAATAAATTTTAGTATTTCACATGTTACCAATGACACACAAGTGTGAAATTCCCAATTTTGAACCACTATTATATAATGAATTCTATTATTGTTTGAAATGAAACTATTAATGTAATATTTTAGTTTCCAATAGGAAAATACAAGCATCAAATGAAGACATTTTAAGCATCTCTTTGAAGAAAAGAATGGTGTGTAATTTTAAAACATATAAAATAATATATTTCCAAATATTTAATTATATATGGGCATATAAAATAATTAAAATTAATTTATGAGGATGAGAAGTTTATTTTGAAGTAATTGTTAATAAATATTAACGAATATAAAGAGATAAGGATCAAATTTTTATTCATATAGACAAAAAATTTCGATTAATGGAAATAAGAATATAAAATAAAACATCAACATTGTGACAATTAATTTGATTATAAGAAAATTAAAATACCTTTAGAATTGCATATTATATTCATACATAGTGAATATAAAATCATGAGGAATTAATATTCAACAATACCATTATAATGAACATATGTAACCTAAAATAATAATAAAAATTGTATTATGTGAGAAGTATTGTATGAAACAATGACATATTAAGAGAATATAACATAAGAAAGTTTTTCAATATGGATCATGGGTAAATACCAAAATAGATAAGGGTGAGAAAAATTAGATATATTTTAAATTTCCATGCCTTTGTGCTTTATTTCCAAGTGAGATCCATGTCCACATCGTTCTTTTTATATCATAGTTACATATCGTTGGGTTTCATTTTCATCAGAGCACCAATTTTATATAGTTTATTTTTTTATAATGAGAACGATGCCCTATTATTATTTACTCCATGTGATTGAAAACTACTCCTAAAAATCAATATAATAAATTATTTCATATCAAACCCAATTTTAGGTTGACCAATAATAAATGTTCTATCCAATGATCCCTCCGATATATCCATATTATCTATAATAAATTCATCTATATAATCACATGACAGATGATAAATCTAAGAAATTAAAAAAACAAACAATTATTGAATTAATTTATTACATAATATGTTGAAATATATTTAAAATGATATTTGATTTAAAACAAATATTAAATAACTTAATATAAAAAAATATCCACTACAATCATATTTAATTTGAAATACTATAAAATATAAATAATTTTTTTAAATAATCAAGTATAATTATAACCTAACAGGATCTCAACTGGGTTTATATATATATATAAATGAAAAAAATTCTTGTAAAGATAGATAATTATTTTTAACTCACTAATGTGATTTTTAGATGTTTATAATAATAAAAATCCTTAATTGAGGGGAGATCAATGAAGGAGAATAGAGGGGAGGCCACCACTTAGGTTATGTTAGATTAGGGATCGTGAGTGTGGTGGGGAGGAAGGGATAATTAGTGTGTTATGTGAAAAAAATACACCCACGATTTTTAAAAACCCATCGCTATAGGATGGAATATATGAATTATTTGTTAAAACCATTCTTAGAGGATTATATATAACAATGGTTTTTACAAACCATTGCTAGAGATTATTTCTAGGAACATTACACCAACAATTAAACTAAAAAATTGGTATAATGGTGTGGGGATAACCACATTTTCTATTTTTGTGGTTTTAATGTGTTAATAATAGAGGATATGTTGTGGACTTTTATAAGTGAGGTGAGTGTCACACTTTTAATATTTTAAATGAAAAATGTATAACCATGTTTTTAACATACCATAATGGTCCAAAATAGAGTATTATTAATCCTTCTACATGATAAGGTATAAATATGGATTGAAAATTGCTGTTTTTTCATGTTATTAAGTAACTAAAACCCTTATCTATTTAGTTTAACCCCAAATAAGTCCATTTTCCCTTAACCATGGTAATTATATTTTACAGTCATCAATATTAATTATGGTCAAATATTAAATAGAATTTATTATAAAATAAAAATTATTTTGAATCCAAATATGAATTCCATTTTACCAAATTAAATTCATATAATTTAGAAAATTAAATTTAAAATAAATCTTATAGATTAGATGAAAACATGGCTTTTAAAGAAGTGTATTTTTCAAGAAAAGAATGATTTTATATTAACTTTATGATTAATAAATATCATTCAATGAATATAAATTAATATTTATTGATATATAATATATATATATTTTTTAAAATATTCTACATTTTTATTTTCCTTCATATATTATAATGTTAAAATATTATGCATTTTAAAACAATTGTTATAAAAATCATATTTTGAAACAAAAAAACATATACTATAATCCAAAATCAAGTTGATTAAAAAATAATTTTCTGGATAAAAGAAAACTAAGTAATACATAAGTAACTATAAATCATATTAAAAACATATTGTTACTTTTAAATTAATTAATTTTTTGAAAATAAAATACATTTTTACAAAATTGGTATTTTTCACTATTCACTGAATATTTATATTTTAAAAAATATCCTAACATTTCACCAATATTAAATTTTGATATGTTGATTTGAAAAATGAATTTTTTTTTCAAATTAAAATTATATAATTTAGAAATGTATCTTTTAATTAAGACCATATAATAAAAGATTTTAATTAAAACTATTCCCTTTTTTATTTAAAAATTAGTTAATAATGTTATGATGAATAAAAAAAGAAAAGTGATTCATTATATCATCACCTAGGTTTTTAATTATTCTCCCATTTTGGAAATTTCATCCACAAAATTTTATTAACTTATTAAATAAGTTGGTATATCTTTACCTCATAACATTTTCAGATTCTCATGTTCCCCCATCAACCTTTTGTTTTTTTCCATAAACTCTAAAACTAGTAAATCACATTGTTCCAAAAAAAAAAATTATCTATAGTAAATAATAATATTTGGATGTCCCTCATAAGAAATATTCTCTTCCAACTAAAATAATTTGGCACTCAAAACATGAGATAAATATGGATCATATTTATTTAATATTGAAACAACAAAAACATTGTGTATTGGGGATAAACATGGACGCAAAGCCACTCAGTAGGAAACTAATCCATATTTATATAAGATTTAATATGTTATAATGAACCTTGGATATATATTTTCAATTTTACCAAAATTAATAATAATTATCCATGGATATACATTGAAAATTGTAACCACCAACCTCAAAAAAAGATCATTCCTTCTGTTATCAATAAAACATTTATTCCTACTCTGAGCCGTCATCATATATTGCTGAATCTTCTTCACATTATCCGAAATTTAGTCTACTAACACTATTACCAAAAAAATCCTTTATCCTACATCATACCAAAAACCTATCATTCAACAAATCATTATATGTAATTTAATAAATGGCACTATCTGCAAACTAGAATTAAAACTATTGTAATAAAAAAATCAACCAAATAAATATGATGGCCCAAATTCCCTAGTAATGCATTGAAAAATAATAAATAATTTATTCCAATGACTAATTTTATTCTCATACTATCTATCAGATTGTGAATTAAATGTTTTACTACAATTTTATATAGTATCAAGTGAATTATAAATGCCTATTGAAAAATTAGTAATGAACACGTGATTATAGAAATCATAAAATGTAGAGAGGCACTCTATGTAACCTAAATATATCCTTTACATAAATTGGATAAATATTTTATGAAGAAATTATATCTCTAATGGGAAGGAAATGAACAAATATATTTATTCGATCAATAATAATCCGTATCGAATTCTTACATAGAAAATTATTTGGTAATCCCACCACATAATCGATTAATAGATTTTCCAATTTCCACTATAGTACTGGAAATGGTTGAAACATTTCATTAGGTAATTTAAATTTTACTTTAACCAACTGATAAGTCAAGCACTTCATTGTAATTTCATCAATATTTATTTTCAGAACATACCTCCAGAAATACTCTAGATAGTTTGTGTACATCTTAGTTTTTCACAAATGAATATGAAATTAGGAACAATGAGCATCACTAAACAACTCTTTATTCAACTGGGAATCACAAGGATCACATTATATATTTTAAAAACATAAAACAACTTATTAATCAATATTAAAATACCGAAACATACCCTTCTTAATGGATTCTATAATTTCTTTTAATGATTAATCTGACTTTTGAGCATTCATAATTCTTTATAACAAAGTCGACTAATGTGAAACCTAATAAAAAATAGAGGATTTCCCTCTATTGATAATATATAGTCCAAATGTTTTTAAATCATTAACCAAAATTTCACATTCCAAATGTAACATGGATAACGTAACATTATTATTTTTGACTCAAAGTATCCACAAAATGGTTTTAATTTCTAGGATAGTAATGAATCATGAAATAATAATCCATAATCAATACTATACATGTACTTTATATCATGTTAAATTATTTATTAGTTAATATAAAATAAAACATTTGTTATGAATATTCATTTCAATATTTACTCCATTAAAATGATGCCTTCAAATTTTTAAAGAACATAGCACAATAGCTAATTTCATGTCATGTATAGGGTGAATTAACTATTTATGTATTAACTAAAGTGAATGATAAGAAATTTCATTATAAATCTACATTAGCATAAAATATTTTCCATTCAATGAAGCATAATTGTAGATGATTTTGTTTCAATTTCTGTAATGCAGTCCCAAAAATGAATCATTCACCAGTCAACTTTTTTAGTTCTATAAATAATCATCACATTCATTTGTATAGATGAATTTAACAGATTTTCTATTTAACATAGTTAGTGGTAATGAAAATTGTGGAAAACATTCCACAAACCACTAGTATTAACTCACTAATTCATAAAAACTATGGATCCATAGGACATTTGTGGGTGTGTTCTATTCATAAATGACATTTTTAAAAGTGTTAAAATCTATTCCATATTGAGAAACAATATGTATAAGGACATAAATTTATTACAAAAAATTCAGACATGTTAAATATAATATATATTTTATTTTAATATACGGTTTTCAAAAAAATTCTTAGGCATCTTTTATATTCTTTGAAAATTTTAATATACACCAAAATTTCACCAGTAGACACAATAAAAAACATTTCCAAGGACTTATGGAACAAATTTGTTTATAATATCCATAAACATAATCGGTGTATTAGACAACCCAAAGAGAATAACTACATACCCATAGTGACCATTTCTAGTCCAAAATTCATTCTTCAAAATTTCATCCACCACTACCTTCAGGTGATTATACCTGAACCTCATATAACATTTGAAAAATACTATGTTCCCTAGATCTGATAAAACAAATCATTGATATTAGGTAAGTGATACCTATCCATAACATTTATTTAATCAATGTAACTATAATCAATGTAAAGTATCATTGAACCATATTTATTTTCAACAAACAATATAGAAGTACCTCACAGTGAAGTGATATGGATAATAAAACCTTTATCTAATAACTCATGCAATTTATTTTCTAATTCTAAATGTTATACTTGATTTACTGAATAAGGGGGTTTAAAAATAGACTTAGCATTAGGCACTAAGTAAGTAGTAAACATAACCCATCGATATAGAATAACACCGGTAAAAGCTTTAGAAAATACATCCATGTATTCATGTACTATAAGAATATAACAAATTAAAAATTCATCTTTGTCTTAAACAATATAAGATAAGTAAATTTAACTTATATCTCTAATACATTTCTCATCGTCTTATCATGTTTTCAAAGGCATTAAATCGGCAAATAAAACATTATTTTCTATGAAATATATATTAACATAATAATATGAAATCCAATAGATAGCCAAAATGATATCAATATCTACTATATAAAGTTCATCTTTTTTTAGGAAATACCATCCCAGTAATAAAAACATGAACATTCTTATGAATAATTGTTTCTTAAAAACTTTCATATAGATTTTTCACTAAAATTTCTATATTACATTCTTGAGGTGACAATTCCAATTTACTTTCAAATTTATCATAATTGAAATAATGAATAAATATAGAGTCAAAAGGGGTATTGGAATAATTCAAATAGAAAATTAACATATGTGTCGCCAATTCATTTAACAACCCATCATCAACCATATTTGTTGTAAAATATTATGAAATAATCTTTTTTAGTGTAATGAAAAACATTCTCACTGATTTTTAATTTCCATATCATAAAATGTTTTCATAGACATTATTATAATCCTATTTAAAATATATTAATTTTACTATAAATTTAATTAATGAATTATGGAATGTATTAGTCCAGTCATGTAAAATTGTGTATATACGTGGTCGTAGAGTATTCATAATTTTCCCTTAATTCTAGGAAATGTTTTTTCCAACAAGATTTATAGAACCCTGGAGAAATTATTCTCAAGGAAAATATCCTTAAATGTTTCCTATTCAATGGAATCAAGATCCACATTCTCTTTGGTATTCTTAAAAAAAGACCACCATCTATTAATTTGACCTTCAATATGACAAATGAGAAGAGTTACCTATAAACATTCCAAACATCCCATGAATTCACATATATTGTATTGAAAATTGATCCAAAATTTTTCTTCCACAAGTTTTGATGATCTAAAAAATGATGGGGTATTCTTTATCATGATATTCTTAACTATAGTCACATTACATTATGGTAGACTATTATCCTCTCTAAAGTGTATGAATTCATCATTTATCAATTTTTTACTAATTAATGAAGGAAAAATGGTTTTTTTCTAATTACAACAATCTTTAGAAGATTATTTTTAATGAAATTTTCCTCTCAGTGCATTCCAACTATAGATCCTATATTTAGTCAATGGGAAACCATCATGAATAGATATTTTTTAGATGAAGAAAAATGGTAATAATAAAATGATATATAATTTTAACATACCAACAATTTAAAATATTTCAGGGAAATAATATTATCATTATCCTAAACTATTAAGTTATCTAAATGGGACACTAATAAAATCTATAAGGTCCCAACCATAAACATTACATAATCTTGAGTCTTAAGTAAATAATTCATTTTCATTGATTTTAGTATCTTCTTAATAATATAAATTTAGATAATAATTTAATAACTCATATAAATATACTATATAAAGAAAACAAACATGTACAATTAGTATCTATTTTTTTAACTTATAAATTTTTTAAAAGAAGAGATGATTTCTTTTCTTGAAAACCCATTATTAAATTTAACCTGGCCTATTCCATTCCCTTAACCATCCTTAAATCCAATGAAATCCATTTAAAAATGTGTTATGTACATAAAAATCTTAGTAAGTTAAATAAAACGATGAAAAACCATTAGCATAATGAAAAACAATAATACCCATGAAAAACCATTTTGTAAAAACATATCTTTTTACCAAGAAATTGAATTATCATTCTATTAAAAATAAAATTCATATTACCATTTAAACAAATATTTCCATGAAAATTAGTTATAAAGAATAGAAAAATAATATTTCTTCCTTGGGAAATCATCTCAATAAACCCTTACATTAATATTAAAAATACTTTAAAAATTTGAATAACCATAATTCCAACTTCCAATATAATTATTTAGAGATCATATTCTTTATCCAATGAATTGGATCACTATCTGGTTGATGTCATCATATAATCTATAACGGGATCACAAGATACTATATAGATTCACCCATAATAAACAATTCTCAAGGACCACATCATGATTAAAAGTTTCAAACATGCAATATCTCATCATAAAACCCTAAAAATCATAGTTTCAAACCCATTTGAAAAACCTTTCTTGATATCAAAATACCTTAATAAAACCCATTTTCAATACCAAAATACACAAACAAGTGAAATGTGGTTTTTAATTTATTAAAAAATCAACAATTTGAATGGATTATATAAATAAAATAATAGTTATAGTGGTAGGAAAATTCTTTATCTCTACATGTGTTAAAAATAAGACATTCCTTTATAACTTCTCAAAATATTAAATATGAAACGTGTAAAAAAATATAATTAAAAAAATAAAAATATATTAAAAAGAAACATATAATTTTAATTATAAATATTTTATTTCCTTATGAAATCATTCAAAAAAAAATTTACAAAACATCGTCATGGATGAGAAAGAGTTGGAATGAAAACTTTAAAATATGATTTTTTAAAAGAATGAACTTTACCACTTGAACATTATTTGAATCGTAAGCCCTATGGAATGATAAAATTAATGAAAACATTATATATAATAATTTTAGAGAAATTAATTAGATAAAATAATAATGTTTCTGAATATATACCTCATAAAATATTATAGGTTCGTCACATCAAAATACGCCTCATTGAAAGGAAACTGAGATGAAGTCCCTTACCATAAGTATGACTCATCACATACGTTCTTTATCATCCTGAATAATAAAATTATATTAATTACTTACATGTTAAAAATTATTTTTAGGATTATTATTAATTTTATTTTACGTATTACTATTTTATATATGATACTTAATCAAATATGTTTACTTTAGAGGTTTTGACCATATTAAACTTATGTGTCAAAATTGATTTTTGTAGGATGAATATGGTTAATGTGGTCATTATATAAACCCCTCCATATTAATAATTATAACATAATTATTATATTTATATATAAATTATACTTATAAGACCAATAATTAATTTTTTTTGAAAAAATGATGTATGTTATAATCATAAAGACGATAGGCCATATGTATGAATGAGTAACATTTCAATTTTTTAATGATCATTATGGAAAAGAGTTATGTAAAATTTTATATATAAAAAAGATTATAATATCACATAAACCATATAATTCTTTAAATATACTTATATATATAATCCATGTCTGTTTTTTAGGAAAAGGGAGTCACATCACTTCGTGAAGGTTATAGTCAACACACACATAAACGACATTATCATTTCAATCAGTAAAAAGGTAAGAAATTAAATGATATATTATCTTTTTATGGAGGTTATTTATTTAATTAATCTCATAATTATTTCATTTATATTACATATATTTAATTAATTTATCCTTACTACCTTCTATGTGAAGCTAAATTGAAAAATAAATCACATCACTTCATGAGGAGGTAGTCCTTCATATACACAAGCGATGTTATCGAATCCCTTACATAATGTATTGTAAAATGGATTTTATTATATAATAACTCTATAGTTATAATTATGTTATTAATATATTATAAATACTTTATATTCATCATCATACCCAATTGTGAGATGTGTTGATGTAAAACGTGTTGCATCAGTTCAGGAATGGTTAATCCACCATACAAAAAAGCGGCATTATTATTTCTAATATGAGGGATGATTGGAATGATATAGATCATCAAAAAAACATAATAAAATATTATTAAATTATAGATACTTTTTTTTATATAATCATAAATAAATGCTATTATGAAGGATGTGGGATAATAAATAAAACAAAAACACATAGTTAATAATTTTACCACTTCTCGAACCACCTCTATAAGATTATACCTAATGTATTCCAAGAATGGTTTTATTACCAAACCATGGATTATAGGATTATAGAATGGACATGGTAATTTTATTTGGATATGTATTTTATGATCCAGTATACTTTTAAGGTGTGGATAAGAGATGGGAGGGGGTGGCATTTCCGATGTAATTTGAGTGGCACACTTCTATGTTTTGAAAAGAAAATTGTTTAATCCTGTTTTTCAATAGAAAAAGGGTAAAAAAATAATTATTATAAATAATTAGACATTATAAGATCTATATATGGGCATAAAATATTTTTATAAAAGTTATAATGTCACTTATATTCTTATACTTTTTTTGTTCAACCATCAATAAACCCATTTTAACTTTAACAATGGTAATTAATTTTTAATATTTTCACTAATCGTTATGGTAAGATATTAAGTTTTAATTATTATGAAATAAAATTAATTCTAATTCAAAATATGTAATCCATTTTAATAAATTTAATACACATAATCGATATAACAAAATTAAAAAAAACTATAAATGAAATGAAAAAGTGGGGTTTTAAGAAGTGTATTTTTCATGCAAAACATAATTTTATATTAACTCTAGGATTAATAATAAATATATGTATATAAATTAATATTTAAAAGTATATAATAAATAAATTTTATTTTAATCATTCCTAATTATGTATTTTCTTTATTAATTAAATTAGATAAACTATGGAAATTTTGAATTATTTTTCAAAAAAATACAATTTTTAAACAGGAAAACAAACTTATAACAAAATTGAATATAAATTTGATTAAAAATTCATTACATGGATTAAATATGACCAATTAAAACTTATGATTATTTGAATCATATTAAATATTTTTTTTGTAACTTTTAAATTTCTTAAGTCATTAGAAGGAAAATAATTGTTCTATAAAAATCGAATTTTTTTACTATTCACTTAAAAATAAATATTTTCCAACAAATCCTAAACATTCACCAAATAAAAAGTTTTCTATTCATATTTAAAATATTAAATTAATTTTTTTATAATAAATATTATAAATATTATAAATTAATTGTTTAAATGAAATATTATAATAAAACAATTTAATTAAATCTATTTTTTTATTTAAAAATTAATCAATATCTTTTTGATGAATAATAAATTGATGTTATTTAATATATAATTACATAGGTTGTTAAAAATTCTACCCTAATAGATTATATTTTATATTTTCCTTTTTTATATGAAATGTGTTCCCTTTTTGGAGTAGTGGATTATTTTTGAGTAAGATAATAGTTCTCTTTAATTTTCTCTAAATGGATGTAAACAATTATTGATTTTAAGTCCCATCTATACATATAAGAATATTTTTTTCTTTAGGATATTTTTTTAGATTAGTTCTTATCTATGGGTTTAATACATCAACTAATCCTAGTAAGGGTAATCCCATATAAATACCTTGTTTCATTTTATGATTTATCACATTCATTATTTTTGAGAGGTTTAATAGTATTTCAATAAAATGTGAATCAATGTAATTATGATGAAAAGATTTGTATTAATATACCATGATTCATCCCACATAATATTTTATACCTAAAGGGTTATAAAAGGATAGTATTTGTTCTAAAGGTTAACATTTAATATATTTTATATTTTTAAAATACATAACAATAATTGTGAGTCCCAATGGTTCAATTTTATTTTTTGAAAATAACATCCTATTATAGATAAACTACATCAATCTCTATCCATAATAATTAGAAAATTGGGTGTATTAATATATATTTTATAAATTTTTTTTTTGAAAAATTACCTCTATTAAAAATATACCATTAGAAGGCTGATACTGATGCCCAAAAAATCATCTTTCAATATAGATAATTTTATAATTTAATAAAGAAGAATGATAAATCATGTAAATACACACACATATTCATGTAAATTTTGAGATAAAACTATGGTGGTGGTAAATTTTTAGAGAAGAAAATTTTAATCTTTTGTTTAAAAATTACAAGTATTTTAAGAGTATATCTACTAAATTTGATAATGAATTCATGGATTATATGGATGTGATTGTGAAGTAAATTTGATGAATTTAGGATATTAATTTAGATTTATACATTCTGAAATTAATTGTAGATGATTTTCCCCATCTATTCAATAATAATGTTATCATGATCTTTTAAAAGGATCTAAATGTTATTCCATTGTATTACTTAGATAGAATTATTATTTCGTATGAGATGATTAAAAAATTGGATTATACCAAGGAAATGAAATTTTTTTGAGTGTTTGGAATGAAGAAAATTAAAACATTCAATGTTAAGAATTATATGAACTAAAAATTGGCTTTCATGAAATTTTATTTCAAACAACAAATAAAAAATGATGAGAGGGAAGATATTAAGAAAATATCTCAAAATAATGTTTCATGAAATTCATCATGGATTTTAGGACAACTAAAATTGGAGGTATGAATTGATGTCTTTTATGAATATAAAAAATATTTCTCTTTAATTGAATTACCAATAAAACCCCATTTACTTATTTACTGATAATTTTTTCCAATAAAATCTTTTGGATAATGTAATAAATAATGGAATTAATGAAAAAAAATTAATAAGGCTCAGCCAAAAATACAGACTTCATTCCATGAATGAATATTCAACCAAACGATTAGTTATTAACTATAACCAGTTATATAATTCAATAATTTCTATGTACCTCACTTAAAGTAATTCTGGCATCTAATAAGAATTCTCTCGTAAAATTCACACAAGGATTCATTCAACAACATATCAATGTAGTCATCCCATTGTGGTATGATCTGTATATGCACCCTATTTTAGCTCATTTTCATGGATTTATGCCATAAAAAATAAGAGCTTTTTTTAACCACTAATAAATTTATTATCAACACATCATCTCATTATACTTCTATATAATCATATATGATATCATTCTTATTAGATGTAATGTATTTTAATGTCTTTGGTTCATTAGGTATATTACATGTGAATGTATCTCTATATAGAGATCATTATCCAATATTATCAAACCCTTCTCACCTATATTTACTAATTAAACAGGATATCTCTTGATAAAAAAATATAGTACCCAAAAAATATTATAAGGATCGATACAAAGAATAAAACAATACAATTTTAGTGGGCCATTATGATGTTATTATTCATTATTAGTATAATAATATGGAAAAAAGCATTATGATATCAAAATGATTATGGGAATTTTATTCTTTATTAATTGTCAATACCCATTAGAAATTCTTTAAAAGGTTTATATATTATCTTTTAATTTGTATCGTAATCATTTTCTTGATTTATATTGGTGTTAGAAGAACTATTAGAAATCATATTCCATTTAATATTTTTCTTCTTATACATAGTTCAATAGATGATATTATTTTATTTACTTATAATATAGAAAGATCTTCAATCAAAATAAATTTCAATAGTATTATTCACATTTTCTATATCATTTTACTATATGTGATATTTTACCTCATTATGACATAATAATTATATCTCAAAAAGGTTTTCACTAATATAATAATATGCATTCCCTTAATTTTTCATTCCTTCTCTTTTTTTTCAAAACCATAGGAAATAATTTATTTTATAAAAATAAAGAAGGATCGACACCCAAATAATTTTCATCTAAAAAAACCATCTCTTAAATCCAAATCTCATACAAACACCAATGATATTTTATAAAAGAAACCACATTCAGATTTGAATCAAATATAAATTATTTTATTTTTGAGTAGTTACATATAAAAATTCAATATATTACTTCTTGAATAAATATTTCTAGAACAACCAAATTAACTAGTATACCCATTTATATTTAGTCACATCTCATTATGATATTTCCAAAATTTAACTTAGTAATTATGTCAACATCTTTTATATCATGATTTAAATAATTTTTAATATCCTATATTCAGGCTTGATATGTTTATCAATAATGAATATTTATTTGATCTTAAATTTATTAGGAAAGAATTACTAAAAGATATATTTTGGTATTTTTATATCAATGATATTCATGTAAATAAAAATCAAATATAATTTCATTAGAAATAATTAATTTTGGAAATATTAATTTTTTAGATATAAAATTACTATCCAAATCACATATATATTGATCTTCTATTTTCATAATTCTAATATCCACAAATATAAAATTTAATGGTTGTATTAATATTTTTTATTTGAATAAATTAAAAAAGGTCTATGATTTATCCCATGTGAAGTTATTTTGAATCTCATAATTTTAGATATTTTATATTTTTTCTAACACATATATATTACTGGTTCTATAATTTAATTTCATTTGTTGATGAATGGTGATGGATGTCACCAATATCAGTTGTTGGAACATCTTATATATAATAATAAAATATATAATGTGTTTTCTAATTATAATAATGAAGTATCAAATATAATAGGTTTATGATTAAACATTTATAAGTGGGTAAAATATATTTTATCTGAATAAAAATATTTACTTATCAAAACAAACTTATTTTAAAAGTCAAAATATATTCTGAATTCTCAAACATCATACATGACATGATATTTTAAACAACATATTATTAATTTATTACATGTTCTCAACCATAATACATGTATTTCAAATGGTATATGTGATTTCCAGAAAAACATACACATATGTACAATGAATTTTCTAATTTTTCCATTCTCTAACTCAAGAATAATAATTCATAATTTCATGAAATCTGCATGAAGAGTCCTAAAATTATAACATGGACTCCTTAATGAAAAAAAATCACATCAAAACACCTAAAAATATACTATATGTAATTTTAATAATAATAATATTTTTTCCAAGTAATAATGAATTAAAGCTTATATAATTCAAAAAACATAATATTTCTCATGAACTACACTACTCTATCCTCGTTAGTTTCATGTAACACCTAAAAACCATTATCCATGTGATTTTTCTCATTTATTTAGGTATATTTCATGATAAGAAGAAAAGTGAGAGATTATTTAACATTTTGAATGATTTCTTCATAATTCCAAAATTGTTTAAATATTCTAAGAAAATAATAAATTCTATCAAGAACTATATTGAGAAGATGACACCATATTTCATGAGAAGATTTATAGATAATTATTTGGTGTATTATGAATATATCATAGATTTATTAAATAATCGTTGACAATAATCTAATTGATAATATATATTTAAAATAATCAAAATCACATATTAAATAGAACTTCAATCCCCACTTTATCTTGTTAATATATACATTGATATTCTAAATAAAATAAAATGTATGGCTATATTCCATATGATGTTTATTCTTTCTCCACTACTTAATGAAAAAAAAATTGAGTAAATAGATTTTTACACCTCATTAAACATATAATCTATATAATGATTATATTATACTAATAAATTATTCATTATATAAGAAAAAAACATCACCACTTCATGTTTTCTTTAATTATATACACATGGCATGTCATCTGTAATTTTAAATGGGTTATCTTGGAGGGTTAAAAAATATATTTTTCAAATGTAACCTAGATTTTGATAAATATTTTCAAATAAAAAAATTGCTCTAAATTTCATCTACCGAGTTTTTATGGTAATATATTTTAACAAAGTCCATAAATCTATACTCTACTCAAAGAAACATAATAAAACATTCATGTTCAAGTTATTTTTCTCTCCAATTTATAGATGATCCCTCCACTTGATAAAATACATATTATAAATTTCAAAATAATTCTAGCTAGAAGGAAAAGCATATGAATATTTATTTACGATAAAATAAAAATAAGAGAAGGAAAATAGATGTGGTCAAAAAAGAAGATTTCCCTCATCCATAAAATTAGATATTTAAAAATATAATAATATGATAAATCATTATCAAAATAATAATATTTATAATTTTCCCACCAATATTGATAGTCACTTTGATTTAATATCACATGGCTCTCGACACTGGTCTTTATTGACAGCTAAGAGCAAGATTTGGTAGACACAGTCATTGGAATGTTTGAATAGTCCTTCCACTGTCTTTTATTTCTGAGTTCAAAAGAAAATCCTCATTATCAATCACCTTTTCTATACATGTATGATAACATTACTTAATGCGACATGTCCACTTCCCAGAGCCTTAGGGGAGTTTTTTTATTTTACCTTTCATACTAAAAAATATTCCCCCACTTATTAATGATTATTAAGGACTTGATGATATTCCGGATCTCCTCATGTTAATTAATATTTTTTATCAAGAGGGTTGAGGTCACCATCATGTGGAGCCTGATCTAACAGAATAGGTTCCCCTGGTTGTATACATCCTTTCCCCATTAATTTGTGTTTCTTATTAGTGTCCTCCAAAACTACGCACTGGGTAGCCTCACAAGAAGGTTGTGCAACAAGATAGAGCTCCTCCTGAACCTCACCTTCCTGGTGGCAAACATATTATTTTGATGACTCTCACTGCATGTCCATGCCAACAACCAAAGAGTCATCCCCAATCAAAGAATCATGATATTTACCCTCATCTTTAGAAAAAAAAACTCCATTGTCACTAGCATTACAATTACCCAATTTAGCATGTCCCTTTCCCTTGTCTCAATTCCTATATAAATATTCACAATTACCTTTCAAATAGAATAAGGAATAAATCATCTCACTGTTATAATTATCCTTCAAGTGCCTGATTATCTTACATCCAACAACACATAATAAATTTAAAATATTTTTACTATAATGATAATATTAGGTGAAAATAATATTCTACTAGGGTTGTCATTTATGTCAATAATAATATTTTTCCAGGGTAGTCCTGATCTCATATTTCAAAAAAAATTATGTTAACTTAAAACGTTACCATATTAATTATTTCTCCCCCTATATATTATTTCAAATTATCATTTTTCATGTCAATGAAAAATATGCTTCATGTAGATATGATGTTATTTCATGTATTATAAAAATTTGAAATGAATTATAATTGAAATAATACCCATGATGGTTATTTACAACGACTGTACAAACATCACTACCTCTATTGATTATTCACAATTATCATCTTCAGTATCATATTTTTAAATAAATTAACCCCTGATATGGGATTATGTTGGAAATTCAATACCCTTTAGTTTTATAACTGGTTATTAGTCTTTTTATCAACCAAAATTTATTTTTCTTTTCATCTCTAAAATATCTTTTTTATTGGATTAATATTTCCTTATTCACTTTCAAAACCTATTATATTTGATTCAACATTGATTCATTTTCTGTAACACCCCGATATTTTATGAATTTTTTTTAATTTGATTAATGTCTTGTGTTTTACGCAACACCAAAAGGAGCTTGCACAACAAACATCCTTGATTTTCCTTTCATTACACGTAATCGCGACCTTCCTCAATAGCGTGTGTAGTACGCTGTACCGAGTTTCACTAAACAACGATATGCTATTAAAATATTATTAAAACTAGCCGTTATGAATAGTAATAACCACTTTTTGAAATTTTGTAAATTTTATTTTTCAAAATGGACTTCATTTTTGGATTCGGAATATCGAAATTAGCTTAGGGTTAAATTTTGGTACTTTTTGGATAACTTTCATTTTCTGATGAATAGTGAAAATTACTAAATTTTAATTAAAAACAACCTTTTAATCAAAATAATTAATAGTGATAAATTATTAATTTGAGTGTTTTTAAAGTATATTTAGAATATATTTTTACAATTTAATACAATGTTGGTCATTGGATGTAATTTCACATTTATACTAGACATAAACAAGTGTCAATCTTTTGATAGTTATTATCTCTTAAAAACACGCTATTTGTTTTGATGAAGGGAGTTAATTTTTAAATTAATAAATGCAACTGATATGTTTTTAATTTGAAAAAAATAGACATCATTTTTGAATTCATAATATCAAATATAGCTTAGGCCTAATTTTTGGTATTTTTCTGGAAACCTTCATTTTTTCATGAATAGTGAAACCACTAAGTGGTAGTTAAAAAAATGCATTTTTCATAAAAATTAATTTTACCGCTTCTGTGAGTGGAATTTCAAAAAATCTTAGAGACAAGATTGATGTCAGTAAGTAAAATTTTGTTCAATGAGATTAAAATAATTTTTGGTGAATAGTAACTTTTTACTTTTTTTTACCACGGTTAAAAGTAAATATGGTAATTAAGGGTAAAAATAATATTATTATTACCCTAACACATGTCCTAATTCTATTGAATAAGTTTAATTCGACCAAAAACATCTTTAGGAATAAAATATGACCATTTAGGCCCACATGGATTAGATTAGGACATTTATTATTAATTTATATAAAGAAGGGGTAAAATAGTTAAAATCAAAGTTTAATAACTAAATAATTTTTAAATATAAAGTTATACATAATATAAATTAGACTATAAATATTAATTAGAAAGCTAAATATATTTCCTACATAATGATATTTTATTTGTAATTTTTATACATTAAAAAAAGGTAATTTATATATGACACAAAGATGATGCAGTAATTATCTTATTAATGAAATATTGACATAATTGGTGTTATAAATACCCAAATAAATGTAATTTAAGACTTTTTATAAATTAAAATGATTTTATAGGATAATATGACATGTTTTATTGATTTATTTAACTTTTTTCGAACTAATAATTATGTTATGATTTTCACAAAAATCAATTCCAAAATAGTGTCAAAATTGACATAAAATAGTTTTTAAAACAAATATTATATTATTAATTGTTATTTTATTCCTAAAAATCTATGGTTCGGCCAAATGACATATATAAGGCAATATATATTAATTATAAACAACTTGGGGTTCTTTTGGCTTGTTATATAATGTTTATTAACCTTATAGTGTAAGAACACAAAAAGACACGGTAAAAGTAAAATTATCTAACTTAAAGAAAAATATAAATGATAAGGTTAAAATAGGATCTTAAACATGTATAAATTATATTGGATGAGATTATTTCGACCCATACCCACCTTAGCATCGAAATAAATCAATTTGGAGCTATTTAAAACCGAATTTGGCTTTATAATAAAATAAATTTTTTCATTTTTTCAAAAGAGCCCCTCTCCTCCATTATAAAAGGGAACCTCCTCCCTCTCTTCCTCACACCACTTTTTTCCTTCATTCTCGGCCAACCCCTACAAAATTATCTTCTCCACTTCCCTAGAAACATTCTAGAGGTCCTAGTCTTCTTCAATGACCAATTTTTGTGCTCTAAAAGGAGGTCTCAAAGAGGTGCTTCAAAGAAGAGGTAATGTCCGTTACCAATTCTTTCAACATTATTTCTTCTTCCACTTATTCTTCATAGGTTGGTTCAGTATGAAGTAATAACATGAGTATCACTCATATGCTTATATGTTATTATAATTATTAAACAACCCTATTCCACCATCTATCCATCCTACAGAAAACGAAATCACCGCGCGTGCGTACGTACGGAATACAGTCTCCACGCCATGGTGTAATCTATTTTCCACCACCACCCAACTTGGATGGGTATAATGGTGTAAATAATAACTATATATGATTATTGTAAAGTGATATTGATTCTGAAATAGTATACATACACTCCAATACAATTACACGATCATGAGAACGATATCATCGCTAGTGCTTAAGTACGGACTACCGTCTCCACGACGCGATGAGATTCATTCTCCACGTTAACCATTCATGAATGATTATAAAGTATATATAATAACTAATCATGAAATATATGAAATAATAATGATACTATATTTATGTGTACATATATGTATGTCATATACTTAATTACATTCAACTCAATTAGGAAACGAAAACAACGTTCATGCGTACGTACGGCCTACCGTCTCCGTGAACGGTGTATTTCTTTCCATTTACTGATCTATTAAATATATATATATATATATTATATATATATATTATATATAAATCATGTTTTATATATTGGAATTATGTAATCATGATCTAAGTAATCATATGAATAATTACAAGTCAAAACACGGACGACAAATGAAACGATTTTACCCAAAACGCTCTTTAACATGGAATTTACAAAAGAACGGGTAATATAAAGCCATAAGTGAACCATATATGATATCATAACAATGAGTATGATTCTGGAATAAGTCAATGATATTATTTAAATCATTATACAGGAGGTTCGGACACTTACGAAGCAAGTCAGACCTAAGGTAAGGGAAATATCACAATCTCATTTTATCCGAGATTGTTTATACTTTGGTATCTACTGGGGTGTATTTTATCATCAACATCCTTGTTTACTCAATATTTAATATTGTTTCCATCCACCTACAATTGTTAAAATCTAATTTTACCCTTCATTGAGTTTTTAGTAAAAGATATGAAAGGAATCTTTTGTCGTTTTTCATACGAGGTACTTTTTGACTTTTCCGACAAAAGTAGAAGAAGAATGTTTTTTTAACTTATACGGCATGAATGGATTTTTAAAACACTATTTACAAGAAGCTTCCTTTACAAGTTTTCATGTTTATTTTTAATCAAATTCTTTTAGTTTATAATTGTATGACATGTTAAGAAAGGAAAAGTGTTTTTGAAGTAGAAAGGATATTTTCCTCAAAAATGGAGTTCAAGTGTTTTATCAAAATTATATTCCATCTAAGATAATAAAGGGTTCTGTTTCTATCCTTATTATTACATTGATTTTATTATGTTGTGATGGAATTATGTTTATCAATTCCTTTATCTTATATGAATTGTTTTATGATTTCATGATGTTTAAGATTCCCATTTTTATTACATGGGTTTTGCAATGATTTTATGGCACACATAAGAATGGTATCATTATGAGATGGGTGGGACCTATATCTCTCTCCAATTCATTGGGTAAAGATTTTATATCTCCTGAGATACACATGGATGGAACGGTAGGTTCAACCGGTTTAGTGAAACAGGACTGAAACGAGGAGTGAACTCGGTTCAGAAATGGAATTTGTCCACTAAGATAGTCTTGGTAATGAGTCTTGACTAATAAGAAATGATTCTCTATGATTATGTGTGTATTCCACAAAGTTTCATGATTTAAGTTAGGATTATTGGGATTACATTTCACTACTATGATTTATCCCATGTTATGATATTATGATCTGTTTTGCAGGTTATGATTTCCCAAATGTTATGTTCTTATGAATATGATGTGATTGATATTTCTTTTGTTTACCCTTACTGAGAATTTGAGATCAACCTTTTATGTTTTCTTTTCCCCAGGATATAAAGAATGGTTTTAGGTAAGAAAAAAAGGAAGATCTTTATGGGAGATGTTGAAGTTATTTCACCACGATTAGAAAATTATATTCCGAGTTTCCAAAGACACTAAACTATTACGGTCCTTATGTGTGTGTTTTTTTAATGTACTATGTATTCCACAAAAGTAATGTAATGTCCATGTACGCCAAGCTTAGGGCCTCTATAGTTGGTATCATAGGAAAGGTTTAGTCAACCTTTGGAAACTAGGATGCGAGAACTTTAGTGAGATCCCTAGAGATATTTCTAAGGTATGTCTAGGGAAGTCCCTAAGGTTAAGTATATGTATAGGTAATAGTCCTAGAATTACGCTAATGATCTTAGAATTAAACCTAAGAGGTTAGATATTGAAGTTACTCCCCCTTTATTATATTTTTTCCCTAGCATGATTTTTGCCTCTCACACTATTCTTTTTGGGTTTTAGATGATGGCTGGAACCTGAAGGAACCGCGTTCATCAATGTAATGGACAATGCAATGATTGTCCTCCTGCACAAACAAATTTTATGGGAGATGGAGTGAAAAAACTTATTGCTATACTTACACAAGATATGAATCATTCTGTACTTCTAAATGAGAAGAGAAGGGAACAATATTCTATTGAGTCCTTCATGAGGAAACGTCCACCTTATTTCCGTGGGTCTTCGGATCTACTTGTTGGTGAACAACGGATCAGTACTACTAAAAAGATATTTTCAGTTCTTCAATGTTCTGAACATGATAAAGTCATCTTAGCAGTGTATCATTTGGATGGTGATCCTGATCAATGGTGGAATCTTATCAAGAATACGAGGCCAATAGATGAAATTGAGTCCATGGAATGGGACGAGTTCAAGAACTTATTTTTCAATAAGTACTTCCCTCGTATTCTTCAAACAAAGATGGAGAGGAAGTTTCTTGAACTAAAGAAAAAGGATTATGAATCTGTTGGTATATACAAAGCGAATTTTACAAGGCTTGCAAGGTTTGCATCTGTATTTATCATCCAACCTGAAAGTAAAGTTGATCGATTCTTCAGTGGCTTAAAACTAAATCTTAGAAGGGCATTAACTATAAGTGACTTTAGTAGCTATGAAGAAATTGTGTGTTGTGCTATCAAGGTAGAAATGGAAGTTGGTGTTACTTATCCATCTCATAGTTTTGACATGAAACGAAAGATGGAGTTCAAGGAGAAATCTCAGAATAATGGTGAAAAGAAGATGAATGTTTCCTTATGCTCAAAGTGTGGAAAGAAACATGGTGTAGATTGTCTTAAAGGGACTAGAAAATGTTTTAAGTGTGGAAAAGAAGGTCATCGAGCAGCTGAGTGTCTAAGTAATGGAAAAAGGGTTTCTAATGATGTGAATAAAGAAAAGACTGCCGAGAACGCACCACCAAAACTTCAATGCTTCAAGTGCAAGGAAATGGGGCATTTTTCTAATAAATTCCCTAATCCAAGGGTTAGGGATGATCGACATGAGAAACCACTTAAGTCAAAGGACAAAGGGAAGTCACATGGGATCACTATTGGCGATGTTGAATATGACAACAATGTGGTGGAATGATTAAGTGTTTATGTAATAGGATTCCAAAATAATGTTGTATATAGTATCGTGGAATATTGGAATATTTATGTATTGGTATATTGTGGTGTTCAATGGTACCAGTAACCATAGAATGTGATTGAGATATTTTTGGAAAAAAAGATGATATGTGCATAATGAAAGGAAAATGAGAAAATGAATTGTTTGACCGTATTCATGAGCTCTTGACTAATATAAGGAGAAGGTTATATCATGATTTGAGTATATATATTTATTGGATTTTGGTATGTGGAAAGAGTTAACATTTGACAGTATTAATGTTTTCACTATGGTTTAATGGGTATTCATTTTTCAAGAGAATACATGATTAAGGTATTCACATAATTGGAATGTGACCAACAAAATATATGGGGGATAAATGATGGTATTCACATTCTTGGTTGATGAGATTTCAAGTAATCATTTTCTTTATACTATGAGTTTGGACAGAAGTATTTTGGATAAGCCTAAAGATTGGAATGGATTATGTTGGGAATAAGTTAGTATTGTTTAAGGATATAAGTTTTTTTTCAATATTATTTATGGGATGTTATAGTAATGTAGTTTTAGAAAAAGGAAAACCTGTAGGACGGGCGACAACCCATCGCGTCGGACAAGGATGTGGGAATCGAACCCACAACCGAAGTGCGGCTGACCTTTATCTCCTACCACTAGCCTACAGGAAGTCCCTGTTTAGCAGAAACTAGTTTTATTATATTAAGCAGTATGATATATAAAGTATAAGTCCAGTTTAGGAACCATATATGATTAATCTCAATATAGATGGACTTATGTATTTTTGATAACTTTTATAACCTTTTGTTTGAGACGGATGTAATGACCCATCATTCTATCACATGATCTGCTAACATATCACGAATAAAAAATTCAACATCATTTCATTAAGGGATGAAGTGGAAATTGTTCAATTAAGAAACAAGAGTGAGATTGTACCCAAATCATGTAAGTATTTCTTTTAATTCATCAACTTTAGGGAAATGATCATGAAAACCAAAAATGTTGTCCTAGTTCCCTTATATCCGATGAATCAGATGGTACCTTAGATCATCAAAAATCTATGGATTTGTGATTTTTGGATTTTGCATAGCCATGTTCTCTACCACTCTCCATCAGAACATGATGGTTAGATTTCTCTTCCATATCCATATTTTCACCTATGTGGAAACCCAGTGATTAGTTTATTTGGGTAACCGTTACGTTTCATACTTTTGTTTTTTAATATTGGTTTTGGTATTCCTTTTTACGATGTGGGTTTCTATTAAAGAAACTTTCGAGTAGTAAACCATTTATAACCCCGACGAATTTGGAGGGCGAAATTCATTTTAAGGGGGGTAGAATGTAACACCTCGAGATTTTATGAAAAATATTCTTTTTAATTTCATTAATGTCTTGTGTTGTACGGTACACCAAAAGGAGCTTTCACAACAAACATACGTGACTTTCCTTTCATTACACGTAATCGCGACCTTCCTCGATAGCGTGTGTAGTACGGTACGGAGTTTCACTAAACAACGACATGCTATTAAAATATTATTAAAACTAGTCGTTATGAATAGTAATAACCACTTTTTGAAATTTTGTATATTTTATTTTTCCAAATGGACTTCATTTTTGGATTCAGAATATCGAAATTAGCTAAGGGTGAAATTTTGGTACTTTTCCAAAAACTTTCATTTTCTGATGAATAGTGAAAATTACTAAATTTTAATTAAAAACAACATTTTTAATCGAAATAATTAATAGAGATAAATTATTAATTTGAGTGGGTTTAAAGTATATTTAGAATATATTTTTACAATTTAATACAATGTTGGTCATTGGATGTAATTTCACATTTAAACTAGACAGAAACAAGTGTCAATCTTTTGATAGTTATTATCTCTAAAGAACACGCTATTTGTTTTGGCGACGGAAATTAATTTTTAAATTAATTAATGAAACTGATATGTTTTGAATTTGGTAAAATAGACACCATTTTCGAATTCATAATATCAAATATAGCTTAGGCTTAATTTTTGGTATTTTTCTGGAAACATTCATTTTTTGATGAATAGTGAAACCACTAAGTGGTAGTTAAAAAAATGATTTTTTCATAAAACTTAATTTTACCGCTTCTGTGACTGGAATTTCAAAAAATCCGAGAGACACGGTTGATGTCAGTAAATAAAATGTGGTTCAATGAGATGAAAATAATTTTTGTTGAATAGTAACTTTTTACTTTTTTCCCCACGATTAAAATTAAATAGGGTAATTAAGGGTAAAAATGATATTATTATTACCCTAACACATGTCCTAATTCTATTGAATAAGTGTAATTCGACCAAAAACAACCTTAGGAATAAAATATGACCATTTAGGCCCACTTGGATTAGATTAGGACATTTATTATTAATTTATTTAAAGAATGGTTAAAATAGTTAAAATCAAAGTTTAATAACTAAATAATTTTTAATATAAAGTTATACAAAAGATAAATTCAACTATAAATATTTATTGGAAAGAAAAAAAGATTTCCTATATAATGATATTTAATTTTTAATTTTTAGACATTAAAAAAAGTTAATTTATTTATGACACAATGATGATGCAGTAATTATCTTGTTAATGAGATATTGACATAATTGATGTTATAAATACCCAAATAAATTTAATTTAAGACTTTTTATGATTTAAACTAATTTTATAGGATAATATGACATGTTATTATTGATTTATTTGACTTTTTTTGAACTAACCATTCTGTTATGATTTTCACAAAAATCAATTACAAAATAGTGTCAAAATTGACATAAAATAGTTTTTAAAACAAATATTATATTATTAATTGTTATTTTATTCCTAAAAATCTAAGGATCGGCCAAATGACTTAGATAAGGCTATATATATTAATAATAAACATCTTGGGGTTCTTTTGGCTTGTTATAGAAAGTTTATTATCCTTATAGTGTAAGAACACAAAAAAGACACGGTAAAAGTAAAATTATCTAACTTAAAGATAAATATAAATGATAAGGTTAAAATAGGTACCTAAACTTGTCTAATTCTATTGGATGAGAGGATTTAGACCCCTCCCCGCCTTAGTTTCGAAATAAATCAATTTGGAGCTATTTGAAACCGAATTTGGATTTATAATAAAATAATATTTTTTGTTTTTCTTAAAGAGCCTCTCTCCTCCCTTATAAAAGGGCACCTCATCCCTCTCATCCTCACACCACATTGAGCCTTCACGCTCAGCCAAACCCTGAAAATATTTCTTATCCACTTCCCTAGAAACATCCTAGAGGTCCTGCTCTTCTTCAAAGACCAATTTTAGTGTCCTAAAAGGAGGTCTCAAAGAGGTGCTTCAAAGAAGAGGTAATGTCCGTTACCAATTCTTTCAACTTTATTTCTTCTTCCACTTATTCTTCTTAGGTTGTTTCAGTATGAAGTAATAACATCAGTATCACTCATATACTGATATGTTATTATAATTATGAAACAACCCTATTTCACCATCTATCCATCCAAGAGAAAACGAAATCACCGCGCGTGCGTACGTACGGAATACCGTCTCCACGCCGTGGTGTAATCTATTTTCCAGCACCACCTTACTTGGATGGGTATAATGGTATAAATAATAACTATATATGATTATTGTAAAGTGATATTGATTCTGAAATAGTATACATACACTCAAATACAATTCCACGATCATGAGAACGATATCATCGCTCATGCATACGTACGGACTACTGTCTCCACGACACGATGAGATTCATTCTCCACGTTAACCATTCATGAATGATTATAAAGTATATATAATAAGTAATCATGAAATATATGACATAATAATTACACTATATATATGTGTACATATCTGTATTTCATCTACTTAATTCCATTCAACTCAATAAGGAAACGAAAACAGCGTTCATGCGTACGTACGGCCTGCCATCTCAATGAACGGTGTATTTCATTTCATTTACTGATCTATTATATATATATATATATTTTGAATATATATTATATATAAATCATGTTTTGTATTCTGGAATTAAGTAATCATGATCTAAGTAATCATATGAATAATTACAAGTCAAAACACAGATGACAAATGAAACGATTTTACCCAAAACGCTCTTTAACATTGAATTTACAAAAGAACGGGTAATATAAAGCCATAAATGAACCATATATGATATCATAAAACGAGTATGATTCTGGAATAAGTCAATGACATTATTTAAATCATTATACAGGAGGTTCAGACACTTACGAAGCAAATCCGACCTAAGGTAAGGGAAATATCACAATCTCATTTTATCCGAGATTGTTTATACTTTGGTATTTACTGGGGTGTATTTTATCATCCACATCCATGTTTCCTCAATATGTAATATTTTTTCCATCCACCTAAAATTGATTAAATCTAATTTTACCCTTCGGTGAGTTTTTATTAAAAGATATGAAAGGAATCTTTTGTCGTTTTTCATACGAGGTACTTTTTGACTTTTCTGACAAAAGTACGAGAAGAATGTTTTTTTAATTTATACAGCATGAATGGATTTTTAAAAAACTATTTCCAAGAATCTTCCTTTACGAGTTTTCATGTTTATTTTTAATTAACTTCTTTTAGTTTATAATTGTAAGACATGTTAAGAAAGGAAAAGTGTTTTTGAAGTAGAAAGGATATTTTCCTCAAGAATGGAGTTCAAGTGTTTTATCAAAATTATTTTCCATCTAAGATAATAAAGGGTTCTGTTTCTATACCTATTATTAAATTGATTTTTTTATATTGTGATGGAATTAGGTTTATAAATTTCATTATCTTATATGAATTGTTTTATGATGTCACGATGTTTAAGATTCCCATTTTTATTACATGGGTTTTGCAATGATTTTGTGGCACACATAAGAATGGTATCATTATGAGATGGGTGGGACATATATCTCCCTCCAATGAATTGGGTAAAGATTTTATATATCATGAGATAGAAATGGCTAGAATGGCAGGTTAAACCGGTTCAGTGAAACAGGACTGAAATGAGGAGTGAACTCGGTTCAGAAATGGACTTTGTCCACTATGATAGTCTTGGCAATGAGTCTTGACTAATAAGAAATGATTCTCTATGATTATGTGTGTATGCCACAATGTTTCATGTTTTAAGTTATGATTATTGGGATTTTATTTCACTACAATGATTTATCCCATGTTAGGATATTATGATCTGTTTTGCAGGTTAAGATTTCCAAAATGTTATGTTCTTATGAATATGATGTGATTGATATTTCTTTTGTTTACCCTTACTAAGCATTTCAGCTCACCCATTTATGTTTTATTTTCCCCAAGATATAAAGAAAGGTTTTAAGTAAGAAAAAAAAGGAAGATCTTTATGGGAGATGTTGAAGATCTTTCACCACGATTAGAAGATTATATTCCGAGTTTCCAAAGACACTAAACTATTACGGTCCTTGTGTGTGTGTTTTTTGTAATGTACTAAGTATTCCAAAAATGTAATGTAATGTCCATGTACGTCAATCTTAGGGTCTCTAAATTTTATTTTTCATATTTCATCATAGATGGAATTGAATTATTCAATTTATATTCCAGATACAACTTATTATTCTATTTTTATTCATCTTTTATCATTTTCCAACTAATAAATCTTTATGTTAAGACACTCGTTAGCATCACGCTCTTCCATATACATATGTTTGGACTTCCTCCATGTTAAAAAAAATTAACATAAAACCACTAATTCTTTAAATTTATACTTTTATATCTCAATGTTACCAGGTACAGCTATAATATAGTTATTAGAAGTGATTCCAACAAAATTTCACAGGAAATGCACTATTTCTATATCTTTTTTGCTCAATTTGACAGGCTTCCATTCAAACTTCCTATATTAGATTTCATTCTACAATATAAATTCCCTTATGTATTTATTTAATTATATAACTTTTTCTCTTTATAATAATCCCTTGAATATTTATTAATAAATTTGTATTTATACAATAAAATTAGATACTTATATTATTTGGGGTAAAATCATTATCAAAATTTTACTTATTAGGAATTCCTTTTTCAACCTTATTCTTTAGTTAAATCGAAAATAGAGACTGACTTTTCTTGGTTAGATTATTATGATTATATTATATATTAATCATCACATCAGTATAATTATTAGGGATCATTATAATATTCAATAATTAATGATATATGTTTCAATATATATTATTATACTCATAGATATTTACAATTGTAACAAATCTATTTCTCGTAGACATATTTATAAAATTCATTAAATTCTACATAGTCAATTTATTTTCAACATTAAATGAACTCCTCCTTAATTTTATAATTTTATAAAAATTTATGATTATAAATATAATGCCAATATTTATTGGACCTATTAACAAATCCCAAACATCGCCATCATCTTCTAACAAATCAAATTTATTTTGATTTATAGGAAGACTATATGAATTTATTTTGATTGAGGAACATATCTTTTTGTGGTTGAAAACTCAATATTTTTTATTCCTTATCATGATATTCTCTTCTAAATTTTTTTCATATACACTATTGAATTATTATTTCTTTTATATATTTTTTTACAACATCATATTTCAATATTTTTAGGCATTTCTAGCACTGGTTTTTAATACAGCTTCACTGCATGAATCTTCGCCAATATGTTTAGTTAACTTTCACCATAATAAATATGTGTATGAATATCTACATATTATGAAATACAAATAAAAAAAATAATTAATTATTTTTTTTTGAAAAAAAATATTTTAAACCTATGTGGGAAGACATTTTCTCAAAGCGTCTTTGACGTTCACAAGTTTTCTAGTTTTTAAAATTATCACCATTTCTCAAATATATAATAACTTCATGATGAGGGAATAATTTTTAGGCTAAAATTAATTAATTTTGTACTCTCAATCTCAATTAAACTTTAAAAATTATAGTTCATGCGTATTTTTAAGATTATTTATTGAAATTTCTAGAGCATTAATTATTTTATGTCACATTTAAAAAAGTATAACTCACTTTAACGAATTACTTTTGGAATTTTATACAATGTGTTAATTAACTCATTGATTACAACATTAAAAAAATATTTTTTCATGATTTCCAATAGAAATATATATGAAATAAATAAAATATTATATTTTGAATTAAAAATTATTTATACCATATAATTTAATTGGTTTGAATGTTTTTGTCATCTTCTTACTAATTTAAGCAATGTATCCTCCATAACACAAACATTATTATCTAGTTATGATATATCAATAAATTTTTCCCTGATTGATTTCAATATATATTCTATAACCTCAAAAAAATACTTCTTTAAATAATTTAAAACACATGAGTAGAAACCAACATCAATTTTTATATCATAAAACTCTCCACTATAACATTAATACTCAATAATTTCATTATAAATAAAATAAAATGATTTTTTAGAAAAAATATAAATATATTTTATGAACAGGTAGATCCTTCCCTTTTTATATGTTTCATACCATTATTTCCACTTTCATATATTTATTCTTCAATTCATTATCTAATAAATCCATTTATGAGTCATTAAAATAGTTTAAAAATTATTATTTGATATTTTTCTTTAAACCTATTAATTACTAAATTCATATATTGGCTGATAATTTCTCTTCAATGATAACTATGATTTTCTATGATTCCAATTGAAACTCCCCAGTGATTACAGTACCTCATATGGGAAAGGGGGCTGAATCAGTGGTCTCATAATAAATTTATGAATTATCATATTAAATTAAAAATTTGATATAACTCCATGTTTATATGTGGTCAACTTTGTATCTCACTGCATCATCCTTCAAAATTTGTAAAAAAGGCATAATAACACAACAATTTTCATGGTTTGAAGTGGAATTCTTATACAGCTGATTGTTCATTTATTCAACTATTAAATTTTTCATAAAACTAATAAGTCATATATCATGATGGGTTTTGTGAATATCAAACATATAACTATATGTATCTCATTGAAATTATCTTGTCTTCTTCATTTGAGAATTTTTTCTCACTATATTAAAAAAGTTTAACATTGATCTCCTTGTATACACTGAGTATAAAATGTTTTATAAATTTACACCATATAAATTAATATTTTATTCTTCTAGATTCTAAAGTAGATCAAAACATCCGTTATTAATTCTTCTATAACTTGATATCTAATCTATTAACACATAATAGTGTTTTCTTAAAATACTTAATGTTATTCGTGAAAAATAGAGGTATTTTTTTCATTAACTCAATATTATCTTCCAATATAATTAGAACAAATTCACCTAGATTTAAAAACACAACAATTTATCTTTTGAAATATTCAAACATAGTTCCCCCTTAACTATGAAAGGATAAACACCAAGAATAGAAGCATACAATGTTGGTCAGTCACTTCAAGGTTATTCAACTTTATTGTTCTCATAACTCTAGTTAACTCAATACTATATCATAATTATATTAAACATTATTTTATTTCTTTAAAAAAGATATTCAATAGAGCATCATTGCAATGTTATATAAGTTATGTTTATCTTTGAGGGATTGCTGGTCTTCTTTATTTTTACCAGGATTAGAAGAACTCCTCAAACACATAATATCATTATTAATTTTCTTTTTATAAATGGGTATATAAACTAATATTAACCTATATATTTTTAATATTAAATATCTCACATCAAAAATTATTCCCATGATATCATTCACCTTTTTACTCACTATTTCATGTATGTGGTATTTTATTTAATGATCTGGAAATTATTTTTTCTCTGTAATAGTTATCTATTGTATAATGATTAGAGATACCATGATTATTCATTTCAACATATTTTAAATAACTTTCAATAGTAATTACTTCTAAAAAATTCTAGTTTACTTGCCATCCTCATCATTTTCATCAAACAAAATCATCAATGAAGTATATGGATTATAAAAACATGAAAAGATAAGAGAAATTATAAATCATTTAAAAAATCTTCTATAATGATTCATTTCATTTTGAAGAATTAAATTATTAAATACAATGTATTTCATATTGATTAAATATTTTTTAAACGACCCATTAAACACTTATTCTAGTTTCCCATGAATCACATCTAATTTTTATATTTAAAATATTCATATCAAAAAGGGTATCATCGTCTTCTATTTATTGATTTAAATACTATTTAATTGTAAAAATTACTGATTGAACTATTTCTCTACAATACATCCTTCCATGATCTTCCATTTATACATAATTTAATATTATTTCACATTTCATTTTATGATTTTTGGATCAATGATGGTTTATTGATCACAATATGATATTATTTAATATTAATTATATATCTCTAGAAACTAATTTTCTGAATTGAAAAAACTATCAATATCTCTATGGTTTTGATAATTTCTTCTCTCACCTCAATGATCTATTTCCCTAAAATTTACTGCATGTATCACATGTACAGTGTGATATTTTTATCCAAAATAACCTTCACGAATAAATTAATAAAAAATTCATCAAATACTATTAATTATTGAAATATAAATTTTTGGAAAATAAATTATTTTTTGGTCTTTGTAATATATTTTTATTTTCTTTTGAATAATGTTATATTTCACAATTATCATCGGTGAAAACATATTTTTCCATGGCTGAAAATATAATTTTTTTTCTAAAAATAAATTATGGAAAGGAAAATAATCTTATACATAACGTTAATATCATACACGCTGTTCAAATATCATAGTCCTAATTCAACCTATGTGCATGGTTTGATAATTATTACATGAATAGTTATAATTTCATTCATATTCTAAAACTTTTTGGGTTGAATGAATCCTATTACACTTAGATTTGTAATATATTGTGGATTTTGAAACATCATAAAAGAAATAAATATATACATTGTGAGCATATAGAATATTACTTGTATAAAAAATTCCTTTTACATTTTTCCAAAAAATCCATATAAATAATAACAATTCCAAAGTTGTTTATATAAAATCCAAGAATCTCCAAATAATCTATAGTAATTCGTAATAAACTTATATATAATTAAAATATTTCTATATAGTTCTCCATATTATTTTAATTATTTTAATCATACAAATATATTTTAAAATTATTGAAATATGTTAAATACCTAAAACCAATATCATTTTCAATATTTACTCTATTTTACCATAATTATTATCATTTTATTCATAAGAAAAACCTCATCATCGGGAAATTTATCACTAATTTTATCATCTTGAATTCCTAGAAATAAGAGGATAGATTCCTAGACATTGAACTACCAAATTCACAATATTAAACTAGATTTGATCTAATCAAAAACTATTTTAAATTTTATTGAGAACCTAGTTCAACAGTCATCTCCATAATTAATAGGCAATTACTCATGTTCTGAAATAAATTATATTAATTCAATCCCATATTTAAACAAATGTCATTGATAAAAACAACATTGTCATGATTTTTTGAAATAAATAACAAAAAATCAAAGAGGTATATTATTTCAATTATTTTATGATTGGGAAACACAATCCTATGTGTTTATGAATGTTATAAAATGGGGATAAATATGCTGCTTCCTTGAAGAAATCATACGATGATATAAAAGATAACAAAATAAAAAATCTAAATATATTTAATTAAAATTATATCCTTTTTAAGAAAGTATCTATTTTTTAATCATAAATAAATAATAATCAATACTAGATAAACATAATTATTTATGTACATTTAGTTGTTATTGAAACATGAAAATCCGTGGATAAATTAATATTATATTCATTAATATGATGTTTTTATATAACATAAGGTAATTTTTTAAGATTTTTTTGAATAATAATTGTTTGAAATTCCAAAATAAAATATTTCAATTGTGTAGTATATAATTTGGAGCTCTATATATATATGTATTAATAAGAACAAGATGATTAAATATCTTATATTAAAAGCCATAAAACCATAATGATAGATAAATCACAGAACGTAGATGACCTCAAACACAAATTTTTTTGATAAAGTTTTAATTATTGTACACTATACTATAATGATGAAATAAAAGGGTCAAAAAATCGATTAATGTAATAGAAAATCCCTTTATATGTGTTAAAATTATATTATTAGGAAATATATATAACTCACAAGATGAAATTCTTAAATTAGATAATATTTGTTCTAAAAAATGAATTTGAATAATGGATTATCTATAAATATAGCATATTATTTCATAAAAAATCATGCTTTTCATAATAAATAAATGGGTTTTATAGAGTTTTTTTATCATAAAATCCATTATGAATAATTTGTTTCTGCAGTATTCTAGTTCTATAAAAAATAATAATTTTTAGGACACCTAAATGACAATAAGAAGATAGGAGATTTAATATAGATGTTTTCCTAACGATTGATGTTGTTTTTAAAAAATGAATTCGCATACAGAAAAAGTAAAAGAAAAAAAATCCATATATGGTATATAAGATATTAATTAAAATTAGAAAAAACAATGCTCTCATTATTTTTTCAATTCACATTATTTCATATCTGAATGATAAATATGCAGAGATATGTATTGGTCATCAATGTGAAAATTTATTGTTCTGATGTTGCTTCCAAATGGAGGTATATAAGATATAATAGATTCATACTGGTGGATAAATCCAAAAATAAGATTTATACATTACAAGATCTATTTGAACCATTATATAATATAAGGGATCATGATAATAAATTTCTAAAGTATATTAAATAATAAACATAGGTACAAATTTATATAGATGAAAATATCATAGGGGCATAATATAAGGACCCATACATAAACATTACATAATATAGATAATTCAAAAATATTTCACATATTTACACTACAAAATATCTTTTAGATTTAGAGTTTTAGAACATTAGGACATAACTCATACATATCAACCCACAATCATAAAAAGTGGTTACCACTAAAATAGTAACAACTTCTTCCAAAACATAATATTTTTAACGCAAAACAACAACATGCTTTTTATTGAAAAATGTTCATAACATTTAACCCGACTTCCTTATTTATCATACTCATACTTATAACCTACGAAAGCATTTAAAAACATAGTATGAGCATAGAATGATCATTAAGGTATATAAATATAATTAAATAAACCAGTATTCCATTAATACTTATAAACATATGAATTCATTTTCACAAATACATTATTCTCACCCATATATACTCACTTTGTGAAAAATGAGATTTCTATAAAATGTTAGAGAAAATATAAAAAAAAATAATTTTATATTAGGTAATTACTTAATTATATTTTAACCCTTTCATATACCTTATGATTTGTTACCCCCATAGCTACATTAGTATGTAACCCTCACAACTACCTTATGGTGTGACCATCACAGTTACACTTTGAGTAACCACATGACCAATCTCAAACTTAAACATTCCCAATGCATTGGAGGGATATAAATGTCCCACAATTCATCATACAATATTCCATATAAATAGTTCATAATCATAAAACATGAATAAATTCATAAAAACATTACTTTTGAATTTTGTAAAGTATAATTTTAAAAGATGATTTTTTTAGGAAAGTCCCTTACAAATATCAAATAATTGATGTGAGAAATTAATAGAACGAATGGAATACATTTATACACTAAAACTCCACATAAAATAACAAAAAAATCATTTGAAAAATATTCTTAGTACCATATAATCAATGAAGTATAAGGATAACCCAATGAATTGAAATTGGGTTAAGAATTCCCTTACCTTAGGTTCGTCTGACATCAAAAGCGATTAAAAATCATGTATAATGGTTAAAATAGTGTTATTAATATTTTATTAAAACATAATAATTTTTATAAAACCTTATTTGATAATTTTATATCATTATTCCACCCATTAAATTATAATATTTCTTTCTTTCCAATGTTTGCGGTTCGTCCTTTACATTATTTCCAAGGTTGTTTCATAAAGGATTTCTTTGTCAAATAGAAAAAAACACACCAGAAGTGGAATGAAATGGTATTAATATGTTTCCAAAATCTTAAATTATTCCATAAATCATTTTGGTTATATGTTATTAGGATGAATCATTAGATAAATTATTATTGATATTTGTTCAGATTATTTTGGCAGTTCTTCGATAATCACGAACTAGTTTCATTATATAACATAATATTATGTATATATGTAAAATGAAGAACATAAAATAGGTTATTTAATATAGTTTAAAACATATTCTAAACATTAAAATTGTTTTATGACCATATTTTAAATAATTAACGGAATTTGAAAACACATCATCCACAATGTTGGTAAATCGACATATCACAAATGGTGTTTTTATTTTTAGAATAAGAGGGGGGAGGAGAAGAGGTTTGTTGAATATTTGTTTCATAAACATGATAAAATAAATAATATATAAGATTAAGGTTCTTTGATTACTCTTGGATAAGTAGATTTTAATATATTATAATAAGATAAAATTAATTCAAAATAAAATGAAACAAAATGAAAGAAGACTTTTACCTCTTGATCTCTTTTCCATGAGATCATACTAAAGCCCTTTGGTTTTAAACTTTTAATGATACCAGAAGGTCTCAGACATGAGAAAAATACATATTAAGAATATTGAGAATATTTTAGATAATTATAAAATATTTCGATGTGTGATAGGAAGAGAGGGGTGAGGGGGTATTTATAGTGGAGGAGAGGAGAGGATTTTCATTATTTTAATCATTAGTTTAATATTTTTGATCAAGAATATGAATAGAATTTATCCATATGACCAAAAATAGTAAATAGAGAATTTTATTTTTGAACTAAGGGTTTTTACATCATCCATGATAATAGGAATATTGCATTAACATATATTATATATATATGGTAAATTATCTTATTTATCTATTCATCAAAAATTCAATTTTTTTGAAATATTCCTAAAATTTACCATTACCATTTTTTGTTCTATAGAATTAAAAAATTAAGTACTTTTTATCAAAATAATTTTGTAAATTTGATAAATGTTCTGTATAATTAAAATCATAATTTATACAAAAAAAATCAATTTGAAAACTATAACTGATTTTATAATACCTTGAGAATTTAATCTAGGTCTCATAAAATTTTCATACAAACATAAGAAAATCAAATATTAATTTAAGATTAAATTTTATCAAAATATGTTTTTATTTATGTTATTTAATTAATTACAAAATTGTAATTACATATTTCAGACATACAAAAATTCCAACACTTATATAATGATCACATTTTCAATTATAAGATACCCTTTTATGATACATTCATTGGTGAGGTTACGATTCATTTGGATATTTTACTATTAACAATGGCTATATTATTATTCATAATTTTTACATGACAATTCAGAACTGTATGTTACTATTCACCAAAAATTACCTTTATCTTATTAGACTCCAAATAACATTCTTGATCACAACCGTGTATGTCTGTTTTTCAAATTAAAATCATAGAAGTGACAAAATTATTTTCAATGAATAGTTTATGACTATCTTCTTAATAAATTGTTACTAGGAGGAGACTTGGATTTTCATGGATTTAAATTTATTTTTAAATCCTTGGGGTGTTGCACATAATTATCATTAAAATTAATAGGGTGTTAATATATAAATTCATGGAATAATATGCTCTTCCCATATTCCAATAATAATTATACATTAACTAAAAAAATTGATAATTTTTTAGATTAATTTTTTATTAACCATAATTTATTGAAGGTCGTTATATCTTGAGTGGATAAAAATGGTAAAAATTACATAATGGGAATATATCTATTAGATATTAAATTATTTATGGATGAATGCATTAAATTTTTGATGGTTTATTTTATTTGTCATCAATAATGAATAATAATCATTAGAACCAGTTCATTTTAATTCAAATTTGGTGGGATTGTTTTTGAGTTGAATCAAGATAGGTGGTATGAACAATGTTGACTTGACAATATTTGAGATAAGTTAAGGTATTATGAATTTAGATAATAATTGATAAAGTAGATGATATGGAATTTTTTTATTGAGGCCTTGATGTGATACATATGATTTAAACACAAAATTTATTTGATATGTGAAGGTGAATTTGGAACTGTAATGAAATTCATGAGTGATGCAATAAACAAGAAGAAAGAAAATTGTAAAAGGATTTGAATAGTAAAGATTTTACAAGAACTATTTTTAAGGGTTACCCTAATCATAAATATAAAAAATCCTTAATATACTAGATCATGTGTGAAATTTAAAGGAATGTTTCTTGGTAAATAAATGTAATCACAATCGATGCATAAAGGTACTGATACTCACATATAAGGGAATTTAACTTGAAATATGAAAAGTTTTTAAATCCATATATTGATATATAATGGTTAAAAGGATTATATATAAGTGTTAAGACGAGGATTCATAAGGGTTATTAAGAAATATAATTAAAATTATATAATATAATATTTCCAAACCATCTATAATGTAATTACTATATTATATGTTTTTTTAAAATATAATTATTCAAGGTTATCAATTTGATGATGAAAATTTATTCACTTTTTCCCAAATATCATAATAAATATATATTAAAATGGTATTAAGTCATATATGATGGGAGATTATGAATAGATAACATTAATTGGTTCTGTACCATGGGGAAAAATATCATTCCAAGAAGTGGTATAGGGTTAAAAATAAGCGAAATATACTTATATAAATTGTTATAATTCCACCCAATAAGAGAAATAATCACTAATATTCAAGATGAAGAGAGTTATGTGTAATTTATTCCACTCATGTAATTTAGTGAATTTTTTTAATAATAATAAGATGAGATTGATGATATTCATAAACATAAAAAGAATATGCCATGTCAAATCCATATTATTCAAGAGAAGAATTAAAATTAATTCGCATTTTTAGGTGAATGAATTTACCCTATATTATATTTCTAACTTATATATACAAGGATAATATATTTTTATTATTAGAGTATTTTAAGAATAAATATAACAGGTATCTTTGAGGAATACATGATATTATAATTGAGTGGAATTAAATGATAAATATGAAGACAAGCACATTTCAAATATTTCAATATTTATTTTCCTTAAATTAATATTTTTTTAATAGAGTTTTGGATGATAATCTTGTAAAATTAAATTATAATATGTTAAATTAAATTTATTCATTACAATATTTTCATTAAATTATCATGTTGAAAACCAAACAACCATTTTATAAAATATATGAAGGAATGAAATAGAATTTAATAAAAGATTTATCTCTTATAGAGATCATTTATCCATGTTTTAGAAGGTGGTAGCATCAGTAGGGTTTCCAATAAACTTGGAAAATGGTGAACTCAAAAATCTATGGTATTAGTGGAATGTCATTCAAGAGAAATTGAATCTTGTAGAATTTACCATAGGATCTATTCTCGATGAATCGCCACCCTCGAATTCCAATAAATCTTACCATATATATAGATCTCAAATAGAGATCCTAAAGGGCTATAAAAATATAAATTAGGAAAATTTAATCAGGTTATTATTAATGAAATATCGTATTTATGAAAATAATTTTACATATTTTTAATTTTTATGTTTATATAAAATTGTAGTTTATTTACTAATATTTTGATAACATTAACGAGAAGATTTTATTCTCGAAAAATTTTAAAAATTGTATTTATATGCATTATTTAGTGAAGAAAAATTTATTATATATTTTTTTATAAATAGTATATATATGTAAATTAATAATATTAATCTTATTAGTAATTAATTTAAAATTTTAATAATAGTGGTTAATACATTAACAAGATATTTTCATATGAAGTAAATTTCTTATTATATTTTAGGATATTATTTAAATGTTCAAATAATAAATTATTTGTATTCAACATAAAAAAACTAACACCATTTTTGGTTTTATAATATCTATACCACTTAAATATGAATTTGGGGGAATTTATTTAAAATATTGATTTTTATGTTAATAGTGAAATATACCATTTTATCAAACAACATGATATTTATGGAATTATTAGTATAAAATTATGAAAAAATAATAAAACATTTTAATAGAACCAAATATTTATTTTTTAGGTTACTTTATAATTTTAATAAATATTGATTTATTAACGAACCCATATTTGATATCTCAGATCATAGGTTACATTTTTTATCAAAAAGATTTAAAGACATTGTACATTTAGTAAATTAAAATTACTTTTTATCACATTTTCATATTGAAACCAATAAAATGGGGTTCAAAATTGAAATTACTCTATCTAAATTATGTAATATGGGGAATTTTATTTTTTCCGCATAAAGTATAAGTTTCATTATCTAATAACAAGCTACCTCAATAAAAATATGAAGGGATAAAAAAATTTTGAAAAAGAGGGAGAAAAATTATATATAAAACATTAAGATAATATTTAACATCATGAGATAAGAAAAAGTGAAATCAGGAAACAATAGGTACACGACCTACTTATAATAATTCACAACTCTCTACCTTCTCCTGAAGCTAGACCTAGGTGATACTAAATAGCCATATGAGTATCATGAGACATTTTCAACTTCCCACAACTATGGTCGGGTCAGGTTCATGGTATCACACTTCATAGTATAGTTTCTGGTATATATAGTGTCAATTGCTATGTATAGAGGAAAACACCCTTTACATTTCAATTTGCATCCGCGTTTAGCAGTAACCATTTCATTTTTTATAATAAATTTATTTAAGTTCATTATTAATTATATGAATATAAATATTTTAGTCTAGATAAATATGTCACCATTCCCAATTTATAATGGCCCATACTCTTTATTAATTGTAATTATCGCATCAAGTAACTACGACATGACCTTTACGTCCAGATAAAGAATGTAATAGGTCATGGATAATGATTTAATTGAATGAACGACCATTCATAATTTATATAAGTTAATAAATATTACATATTAAATTGTAATTTTTCAATCAAATCAACTAATATTTCAACCCATATAATCAGTGGTTCAGGGCTCAAATATGGGGTAATTGGTTAATTAAGTTGTCATCACCAATCTATGTAGTAAATAACCATTTAAATTGGCTTAAGAACATTAATAAATCCAATTATGTTTACCCTAAATGAAACATTATAACCTTCATATATCTATAACAATCAAGGAAAATGCATCAAGAACATGAAATATATAAAATTCACGAAAAAATAGATATGGAATTGAATAATGCATTCATAGTGTGATACATGATTTGTTATTCACTCATCTCATTGGGATGAAATAATTAAATTTTCTTCTAATAACATCAACTATAATAACATCACACAACATGTGAATTTCCCAATGATGAAATCAATACAACTATAACACACACAACCAAGGAAAATCATAGCCCATCACAGGTAATTTGGGTTTCCCTTATACGTGGGTTAGCTACTACCAAACACATGCTCATTATCAAATTCAATTACATTATAGTCTTCTATATAATACCAGAATAGTAAGACAAATAAAAAATGAGATATCGTACCACATAATTGTATCCCACCCTGTAATCAACTAAGCGATTCCCTGAAACATTTTTCCACATGAACTAAACTGCACCTCCCCCTACGAAAGAGGATATAGACTTGAAATAATGGCATAGGTTCTGTCCCCTTATTGATCATAGTGTAACATAGTTGTTTATAATAATGGTAGGCAGTGGAATAATAAATTAAATTTTGCTAAAGATTAATTAAAAGTGGACGATGAATAATAAATAGATACAAAAATGATGACGATGATGATTTAAGGTAGCTATACAAAAATGAGAACATGGAATATAGGGGAATATGCATATTCCACAGCTATAATTTTTTTTAAAAAATAAAAAAGCTATAACTACTAGTATCATAAGAAAAGTTCATGTCCTCTTCTCCCATAATTCATCCAATAACTAAGAATCAAGCTCCATATGTAGGATTATTGTCTTTATAATACATGAAATCATGAAGTCTGCTTAGATACCCTAGGTAGGCCATGAAAGGTGTGAGGTAAAGTTGGTAGGACACCACTAACAATTTCTAAATCAATTCAGTTTGTGCATATAAAATGATCAATGTGACAATAATAATAAAATAATGGTTTTAAATAACTAAATACATTATTTTTGGCTCCTCATGGGATACCCAGCCGACTCTACCTACTGTGGCCTAAGCCAAAATTCTTGTAATATAGGTTCACCTATTAATGTATGATAAAATTCATTCCCAAACATGTGATCTTTCTTGGAAGAATTAAACATGAATTATAGGATGTATCATTCTTGGATTTATATGAAATGGCATTTCTTGAATTTAAATAATCGACATCATGGGATCTTCTAAGGCGAACCAAATCAAAAAACCCAAGTATCTCACCAACAGAAAAATATCTAATCAACTCTATATAATTTTTTCCAAGGAGTAGCATGACTAGAGTACAAGGAATAACTCCCAGCATAGATAAAACCATCTCTCTCATCCCATACCTTAGTATCTCTCATAGGGATCATAGTATTTCCTATAACCTCGTTTAACTATCTAGACACTAATCTTGTCCATGTTGTCTCCCCTGGGAATTGATATCAATCACATAAAGTTAGGGTAAATTCTCAGTGAGCCTGCCTATGGAAAATAAGTATCACTCCCAACATATGTGAATTCCATATAGATGTTATAATTATAAATATCAATGATATCATCCAAGGAATCCCATAAGGATCCAAGTATAGCTCTTGGCTTGGATATTAGGTATGTCTTAGATATTATTATTCATTCATTTAGTATGAAATTTCACATAAATTTTTTTTTATCATTTTGTCTATGAAATTTCATTTAGAAACACATAAAGGTATAGGGAATAGTGCCTAACTCAAGGCCAATATCATTCTCAATAAAATTCATATTCCAAGAAAAATTATTTTATGTAAACAAATCACTCAATGATAGTTTAATAATTTAAGGTAGTGGGAAATTATGCCATTAAATAAATGAACACCTAAAGGGTGGATCATATCAATGAGAACAATCTAGGATGTTTGTTCATGATTATTTGGATCACATTAATCATGAGAAACCATTTAAATAAATATAGTAATGATTTTGGAATTGTTGTTGGAGAATTTTGGTGTGCGGCACAATGACAAAAAATATAAATGAAACTAAACATGAGGGGAAGCATCTATACAACATACATTAGGTTCATAGTTCTCTACTCGTCTTGTGTTTTCCCTCGAATATAGCTATAATAATATAAAATATAAGAATCATCAAATGACATGAAAATTGGGAAAATGAGCTTTCACCTAAATAGGACAAACAGTGTGATGATATACTAGCAATAAAAGGAAGAGTAGTGTAGATCTTACTAAGAGGAATACAATACTACTAAAAGATAAGGAAATAGAGTTCATAAGAGAGATATACTAACCCTAGATGGAGGGGTAAGGGATCTTCTAGCATGCAGTCCACTGAAAACAAGAGGGATGAAAAAGGTTTTACGGATTTTAAAAATTTGGGGGGGAATATAATATACCCGTCAAATAATGGATCATGTGGTCTGGATACATGGTTGGCCCATCTTTCACCAACCATGTGTTATCCTCTATCCATGAATAATCCTCACATGTCCAAGGGAATGGTTTGACTAACCATGTGTATCCCATGCAAAAAAATCCACTTTTAAGGATGTTTTCAATCTTACATGGGTGTGTGGCCTAGCTTGCACAATTGCAGACAAACCAGGAGGCCTCACCTGTGCACTATTTTACTCTCATGTTTGAGGAACACATTTATCACTAATGGTGTGATAACCATGTGACTCAGGACGCCTCCTTAAATTCTGGAGCTTTGCGCTCCAAATGAATCTCATACTCTCTAAAACCACTCTTTAGAATTTAGGGCACCTTATTATCATAAACCAAAATCTTTTGAACAATATATTAAAATTATATACCTCTAAAAAAATTATATAAATTTAAAATTATAATTATAATATATTTTTATTTTAATTTATCTACCCTTATTTATATTTTCTATCCACTAAGAATAACAAATAGATGTCTATAGTGCGTATGTGTGGAATACTTCCTCTATGAATCGCCACCTTATAATATTCATAACTACCACTCCAAAGATATTATAATGATGTAATTGATTTATAAATATGTTATATAAAATATATTTATGAATCTTAAATGTCCAATTAATTTTTATTTTTAATCCCTCTGCTTTGTTTTAAATTAAAATCACCATCAAGCGTACATGTGAACAATTTCCACCATAAATGAAATGTATTAATTTTCATAACCACTAACATGTATGGTCTTAAAAGTATTATAAATGATTTAATAATATATTAATTACATTTTTAAGGTTATGAGATCCCAATTAAATCCCTACCTTATAGTAGTTCTATGAGAAAAATGAAAACGTCATACGTGCATACGTGTAGAATACCACCTCTTCAAAGGTGATATATTTATTTTGATGATATTTCCTCTTTTTTATTTTCTAAAATATATTAAAATATAATTATCCCTTTTAAAATTGTGTAAATAATTTCATTTTAATTTTTTAGTGATGATATTATAACAATATCTCCTCTTAATCATACATATCCATTAATTAAGGTATGCATATCCAGATACATGAATGAAGTAATAAATTTAAATAAGGGGTGAATATGGAAACATAATGGTGATATTATTTTATAATAATGAATAGTTATTTTTGGTTATTTATATATAATATTAGAAATTTTATAAGTGATATTAATAATAAATTCTTTTAGTAAATTTTTCATCGAAAATGGAACATTTCATGTTACATTCCGTTCATGGATTCTATTTTAAATCTTAGATAACTCTATAAATCTATTAATTTTGGTAAATTTGTGGGAAACCTATATAAAGCTACAATAGGTCTTTGAGATTCATATTATTCATACTCAAATCTTCCTCCATAAAATAATTCTATAAGGTGAGGAAATAACTGTGCATTGGATGTTTCCTAGTAGTGTTCTTCCAGGTGTTGTGGTAGATGAAGACAGTGTGCATCCTCTTACTGGGTAGGTTTCAATATGATTTAGAAAATTTCTTGAAGAATGTTTTTGGGATGATAGTTTCATTTTAGGGGATTATGGTATATAACTGGGCCATAGAGGTTGGAAAGCAATAGCAGAAGCAGGTACCTGGCTTCAAGACCATGCCCCTAGCGAAAAACATATTGAAGAAGAAATTTAGTCAGTGAGGGATGCCATTTAAGATGTATGTGTTATTGATGGTGAACTCATCAATTCCAAGAAGTATGATGGAATCACAGGTACCGAACATCATTACTTGATTTGTTTGGACACCATTACCCTTTCATATTTTACTTCATTGTACAACTCCTATCTAATGAATATGTTGCCCAATAATCATTCAATTTCATGGTTTTGAGGATCCATATTTTTTTCTTTATTTAAATTAACATAACTTCAAAGAATACTAATGTTGTAAGAGTTTTACTTGCTTAATTTACACCTATTTAGTTAAAAGTATTATTATTAAACTCTTTTATTCAATTTCTATTTATTCTAAGAAAATGAACAATTTATTATATATTTTTTCCTCCTTTTGTGGGGGTTTACAATTAACCCATATTAACTCATTATAAAAGGACTCATACCTCAAAGATAATAATTCATATAAGGGTTTCTAGGTCTCAATTCATAATTCTTGGAAAATTATTCTTCATATGCACTGATTTACTTTTATATGGTATTTATATTACTCATTTTTTATTTTTTAAGATGAAATATTTTTTTCATGGTGTTTGAAGATAAATTTCAAACACTTTATCCTTCATTGGTTTTGATATAAATTCAACTCAAATAGATAGGGATTAATTTGGAATATTATTTTCAAAAAATATTGTTTTTGAAAGATAATCTAATTGGGGAATTCATATTCTCCCAAAAACTATGAATAATTTTCTCTCCTCATTCATGGTATATTATATGTTACATCATAATTTAATTTCCTCATGAATCATATTTTTCCTAATGGTTTCCTTGTAAGTGCAACTGACCCCATATTTTATTTTTTGATCGGGAACCTCCATTTCCCATGTCCCTATTCTTTGCATTCCTTTTTAAATATCCATGTATCTGATAAAAATATAGATAAATTTTATTTTTAATACTTTTATACTAATTAAAATTTTATTATCAAATTTTTAATATTGTTCTACTTGGTTCATTTGGTTAAAAATATAAAAATAATATATTTTTATCTATTTCTTTGTGAACAGTTATGTCTTCCATCATTGTCGTTGTCTATGAAACATCTTTTTTATACATTAATGGAATTTTAAAAGAAAATATTATTCCCTGTGATTTATAATATATTTCTATATAAAAAATCAAAATTTTCATGAAATTTTCTTATTTCAAAAGTGATTTTTTATAATTTCAGTAAAAATTGGTTTTCATCTAAGTCAACATACATTCACATACCATATACTTGATATAAAATATTCAATAAATGGTAACATACATATTCTTTATTTATATGCATTTTATTTTGTTATTATCTGTCTAATTAATGATCCATCACTTTATTTTCATTGTATAACAGTCAACTGTGAATAACTATTATTTTTATTCAATATTGTTTATATCGTTGATTGAAGGGAGTGACAACAAGATATAATATGTCAATTGATTGGGAAAATTATTGAAAAATCTTTGTGAGTTTTTCAATATAATGTACATAACTTATACATTATCATATTAGATAACAGAAATTTTCTAATAGAGTTTTTTAAAATCATTGGATACCCTTTTAGTTTCAAACGGTTTATCATGTTGTAATTATTGATGTAATTTTGAATGTTTTTTAAATTCATATAAAACCCATTTTTTGAGTTCTTTATTGTGTGTTGAATGAATACTATTTTATTTACATTGGTTCATAATGATGAATTAATATTTTCAAGTGGAACTCATACATGTGGGTGATGTTTTTTTGGGTCTTATATCATCATCAAATGCATTAGTTGCAGTTTTATTTTTCATGATATAATTATGAGAATCAAGTTAGTAATACTTTCTCTACATTGGTTATCATGTACGGATTCCTTCTCAACAATGTTTTTAGAATCTCATGGTGATTTATTCTCCAGTATGATATCGTTACCTATGATTTAATTTGTGAAACAATTCTATTAACCCTTTTATTACTTGTTATCCTTCATTTCCTTGTTATTATTTTCTCTTAAGATTTTTTCTTAAGACTACATTATGATTTATTTGATCATGTTTATTTATAGATGTCTCAAAACTCATTAATTTATTTCTTATATTATACCATGAATTATTCTATAACTCATGAAATTTTATTTGTATTTTTTTGTTATGATTTTATTATATAAATTGATTATACAAATTTTCTCATCTTATTTTAACTTATGAACATTGATTTTTTATCCTTATGTTTTCCCTTACTAAGCGTTTGAGATTACCCGTTATTTTGAATCTATTTTCCCCAATTTATGAATAAAAGTATTGTTTATGATTTATCTAAAATATCACCATGTGTGGAGAATTTACTGGGGATGTTAAAGTAAAATTTTCCTTTTTGTATTTTTTTATATAGTAAAAAATGACAAATTGATACCAAAAACATTGGTTCTACTTGTTATATATGTTTTTTAACTCTTTAGAACTCTAAAACATAAAATTCCATTGGAATTTAATTGTTACATTATGTTGAAATGATATTTTAGTTATAGATTTATATCAATGATAGTAGGTAGTGATTATATTTTTAGTAATGGATTTGGGAGTGCAGTTCATGGTGTGCCTCAGTTGGTATAAACCGAGGCATTGGGAAACTATAGCTAATAAGGAATTATCTATTGATGACGAACTAAGAAGTTATAAATGACATTAAGTGTTGAAATATTAAGATATATCACAGATTCAAAGCTAAAAATTAAAATATAATGTGGTTATATTATATATTTAATATTTTTTGGGGATTGGGATAATATATCATTTGGGAAAACTCGAGGGATAAGTTTATATAATCTGCACCTAATCATGTGTAATATCAACATCAGAATTATTGAGGTTTTAGAATACTAATGATGGGTTGGGAAGATGAAAGGAAACCATTTATGACATTATAAACACAGATGGATGACATGTAATGGTGGAATCTCCATAAAAATAACTTAACTAACCAAATATTGTAGAGCCATTACAAACCATACTCAAAGAGAAAGTTCCAACAAATAGGTAATGAGAATAGGTAATTTAAGTGAGTATTAACTAAAAAGGAATAACATACATTCAATTTAGTAACATCACTCACATATCCATTTATTAGAATTGTTAACTAATGATGCCACCCACAACATTGTGGTTTATGCCACATGCTATGCATTGGGTTACCCCAAGGTGTGATGAGGGTGACGATGTCATAGTGCTTTTTATGGAAACCAATGTGATATATGATATCACATAATCCTTATCACACCCAAAATTTTATATTACATATTAATTTATTAATTTATTATTATTATACCTTATTTTCATGTTTCAAGTTAAATCCCAACTAAAATATTGAGTTTTGGAGTTTTCAGTATGTTTTCCTCTATTAATAGTCAGCATAAATGATATATAAGAAACACTACGACTAACCTTGCATAAGTAGTGTTTCTGGTTTATTTTCTCCTTGAAATATTTGTCTTACATGGGTAGAAATGATTTGAGTATAAACTATGTGAGGATTGGCGAAAACCTTACAAGAGAATGGAGGGTCCACGAGCTGGCGCAAGGTTTGCGGATGATTATAACAAATCAGGAAACAAGCCTCTGAGAGTGTATGTTATTTTTCTAGACATTTTTTATCATTGTAACATGTTTTACAAATCATGAAACCAAACCATGTTGGTGAGGTTTTTCTTTCCCGTATAGAGATCAGGGTTGGATCATGGTTTTCAAAAGAGTGTTTCCAAACCGTCTTACATTCCTAGAACCATAAAAATTAGGGATTCCCTTTTTTACATTATAAATAAAAAATGATAAATGTTGTTTTTACTCCCCCATTCGTTTGATAAAGGTAATGGGGCCTTGGTTCATCCATCCTGGTTCCCCCTTTGGATTTTTTGACTTCTCTTTTGGAATTTTGACGGAATCTTTTTGGGTAAGCATCTCTTCTTCATAACATCTCATTTATGTATTTATTTTTTTCATTCCCTTCCCTTGGTTTTCTCATGGATGAACCCTAGGGGATAGGGGATGATCTTGAAATGTGTTTCATCTTTTTTTTAAGATGTGAGTATTAATTCATAGGCCCTCTTAATCTTTTATCGGAAGATTCAATGTGGTTGAATACTGTTTATGTAGGTGTTTCTATCTATTTTATTTTCAAGACACAACATATGATGCTTGATCTTTTCAATATTCATTTTAATTGAATTGAAAATTTGATTACATTTATAAATCTTTTTTATAAAATCTTCTCATATTAATTGATTTATTATAATATGGGGTTTCTATGGTTTTCAATAATTATCCATATGTAATAAAAATATATATGATATAGTTTTTGATAAAATGTTTCAGTGCACTTTTAAAATGATTTTGGGGGCTTACACTACGGGAAAAAGGGCTTTTTATGACATGCCTTTTGTGACGGGATTTCATCTCCTGTCGCAAATAGTTTGGCATGGATAGTGCGCCAAACCGCGCGAAGGTTACTTGCGAAAGTGGGATCCCACCGTCGCAAATAACTGGCGAGAGTTTATAGCTTTTTGCGATGGGATGTCGTCTCGTCGCAAAAGGTGTGTCGGCATGGACTATTTGAGACGGGTCCCATCGCAATGAGATTTTTAACCGTCGATAATAATTAATGCGGGCGTAGGTATTTGCGACGAGTCCCGTCGCAAAAGATACTATTTGTGATGGGAAACCCTTCACAAATAATCTCGTCGCAAATAATCTAACCTATATATACCCCAATCCGTTTTTCCTCTCATTCCTCTCAAATTTTAGATACTGTTTCTCTCTAAACTCAGATTTTAGAGAGAGATTTTTTCTAAGCTAATATTTTTGTTCACGAAGAAGTTGTAAAATCGTTTGCATCAATAGAAAATTAGTCTTAAAGGTATTTATGTCTTTTTAAATTTATTATTTATTTAAATTTTTTATGATAATTTTTTTATTGTTGCTTAGTTGTAATTAAATTAAATTTAAATTGTTTTGTCATTAGTATTTATTTGTACTAATAAAGTGAAATTTTTAGTATTAATTTTTAATAATTATTTGTAATTCATAATTATTAACGATAATTAGTACTGTATATAATTAATTTGTAGTAATTAATAATAATTTGTAATAAATATCAATAAGTATTAATAAATAGGAATAATTAGTAAAAAATCAGAATAATTAGATATAATTAGAAATAATTAGGAATAAATATCAATAATTAGTAATAATTAGTAATAATTAGGAATAATTAGCAATAATTAGAAATAATTAACAGTAATTAGTAATAATTTGCAATAATTTGTAATAAATAGCAATAAATATCGATAATTAATAATAATTAGTAATAAAATGCAATAATTACGAATAAATTGTAATAATTAGTAATAAATACTAATAATTACTAATAATTACTAATTAATTGTAATAATTAGTAATAAATACTAATAATAATGAATAATTTTCAATAATTAGATGTAATTAGAAATAATTATAAATAAATAGAAATAATTAGAAATAATTAGTAATAATTTGCAATAATTAGTAATAATTAGCAATAATTAGTAATAATTAGCAATAATTAGAAATAATTAGCAAGAAATTGAAATAATTAGTAATAACTTGAAATAAATAGTAAAAAATAGGAACAATTAGTAATAAATAGGAATAATTAGTAATAATTATAAATAATTAATAATAATTTGGAATAATTAATAATAATTAGTAATAAATTGTAATAGTAAGTAATAAATTGTAATAATTAGTCATAAATTGTAATAATTAGTAATAACTACTAATAATTACTGATAATTACTGATAAATAACAATAATGAGAAATAATTAGCAATAATTAGGAATAATTAGAAATAAATAGCAATAAATAGAAATTAATAGCAATAATTAGCAATAATTAGCAATAATTAGTAATAAATAGAAATAACTAGTAATAAATAGAAATAAATATTAATAAATATGAATAATTAGTAAAAATTATGAATAATTAGTAATAATAACGAATAATTACGAATAATTAGAAATAAATACTTATAATTAGTAATACTTATTAATAATTAGTAATAATTAGCAATAATTATGAACAACTAGCAATAACTAGGAATAATTAGAAATAATTAGAAATAATTAGCAATAATTTGTAATAATTAGTTATAATTAGCAATAATTAATAATAATTAGTTATAAATTGTAATAATTAGTAATAAATTGTAATAATAAGTAATAAACACTAATAATTAGTAATAACTACTAATAAATACTAATAATTAGCAATACATACTAATAATTAGCAATAATTAGGAATAATTAGTAATAATTAGCAATAATTAGCAATAATTAGCAATAATTAGCAATAATTAGCAATAATTAGCCATAATTAGAAATAAATAGAAATAAATAGAAATAATTTAGAATAATTAGCAATAATTAAGAATAATTAGTAATAAATAGAAATAATTAGTAATAAATAGCAATAAATATTAATAAATCGAAATAATTAGTTATAATTAAGAATAATTAGTAATAATTAGGAATAATTAGTAATAATTAGTAATAATTAGGAATAAATACTAATAATTAGTAATATTTAATAATAATTGGGAATAAATATTAATAATTTGTAATATTTAGCAATAATTAGTAATAATTAACAATAATTAGGAATAATTAGCAATAATTAGGAATAATTAGCAATAACTAGTAATAATTAGCTATAATTAGTAATAATTACTAATAAAATCTAAAAATTAGTAATAATTACTAATAAATACTAATAATTAGGAATAATTAGGAATAATTAAGAATAATTAAGAATAATTAGAAATAATTAGCAATAATTAGCAATAATTAGCAATGATTAGCAATAAATAAGAATAAATTGTAATAATTAGTAATAATTATGAATAAATAAGATTAATTAGAACTAATTAGAAATAATTAGAAATAAATAGCAATAATTAGCAATAATTATAAATAATTAGAAATAAATAGGAATAAATTATAATAAATAGGAATAAATTGTAATAAATAGTAATAAATTGTAATAATTAGTAATAAATAGTAATAAATAGTAATAAATAGTAATAAATAGTAATACTTAGTAATAAATAGTAATACTTAGTAATAAATAGTAATACATAGTAGTAAATAGTAATAGTTAGTAATAAATAGTAATAGTTTGTCATAAATATAAATAATTACTAACAATTAGGAATAAATACTAATAATTAGTAATAAATACTAATAATTAGAAATATTTACTAATAATTAGAAATAAATACTAATAACTAATAATATTTAGTGATAATTAGTAATAATTAGCAATAATTAAGAATAATTATCAATAATTAGGAATAATTATCAATAATTAACAATGATTAGAAATAATTAGTAATAATTAGCTATAATTAGTAAATATTACTAATAAATACTAATAATTAGAAATAATTATTAATAAATAATAATACTTAGGAATAATTAGGAATGATTAACAATAATTAGGAATAATTAGTAATAATTATCAATAACTAGCAATAATTAGCAATAATTAGCAATAAATATGAATAAATTGTAATAATTAGCAATAATTAGGAATAATAAAAAGTAATTAGCAATAATTATAAATAATTAGAAATAATTAGCAATAATTTGGAATAATTATAAATAATTATGAATAATTAGGAATAATTAGTAAAAAATATGAATAAATTGTAATAATAAGTAATAACTTGTAATAATTAGTAATAATTATTAATAAATAGTAATTAATAGTAATTAATTGTAATTAATTGTAATAAATAGTAATAAATATTAAAAAATAGTAATACTTAGTAATAAACCGTAATCGTTAGTAATAAATAGTAATTGTTTGTAATAAATATGTATAATTAGTTATCAATAAGAATAATTAGTAATAAATAATAATAATTAGCAATGAATAGGAATAATAAGTAATAAATAGTAATAAATAGTAATAATTAGTTAGGAATAGTTAGAAATAAATTTTAATAAAATTTAATAAATTCCAAGATCTTGGAACTATTTTCAGTGGATTGACGACACTCCTTTTGCTCGTTGACTTTTCTCCTTTCAACTCTCACCGACTCAAAGCAATATGAAAAATGTGCTCCTATAGAGGCATATTCATTCTTGTATACATGAGATTGGATATGAATTTGTAGGATCATATTATTTATAATGTTTTCAGGCAGTTATAGATGAAAGAAGACGATTCATCGACGAAAAGGGGGCTCTTTTGTCCGGAGGCTCATTTACTTTCATGTTTCTCACACTGAAATCACAATGAATAATCTAGTCGGAGGTACACATATTCATTCTTGTATGCATGAGAATGAATATGCGTACCTCCGACTAGATTCTTCATTGTGATTTCAGTGTGAGAAAGAAGCAAGTAAATGAGCCGTCGGAAAAAAGAGGATCCATCAATCCACTGGAAATTATGTCACCTTTAATTAATGGTTATTATTAAGAAGTAGTAGTATTTATTTATCTTCTTTTTCAGATAGTATTTTAATAATTTTAAATTATTCAAAAAAAGTGATGATTGTATATTTTGTATAAAAAAATAGAATAAATAAGTCAACATCAGTCATTATTAGATGATCAGGCTTGGATAAATCAGTATAGAAATCCAAATGTTTCAGGTTTAAATCATGTATATATTGATGGTGTTGAAGCTTTCTTACATTTGTATCATAAAAAATAGAATATGTTTTAGAAGGCAAAATTATGTGTCCTTTTAAAAAATGTGTTCCGAGAACATTTGACACATTTGACAAGGTTGGGGGACAACGCTTGCGGTTTGGTTTTCAACCAGATTATGTTTTTTGTTATCAATATGGTTAAAACAGTTCTAGAGAAGATACTAATAAATTGATTCTGGATCCATCAATCTTCCAAAATTTAGTTCTTGATGTTGCAGGTCCATCTGTTCAACAAATTGATACTCACAGTGATATTGATTTAACTCCTGAGTTGGAACCATCTGAATTTTATGAGTTGTCGAGGTCTGCTAAGGATTCATTATATTATGGTTGCTACATGAGTAAATTAGAAGAGGTTGCGAAATTTATGGCTATTAAATCAGATAATATAATGTCAAAAAACTATTTTGATCAGATATTTTCTTTGGTTAAAACATTGTTACCTGAAAGAAATGTGTTTCCTGCAAATTTCCATTTTCGTTAACGGTGTTTTTTAGTTATCATAGATTATTTAATTTTTTTTTATTTTAAGGGTTTTACATATTTAATTTATATACTTTGGTGTGAAAAATGATATTTATTCTTTTACATGGACACTTGGAATTCCTATGGGTGTTGATATGTTTACAATTGTTATGTTTAAATAATTTTATATTCATGGATTTGGTTATATAGATATTTATAGGTATAAAAATTGAAATTCCATGTAATATATTATTCATGAAAATGGTCTACTCAAATAGTTTCTTGTTTCTTAAATTTTTTACAAATATATTTTGAAGTATTGTTTCATATGAATTTCTACAAGGAACATTTTTTACCTTGATAAATAATTTTTATATATTTTGGGTTTCAAAATAACTATTAATGGAGTATGATTTTCATATAAATTTAATATTAATATCAAATACTAGGGCCTAATTAGTTCCTTTAAATATTTTTATAGAATGAATAAATCAGTATGAAATTCAACTAATTTTGGGGATGTTTTCACATGGGTTCTTGTTTGGAGGTGGTCTAGGAAAATGTAATTGATTAATAAGAGTTCATTATTGATATGTTATATTTCAATTCCATGTAGAATCAAACTATTATTATCATTATGGGATGTTAAGAATCATTGTGGGGATTGATAGATGGATATGATTTAGTCTTGATTAGATAAAATTGATCAACTATGGTATTGTTAATCCATATCTGAGTTCACCTAGTGAGGCTAGTTTAGAGAATCTAGTTGGTTATTGACCAATGTAAACATATATAGACCAATATATGGTTTCAAAAATAGTACGTTGATGATATCTTAATATAATGTATAATAATTCCCATATATTATATATATATATTACATCTTCATACTTATTATTTTGGGGTTTGTTATAGTTTGACTCCTCAATGGTTCCTTTTAAATATTTTTTTGGTTTTATTTTTATACCTTGTCCAAATTTTTTGAATTTTTTTTACTGATGTATTATCATATTTCTTTTATTCACTTTGAACGAATTTAGTGGGATTTGGTAGTTTCCTTCAAATGAGATATGGATTAATAATATCATTTATTTAAATAGGATATTTAAAAAAGTAACATTTTATGAATGTTAGTTTTTCTAAAAATGATTATTTATAACATGATTTGGGTTTTAAATCTTGGTTTTTAGGAAATAGTTTTGTTGTTTCCTTAGCGTGGTTTTTATTTAGTTTATACATATATTTTCAAATGACTATTTACGGATTGTTTTTTGAAAAGAAGTGTATGGGCCTGTGGTGATTACTTAATGTGATTTTTAAGATCAAATCCTACTTGTTTTTATAACACCTAAAGACATTACAATATTTTCATTTTTGAATAAATTTAATTTTTTTTGTAGATTGATTTATTTGCAACACCTTTTTTTGTTTACATTACACACAACAATGAGTTGGATTGTGTTACAAGCAAGGTCAAGTTTTACCATATAATAATATATTATTAAAATATTATCTTTTAATATAATAAGATATAACCTACTTGTTAATTTGGACGTTATGAATTTTATTAACTGAATTAGGAAAATATATGGTTGAATTACTTAGTTACAAATTAATTATAAATTAATATAGGAACTGGTTGAATATATATGAAATTTTTTTATAAAGAAAAATTTTTATGCTTACAAAGTCATTTTATCCTAATAAATTAAATTAATAAAAATTAGTGACTGATATTAAAAAAATATATATTCAATCAAATATTTTTTACATTCATTCAACATATTTAATATATATAAGAAAAGAAAAAACCCAATTTTTAATATAAAAATCAATATTTTTCTAAAAGAACTTTTACCAAATTTTTATGGTGAACCTATTTTAAATCAAAATTTTGAAAATATTTTATATTTTTTTTGAAAAACTACAATTTCTATTTTAAATTGTAATATAAAAATTAATTTGGTTCAATTTTTGGTATTTTTCAGATTATTTTCATTTTTTGATTAATATTGATATAATATTGCATTTTAATTAAAATTGGTTTTTCCATCTAAATAATTTATATTGTTAAATAATATATTTAATTGGTTTTAAAGTATAATTAGACAATTTTTTATAATTTAATACAATTTATGCCATTGAAATAAATTTCATATTGAATAAGGTTAAGAAACATTTCAATCTTTTTAATGTTTTCACATTAAAACCCCACTTTCATGCCCTGTGTATGGGGTTAATTTTAAATTAATTTTACCAACTAATGATATTTGTATTCTAAAAAATGGATTCCATATTTCAAATAATTTTTTCTAAATTATTTAAATATGTTCCGTTTATTTTTTTAACAATATGAATAGTAACTTTTTTTAAAAAATTATCACAATTAAGGGTAAACGGGAAATTAATGGTAAATATAATATTATAATTATTATAAAATTACACTAACACTTGTATTAATTTTATTGGATGAGTTACTATCCAACAAAAGTATCCTGCTGTCAATTATATTGCCTCTTAGAGCCACTTGGATTACTTTAATCATTTGTATGTAAGTAATTGTAATAGATGTTCAATATGTCACACACATATTTTTAATATGTGTTACATTTTTATATGTTTTTTATATAGAAGATATATTTGACTATAAATATAAATTAGAAATAAAATGTTTTCATATTAATCATAGAATTTTATTTTTAATTTTTAGAAAAAAATAATTATGTTAAAGGAGTACACAATGATGATGCAATAATTGAATAAATAATAAAAATATAAATTAAATGATATTAAAAATATTAAAATAAATATAATTTTAGATAATTAATGTCATAAATGAATTTTATTGATTACCTAGACCTATTGTAGGTGTATTAATGTTTTTTTCCAAGTTATATTGTTTATTGATATTTTTAAAAAAGCCAAGAAATGAATAGTGTCAAAATTGACATTAATGATATTTTAATATAAATAATATTTTATTAAATGAAATAAAAACATTAAAATATTTAATTATTAAAAATTATTGTCTTATAGTTTAAAATTTCATCAATTACTCATTTATGGGTATTTTGACATTTTATAGTGACTATATTAACCCTTAAAGAGTAAAAAAGCAATGTTTTCACAATAAGAGTAAATGGGTTTTACTAATGGTTAATGCCAAAATATAAGGGTAAGAGTTGGACCAAAACATGTATAAAAAATATTTTTTGAGATTATTTAAACACATACTAATATTATATTATAAATAAATTACTTTGGATCCATTTTTAATTGAATGTTAATTTATATAAATTTAATATTTTGAGAGTTTCCAAAAGTATCCCTCACCTCATTTATAAAAGGGCCCATCCTCCCTCACTTCATCACACCTTTTTGAGCCTTATAGATCTAACAATCCCTACTAAAATAAGAAAAAAAATTACATACCCTCATCATAAAATTCTCCCTTTGGGTTGAAATCCAACTTAGTAAGTATTTTGGTATAAACCAAAAAGTGTTACCCGAAAATGAGGTAACACTCTTTAATGATCACATTCGTTTTATTTCTTTCTCAAACCATTAAATTATTATTATAAAGTTATTATATAACAACATCAGAATATTTAATGTAAATATATTTTTTATTCTATGATTTCTACAAACACTTTCACACACATTCGACAAATGAGATACACAATCACCATTCGTGTGTACAAGAGATTATCGCCTCGTGAACCAATGTCGTTTGTTCTTCCATTTACCACATTTCATTGTTGTAATAATGATTAATTTATAGATTATATATGATATATATAGTATTTATAAAATATTTATGCTTTATTAACTTATATATAATCGATACATTTATACACTCCATTGGTGAGAATACATTAACATCGTTTGTGGATGTGTGGACTACTGCCTCCTCAAAGTGATGTTATTCGTTAATGATATACATAAAATGTATTAAAAATGAATTAAATAAAAATATGTGACATATATTACATAAAATATTATACTGTAATTATAATATACATATATATCATTCTTTTAATATGAAAAAATAGAAGTAGCGTTCATGCATAAGTACAACCTACCATCTCCAAGAACAGTGCATTTCATTTCCTATATCCAAATTGGAAGGATTATCCTAACTAAATATATAATTAATATATATGATATTTACACAATGTTTAAAATAATATAGATGATTAAATCCTTATCTTATTAATTGGAGAAAGAATAAACAAGTGAAAACATTCTTGAAAATTTATACAATTAACACTCATGATAGTGAAAATAATGGAAGACTATTAACAAACGGGTAACGAGATATTATAAGAAGTTAATATATGATATTATAAATATTGGTATGGTTATGGTATAAGTTAAAAAATTATTAAACCCATATATCTGAGGTTAATGGAAGTCACACAAAAGGAAATTCAAGGTAATGGATTTCTTCTCAATTTCATTTCATTGAGGCATATTGATACATTGAGCACCTAGTTTTTTATATGGTGTATATAATACCCTTTGAAATATTATTTCATCAATATATTAATTTTATTGATATTAATAGTTTATTTTAACGTTATTACTTCCCAGTAATTATGATTCAAAAGTTTCAAAGTGGTATATGACACTTTGGAATGTTTAAACATTATTTTCCTCAATAGCATTTTTAATGATATTTAAATAGTATTACTATATTTAAATAGTATTTCTATTAATCAATATCAAATACCATTTTTGTTGTTTATATACCATAATAAAATATTGATAAATATATATTCATTATTCAATATTGATATTTTATATATGATATTAATTATTTATTAAATCAATTACTCTATGTGAGGAATGATTTGGACTGAAAATAATGAGAGAGGCCTAGAATTTATATGGCCCCTCGATGCATCGAGAGGTACTCATGTGGAAAATAAGTTTTCCAAATTAAATAGGATTCTTCTTGTTATTTTAAACCATCTTGTGAAAGGTCTTGACATTATTGGTTTTAATGTGCCACAGATATGACGTCCAATAATCAAGCATTTCTTTCATAATATTTTAGTTATCATTATTATTATCAAAAAGGTTTTCATATGATAAAATCTTTGGATTCATTTAATTTTAATTTTATTTATTAAATGGAATGTATTTTCAGTTATTTAACATTGTATATTGATTATTCTTTTTTCATTTATTTAATGGAAATGTGTCCTTAGTTATTCACCTTTCTATATAGATTTGTTTTTCATTGATTAATTATTTCTTCCATTATACGTACCCTTACTGAGAATTTAAGATCACCCTCATTATGTTTCCTTTACCAAGGTTATGAAGTGGAATCCTTTGAATGATTTTCAAGGATGTCAAGATTTTACTTATTTAATTCTTTATTTTATTTTCCAAATGTATTATGGGTATCATGCATGTAATAGTGCTATCCAAAACTGGTAAATTGATCAGTCATTTGGGATTTTTTCCTTATAATCACGAAAAATAAATTAAATAATCCACCCACATTGGTATTTTGGGGTAGGGGAATTATAATTAGTTCCAATGTAATTTTAGTTGAGAACTTGGATACCAGATTTATAAAACATGGAATATATAACATAACTCTATGATATACATTTAGGATAAGTATAGATAAACATCCCAATGAAACCATGATTATTTTTATGAGATTATCTAGGCATAATTTTTCTCAATTTATGTTGTGTATTTCACTAGTTTTTGGATTATACATGATAAAATATAATCTAGTCTATGTCTTCATTTAGAAATGGATCCTTGTAGAAGGAATGTGAACCTCACAAATTCACATGATCAAAAGAGTTAGAATGTTCATTTCTTTCAAGGTATTAATCAAATATTTCAAAAGTAATTAGTCCTCCAAACATTCTCAAAACATTAGGATGTAATATCATGTAATAACGAGATAGATAAATAATTATTTAAGTATTATTTCTTAAGAAGGAATCATAATAGAAAGAGGATATTTTGGAAAATGATTGATAAAGGGAAGAAAGGAAAGAAATATTTTCCCACATGTGATAAATGTTGAAGGAATCACCCAAGTAAATACTTTAAGGGAATGAGAATTTATTAAATGTGTAAAGATAAGGGTCACCATGAAAAAGAATATAAAGGGGATAATAAAAAAGAATATTATTCAGTTTTACAACAACAAAGAGATGGGGACCTATGGAAATTAATTTCCCATGAATCAAGGGAATATACCTCCAATGCTGATAAGGGATCAAGGTCAAGAATATGTTATTGACATAACCAAAGAAGAATGATTAATTTTGTTCGTTATTTTGATATATTAAATATGTTTTAAATTTTTTTATCGATGATGGTCGCCTCATATGAATTATAAAATATATAAGGATTATATTATAGTGATTTTTTTGTTATGAATTTGAGATCATATATTGAATGGTATAAATAAAAATGGTTCGGTGTTAGGATAATCATATTGGAAAACACTTGGTCAAGGGAAAGATAAACCATAACAAGTTCTTAATGATGAGAAAATAATAATGGATAAAGAGATGATTGATATTGACAAATTAAATTGGATACTACTTACTACCATGTAAATGTTTTTAAAGTGTTGGACCACAATCTCTTGGAAAGGTTAACCATTTATGAAATTGTTTATGTTAAACATGGGATGTGTTGTTCGAGGTTAATATATTAATTCACCATATGATGCAACATGTTCCCAAAGATTAAGTATAAAGAGTTCAAGGTGTAATCAAAGGGTCAAATTGTGGTTTTATAAATGTATATTTACATATATCTTTAGAGTTAAATAATTTCTCAACTCTATGAAAATGGTCTTATAAAAATGTTTTCCAATTTTAAGGATTTTTTATGATATCAATGACCTTTATTCACACCTATGGTTTGTTGTTTGTAGTCAAAAACATTCTCATGAACTTATTCTCTATCAATATCCATCAAAACATGATGGTTATATTTCCCTTCCATATCCATGTTTTCACTAATGTTCTCCTATTCAAAAGCCTAGTTCTATGGTGAAATTCATATTTTATTTTACCTCTTATTAAGAAGATGAGTTATTAACCCTATTTACGATGTGCAATTTTCAAAAAATTTATTATTTTCAAATATGAAACCATATACTATTGAGATCATGATTAAATTGTGAGGATGAAATTTAATTTTGTTGGGGAGAATGTAACACCCCAGTACTCTACAATATTATCATTTTTGAATAGATTTAATTTCTTTATAGATTTCTTTACATGAAACACCACGTTAAGCTTACACAAAACACAATAATGAGTTGGATTGCGTTACACGCAAGGATGAGTTTTAAAAAAAATTATTAAAAATTTATTATTTAGTAAAATATGATATAACCTAGATATTAAGTTACTGGTTATGAATAGTATTAACTAGATTATGAAAATATATTGTTGAGTTCATTGCTTACAAATTAATTAGTAATGAATATAAGAACCAATTGAACATATAAGAAATGTTTTAAAAAAAACTATTTTAGGATCAAAAAGTCATTTTATCCTAATAAATAAAATTAATTATAATTAGTGAATTATATTAAGGTAATATATATTCCATCAAATATTTTGAACATTCCTCTAATATATTTAATAGACATAAGACACGAATAACCAAAATTTTACGCATAAAACCGTATATTTTTAGATACATTTTTATCTCCTTTTAATGAAAAACCATAGGAATATAAAATTTTAATTCGGTTTATTTTTTTGTATTTTTATAATAAGTTCCATGTTTTAATGAATAGTGATAAAATATTTCATTTTAATTAAAAATATATTTTCCTTATAAATAATTTATTGTGTAATAATATTTTTTTAAATTGTTTTTAATGTATAATTATATTCTTTTTTATAATTTAATATAATTTATTTTTTTTATATATTTTACTATGAATAATGATTAAAAAACATATTAATCTTTTGATATTTTCAACATTAAAAACCAAATTTCATGCCTCGTCTATGGGATTAATTTAATCCACTTCAATGTTTTTAATTTTTAAAAATGAATTACATATTTGGAATAATAGGTTATAAATTATTTAAATATGTTCCTTTTATTTTAGGACTATATTAATAGTAATTTTATTATTTTTTTAATTTACTATAGTTATGGGTAAATCATGAAATTAAGGGTAAAAATAATATTGTAATTATTACAAAATTACACTAACACTTGTCCTATTTTTTATGTGTTAGTGTCCAAAAAATCATAATTGGGATGATTATATGGCCTCTTGGAGCCACTTCGATTAATTTAATCATTTTAAGTATATTATTCATAAGAGAAGTAAAATATTCACACTTATGTTTTTTATAAATATTATATTTTTTATATGTTGTTATAAGGAGAATATATTCAACTATAAAAATAAATTTGGAATAAAAAATTTTTATATTCATCAAGAAAAATTATTTTTAATTTTTAGGAAATAAATAATTATGTTAAAATTTTACACAATGATGATGTAATAATTATTTAATTAATAGAAATATCAAAAAAATAAAATTAAAAATATTAAGATAAATATAATTCTAGATAATTAATGTCATAAAATAATTTTATAGATGAAATATAAATATTATAGATTTATTAATGTTTTTTTCCTTGTTATCTTTTGTGTTGATATTTTTTAAAAAGTCAAGAAATGAGTAGTGTTAAAATTTACATTAATGATATTTTAAAATTAATAATATTTTATTAAATGATAAAAAATTCAGAAAAAAATTTAACTTTGGAAAAAAGATTGGGATAATGTTTAAAATTTCGTACATTAATCATTTATGATTTTTTGTAATTTTTTTGTAACTATATTTATAAGGCCCCGGCCTTAAACCTTACTTAATATTGAATTAATTGAATAATTCACATTGAGGATCTTTTCAGGTTTAGAGTTTTAGAGAATTATGACATAACTATTACATCTCAAAAGATTACACAGTAGAAACTTCTACTAAGTTTCCATAAATTAAAAACTCTTAAAAAGAAACATGTCTAGTTCCATGTTTTAGGTAGCATGACATTCCATTGATCGCATCCTTGACCCTATTCCACATTATGTCCTGTGAAAAACATTTCAAAAACTTGGGATGAGCATAAAAAGCTCAGTAAGGGATACACAAAGAATGAAAAATGTTAGTTTTTCAAAACAAAAAGTAAACCATGTATACTTCAACAAAGTAATACTTTTCACCTTTTCGAAGTAGTAAAAACCTCTTCACTGAATATAAGTTCATTACTTACCATTCTGTAACCAAAAGATTACCATAACACCCATATAAAGATCACATAACATATAAAGGTAACTTGGTACATAAGCATACTTAAGTGGAATAGCCATAATGTCGACTTACACACATATCACTTAATGGAATATCCATTCAGCCAACTTCCATACATACTTAATGGAATAGCCATACGGCTGACTTCCATACCCAATGCATTGGAGGTTATAACGTAACCACCCATCCTGGTATTCATGGCACCACCCGTCATATGGTTTATCACGTAACCACCCGTAAAATGTCCAAGTACCATTATAAAATTAGAACACATAAAACCAACATAAAGGAATGATAATATTTCCACATTTCAATAACAATATATCATTTAAATAAATTGACATAATAGAATCATTTATAAAAACCATTTTCAATACCAAAATACAAAAAAAAGTATATGCTATTTATTTTATTTTAAAAAAAACATTATGGCTTGTTGAGGAAGCCAAAGACCAAATAATACTCGCAGCGGCGGAGAAGTCGTTGTCGCCGCATACGTACAACAAAAACATTCCCTTTTTTTGTTTAGTAAAATGCTTCATATAAAAAGATTCCTTTTGAATAAACGTAAAAGTAAAAGGTGTTTATACACCGTATTAAAGAAAGTGGTGTATAAAAAATGTGCCTCAATGAAGGAGATTGATACGAATTCCCTTACAAAGAGGATATCCTTGGATTAAGGATAAATCAATTACATAATTATGTGTGACAAATGGATACACCCAATATAAGTGGATATTAAGTGTAAAACAATCATAGGTTATTCACACATATTCATATAATGATATATTCAAGTAGTACATGATTATCCCAAAGAATTAAATTTGGGTTAAGAAGTTCCCTTGCAAAACTTTGACGGCCTAACAACATCACTACAAAATTCAGAAAATGAGTTGATGAGAGATGAGAAGGGGTATCTCATCACATGGAAATAAAATTTAAATCAATAATGATATAGAAGAACATATCCCAACATAATATTATGTGAATTAAAAGACATTACAAAAGAAGTCTTTTACAAAAAGAGGAGGGTGAAAGGTTCCCTTACCGACATGGGTATCTTTCGAGACATGCACCCCGTGAAAGAAGGACAATACAAAATTGATGTAAATAATCATAAATGAATGTATATTACACAATGAGTAAAATAATGGGCAGTACATACACCACTGATAGGAAATTGTGGCAATTGTAGCATAAATGTCACGGGAATAAAAGTGAGATGAAAAATCCCTTACGAAAACTCGGCAGCCAAAAGGCGCCACTTAAAACATACAAAAATGGATTGATGAGATCAAATGGGGTATCTCATCATATAAACATAAAGTTTACAGAAAGAGGAATAAAAAATAACACCCCCCAACATAACAAAGAGGAGCTTAAAAGAAGTGACATAAAGGATAGTACTTTAAAAAAAGTGAGGGGTTTGATCTCTTACAAAAAATCCGATAGCCTAACGGCGCCACTCAAAACATCCAAAATAGATTTATGAGATATAATAGGGTATCTCATCATATGAACATAAATAATACAGTAATAGTAATATAAAATAACATCCCAATAACAGGAATTATGAGCTTTAGAAGGAATGACATAAAAGAGTGTACTTAAAAAGAAAGATAGGAGTAAGATCCCTTACCTTGGGTCCGACTTGACTCGATCATTCTTTAACGTCCTGAATAATAAACTTGAGTTAATTTATATTTTCTTTAGTACCTTTTCCATGTTCATTATTCCTTTTATATCACTTATTTCCATTTTTTAAACATTATGTAATCATTTAAGTTAATAATGTTTGTTTTGTCGACATTTGGTTCTTAAGTCGAAAGTGAACTTCTTACAATTACATGTTGTTTGTGTGGTCAAAGGTTCATTATATCCATAATTATATTCATGATTTGGATATCATATATATCATATATATCCATCATATACATGTATTTATAATATTACATAATCATTTAGAGGTAAGAAATGAAATGCACCGTTCATGGAGACTGTAAGCCGTACGTACGCATCAACGCTACTTTCATTTCTTTGTCATATTAATGATATTAAAACTAAATGATAGGTATGTATATTTTAATTATAGAATTATATTAATCATTTATATGTAACATACATTATATATATCCATTATAAATATGTACTTATAATAGTACATTACATTTGGTGATAAGAAATGAAATGCACCGTTCATGGAGACGGTAAGCCGTACGTACGCATGAACGCTACTTTCATTTCTATCTCATACATTAAGGGAAAGAAATAATAATTATATATAGGTATATTATAATTAAAGTATAAAATCATATATAATAACTTTAAATCCATCCTTTATACGTCCCACATATGGCATTAACGAATCACATCACTTTGAGGGGGCGGTAGTCCGCACTTCCCTAAATTAAGATATCGCGTTTACCCATAATGGAAACCATAAAGGTATGACATAAATGAAAAATAAATAAGCTTAAGTAAAACATAAACATATTATATATCATATATAAATATAGTGACATCTTAATGTCCACCTTTGAAGGTTTTACATGAGTGTTGAACAATCATCATTTCGTGAGGCAGAAAATCGCCATTCACGGAAACAGTATGTTCTTTAACCATTAGATGTAGGTGTGTATAAGTGTAGGTCGAATACTTCTTATAACAAAATCCTAGTATATTTAAGATACTGGATTTTTTACAAAATAAATGAATAAAATGTTTTTAGGGGGTTGGAGAGGTAAAATAAAACAAAAGGACTCAAGTGAAGACATTACCTTAAAATCGGGTAACTCCCTTTGGTTTTAGCTCAAAGGCTTACCTGGAAAGACTTCTGCCCAAATTTAGGCTTCAAGGAGTAATAGAGTTAAGTGTAGAGACAAATGGTGTAGAGGTTGGCCGAGCCAAAGGCTTTGGGAGTGTGGGTAAAGAGGTATAGGTGGGGCCCTTTTATAAGAGGAGAGGAGGGGAACTCTTGTAAAGTTAAAAACTGTTACTTTATTTTCAAAAGAGTTTCGGATTTTAAAGGTCCCACATTGATGTATTTCAAGTATAAGGTGATAAAGGTTTTAAATCCACTCATCCAATAGGTTTTGTACATGTGTAGGTCTTAGATATTACATTATCGTTTCATTTTATTTAAATCATTAAATAATGAGGTCATCGCTGCATCATCACGATGTCATAGATAATTTAATTTATTTAATGTCTAAAAATTCTAAAAAAAATACAATGATGTAGAAAATCTTTTTATCTTTTCAATGACTATTTATAGTCAAAAATAGTACTTGTATAACCCCATGTAAAAATTGTTTTAGTAAAACATTTCATGTTTGTGTCATTTTTACTTTAACATTAAATAAAAAGATATTTATGTCATTTTCCAACCAAAGTGGCTTCATGGGGTCCCCAAGTTGACCCATGGATTGTATTGGTCGGCCATGACACATAAAATGAGGGTAGGACATGTGTCTAGGTCATTTAATTTTATTAAAACATTATTCTTACCTTAAACTACACTAATTACCTCTAATCGTGATTAAAACTTAAAAAGTTACTATTCACAAAAAAATTATTTTAATCCCATTGAACCACATTTTACTTCTTAATGACAACAATGTATGTCAGATTTTTTAAATTCAAAACACAATGATGGGAAAATTTCATTTAAATGGAAAATCAGTTTTTATAAGTACTTCTTAATGGTTTCACTATTCATCAAAAATTGATATTTTTCAGAAAATTACAAAAAGTTCACCCTAAGATATATTTGATATTCCGAATTGAAAAATGATCTCTATTTTAAAAAATTCATAACATATAAGTTGCATTAATTAATTTAATAATTAATTCCCACTGTCAAAACAAATAGCGTGTTTTTATGAAACAAAATGTATCAAAAGATTGACACTAGTTTAAGTCCGATTTCAATGTGAAATTAATTCCAACGACCAATATTGGATTAAATGGTAAACATATATTCTAATTTCACTTTAAAACCAATTCAAAAGATAATCTAATCATATAAATAAATTATATTTAAATAGGTTTTGAATTAAAATACAACATTTTCACTATTCATTAAAAATTGATCTTTTTGGAAAAAATACCAAAAATTTACGCAAAGTAAACATTGATGTCCCGATTCTAAAGAAGAATTTTATTTTGTCAAATATAACACATAAAATTTTCAAAAAGTGGATTTAAAAGAGGTTCTCCATCAAAAGGCGGTTAATAAACCTTTTAAAGAATATTAGAATGTTTAAGCTTAAAATTGGATTCATTTGCATTTCTTAATCCTCTAACATTTATTGTAAAAGGTAAAAATATTTGACAAACATATATAATCATTTTGTAGTTAGTTTTTTTCATTCCCGCCATTACAACGGCTAGGCATTAACTACTATTTAAAATAATATTATTTTATTATTAGAGTGCAATGTAAGATTCCCAAGAAACCCGTTGTTGCGTGTTGGGTACACCGTCGAGCATAGCATCCCCTTTAAAGTAATATTAATTTTTTATTCACAAATATGGATAAATATAAAAATTTCATATTATTTATTTACCTGGGGTGTTACATCCTTCCCCCCTTTTGGGAATTGCATCCTCGCAATTTTGAAATTGAGCTTTGAAACATCCTTGAAAGTCCCACATCGGAACAAGAGTCGGTAAAACAATCACTTTAAAATAAAGAAAGATAAGTATATAGGTCACCCGAGTTAACCCATAATAGGATTCCGTGTAGGAAAACATGGACATGGAAGAATATGCAAAGGGTCATGTTCTTGAGGCAGAGTGATAGTAAACATGTCTAGGAAAAAGTTAACCATAAGAAAATCACAAACTTGTGATGGGTTAAACGGTATTCGATTCCCGAGTAGGAAAAGTTAATAGACAACATTTTTGTTTTAAGTTGATTTTTATTGAGGAATTTATTTATAAGGAAACACAATCACTTATCATGTTCACTTTCAACTTTTACTAGATTCCTTAATCAAACTCATATTTTTTCCAAAAGACGAGTATTTAGGAAGACTTGTTCGCATTAAGAGTACTATAATCAACTTCTATAGAATCACCTAATCCACCAAAGAGAACTATATACTTCCCATGTCTTTAGGCTTTAACCAAAACCAAAACCAAAAAGGTTAGTACAAGGTCAGATAATCAAGAAAAGGATAAACCTTTAAAAAGAAAATCTATTCTTAATCTCCAAAATTTTTCCAAAAAAACCCAATGTCCCATGAGGACTATTCGATAAAAAAATTGTCCATAAAATACTTCAAAGTAAACCAAAATAACATTGAACCCCATATGTTCGAAGGATTTAGTCGCACAGTATTCCAAGGTACAAATTAACACCTATCTCCAAATAACATCAGTTACTCTTAAAGTCTTGTATTGAAAAGTAATAAACCTAATCACATATCCTCCATGATAGGTTAATCATTTTCATAAATAACCAAAAATCAACTTACTCTTAATTCATAAAATACTATAACTAAAAAGAATCAATCAAACTAACCAGGGACTTCACGTAGTCTAGTGGTAGGCGATAAATACCAGTCGCACTTTGGTTGTGGGTTCGATTCCCGCAACTTTGTCCGACGCGATGGGTTGTCACACGGTCTGCGTGTTGTCCTTTTTCCAAAACTATATAATTCTCAAATCATTACCCAAAAAAAGAGATAAAATCATCAAAAATAACCATAACATAATTTAACCTCAATTTTATCTCAATCCTTTCACTTCCATCATAACATATAGTAAACCATAATTACCTCAAAAATGAGGATCATATAAACCCAAATGGTTATTTATAACTATTTCCAAAAAAGAAAAGATAACTATTCATTGAATAAAATTTTCATATATTAAACATCAGTGTTACACATACTATAAAAAGTCTTCTAATGTACCCCATCATCAAAATACACTTAATACTCTTAAGAATTTCACCATAACTCTTGAAGCCCTTATATGTTGACTTCTTACTCATTCATCATTCTTCATGATCCATTATCCATTCCTTTCCAACATATTCTAAAATACTTCTTTCCTACAAAAAAAATCATGAATCATATCCTAAGATTCCAAAATAGAAAACAAAAGTTAAGAAATAATCCATACCTTTGATTGGTCATTGTCAGTTTCTTCATCCTCAATCGGAATGGCATTAGGTATTGGTAAACTAGTATTTGTATGATCTTAGTGATCCCATTCTGGAAACTTCTTGATAGGACATGTGTTTGTATAATGACCATGCACACCACATTTAAAACATTCAATTGATCCCTCAAAAAGAACTTCTTTCCCTTTCCTCAGGTAAACTGGATGCTTCCTCTTTCCATGGCAGGTTCTTGCTTTATGACCTTCATTTCCACATATATAGCATATTTCTATCCCTTTGAAACATTTTCCTAGGTGTTTCTTTCCACATCTATGACACATAGGTTTTTGAACACACATACCTTTATGATTATTACCTGTAGTTCCGTAGGGATTTGTTTCTCACATATATAATGCCTTATAGAAATCGTCAAGGTTTAGGTGGTCAATCATGACTCCCTATAGTTGGTTAAGGATAAACACAAGAGTTCTTATTGCAGCTCCCATATCATTCAGTTGCTCGCTAAGAAAAGTGTCACAGTTTCCTTCACATCCACTGTTACCTTGGTGCCTACAAGATCCAGCCATTTACTAAAACCAAAAAGGGTCAGTGTGAGTATAACAACAAAACCATCATGTACTAATGAGGGAGATATACTTACTCATTCACTTTATCTAAAAACTATGACTCTTCCTGAAATCCTAACCATTATGGTCATGTCACTTATGCATAAAGAATACCCTAACCTCTAAAGTTATCTAAACTGACCTTTGATACCAACTATAAGGCCTCAGCCTTAAACCTTACTTAATATTGAATTAAATGAATAATTCACATTGAGGATCGTTTCAGGTTTAGAGTTTTAGATAATTAGGACATAACTATTACATCTCAAAATATTACAAAGTAGATACTTCTACTAATTTTCCATAAAATAAAAACCCTTAAAAAGAAACTTGTCTAGTTCCATGTTTTAGGTTTCATGACTTTCCCTTGATCCCATCCTTGACCCTATTCCATGTTAAGTCATGTGAAAAACATTTCAAAAACTTGGGATGAGCATAAAAAGCTCAGTAAGGGATACACAAATAATGAAAACTGTTAGTTTTTCAAAACAACAAGTAAACCATGTATACTTCAACAAAGTAATACTTTTCACATTTTCGAAGTAGTAAAAAACTCTTCACTGAATATAAGTTCATTACTTACCTTTATGTAACCAAAAGATTACCATAAAACCCATATAAAGACCACATAACATATAAAGGTAACTTGGGACATAAACACACTTAAGTGGAATAACCATAAGGTCTACTTCCACACATATCACTTAATGGAATAGCCATTCGGCCAACTTCCATACATACTTAATGGAATAACCATATGGTCGACTTCCATACCCAATTAATTAGAGGTTATAACGTAACCACCAGTCCTGGTATTCACGGCACCACCCGTCATATGGTTTATCACGTAACCACCCGTAAAATGTCCAAGTACCATTATAAAATTAGAACACATAAAACCAACATAAAGGAATGATAACATTTCCACATTTCAATCACAATATATCATTTAAATAAATTGACATAATATAATCCTTTATCAAAACCATTTTCAATAACAAAATACAAAAAAAAGTATATGGTATTTATTTTATTTTAAAAAAACATTACGGCTTGTTTAGGAAGCCAAAGACCAAATAATACTCGCAGCGGCGGAGAAGTAGTTGTCACCGCATACGTACGAAAAAAACATTCCCTTTTGTCGTTTAGTAAAATGATTCATATAAAATATTCCTTTTGAATAAATGTAAAAGTAAAAAGGGTTTATACACCGTATTAAAGATAGTGGTGTATAAAAAATGTGCCTCAATTAAAGGAGATTGAGACGAAGTCCCTTACAAAGACGGTATCCTTGGTTTATGGATAAATCAATTACATAATTATGTGTGAAAAACGAATACACCCAATATAAGTGGATATTAAGTGTAAAACAATCATAGGTTATTCACACATATTCATAGAATGACATATTCAAGGAGTACAAGATTATCCCAAAGAATCAAATTTTTGTTAATAAGTTCCCTTGCAAAACATTTACGACCTAACGACGTCACTAAAAAATTCAGAAAATGAGTTGATGAGAGATAAGAAGGGGTATCTCATCACTTGGACATAAAATTTAAATCAATAAGGATATAGAAGAACATATCCCAATGTAATATTATGTGAATTAAAAGACATAACACAAGAAGTCTTTTACAAAAAGAGGAGGGTGAAAGGTTCCCTTACCGACATGGGTATCTTTCGAGACATGCACCGCGTGAAAGAAGGACAATAAAACATTGATGTAAATACTCATAAATAAAAGTATATTACACAATGACTAAAATAATGTGTAGTAAATACACCACTCAAAGGAAATTGTGGAAAATGTAGCATAAATGTCACGGGAATAAAAGTGAGATGAAAAATCCCTTATGAAAACTCGGCAGCCTAACGACACCACTTAAAACATACAAAAATGGATTGATGAGATCAAATAGGGTCCCTCATCATATTAACATAATGTTTAAATAAAGAGGAATATAAAATCACATCTTCCAACATAAAAAAGAGGAGCTTAAAATAAGTGACATAAAGGAGAGTACTTTAAAAGAAAGTGAGGGGTTTAATCTCTTATGAAAATTCGGCAGCCTAACGGCGCCACTCAAAACTTCCAAAAATGGATTGATGAGAGAGAATAGGGTCTCTCATCATATGAACATAAAAATTACAGTTAGTGTAATATAAAAGAACATCCCAATAACAAGAATGATTATCATTAGATGGAATGACATAAAAGAGTGTACTTAAAAAGAAAGAGAGGAATAAGATCCCTTACCTCGGGTCCGACTTGACTCGATCGTTCTTTAACATCCTGAATAATAAACTTGAGTTAATTTCTATTTTCGTAAGAACCTTTTTCAAGTTCATTATTCCTTTTATATCACTTATTTCCATTTTATAAACATTATGTAATCATTTAAGTTAATAATGTTTTTTTGTCGACATTTGGTTCTTAAGTCGAAAGTGAACTTCTTACAATTACATGTTGTTCGTGTTTTCAGAGGTTCATTATATCCAGAATTATATTCATGATTTGGATATCATATATATGATATATATCCAGAATATACATGTATTTATAATATTACATTATCATTTAGAGGTAAGAAATGAAATGCACCGTTCATGGAGATGATAAGCCGTACGTACGCATGAACGCTACTTTCATTTCATTGTCATATTAATGGAATTAAAACTAAATGAGATGTATGTATATTTTAATTGAGAATTATATCCATCATTTAAATGTAACATACATTATATATATCCATTATAAATATGTACTTATAATAGTACATTACATTTGGGGATAAGAAATAAAATGCACTGTTCATAAAGACGGTAAGCCGTACGTACGCATGGACGCTACTTTCATTTCTATCTCATACATTAATGGAAAGAAATAATAATGATATAGAGGTATATTATAATTCCATTATAACATCATATATAATAACTTTAAATCCATCCTTTATACGTCCCACATATGGCATTAACGAATCACATCACTTTGAGGGGGCGGTAGTCCGCACTTCCTTAAATGAAGATATCGTGTTTACTCATAATGGAAACCATAAAGGTATGACATAAATGAAAAATATAGAAGCTTATGTAAAACATAAACATATTATATATCATATATAAATATAGTTACATCTTAATGGCCACCTTTTAAGATGTTATAAGAGTGTTGAACAATCATCATTTCGTGAGGCAGAAATTCGCCATTCACGGAAACAGTATGTTCTTTAACTATTAGATGTAGGTGTGTGTAAGTGTAGCTCTAATACTTCTTATAAAAACTTCCTAGTATATTTAATATACTGAATTTTTTACAAATGAAATGAATAAAAATAGTTTAGGGAGTTGGAGAGGCAAAATAAAACAAAAGGACTCAAGTGAAGGCACTACCTTAAAATCGGGTAACTCCCTTTGGTTTGAGCTCAAAGGATTCCTTGGGAAGACTTCTGCCCAAAGTGAGCCTTCAAGGAGTAATATAGGGAAGTGGAGAGACAAATGGGGTTGGTATCGGCCGAGCCAAAGGCTTTGGGAGTGTGGGTAAAGAGGTAGAGGTGGGGTCCTTTTATAAGAGGAGAGGAGGGGCACTCTTGTAAAGTTACAAAATGTTACTTTATTTTCTAAAGAGTTTCGGATTTTAAAGGTCCCACATTTATGTATTTCGATGATAAGGTGATAAGGGTTCGAAATTAACTCATTAAATAGGTTTTGGACATGTTTCGGTCTTAGATATTACATTATATTTCCATTTTATTTAAATCATTAAATAATGAGGTCATTGCTGCATCATCATGATGTCATAAATAAGTTAATTTATTTAATATCTAAAAATTATAAAAAAAATACTATGAAGTATGAAATCGTTTTATATTTCCAATGACTGTTTATATTCAAAAATAGGACTTGTATAACCCCATGTAAAAATTGTTGTATTAAAACATCTCATGTTTGTGTCATTTTTATTTTAACATTAAATAAAAAGATATTTATGTCATTTTCAACCAAAGTGGCTCCATGGGGTCCCCAATTTGACCCATGGATTGTCTTGGTCGGCCATGACACATCCAATGAGGGTAGAACATGTGTCTAGGTCATTTATGTTTATTAAAACATTATTATTACCTTAAACTACACTAATTACCTCTAATCGCGATTAAAACTTAATAAGTTACTATTCACCAAAAAATTATTTTAATCCCATTGAACCACATTTTACTTCTTAATGACAACCATGTATGTCGGATTTTTGAAATTCAAAACACAATGATGGCAAAATTTCATCTAAACGGAAAATCAGTTTTTATAAGTACCACTTAGTGGTTTCACTATTCATAAAAAATTGAAGTTTTTCAGAAAATAACCAAAAGTTCACCCTAAGATATATTTGATATTCTGAATTCAAAAATGATGTCTATTTTACAAAATTCAGAACATATAAGTTGCATTAATTAATTTAATAATTAATTCCCGCTGTCAAAACAAATAGGGTGTTTTTATGAAACAAAATGTATCAAAAGATTGACACTTGTTTAAGTCTGATTTCAAAGTGAAATTAATTCCAACGACCACTATTGGATTAAATGGTAAAAATATATTCTAATTTCACTTTAAAACCAATTCAAAAGATACTATAATCATATAAATAAATTATATTAAAATATTTTTTGAATTAAAATACAACATTTTTCACTATTCATTAAAAATTCAACTTTTTTGGAAAAAAATACCAACAATTTACGCAAAGTAAACTTTGATGTCCCGATTCTAAAGAAGAATTTTATTTTGTTAAATGTAACACATAAAATTGTCAAAAAGTGGATTTAAAAGAGGTTCTCCATCAAAAGGCAGTTAATCGACCTTTTAATGAATATTAGAATGTTTACGCTTAAAATTGGATTCATTTGCATTTTTTAATCCTCTAACATTTATTGTAAAAAGTAAAAATATTTGACAAACATATATAATCATTTTGTAGTTAGTTTTGTTCATTCCCGCCATTACAACACCTAGGCGTTAACTACTATTTTAAATAATATTATATTATATTAGAGTGCAATGTAAGATTCCCAAGAAACTCATTGTTGTGTGTTGGGTACACCATTGAGCATAGCATCCCCTTTAAAGTAATATTAATATTTTATTCACAAATATGAAAAAATATAAAAATGTCATATTATTTATTTACCTGGGTGTTACATCCTTCCCCCTTTTGGGAATTGCGTCCTCGCAATTTTAAAATTGAGCATGGAAACATCCTTGAAAGTACCACATCGGAACAAGAGTCAGTAAAACAATCAATTTAAAATAAATAAAGATATTTACAGAGGTCACCCGAGTTAACCCATAATAGGATTCCATGTAGAAAAACATGGACATGGAAGAAAAAGCAAAGGGTCATGTTCTTGAGGCAGAGTGATAGCAAACATGTCTAGGAGAAAGTTAACCATAAGAAAATCACAAACTTGTGATGGGTTAAACGGTATTCAATTCCCCAGTAAGAAAATTTAATAGAAAACATTTTTGTTTTAAGTTACATTTTATTGAGGAATTTATTCATAAGGAAACATAATCACTTCTCATGTTGACTTTAAACTTTTACTAGATTCTTTAATCAAACTCATATTTTTTCCAAATGACGAGTATTTAGGAAGACTTGTTCACATAAGAGTAATATAATCAACTTCTAGAGAATCACCTAATCCACCAAAGAGAACTATATACTTCCCTTGTCTTTAGGCTTTAACCAAAACCAAAACCAAAAAGGTTAGTACAAGGTCAGATAATCTAGAAAAGGATAACCCTTTAAAAAGAAAATCTATGCTTAATCTCCAAAATTTGTCCAACAAAACCCAATGTCCAACGTGGACTATTCGATAAAAAAAATGTCCATAAAATACTTCAATGTAATCCAAACTAATATTGAAACCCAAATATTTGAAGGATTTAGTCGCATAGTCTTCTAATGTAAAAATTAACACCTATCTCCAAATAACATCAGTTACTCTTAAAGTATCGTATTGAAAAGTAATTAACCTAATCACATGTCCTCCATGATAGGTTAATCATTTTCATAAATAACCAAAAATCAACTTACTCTTAATTCATAAAATCATATAACTAAAAAGAATCAGTCAAACGAACTAGGGACTTCATGTAGTCAAGTGGTAGGCGATAAATACTCGTCACACTTTGGTTGTGGGTTCGATTCCCGCAGCTTTGTCTGACGCGACGGGTTGTCACACGATCTGCGTGTTGTCCTTTTTCCAAAACTATATAATTCTCAAATCATTCCCCAAAAAAGATATAAAATCATCAAAAATAACCATAACATACTTTAACCTCAATTTTATCTCAAGCCTTTCACTTCCATCATAACATATAGTAACCCATAATTACCTCAAAAATAAGGATCATATAAACCAAAATGGTTCTTTATAACTATGTACACAAAAGAAAAGATAACTATTCCTTGAATAAAATTTTCATACATTAAACATCAGTGTTACACATACTATAAAAAGTCTTCTAATGTACCCCATCATCAAAAGACACTTAATACTCTTAAGAATTTCACCATAACTCTTGAAGCCCTTATATGTTGACTTCTTACTCATTCAACATTCTTCATGATCCATTAACCATTCCTTTCCAACTTATTCTGAAATACTTCATTCCTACAAACAAAATCATCAATCATATCCTAATATTCCAAAATAGAAAAAAAGGTTAAGAAATAATCCATACATTTGATTGGTCATTGTCAGTTTCTTCATCCTCAATTGGAATGGCATTAGGTATTGGTAAACGAGTATTTGTATGATCTTGGTGATCCCATTCTCTAAACTTCTTCATAGTACATGTGTTTGCATAATGACCATGCACACCACATTTAAAACATTCAATTAATCCCTCAGAATGAACTTCATTCCCTTTCCTTGAGTCAACTGGATGCTTCCTTTTTCCATGGCAGGTTCTTGCTTTATGACCATAATTTCCACATCTATAGCATATTTCTGTCCCTTTGAAACATTTTCCAAGGTGTTTATTTCCACATCTATGACACATATGTTTTTGAACACACTTACCTTTATGATTATTACCTGTAGTTCCGTAGGGATTTGTTTCTCGCATATATGATGCCTTATAGAAATCACCAAGGTTTAGGTGGTCAATCATGACTCCAGAGAGTTGGTTGAGGATAAACACAAGAGTTCTCATTGTAGCTCCCATATCATTCAGTTGCTCTCTTAGAAAACTGTCACAGTTTCCTTCACATCCACTGTTACCTTGGTGCCTGCTAGATCCAGCAATTTACTAAAACCAAAAAGGGTCTGTGTGAGTATAACAACAAAACCGTCTTGTACTAATGAGGGAGATATACTTACTCATTCACTTTATCTAAAAACTATGACTCTTTTGGAAATCCTAACCATTATGGTCATTTCACTTATGCTTAAAGAATACCCTAACCTCTAAAGTTATCTAAACCGACCTTTGATACCAACTATCAGGCCCCGGCCTTAAACCTTACTTAATATTGAATTAAATGAATAATTCACATTGAGGGTCTTTTCAGGTTTAGAGTTTTAGAGAATTAGGACATAACTATTACATCTCAAAAGATTACAAAGTATAAACTTCTACTAAGTTTCCATAAAATAAAAACACTTAAAAATAAACATATCTAGTTCCATGTTTTAGGTAGCATTACTTTCCCTTGATCCCATCCTTGACCCTATTCCACATTAAGCCCTGTGAAAAACATTTCAAAAACTTGGGATGAGCATAAAAAGCTCAGTAAGGGATACACAAAGAATGAAAACTGTTAGTTTTTCAAAACAACAAGTAAACCATGTATACTTCAACAAAGTAATACTTTTCACCTTTTTGAAGTAGTAAAAAAATATTCACTGAATATAAGTTCACTACTTACCCTTCTGTAACCAAAAGATTACCATAAAACCCATATAAAGATCACATAACATATAAAGGTAACATGGGACATAAACATACTTAAGTGGAATAACCATAAGGTTGACTTCCACACATATCACTTAATGGAATAGCCATTCGGCCAACTTCCATACATACTTAATGAAATAGTCATACCGCCGACTTCCATACCCAATGCATTGGAGGTTATAACGTAACCACCCGTCCTGGTATTCACGACACCACCCGTCATATGGTTTATCACGTAACCACCCGTAAAATGTCCAAGTACCATTATAAAATTAGAACACATAAAACCAACATAAAGGAATGATAACATTTCAACATTTCAATCACAATATATCATTTAAATAAATTGACATAATAGAATAATTTATCAAAACCATTTTCAATTCCAAAATAAAAAAAATTATATGGTATTTATTTTATTTTAAAAAAACATTATGGCATGTTGAGGAAGCCAAAGACCAAATAATACTCGCAGCGGCGGAGAAGTCATTGTCGCCGCATACGTATGACAAAAACATTCCCTTTTGTCATTTAGTAAAACGCTTCATATAAAAAGATTCCTTTTGAATAAACATAAAAGTCAAAGGGATTTATACACCGTATTAAAGAAAGTGGTGTATAAAAAATGTGCCTCAATGAAAAGAGATTGAGATGAAGTCCCTTACAACGATGATATCCTTGGTTTAAGGATAAATCAATTACATAATTATGTGTGACAAATGAATAAACCCAATATAAGTGGATACTAAGTGTAAAACAATCAGAGGTTATTCACACATATTCATAGAATGACATATTCAAGGAGTAAAAGATTATCCCAAAGAATCAAATTTGGGTTAAGAAGTTTCCTTGCAAAACATTGACGGCCTAACGACGTCACTACAAAATTTAGAAAATGCGTTGATGAGAGATAAGAAGGGGTATCTCATAACTTGGACATAAAATTTAAATCAATAAGGATAAAGAATAACATATCCTAACATAATGTTATGTGAATTAAAAGACATAACAAAAGATGTCTTTTACAAAAAGAGGAGGGTGAAAGGTTCCCTTACCGACATGGGTATCTTTCGAGACATGCACCCCGTGAAAGAAGGACAATACAACATTGATGTAAATACTCATAAATGAAACTATATTACACAATGGGTAAAATAATGGGCAGTACATACACCACTCAATGGAAATTGTGGTAAATGTAGCATAAATGTCAGGAGAATAAAAGTGAGATGAAAAATCCCTTACGAAAATTCGGCAGCCTAACGACGCCATTAAAAACGTACAAAAATGGATTGATGAGATCAAATAGGGTCTCTCATCATATTAACATAATGTTTACAGAAGGAGGAATATAAAAGAACATCCCCCAACATAAAAAATAGGAGCTTATAATAAGTGACATAAAGGAGAGCACATTAAAAGAAAGTGAGGGGTTTGATCTCTTACGAAAATTCGGAAGCCTAACGGCGCCACTCAAAACTTCCAAAATTGATTGATGAGAGAGAATAGGGTCTATCATCATATGAACATAAAAATTAGCATAAGAGTAATATAAAAGAAAATCCCGATAACAAAAATGATGATCTTTAGAAGGAATGACATAAAAGAGTGTACTTAAAAAGAAAGAGAGGAGTAAGATCCCTTACCACGTGTCTGACTTGACTCGATCGTTCTTTAATGTCCTGAATAATAAACTTGAGTTAATTTATATTTTCTTAAGAACATTTTTCAAGTTAATTATTCATTTTATATCACTTATTTCCATTTTATAAACATTATGTAATCATTTAAGTTAATAATGTTTGTTTTTATTACATTTGGTTCTTAAGTCAAAAGTGAACTTCTTACAATTACATGTTGTTCGTGTGGTCAAAGGTTCATTATATCCAGAATGATATTCATGATTTGGATATCATATATATCATACATGTCCAGCATATACATGTATTTATAATATTACATAATCATTTAGATGTAAGAAATGAAATGCACCGTTCATGGAGACGGTAAGCCGTACGTACGCATGAACACTACTTTAATTTCGTTGGCATATTAATGGAATTAAAACTAAATGATATGTATGTATATTTTAATTCCAGAATTACATTAATAATTTATATGTAACATAAATTATATATATCCATTATTAATATGTACTTATAATAGTACATTACATTTGGGGATAAGAAATGAAATGCACCGTTCATGGAGACGGTAAGCCGTACGTACGCATGACTGCTACTTTCATTTCTATATCATACATTAATGGAAAGAAATAATAATGATATAGAGGTATATTATAATTCCAGTATAACATCATATATAATAACTTTAAATCCATCCTTTATATGTCCCACATATGGCATTAACGAATCACATCAGTTTGAGGGGGCGGTAGTCCGCACTTCCTTAAATGAAGATATCACGTTTACCCATAATGGAATCCATAAAGGAATGACATAAATGAAAAATACAGAAGTTTAATTAAAACATTAAAATATTATATATCATATATAAACATAGTTACAGCTTAATGGCCACCTTTGAAGGTGTTATATGAGTGTTGAACAATCATCGTTTCGTGAGGCAGAAATTCTCCACTCACTGAAACAGTATGTTCATTAACCATTAGATGTAGGTGTGTGTAAGTGTAGCTCGAATAATTCTTTTAAAAACATCCTAATATATTGAAGATAATGTATTTGTTACAAAATAAATGAATAAAAATAGTTTAGGGGGTTGGGAAGGCAAAATAAAACAAAAGGACTCAAGTGAAGACATTACCTTAAAACCGGGTAACTCCCTTTGGTTTGAGCTTAAAGGCTTCCTTGGGAAGACTTCTGCCCAAAGTGAGGCTTCAAGGAGTAAGAGAGGGATGTGGAGAGACAAATGGGGTAGAGTTTGGCTGACACAAAGGCATTGGGAGTGTGGTTAAAGAGGTAGAGGTGGGGGCCTTTTATAAGAGGAGAGGAGGGGCACTCGTGTAATGTTACAAAATGTTGCTTTATTTTCAAAGGAGTTTCGGATTTTAAAGGTCCCACATTGATGTATTTCGAGGATAAGGTGATAAGGGTTCAAATTCCACTCATCCAATAGGTTTTGGACATGTGTAGGTCTTAGATATTACATTACCTTTCCATTTTATTTAAATCGTTAAATAATGAGGTCATCGCTGCATCATCATGATGTCATAAATAATTTAATTTATTTAATGTCTAAAAATTCTAAAAAAATACAATGATGTAAGAAATCTTTTTAGATTTAAAATTAATATTTATAGTCAAAAATATAACTTTAATAACCCCATGTAAAATTTTTTTTAGTAAAACATCTCATGTTTGTGTCATTTTTACTTTAACATTAAATAAAAACATATTTATGTCATTTTCCAACCAAAGTGGCTCCATGGGGTCCCCAAGTTGACCCATGGATTGTCTTGGTCGGCCATGAAATATCCAATGAGGGTAGGAGATGTGTCTAGATCATTTAAGTTTATTAAAACATTATTCTTACCTTAAACTACACTAATTACATCTAATCGCGATTAAAACTTAATAAGTTACTATTCACCAAAAAATTAGTTTAATCCCATTGAAAAAAATTTTAATTCTTAATGACAACCATTTATTTTGTATTTTTTAAATTCAAAACACAATGAAGGAAAAATTTCATGTAAACGGAAAATCAGTTTTTATAAGTACCACTTAGTGGTTTCACTATTCATCAAAAATTGAAGTTTTTCAGAAAATTACCAAAAGTTCACCCTAAGCTATATTTGATATTACGAATTCAAAAATGATGTCTATTTTACAAAATTCAGAACATATATGTTGCATTAATTAATTTAATAATTAATTCCCGTGGTCAAAACAAATAGCGTGTTTTTATGAAACAAAATGTATCAAAAGATTGGCACTAGTTTAAGTCCGAATTCAAAGTGAAATTAATTCCAACGACCACTATTGGATTAAATGGTAAAAATATATTCTAATTTCACATTAAAACAAATTCAAAAGATAATCTATTCATATAAATAAATTAGATTAAAAGAGGTTTTGAATTAAAATAAAACATTTTTCACTATTCATTAAAAATTGATCTTTTTTGGAAAAAAATACCAAAAATTTACGCAAAGTAAACTTTGATGTCCCGATTCTAAAGAAGAATTTTATTTTGTTAAATATAACACATAAAATTTTCCGAAATTGGATTAAAAAGTGGTTCGCCATCAAAAGGTGGTTAATCGACCTTTTAAATAATATTAGAATGATTACGCTTAAAATTGGATTCATTTGAATTTTTTAATCCTCTAACATTTATTATAAAAAGTAAAATTATATGACAAACATATATAATTATTTTGTAGCTAGTTTTGTTAATTCTCTCCATTACATCGTCTAGGCGTTAACTACTATTTAAAATAATATTATTTTACTATTAGAGTGCAACGTAAGATTCCCAAGAAACTCGTTGTTGCGTGTTGGGTACGCCATCGAGCATAACATCCCATTTAAAGTAATATTAATATTTTATTCACAAATATGGATAAATATAAAAATTTCATATTATTTATTTACCTGGGGTGTTACAATATTAACCCTTAAAGAGTAAAAAGTCAAGTTGTCATAGTAAGATTAAAAGGGTTTAATGCCAAAATATATGGGTAAGAATGTGATGTAATCTTGTCTAAAAATTATTTTTTGATATTATTTCTTCTTTTACTCATATTATATTTAAAATAACTAACTTTTTATACATTTCTAATTGAATATTAACTTAAATTATTTTCATAGTTTGAGAGTTCTAATAATTACCCGTCACCTCAATTATAAAAGGGAACCTTCTCCCTCACATCCTTACACCACATTCTATCTCGACCAAAATCTATCTAAATAACCTCCCAACTTCGATACCCTCATCCTATAATCATATATTTGGAAATAAATTCAACTAAGGAATTCTTTTGGTATAAACCAAAATGAGTTACCTAAAAACGAGGTAATATTCATCAATAATCACTTTCGTTTTTTTTCTTTATCAAACCATTATATATTTCTTATTACATTCTTATATAATAACATAAGTATATTTAATATACTGAAATGTTGTTATTATAATATTTATACCTACACTTTCACAGACATCCATAAAATGGGATATTTAATCATCGTTCTTGTTTATGGCGGACTACCACCTCACGAACTGATGTCATTTGTTCATCCAGTTACCACTCTTAAGGATTGGAATAATGACAGATTTATAGTTTATATATGATATATATAGTATTTATAATATCTTAATACATCGGGAACATTTATATAATATATACATTTATGCACTCCATTTGTGAGAATATAATAGCATCATTTGTGGACGTGTGGCCTATCGCCTCTTCAAAGTGATGTGATTCATTCACACTCTACATAGAATGTATTAAGAATGATTTTAATAAAAATATGTTCTATATATTAATAAAAAATGATCCTATAATTATAATACACATATATATTTTTCTTTTAATACACCAAATAAGTGTAAGTATCGTTCATGTGTACGTACAGATTACCGTCTCGATGAATAGTGAATTTCATTTCCTGTCTTCAAATTTTATGAATTATCCCAAATACATATATAATGAACATATATAACATTTAAATAATGTATTAAATTATTGATATTATTAAATAGTGATCCAATTAATAGAAATATCATGTAACAAGTCAAAACATAGTCGAAAATCTAGGCAATTAACACCCAAAATAGAGAAAATAACAGAAGACTGTTAAAAAATGAGTAATGAGATATTATAAGAAGATGATATATGATATTATAAATATTTTTATGGTTACAGGAGAAGTTAAAAAAATCTTAAAAAAATTATACATAAGGTTAAGGGTTATCACCCAAAATGAAATGCAAGGTAATGCATTTCTTCTCAATTTCATTTCATTAAAGAATACTGTAATATTATGAACATAGTTTCTTTTATATGGTGTATATACTACCCTTTGAGATGTTATATCTTGAATATAATTATTTAAATGATATTTTATGTTTCATTTGATGTTATTACTTTATGTTAATTATGATTCAAATGTTTCAAATTGGTATGGTACACTTTGGAATGTTTAATGATTATATTCCTCAAGAATGATTTTAATGATATCTCAATAGTATTTATCTTCGTAAAAAAAATTAACCATATTTTTTACTTATCATACATTGAATAATTATTGATAAATTTGTATTCTTTATTCAATATGGATATTTTATAAGGCATATTAACTATTAATTAAATCAATTACTCGATATGAGGAATGCTTTGGACTGGAAATGATGGGTGTGTATTAGAATTTATATAGCCCCCTTATGCATCAACATGTTATCATGTGAAAAATATGTTATCTAAATTAAATGGGTTTACATGTAGTATTAAACCATTTTGTGAAAGGTGTTGGTGGTATATTTTTTTATATTCCTCAGACATGACATCCAATAATTAAGAATTTCTTTCATAGATATTTCAATTATCATTGTTATATTACAAAAGGTTTTATTTGTGTTAAACCTATTTTCCCTTAAAATGGGTCTTTCTGATAGTAACATAATTAAAGGCTTTCAAGAAATTGTATGGATATACATAAGTTTTTCATATGATAAAATCCATGAATGAATTTAATTCTCAATTTCTTGATTAAATGTAATGTTTTTTAATTATTTATCTTTTCATATTGATTATTACTTATCCAATTATTGAAATGGAATGTATTCTCAGTTATTTATCATTCCACATATATTTACCATCTTTGATTCATTGTTTATTTCATTATGAATACCATTGTTGGGCAATGGACCTCACCCTTATTATGTTTCCTTTACAAAAAATTTTAAGAGGAATCCTTTTAATGAGTTTCAAGGATTTCAAGATTTTATTTATGTTATGATAAATTTTCTTTTCCCAATGTATTATGGGGGTCATGCAAGTAATCAAGATTCCTAAAAGGCTAAACTAATATGTCCTTAGGGATTTTATTCCTTACAATCATGCTAATATAATAATATAATACACCAGCTCTGGGATTTTGGGGGTTGGAAGTTACAGTAAATCTTTGCATCATTAGAACCAAGATGTTTTAGAGGTTCTATATTAGGTCATGTTCAATATTTTAATGGGTTTGTTTTGTGTATGGATAGGTACCAATAATCCACAAAAAAGATATTTTTTATTATCCTAAATTTTGTTATATATATATGTTTTATCATCTAGTTTAGACTTCTATATTGGGTATATTTTAGGTTCTTCTATTTATAAGAAATCAAATTTTTATTTTTTTTATTTCTTATTTATCATGTTTTAGTTTTTTACGGTAATTCCTTTATTCATAGTCTCTGATGTTCTTGATTTCTATGTAGGGATTCTTGTTTTATGTTTGTATTCATTATATATTTATTAGGAGAAATAATCCCCAATTATTGTGTAAGGATTTTCATGATTCTTTTCATCATCCCATGGGGATATGGGATACCACTCAGGTCAGTGATGTATCATTTCATGAGTTGATTTGGATGTAGGCCTAATCCTTTTTTACAAATGTTATCAGTGTTTCTGTTTTTTATTTTATACTTTTTGGTAGACTAGAGATTAGGATTCTTAGATCACCAAATTTAGTTTTGGAAATATCATCCAGGAATATTAATCACCATGCACCTTGAGTTATGAACGGTTATTAGGTTTTTAGTCTTTTTTATTATATCAATGGTGATTCGAAGATTTTGGTGTGTTTATGTGTTTTGTGAAATGAAAATACGGGTGAAATGGCATTATTTTGTGAGTTCTCAAGGTCATGCAAACCATGTGGATCTTGATTGCATGATTCTATTTGGCTATAACTAGAATATTTAGACATTTTTCATGGTCTGTTAAACCATGTGGCCATAGAAATGACCACCACTTTCTCCTCTTGATGTTGATCTAGCATTGTGAGATGTTATTGAGTTATACTTTTTGTTGTTATATAATGATTTCAATATTAAAAATGATTTCCATTTCAAAAATGGATAAATAAGACACAAAATTTATAATGTGGTCTTGGAATGGTTATTGTGGGGATTTAAAAGATATAAAAACAATTATTTTAGAACCTTAAAAGTATTTTTAATGTCGAAATTTTTGTTTGAAAGATGACATAAATGAATTAAAAATTATTTTGGTATCCAATAAAGGGTTTTAAGTAAAAATTTTGATTTGAAATGGAATCAGTAAATTTAAAAAGAAGAATTTTTACTCCATTTAATATTATGTTTTGGTTTTTGAGATTAGTATTTTATATTGAAACATTATTTGTGGATGTATTTGAATTGATTTTTGGTTTGATATTGATTTGGTATTATATTTCATGTTATTTAGATTGTGCTTCCTAGAAAGGTCTCATAGGATTTTATAAAGTCACTTGCAGTGGAATAATCTTCAAAGACCTCTAGTCGAGTTATGTATTTGGGATAATTTTAATCATTTCAAATAATTTATGGTGACTAGAGTTCACTAGATGATGAAAATATTATAGAGGAAAATGATTGGATTTTTAGGCTGCTATGAACTATAAAAGGTGTGATGGTAAAAGTTGTCTTATGTCTATTTGAAGGATTAGCTCCAGATCAAGGAAGTTTCTAATACCATACTCTTTTAATGATGGAAATAATGGGGAGTTATTTAAGACCAGTTTCATCTAATGTTTTATTCCTCATGAGGATATGGTGATGATGGTTGAAAATCATATGGTAATTCAACAGGAACAAAAAACAGTAAAAGAATTTGTTTACCATTTTAATATTCTAATTCATTTTTATTCATTGGTGGTGTTAAGTGACATGTTAATGGCTCACCTATTAATAAATTCTCCACATCTAGATATTGGTGATCATTTTATCTCAAGAAAAATATTCCTTTAAGGAGTTGGTATCATAGGTATTTTTGGAAGAGTTGGTTTTCAAAGGGAACCCCATTTTCAATTTTATCCCATTATCCCATGGTGTTAAACAAATCTCCCTATCCGGTGATAGGTTTAGATGAGAGGAATATATATTTCAGGAGACACTTCTTATTACTACTACTTTTTTAAAGGGGAATTCTTTTATGTGATTTTAGTGTGGTTGGTATAGGGAATCTATTCCAAAATTCCTTAGTTCTCTAATGATATGTCGACATTGTGGTCATCTAGGTAATAATTATAAGTTTTCCAGGATATGATATTGGTAGAAAAATTTGATTCCCTTTACAACCATATTATATTTATATATTTATTCTTCAATATTTTGAGATATGTTTTTGTTTCTATTACTTTTTTTGTATGTATCCATCCATTTCATTAATTTCTTTACTATTCAGGATACATTTTATGATCTCTTCTATTCTTAATAATTGGAGGAAAATTTATCTTTTGGAATTAAAAATTATTTTATGTTATGGTGCTATATTTTAATTTCTTTTGGATAAATCCCTTATTATTTTTTTGGTTGTCCCTTTGAGTGACTTTTTAGAGAAATAATTATGTTAATAAGACCCCATATAGTTGGAAGATAAAGTAGGTTATTTTTGTTTTTCTCAATTGAGCTATAAAAGGCTAAATCTTGGAATTATGGATCACATTAGAGTTATTAGTATCAATCTATTTTCATTCCCTTATTGAACTCAATGACTTTCTAATAGATGAAAGTGTTAATTTGTGGAGAATTATCACACACCTGATTTTATATTCCATATTATTTTTAATTCCATTTACATTGATGATATGGTATAGTTATAGGTCAAATACCCATTGAAATTTTTATTTTTATATTTTTCTTAAATATTTTACCTCTTTTTATGGTTTTGTGAACTATCTAAATGAAAAAATTTGACATTCCTTATGGAAGTGGTGATTCTTATATATTTTCTTTATTAGTGTTTTAAATCGCAGGGGTGGAACATTGTAGATTCTAAACCATGTGAGGATTAGGATAAATAGTGTGGGAGAATAAATTTTGTGGGATCTAGAACATTACTTGTGCATAGTTAAAGGAAACCTAGAGGAAAATGTGTGTGTGTGTGTGTGTGCATAACGGCATGAAAAATGTTATTCATTTATTCAAACCCACTTTCCTAAAAATAAATTTTTATTATTCTTTAAAATAGAATAAAATATAAAAAAATTAAATTTATTAATACCATTGTACATATTGTGTCTATATGAACTAATACAACTAGGAATAGAAAAATAAAACACATAATAGAAACCATCAGCTCTTTAACTAATTAATTAAGAACATTAAATTATGTCTTAAACAATACCCAGTATCATACAAAATATATTAATTGGAATAAAAATATAGGATAAATAATGTGAAATATAAAAATATGGTCCACTTCCATTACATAAAATCATTGCACCGACAAACATCACTATAATATAGGAACATTGATTTAGAAATACAATATTCGTTGTAGAAATGATATTGAACTTCGATTCGAATCAAATTGAATGGTGAAGAGTAATAATGATGGTGTATTTATAGGGAAATAAGATAATCATAATTTATGTTTTTTAACTAATAGTGTTGATTGACATTATTACCATTAGTCAATAAAATATTTGGTAATTAGAATTATTTTTACATAGATGCATCTAAATGATCATCATAATTATTTAATGATATAACAAAAAATATATTGTTTTTGGAGATTATAAAAACATTTTATTAAAATATATTTTATGTGGAAGTATTATATAAAAATTTATTTAATTAAATAATCTTATTATTATTTTTAATAGATAATATATTTAAATAAATCCCTAAGTAATTTCTATAATGATCAAAATGTTCTTTATTAAATAGTTACTTTTTATTAAAATAATTATTTATTTACTCTTAATATTATCATAAATAAATTTATTTTTTTTGAAATTATCATTTTTTTACTTATCACCTCAAAATTAGAATAGAGTGAATTTATTGTAATTTTCAAAATAAAAGTCGATTATTGTGTTAATGAGTAAAAAACTGTTTTTACGAAATACAATAACTCTTATGATATAATTGGTATATGATAAGGATTTGAAAAAAAATTAATCCTTATTCTTAATAAAAAAATATTTAAGGAAAAACATAGTATATAATATTTAACATTAAGAAAAACATTCAAATCATTTTTTAAGACAACAAGTTTATACATTCAAAAAAATATTTTTGTGAGTTATACATGTAACACATTTAGAATTTATTTTTATCAATTTTATAAATTGAATAATTTAAAATGGATTGAATATTTTGATGTATAAGGACCAAATTATATAATAAATTTTATTTTATTTTTATACATAAAAAAATTCATGATAAAAAATGTGTTACCATAGTATAAGTAAAATAATATAGCGGGTTAATGTTAAATGGTAATTAATTAAAATAAATTAAAAATAAAATTAAATGGTTGTTTCATGTATTAAAAGACAATAAAAATCCTTTACAAAATTATTTTTCAACAAAAATAATTTGAATTAATTCAACCCAATAGTGGTTAGCCTAAAATACAAAATAATTATTATTTATTCACTTAAATCCACCCCTCATCATGTGTATATATATATATCATTCCCACCACAAATATCTACAAAAAATTAATAATAAATGATGTTAAAGACTTTTTCACTCCCAAATAATCCCTCCAATATTCCCTCGACATTTCAAGATGGCCCCCTAATGTTTTATGAAGCAAATCTCCAAGGTGAAGTGATTTATCCTCTCCTCCTTTTTCATCCATGTACTAACATTGTGTATACCTTCTAAATATTAATAAAAATTATTATGTTAAACTATTTATATTACCCCTATTTCAAAAAAAAATATTATTCAATTAGAGACATTTTCCCCTCCCATTACTCGCTTTTCATAAGCTACAATATATATATAGTCATGATATTGAATTAATTTCATGAATCTCTCTTTTCTACATGAGAAATATCATATTGTGAATACAAAAACCACTTCTATTTACATTAGTATTCACCTAGATATAATAATTTTATATTTATTAAGATATTTACATATGTGAAACCCATATTACATTTTTATGGGTTAAAATGATGTTATGTTCGTGTCATTAAACACTTTTTATGTAATGATTTTTATTAGAAACATATTCTTAATTTTCCATGGGTTATTAATGAAATAATTTTTTTTGGTCAATGTGAATCACATGAATTAATAAATATGAATAGTACCCCTTGACATCGCTTCAATTAATTGGGTAAATAAATAATCTCTAGATGTTAAATGTGTCATGATAACATGGTGAATAACAATGGAAATTATGATTGATGAAACCACTGTGATAAATCTTGGTGACATGATTATAAATGAATCTTTTTTATATTATAGACACATTTCCATGTTATGATTCATCATCTTTATATTATGATATGCATATATCTAACATAAAAAATATTTTCCTTTTTTATTCAATTGTTGGTCTTTATTATCACATAATTATTTTAGGTATGCCCCCAAGATATGAGATGCAGTAAAAGTAACTTTGGATAAACCTATGAAGATTTATATCAAGTGGATTAGAATAATGTTTATTGTTTATGTTATTCATGTATTATGTTCCTATTTATAAGAAACTAAACCCAAAAAATAACTTTAGTATTTCTTAAATATTGTACCTTGTAATGAAAGATTTATTAAATAAAGAGTCCGGTCTCGCTAATTGGTATCAAATAATGGTTTATTTATCTTTGGTAATTTAGATTAGAAAAACTTATTATATACCCAAGATAAAATTTTAATTATAATGAAACATCCTGTTATTTTGTATAAGTATTAAGTATGTTTTTGAAGAAAATACATCCTTTTATGGATACTACAAGTGGATATAGATCTGGAATAGATGCACCTAAGGGTAAAAACCCCGATGACACTGTATTGAGTTAGACTCAATTGGGAACCACTGCATAATAATGGTCCTTACTACACACGTAGTTTCACAGTCTTAATGGATATGATTTTGTTAATTACACTCTTTTAAAACCCATTATAAATAATAAATAAATAATATAAACATACTAAGAATATTGGAGTATATCATCCTACAAGCATGATATATGAAAATTTTAATATTACTATTTCCTTTTTAATTTTTATTATTATATTTCTAATAGTAAAAAATTTCTCACTTAGTTTTTCTCCTTATATAAAAAATGGTTTTAAATAGATGTACTCATTTAAAAAATTGATTCCAAGGAAAATGTGATAATGGAATTACTAATATTTGGGGAGGAGTATAAAACTTCCTGATTATGAATCAGATATCTCATGTCTTTAGAAACAACTAAAACTGTGTGGAGTGTCCTACTTCACCTAGGAATGAACAACTAGCAGTTGAATTCTTCACGTGTCAACAACCAATTATATTTAGTGTAACCTCTAACCCAATAATTTTGGAACAATATATGAACACTATTGAGGAGATATTTTATATAATTTATTGTTCTAGACATGATAATGTTATGTTGGTACTATATCTACGATATGGAGAAGATGATCACTGGTGAAAACTTATCATGAACATGAAATTAATGGATGAGATGGATTCCATGGGATAATTTGACATCAAAAAATAGTTTTTCATCAATAATTTTATACATACCCTCTAAACCAAAATTGTGAGGGAATTATTTGAGTTTAAACAAAGAGAAACTGAATCGGTGGAGAATTATGAGTTGAACATTACAAGGACAGTTCATTACGCTCTATGATTTTTCATCATTTATGATAAGAAGAATGTTCAATTATTTGTAATACTGAGACCTCATCTATAGAAATATATGAAAATATGAGAATTTTTGAGTAATTAAGGGATAGTGAGATATTCTCCAAAAGTTAAAAAGGAGTTCATATTTTTCCAATGTATTCATGGATACAATGAAAATCAGAGAACGATAGAACAAAATATTAGGAGGAATCTGAATGAGAAGAATTCTATGGATTAAATGTGTAACAAATGATAGAAGATGCATTGGGTAATTTTTTGCATGGATTTGATAAGTGATATAATTATGGAATAGATAGACATATATCTCAAAATTATGGTAGATATGTAAATCCACAACATATAAATTCCAATTGGAATGGGATAATGGTGCAAGCACAACCTATTGTATAATGCATCATATGTGTGGAACTTATCCACTTTTCTAACCAATGCTAAAATAATATGATAATGGAGGGAAACCACTGTTAACCCCAAACAAGGATATGGGATAAATCCCATAATCTCACAATTATTATGGTTGATGTTGAGTCTCCAGATAATTTTTTCACTAGTAGACTCATTGTACCCTCAAATATAAGGAGTAATGTTTTTGATTTTGATTCTACACATTATTTTATTTCATTTATGTTTGCAAAGAATATCAAGATAAAACCTAAACTTATAGTGGTAGAGTTTCCTATTATAACCGGTGGAAGAATTATTCAAGCATAAAATATATATATAGATTCCCCTATTAACATTTGTGAGTAGAATCTCTCTACAAACATAGTGATCATTTTGAGGGTGATGTTACAAATAAAACTAGGGATGGATTGGTTGTCAAAGTATAATTCCAATACCAAAATTATAAGAAAGAACATATTAGTAGTCTTGAATGGAAATCATCTGATCATCTTCAAATGATATATTTCCATAAATGATTATTTACAAGAACCACCACAAGTTTTCTTCTTTATAGAAATGATTATTAAAGGAGAATAAGGTCAATAAAGTATAAATATATGATTCATGACCAATTTTTAGGCGTAAATGGATGTATTTTCTGATGAGTTACCAAGACCTCCCCCATAAATAGTGGATGAATTATCAATTTATCTCTTACCTAGATCCAATACAATATAAAAAAGTCAATATAGAATGTAATTTGTAAAGTTATAGGAATTAAATAATATAATTTCAGATCTATTGGACAAGGGTTTAGTTCGGCTAATTGTGTCTCATTACGGAGAACCTATTCAATTTTTCAAGAAGAATGATGGGTGAATACTGCTATGCATTTATTATAGGAAACATAATGATATCATAATAAAGCAAAAATATCCTCTAGCATAGATTGATTATTTTTTTACCTGCATCCTTGAGCTCAATTATTTTCTGAGATTTTTATTTAGTCTGGGTTACATCAATTGAGGGTAAAGAAAGAATATATCCTAGAGACTAAAATATAAATATTATATTGGATTTATAGGTTCTTCGTTATGTCATTTAGATTTACTAATAATCTTGACTTATTTATTTATTTTATAAATATGGACTTTCAGAACTACCGTGATAATTTCATGGTGGTATTTACTGATTATATATTCATATAATCTAAAATCCATGAGGATAATTAAAAAATATAAAAGTTATATTATGAAATATGAGTAAGTATAGGTTGTTTGTTAAATTTATAAAATGTGAGTTCTGGTAACAATAAGTCAAATTCTCGGTGCACATCATGTCAAGTGAAGGAATATTAGTGGTCCAACTAAAAAAATATAAAATAGAGGAGTGGTCACATCCTATAACAATAACTGATATTTAGTGTTTTCTTAGCCTATAAGGATACTATAGAATGTTTTTGAAATAATTTTCATATCATTCTAATCCACTAACTATGATATCACTAAAGAGAGCTATGTTTACTTAGAAAATTGAGTGTAATGAAAGATTTCACAAACTGAAGATGAGTTTGGTTAGTCCATATCTACTAACATTACACTATAATGGGGAAAAGTTGTCATTTTTAGTGATTAATTCTTAAATGGAATTGGATGTGTACACATGAAAAATGAAAAAGTGATTTATTATTCAATGTGTCAGTTAAATACTCATGAACACAATTATCGTACCCATGATTTGGAGTTTTCTAAAGTCATATTTCCTATGATGAATTTGAGTCACTATCTTTATGGATAAATTTAAGATATATACACAATCCAATAATGATTGATGAACATATTCACACATAAGTAACTGAACATGAGATAAACAATATGGTTATGTTTCGTAAATACTATGATTGTTCAAATCATTACCACCCCATATTAGATAATAATTTCAAAGATTCATTGAGTAGTAAAATCATGTTGTTATTACAATGTTGAGTATTTAATGAGATCCACTGATCAAGGACCAAGGATGTTTTAACATGGGAATTATAAGGGAGGGGGCATTACCAATCTTATCCAAAATCATTTCACAATCAACATTACTAGAACAGACCAATAATGCTAAATGTTATGATATGTTGATGAAAAATAATATATAGGCTATGAAAAATTGAATTTTTCTTGAATTTAATATTGATCAAGAAGGTGTATTGAAATTTTTTGTAAGGATATGTATCCCTTCAATTATTTATATAAAGAAAGATTTTATGGATGATGCTCATAGGTATTTATTATCTATACACCATAGGACCACTATATTGTATAGGGACATTAGTGAACATTATTATTGGGATAAAATTCCAAGGGAGATTACTGATTACATTGTAGTGTGCTTTTGTGTGTCGACAAGTAGAGGTGGAGTGACAACTTCCAAAAGGGTTATTACAACCACTTCTCATACCTTTGTAGAAGTTGGATAAATGACCATAAAATTTTTCCCTGTCCTTCTGAAGACACCAAAGGGTAGAAATCCTTTTTGGGAAGCTGTGGATAGATTGATAATGGTGGACCATTTCATTGCCATAAGAGAGGGATTTTCTAAGAATTTCCTATTCCACCAATATATTCAAGAATTATTGAGACTTCATAGAGTAAAACAATCGATTTTTTTCTGATCAAGGACCATGATTTACTTCTAAATTATATATTAGCTTTAAAAAGGATATGAATATAGAAGTAAACCTAAAAACATCCTACTAAACAAAATCTAATGGGTAGTCTGAGAGGACTGTTCAAGCATTGATGGATATGTTATGGGCTGGTTTAATTTATTTTCAAGGGAGTTGGTGTCAACAGCTTCCACTTATTGAATTATCCTATAACAATAACATGCACTCGAGTGTTAAAATTTCACCCTTTGATGCTCTCTGCAGAAACTTTTATATAACTCCAACATGTTGGGGTGATGTTTGGGAAGAGAAACTATTGGGATCAGACACTGTGAGGGAAACTATAAAAAATATTCCAGTGATTTCAAACATTATCAAGGATTATTAAAGTCCAAAAAATATTTATTTTAAAAAAAAAATAAATTAATTAATGTTTTATGTGGGGGATCATGTATTCACTATGATATCACCCTGGAAAAAAGTTATGAGATTTGGATGAAAGGGAAAATTGATTCCATGACACATTGCATCATTTAAGATTCTACAGTGTTTTGTAGTGGTTTCCTATAAATTATCACTACATATAAATATTTATAATTACTAAGATGTCTTCCACATGTCCCTACTAAGAATTTATATGTCTAACCCATCACATATTCTTGATACTAATGGTGTACATTTTGAAGAAATTTTTTCATATGAAGTGGAATGGATTCAGATCTTTGACATAAGGTAATATGTGTTTAGGAATAAGACATCATCACTTGTTAAGGTACCATAGATAAATCACTAGTTTTAAGATCATACATTGGAATTAGAGAAAGACATGAAGCTGAAACACCCTCACCTATTTTTACATTATTATGAGAAATGAAATTTTGAGTGTGAAATTTCATTTTGTGGGTAAGAATGTAATGAACTAAAAAATAATATTTTTTTTATTAATGGATCTCTTGAATCCCAATAAACTTTTATTATGTTTTAAAAAATCACATAGAAAAACTTTTACATTTCATAAGAACATTATAAATCATGTTTTGATATGAACTATCACAACTAGGAATAGTAAAATAAATAAATAAAAAACCATTAACACTTTATTTCATTAATTAATAATGTTACATTAAAAATAATACCACACCCAATGTAACGCCCCGACCCCAGTTACCCAGAGTCGGTGCATTATTACATAACATTGGCATGATCACAAGAAAGATCAAATCTCGAAAGACCGATTGGTTTAGTAGCCTTGGAAACACTAGATATATTCATAAGTTTTACATTACATCATAAAATGAAAAACTACTACAACAACATAATGTTTCCACAATCCACACTATTAACCCCTCATAAAATCCCTGCAGGTCATTCATAACTTACTTCTTCACATCCTGGGAAAAATAAAACATAGAAAAGGGGTGAGCTCAAATGCCCAGTAAGGATAACAATATAGCGGAAACTTTCATAAATAAGAATAAACATTTAAGGCAATGTATAACTAAAACAAAAGCCTTTTAAATATTAACTTTCAACATGGTATGGAATAAATAAAATGAAATAATGCCATTTACTTATTCACATGGATATTCTACAAATCGAATAATAACATGCAAAAATCAATAACCACTTTCATAATGTTGGAATGCATAATGCCAGACTATCATAACCACATAGTCAAGGCCTCGTGCCAAGACTACAAATAAGATTTTGTCAAGGCCTTGTGCCAAGACACTAGTTTGTCTCATGAGACCTACCGATGCATCGAGGAGCTATAGCGGGCTCCACCCGTCACATATTAAGTCCAATGCATTCCCATATGAAAAGGTTTAAACATAACATAAACATTCATATTAAAACTAGCATATGAAATTTCAATACTTTCACCATAAACTATGAATGGTATAAAAATAGCACATCCACAGTCAAACATATTACAAAACCTTCAATACAATATAGAAGTTTTGTATCATAATAAATCAACTTCAAATAATCTTAAAATCCATCAAAGGATGTTGACATAGATGAAATCAAAATTCTTTTTAAAGAAATATCTCATTTTATTTTGAAATAATTTAAGATCCATATAAAATAAAACATTTTATTTGAAAATATTCTTATAAGCTTGTAAGGGAAACTTTTAAGATTTTATAACGGCGGAAAATAGCAGCACCTGCCGTATAAGTTAAAAAAACATTCTTACCTTAATTCTGTCGAAAAGGTTAAAAAGGACCTTGTTTTGAAAACGACCGAAAGATTCCTTTATAAACCACTTATAAAATTCAAAAAGGGTATAAATGACTTTAACTCATATTCTAGTAAATAGTAAAAATGTTTTGAAATGCATTTTTAAGAAACATGGATGTGGATGATAAAGAGATCCCAGTAGATTATTACGTATAAACAACCTTGGATAATGAAGAGGTTGTAAAGTAAACCCTTACCTTGTACTTTTCCTTGGTTGGGGTAGGTTAACCTCCTGTATAATGGTGAAATAGTTGTTATTAAATTATACAAGAATCATATATAATAATATGATATCATATATGATCTTTTAACATTGATTTGTTAATAATATCTTAGAATTATCGTCGTTTCGGGAGTTAACTTACTCATTTTCTTTTATATGTTTTGTTACATAAGCCATGGTTGTTGTATCTTATTCATATCCAGAATGATATCTAGTCCTTAAACATCATTTTTAAATCATCAAATGATAATTATACTTGAATGGATACGATGGAGAATTAATCTCATCGCGTTCGTGGAGACGGTAGTCCGTACGTACGCACGAGCGACAATATCATTCTTTTGATATTAAAATAATATATAAATGGATGGTATATCATATATACAGAATCATTAACATGTTATATTTATTATTTACATGAGTTACACATCATTATTATACCCATCCAAAAAATAATATATTGAATAACAATTACACCACGACGTGGAGACGGTAAGCCGTACGTACGCACGTATGGTGACATGTTATTCAAAGGGTGGATAGAATACTGAATATGGTTGTACCATATTTATAATAACATCTCAGTATATGTAATATACTGGAGTTATTATTTTAGAATGGTAAGAACAAATAAAGAGGAAGTGGAAGAAGAAAGGAACTTAGAAAAGGGTGGTGAAATCATTACCTCTTCTTCGGGTTCTTCCTTTTGATTTGATCAAAAGGGATCTTAGGTTGGCTTTCTGATCAAACTAAGGCCTCTAGGTTGTAGTGAGGGATGTTGGGAGAGTATTTGGGCAGAGTTTGGCCGAACCAAAAGGCTTTTAAGGTGTGAAGAAATGAGAAGGAGGAGTGCCCTTTTATAAGAGGGGTGAGGGGTACCTTTGGAAAAGCTAGAAATATTAATTTATATTAAATTAATATTCGGTTTATAAAGGCTCTAAAGTTTATTATTCAAAGGTTAAGGTGGGGATAGGTCGAAAACCACTCAACCAATATAATTTAGACAGGTTTGGGTACTTATATTAACCTTATCTTTAAGTATTAACTCTAAGTTAATTAGTTTCACTTTTACAATGTCTCTTTGTATTTTTATATAATATGGTTAATAAACTTACTATATACATCCAAGAGACCCCCAAGTGGTACATTAATTATGAACCTATCATGATATAAGTCTCTTGGCCGAACCTTAGATTTTTATGAATTTAATGTCAATTAATAATATAATATTTGTTTTAAGAACTCTTTTATGTCAATTTTGACACTATTCAATAGTTGATTTTTGTGAAACTCATAACAGATTGATTACTTCGAAAAAAGTCAATTATATAAATCCTAATATATCATATTATCCTAGAAAAATAGTTTAATTCATTAAAAGTTTCATATTATATTTATTTGGGTATTTATAATATCAATTATTTAATTTTTCACTATTATAGTAATTACCGCATCATCATTGTGTCATAAATAAAATAAATTATCTAATGTCTAAAAATTATAAATAAAATATCATTATGTAGGAAATCGTTTTATCTTACTAATTAATATTTATAATCTAAAATCCAACATATATAACCCTATGTAACAATTGTTTTGCTAAAGGATATATGCTTGTGTCATTTTTGTATTCATTTTGACTTAATTAAAATGAAGTGTCATTATCACTTACAAGTGAATCCATGGGGTCCCAAAATAGACCCAAAGATTCTCATGGTCGACCATGTATCAACCAATAGGGTTAAGACACGTTTTAGGGTAATTTAGTATTATTATAATATTATTTTTTTAACCCTTATTTACCGGATTTACCCTTAACCATGGTAAATAAAATATTTACCGCAGTAATTATTCAAAATGTCTAAAAATAAAAGTTACCTATTTACACAATTTGAACATCCTGATTCCAAATATAGAATCCATTTTCCTAAATTCTAAACACATAAGTGGCAGAAATTAATTTAAAATTAATTCCCGCTGTCAAAACAAAAAGCGTGTTTTTAAGAGATAATAACTATCAAAAGATTGACACTTGTTTATGTTCGGTTTAATTGTAAAATTATGTCCAATGACCAAAATTATATTAAATGGTAATAATATATTCTAAATATACTTTAAAACCACTAAAATTCATAATTTATCACTATTAATTATTTTGATTAAAAAAGTTGTTTTTAATTAAAATTTAGTAATTTTCACTATTCTTCAAAATATGAAAGTTATCCGAAATGTACCAAAATTTCACCTTAGGCTAAATTCGATATTCCGAATCAAAAGATGAAGTACATTTTAAAATATAAAATATATATAATTTTAAAAAGTAGGTATTACTATTCATAACGGCTAGTTTGATTGGTTGTGGTGTGTGTTAAAACTCAAGGTTGCGTACAACACACGCTACTGTATTATTCAAAGAAAGTGTACCGTGGAAGCTTGGGATGTTTCATTTTAAATTTTTGATGTCCCCATTTAGTCAAAAAGTTTAAAATATTGTATTTAAAAAGGGTTCACTATTAAAAGTTGATAAAAGTGCAATACTGAAAATGAATTTGTTCTTGCATTATATCTAAGAAACTCATAATAAGGATTCTAAAATTATAAGGATTATATAAAGTTTAAAATTTAGATAATACTATTTATAACCTCTTTTGAATGGCTTTTTTTTGTAAGTCATGGTGTGATTGAACTCAGTGTTGCGTGTAGTGCAAGTTATTGAATTATTTTGAAGAAATAACACACTATGAAATCTTGGGGTGTTACATTCTCCCCTCCTTCAATAAATTGCGTCCTCGCAATTTGAAATTGTTCTTCGAAAATAAAAGGTTGAAAATAGAAAATATATTTGTGGGAAAACCCACATCGGAAATTGGGTTACTAAAATTTAGTCTTAATATGAGGAAAAGAGAAATGAAAGGGTCACCACCAAATTATGATCTTGATTAGGAGAACATTGGTGGCAATTAGAGACATATAATTGGAGGAAAAACGTAAATATTTATAGGTAGTGATTGAGGTCATCAATCACAAAAAGTATAAAATTGAGGTCCTTAAACTCATCAATCTATGATGATTTGAAGTACCATCGGTTCAACAAAATATAGGGTATTGGGATAACACATTTTTGACGTTTCAAAATATCTTAGTTGAAATCCCACATCGAAATATGAATTAATGAGGCCTCTATTTAAAACAAAGAGTGGAAAGTATGAAGATTACCGAAAATAACACATACTAGGGTTCCATGTAGGAAAATATGGATATGGAGGAGAAATCTAACCATCAATTATCTGATGGAGAGTGGTAGAGAACATGGCTATGAAAAGGCCAACAATCCCAAAGCCATAAATTAGTGATGATTTAAGGTACCATCTAGGGAAACATTTTTGTTCTAAGTTCCTTTTATTAATGTTGAGGAATTTATTTATGAGATTGGCTAAGATCATAAGGAGATATACTTACTTTATAATCAGAGTTTTATCCATTAATAAGTTTCTACCACAAACTCATCTTTCACTATAAAAGATAATAGAATGTAATTTTTTATTTATTTATACTATTCGTACAGGGTTCCAAAATAAATGAATTTATAATTAATCTACCAGATCTTTAAAAAAACAACATTATTTAATCCAGTACATCTCATGGACCAGTGGTAGGTGATACACCCTTGTCGCCCTTCAGTTGCGGGTTCAAGTCTCGCAGCCTTGCCGGACGCGACGGGTTACCGCCCAACCTCCAGGTTTTCCTTTTATGGTAATCCAAAATAATCCAAACAAGAACTATCCAAAATACTTCTATCCAAACTCACAGTCCAACATTTATAAGGAAGGTAAACATAATATAGATCATTTTTACCCCGCAATAGCATATGAATACCTTCATCTTGTATTCTTTTAATAAACTGAAACATCTTGAATTACCATATTCCTTATTGATTACATTCATTCTCCCCTATTCCATATAGAATGTTGGATATACTTCATTAATCCAAAAATGTTTTAAAACCCAACAATGAGGGAATATACAAATCATTAATCAGCTTCAAGGTAGTCAATAATATCCAGTATAATTTATCCAAATCAATCATGTATTATTCTAAAATCACCACCTCGGTATCTGAACCATATTATGGTTTATCTTTCTCTCAACCATATATTTTCCAAAAATTTAACCTGCTACTGAGTCACTTTTCTTTGTTCCACACCATCTCAAGTCCTTAATGAAATAGTACTGCAGTACAATCCTTATATACTCCATAATTATTATAACAAGTACATTGTTGATACGACACTCAATTGACATAATCAACATAAGAACTCTTATCATTCCTCTTCATTTGTGGTAGTATCATAACTTGATTATTATCCAATAACATCATTTGCGGCATAGTCTGATGACTGGGACATAGGCTCGTGTAGTGTCCAAACTCCTTGCAAATGAAGCATTGTACATTTGAAACCATTTTCTTACCCTTGCAGTCACGTACTTTGTGCGCTTTTCCTCCACACTTATAACAAACTCCCATTCCTTTCAGGCAAGTTCCAGGGTGTTTCTTTCCACAGTTACCACATATGGGAAAATTCTTCTTTTCCCTCTTCCCTTTATCCATCTTTCTCTCTTCCATCCTTTTCTTCTCTTGCTTCCCTTCAAAGCCATAGGACTCAGTAAACTCTTTACATATATTATCAACACATGATATTATTTCTTCATATGATGATAATACATGGGAGACTATTTCTCTTATAAATTCTAGCTTAAGACCATGAAAGATGTGATCCTTCCTTCTCTTTGAATCATGTGTATTTCTGGAGTTCTCATTCCTTCTACTGGGCGCCATTTCTATACCATGGCATAAACTAGATCAGTTTATGAATCAAAACACATAATCCCATACTTATAAAACACTTAACATAAATTGAACTATTTATGGATATAATCCATAATCATAAGAATGTTTTCTTTGAGGAAGTATATACTCATAAACCCTTCATAATGATTTGTAAAGAAAATGAGAGTTATCCTAAGCATATCCCCCGGGAGTGTCGTAACCAAGAGTGCAGCAAGGCCCGTTGTCGTGCACCAGTTCCCGTTCGAGTCTAGCTCAAAGTGGTGTTTTCGGGTTTTACCCCTAGGTACATCTGTGCCAGAGCCGCCTCTACCTTCTCGTATCCAGACAGGGATTTATTGCTCGGAAAACTCACAAAATCTCTACAATACCAAAATTCTAGGAAGTTCTTCTATACTAATCCTCAAAGTTCATCTTAGGTCTACGTGCTCTAATCAGAGTTTATCTAAATCTAGCTTCCAAGGTTTGTACTAAACTTCCTCTGATACCAACTATAATGCCTCGACCCCAGTTACCCAGAGTCGGTGCATTATTACATAACATTGGCATGATCACAAGAAAGATCAAATCTCGAAATACCGATTGGTTTAGTAGCCTTGGAAACACTAGATATATTAATAAGTTTTACATTACATCATAAAATGAAAAACTACTACAAAAACATAATGTTTCCACAATCCACACTATTAACCCCTCATAAAATCCCTGCAGGTCATTCATAACTTACTTCTTCACATCCTGGGAAAAATAAAACATAGAAAAGGGGTGAGCTCAAATGCCCAGTAAGGATAACAATATAGCGGAAACTTTCATAAATAAGAATAAACATTTAAGGCAATGTATAACTAAAACAAAAGCCTTTTAAATATGAACATTCAACATGGTATGGCATAAATAAAATGAAATAATGCCATTTACTTATTCACATGGATATTCTACTAATCGAATAATCACATGAAAAAATCAATAACCACTTTCATAATGTTGGAATGCATAATGCCAGACTATCATAACCACATAGTCAAGGCCTCGTGCCAAGACTACAAATAAGATTTTGTCAAGGCCTTGTGCCAAGACACTAGTTTGTCTCATGAGACCTACCGATGCATCGAGGAGCTATAGTGGGCTCCACCCGTCACATATTAAGTCCAATGCATTCCCATATGAAAAGGTTTAAACATAACATAAAAATTCATATTAAAACTAGCATATGAAATGTCAATACTTTCACCATAAACTATGAATGGTATAAAAATAGCACATACACAGTCAAACATATCACAAAACCTTCAATACAATATAGAAGTTTTGTGTCATAATAAATCAACTTCAAATAATCTTAAAATCCATCAAAGGATGATGACATAGATGAAATCAAAATTATTTTTAATGAAATATCTCCTTTTATTTTGAAATAATTTAAGATCCATATAAAATAAAACATTTTCTTTGAAAATATTCTTATAAGCTTGTAAGAGAAACTTTGAAGATTTTATAACGGCGGAAAATAGCCGCACCTGCCGTATAAGTTAAAAAAAACATTCTTACCTTAATTCTGTCGAAAAGGTTAAAAATAACCTTGTTTTGAAAACAACCAAAAGATTCCTTTATAAACCACTTATAAAAGTCAAAAAGGGTATAAATGACTTTAACTCATATTCTAGTAAATAGTAAAAAAAATTTGAAATGCATTTTTAAGAAACATGGATGTGGATGATAAAGAGATCCCTGTAGATTATTACGTATAAACAACCTTGGATAATGAAGAGGTTGTAAAGTAAACCCTTACCTTGTACTTTTCCTTGGTTGGGGTAGGTTAACCTCCTGTATAATGGTGAAATAGTTGTTATTAAATTATACAAGAATCATATATAATAATATGATATCATATATGATCTTTTACCATTGATTTGTTAATAATATCTTAGAATTATCGTCGTTTCGGGAGTTAACTTACTCATTTTCTTTTATATGTTTTGTTACATAAGCCATGGTTGTTGTATCTTATTCATATCCAGAATGATATCTAGTCCTTAAACATCATTTTTAAATCATCAAATGATAATTATACTTGAATGGATACGATGGAGAATGAATCTCATCGTGTTCGTGGAGACGGTAGTCCGTACGTACGCACGAGCGACAATATCATTCTTTTGATATTAAAATAATATATAAATGGTTGGTATATCATATATACAGAATCATTAACATGTTATATTTATTATTTACATGAGTTACACATCATTATTATACCCATCCATATAATAATATATTGAATAACAATTACACCACGACGTGGAGACGGTAAGCCGTACGTACGCACGTATGGTGACATGTTATTCAAAGGCTGGATAGAATACTGAATATGGTTGTACCATATTTATAATAACATCACAGTATATGTAAGATACTGGAGTTATTATTTTAGAATGGTAAGAACAAAGAAAGAGGAAGTGGAAGAAGAAAGGAACTTAGAAAAGGGTGGTGAAATCATTACCTCTTCTTCGGGTTCTTCCTTTTGATTTGATCAAAAGGGCGCCTTAGTTTGGCTTTCTGATCAAACTAAGGCCTCTAGGTTGTAGTGAGGGATGTTGGGAGAGTATTTGGGCAGATTTTGGCCGAACCAAAAGGCTTTTAAGGTGTGAAGAAATGAGAAGGAGGAGTTCCCTTTTATAAGAGGGGTGAGGGGTACCTTTGGAAAAGCTAGAAATATTAATTTATATTAAATTCATATTCGGTTTATAAAGGCTCCAAAGTTGATTATTAAAAGGTTAAGGTGGGGATAGGTCTAAAACCACTCAACCAATAGAATTTAGACAGGTTTGGGTACTTATATTAACCTTATCTTTAAGTATTAACTCTAAGTTAATTAGTTTCACTTTTACAATGTCTCTTTGTATTTTTATATAATATGGTTAATAAACTTACTATATACATCCAAGAGTCCCCCAAGTGGTACAGTAATGATAAACCTATCATGATATAAGTCTCTTGGCCGAAACTTAGATTTTTAGGAATTTAATATCAATTAATAATATAATATTTGTTTTAAGAACTCTTTTATGTCAATTTTGACACTATTCAATAGTTGATTTTTGTGAAACTCATAACATATTTATTACTTCTAACAAAGTCAATTAAATCAATACTAATATATCATATTATCCTAGAAAATTAGTTTAATTCATTAAAAGTTTCATATTATATTTATTTGGGTATTTATAATATCAATTATTTAATTTTTCACTATTATAGTAATTACTGCATCATCATTGTGTCATAAATAAAATAAATTATTTAATGTCTAAAAATTATAAATAAAATATCATTATGTAGGAAATCTTTTTATCTTTCTAATGAATATTTATAATCTAAAAGCCAACATATATAACCCTATGTAACAATTGTTTTTCTAAAAGATATATGCTTGTGTCATTTTTGTATTCATTTTGACTTAATTAAAATAAAGTGTCATTATCACTTACAAGTGGATCCATGGGGTCCCAAAATAGACCCAAAGATTCCCATGGTCGACCATGTATCAACAAATAGGGTTAAGACACGTTTTAGGGTAATTTAGTATTATTATAATATTATTTTGTTAACCCTTATTTACCGGATTTACCCTTAACCATGGTAAATAAAATATTTACCGCAGTAATTATTCAAAATGTCTAAAAATAAAAGTTACCTATTTACATAATTTGAACATCCTGATTCCAAATATTGAATCCATTTTCCTAAATTCTAAACACAGAAGTGGCAGAAATTAATTTAAAATTAATTCCCGCTGTCAAAACAAAAAGCGTGTTTTTAAGAGATAATAACTATCAAAAGATTGACACTTGTTTATGTTCGGTTTAATTGTAAAATTATGTCCAATGACCAACATTATATTAAATGGTAAAAATATATTCTAAATATACTTTAAAACCACTAAAATTCATAATTTATCACTATTAATTATTTTGATTAAAAAAGTTGTTTTTAATTAAAATTTAGTAATTTTCACTATTCATCAAAATATGAAAGTTATCCGAAATGTACCAAAATTTCACCTTAGGCTAAATTCGATATTCCGAATCCAAAGATGAAGTCCATTTTAAAATATAAAATATATATAATTTTAAAAAGTAGGTATTACTATTCATAACGGCTAGTTTGATTGGTTGTGGTGTGTGTTAAAACTCAAGGTTGCGTACAACACACGCTACTGTATTATTCAAAGAAAGTGTACCGTGGAAGCTTGGGATGTTTCATTTTAAATTTTTGATGTCCCCATTTAGTCAAAAAGTTTAAAATATTGTATTTAAAAAGGGTTCACTATTAAAAGTTGATAAAAGTGCAATACTGAAAATGAATTTATTCTTGCATTATATCTAAGAAACTCATAATATGGATTCTAAAATTATAAGGATTTTATAAAGTTTAAAATTTAGATAATACTATTCATAACCTCTTTTGAATGGCTTTTTTTTGTAAGTCATGGTGTGATTGAACTCAGTGTTGCATGTAGTGCAAGTTATTGAATTATTTTGAAGAAATAACACACTATGAAATCTTGGGGTGTTACACCCAATATCATACATAATATTAAAATGGGAATAAAAATATTTGAAAAATAATGTGAAATATAAAAATTAGGGTAGCTTCATCTCCTTATAATCATTTCACCTAAAAACATCACTATAGTGGAGTAATAAAGTGTTAGTAATACAATATTAATTTTGGAAATGATATTGAACCTTGATTCCAATCCAAGTGAATGGTGAAGAGTAATAATTATTGTGTATTTATAGGGAAATATGATCATAATCCTTTATGTTTTTTAAAATAATAAATTTTATCAACATTTGAGTATTATTAAATAAAATAGATGTTCAATGTTATTTTTTTGTTATGTGGATTCATTTAAATGATTTTCATGATTACATAATGATATAATAAAAATTGAATTATTTTAGGATACTATAATGACATTATATTAAAATATTATTTATGTGGACGTATTAAATAAAAATTTATTTCATTAAATATTATAATAAAATGATTTTTAAATGATAATATATTTTAATGAATTCCTAAATGATTTTTATAATTGTAAGAATGATTATTTTTTATATTAAATATATAATTTTCATTAATATACTAAATTATTTAAAATTAAAAATAATAATTCTTAAAGAATTAATTTTATGAAATTAAAATCTTTTATGTACTCATCACATCAAAATTATCTTATGGTGAATTTATGTTAAATTTCAATATAATTTTACTTTTTTTTAAAAAGTTAGAATAATTTTTTTACAAAATATGATACTATGATGATATAATTAGGATATTATAAAGATTTAAAAAATAATCCTTACTTTTAATAAAAAAAATTAGATTCAAAATAGTACATCATGTGTTACATTTATAAATTTAGGTTTAATATTTTGGAAAACCTCAATTTTATCCATTCAAAAAAACATTTGTGAGTTATATGTATAACATATTTAGAATTTATTTTTACCACATTAATAAACTGAATCAATTAAAATGAATTGAAAATTTGTAATTTTAATTTCCAAATAACGTAATAAGGTTAATTTAATTTTTATACATAAAAAATCTAGGATGGTAAAAAAATAGTTACCATAGTATAAGTAAAATACTGTAGCATGTAAATGTTAAATAGAAAATCATAATATGACTAAAAATACAACATTAAATTGGTGTCTGATTTATTTTAATAAAATAACCATCCTTTATAAAATTTATTTTCCACCAAATTTATTGGAATTAAATCCACTAAATAGTGGTTATCCTAAAATAAAAAAAAATCATTACTTTTTAACTTAATGAAACACATCTTTAAGTATAAATACCCCATTCTCACACCCACTATCCACTCATAATTTATAATCCATGATGTTCTGGTCTTTTTTCCTCCCAAAGTGTCCCTCCATGGTTCCCTCATGGTGTCAAGGTACCACTTCCAAATTTTATGAAGAAAATATCCAACGTAAGGTAATTCTTCTCTTCTCCTCTTTCATCTAAGAACCACGTTTCTATATACCAACTAAATATTACTCCAATTTATTTTCTTAAAATTTTTATATTACCCGTTAATTCCAAAAATATTTTTTATCAATTGGATACCTTAGTTAAATCCCATTATGGGATTTTTATAATCCATAATGAATACCAACATGATTCCTAATTCATTTATTGAATTTATCTTTTTACAAGAAAATTCTAATATTTTTAATGCTCAAACCTAATCTTTTTCCATGGGTATTCACCTAAATATAAACATGTCCTATTAAATCTGGTATTTACATATATGAAACCTATATTTCCATTCCATGGTTAAAAATGATGTTATGTTCATGTCTTTAAAAAATTTGTACACAATGGTTTTTATATGAAACCATAACATTATTTTCTATGGGTTATTAATGAAATGATTTTTCAGGATCAATGTGACCCACATGAATTTTTATATATTGATGGGGAAACTAGAAAACACGTCAATGATATAGGTAAATAAATAATATCTATGTAATAAATTTGTTATGATACCTTGGTGAATAACCATGGTTATTAAGATTTATGACACTCTGGTGATAAACATTAATGGTATGTCTATAAATGTCTCATTTTTATTTTATCTACATTTCCATGTATTGATTCATGTTCTTTATATTATTATGTTCCTATTTAGCACAATTAATGTATGTCCTCTATTTATTATTTTTGTGGGATTTATTGTCACCCCTTTCTTTGATGTATGTTCCTAGGATAGGAGATGCATTAAAAGTAACATTTAATAAACCTATGAATACGTTTATTAAATAGATTATAATAATGTTTATTGATTTTTTTTTCAATTATTATGTACTATTTCTATGACACTATACCTCGTAATACCCTCGGTATTTTTAAATGTTAATATATATTAAAATTTTTATGAAATAAAAAAAGACGGGTCACCATAGAGTGAGTGTGTATGTAATTTTTAAATTAAGTATTACTATGGTTGGAATATGGTTTCCAACCTACATGACCAACCCATGATAGGAAGGATTATCTCTTTATTAATGGGAACCTAGTTGGGAAATGGTTTGGTGAACCATATGTCTTATGCATAGAAATATCCCATAACATTAAAATTGTGTATATATATTTTTCCATTCAATAATTTAAAATAAAAAATGGGGATCCCCCATATTATTTTGAGAATGGTCATGTGATCCTTCATGAAACATCCCCTATTATCTATTATAATTTTTAGTGTTCTCCATCAGATTATTAGTTGAATATTTTTTAGTAAGTCTATCTTCTTCATAAACAATATTTATTCCCATTGTTTTCTTTTTTCCCATACCATGGATTTCTCTTCTCCAGACCCTAGTTGTGGGTGGATGACGATGGATTCTGTTTCCTTATTAGGATAGGGAGTTAATATTGATTCAAAATTCAACATTATACCATATAAAAAGATTCATTACACTCGAACATCATTGTGGTGTGTGTATTCTACTATTTATTTTATGAAATAATATATCTGATTAATGAGGATTTATAAATTAATTATAATTAAATAAATCATGATGATAAATGAACTAAAAAATTTATAAAATCCTTTCATTATAATGGTTTTATTTGATAAGATGTTTTCTATTGTTTTTAGAAGTTATGTATATGTGTTAAAAATATATATGTGTGAAATGTTTATAAAAACATTTAAGATCCCTTTTAATGTGTATTATAATTTTATATTATGATTGGACATTGGTGAAAATATTTTTGGCTATTCTTTAAGGTTAATTTTTGGTTCATTTTCATTATTTAAATTTTTAGGTTTTAATGGTCTTAATATGATAATTATTATGAATTGGTGTGGAGTTTAATTTTTACTCATTCATTTGGACCCTTAGAATTCCAATGGATGTTCATATATATAGAAGTGTTCTGTGTACTTAACTATATATAATGGAATGTGAATATATATATTATTATGTGTCAATAAATCAAATCCCCATGTAATTAATTATTTACAAACATGGTCTTCAAAATTTGTTTCATGTTATGAAATTTTATTCAATGAAGTTTTACAGTTTTTTTAAATTATTCTATAATCCCATTAAGATCATAGAGAAATAATTTTTTTTATTTTTTGGGTACTAAAATTAATTCTAATTTAATAATTTTTTCATTGAAATTTACTAATTAATATTAAATTTGTAGGCATGATCGTTACCTTTATGTTTTTTTCATGAAATAATACACCCCCAAGGAAGTCTTTTATTATAGGCCGAGTCATCACATGGCTGCATGTTGGGAGATGGGCTAGGAATTTATAATTATTTTATGTGGGTTTTTTATAGATATCTTTTATGATAATAAAATCACACATCCCACTTTTATTATCATAATAAGATCCTAGGTGTCTTAGCGGGGGTTAAGATATAATAAATATTTCCCTTAAATTGATGAACTATATCCACTATAATATTGGTAGGACATAGGGGAGAGCCACTAGTGTGATAGTTGATAGAATATGGTTATTTATTGATATAGTTATGAATTTATAGTCTTATATATGGTTCTAGAATGATTGATTAAACAGTATATTCATTGGATGTTTAGAAATTTCCCATTGTTGTGTATATATTTATACTACATAACTGTTTTTTGGGTTTTAATTATAGTTACATTAATTTTTGGTTACTTCACATTATTTATTAGGTTATATTATTGTAATTGGTTAATTATTTATTCAAAAAAATTTACCTGTGTATTTTAATATCTCTATTTATTCATGTAGATATACTTTATTTTGTGTGGGGTGTTTATATTAAAGGATAAGTGTATTTTTATAGCGTGGTTTTAAAAAGTAAAATTGAAAAAATAAATGATTTATAAATGATATTATTTAGAAAATTATTCCTGAAAATATTATTTGGTATTTAAATCTCAGTTTTACAGAAACATGTAGTTTTTTGATAAAAATGGTTATATCATACTTTTTACTTGTATTTTCAAACTATTGTTCATGGAAAATTTTAGGAAAGTAAATGTATAAAATATAGGTTTCATAAATATTATTCTAATTATGAACACACCATACACATTCCACTTTATGTTTATATACTCGAGCTTTTTTGTAGGCCTTGGCTTGGGTTAATGTCCACTATTTGAGTGGGTTGGTATTGTGGATAGATGGTGACCAATAGGACACACAAATATCTGTTTGTATATTTTGATTTTTTTATTTTTATTGTAATGTTTGGCTTTCTATATCTAGATCTTATTTCTTCTATATTATTTTTTATTACTTGAATATTTTAATTCTTATTCCTTTTTTACCTTGTTTTATTTGTATACTCGTTATGGTTATACCCATGATCTTTGATGTACATGTCAGCTATGTTTATCTTCTAGTGGGAGATTTATCCCGTATATCTATGTATTGGGTGAAATAATTCCCAAGGATTGTGTTGTGATTCCCATGACCATTTTTTAATCCATGGGAATTGGGGATGCCCCATAGGTCATAGTGGATCGGTTCAGCCATCGGTTTGGATGGTGGAATAGAAATATTTATTATAATCCATAACTTCTTCTCATATTCAGTTATCATAAACCAATTTAAACTATCATAATATGATGAAAATTAATATATTAAAGATTCAATATATCCATTAAAAGGTTTAAAAATATTGTAGGATTATATTGAATGGTATAAAAAATTGTAAGATTAAGACACATTAATGATATGTCAAAAATGATGCATATCAACTTGAGGTTATTAAGTTAATATATAATAATGATAGATCCACATAAAATATATTGTGATCATTATAAATCCTCATTACCAAATATATTAGTTATCATTATACCTCACCATCATTCTACGTTCTTGAATACCATAGTCTTGAGAAATATCCATACCAAGCGTTAGGTGACTCCCACAACCTATGGATACCCTATGAGGGAGAATCATTTTACTTCTCATTTTTTATCACAATCATTATAATGTGAATATTTGATAGTATGGACCATAAATTTATAAGCCACAACATTTAATCTTTTTTTATTATTCAATCAAGGTGTATAGAGAGGTCCTTATATTTTTGTTTTATGGAGTTTTTCTTCTATTTCATTTTCGATGTTGAGAATGCCTCTAAATACAATTAATAGTAATATAGTAACTCTACCAATTATTAGTTGTATAATTAAATTAATGAATAAATATAGATGAACTATTTTTTCATATGCTAAAATGTTTCCAGACACACCCATTCTTATTCATCGTATTAAAGTACCACAACATAAATGGCATGAAAAATGTGATTTATGATCTTTTTTTGTTATTCAAAAAAAATTTCTATGAAAGATTATCATTTTCAATTCCACATAAATATAGGGAAAATGTCATTATAAATAATATTAACACAACATGCTTACCATATTTCATTATTATGGTTACAGGCGCCATGATTATAGGACAAATTGATTTAAAGATTAACAATCCATTTTTCTGCCTCTTGACGTGTGGTCCAAAATAGATTGACCAACAAAAATATCTTGTAAAAAATAGCCAAAAAAATATAGTTTGAACTTAAAACAACCTGAAAATGAATATAGACCTTTAATGTAATGCGTTATTTATGTAGGGAAAGAGATTCCATTATTCAATCCTTGATTGAAATTTTTTTCAGGAAAATTAATTTTTGTTGTCATTCATAAAAACCTTAATCATCATTATTCCTTCTCATTATTAATTTTCCAAAAAGGTACTATTTTGTATTTAATTTTTTTAATTATTTAGAAAACACTCCTTGTTTTATATTTACATCCTTAAGGATGTGAAAGTTCTCTTCTCTATGAAAAGTGAACATCAAATTCACAAGTTCTAATTTGATTAATTTTATCCATACAATTCGAATAATGTTTTGAATAAATGCTGAAATATATTAAATATATGATGATTTTGTAGCTTCTAATATTGTTTCAAAAATACAATGATAAATAAAAGAAGTGTTTAAAATCAATTTCATTAAATCAGTGTCGATATATAAATTAATGGATATTATAATTCCTTCAATTAATATGTTTTCATTAACTCAATACTAGAGATAATACAATTGTATGAGTTATTCAATGTCATTATTAGATTTTTTTCAAAGGTATAGAATGTAAAAGCTCAATGATTTATTATTTTTAGTCATTTCTTAAAATCAAATGAGTTAAATGTGGTTTTAATATGAATAATATTTATCTTCTAAAATGACAACATTGATTTTTTTTGGAAAAGGACTTAACACTGATCCTGTTGATATAGGTGGGGCATGGGGATAAACATAAATACTTAAAATGATTTATCAAAGTTGTTATAGAGTTTTGAAGTTGAATTTTATGATCATTTAGATTCACTAAATTCCAGGTACAAAACATTTGTCACATAGATATATAGAGCAATCCTTTTATCACTATGGATTAAATAAAAAAAGTATTAATACTTGAAAATTTTATTATATATTTTAATAATATCCGTCAAAAGAATATTCATATTTTTATCCCAAACTCCATGTTTTTTATACCTTTATTTTCCATATTTTTGATTGGATTGTTTCTATCAGTTAAATTTTTATCTTTAAATTATTTTATTCCAACTATATTTATCAATGTATGCTAATATCTTTTTAAAATTATAACTTCCATCTATATTATATTATTTAATGAGAAAAAAATTTAATTTTTTAGTTAAACATAAATCAACACACTCATAAAGTTTCTATATTTGGAGAACACTTATAATTAGATAAAGACACTACCTTTTATAAAATGTCTCTTACCTTCATGTTTTTAAATCAGTATCTCATTCCTTACACTATCATGCTTGTGGAGTAAATATTTTTTTTTCTATGGAAGGTTTTCGAGCCAAATATTTAATGAACATAAATATGATTCATGGATAGATATTTAATGGATACAATTATAAACATTAGAGAGACCATATGAATGAATTCATAATTGACAGTGGTTTATATCAATATCAGTTATTGATTGGAAATATTAAAACTCTAGAGAGTTATATTTCTATTTTTAATCATTGGGAGAAGTATTAATATCATGAAAACCATAATGTTTAAATTGATATACTATTTTCTTTTCTTGTGAAAGGGATACCAAAATTTATAAATCTATAGAGTTCATATATTTTATAACTTCTAAATTCATAGAGACTAGAAAATATAATTTTTTGAAAGATTATTATTTTTATTTTATTCTTCGTGAATCAATGTATCAAATGTGTTAATGAGTTATTACTATTTTTTATTGGATTTCATTCACTTGGTGAGTGGGAAATTGATGATTAAACTTTTATTTACAATATCATATATATACTTCAAAAGGAATGGGAATATAAAATAATTATTATTGATTATATGAATCGTCTTACAAAGCATATATTTGATTCCATTTTTAAGAAAATAATGTGTTATGAAATCCATTATAGTAGAGATAACAAGAAAAATAAATGGTGGAATAAGTTTTATTTCTCTAAAATATCAATTTTATTACATTTATAGAACATACCTCAATTTTAACTATCATAAGAATATTATATAAGATAAATTATCATATTTTTAATTTAGAACATTGTGAACGTGAATATTTTAATGAACTACATCATTACTAGTTAAATAATTAAAGGGATATTTTATTTTTTTTCTTAGATTATTTAAAAAAATTTGGTTTCTCAAATTAGATTATCTCATAATAATCTTCATACCGCTCTATAGCCCCTAGTGTGGGGTTTCGACCAAAATATAAGATTGTGGTTGATTTACTAGACATTTATATTTTAGTATAATATTTAATATTTAATTATCAAAAAATAAATTATTTATGTATATGAGAATAAATATATATTATTTATGGGGTATTACATTGAAATTATGATTTCATAGTTAGTATTAGAATATATGTTTTTTTAGGTGATTTTTATTTTGTATTTTGGTTACAAGACTTTGGTCGGGCCATTTAAGTGAGCATTATCTTTTTATTTTCCATTTTTGTGTTATTATTATTGTTACTTTTTCCTCCTCCACCATGTATATTTTGGTATATCCTATGATTTTTATATCAATATTTTAGTTCTAATTTAATAATGATATTTTATGAGGGATATATGGATCATTCAGGCTTTATCGATTGATGGTAGGCCATGGAAAAATTAGTAAAAAACATGGATCCAAGATTGATGATTCATCATTTTAAACCCAAGAGAATGCCATTTTTTGAAAATTATATATTCTTATATTAATTATTTTTAGTTTATAAATATTTATATGTTTTTTGGGGTATAAATGGATGATTTTTTATTTTTTTAGATAAAAATATATTTTGGGTTATTATAATGGATTTCCACTCAGGAAAATAATCTATATAGCATGTAGTTAATACAACACATTCCTTGTATTATTATTTTTTGGTGTATGTTTTATGATGATGGTTACATGATATGGTTTTTTTGGACACATATCGTAGTATGATTCAGGGTGTGGTGAGGGTAATTAGTTAGACACCCCACACATGGTCATGTAATGCACTGGACTAGATCTTATGTATAGTACATAGTCAGAGGTAATGTAGAGTATTTAGACATACCTTGAATGTGGTACATGGATAGGTCACCCAGGTGATGTGCATCCAATTTATTTTTAGTGAATTTTATTTAAATGGCATAACACAAGTTGGGTTTGGGTGAATTAAACATCCATAGATGGATATAGGGTTTATATGTTGTTTATGTGGGGACCACACCATATACTTCCCTTTATTTTGATTTTTCTATCTTCTCAACATAGATGGAGAGTTGGAATTGTAGGTAGTCCACTCTGATTTTTTTTTCCACATTATATGTGAAGGTAATGAATTTAGGGATAGTATAGGATATGGTGATATTGTAATATATATTTTTTTGGATTGAAAATGTTTTTTGAGAGGTTTTTCTTTTTATTTAAAATCCATTTGACGGAGTTTGTGTGTGGTTTCAGTCTACAGTGTAGTCTTTAAGAATGTTGGTCAACTTTTATTAGAAATTCAAATGGGTTTAGTTTGTTTTATTTTATATATTTCTAAGAAAGAGGATCAGGTTGTTACTTGTATGGATTTTAATATTGGTTTCTCGATGTTTTGTTTTCTTAGTGCGTTAATGATAGGGTGCCTGATTAGCCACAAAATGAGGCTAATATTCATTGTAGATATATATAATATTCATGTGCTTTATTATTCATAAACCCCATTTTAGTTCATTTTACACTTTGAACATCATTTCACATTATGATTGTAATACCTTCTTAAAATGCATTATTATGTGGTACAATTTTGAACATCATTTAAAGTACCCAATTATTCATCTAATTTTAAGGAATGTCATATACCATATTTTAATTTTATATTTTGAAAAATTTATCTACACTTCAATATGAACATGTTTCATTCAGGGATCAATGGATTATTAATGGAAGAAGATGGGGATATTTTGTGATGAAAGGAAGCAATTCTAGAGAATGAAGATTGTAAACCATCACACTGATGAGAATGCGGGACCCACATTACAAACCCAATGAATCTAAAATTTGGTGGGAGGCTATATTCCATATATAGGAACAAATAATTATTAAGGATCCTGTGCTAATTCTGCATCCATTGCAGTCATTTTGGCGTCCCAAGTTAGAGACAAAATTCAGGGCCATATTCTACAGCCCAGAAAACATACCACTAATATAATAATATCTCCGAATCCACAACTTAAAATGGGCCCAAATTTTACAGGTGGTTAGGAGACATCCTGGGATAAATTTTATTCTTTTATGTAATACTCTAATTTTTCCATATAAATGGTCTTCCAATCACATCTGTTCGGTGGATGAATGCTAGATGCCACCTCAGGTCAAGGGTGGAAAAATTAACTCTCCCTCAACATTCCACCCACCTATGGCCTACCAAAATTAATTGACGAGACATGGACTATTGAAGGAGAGACCAAAGGATTCAAATATTCTTATTTAAGTCAGTGGTGGTGGATGATTTTATGATCTTTGGTGCTTTGTTCAATTGTAATGTTATGCGGCGATTGTGTGTCTCATGTTTGTCTTTCAAATGTAAGTTGTTCAATTTACATTAGTTTCTTAATATAATTTCCACTTTTCCTCTTATTATATTGTTCTTCATATCACTTTCATACAGTTGGTTCAAGGTGTGAATTTATTCACGCTAAACCTTGTGAAATTATTCACACAACTATGGAGTGATCATTTTCTTTTTATGGTTTTCTTTACTTCTTCAATTCCTCCCTCATGAGTCTACTTACCACTTCCATTGAAACCATAGCATAAATGGAGGGCTAACCCACTTATGGGTTGATCCAAGGGAGTAGAAAGGGGCTGTATAGGATGTTATTTATCACCCCATTAATATATAATCACTTCTTCAATTGAGTTTTTTTTATGAATTTTAAGCTTTGTCATCCTTATTGGATTTAAGGCCACACACTTTCATGTGCTAATACGAACCATTACCATGAAGTGCTCAAAACATTGATACATCAAGTGTATAATTGATTAGTATTAAAGGGTGTAGGAATTAAACCAGTAAATTATGATTTTGTTTTATCTTCTTAAATGAACCCATTTCAAATATAATAAATTAAAATCATTGAAAAGGAAATACGTCCAATCCACCCTAAGTGATAACCTAGGATCAACTAACTATTTTAAATTGAATTCACATAAATATTTTAGTTACCCTTTAAAAACATATTAAATCAACCCATGTTGGCCACTTCATAGTCAAAAAAAGTCTGTCAAATGTACGTTTCTATAGGTTTCTTCTTAGGTCTCTGAGGATTCGATAACCCAAGAAAAACAACAAGGACCGTCCTACCTTCATATCTTGTGTAAATTTGAGCGTGAATAAAATTTTGGCACTATTTCCTGGTACCCAAGTAAGTAATCTAAAAAACAATTCTATTCTCCCCCATTTCTTATTTTCTCATCCAAATTCTCTTATCTTGTCCTTTTGTCATTTTTTCGTTTGGCGCATGTCCGCCTACACACGCGATCAATCAAGCCGTCTAGTTAGGGTCGATAGTCTTCGGTTTGGGGAGTCAAGTACACCAAGGCAACTCCTTCTATTAAATCCTAATCTTCCTAAGACTTTAGAGTCCAAAATTGATCTCATTTAAATGGAAGGTCTTCAAAGAATCCAACTCATAATCCCGGGTGGGAAAAAAAATGGAAACCCAAATGAGGCAGCCCCAAACATGGGGAATGAAATTGATCAAACCATTAATAACTACCTCACAACATCCTAGATCAATTACCCATCTTGCATTAGACAAAATTCCCTAGGATATTCCAACTACATATTTAAACCTAATGTCCTAAACTACCTTCCCACATTCCATGGAATAGAGTCTGAGATGCCCTACCTTCACATTAAGGAGTCAATGACATTGGAGAAACCATGTGTCCCCCAAATCAACTAGAATCAGCCAAGATGAATCTATTTCCTTTTTATTTAATGAATCGAGAAAAAAATTGGCTAAAAAATATTTGACCATCATCCATCAACTCTTAGGACTAACTACAAAGAGAATCCTACAAAAAATACTTTCCCTACCACAATACAATTTCACTTAAAAATAGTATCCAAACCTTTTTTGAAAAACACTGAGAGTCATTCTATGAAACATGGGATAGGTTCAAAGACACTCTAAACATGGTTCAAAACAATGGTTTTTCTATTCCTGAACAAGTGACAATTTTCTATGTAGGTTTGGTTCTGGGGAACAATCAATTCATTGACATGATGTGTAATGGAACCTTTAAAAACAAAGCCCCAAATGATGCTTAGGAGTATCTAAAAAGACTTTATTAACAAAACCAAACATGGGGAACTTCACCATATACTGAAAATCCACAAATAACTTATAGAATTCATAAACATAGAGAAGAGGAAAGCCTTAGGGATAAACTCGTAGCACTTTATAGGAAGGTTGAAGAGATAGACCTTAGGAAAATCTATGAAATCTAAACTATTGACCATGTTTGCACAATTTGTGACAAACATGACCATAAGACAGACAACTTCCCAACCATTCCATCCATCAAGGATGTTCTTTTAGGAGGACTCCCAGTGGAATTAAATTCTTTGAAATTTCAAAACCCTCAATACCAAAACATCTTCAACCCAAGGTATAATGACCACCCAGGCATCCGTTGGAAAGATAACAAATAATATTGCCAACCACAGGGACAAAATACTTACCCCCATCAGAACTACCAAACCCATAACCAGTTCCAAACCCAACCTATCCAATACCAACATCCACTGATCCATTTTTGATAACCCATCACTCCTCTAAAATATCCCCCTAGGATAAACCAATATTCTTAAGCACCAAGCCAAACTGTTCCACAAATCCTAGTAGTATAACTGTTCAAACTAATGGAAAGGATGAACTCGGATGTCTATTCCCTTAATGAAGAAAATCAAACCATAAAAAATGGAAAGGCACCCATGCCTACTCAGGCGGTACCATCCTAAACTTCACAGGGTGAGTAAAGTTTTACTCAAAAAACTAATTAATAACTAAAGGTTGTGACTGTTTTATGAAGCAGGAAAACAATTGAGAAACCTGAACAACTAATTCAGAACCCATCTGACGATTCAAACATAGATAGAAATTCAAATGAACCACAAGAAAAAATTGAGGAAACTGATAACATTATCAATGAAACAACTCTTCAACAAACAACCCCACAACATGAACCATTTTCTCAATGCATGAGGGGGATAACCAAGCCTGAATTGAGTTAAACATTGAGGTAAATCTTCTCACAACTCAAGTTGGAAATTCCCCTTATCAATGCCATCCAAACCATAACATCCTACTCAATGTACCTTAAGGACTTGTGCACTTTTAAAAGAAAAATTTCACATAAAAACCAAGTCATTTTAGCTACTAATGTGAGTTCCACCATTTAATGGACCATTCATCCTAAGATGAAAGACTCGGGTTACCCTTACATTAATGTTGAACTATGAGAGAGAAAAGTTGGCAAGGCCTTGTGTGACCTAGGTGTTAGTTTCAATATCATTCCCTATACTGTGTACTGCTAGTTAGGCCTAGAATAACTCTAACCCACATCTTTCACACTTCAACTTTCTGATCATAGCATTAGGGTTCTAAAGAGTATTCTAAAGGACGTTCTGGTAAAGGTTGAAAACATCATCTACCCTGCTGACTTCATTTTCCTTGACAACAATCCAAACTCATGAAATAAGAAACAAACCCCAACCATCCTTTTTCGTCCCTTCCTTGAAACAATCAAATCAATTATCCGAGTCCGAAATGGGAACATGACCATCACCTTTGGTAACATGAGTCTAGATTTGAACATCTATAATGTAAGCTCACAAATAAGAGATGACGAGGATAGTCATGAAGTAAACATGATAATAAGAATTGATAATGAAAACATAGAACCTCAAGGAATATTTGATGAATGTTTAAGTCAGGATGAGATTTATTTCCTTTGTGCATATGAAAAAAGGTTTATCTCATTGGCTTGAATCATTTTCAAATTGCTCTTATGATGAAGTCATAGGTCCAACAATTAGTGAAACCTTTCAAGAAACCACTTTCATGGATACCACTCCAACTTCCTTCCCTAAATCTGATCAAGCCAATCTAGTAGCTGAAACTTCTACATGTTGGGAATCAATCATATATGAAACTCTAAAAAAAGAAATTGAACTTGATCCAATGTCCTGATCTTCTTGCTGAAATTCCGAACCAACATGTTCTTGAATTGAAGGAACATACTTCTACACTCAAGTATGCTTTCCTAGGGGACAATCAGACACATCCTATTGTCATTTATTCTTCTCTTGAATCCAATAATAAAATATTGCTTCTAGATTTACTTATGAAACATACGAAAGCCATTGGTTGGACCCTATCTGATATTTTTGGGATTAGCCCACTTTTTGGGACTCCTAGGATTGTTCTGGAATCTGATTCAAATCCATTTCATCAACCTCAATGAGGACTCAATCCAAATCTCATGGAGGTAGTAAAGAAAGAACTTCTAAAATTGTTAGAATATGGTATCATATATCACATAGCTGAGAGTGAATGGGTGAGCCCAATCCAAGTGGTTCCAAAAAAGGTTGGAATCACAGTGATAACCAATGAGGATGGAGAGATTCTTCCAACAAGGGTGAGTAGTGGATAGAGGGTCTGCATTGACTATAAGAAGCTAAACTCATTCACCAAGAAGGACCATTTCCCCTTAACATTCATTTACCAAGTCCTTGAGAGAGTGGCATGTCATGCCTTATACTGTTTCTTAGATGGGTACTCGGGGTACAATCAGATTGAGGTATCCCTAGAGGATCATGGGAAGACTACATTCACCTGTCCATTCGGCACCTTTTCCTTTAAATACATGCCCTTTGTTTTATGCAATTCCCCTGGATCCTTCTAGCAATGAATGATGGGAATCTTCTCAAACATGGTAGGGTATTTTCTAGAGGACTTCATGGATGACTTCTCTATGTTTGGGGATACATTTTAGGGATGTCTTAGTAATGTAGAGATAGTATTTTCACGATATGAAGAAAATAATCTAGTCCTTAACTGGATAAAATGCCATTTCATGGTTAAAGAGGGACTAGTCCTTGGACATCTAGTCTCGAGTAGGGGTATTGAAGTTGATAAAGCAAAGGTTGACATCATTAATCATCTTCCATCACTCAAAACATTCAAGGAAGTGAGGTATTTCTTAGGACATGCTGGTTTATATAGAAGATTCATCACGGACATTAGTTCAATCTCATATCCACTTTGTGCTCTCGTAGTAAAGGATGCTCTATTTGTTTGGATAGAAAGATGTGAGGGTTCATTATCATCCCTGAAATCCTCTCTCACCTCTCCACCCATTATGAATTCACCAAATTGGAACCTTCCATTAGAACTTATGTGTGATGCTAGTGACTTTTCTGTAGGAGCTGTGTTAGGACAACGTTGTGATAAAACTCATTATTTTATTTCTTATGCAAGAAAATACTTAAATTATGCCCCAATAAACTACACTAATACTGAAAAGGACTTACATGCTATTGTGTTTACATTAGAGAAGTTTAGGACCTACCTCTTATGATCCGATATCACTGTGTTCACTGACCATTCAACACTAAAACACCTCTTCAAAAAACAATATGCTAAGGATAAACTGATTAGGTGGGTCATTATCTTACAAGAATTTGACCTCACAGTCAAGGATAAAAAGGGAATTGAAAATGTTGTAGCTAATCATCTCTCTAGGATGGAGTTCAAAGACAACTTAAATCACCTTTCTGTGTCTGATTCATTTCGTGCTGAACTCCTACACTCTGTGAGTGACTGCCCTTGGTATGCCGACATAAATAATTACTTAGTTATAGTAGTCATTCCAAAATCTATAGGGACTCAAGATTGAAGAAAATTACTTTCTGATATTAGAAACTATGTGTTTGATGCTCCATACCTCTATAAGTTCTTCCCTGACCAAGTCATTAGAAGGTGTGTCCCAGAATCGGAACAAGAGTCCATACTTAAATTCTGTCATAGTGAGGCATGTGGAGGTCACTTTTACTCTAAGAAAACATATGCTATGATTTTTAAATGTGGTCTCTTCTGTCCCACCCTCTCAAGGGACTCCTAAACATTTTGTCAAAGCTGTCCTAGGTGTCAACAAGAAGGGTCCATCACAAAAATGAATCAAATTCCACTGACTCCTATATTAGTGGTTGAAATCTATGACTGTTGGGGAATTGATTTCAGGGGTCCCTTCCCAACCTCTAGGGTATATCATTATATTCACTTAGCTATCGATTTTGTCTCCAAATGGGTTGAGGCCATTTCTACAAAATCCAATGATCATAAAACTATGATTAGATTTCAAAAAGGAAAACATCTTCTCTAGATTTTGAATTCCTAGGGCTATCATTAGAGATCGTGGAACTCATTTTTGCAATCGTCCATTCTCATCACTCATGGAAAAATATGGAATTTCTCACAAAGTGTCCACTGCTTACCACCCACAGACCAATGGTCAATTTGAGTTAGCCAATCGTGAAATCAAAAAAAAATTCGAGAAAACTGTCAATCCTTCTAGGAATGATCGGTCCGAGAAACTCTTGGATGCTATTTGGGAATTTCGTACAACATAAAAAACCATCTTAAGAATGTCACCACATAGGTTGGTTTATGGAAAAGCATTCCATTTACCGGTTGAAATTGAGCATAAGGCCTTTTGGGAAATTAAGAAAATAGATTATGACCACTCATTAGCAGGAACAAAAAGGAAATTAGATCACAATGAACTAGAGTAACTAAGGTTGGAGGATTATGAAAATTCAAGAATCAATAAATCTAGAGTTCAAGCCTACCAATCTAGGAATATCAAGGTCAAACATTTTGAACCGGGAAAACTTGTGCGCTTGTATAGTTCAAAACTTTATCTACACCTTAGAAAGTTAAGGTCTAGATGGTCAGGTCCACTCATATTGCATCATGTATACCCCCATGGGGCAGTAGAGATTCAAGATCCCACAAGTGGTTACATTTTAAGGGTAAATGGTCAAAGGTTATAACAATTCATTAAATCATTCAATAAACAAGAATTAGAGGTTGAGTTAACTGAGCCAACCCATTAACATGGAAAAAATTGATAGATTTAGGATCCATGTCGGGCTAGCGACATTAAACAAAGCGCTACATGGGAGGCAACCCATGGTTATCAAGTTCCCTATCATTTTGTTGTTTTAATAAAATTTATATTTTAAATAGGATTAATTAATCATTTTTATATTAAAAAAAGACTGTTGAACTGTTTTTCTATTATGAGTATGGATGTGTATGAAAGGGGAAAACCATATTCATCTGTGTCACGTGGTGTGATCCCTGAGTAATTCCTTACACAGAAATATAAAAAGAAGACAATGTATCATCAGTTTATTTTATTTTAATGTTTTTGTAGGTTAAAACAAAAATAAAAAAAATATAAATAAAAATTTAATAATAATAAAAAAAGGGACATGTCGTGGGTCATGGTTCAAACCCCATCACAACTAGAGAAGTTGTGGGGATTCAAACCTGAGACCCAAGGGAGACATGGGCACACCCTTACCGCTGACCTATGGATTTTTGTGCTTCCTTATTCTATAATTTTTATATATATACTTATATTTTACTTTCTTTATTATATATATATATATATATATATATTGTTTTGTTTTGTTTGTTTTTTATCCTTTTTCTACTAGGGAAATCTGCAAGTGACATGGATATCAAAGGATTAAAATGGAGCAGCAAGAATTTCAACTTCAACCACTAGGTGACTTAATTCCATGATCCTTATTTTCAATTTTCTTTTTGAAAATTCATTCTCTATCTCTACCCCATTCTAAATTTTCTTGTCATTAAACACTTGGGACATTGTTATTTTAATTGGGGGGAGATTAAATAAAAAATTCTTTCGTGTCAAATAAAATGAATGATTTGAATTTTTTTGTGTAAATGGAAGGAAACATTCCTTTAACTTTGAACATGGTAATACACATTGCACACTTTGAAACTGAATATCAAATAATTTAGCATGCCCTGATTCTGATTTTATTCCTTTTATAATTTCATGAGCATAGATTTCGGAAAATGTGGTTGTCCAATGTGATATTTCATCATTTATATTTTAATCCAAATTAAAAAATATCACAGTGCACATCCTTTGGATAGTGGGGTATTAGTTTGAGCACATGGGGTCCACCAAATAAATAGCATAGGTTTGGTGATCATTTTAGTTTTAATATGAGTATTCAATATAAAAACTAAAAAAACAATAAATTTCCGTGTAGAGAAATGAAATGACCTAATGCATGGATTTCGGCACTTGGGGATCGTGACTCCATAGTTGTCTGGACTAGAGTTAGAAATTTTCTCTCTATTTTTTTTAATTTGAATTTGTTTTTGACTGAGTTAACTCGAGATGATGCCTGAGTATGTGGGCTTCACTTGGTTCCCTAAGGTATTTGAGCCTAAGAGTCATCGGCAAAGTCTTGCTACATGGGTTGACTCTTTTGAGTGGAATTTCAATTACCATGGAAAAAATTCAAAATAAAAAGAAAAACAAAAACAAAACAAAAAAATATATAATAAAAAAATTGAATACTAATCGTAATATTGAAATGTGATTCCACCTAGCGCTTCCATCATTTCCCCCTTGAATAAAGATAATCCCCCATGTCTATTGTGATACACAACACATCCTCATACTTAATTGATATTGGATGAAATATGGAAATGAATTTGAAAAAAGGAATGGGCTTGAGAGTGGGATATTCTTATGAAAACATCTTGTATTAAAATATTTTTATGGGTTTCATGATTTTTTGGGATAGCAGTTTTTTGTGATCATTGTGTATTAAAATGTTTTTGGAAAAGGGAATTCGAATTTCATTTTGATGCGATATATTTTGCTTGGGACTAGCAAAACTCAAGTTGGAGGGGGTGATTAGCCACTAAATGAGGCTAATATTTATTGTTAATATATATAATATTCATGTGATTTATTATTCATAAACACCATTTTAGTGCATTTTACACTTTGAACATCATTTCACATTATGATTGTAATACCTTCTTAAACTGCACTATTATGTGGTACATTTTTTAAGATCATTTAAAGTACCCAATGATTCATCTGATTTTAAGGAATGTAATTATCCGTATTTTAATTTTATATTCTGTTAAATTGATATACACTTCAATATGGAAATTTTTCATTCAGTTATCAATGGGGAATTCATGGAAGAATATGGGGATATTTTGTGATGAAAGGAAGCAATTCTAGAAAAGGCAGATTGGACACCAGCTCACTGATTTGAATGTGTAGCCCACCTTACAGACCCAATGAATCCCAAATTTGGTGGGCGTCTAGAAGAAATATTTAGGAAATAATAATTATTTTGGATAAAGTTATAATTCTTCCTCCATTGTGGTCATTTAGGCGGCCCAAGTTAGAGATAAAATTCTTGGCCAGATTCTGCGGCCCAGAAAAACAGCCCACTAATATAATCATATCTCTGAATCCACCACTCCAAATGGGCCCACATTTTACAGGCGGTCAGGACACATCCTGGGATCCAATTTCGTCTTCTATGGACCAATCTAATTCGGCCATCTAGAAGATATTACAAGCATGTCTGATCGATGGATGAATGATGGATGCCACCTCGGGTCAAGGGCAGAAAAATCAACTCTCCATCAACTTTCCACCCACCTATGGCCTACCAAAATTAATTGAGGAGACATGGACTATTGAAGGATTGACCCAAGGCTTGAAAGATTTATATTTAAGGCAGTGGTGGTGGTGTTGAGGATCTTTGGTGATTTTTTCAATTGTAATGTTATACTGCGATTTGGTTGTCTGAAGTTTTTCTTTCACTTGTAAGTTGTTCAATTCACATTAGTTTCTTAATAATATCTCATATTTTCCTCTTATTATGTTTTTCTTCAAATAAATTTGATATCATTGGTTCAATGTGTGATTTTATTCACACTAAACCTTGTGAAATTATTCACACAACGGTGGAGTGATAATTTTTGTTTTATTATTTTCATCACTTCATCAATTCCTCCCTCTTGAGTCTACATCCTACTTCCATTGAAACCATAGCATCAATGGAGGGCTAACCCACATATGGTTTGATCCAAGGGAGTTGAAAAGGGCAGCATTGGATGTTATTTATCACCCCATTAATGTATAATCACTTATTTAATTGAAATTTTTATTTGATGATTTTTTAACTCCATCATCCTTATTAAATTTAAGGCCACACATTTCATGTGCTAATACTATCCTTTACCTTGAAGTTCTCAAAAATTTGATACTTCAAGTGTATAGGTGATTAGTATTAATGGGTGTATGTATTAAACTAGTAAGTGATGATGTTGTTTTATCTTCTTAAATGAACCCATCTCAAATATAAGAAATTGAAATCATTGAAAAAGAAATAAGTCCAATCCACCCCAAGTGATAACCTAGGATCAACTCACTCTTTTAAATTGAATTCACATAAATATTTTAGTTATCATTTAAACCCATATAAAATAAACCCAAGATGGCCACTTCATAGACAAAAATATTCAATAGAATATACGTGTCTATAGGTTTCTTCTTAGGTCTCTGAGGATTCAATAACCCAAGCTAAACTACAAGGACCGTTCTACCTTCATCTCTTTGGTAAATTTGAGTGAGAATCAGTGCCACTTTAGGGTATTTGTTTTGGTTTGGCTCTAAAGAGTAGAGTTTGAAAAAGGCCTGAGAGTCCTATTGATGTTTCTATAGTGAGTGTGGGTTTTTTAGGATAAGTTCTATTTCTTGAGTTTGGATGATTATTTTATTCAATAAGCATGGTTATAGGTTTTGTTGGTTCTGAAGATGCTTCAAAAATCGTGTTTATATGTGTTGTTGGTGATTAATGAGCCCGTTGTAGGTTTTCATGTTCAATATATGGCTCAAGGTACCCTTTTTATTACCCCATGATTATTTTCATATAGAGAGATAGTATAAGTTTGAAATTTTTAGGATTGTTTTTTCAAGAATTGGCTAAATATTATTTATATAGCTAGTTCTAGAAATGTTTTAGTATGTTCCTGCTCAATTTTTTGGTTGCAGAGATACCCTTTTAGACATAATTCATTTGGTAACTTTATTTCATATTGGATTGTTGATCTCCTCCATTTGTTAGTTTTAAGTCATTCAATATATCTAATTAATGTTATTGATGAATTAACCATCTTAGTTTGCATTATGATTTGTATATGGGTTAGTGTTCATGGATATAAAATCTCTTGGATAATGAATTTAGGCCTTATTAGGAACGATTTTATAGACATTTCATTTATATCCTAAATATTTCTACATGATTCTGGAGATGTTGAGAGGTTATCTAGTTGTATATACCATGATATTCAATTCACTATTTAGATCATACTATTTAAGGCCTATGTTATGGTATAATGGTGACTTCTTTTTTAGGATGCTATTGGTGAGAACCTAGGGACATACATTCATCCCCATTTTTTGTTAGATGCCTCGATGATTTTTATTAATCTGGTATACACACGTATTTTTATGTGGATTAAGGAGTAGAAAGGTATATGGATTCAAAATTCGGACATAATAGATTTTGTAAATATCAAGTAGAATTTTCAAACTTGAAAAATAAGAGTGAGCTTTTATGAATTTTTAATTATTTATATTTATATTTATTCCAGCATTAATTCTACTATGTTGGGAATATCATGTGTTCTGTGAAAATTTTATAAAAGCATGTGATATATTCAACATGGGGGGCCTATATAAATTTATATCACACCCCCTCCACATACATACACATTTGGATACACAGATTCCCTTATATCTACTTATAGGTTGATCAAATGATACATTAGATCGTGTAGATGCCCAAAATTTCTATATTGAGTGGGATTACTAATGAGGAGTTTGAATGTCCTGATAGAGCATTTAGATGGTCATATATTGGATATTATTGATTTATAACTCTATGATATTTTTAGGTACTGGTGTATTTTTTCTTATAATAAGCTTGTATATTTGGTTATCATAGAGGGTGATTAGTGGATGTTTTTTATCATAACCATGATTCATTACGAATCAATTTTATTTGATATGGAATACTTATTTTTTGTTTATTTATATGACTATTTCTTTAAGGGATGTTTCTTTTTTGGGTTATTTTGTTATTATAATCTATTTCTAGATAATGTTCTGTCCATTATATGGATTAGGACCATACAAAAATTTTGTATCCACTTGAATGTAAATAGGTGTTCATGTTTCTTTTTCAAGTCTCAAATAGGATATCGTGCCATGTCAACTTGTAAAAATTAATAAAAATATGGTATCATATCTATCATTTTCTTATTATTCATTATAAGTTTTGGGAAAATATAAATTTGGTTTATAAATGTGTTAATGATTATGATGGATATCAGACATGTGTATCGATAAAATGTTTACTGATATGATGTACAGGTCACTTGGGTATGGGAATTCTATTCATGGATTTCACTTGTAATAATGCATGATTTAACCTTGAATAAATAACATGGGTTTATATATATATAAAATATTGTATTTTGGATATTTTCCTAATTTAAAGAAGAGAATGTACATGAATCATACTTGGTATGTAGTATTTGTAAGACAAATCCATGTTTTTGTGTGATTTAACTCACAATAGAGGGTATGTGGATTATAATGTACATTTCTTACTATATGGTTCTATCCTATATTAATTCATGATTGTATTCGGCTGAGCTAATCCACATGTGTTTTCTTATAATTCCATGCACTGTGGATCATGCAATGAGATGTTCCATATAAACATAAATGTGTTCCCTTTTGTAGGGATGCATGGAGAACATAGTGGGTTGGTTTAGCCATTATATTTCATAGTAGTGGCTTGATGAGGACATATATTACTGATTGGTGTTTTAATAAGGAATAATTTTTCCTAAGGAGATGGTTTCCCTAATAAATCTTATTCTTATTCAAAAGGTTTCTTTGGGTATGAGAGGTGGAGCTGTGTGAGTTCTCGTAGTTTTAATGTTTGGACTAGAGTAATGGTTTAGTAAAATTTCAAAAACTATGTTTATATTGTTTATAATTTTTATTACAGTTTCATGATGGAATCATTTTTAAGAAAATATGGTTTTAGAATGCCTCTAGGTGTTTATTTGGTCCTAGGGACAACCTTAAAAATTGTGGGATACTTCATTTTTAAACTAGAGCATCATGAGTGAATTAGCTTATTGGGATTGACACGTGAGAGGAACATGATCCATGGTATAGGTTTGTTAGATAACGTTTTTTAGGGTTGGGTGCATGAGATTCTTTGAGAGGATCTAGGAAAATCAGTGTAACATAATAATTGGAGACATAGATAAATTTTCTTTTCAGTAATATGCCTTCAGTTTGACGAAATGTGTGAATAGTTAATGTTCAATGTCTATAATTTTAGGGTTAAATTGTGTCACCATAGTGGTACCATTTAAGTTGAAGCTCAAATTCATTATGTAATGGAATATATATGGTGAGGATCACACTACTGTCCATTAGGAGTTATGATCTTCATTATAAGTGGGTTGTTTATTATTGGTAATGAAATTCATATTAATCCATGAACTATAAGTCGTTACCGCTTCATGATGGAACTTAGGTTTGATTGATTTATATATATCCAATAATTGATTTAGTATTTTATCCATCAGGGAATATAGATTTTTTTATTTTTTATGGGTTTATAATATAGAAATTTCAATGGTTGGAACCAGGTCATCAGTTATGGATGAAGGAACTTCGTGTAGAGTGATTCTTGGGAATTGTGATACTCATCAGTGGATGGTTGTGGTCACATCAGTTTCAGCAATGATCATTTAGAAATTTTAGAATCTAGTTATCAATCAATGATTATCAGGAATGAGAAGCATAATAGTGCTTTATTTATAAAAAAATCTCATCATTAATGGCTCATAAAATTAAGATAAATTTTAATTTTTTTTCATCGGTTGTTTTAAAGAGTTATATTGAAAATTATAATATCACATGATATCAAAATAATTTTCTGACATTCCCATTTGTCCATGAAGGTTTTTTAGCATAGGAATGATGTTTATGGATATTCCATGTACTAATTATTTTGGGGAATTATTTAATACCAAATTTGTTATATATTACTGATTATTTCATGTTTTAACAATTATATATTCAGCATATATCCTAATATTGAAATAAGGACATTATAGTTGAGAAAAAGATGTGGGATCCTACCATTATGAGGTGTAATATCACATTCGATTCTGGGAATTGAGTTTGTATATTTCTAACATCAACATTTTCTTATTTTTTACCCTTATTCATCTTTTTAGTTTAAATTTTATTCTTTCCACTTTTTTTATATTTTTTACAATATAGGATGTGCCTCTCCCCTTATTTGTTCTTTCCAATGAGATATATGGGAGGATATAGTAGGTTATCACACTGGATTCATCCATCGAAGGTAGAACATGGTGCAACAGATATGTGGAATGTATCTAGGCATTATGCTTTTCTGTTTTATTCTATAAGGAAGGCAATTTATTTTTTTTCAGAAATTTATGTATTGATTAGTTTTTATTTGTTTTTATAGACTCATAAGTGTTGTTGGGGGCCACTTGAAGGGTTTTTTGGTGTGTTGTTATTATATAATCTGTGTTTTGAAGTGATCACAAGGATTTCCTTTTCAAAAAATACGTCTTTATATAGGTTAGTTCATAGAAAACATGTTTTTATTTCATCCTTTTTGGTGAAATGATTAAAATGGGGGTGACATGACATGTGTGTTTTCAACACACTTTTAAGTGAGACATGGGGTTTATCAGGTGTAATCACCAGATACCCCTTGTCCTAGAACATGGACATAAGGGCACATGGAAGTGTGGTGTATTTTTTCAAACCCCATTTTGGGTATATATACAGATATCCCACGTGAACTAAACATTGTTTTGGGATAGTTATAATCATGTACTTGGGTGTGTACAATTCATCTTGTGTTGCATTACACTGTCAAGGAAATATGGTAGCATCATCCGCCATTTACATGTGGTTCACATTGTGTTCTGGTACTTTTTGGTGTTTTTACTATCTTCTCACACCATAGATAGTGTTATATTTTTAGGATAAATATTTTAAGTGAATTTTTTCATATAACATGATGGTATGGATCTTGGGGAGGATTGTGGGCATTAATGGATGGTTCATATATGTTTTAAGCAAGAATTTATTTTTTAGTGATTTTCTATAGAGGTTTTGATTTGAAATCCTCCTGATGGTAGTGAAGTGTGATTTGAGGCATATATGAGGGTCATAATTTTTTTGTTCAACATGTCTTCAAAATTACAGGGTTTTATTTTGAGTTATTTTGGATAGTTCTCAAAAGGTGGGATCAATTGGTTTATTTAATGGGTTCTCTTAACTGGTTGCATAAGATTTAGTTCACTAAAATCCTTTAGGATAAGGTGACATCATGGGGTGTTGGGTTCAGCTAGGTGTCATTGAGTATTCGTTGATATGGGTGTATGGGACTCATTGATGTAACAATTATAGGTGTGGTTTGGTTTAAGTATAGGTTTTACACCATGAGGTTTAATGAGGCTTTCTTGTAACAATATTTACTTATGGTTTCTCTTTTTCCCCTATTATGATATCACATTCATGTTATGTCTTAGGGTAACCTTGTTAATTCCCCATGTTTGTTTTCCCTAAGAGATTTGATGATGGTTTCAGAGGTTTTCATTAATGTCATTAGAAATTAGATGATCCATGTTCTTTTGGTCTATTTTAGGGATGATTGAGGTAGTTCTTGGTTAGGTTTTTTATATGAGAGGTGTCCTTTTTGATATTGTTGGATTGGGTATATTCTATGAGATTGATTATATTCTTTTCTCTAAAGTATTATGGTAGGTGGGTATGGGTAGATTTTGGATTTTCTATAAGTGTGAAAACATGTAGTTAATTTTACACTTGTTCTAGTGGTTAGTGTCCATGTAGGCTACGTCTCCCATATGATGAGTTTAGGCCCAGTTGTGATGTTTTGTCTGGAATGTTCATTTATATCCTATATACTTCTAACATACTACTAGGATAGTTACATGTTCTCTACTTATGTATTCCTATAGGTTTCTATCACTATATAAGATCTTATTGTTAGAGTTTTGGATATTTGTAATGTTATGTTTGGTCATTTGGGATTACTATTTTGAGATCCTAGGTTCTAACATTTGTTCATGTTTTGTTATAGATTTTTAGAAGCTTTTTATGATCTATAATACATTACATTTAGTTTGTTTCTATTTCTGGAGAATAATCTAAGGACTTATACCTTCACCAGAGTAAGTGTTCATTATCTTAAATGTTTTTTGGGTATCCAATGATTTATTGTGGGTTTTTTTATCACCCGTAGTTTCAGGTACATGGACCTTAATTTATGTATTTTAAATATATATAATGTTAGGGTTATGTTTTTAAAGGTTTGTGGGTGTTATGGAATGATTGTTTTGGATTTAATATATGTGCACGGTTATAGAACAGTTAGTAGAAACTATGACACACATCCAAAGAAACTGTGAAAATGAAACAGTGGGAACTGGGTTGGCACACAATTAGGTGCATGGTTTATCCAAACCATACATCTACCTAAAAACCATATAATTTTGGATAGAGGGGTTTAGTGTAGTTGTTTCAAGGTTTTTTTAACCATGTCATCCAATTGTGTGTGTTGGGTTTGGAGGTAGTGGCTAGTGCATGGTTAGCCCATAGTCTTACTAACCATGTGCCTTAACAATGCACCATCAAAATTAAGATCTAATCTTTGTGGTTGTATTCTAAATCACCTCTTAAACAACTCATTTTTTGATAATAAGATCATAACCCCAATTTCTCTTCTTATTAAGGTTGTATAGACCATTCCATGTGATCTTGGAATGATTCCACGGAGAATCTAGGTGTGTTGGAGGTTGAATTGCTTGGTAAGTGAATGGTCTTCATCATTTTCCATGGTTTTCTTTTTCATCCCTCTCTTCGAATCTGGGATATAATATTTTTGGGGTGGATAGACGTTTTTAATGACAATAATGAATAGATATGATTGGTTGGATGATGGGGAACAAGATATAAGGATGTTTTTAAGAGTTTCAATGTTGGATTATTGAGTTTGTGTATATCTTTGGTTTCTCCAATAGCTACGAGGTAGGTAGATTCACTCTCAACTCCTCTTTATTATAACATAAAGTATTTATTTAAAATGTATATATTTTCCTGAATATAATTGTGAAGTTAATGTGAGATTATTGGTTTAAACACCCTTTACTTATCATTTTATAAAATTGGGAAATTTGATGGTTTTGCCGAATGTGTTTTGGTTCATGAATTTAAAATGATTATTTTAGAATTATAGTTCAGTTTTAATGAATGGAACACAAATTGAAGAATTTGTTTTTAATAAAAAAAATATTCAACTGAAATATATTAGCGTTGTTTTTTGTCATGTATGGTTATAATGTGTTCATGAGCAATTAGGATATATAAGATCATGAAGTTTTCCCTATCAAAAGAATGGGTTAGATATTATTGTGAAGTTTCCCCCATCAATATGGTTCTCCAAGTGACAGATTAGTGAAAAGATGGATCAACACTCGCATGTATATGGAGGAATATGGTTGACATGCATGTGTGGATGTGTGTGATTGTGTGGATATTTCTAAATTAATGGGTATTCCAAAATGGAATTTGATAAATAGTTTTAAGGTATTCTATTGTTCTTTAACTTGGAAACTGTTGGGTATTAAAAATTGGGTTGGATTGGAAAATTAATATGGATGTGATATAAACTAATTATATTAAACTATTTATTATAGAGGTTATAACTTGTTCTATCTTAGTGGTGTGAGTTGGGAAGTCATTGGGTAAAACCTACTGATTTTTACTCACCCCCTTCTTGGGAACCTTTGTGCATTTATAGATATTGTATATCAAGACATAAGTAATGGAATGGTATCTCAGTTCTTTAGTGATGCATCTTGATTCCTTTGGATGATCATATGGTCTTGGATCTTGGAGAATGTTGGGGGTTAATTTTTGATCTATGATTGGTTTTTTGTACTTTTTTACTTTGATATTGTTGTTGTTTTGGTTACTATTGAGTTATATTACATTATACTCATGAATTGTGATATGGTTGTTAGTTTATGGTTATCGTGGATTGTTTGTCTTATTATCCAATGTAAAATATTTCCCAAATGGTTTATGAATACCGTTTCATTTATTTCGATCCTTTTATTTGGGATGTCACCTAATTTCTAGTAACATTGACCACAACTTCCCAAGACAATGGGCGAGTGGAAATAAATTACAAATGGTTTCAATTTTTTCATCCATAGAGTTGAAAAATATAATTCTCATTTAGACCATGAGTTAGTAATTTAGTAAAGAGTAGGATCATTGGAACATGAAATATAGGGAATAAAGAGGCATATCTAACCTATTTATGATGAACTTCACATTACTATGGAGTTTGAGTACATGAGGGTTTTGTGATAATTATAGAAGTTGTAACCTCATTGTCCTGGGTTTAGAAAATGATAAAAACAAAACATGAATTGATAGAAATGAATTCCCACCAGTAGTGCATATTTTATTTTGAGTAATTACTTATGATTTGGTGAAAAAAGTATTGATATTTTAAAATATTCTAATTTTTTTATTTTCAAAGAGCACGATGGAATTTACAAAAAATAGTTTGAACATTGAAATTGTTGAATTTTGGAATTCCATCTTGTGATATGTGTAAAGTGATAAATTTTAAATTTCTAAGCCTTCAACTGATATAGAGTGAGACTAAATAGTGTTTTGTTTTGGTTATAATAAATTGTACTACTTAGGCATAGAAGAAGCCAACTAGAAGAGGTTTTTGGGAATGTTGTTTCAACAAAAATATTTGTGAAACAATGGTTTATTCAAAGTATTGTATAGGATTTTTAAGTCATTTATGGATGGAATATAAGGGATGAACAAAGGAAACTGGATAATTATGTTCAATTTTAAAATCAGAATACAACCATCTTTCAAGATGATTCATAATCAAAAAATCATAGGTGTTGCTGAATAGGGTGAATAAAATCTCTAATCTCCAAGGAACAATAGTTGAGATGAATGTCATGTTAGCAACGTACAAGAAAGAGGATATGACACACTAGTGGATGAATTTATTAGTTCTCAATAAATTGGACCAAGGTATTTCATGGGAATATTTTGATGAATTTTTCAATGAAAAATTCCATCCTCCCATGTTCAAGATTAATCAAATGATTTATTAATTTATTTTTAAGTAGTAGGATATCCTAGTGATAGAGTATGCAGCTAAATTCATTAATTTAATTACCTTTTCACCCAAAGTTTCTTCAAGTTTTCCCTTGAAGGAACACATTTTCTCATCAAGGTTAAGTCCATATATTTGTTTAAATATTTTCATGCTTCTTATAGTTGATGATGCATATATGGTCAATAGATGAATGTTGTTAGAAAAAGATATATCAGGAAATATTGGTGGAGGAATCATGTTGATACCTATAGTAAATGGTTGGAACTATAATGTTGGGAATAAGAGGAAGAGGGGAACCTATTTCCAAGGTAGTGGTATGACTCTGAATCAAATAGAAGGATCAATGAACCTTCCTACTAAAACAAAGAGAAATTTATGATATTTTCAACATGGTTTATTCAAATACACTGAGCGAGATTGTAAAGAACCACCTATATCATGTCATAATTGAAACCATATTGGAAATCGGCAACACTATTTTCTTTGAACTCTATGCTAATGTGTTAGGGACTAATCTCATTTTCTCATATTTCATATGATTTTATGGGAATAGGGAAGTAGAACATTTTTCATCAGCAGAACCAAAAAAGCTATCTTTATTATAGGAATACCATGACTCCTCAACCAGTGCAATCTCAATATAAAAATAAATTTAAAAGTAAAGTGAGTATGAAATTGTATGGAGTAGAGAATGTGAAATTGGGTGATCAATATGGATCTTTGATTATGATAGATATGCCTCTTTTTAATTATAAAACTATGAAATAATTGTTTTATATGGTTGAATCCAATTCATATATTTATTTTCATGTTATTGATCTATTTGGGTTTTCATGTTGAGATGATTCCTTATGTTTTGAAAATTATAACTTCTCTTAGACAAAGAGAATGGTAATAATTAATGTACAAAGCATTTTATATAACTATTAATGAGGCCAAATTGAATATGGATTTATCGATGATTGATAAGGATGTCTGTGACATAATCATGTATATGGATTGGTTGATGATGTTCAAATCTCACATTAAATGTTATTCATAAATGATTAGTTTCAAAATAGATAATGGAATCAAGAATCTCTTTAGAGGAGACCAAAAAAAATCAAGTGAAATTGGATTGGTGGCACGAACAGTTGGAAATATCTTATAGTACATATGAATCATTGACCTTGGAATCAGTGTATGAGACCCAGAATGTTAGTTTCTTAATAATTTATGATCAATTTCATTATATTTTTCTTCATAATTTCTCAAGGTTTCCACCCAAAAAAGAAGTTTATTTTTTATTGATCTCTAACTGGGGACCATCCTTATTTTACTTCTATATTATCATATGGAACCAATATAATTGAGGTTATTTAAAGTCCATTTGATAGAGTTGGAAATCAAAGTTTTGACTCATCCTAGTACATCTATCTAGGATGAACTAATTTTGTTTGTTAAAAGTTAGATGTAACTCTTCAACATTGATTAGATTATAAAAAACTTATCCAAGTTATGATAAAGAATCGATATCCTCTTCTACACATTTAAGACCTATTTGATCAATTTAGAGGATCCCAGTGTCTCTATAAAATTTATTTTCATTTATGATATCACCAACTACTGGTTTGGAAGTAATATATTATAATGACATCTTTAAAGAGTAGATATATACATTATGAGTATGTGTTTATGCCTTTAGAACTTATGAATTCACCAGTTGTCTCTACAAAATTCATGAATCATATATTTCAATGATATATAGATTATTTTTTGGTGGTGTTTTTTAATGAAATATTGGTGTATTCTAGGACAAAGGTTGAGCATGAAAAACACTTGTAAATAGTGTTGTGTATCTTTCGGGATCATCTTTTTTAAACAAAACATACAAACTGTGCTTTTGGGATACAATAGGTATTTTTTCATTACCATGTAATCTATGAAAAAGTTGTTTATGTGGATCTATAAAAGATAGAGGATATGATTTCATTGAAACCACCAAAGAAAGTCTTTACGATATGCATTTTCTTTAGCCTAGTTGGTTATTACTCATGTTTTGTTCATCTTTTTTCATTACTATATTAACTAATGATAGATTCGATAAAGAAAAGTGTTACATTCCAATAGAACGAGTAATGTAAAAATACTTTTTAGGATCTTAAATTTATCCTTACATTAACATCGATCTTGATATTGGCAGAATTAGGACAAGGCTATATGGTGAATTGTGATGCTTTAGGATCTGGATTGGGGTGTGTTCTCATACTGGGAGATACTGTTATGTTTTATGGATAACTGTAGTTACAGTTTCATGATAATAACTACCCAACAATACTATAAATTAAATATGTTTTTTCTAAGAATCAAATGTAATGAAAAGTGGGAAAGAAACAAAAGACAAAGAAACAAAAAATTCAAACCACTTTGAATATAATTAAGTCATTCAAGAAAAAAAATTAAGAGAATTGTAATAGTTTACCCTAAAAATCCACCATTTAATGAATGTTACCTTCAAGTTTTTATTGTTTCTTACGAGATCCTTAAGAGAAAAGGCCATTATGTATTAGGTCTTCATGTGTCCCTCCAAGCTCATTTTTTCCTCATTAAAGCCACATATTAATATGTGATTCTGTTTATCAATCAATTTATCATGTTCTTCGTTTAGATCAAATTTTAGTGGTATTTCAAACATTATATGGGAATCCTATTTTGAGATTTTGATCATGAAAGACTCCTTCGACACCTATTCTTTAGATTGGAGGATAAAATCCAATTATTTTAAACTATTAACTTATTCCATATCTAAATAATTCGAAACTCTACAATTTGAGTAAATATTGGTGTCTGAGGAGAATTAAATATCAAGTTAATATTCCATCAAAGGTTCTAGGTCCATACATATGTCACCTTGTTCCTTCTCAGCACTATCACTATAATTTAAAACATACATTCTGGAGATACCACATTTCTAAGTAGTATATTCTTCATTTTTTTATTAACTCTGATGAGGAGTTTCTCTATGTTTATTTTCTTTACCTGAGGATCTGGTAACCATGTTTTTTTATAAGTATTTGTAGTCCTTTTGAGGCCTTGTTTTCTTCCCCTTGTTGACTAGGAAGTTTCAAGTGATGAGGCTACTTTGTTTACCATTTCTCAAACCAAACGTGGCACTCCTAATTGTGTGTGGGTCATGTTCATAATTATTCATTGGTTGGGATGTTTTATACCACATTAGTCAAGATCCTCAAGGGACCATTCCCCAATCTACATCATTTTCCATCTTCGAATGTAATATTCTCAACCTTAAGGATCAACATTAATCCTTTTAATTTCCATTCAATAATATAAAAATATATTGGATTTTTATTGATATGCAAGTAACATGTTTGCTAAAAGACCTTCACCATAGAGGAATTACACAATTTTGGAATGAAAAAACCTAAATTGTAGATATCATTCTTGAATCGATTTGAAATTTACTATAAACAAGCCTGATAACATCTTGTTGATTAGGCTCTTCCTTCATATTTCATTTATTACTAACATTTATAGCTTTTAAAAATGTGGGGGATACTATATGAGGGTATGGACTAGAATCCTCTGAGCCTTAAACAAATGACTTGTAATCCATCAAATAACATCTCAATTTGGAAAATATTTATGAAACCTTTTGATTGGGATACATGAGACCTGAAACCTTCTAATGTTAATCAACATAGGGTGATTATATATATTCCAAAAGATCAATTTAGGGGTATAAGAGATTATTATTTCCAATCATAAGAGGATTTTAGATGACCTCCCCCCATGAAGCTCTCTATAACCACATCGACATGAAGAGAATAGATTTCCTTGATGTTTGTAAGAAGAACGAAAATATATCCTGGACATAAATATCATTATCTATTTGTAGAAAAATTATTACACAACCTAGATCCATATAAACTCCACTAGGGGTTTATAAACATCAACCATGACATAGATACAAGGATAATTGGGGTGAAAAAAATATTCTTTCTATTATCTAATCACAAAAACCTGCCAACCATATAACCCAATGTGTAGATAACAGAAGGGTTTTGAAATGGAAGATGAAGTTTAGGGAAACTTACCCATAATGTCATTTTTGAATAATAACACTGAATATAGAATTAATAGAACAATAAAAAGAGGAAATAATAGAAGAATATTCAAGTATAAGGATATATATACCAATACTTGATCATATCCTCCATCGATAAAAATAGAACCATAATATATCGATTTTCATAAGGGATGGTAGTCACCTACTCCAATAATCTCTAATAACCCAAAACAAATTAGTCAAATTAATCTGCTGATATATGACGTGAGATAAATTGATCCACCAAGGTCATGTTCATGAGAGATAATGTTTCCATAATGTTTGAGTTTGAATGCTTGAGATGAGGAAATCAATCAAACAAATCAGATACATCAGGGAAGAAAGATATTTCAGAACATGGTAGGAGAAAATTGGGATTAGACCGAAGGAAGAAAGGCTGGAGTTCAATCAATAGAGGAAGATAAAGGTAGTACCCCCCTTTAGACAAGGTGGGGTTAGGGTGGCGACCACCACCTTCTAGGACATCCAGAGAATATTGGATGTTGAAAACTCTTGGGGGGATGTTCTATGACTCTCATTTTAAGAAACACCCAACACATGATTTGGAATTAGATGTTGTAGTCCATGCTTTGAAAAAATTAGGTCATTACCTATTTAGTGATAAATTTATTGTTTTTATGGATCATAATATATTAAACCCATTTTCTCGCAAAGAGATTTGAATATGTGACAAATAATTTGGATGGGTTAGCATCAAATTTTTGACTTCGACATGATGTATACAATAGGTAAAGTAAAATATTGGTGCATGAATTATGTAAAAATTGATATAGTCAGTTATAAAAATTGGATTCAAATCATTGTCATTTGATGTTGTTGATATCGAATATGCACTTGAATAATAAAGGCCAATGTAATGTTGTAGTTTTCTTTCTGGTTTATTTGGTTCTTGATTTGGTTAATAAAGTTATAGAGTCATTGAAATCTCATTATGAATGTGTTTCAATGTGGTCAAAACTCAATGGTGGCGATACCATTGAGTGATGGAATCTGTACATAGGATCATGGTTATGTTTTTGAGAACAGATGGTCATACCTTTTCCTTTATAGAAAAAACTCCTCCATGATTACCACCATTAGAGTTGAGTTCATCATCCTATAATAAAAAAATATGTATAAGGTGTTAAAAGAACAATTTTGGATGTTTAGAATAAAAATAAATGTTGTTGAGTTTTTTATGAGATGCCTCACCTATCAGTAGGTTAATGAAGAGCACAAATTAGTAGTGGGTATGATGTAGTATTTAGTGATTCCAGTGTGTTAATGAGAGAAGATAGCTATAGATTTTATAATATGTATAAAAAGGATGGTTCAAAAATATTATATCATAGGTGTCATAATGGATTTTCTTAGAAATTCATCCCATTTCATCCCTATTCATGAAACTCATATGGTGTTGGAAATGTCTAGAATGTATTTTTGGGAAGTGATAAAGAGGCATGTCATACCATTTTTAATAGTATCAGACCATTATCTATTATTTCTGGCTCATTTTTTAGAATTCATTATAGTAATCCCTTGGGACTCTGATGACTATGATTATAACATATCATCTTAAAATAGATGGATAATTCAAACAGATAAAAACATGTTTGAATACATGAATAAGGTTTGTGTAATAGATTTTGGTGGCTCATGAGAGGATCAAATACCATTAATGGATTTCTCATATAACAATAGTTATCTGTCCTCGATACATATAGTCCTTTTAAAGCATTGTATGTGCATCCCTATCGTTCACTTGTTTATTTGGTTGATATAGGTGAGACTTCATTAGTTGGACCAATCCTTGTGTAAGAGACAACCAAAAAGATTTTGTTGATCGAAAAGATGATGGAGATGGATCATAGTCATCATAAATCATATAAGGATAATATTTTATGTTCTTTTTCATTAAATTTTAGTGATTGTGTGTTCTTTAGAATCTATGAATGTTTTCGGAATCATTGTTTTATGAAGCAAGACAATATATATCCCTGATACATAGTCCCTTTTGAGATACTTGAATTGATTGGTGAGGTAAAATATCTATGCTATTTTCTACCAAAGATCAGTTCAGTGCATAATGTGTTTTCTGTATCTCAATTAATGAAGTATAAAAATTATCCAAACCATGTTATTCTATAGGATAACCTTCTCCAAGCTTGGAATTCTACATTGTTTCATGTTCCATTGTGTATTATGGATAGACGAGAGAATTTATTTTGTGGTAAAAGCCTTGTTCAAGTGTGTGTTTTATGGAAATATAGTATGATCGAGGAATAAACATGGGAGCTTGATATGGAAATGATGGATCAATGGATTGAAATCATCAATACCAGTGGTAGTTTTAAAAATTCTAGGGATAGTAAAGACCATTGGTGGGTAGAATGTAGCACCCTCAATCATATATAATTAACCACATATTTATTTATTTTAAGTATATATAATGTTCAGGTTACATTTTGGGAGTTTAGGAGGAGTTTTTGAAAAATTTGGGTGCTTTTCTATATGTGCATGATTTGAGAACAGTTAGTATAAACTATAGAACAATTCCAAGAAAACTATGCATCTTAAATAGTGGGCACTAGGTAGAAGCACTATTTTTCCAAACTATGTGGCCACCCAAGAGAAACCATTCAATGTTGGATGGAAGGGTTTAGTATGGTTGGTTAAAAGTTTGTCTAACCCATGATACAACTATATGAGGCGGGTTTTGAGGTTGTGGCTAGTTCATGGTTAGCACACGGTTTGAGTAACTTTATTCCCTAACTATTCACCATTAAAATTTAGATCTAGACATTGTGGATTTAATCTAGATCACCTCCTAACCCAATTTTCCCCCCTAATCAGTTCATATCCTTAATTCCACTTCCTACCAAAGCTGTAGAGATCATTACTATTGATCTGAGAGTGATTATGAGGTGAATCTAGGTTCATTAGAGGTCTACTATGTTTGTAAGTGGGCTTTATTCATTGTTTTCCTTAGTTTTCATCTTTTTCACACTCTAGGTATCAGGGATTTAAACAGTTGGGTATATATATTTATTTATTTATTTTATTCCAATCAAGATGATATATTATTGTATGGATGATAGAGAACAATGTCTAAGGATGCTTATAAGAGTTTCAAGCTATGTTTTTTTTTTAGTTTTATGTCCTTCTTTGGTTTCACCAATGGTTGTGAGGTTGGTGGATTAACTCTCAACTCCTCTTGATTAGAACCTGAAGGCCTTATTTTTAATTGATTAATTTTATTGAATATAATTGGGAAATTTATGTGTGATTCTTGGTGGAAAACCACTTTTGTTATTATATTGTGAAATTGTGAAATTGGATGGTTTTGTAGAAATTATTCTGGTTCATTATTTTAAAATGATGACTTTAGAAATATGGTTTGGTTTTAATGAAGGGAAAAATGTTTGTAGAATTCATTAAATAAAAGAAATGTTTTATTTAAATTCTTTGGTATGGGTATGGGAATATATGGTTTGTGTGTGTTCATGTTAATCTGGTATAGATAAGTGATTAATTATTCCCATGTTAAAAGAATGAGACAGATACGGGCATGATGTTTCCCCCATCCAAAAGGATCACAAGGTGATGGCTTGGTGAATGGATAACTCACCACTAGTGAGTATAGGAAAGTCTATGGTTGAAAAAAATTTGTGGATATGTGTGGTTTGTTCGATGTGTGTAAATGATTCTTTATACCAAAATGGAATTTGAAAAATTGTTTTAAGAGATTTTCTGGTTACCTTCCTTGGAAAACTATTGGGTTCTAAAAATTGGTTTGGTTTGAAAATTGTTTTTTATTTTATATGAAGTACTTTAAATTATTTTTAATTATTTATTATAAATTTGGTAACTTGTTCTATCATTGTGGTATGAGTTGGGAATTCATTGGGGAAAACATAATTAGTTTTATAATCACCCCTTACTTGGAAAACTTGGTGAGTTTGTAGATTTTATATATCTAGACACTCGTAAAGACAAGGTATCTTATTTCCTTAGTTATTAATCTTGATACCTTGGGATGATAATGTGCTCTTACATATTGTAACATGTTTTGAGTCTCTATATTGGTGTCCTTGGAGTTTTTTTTCTATGATTGGTTTGGTTTCTGATTTATAATATGATATTGTTTTTGGTTTAGTTACTTTTGAGTTGTATTACATTATAATGACGAATCATAGAGTTGTTTCTTAATTATGGTTATCTTGGTTAGGTTTTTTATTTTCAAAGGGAAAATTGTCCAACAATTTTTTATGAATCCCTTGAAATTTATTTCCATCATTTGGGGTCTTGGGGATTTCACCTAAGGCCATGTAACACCCTCCACCTCTTCCCAAGATTATGGGTGAGGGTTGGAATGTTATAGGTATATTGTTTAATATTTCAATTTGATTTAATTATTTCAGTTGTTTATTTTTATTCTAGATATTATTTAACATGGTTGGGAATATAATGTGTTGAATTTACATATTTGAAAAATAGAAATAGTTAGGAGTGGCCTATTGAGATTTATTTCTCTCCATAAGTATATAAACATTGGTATGTTTGAATACCCTTATCCATTCTTTTATATTGATCATAGTTTGTAGTGGATTGGGTGGAGGCTAATATTCCATGATCGAGCGAGACTGCTTGTGTGGAGTTTGATGATTTTACTAGAGTAGTGTGATTGTTTTATAAAAATTAGGTTTTATGTGTGGTACAAGGATGACAATAGATCCAGTTGTATTATTGTTAATTTTATTCATTACTTATTTTTTTAATCCTATTAGGTAATTAGTAAATGTATTTTATCATTGAAATGAGTATATATAGAAAATTATTATTTATGTAGAATGTGATTTATTTTAATTTATTATCAATACATTTATGTTTAAGGATGTCTTTGAGTTAGGTTTATTTTTTCTACAAATACACTATTATTTGAGGGGGGAATATACTCCCCATTGTATGGATTATGCTGTCACCCCTAATTGGAATCCTATGATGTATGGGGTGTCCAACATGAGGTATTATAAGGAATGTGACCGGTTTGTGTGTTAGGTCGAGCCTTGTTTATTCATTATAATATATCCCACTTTTGGGACACATGGATATGATTACTAGAATGAAAATATTTTGGAATAATCATCTGAATGATAGAAAAGACCTATGAGAAATGAATATAAGAGTATAAGATACTTCAAATGTTATTTATTATGAACTCAAGAAACAATGAAATATCAAACCATTTTGAATTAAATTTACTAATAAGGATAGAGAATATTGAAGGAAATAGAAATGAAAATCAAAGAGGGTTTAAAGACTTCTTATAGACACATGGATATTTGGAGGTGTTCAACCTTCTAAAAAATAATAGTGGTTCAATAATTGATGATTAAAGGAATATTGACATATTTATATGATAATGTTCCATGGAATGAATCATAATTTTTGAGAAAAATAACATAAAAATCTCTTACTAATTTTTATTTTTATTTTGGTTTTCATTTTACATCATATGTTTATTTTTATGCTCCATTGTTTGAATAGATTATTGAATATTTTAATTTTTTGGCCAAAAGGATTAAAAGATTAAGAATAATAATGATTCTAAAAAATAATATCTAACCATGGAAAATGAGTGTATTTATAAACATACATCTAAATTTAATGTTAAATAAAGTTAGGTTTCAACCCATAATGTTCATATCTTAGATCTTAAACTAATTTACAATTTTTAGAGTCTTAAAAATCCTCTTTCTAATTTAACTATGTGTAGTTAGATTTCTGATAATATTTTTATATTGCTAAAAACATTTAGAATTTATTCTATTGTGTTTTTACTATGTGAAAAAAATATTTCATTTTAACAATTTCAATAAAAAATGAACCATTCAATACATAATATCATAGAGAAGTTTTCAAGAGGAGGATTAATTCCTTGAATGGTTAGGTCCTACCTAGGATGTTCACAAAAACTTTTCAAGGGAAATTTCAAATATTAAAAATCTGATTTAACATTAATTTATTATATAAATTTGGGGATTAAAATTTTAAACAATTTATCCATAACTGTGTCATGATTTGTAGAGAGTGAAAGGAGTTAAAGTTAGTGGTATAACAAATGAATTTTATAATAGTTCTGATCCAAACTACCCTAAATCTACTATTTAAACTCAATGGTAATAGTATAGATATCCAATATATATATAGAATTTTAAGGGAACATAAAAAATCCCTAATATTTACAAACTAGAGAATTCCCAACGCATTTCTTTACATAGTGTCAAACCTAACAACATCATTTCTCTAGGATCATAACTAAACAAGGATTTCGAAGTATAATCTACTAACCTAGTGTTTTCTTAAAATTTTCAAGCACAACATGCATCAAAATTAATTTTGGTTACAAGTAAAATCCAACTATTCCTTTTAATGGTTTCATAACTCATATTGTGTTACAATTCAGTGCATACAACTCCATATATTAAAAAAGAGACATGTATGAAATTACAGATATAGATGCTGGCATATGAATGATCTTCGTGGACCTTCTGAATATTTGAATAATTTATCATGGAAAATTCAATTGATCCTATGAAATATAGTGTAGATAGTGAATCCTTTTCTAATGAAGCAATTTTGGATAAAATAAGAGTCTTATATTGCATTCTAAGAGATTCCAGCATCTTTTTAAATAGTGAAAAATAGCTATTTTTCTACATCAATTTATACAACCCCCCTTCATAAATTATATAAAATAATATTCATGTGTGAAGTCCTAAATATTTAGAGTAATACTTCTATAGTAATAAAATATTGAACAATGTCATGTATAAGAAATACTATAAATTTAAATATAATAGTAAATGCTTCAAATTATTCACAATCCAATGTCCCAATAAATTATTCTTTAAAATATAACATATAATCATTGTAAAATAAATCCTTAATCCATAAATGACCAATTTATAAAATCTATCCAATTTGAAATTCACAATCAAAATCTAAATATACAGTAAAAAATAATAATTTATCTGATAATTTAATCCAAAAAAACAATATATAATTCATACAGAAGAAAACATCATTTGAAAAACTATTTTTCAATACTCTTAAAATGATATCCATATAGTAATTGATATTTTAGATAATTAAAAATATAAGAATACAATATGAAATATAAATGCCTTATAATTTTTCAAAAAATATAATATGATATATTTTCTTCAAGGAGAAAGAAAACATGATGTATTTGAATTTCTAAAATTCCAATTACTGAGAAATTATTTATTCTGAACCTATTCATGATATAATTAAATCATTATTTAAGATAATTAAATAAAGATAAGGTGATTCATAAGATATATAATGTTTATTATAGTATACATTTTGATAATTCACTATATACATAAATCAAAATTATGAAAAACTTATATAACAACCTAAATAATTTTTTTCTTGTTTTAAATTAAATTTTTTTTAAACATAACATAATTCTGAACATATGTATGTATAAATAAGATAATTAAACAAAAATAAAACATAGTACAATAGATAAATTTTCAAAATTAATATCCTTCAACCATTGTATAAAATATTTTCCATTGATAAATATATACACATAATATATTTTTAACACTAAGGGAATACACAATAAATCATTCTTAACCAAAAACACTATATATAAATTTTTTCAAACTATGCATAATATATTTTCATTTCGTTTTTGATATATTTTTATGACTTAAATGAATATATATGATATATGTAAAAATTCCAAAATAAGCATAATATTTCATTCATTTTCTAAAAAAAATTGTAAGGCTTCTGAAATAGTGCAACACAATATGAATGATAATTTACATAAAAAAATTATATAATAAATAAATAATAAACCAATAGAATATAATAAGATTAATAAAAAATAAGAGGGGAACAAAATAATATGAATTAATTTTAAGTAATGAATAAATAATAATGATGAATATTTAATAATAAATAAAAAATAATAATTAGGGATAGTTTTAGAGATGAGTCAGAGTGATCTATTTCCATAAAATTTAATTAAATGGAAGCAAATTGATTTAGTTTAAGTATACCATTTTAGTTCAAAAATCACCCTCTATATTAGAGTTGTGTAAAGGTAGAAAAGCATCACACAAGTGATATGTGAAAAATGAGGCATGATCATTGATTGATTATTCTAGTGGAAATTAGAAAACATGTTTTCTTCCCTATATATATGGGAGATATTAAAATGATTTCCCTCTATCTAGGATAAATAGTTCATCCGTTCTAAGAGATGTTTAAATGTTAAGATTCATGATTTGTTCATGACTATGTTTATAACCGGCATATAGTCACCTCAATCCAATGTTCATTCCATTTTAATTTACACACATGTTTAAAAAAATATAAAACCATTAAGATATTAGGATCATGTGTATTATGATATCTATAATAGCCTAAGAAGGTTCTTGTGATTAATCTTTTACTAATGTTTGTAATAACCTCATTTCCTGTAAGTCAAGGATCTGTCAAAGTAACTGTTCCCACATTCACCATGATATAAAGAGAAAGATGGTGAATTGTTCTTAAATGTTTATTATAGGCCGATTTCCATCAGAGGAACGGAAAATAAGGAGTTAAGAGACTACCAAATCATTCAAATTATTATTCATGGTAGAAAATATTTAATACATTTTTTTGGACTAATATTTGATTGTGAGGGGATTAATAATGTTTCATAATCAATCATGTAGGTAGGGTTTATCCATAGAAACACTGAATGGGGCCATCATTTTTATGGTGTTATAGTCATAATTTATAAAGGAAGATGATCAATGTGGTTCTTACCAATGATTCTGAGAAACTAACATCTATTGTGTTTATGGGAGTTTGGTCTCTTCAGACCACATTTGGGGATAATTGTTACCTACAACGAGACTCTCATCTAGATTTAATATATTTTGGGGAATTCATACCAAGCCTCAATAAAGGACTGTTACTCCTATTCAAATTAAATGGTCAAAAATATATTTTTATGATAAAAAATTCATATATGATAGATTATCTATTATACTCTAGTCTATTTCTTATGCTATTGTTTATAATAAAATTAGGATCTCTAGATTTTATCATCTTCCTAGGAGGGAATTTGTGTTTTAGAATTTTGATTGAACATACAATAGGAGTCCAATGTATCCTGTGAGAAAAAGAATCAAAACCAATATAGTTTTTTGGATTTATATTAAATGAAAGGTAATAAAATATAGGTTTTATTAAGAATTATGCATATATTTATTCCCTGAGATTTTTGATTCCGAATGTGGGCCGTTGGAGGATGAGGAGATGTAATCAAACATACATCTTGAAGGAGGACCATATTTGGGGAATTTTCATTATACTGATGGTATAATTGTTTCTATTATCTAATTCCACTCGAGTAATGATCAACGATAGAAACAAGATATAGTGGAAGATTAGACACATTGGGTGATAGATAATTTCAATGAGTTTCACAAACTAAGGGTGAGATGATATTATATTACAATTCGAATGGAGAAAATGTAATGAAGATAGGTCCTTATGAAGGCATCCAACATATCCTATTCATAATAAGAATTTTTGTTCTTTTAGGTTAGTAATGACCACACTGTACCATTAAACATCATGCATCAAAGATGTTTATAAGGGTATTTAAATGTTAGATATGGATCAGATGCATTAGGAAGTCATCATATATATCCTATTTATAGTATGAATCAGATTCCTTGTAGTTTAGTTCATTCCTAACCAGTTAATGGTGAGTATAGATAAGTAATACTTGTGAGGATTATTTCCATAGAGTTTAGAAATACTTGAATACTTCAGGGACTTACACCAAGGTAGATTCCCCTATAACATTATCCCATAATGAGAATATGAGTTTCAGACTCATGATACATTATTAATCTATAAGGATATGTCCATGATTAGGGTGCCTAAATGAATTATTAGGATTACACCTGATTGGAGGATCACGTGTAATACTACATCTTAAGTGCTGAACGATAATGAAGAATGACATAATCATGGGTAAATTTGGGTACTATGTGCTAGAATAATTATAATATTTAAAAAATTATACCATGAAGGATTTACTAGTAACTTATTCATTCATTATCCAATACCAGAATAGGATAGATGATGAACATATGTATTAAATCGAATATGTTTATATAGAATGAATACACTTTTAAGTGTATAGAAATAATATGTTTGGTTGAGTGTGTAACCATAGTCCACTATGGACACTCCATTTGCAATGGACATACTTTTACAAAGTCTTATGGTTGGTGGTTCACATTTATTTAGGGTACATGTCCATGCATATCTATCCTACAAGGCTAACTTATTTTATAGTTTCATTCTAGAAATACTTATATGTATGAGGGTGTCTTCTTGACAAGGAAAACATATCTCATGACTCTCACATGATCTACATGACATGTCTAAGGGTACATGTATGACAAGGATGTCAATACTAAATACCACTTCCTGAAAATCCTTGCATATCCAAGTTTGGCGGTCTAACAAGGTTGACACATCTGAGCTCTCTCATTTGATAACGAGGACATGTCAAATTTCATTATAATAGTCAATCCAGCATTTCTAATGGATATAATTTGACAAAAATTAAATTTCTATGAATCCTTTTGAGATTAGGATTACATTTCCAAGGACTCGTGATGGAATTGTGACACCAGTGAGGAGTCATAAAATTGTGTGACCATAATGGATTCACATAACTAGGTATAGAGAATAGGTTATGGATAATAGATATGAAAAATTGTTCACATCCATGGGTTAGAGATTCATGTCCAATGGATCATGTCAAGGTCACATGTTACATAGCATATTTCTAAGTGTAACATCTTGAATGAAATGTGGTTTATAAGAAACGTCATGGCCAAGGGTTCATGTCCAAGGTATATAAAGGTGTCACAAGACTGGTGAGGAGTCACGTGATCATGTGAATTATTTTAATAATCAACTATTTTCATGATATAGAGAGATGATAAAGGGTTAACATATAAATGTAGTGCATGGTAATGGTTTTTTTAATCATTATACTAGATAGTTTTTGATATTTTATAGATAGATACAGTGAAGGTAAGTTGAATGAAGAATTCAAGAGACTAGTAAGGATTCATGTGATCATGAGACCTCAATTGGTTATCATGATTACATGAGGTTTAATGATAAGATCTCACAATGTGGTCTCATGATTAATTGGATAATTTCTAAAAAGTTAGTAGCCAGATCCCCCATCAATTTTTCTCTGTTTCTATCCCTTTATCTACCCAACAACCCCCAAATTTCTATCTTTACTTTCTTTCAAATTTATCAAATAGGAAGGAATGTGTTTTATAAACAAAGGTGGGAAATATTTATGCAACTTTTCATGGAGAAAGAATTATATGAACAGTATTCACGTGGTGGGTGGATTATCATTTAGGAATCGAAACTCATGGATTTCATCAAGATTATGTGATGTAGAGGTAGATGTATGACTTCATGATCACTTTACAGCAATGTTAGATGCTTTTTTATGATTTCTTAAAGGGATTTTTATGATCAACTTAGAGGGATTCACATGATCACATAACAGGATCACACAATATATTAGTAGAAAGAAGCCTGATAACCACTTGGGAGTTTAAGATATGTGATAATATACATGGTGGGATGTTCTCATTAAAGAATATACTCTATTTTCCATGAAATGAAGCTATAAGTTATTATGATTTCTTCACTTGATCATGTGAAGAACTACCATAAAAGTGTTGGACAAGGCCAATAGATTAATGTGACGAGGGATTCTTGAAATATATAATATCTACATGGATTTATGTGAATTCGGTAGTCTTATTGTGTCTTCATATGATCATGTAACTCATATAACATCAATCGATGAAATTTTGTGTATAGAATTCATGTGAAACCTTATGGGAAGATTAATAAGATACTTTTTCTTCAAATTATTACATGCATGAAAGACATTAATTTCGTTCATGTCCTTAGTTAGATCGATATTTTATTGATATCTTATCATGATCACAGAATATGGTTGGTGTGGTGGACATCAAACATTATAGTGTCGACATTAGGTAGACTGGGGATTATGAGGTTGAAGATGAAAAATGGGTATGATTGGATGGAAAAAACTGATATGATCAGATGGAAGAAGTTATATGTGCATAATTTAATGATGGGTGGTCAATAACTACGTCATGCATACACCACAACAATATATTTCATCATCTATATATTCTTAATAAGAATTACCATGTCTTTTAATTCTCAAAATAGTAGTGGGATTCAACCCCTACCACACATTAGACACGCCCTCACCAACCACATAACACCCTTTGGCGGCCCATGTAGGAACGTTTGGAACATTCCATGTGAACCTATCATGTTCCATAAATGTAAATATTCAATCCACATAGGCTGTTTGAATGTGGATTCTATTGAAATTAATTGAAGTGACTCCCACATTGTCTTGGTTGAGTCGGTTGTCTAGGTATCCATTGAAGGACTATTGTTTAGACATGGAATGCATAAAGTACTTGTAATAAAAATCAAACAATAATTAGTGAAATAAGGACTAAAATAGGTTCCATGATAATATTAATCCCAATACATTATTCTCAAGAATTAAATTTCCAATTTCATCATGAAAAATATATCAATGTTTTTATGGGATTCACACTTCTAAAATTATCAATTGAAAAGTACATATCCCGCATTAATGGAATAAAAACATCCCCCCTAGAAATGGAATCATTCAGAATAAAAATAATTTCATTTAGTGGTCAACATAGATCACATTGTCATATAATTGGATATCTGATTATCATTGATATTGAACCCTTTAAGAGGATTATACAAGAAGTGTCTGTTGACTAGGGGATTTTTGGAACCACCAAGAGAAGATTATCGGGTCATGTTGTTTGGATTTCCAGCATAGTTATCCTATCAATTGAAATGATGGAAAATTTTATCGATACAATTGGTTTCTAAAGGAATAATCTCATCTTCCATTATATATATCCTGAAATATAGAATAAGAAGAATTTCAATATAAAAAAGGGATTGGAATGTGAAGGAATATATTGCTGGATACATGATATATAACTAAAATGTCATTATGTATCATGATGGAATGGGAATAATGTCATAGATAGTTCTGAGATAAGAAAAAAATCTAGATCATGCTCATGGATAGGGAACATATTTTCATGGATAATAAACTCTATGGTGAAATATATTACATATATTTAGATCATATGTCAGAGAGGGGATGTCATCAATTTGTGATTGGATCATGGGTATAGTCCCATGTTTCAGTAGGAAGGTGGCATGGATCCAGCTCTCAGGTCACATTTTGTTCCACAAAATGTATTCCAATATAAAAATATTAATGTCTTCTAGGATGGAACAAGTCTCATGTTGTTTAAAGACACGACGAGACTAGGAACCCTTTAATATGTCCCAATGAATAAAATTTCACTATAATTTTTCTAAGGTTTGTAGACATAGTGGGCGTAGTTTTATTTAAACTAGGTCTAGAAAATACTTCCTAAAATATTAGTATATCTTTTTTTATCTATAGATATTTTCTAAGCAGACGAGGGAAAATCATAGTATGCATGAACTTAGATTTTTTCCTAGATACCCTTTATGGGTTTTCAATGTAAAATGTTTGGTTCATTTTCAATTCATAAGTTCTTAATTATGCTTGGATCTCACAATGTGTGTGTTTAGAGAGAAAAGAAACATATTTTTTCCAATATTCCATTGGTGGATTTTAAGCCTACTGAGATTCGTGTTTATTTTATTTGGGGTTTAAAGTTCTTGTAATCTATATTGACATGGTTATTTTGTTTTATGTTGAACAACTAAGGCCTTATTTTTCTATAGTTTTGGTTCTTTAAGATCAGACCATATTTTTCTATATTTTAGGGTCATATAACTCAGATATTATTTTTCTATATTGTTTGGTTGTATATCACATACCTTATTTTATTTTAGTTTATGTTTTTGTAGATACGACCTTATTTTTTTATTTTGGGGATGTATTTCTAAAAACTTCTTCAACTGTAGTTTAGGTTCTCCTCACCCTGACTTTCTTTGGTTGTATTTTAGGTTCTTATAGCTCATAACATCTTTTGTTTTAGATTCAGGTCATGTAGATCATATTTTATATTGTTATAGTCTAGGGTTATATTGATCAGACCTTCTTCTATTAATGATTAGTGTCGTCTTGAAAAGATATTAAGGATAAATATTCACAAAGCTTTCAAACACCCTGTATACTTATTGGGGTGGTTAAGGATGGATATTAAAAAATGGTTGAGATACCCTACTTCTATACTAGAATAATGAATGATGGATATTCATAAAGGGTTCAGACACCCTCTATCTTTATTTAAAATGGGTTTGGTATATGGTGATGTAATGTCAAGGATTTTGAATTATTTTATCTAGTGTTTTTATTGATTATGTAAATCTTGTCCCATAGGGTTTGAATTAAGTATAATGAAATGGGGAAAACACATCGAGGATGATCACAAAATATCCTAAGGTGTTGAGCTCTCTTGAAATGATTCTAGAGGTTACAATGATAAGAATGAAATTCTTGTAAGTACAAGATACATATGGCTATTGGTTCTGAATCCCATAAGTAGATAGAAATATGAAATTGTCAAAATTTGGTTCTTTTAACCATTCTATGGGAATTGGGTGATTTGAAAATCATTAAACACTTGGATAATGATGTTGGGAATTAATGAAAAACTATTCAAGGCTGTATTATGGAACCCTATGGGTAGTTTAATTATGTTCATGGATATAGATTCCTATATCCCATGGCTTAATATCACATGAAAATCACTAATAGAAAGTTCAAGATTAAATTAGTACATGTCTACATTGAGAACTAGGACAATACATTGTAACAGTGTTTCAAGGATATCAAATCCACTTGAACAGTTTAGATCATGGGACTTTTTGAATCATTATATAGGAATATCTGAGTCAATTGGAAATAGATATTGTTGGGTATTACGTCAAATCAATTATTGAAAATATCTAGGAAATAGTTCAAGGATTTATGGGGGAACTTTCTTCAAGGACAACAAATCCCTATATGGGAGAACCAAGAGTACATGGGCTCGATTTCTATGAGGATCTAAGAGAAGTATATTAACTCATGGAATTATTTGATATTAAATCATAAATCAACGACGTGATGGTGGTTTATAAAAATTTAATATTTTTAAGGGTTTGAGCAGCCTAAAAGTTATTTAACCTCAGACTAAACATGTTATCATAGAGAGGGGTTGGGAAAAATCACTTCTCTAACATTTGTTTACACTAAGGGGTTCCTACAGGAATGGAATTATTTTTATAGGAACATAATATGGTCCCCATGATCTTTGTTACTTTTTTTTATAATCTATATGTTCTCTAAACACTTGATATGATGATCATAGACTTTTGAGACATTAATTTTGTGCATATATACATTTAGTAAATTTTATCCTGAACAATTTTATATCTATTCCACTAGTAGTTTAAGGTGTTCAATTTGGATAATTGTTGTATAGATTTAAAGGTTGTACATATTAGACAAAATTTCACTTAATTTATGTTCATAATTCGTGGACCTAGTATCAAGGGTGGGTTATATCATAGCCTAATTAGGATTCCCAAGGTCAAGTGTACTCCAAAAACCTTTTGTTTTCGAGATAGGAATGTTGTAAATCTTGGATCAAGGTTTAAAAATCATGATTGATGCTATGAGACAATAATGTATAAGATGATCATGGATCACACTATGGTTACAAGAACCACTATAATGTTGTTAGGGCTCAAAAAGATCATAATAAATTTCTTGCACGGCCAAAATACCAATATAAGATGAGTCTATGAACCTTATGTATATCCAAGTCACAGATGGTAAATTAGAGAAATTTTATCTTCTTTCCAAAGTACATAGAGGGCTTATAGAAACTTGAAATTTTAATGTTAGAAAGTTTTATTTATTGATTGAGGTTCTCAGAATGATGATTGAAAAAACTCATTATTTTTTCCCCAAGGATAAGTCTATTATGGTCCTTTTGTAAGGAATGTTGATTGATGATGGTTTTCACAATACAACATTATGTAGTGGGGGACGTGACTTACATGCATTTTAACATCATGTGATCATGACATAGATGTATTTTAGTTTAATGTATTTTTAATAGGATAATTTCCTTACAGTTTAAAATCATGTCTTAAGTACGTGTGGGATAAATTGAAATTACATGATGTATCCATAAGTACTCCCAACATTGGTTTAGGGAATTTATATATGGGTGAATATATATCCTTGAAAAGACTAACTAGTGGGAATAAATATGTTTGAGTCCATTTTGAGTAGAACAATGTCATGAACAAACAATCTATACATAGATTCAATTCATGCATATGTGAAGAAATCGTGTGTAACTCAACCATCTAAAGGAAGTTCAACGTCTTTCAATAAATACCATATCTAGGTGAATATTAAATGTACGTGTTTGGTCTTCCCATGTGTATCCATATACAAATTTTATGGTCCAAAATCATGCCATAGTCATCTCTTTCATAATGTCTCCCTACATAGATCTAGTTAGTATATGGATGGGGGAATGATAATCTATGTTTCTTTTATAGCTGGTCCTAGGTTTGATGTACTCAGGTGTCATTACCTATCCTGTGATAATAGGAATCAAGAAACATGTTGTTCTCATATGTCTCCCCACATATATGAAACTCCTTTTTGGAGAGGGAGGATTTTTATTAGACCATTCAAAATATTTGCGGGTCTCCCTCTACATAGAACAAGATCATGTGTTGGGAAAGATAATTAATCCACACCTTAGTATAGAGACATCAGATAAGTGGATTATTTCTATAATAGTTCAAACACTATGGTAGGAGGGTGCATTTACTTTTCATTTAAATTCATGGTTGTTCTTGGTGATAGGTGTTCTTTGAATTTCTGTGTATTATATAGGGATATAAATCAAGAAATATATAGATCTAGGGAAGATAAAAATCTCTTACATTTATCATACTATCATAAAAGTTGAAGGTTCATGTTTCCCATTAATGATAAGTCACATACTATCACCTAGGTGCATGATCTCTAACCGTTGGTGACAATAATAAGGGGAAGCGATCTCATATTGGGAGAGGTTTTCATTAGTGGGGTAATCTTAACATTCTTGTGACCATACATGGATGATATATTTCAACATAAATCAAGCCCCACACAAGGTGTAATAGTGTAAAACCTACATTCTATCCTAGGAAAATATACCTAGGAAGCACTATATTCCATATAGGTCAAGAATTAATCCACACATAGTTCTTATAAGTGAATGTTTTCTATGTTTATCCGGATTGTGCATAAGGAATGGGGGAATTATAGTTTTGAATATTATAGTTGAGGCTAGAATTAGGGGACATTGGAATCACTATATACTTTATGATGAAACAAATCAAGCCAAATTTAGTTATTATGTTGACTCCCTAAATATATTTAACTCATATATATAGAGAGATTTGTTTTTATCTTCCCCTACTATGCTTTAACATCATAATAGACAAAGAGTCCTCTTTGTAGATCGAGCTCATACATAGGGAAAGGGAATTTCAATATCCTATCGTGTTATATAGATGTAAAATTTATCCATATCATAAATTTATTTTAAGGGGAATCATATCCTAGAATAGATATTTCTCTCATATATGCACTAGGTCCCATATTATGTACTAATATGAGTATTTTTAAATGTTTTAGGATGGAACACATTAGATTTTCGATAAGAATATCTTAATCAAGATGTTTCCATATTCACATGATATTTACACCCTAAATTGTAAGGTCACAAGTACATAGTTTCATAATATAGCTTTTAAGATGAGTACAATGCATAGAAGTATAACATCATGACTTTCCTAATCCAATTGAATAGTTGGGTTTCTGGTATTGTAATTCATATCCCATTAATATATAAGCCAATGGGAGGTTGAGACCAGTGGGTAATGGTCAACCATTAACAATAGAATAAGCCTATATCAGATGTAGTCAATACAATAGTTCTTGGATTTAAGGTCGAATGTCCTCTAGGACTAGAAAATCCCCTAGGAACAAGCACAATTGCATTGTGTTATTCTCCATATAATTATGGAGGTTACCTTTAGATTATCCTTTCTTAGTTACCTATAAACTAGAGGAGAGTCCCAGGAATACATGGTTTCATGTTCTATGGAATTCTATGAGAAGTGTATCCACTCATGGAATTGGTTGGTATTAACTCATATATAGATGTTATGATGTTGGTTTATGGAGAATGTAATATTTCATAAGGGTTTTAGCTCCCTAAATATTATGCTAATGTGTATTTTACACATATTCATGTATAAGTAATAAATAAAATGATTCATGAGAACACATTCATCAGGGGTGATCTATTTATCATGAAGAACACATGTTATTAAGTTTTAATGTCATGTGACGAGAACATGGTTCGAAACCTTTGAATAGAATACACCTTGATCACACTAGTTAGAGTGACTTTTCAGGTTCCCCAAGATCACAAGATTCTCTCTTTGCTTAAGAAACAAGAGGCAACTGGGAAGATAATTGATCCATGCGAGAGTTCATGAAATGAAATGTTTGGGGGAATTTTCATTTAGATATGATCAGGGATCCTAACCCCAATTTTGTTCTCATTGAATAACACAGTCAGAAGTAATGATAATTTTTGGCAGGTCATAGATTGAATAATCTATGCATCACTACATGTCTCAATGGAATGAAACTCAATCCATGTGTAGTTCTTATAAGATAATGTTCCCCACAAAGATTATTCTCATTCACAAGGAATTTCGGAATTATTATTTTGAATGTTGCAGTTGTTCTATGATTAGGAAACCTAGGATTCAGTATGTATCCTATGATAATAATAATCAAGAAACACATAATTCATATAATGAATCAATTCATCAAAATAACACATATTCAGATAGAAGAAATTTTTTATCTTACTTTGGTGATCCTTGATATCATAATCGACTAAATGGTCCCAAACATAGATAGATTTCATAAATAGGGAAAGGAAATTTCTATATACTATAATATTATGGGGATGAAACATTGATCCCTAACATATATTTATGAGAAGGCTCTATATGTCCTTGTGTGGATATAGAACTCATTTGGGAAGGGGGTATCATAATACAACCCACTATAAGAAATTGTTTGTCTTTCAAGATAGACTAAATGATATTTTTGATAAGAATGAATCACATAGAGAGTTTGAGTCTTCAAAAGTGATGAATACCATGAAATGAAACTATACATGAATTCATTATTGTAATATATCATTGGAAATGAGTAAAATTCACAAATTTATAACATTGTTAGTTTTGGAATTTTCTTGAGTAGTTTGGTTATATGAAGTGTAAACCAAAACTCAAGAATGTATATGTTAATGGGAGGTGGAGACTGATGGGTACAGTTTAACCATTAGTCATTTTGGAATCCCATATTATACATAGTCTAGAAAATAGCTCCATGATTTAAGGAGAAGAACAACCTCTAGGAAGAAGATTAATGGCATTTCATTATTCACCATCAAATCCTAGTAGGCACCCTTTGGGTTCTAAAATATCCCCTAACCAAATGATCATATCCATTGTATTACTCACCATGGAATGCTAGAGAGGTCCCTTGAGGGAACAAAACAACCCCGAGAAACAATATCTTAATATTTTTTTTATTCTCTAGGGAATCTAAGTAGGGTTCTTTCAGATCATTAGTCCATATTATATAATTTTTATAAGGGAGAATGAGGAGGACATGGAATCAAGGTCAATGAAATAAAAGTAGAATTTTATCTCATGGCATGTTGTGATTTAGACATAAACGGTGACGTGATGTTTGTTTAGTAGAAAAATGGATGTCCAAATGGATTTATAATCTAATGGATATTGGGTGTTTGTAGGAGATACATACACTGAAATGAAAGGGTAGAAGAATACAATGTCGGAAAATTTATTAGAAAATTAGTATGACGAATATATGAGTAGAATCAAGGGTATCTAAATCCACTTGAATAGTTGTGTTATGGGATATGTAAATTATAACCCATGAATATCAAAGAAAATATGTGGTAAAACCCAGTTAGTATAGGTCAACCATTATTAATGGTGGAAACCCATATCTTGAACACTCTGGAAAATTTATCTAGTATTTTTGGGGAGGCGTCTCCATCAGGACCAAAACATACACTAGGAAAAGCTCTATGGAATTACATAATTCACAAATAAATCATAGTAGGGTCCCTTCAGATTAGCCGGTCCCTGTAACTAATTTTCTATAGGGTCCAAGATTACATGGGATTGAGATCTATGGGTATCCAAGAGGTGTTTTTAAACTCATGAATTTTTTTAATAAACTCATATATCGAATGAATGGTGGTGTTTCAAAGAGAATGCAATATTCAAGACCAAAGAGTATTGATCATAGTTTTAGGGTGGAGGGTTTAAACATGGGATTATTGAATACACATGCATCTGGGGGATTATTTCCTCACCATAAAGACCTCATGTTAGGCATTTAATCATCATGCAGCAAGTAATTTGACATGTAGTTTAATGTCATGCGACTAGGATGTCGTTTCCTATATTTAAATAAAATACATCTCAATTTTTCTATTCATAATAGATTATTTGGATCTCTAAAATCACATGAGTTATACTCGATTTGTTAAAAAAGAGACTAGTTGTAATTTTATTACACAACATGAGAGTACATGGCAGGGAACTTCTTTGTATGTTCACATTTTAATGAGGACTATAATATCTACAAAGATATGATTCTCATATAGAAACATGGTTGGGATTGATGACTATTAACAGTTTGGATTGAAACAGAAGATCCAAGAATCACTATCTATAATATAGTATTTGAATCAAGGAACATGATGTTCTTCTGTATGGATCCTTATATAGATATGACTCTCAAATAAGGATTGGGTCACTTATTTTTTATGCACAAATATGACTAATATATATTGAATTTGTAAATAAGTGATGTCATGTATTGAGAATTAAGGACACCTTCGGCGAATATGGTTTCATTTTAATGATTAAGTGGGACCACTTTTCCCTGGTGTAAGGTTATTATAAAAACAAATAATTTTTTAGTTAACCCCTACACCAAAAAAAATATACATATTTCTAGAAGATGTTAGAGGGGGTAGGTTAAGCCCCACAAGATAATCACATGTTGTGTAGTTTAAGGTCTTGTGGCTAGGATATTGGATATTCTATAGTTAAATTTCTTATGACTGAGACTTTTCCTCTGTATTTAACAAGCGAATAGTAAAATGTCATGAAGCTTAACATTATGATAAAAGGACATTGTTTGCAGTTTAACATCATCAAACTACGATGTTATTATGTAGTTTAACATTATGAGACTATAAAATGTTAGGCATACTCTTAAATCAATTTATACCACTAAAGTCATTTTCCCTATGTATCTTTATTTCCATGGTAAGGTTCTTCCATCGGTTAATGTCGAAATATATATGGTTAAACCCATTTTTTTGAGAACCTCTTTATATTAAGCTGTTTTGAAAATGGGAGGATTTCTTTTCTTGGATTAGATATCACCATGATGAGGCTTTCTATATCATATACTAGGGGAATAATATTAAATACTCAAACATTACATATATAAATATTTCATATTTATAGAAAAATATTCATTATATAAAATAACAATACACACCATAATTATTTAGGTCTAGTTCATTTGGAACCATGGAAACATAAACAACTGGTCTATAAGTGAGATATGTCATCTCGCACTTTGTTATACATAACTATAACTCTTAATATGAATATCATACATAATAACTTTCAGCATATCATGGGGAAAGAAAACATAATAATGTGTAAACATGGACGCTCAGTAAGGTTAAAAAAGGGAAATATGTAAGCATAACATGAGCATAAGGGTTTGAGAACATGAACACAACATATGAAACCCATACCCTGGATATAAAATAAAAAAATCACGATTCATGGAATATATATTGGTAGTTCCTAAGACCTATATCATAAAAAAATCAATGAGCATGATTCATGAGGGAAAAACATTTACATAAGACATTCAATTGTGGCATACACATAAGCATAGAAAATCAGTTTCATATTAGTCACAGATAATTTTCAAAGTTATCATAGTGGAATGGGTTCACTACAAAAACCACAATAGTTGTCAAGGTTCACTCCCAAGGCTATCATAGTAAGAAAATTCCCACACTAAACTGGGTTCAATCCCCATTTCAACCATGTTTATGTCTTCAGATATATATCATTACCTAATGTATTGGAGGGAGATACATGTCCCACTCATCTTTGGTTATAATCTAACCACAATCCTTTGTTTTAACATAACCATTATATCACATAAAGACAATAATCTATATGTGTGACATGGGATCCTAAAACATTCATCATATCAGTACTCATGAAATGAAATAAGATTCCTAATCATTTCATCATATCATAACCTATGGAAAAGAAACTAGTTTCATAATCATTACATCATTTATTTATATCATATCCCAATGAAAAAGAAGTGTATTTTATATGAATTTTATCATGGTATAACCCATGGAATTTATTTTTTTTTCATAAAAATATATTCATCATAAATATAAACCATTCAGATAATGAATAAAATTGGTATCATTGGGTTATATCCCCAGTAATAAAAATGAAATATAAAAGGTTGTCATCATAGTTAGAAAATTATTTGGAAAGATTTCTTGAAACATTTGAGGAGGAAAAAATCCTTTCCATTTTGAAAAAAAAACGTTGTAAAACATAAAATATACTCAAAAAACATTTATTTAAAAATTTCTTTTTGAACATATAAAGTATTATTTTAAAATAATTTAAAACATTTCTTGATGAAAATATCCTTTCCAAATTGAAAAACACATTTTAAAACATAAAAATTTTCAAAATAATTTTCGTTAAAAATATAATTGGAAACATATAAATAAATATTTAAATATTGTTTGGTCATGATGATGGTAAATTCCAAATATTTCGATTATTTTAAAATAAATAGTCTATTCACATTTTTGGTAATAGTCAAACGAGGATTGTTTTAAAAGAAACATGAAGATTCCTTTTAAAAAATTGTAAAAATTTAAAATGGGTAAAATTTACTAAAATAAATAATATTTAAAATTATAAAAACTTTTTTTTAAATATTTTTATAAAAAATTTATTTTTATGAAAAATGATTTTGGACACGATAAAAAAATAAATTCATATTCTCTTATGAAAAAAAATCAATCATTTTAAGTACCAATGAGTGGTAAAATAGTACTATTACATGAAAAAGTTCATGAATAACCATAGTATAATAAATTATATCAATTTTAATATATAAATATTATATAATTACTCCAAGGTTTACTTAAAAAAACAATCTCAAATAATGATGAGATTTTGAAATAAACCCTTAAATCTTTGGTAACTTCTAGATAGTATTCCCCGTAAAAGAAATAATCATAAAATGAAACATTAAGTATAATTATGATAAATATATTCGTCAAATAATATCAATGTAGAGACCCAAAAACATGACGTACGTGGACATTACATTACATTATGTAAAAAAACTAACAAACAAGGACCGTACTAGTTTAGTATCTTTGGAAACTCGGATCATAATCTTCTATTTGTGGTGAAAGATCGTCAACAACTCCCATAAAGATCTTCCCCTTTTTTTATTACCTAAAACCTTTCTTTATATCCTGGGGAAAATAAAACATATAAAGGGTAATCTCAAATGCTTAGTAAGGGTAAGCATTGGAGAAAATAAAACAAACCATATACATTTTAACATGAAAACATGAACATAATATTTAAACATCAAAATCATGAGCAATGAAATAAAAAAAAATAGTACGTAAGGCATAGATCATAATGGATCATCAATCATGATAAAATAGCATGGTAATAAAGCATGTAATTGTGGAAGCCATTAATCACATGATATTATTTCCATAGTATCCAAGGCATTGCTTCCAAGACCATTATAGTGGACAAAGTCCCTTTCTAAATCGAGTTCACTCCTCGTTCCAGTCCTGTATTACTGAACCTGATTAAGTTACCATTCTGGCCATGTCTATCACTTGAGATATAAATATTTACCCAATTAATTGGAGGGAGATATAGGTCCCACCCATCTCAAAATTAAATCATTCTTTTGTGTACCACAAAATCATAAATTATACATCATTGCATAACCCATGTAATAGAATGGGATTAATAAACATCATTCCATCATAACATAATACAAATAAAAAATGGATATCATTTCTTTATAAGAAAAATAAAACCATGTAAATAATGGAGACATTATAATTGAAACATAAACTTATTAAATAATGTCATTTTACATGGAAAATAGTTCTGATAAAACACTTGAAATGAATTCTTGAGGAAAATATTATTTCTTCATCAAAATCATTTTCTTTTCTCAAAATGACATGAAATTTTAAAAGAAAAGTTTTTTTTTGAAAATAATCATTCAATATTGTAGAGTAATCTTCATGAAAATGAGGCTTTATGAAACCGTAAAAATCCATTCACGCCGTATAAGATAGAAATAACATTCTCCTCGTACTTTTTTTAGAAAAGTCAAAAAGTTCCTCGTGTGGTAATCTAAAGTGAGATTCCTTTAATAACATGTGGTAAAATTAAAAAATGGGTAAAAAGGACTTTAAATATAAATGAAAACATTTTTAGAAAAAAAGGGTACAAATTATAACAATAACCCCAGTAAATACTTACGAATAAACAATCTCGGATAAGAACGAGATTGGAATAGTTATCCATTACCTTAAGTCAGATATGCTTCGTACGTATCCAAACCTCCTGTATAATGATTTAAATAATGTCATTGACTTATTAAAGAATCATATTCATTGCTATTATATCATATATGGTTCACTTATGACATTATATTACCCGTTCTTTTGTAAATTCTATGCTAAAGCATCGTTTTGGGTAAAATCGTTTCATTTATAATACGTGTTTCGACATGTTGTTATTGATATTATTACAAATATAATGATTTAAATAATTACAGAATATAAAACATGATTTATATATAATATATACTGATTATATACATATATATATGATAGATCAAAAAATGGAATGAAATACATTGTTCATGGCGACGGTAAGTCGTACGTACGCATGAACGCTGTTTTCATTTCCTTATTGAATATAATAGAATTAAGTAGATGACATAAATATATATATATATTTATATAAATTCAGTATCATTATTATGTAATATATTTCATTAGTATTCATTATATATAATTTATAATCATTCATGAATGGTTAACGTGGAGAATGAATCTCATCTCATCGGGGAGATGGCAGTCCGTACGTACGCACGAGCGATGATTTTCATTGAAATGACCTTGTAATTGTATTTAAGTGTATGTATAAAATTTCAGAATAAATATCACTTTACAATTATCATATATAGTTATTTATTTACACCATTATATCCATCCAAGTAAGGTGGTGGTCGAAAACAGATTACACCACGATGTAGAGACGGAATTTCGTACGTATGCACGCGCGGTGATTTCATTTTTCGTAGGATGGATAGAAGGTGAAATAGGGTTGTTTCATATTTATAATAACATATATTTATATTATTAATACTTATTTTATTACTTTAAAAAGCAACAAAAAAATAATATGATGTAGATGAAGAAGGAAACTTGAAAGAGTCGGTAGAAGAGATTACATCTTCCTCCACGCACCTCCTTTATACTTCTTCTTAGGGCACTAGAGTTGGTATTTTGAGAATACAAGAACCTATATTATGTAACTATATAGGTTGAGAAGATGAATTGGCAGGGTTTGGACGATCTTCAAGTCTCAAAAGGGTGTGAAGAGAAGAGGGAAGGGGTGCCCTTTTTATATGGGAGGAGAGGGGCACCTTAGGAAAACATAACATATTATTTTATAATAAAGTCATATTCGGTTTTTAATAGCTCCAAATTGATTTATTTCTAAGATAAGGTGGGTATGTTTCTATATCCTCCCAACCAATAGGATTTAGAAAAGTTCAGTTTACTATTTTAACCTTATCATTTAAATTTAACTCTATGTTAAATAATTTATCTTTTACAGTGTCTTTTTGTTTTCTTACACTAAATGGTTAATAAATTTACTATAAAAAGCCAAAAGAACCCCAAGTGGTTCATTATTACTATATATAACCTTATATAATCCATTTTTTCAAACCTAATATTTTTATGAAAATAATAACAGTTAATAATCAAATATTTGGTTTAAAAACTATTTTATGTCAATTTTGACACTATTTGGTATTTGATTTTTTTAAACTCATAACAGAATGATTAGTTCAAATAAAATTAATTAAATAAATACTAACATGTCATATTAACCTATAAAATAATTTTAATTCATAAAAATTCACAAATTACAATTATTAGGGTATTTATAATATCAATTATTTTAATATTTAATTATTTAGGTAATTACTGCATCACCATTGTGTCATAAATAAATTAAATTATTTAATGTCTAAAAATTATAAATAAAATACCATAAGGTAGGAAATTATTTTATATTTCTAATTTATATTTATAGTTGAATTTTATGTATAACCCTATATTAAAAATGTTTTAGTTATTAAACATTGATTTTTACTATTTTAATTCTTCTTTAAATAAAATAATAATAAATGTCATAATCTAATCCAAGTGGACATAAAGGGTAATATTTTATCCCTAAGGATATTTTTGGTCTAACTGAACTTATACAATAGAATTATGAGTTGTTTTAGGGTAATAATAGTATCATTTTACCCTTAATTACCCTATTTACTTTTAACCGTGGTAAATAAAAGTAAAACGTTAGTATTCACAAAAAAATTATTTTTATCTTATTGAACCACATTTTACTCATTATATTAACCTTGGCTCTCCTATTTTCAAAATTCCACTCACAGTAGCGGTAAAATTATATTTTATGTAAATTTGGAAATAGCTACTAGGAGGTAGGTAAAAGACGGTGAAAAGTTCAATAAAATTATTATATATCGAAATTTTTTATAAAAGGACTACAATGAGTTACATTGATCTTATATAGGTATTATGTATCAATTTTAGCTTCAAATAAATTTTAATAAAATAAATAATTATTTAAATAAAAAGTCAGTTTTTAAATAGTAACCCAGTGTTTTCACTATTCATCAAAAATTGAATGTTTTCAGAAAAATATCAAAAATTCCCCATTGGCTAATTTTAATATTCCGAATCCAAAAATGAAGTCCATTTTGAAAATTAAAATTTAAAAAATATTAAAAAGTGGTTATCACTATTCATAATGACTAGTTCATAATAATATTATAATAATATATCATTTAGTGAAACTCGGTATTGCATATTATACACGCTATCAGAGAAGGTTTTGATTGCGTGTAATTAAAGCTATGTCAGGGTTGTGTGTAGTGAAAGCTCTGTTTGGTGTTGCGTATAACATAATCAAAACGTATTTCATTTATACATTAAAAAAATCTATACTTAATGTTTCCTAGAGTAATTCCCCCAAAACGAACTTGAAATTGTGTGTAACATGAACCAAGAATAGTGTTATGTATACTACAAACTAATACGGTGTTGCGTATAGTGCAGGATAATCTTGGTGTAGCGTACAACACATTAAAAATAATATATCTCATAAAACCTTGAGGTGTTACATTCTACCCCCCTTAAAATGAATTTCACCCTCTAAATTAGTCGAGGTTATAAATGGATTACTACTTAAAAGTTTATTTAATAGAAACCCACATCGTAAAAAGGAATACCAAAACTTATCTTTAAAAACTAATGTATGAAACGTAATGGTTACCCAAATTAACTAATCATTGAGTTTCCACATAGGAGAACATAGGTGAAAATATGGAAATGGAAGAGAAATATAACCATCAATTTTTGATGGAGAGTGGTAGAAAACAAGGCTATAAGAATGACAAAAATCATAAAGCCATGAATTTGTGACGATTTAAGGTACCATCTGATTCATCGGATATAAGGGCAATAGGAAAACATTTTTGGTTTTCAAGTTCATTTCCCTAATTTTGAATTTAAATTAGAAGAAATACTTACTTGATTTTGGTACAATCTTACGATTTCTCATGCCTTGAACAATCTCCACTATATCTCTAAAAGAAATGAAGTTGAATTTGTTATTCGTGAAGTGTTAGCAGATCATGCGATATAATGATAGGTCATTCCATCTGTCTCAAACAAAAAGTTAGCAAAAGTTATCAAATATACATAACTCCATCTATGGTGAGGTTAATCGTATATGATTCCAAAAATGGACTTATACTTCATCTATCATACCGATTAATAAAATAAAACTAGTTTCTACTAACTAGAGAATTCTTGTAGACCAGTGGTAGGAAAAAAAGGTCTGTCATACTTCGGTTGTGGGTTCGATTCCCACAGCCTTTTCCGATGCGATGGGTTGTCGCCAGTCCTGCAGGTTGTCCCTTTTTCAAAAAATATACCATTACAACATTCCAGAAATAATATCAAAAATTTCTTGCCTTAAAAAATAATATCTGATGTCCAACATAATGCATTCCAACCTTTAGGATTATCGAAAATACTTCTGTCCAATCTCATATCATAAAGAAAACAACTAATAAAAAGGTCATCTACCAAGCATGTGAGTACCATCATTTATCCCCCGTATATCATACGATATATCATGTTGGTCACATTCCAAACATTTGAATACCTTAATCATTTATTCTCTTGAAAAATGAATACCCATTGAACCTTGGTGAAATCATGAAATCTGTCAAAAGTTAACTCTTTCCACATACCAAAATCCTGAAAATTTTATATACTCAAACCATGATATCACTATGTCCTTATATCAATCATGAGCCCATGAATAATATCAATCATAATAAATTTTCTTTATCCCTTCATTATGTGCATATCATCTTATTTCCAAAAATATTTCAATCCTTTTTCATGGTTACTGGTGCCATATAATTATTGAAAAACAATACATAGATATTCCAAAATCCCATGATACCATAAATGAGATTCAATGATACTATTTTGAAATCCCATTACACAAACACTTAATCAATACACAACATCATTGTCATACTCAACATCACAAACAGTGATCGCATGTGACTTCCCTTTGTACTTTTCCTTAAGGGGATGCTCATGTCTATCATCATTAACCCTTGGATTAGGGTATTGATTAGCATAATTTCCCATTTCCTTGCACTTGAAGCATTGAAGTGTTGGTGGAGCATTCTCTATAGTTTTTTTATCCACATCATTATCAACCCTTTTTCAATTACTTCGACACTCAGCTGCTCGATGACCTTCCTTTCAACACTTAAAACATTTTCTATTTCCTTTTAGACAATCTCAACCATGCTTCTTTCCAAACATTGAGTATAAAGAAACATTCATATTCTTTTCCCCATTATTTTGAGATTTCCCCTTGAACTCCATATTTCGTTTCTTTTCCAAACCATGAGATGGATTTGTAACGCCAACTTCCATTTCTACATTGATAGTACAACACACAATTTCTTCATAGCTACTGAAGTCTCTTATATCCAATGCCCTTCGAAGAATTGGTATTAATCCACTGACGAATCGATCAACATTACTTTCAGGTTAGATGATAAAATGAGATTCATACCTTGCAAGCCTTGTAAAATTCCCTTCGTATATACCAACAGTTTCATCATCCTTTTGATTAAGCTCAAATAAATCATTTTCCATATTTGTTCAAAGAATATGAGGTAAGTAATTACTGAAAAACAAGTTCTTGAACTCGACTCATTCCATGGATTCAATTTCATCTTGGGGCCTTGGATTCTTAATTAGAGTCCACCGCTGGTCTGCTTCACCTGCTAAACAGTAAACAACTATAATGTCTTTTTCGTGTTCTGAACTACGAAGTATGGAAAATATCTTTTCAATGGTACTCATCCATTGTTCAGAAACAAGTGGATCAGAAGACCAATTGACAGACGGTGGACGTTGCCTCATGAAGGACTCAATAGAATATTGTTCCTTTCTCGGATCATTTGTAAATCCAGAATGATTCATAGCTTGTGTAAGTATAGAAATAAGATTTTGCACTCCATCTCCCATAACAATTGGTTGCTCGATAGTACAATCATTGCAATGTCCATTAAATTGATCAACACAGTTCCTTCGGGTTCCAGCCATCGTCTAAAACCCAAAAAGAACAGTGTGAGAGGCAAAAATCATGCTAGGGAAAAAAATAATAAAGGGGTAGTACCTTCAATATCTAACCTATTAGGTTTAATTCTAATATAGTTACCGTAATTCTAGCACTATAACTTATACTTATACTTAACCTTAGGGACATCCCTAGACATACCTTAAAAATATCTCTAGGTATCTGACTAAAGTTTTCACGTCCTAGTTTCCAAAGGATAACTAAACATTTCTTCTAATACCAACTGTAGAGACCCAAAAGCTTGATGTACATGGAAATTACATTACTTTTTTATAATACATAATACATAAAAAACAAACACACAATGACCGTAATAGTTTAGTGTCTTTGGAAACTCGGATCATAATCATCTAATTGTGGTGAAAGATTGTCAACATCTCCCATAAAGATCATCCCCTTTTTTGTTTTCTTACCTAAAACCTTTCTTTATATCCTGGGGAAAAGAAAAAATATAAAGGGTGAGCTCAAATTCTCAGTAAGGTTAAGCATGGAGAAAATAAAAAAAACCATATACATTTGATCTTCAAAAAAGGAACATAATATTTAAACATCAAAATATTGAGCAATGACATAATACAAGTTACTACGTAAGGCATAGATCATAATGGATCATCAATCATGATAAAATAGCATGGGAATAAAGCATGTAATTGTGGTAACAATTAATCATAAGATATGATTTCCATTGTAGCCAATGCACTGCTGCCAAGACCATCTTAGTGGACAAAGTCCCATTCTGAATCGAGTTCACTCCTCATTCCAGTCATGTATTACTGAACCGGATTAACTTACCATTCCAGCCATGTCTATCTCATGAGATATAAATCTTTACCCAATTAATTGGAGGGAGATTTAGGTCACACCCATCTCATAATGAAATCATTCTTTCAGGTGCCACAAAATCATAAAGTATACATCATAGCATAACCTATGTAATAGAATGGGATTCTTAAACATCATGCCACCATAACTTAATCCATATAAAAAAAATAGATATCATTTCTTTGTAAGAAAAATAAAACCATGTAAATAATGGAGACATTATACTTGAAACATAAACATAAAAAATAATTTCATTTTAGATGGAAAATAGTTTTGATAAAACACTTGAAATGAATTCTTGAGGAAAATATCCTTTCTTCTTCAAAATCATTTTATTTTCTAAAAATTCCATGAAATTTTAGAAGAAAATGGTTTTTTTGAAAATAATTATTCAATATTGTAGAGGAAGCTTCATGAAAATGAGGCATTATGATACTGTAAAATTTCATTCACACTGTATAAGTTCAAAACAACATTCCCCTTGTACTTTTGTCGGAAAAGTCAAAATGTTCCTCGTGTGGTAAACAAAAGTATGATTCCTTTCATAACTTGGGGTAAATTTCAATAATGGGTAAAAAGGGAATTACACATATATGGAATTTTTTTTATAAAACATGTTCATGGATGATAACAACAACCCCAGAAAATACTTACGAATAAACTACATCAGATAAGAATGAGATTGGAATAGTTATCCTTTACCTTAGGTTTGATATGGTTTGTATGTATCTGAAACTCCTGTATAATGATTTAAATAATGTAATTTTCTTATTACAGAATCATATTATTTGTTATGATATCATATATGGTTCACTTATTACTTTATATTACCCGTTCTTTTGTAAATTCCATGCTAAAGCAGCGTTTTGGGTAAAATCATTTCATTTATCATACGTGTTTCGACTTGTTGTTCTTGATATTATTACTTATATCATGATTTAAATTATTCCAGAATGTAAAACATTATTTATATATAATATATATTCATCATATACATATATATATATGATAGATCGAAAAATGGAATGAAATATACCGTTCGTGGAGACGGTAGGTCGTACGTACGCATGAACGCTGTTTTAATTTCCTTATTGAATTGAATGGAATTAAGTAGATGACATACATATACATATACATATATATATATATATATAAATCCAGTATCATTATTATGTCTTATATTTCATCATTATTCATTATATATAATTTATAATCATTAATGAATGGTTAACATGTAGAATGAATCTCATCGCGTCGTGGAGACGGTAGTCCGTAAGTACGAACGAGCGATGATATCATTCCCATGATCGTGGAATTGTATTTAATTGTAGGAATAATATTTCAGAATCGATATAAAATTAAAATAATCATATATAGTAATTTTTTTACACCATTATACCAATCCAAATTAGGTGGTGATCGAAAACAGATTACACAACGGCGTGGAGACGGTATTCTGTACGTACGCACGCTCGGTGATTTTGTTTTCCATAAGATGGATAGAAGGTGAAATAGGGTTGTTTCATATTTATAATAAAATATCATTATATAGGTAATAATGATGTTATTACTTTATAATCAAACAACAAAATAATAGGAAGTAGAAGAAGAAAGAAACTTGAAAGAGTCGGTAGAAGAGATTACCTCTTCCTCGACGCACCTCATTTAAACTTATTCATAGGGAACTAGAGTTGGTTTTATGAGAATACCAGAACTTATATGATGTAAATAGAGAGGTAGAGAAGTGTAATTGGCAGGGCTTGGCCTAGATTCAAAGCCCAAAAGGGTGTGAAGAGAAGAGGGAAGGGGTGCCCTTTTTATAAGGCTGGAGAGGGGCACCTTAGGAAAACTAAAAATATTATTTTATAATAAATAAATATTCGGTTTTTAATAGATCCAAGTTAATTTATTTAAATTATAAGGAGGGTATGGGTCTTAATTCTATCAAAAAATAGGTTTTAAAAATGTTTAGGTTACTATTTTAACCTTATCATTTAGATTTAACTCTATGTTAAATAATTTAACTTTTACCGTGTCTTTTTGATTTCTTACACTAAATGGTTAATAAACTTACTATAACAATCCAAAAAAACCCCAAGTGGTTCATTATTAATATATATAACCTTATCTAATCCATTTGTCCGATCCTAATATTTTTAGGAATAGAATAACAATTAATAATATAATATTTGTTTTAAAAACTATTTTATGTTAATTTTGACACTATTTGGTACTTAATATTTTTCAAAATCATAACAGCATGATTAGTTAGAAAAAAGTTATTTAAATCAATACTAACATTTCATATTAACCTATAAAATGATTGGAATTCATAAAAAGTCAAAAATTACATTTATTAGGGTATTTATAATATTAATTAGTTTAATATTTCATTATTTAGGTAATTACTGCATCATCATTTTGTCATAAATAAATTAAATTATTTAATGAATAAAAATTATAATTAAAATACAATTAGGTATAAAATATTTTTATCTTTCTAATGTATATTTATAGATGAATTTATCATATGTATATCCCTTTATTAAAAATGTTTTAGTTATTAAACTTTGATTTAAACAGTTTTAATTCATCATTAAATAAAATAATAATAAATGTCCTAATATAATCCAAGTGGACCTAAAGGGTAATATTTCATCCATAAGGTAGTTTATGATGAACTACACTTATCCAATAGAATTAAGACATGTGTTAGGGTAATAATAGTATCATTTTTACCCTTAATTACCGAATTTACTTTCAACCGTGGTAAATAAAAGTAAAGAGTTACTATTCATCAAAAATTATTTTTATCTTATTGAACCACATTTTACTTCTTGATATTGACCGTGTCTCTCGGATTTCCCAAATTCCACTCATATAAGCGGTAAAATTATGTTTTATGTAAATTTGCAAATAGCTCCTAGGAGGTAGGTAAAAGACCGTGAAAAGTTCTATAAAATTTTTATATATCAAAAATTATTATAAAAGGAATCCAATGAATTACATTGAACTTATATAGGTATTATATATCAGTTTTTACCTAAAATAAATTTAAATAAAATAAATAATTATTTAAATAAAAATTCTGTTTTTAAATAGTAACCTAGTGTTTTCACTATTCATCAAAAAAATGAATGTTTTCAGAAAAATACAAAATATTCACCCTAGGATAATTTCAATATTCCGAATCCAAAAATGAATTCCATTTTGAAAAATAAAATTTTTAAAGTTCTAAAAATTGGGTATTACTATTCATAACGTCTAGTTTATAATAATATTATATTAATATATTGTTTAGTGAAACTCGATATTGCGTACTACACACGCTATCAGAGAATGTCTTAATTGCATGTAATGCAAGCTAAGTCAGAGTTGCATGTAGTGAAAGCTCCTTTTGGTGTTGTGTATAACATAATAAAAACATATTTCATTTATAAATTAGAAAAAATCTATACTTAATTTTGCGTAGAGTAATTCCCACAAAAGGATCATGAAATTGCTTGTGACACGATCCAAGAACAGTGTTGCGTATACTGCAAGCTAATACGGTGTTGTGTATAGCGCAAGATAATCTTGGGGTAGCGTACAAAACATTAAAAATAATATATATCTTAAAATATCATGGTGTTACAATAAAAATTAAAAGTTTATAAATGACTCTAAATAGTAAGTGGTGAATATGGAATATATATCACAAAAAATAAAAGTGAGATAAGAAACCCTTAACTTATGTATCAACTACCTTCATACACATTAGATCTTACTATATAATAAATATATAATTATTATCAAGGAATTAATGAAACATAAATATATATATCATACCAGATAAGATTTTATAATTTCCTATTATTTCTCATTTATTAACAATTATATGTTAAAATCATGTTTTAGGTAATAACTGGTTTGTTTTTCATGTATTATTTGAGTTATTATTTTTCGAACAATTGATTTTATCATGTTTCCATCATCTCAAAAATCATAAAAATAATATAAATATCATAGATATTTATTATATATGTATTTATTATAATCCATAAGATCTATAGAGAAAAAATAAAATACAACATTCATGGAGACAATATGTCGTATGTACGCAGGAAGATTATTTACATTTTCTCATCAGATTGAATGAAAAAAAGGTAAATAATATATTTGTATTATCGAATCATTTTAATTTCATATATATAAAATATTTTCATTGAAGCCATCCTTATTACCTTTGATGTAAATCATTAATGATTAACATCACTTCACGAGGCAGTAGTACACCGTGCAGTTGAGCGACGTTATCATATTCCAACAAAATGGAAAGTAGTATAGTATGTGTGATATAATAATTATATAAGTATAATAATATAAAAAATATAATTCATAAACTTTTAATATATCATTATATATATCCTTGAGAGATGGTGATGGAAAATTAATATAATCGGTTTGCATGGTGGTAGTCCTTAGTACACACGAATGATGATTTCATATATCATTTAATGGAAGATAAGAATGATTTTAGTTTTTCCATTTACATAATAAACTCTATATTTATGGAATATTAATTTTTTATTATATCATCATGTTTTAATAAAAATTTAAGGTGGTGGAAGAATAAAATAAATAAAATTCTCAGTTAGGGTTACCTCTTAATTAGAGAATTTATTTTAGTTTTCACAAAAAAGATTATTTGGTTGTCCTAATGACCAAGTATGAGAGTAGGGAATTATGTATGTTACAAGTGAAGTTATTGGAAAAACCAATAGGTTTTTGAAGTGTGAATAGAACAGCATAGGGTTGTCCTTTTATAAGTGAGGTTAGTGAAAGAATTGTAATTTTTTAAAATAGAAATTTGTACCCATGTTTTTCAAATAAAAAGGATCAAAAAATTAATATTTTATTAACCCTATTGGTTATAATTTATACATATAACCATTTAATGTGATTATGATAAGTTTATAGGGAATTTTTTACTTTATCGTTTTAGTTTAATCCCTCATAAACCCATTTTCACCTTAAATGAAGTAATTAATTTTTACTACTTTTACTATTCATAATGGTCAAAAATTATTTTTACCTTGTTGGATAATATAAATTATTCTAATTAAAATTATTTAAACCATTTTTTCAAATCCATATCATATAAGTGGTTAATTTTAGTTTAAATTTAATCCCACATATGCGGTGAAAAGTTGATTTCCCAAAGAGAAAAATTCCAAAAGATTAAAATGTTTTTATACTAAAATTCAACATAAAATTGATTAAAATGAACTAAATTGGAATAATTTATCTATTTTTATTTTGATAATTATATTAACCTAAATTTTTTATTCTAAATTATTTAAATAAAATGTTAGTTTTTAATAAAAACAAGTATATTACGATATTCACTAAAAAAATTATCATTTCCATAATTTATCTAAAATTCACCCCTTAATAATTTTTTAATTATTATTTAGAAAATTAAGTTTATATATTCAAATATATTTTCTAAAATTCTTAAAATTTAATTTTAAAATAACTATAAAAAATTTGTTAAGACAACCTTTTTAGAAAAATACACTTTTTGAGGCATAAAATTTGATTTGTTGTTATCTATTGTTTAAAAAATAATAATATGAATAATAAAAATTTGATTGATTATATAATATAAATTTTATTAAAATCAATAACAAAAAGTAATCTGTTTAATTTATTGTGTCAAAGCATGTTATTTCACCTTAAATTAGTTTTTTTAGGAAAACATTTACTTATTTTTTCAATTTGTTTTTATTTTCATTTCTAATTAATTATTCACCAATTAATTTCTATTTAAATCATATATTTTTTATAATTTAGTTAATATTTTTTATACCAACTATTCAAAGGGGTGGCTGATAACTATCATAATAAATAATAATATTTATATAGTATGTTGCATTTTGTTTATACTCATTATTATGTGTAATGAAAGTTACACTCACTGTTGTGTGTAACACAAACTAAAATATATGGTGTGTGTAATATAAGATAAACATGGTTTTTTATATAACAAAAAATATTAAAATGATTAAATTTATTTAAAAAGGAAAATATTACCAAAAATAAAAGGTTGTTACATTATATCCCCATTAAATGAATTTTACACTAAAAATTTTTACTTAGGAACTATCAAATTAGAATAATTCTACCTCATTACATTCTCAGGTTCCCACATAACTTATTCAGTCTAGTGGTTTTTCTAAAATACCCTTGACAATTTGATTGGTCTTATTCCATAGCACATTCTCTATAAAATCTAAAATCTCGGCCAATTGTTCCTCATAAGAAAGGTCATTATCCAATGGTATGACCTCTAAGATTATTATATGTGATATAATAAGTATATACATCTTTAAGAGATATAAATGGAATACATGATGAACATGATGGATGATTAGTGGAAGCACCAACAGAGAGGATATTGACCTGATACGATCAGTAATTTCATAGGAAATTATACACTTAAGGCTTAGTTATCCCTTATTTCCAAATATCATTACTTCCTCCATGAAGAAATTATTAGAAACACCTTGTCATAAAATTCAAATTCCTAATCACATCGGCAATTATCAGCATAACATTTCTTCTAAATTTCTTTTTCCCTTTTCTATTGATGAATGGCTCTAACCATCTATTTAATTTCTTCTACTTTCTCATATCACAATATCTTTATTTCTCCAACTTCTTTTTATCCCATTAGATCTCTAAACTTATTTCTATAGAGGTCTTCATAATGATCCATATTAATTCTCTAGTAAAATCTATTTTTGTATGAAAAATCAACTTGAGTAAAATGTTTATCTGAACCACCTTTGAAATCAATAGAATGAGCTCTTTCCACATCCTCTTAGGTTTGAATTTTTATCGCATACTGACCATCAATTTCAAGATGATACACAGTTCTTAATCTCAACTTTGTATCAAGATCATGCTGAATAATTCCCTAAAACCCTTAGGTAAACATCAGATCCCAACCAAATACAAGTTAAGGTAGTACTCCATGCCACCTTAACTCTTCCATAATATATATTCTAGAAACCAGATCCAAATAGAAATATTATTTCATAGAAACGAAGTGTGCTAAATTTTTAAGGTGATTGAATATGACCCATAATATCCTCAACATCAAAGATAAGTCATTACCTATAGGTTATTTGTACCTTTAATCATATATCTAAAAAATGTAAATTCATTCCTCCTCAGATAACTTTTTCACTAAAACACATACAAATCTAAAGGGTTGTATTTCCATAAATTTCTCTTAAAATATCCTTAATCTTGATAACCTATTATCATATAAAACATCAAAATATTTTTTAATTAATTTTAAAATATGATCATCATTACACTCATAAATTCATGATAGTATCCAAAAACGTAATTTAATCCTACATCAGGACATCCATAATTCCAAAAGTTAATTTAAAATTTTCCCTTGGATAATATCTTACCATATATAAAAAACTTCATTGAAATATTGGGTTCATCCTTATACTGATATAATATAAAATGTGATTTCATTATTTGATAATCCATGTAGAGTTATATAATCACATGAAATTTCACTAAATAGTGAACAACAATATTTACATAGGGCTCATTCATAAAAATAAAACAAGAAATTTCAAAATAAGGAGGGGAGTATAAGTGTTCCCTATTTATCATGATTCACTTCATCAATTTTGATTTTATAATATTTCCCTTTTTATTTTTATTAAGAGTTTACTATGTTTTATCGTCTTCAATAGTCATTATATTGGATAATTGATTCACATAATTACCAAAAAAAATTCATTTGAATCATTGGAGTGCGGGTGGTCACTTTTGTTGAGCTATCTCCATTAATTTCATTTATTGACTCTTCAAAGAAATTATATATTCTCTATCTAGATGGATAGGTTTACCACACTTGTAACGCTATCTTATACATTTTAATCACTCATCTGAGTGTTAATTCTAAATTTTTTTGAATATAGGTAATTGAAATTTCATTCTTCCATGTGATTTATTTTATTCCCCATGAGTCCTGAACATCCATTTCATATCAAAACCTTGTGAGTGTTAGGAATTAACAATTTTTTTCTACCATCACATTGAATGAATTATTATTAGCTAATAAAGTCAATTATTGACAACACCTTTTGAAGACATTGTTTTATACCACCAAATAATCGATCACTTTTTCATCATGGACTAATAATTAAACGAGATATGTACTATAAATGTCTTGTAAAATTATCTTTGAAGATGCCAATAGATTCACTATCCTTTTATTTTAACAAGTTAAATTCTTTCACCATAATTTTTTATTGCATACAAATAATTTACATACTAAAAAATATCCTCTCACATTCATCCCATTCCATGGATTCAGTTACCTCCTCTTGACTCATATTATTAATAAGGTTCCACCATTGATCTTACTCACCATCCAAACTATAGATAGGAAAAATGGATTTTTCATACTTAGAACACTTGAGAATGGAAAATATATTTTTTGGTGGTACTAATCCTCTGCCCAATGCCTATTTTATTAGTGGACCCATTAAAATTGGATGGACGTTTCCTCATGAGGGACTCAAAGAAATGATTTTTTCTCCTTTTCATGTTTGGATTTTTAGTATGACTCACATATTCATAAATTCAAGTGATCATTAAAATATGGTATAGTTTTCCAATTCCCATAATATTTAGTTTTTAAGCTTACAATACTTGTATTGTCCACTTCATTCAACATTAAAATGGTTCTTTCAATTTTGAACCATTGACTAAAAAAAGAAATCATTTTTTAAAAAACATTAATCATAGTTGAAAAAAAAAATCATGAAAAATCATTTATAGGATATCAAAATCATGAAACATTCTTTTCAGTTTATCGCCCTTTGAGATTAACCAAGGATATTAATGATCATTATTTAAATACTTTATGATGGTTCATGTAAAGTGTTTTTGAATTTCAAAACATATCCAACATGAGTTTCATACTAGGTGGGTAGCAAACCCCATTATCGTGTACCAGATGACGATCAAGTCTACCTCAGTGTGCCCTTTTCTAAGTTATGTCCCATAGGTACCTATATTACTGATCCACATACACTTTTAGTATGCAAATAGGGATCTAATTACTTGGAAACCACCCACTCTATCATTTAAAAAATTCCATGACATTTTTTATCCTTTGACTCATTTGTACTATTATTCTTAGTCATATATATATACTTATACTTTGATAAATCCCTACAGATATCACTAAATTTTTCTCTTCTAAGTTTCAAAATATTAATTAAAACTTGATTTGATACCAACTATAAAGTCCCAAAATTCACATACATAAACATCGCATATAAATAGAATAATATTCATTACATAACATAACAAACCACACTAGAATTGTTTACGTATAGTTCCTTTGGGAACATGTACACATAAATAATATGTCCATAAGTGTGTTAAATTATCTAAAACTATGTTCATACTAACTATAAACCTTCTAAAAATATAACACATAATACCTCTATTCATATCCTAGGAAAACGAAATATAAGGATGAGTGATCTAAGATTCTCAGTAAGGGTAAATAAGGGAAATAAGTAAACATAAATTTTTTATAAGTGTATGGAACATTAGAATAACATATGAAAATCATAGCCAACATATAAAAGTTAATAATCATGTGTCGTTAAATAAACATTGTGATTTCATAAGAAATAAATCCTAACAAAATCAAATAAAATGATCCAAGATATCATAACACCCACATAAGTCAGAGAATTGTGGCATACTTAAAATCGTAGAAAATCATTTACTTATTAGTAAAGAATAATTTATTAAAAAATCATACTGGAATGGGTTAACTCCCCAAACCATTTTAGTAGTCATAGTGCACTCCAAAAATATCATAGTGGACAATGTTCCTTACTGAACTAGGTTTACCCCCCTTCTAGCCCCATTTATCTCATGAGATATCAATATTTTCATAGTGAATTGGATGGAGATATAGCTCCCACCCATCTGCAGTTATAATTTAACTCTATTTCCTTGGTTCTAATCTAATCAACATCGCATAATTAAAATCCAACATACATGATACACAAGATCATAATAATTTGATTATATCAAAACCCATGAAGAGAAATGGGTTTCATAAATATTTTATCATAACATAAATTATGGAAAAGAAAAATGTTTTTTTATCATTTCATCATTTCATCATAAAATATCCCATGAAAAAATAATCATATTTAATATTCATTTTTTCATGGTATAACCCACAAAAGAGAAATAATTTTCAGAAAAATAATGTCATTATAAACATAAACCATTCAGTGAAAGATTAAAAAAGGTACCTTTTGTCATATCACCATTAATGAAAAAGTAATATCAAAGGATGTCATATTTGATAGAAAATGGTTTTGAAATATCACTTCCAACATTTCTTGAGGAAAATAGACTTTCCACTTTGAAAAACAGATTTTAAAACACAAAAAACTTTCAAAATCAAATTCTTATAAAATTACCATATAAAATTATTCATGAATCAGTAAAATAATTTCAGACATTTCCTGAGAAAAATATTCAATCTACATTGGAAAATACATTATAAAACATAAAAAAAATTAAAATACTTTTATTTAAAAATATTTAGGGATACCTATAAATGAGTCTCAAACTATTTTTCTGGTCATGATGGTGGAAAATTTTGTTTATTTATTACATGTTAATATAAATATTCCTTTAACATTTTTGGTAAAAAACAAATGGAAATTATTTTAAAATGACATGAATATTACATTAAAATTTTAAAAATTAAAATATGGGTAAAAAATTCATAAATAATCCAATTTTAAATATTCCATTTTCTTTATAATTTTCTTTATAAAACATGTATTTTGATGAAAAAGTATTTTTGACCAATGTGTGAAAAAAATTAATTTTCTTAAAAACTATTTCTCAATAATTTTAAGTTCTATATAGTGGGAATGTGGTGATATTATAGTAAAAAGATCATAAATATTAATTTTTGAAAAACAGATATTGATTTTAATATTAAAATGTCAAATTATTCCACCAAGGGAGACTTAATAAAAAATAGTCCCAAATAATAATGAGATTTTGAATTAAACCCTTACAACATTAGTGACATTTAAATCATAAGCCCTATAAAAGAAATAATAATAAAATAAAACTATAAATATCACGAAGATAAATATATTCATGATAAAACATATCAAAGTGTTAGTATATACTCAACATAAAGGAATAAGTGGTGAAGATGGCGTATATCACACAGAAGTAAATGTGAGATGAGAAACCTTTACCTTAAGTGATTAATTACTTCATAAACATATGATACTAGTGTATAATAAATATATTCTTATTATATATATATATATTATAAAATCATATCATATTTTATTTTGACCTTTTATTACCTATTTATTAACAGGTCTATCTTAAAAACACATTTCATGTAGTAACTGCTTTGTTTTTCTTGTATGTTTTGATATATTATTTTCAATAATCTTACTTTGATAATTTTTCAAACATATAAATAATTTTAAAAAACGTATAAATATCATATATATTAATTATATCATTATTTTTAGTAATCCTTAAAAGTTAGTTATAGAAAATGAAAAACATTGTTCAAAGATATGGTAGGTCGTACATTCGCATAAACGTTGTTTCTATATTCACAATGAATTTAAATAAAGAAATTTAAATAATATATTTCCATTAAATTAAAACTTCATTCATATATAACATATGTTCATTAAACCCAACATTATTACCATCAATGTAAAGAATGAATGAATCACATCACTTCGAGAGGTGGTAGTCCATTATATACACGAGCCGTATTATAATGTACCCACAGAATGAAAAGAAATATGGTATATGTGATAAAATAATAATAAAATATAATAATATTAAAAATTTAATATATAAAAATTTAATACTTCATTATATCTAGTCTTGAGTAGTGGTGATGGAAAATGAATAACATCGGTTCACGAGGTGACAGTCCTCCATACACACGAATGACAATTTCTTATCCCAATTGATGAAAATCAGAGAAGGATTTAAGTGATTTAATAAAAATAATAATATCTATGTATATTAAAGATATTGTGTTTATTATATACAAATGGTTTAATAATAATTGATGTGGGAGGAGGATAAAATAAAATAAAATTCCCAGTTATGGACTTTACATCTTCTTCAGGAAACATATTTTGTTTAGCACCAAATAGATTTATAGGTCACATTTCAAACCAAAATAAAGATTATATGATGATATCAAGGAATTAATTTAGTGATTTGGGTTGTTATTGTATGAACCAATAGTTTTTTAAGTGTGAAGAGAAGAGGAGAGGGGTGTCCTTTTAATAGTTAGGTGAGTGGAACACTTGTAATTTTTAAAAATGGAAAGGATTACCCAACTGTTTAACATGGCACAAGGATCCAAAATAGGAAATTATCTAACACTAGAGGTTATATGGTCTAAAAATTTTAATCTTATGGTTTTACATATATATATATATTCCATTTTACACTTTATCATTTTACTTTAACCCCCAGTAAACCCATTCTCACTTTAATAGTGAAAATTAATTTTTACAGCTTTTATGATTCATAAGGGTATAAAATTATGCTGAAAATATTATAAAATATAAATTATTAGGATTCAAAATATGGAATAATAATTTTCAAATAGCACTAACAGAAATGGTAAATTTTAATTTAAATATAATCCTATAGGTGCGATGAATAAGATATTTTCCAAAGAAAAAAGCTACAAAAGTTAAAAAATATTGTATATAAAACTTCAATATGAAATTGAATAAAATTGACTAATTTAGGTTAATTTAACTAATCTTACCTATATTAACATACTAAAATAAAATTTATCTTTTATATTCTTTGAATGAAAAGGTTTTTGTTTATTAAAACCTAGTATTTTTCATTATTTAATCTAAATTTTATATTTTCCAAAATGATAATAAGAAAACACCATGGTAATTTATTTATACAGATATCAAAATAAATTATTTTTTTTAAAATAAATTTTATAATAGTGTAATAAATTAATTATAAAATAAGTTCCCAACAGGAAACAAAACAACTTCTTTTTTAAATAAAGATTGTATGTGTAAAATCGGATTTGTCATTATCTCTTGTGTAAAAAACACATAAGATGAATGTTAAATTTTTTATTTAATATATATTATAACAATTTCAATATAATCAATACACAAAACAAATTTTATTAATTTTTTGAGGTAAAAATCATGTGTGCGCATACAAATAGCTTCACAGAAAAAGATTTCATTTGATATTATTTTCTAATTAATTGCAAAAAAACATGTGTAAACCATATATTTTCGTAATTTAGTTAATAATATTAATACCCACTATTTCAATGCCTATATGATAAATATCGTATTCAATAATAATATTTTAACAGTAGGTCATGTTTCATTTAAACTCATTGTTGTGTATAATGGAAAATACAATCAGAGTTACATGTAACAGAATATAAAATAAATGATGAATATAATGCATGTTAAACTCACTATTTCATGTAATTTATAATATATAAAAGATTAAATTTTTAAAAAAAATTAATATTTTACCAAATCTCAAGGTGTTATAATAATCCTCTTAATTCATCTTTATATTACTTTGATAAGGAATAACATGGTATTGTCTACATTATTATTTGGTTGATGAGTATATAAGCTATTATAGATCTTTATATGACAAATTAATGGCCTCTAGGAAACTAGAATTTTGAAAAGTAGGTATATGATCCTCATGCTAAGTCATTGTTGGAATATGGTGACCTATGCATTGGGGTAGAGAATGATTATGATACTAGTGCATGAAAATCTCCAATATATGATTATGATCTTCAATTTATTTATGAATATGAGCATGATGCTAAGAATATTCTAGTGTATATTAGTGAGCTTCAATGTCATCAGTGGGAATGTGATCATGCCTTTGGATGGTTGTCAAAATATATTGGTCAACCCTGACTTCAGTAGGGGTATAATCCTATTTCAAATATGTATTCCCTATGGGAAAAAGTCAACAGACCTCTATAATGGGATAAGGAATATGGGGATCTTCTTATATATCATATGAAGGATTCTGGTTTATTTATTCATTAGCCGGAATTGGAATATGATCTGAATCATTTGCCTTAGTAGTACACCACTATATTTTCCTACAGGGATATGATGATTTCCTCAAGTGATTTTAACACTAGATTAATGGGCCTAGATTATAGTGGGCTCGTAGGGCCAATCTGGGTTGGCCTTTGAAATATTCCCCTATCCATATTTAAAAGGAATATGTAGCTTTCTTAAGGTGATTTCCAAACTATTTATATGAAACTCAGTTAGAATGAGAATACGAGAGTAGTCCAATGCCTCACGCTTTATCAGAATATCCTGATAATCTTCTGGGATGGGAGTAAGAAAATTTACTTTCTTCAGAGTGTTTATCTCTTCATGATTATCATACTGGTATTCTATTTAAACAACATTTCTGATAATTTGTTTTATAATTTTTTTTTATTTCTTGACAACTAACATTTTTGTATAATAATATTTTTGTTATTTTGGAATTAGATCCAGAGCATCATAAATATCTTCGTAAGAATGTTGAAATTTTTTGAATGTTCAAACCCAAACATAAATGGGGAGAAATTTTTTTTTTACAAAATATTTTTTCTAGAATCATATGATCAGACTAAATATTACTGGAGGAAAAAAAATTTGTTTGCTGAATGTTTTTAGTAATCGCAATCAGGGAATTTTTTTTTGAGTAAATAAGTCATATTTTTGTTGAAGTGTTTTTAAATAAGATTATGAAGACATGAGTTAAAATGTTTTCATAATTTCAAGACTAAATATAAAGATTTTTTTTTTCTAATCATCGAGTTCTCAAAAATCATTAAAATGGTGATGATAAATGATTTTAAAGAAATGGATAAATAATATAGATTGAATCGGTTCCAATGATTAATAAAAAATTTCATTAGATTCAGAAGTACAAAAAATAGAAGATCAAATATAGAAGACAAAATTTGTAATGATTATGAAGTTTTAAGAAGTCAATGTTTCCAAGTGGGGAAAACCATGAATAATTTTCATCATTAAGTAAAAGTCATCATAATGGTATTTACATCATAATGGGAATTCAATCATAATAAGGATATCATCAGACTGACTCTGAGAAAGATTTTCAATCAAACTAACTTTGAGAAATAAAGTTTGATCATAATGATCTACCAAAGAAAGGAATATCATAATGAGATGAAGAGTAAGTAGATCATAATGAGATGAGAAAGAAACAAATTTTAATATGATGAGAAAGAAACAAATTGTAATGAACTGAGAAAGAAAAAAATTGTAATGAGATAAGAAAGAAAGATATCATAATGAGTTGAGAACTAAATAGATCACAATAAGATAAGAAAAAAATAGATCGTAATAAACTGAGAAAGAAATAGATCATAATGAGTTGAGAAATTAACAGATCTTAATGATATGATTACGAAGAAGTCTAAAAAAGATGATTCCATAAGCTTTATGAAGAGTTTAACTGGACAAAATTGAAATTTAATTATTAAAAAATCTCAACGATATCAAAGGAGGAATGATGATGTAAAAGTTTAATTTAAAATGTGATTTATTTTTAGAGTTTTTGAAATCAAAGAAAGTGGGGAATGTTTTAGACATTCCCACTCTTCCTTTTCTGGGTCTCTAATAAATAGATTATCGTATAATTTTTTTATTGGTAACTTTTATGCAAGCAGAAAATGTATAACATTTAAGATTACATGTGATATTAATTTTTATACTAATATTCCTAATGAAGATTAGATACATTAATGTTTTCTTAACCGAATAGTGGAATCATATTTAGAAATATCATACGAAGAATATCGTATTGATCATTTGAGTTGAGTTTGAGTTTTACATGTTGAGAATTTGATTATTATATTGAGTATCATATTAATTCAATCAGACTAAGGAGGAGTAGAGTGGGTTTTGGGGCAGATATTGTGATGTGTAGATTGACCAAGGAGAATCATATTGTCCTCATTGTATTGAGAAAATTGGATCCTGCCAAATCGAACTAAGGATTCAATCTGATCAATTATGGAGTAGTTTCTATTAAATCATTATTATTTTATACATAATTTTTTATAATAAAACATTGTAAACCGATAGGATTCAATATAATATTTCCTATCAGGATATATAATGTATTAAATTGAAGTTGTAAGAATTTTTAATCACTTCTTTATAATAGTGAATATTCATAGACCCATGGGAGTAGATATTGAAAGGATGTAGGTTCTCACACTCATATCAAACCTTATAAATCTCGTGTTCTTTACTTTCTTTCCTAATTTTTTATGTATGATTATTTTAAAAAATAAAACAATGGAATAAATATTAATATGTTCTAGTGGTTATGTTTTAAAAAGTATTGCAACTTATATAAACTGAAAAAGTAATTCAATCCCCCATCAATTGTTATATGATCCTTTAAAACATTAATTTGTATTAGAGTGAGGTTACATTGTTGAATCCATATCATGGAAAATATCATTTTCTATAGATATTAATGTTATTCCTATAATTTATGGAAAAAATTATTATGGATGGAAAAATAGGATGATTCTTTATCTCTTATCTCCTGTCCTGGAAGTTGTTGATGTTATTACTATGGGTTTTCTAGCTTTGGACAAAGATACTCCTATGAAATATGATGATAATAAAAATACACAAATATGATGGAAAGGCTATAAATTCAATACTAATTTCCTTATTAAAGAATGATTCTTATAAGGTGATGGGTATCCATGCATCAAAAATTATGTGGGACAACCTGGAAAGTATTTCCAAATTGAATACTAAATTGAAGGAAGAAAATATACAAATATGTAATATTAAGTATTAAGCCATTATAATAATAGATGAAAAAAATATTTAGGAATACTTCATCAGGGTAAATGAAATTTTGTGCAACATCATATGATTGGACGATATTCTAAAAGATTCTAAGACTATGATGAAACGTTTGAGAAACCTCTCAAATAGGTTTGATTCTAAAATTTCCACTATAGAAGATAAATATGATTTATCTCTGGATGAATTTAATAACGTTTATCATGATTATAAAATGATAAAATATCCAATTATTAAAAATTAGATGTAGAATGAAATATATTTTGAATATATTATAAGTATAAAAATCCAAGATGTTGAAGAATCTAATCCTTGGGAGTCAAATGATATGAAAGATAATGAGTTTAATTATAATATTATGTCTATTTTCTCTAAAAATATTAGAGGGGAAGAATAAAATATATAGGAATAATTATTCTCAAATGTTTTGAGTTTGGTTGAATTGGAAACTGATAAATTAATTTCTCCAAGAAGAATTTTGGTGAATGTCGATATGATTCTGATGGAAAACCTCGATGGAAGAAGTGGAAAAAATGATAAAGAAGAAAAGTCATTTAAAAAATACATAAAATTGATTTATAGAAATAAAATAAGTATATTGAGTATGAAATTAATATCAGGATCAAATAATAATTATAATTTTGAAGACAAATGTTTAAAAAAATTTAAAACCTTCATTGAAAAAGTTAAGAAAACAAAATATTCCTTAGATGCTGAAGAAGCTGGTGAAGAATCTTATAGAGAATATCAAATCATAACAAAACTTATTTCATGTCTTAAAAAAACTCTCAAGAAATAAATTAGAGTAATGAATAAATATTTTTGAAGATGTTCCTGATTGAAGAAAATATGTCATCAAACATGATGATGAATACATCCATTAGATCTTAAGTTATAAACTAAGAATTGTTTAACAAGGAATGATGATTGAGGATCTCAATAAGAAGTTATAATATAAGGTAGAAGGTTATAACAAGTTTAAATAAAAAATTCTTATGTCCAGAAATACAATGAGGAAGATGAATTAAAACATCAAAAAATCCTATTAAGTAAAATTTGAGAATTCTAAAGTTGCTAAGAAGGATCAAAAAACGAATTAGGTGAAATATTCACCCACAAAATTTAATTTTCCTTCTTTTTTTATAATATTTCAGGTTATTAAAATATTATTGGTAAATATTGTGTGGAAAAAGGATGTGATAAACCTATCACATCTACAAAATATAAAAACCCGCTCTGAATGAGATTTGGTCCAAGTACTGAGTATGATAGATTAGAAAGAAACAATAAACCTCAATATATTATCAATAGAAAAATATCTCATTTAAGTAGAAAATAAATATTTGGTCGTTATTTTTGGTGTTTTAGAATTATTGGTCATAGGGAATATAATTTTTGGCACAACTACTTTTTACATGGAATATAGTTTGAGAAAAGTGGATGAAATAGTGAAAGTAGAATGAGAAACATTCATAACGTACAGAATATTGAAAAAGTGAATTCTCGTGATGTTAAAAACATACCAACAAGAAATAAATTTGAATGTATAGAAGAATTTTATGGAATATGTGATAATTCTGGTCATCATGTCAAAACAATGTATGAAATTCATTCCAAAAAAATATTTTTACAATGGAAAATTAAAGGAAGCTGTAAAGAAGAAATGTGTCGAATGTTATTTTTTTACTGATATACACATAAAAGCAAGTAAATAAAGAAAAACCATGGATACTGAGAGTGGTTTTTAATCACACATGACTGGTGATTTAATATCTTGAAACATATTTAAAACCATTATGAAGTTTTTGATAACTTCGGTAATGATATTTTCTTGAAAATAAGAGGAAACAGAACAGTTTAGATTCAAGAAGAAAAGCTTAAATCTAAGGAAGTTTTATTTGTTGATAGGATAAAATATAACATGATTATTGTAAGACAACATTTTCATGGTGGAAGAGAATTATATTTTAGAAAATATTCTTGTATCATCAAAAGTGGTAAATATGTAAAAGTTATCACAAAAGGAGAAAGAACTAGTGGTGATTTTTTATAAATAGAAGTGTTTCATAACTCCTTTTACTTTAGTGTTGAAGATAAAAATAAGGTTTGGAACCAAATACATGTCCACCTTGGGTAAAAAAGCATGAAAAACATTCTATGTTTGATTTTGTCAATGAAATTCTAGAATTGAAAATAAGAGAACAATATTTTTTATTACATGTTAAAAATTACAAATGACTAATAAAATTCATAAGAGAGTTGAGATTCTGTCTATCATACTTATTGAACTTATTCAATCATATTTATTTTGGCCAATAATACATCAATCAAAAAAGGATATTTATACTTTATCACTTTTATTGATTATTTCACTCGTATAACAAACATCATGTTTATGAAACATGATTCAGTGTCCATTGAATGGTATATGTTTTTTATAAAAGAAGTTGAGAAATAAATGGGGGTTAATGTAAATTTTTTTGAGAAAATATAATTGAACTGAATTAACCAATAATGATTTTGAATCATACGTACGAAAATATGGTATCAAACATCAGTATAGTTCTCTCTATACTCCACAAAAAAAATTGAGTATGAGAGAGAACCAATATATGTTTGGTATAAATGGGAAGAATTATGTCTGTAAAATACAAAAATTAAATGTTTTAATGGAAAGAATATGATACTATTATTTTACATGTTCAAAATAGATGTTTGCTGAGACAGTAATCTAATATTACTTCTAATGAAATTTGGTTTCAGAAAAAACATTCATTTACGTAGTACAAAAAATTTGGAAGGCCATGTTTAATAAGAATAAAAAATATGTAATTAGGAATGTTTTATGAAAAAAGATAAGGAATGAAATTTATGGTTTGCTAACTAAATTTGGTATGTTATAAATGTTATAAAAAACATTGAAAAACATGGTCAACTCATATGATGTGACTGTAATTGAAAATCAATATTCCCAAACATAATTTGTTGAGAATGTTGACGAGGATAAACTGGGGATTTCCAACAATAGTGGAAGTAATTCACAACATCCTTATCAAGATTCAGAAAATTCATGTGACAAGGAAAGTTTATGTGGGAAATATAAGTTTAAATTTACTACTTTACAAAAATTTATTAAGTCTGAAAAAATTATTGGAAATCAGAAGGCTCCGGTTCAGACAAGAATAAAGTTTAGTTTATAAAATTAGACATCACTTATCTCAAAACATGAACTAGAATTATTTTTAGATGTTATTCAACATAAATAATGGGTGTATAATATGAATTAAGAGTTGTATTAGATTGAGGAATGTTAGAGGAAAAGATAAATTTAGAGGAATAGATAAATTGATGGGGATTTAGGTTTATATTGTTGTAAATAAAATTTGTCACCTAAGGATGGTATTCCTTCTTTCAAAAACATTACTTTATCCAGTAGTTTGGTGTCAGGACACTCTCTTTTGATAAAGGTTATGTCTTGATAAAAGTCAAAAAACATGTGTAGTTTACAAAAGTTGAGTCGTGAAAAAATTCAAAGAGTTGTAAAAGTTGTTAAGGATTGTTGTCAATAAATTAAAAGGGGGGATATTGATTAACCATTGTGATAAATTGTTTTAACAATGTTTTTTGTATTTGTTAACAACTATCACTTTTGTATTAGAATATTTCTGTTATTCATGAATAAGTTCCAGTCTATCATAATGAGATTTTTAATAATGTTGATATATTCTAAATGATTGAACCCAAACATAAAGGGTGAAGGTTTTATATTTATGAAATATTTTTTTGGACTCAAAGGATCATACTGAACATTAATAAAGGCAGAAATAACTAGTTTCTGAAAATTTTCCATTATCGTTATCTGAGAAAGAAAAAATTTACTATGTAAAGAAGTCATATTTTTTCTAAACAGTTTTGAAATATGATTGTGAGGACATGATTTATAATGTTTTCATACTTTCTAAACTAAATTAGATGATTATTTGTTGATCATGGAGTCCTAAAAAATCATGAAAACTGTAATTATAATATCTTTTGAAAAAATTGATGAATCATATTGATTTAATCGGTTCTAATGATCAAGAAAAATATTTCATTATATATATAAGTACTAGAGACAAAATATCAAATCCATAAGTTAGAAAGTGTGAAGTTTATGATTTTTGATGAAGTTTAAAGTTTCGATGTGGAGTCATCTTTGAATACATTCCATCATTATGTAAAAATCGTCATTATGGGAATTCCATTGTAATCAAGATTCCACTGAACTATCTTTGAGAAGGAGATTAGATCAGACTTACTCTTTGAAAGAAAGAAATATTTTTATGATCTGAGAAAAAAATTCAGATATTTATGAGTTGAGAAGGAAGAAGATTGTAATGATTTGAGAAAGAAATATATCACAATGAGCTAAGAAAGAAATGGATTGTAATAAGCTAATAAATAACTAGATTGTAATGAGATGAGAAAGAAACACATCATAATGAGATGAGATGGAAATATATCATAATGGGATGTGAACAAAATAGATTGTAATGAGCTAAGAAAGAAAAAAATTGTAATGAGATGAGAAAAAAAAGATCATAATGACTTGAGAATGTAATATACCATAATGATATGATTACGAGTGATACTAAAAAAATATTCTATATGTTTTATGAAGAGTTGAAGAAGTCAAACTTGGAATTCAATTTTTCAAAAATCTCAAAGAAATATATAGAGGAATAAAAAGGTCAAAGTTAAAGTTTATATTTGGATGTTTTTCAATGTTTTTGAAATCTAAAAAATGGGAAAAGTTTTCATGTTTACTTCTCTTTCTTTTCTAATTCACCTTGAAATACATTCTCATATCACTTGTTCATTGTAAAATTTTATGCAAGAGAAAAAGAGGGAATGCTAAATATTTTGAGTAAAAGATGTTTCTAGACTAAGATCTCTAAAAAAGACCAGACACCTAAATTTTTTGTTTACCAGATAAGGGAATCGTATTGAGAAAAATCATATTGAGATGATTTTATAGATAATTTTACCAGAGTATTATTTTGGTATATTGATAATGGCTTCTCATATTCATTCCATCGTATTGAGTCAATCAAATAGAAGAAGATTAGACTGAGTTTCTGAGTAATGTTTGAAAAGATAATATTGTGTAAGTTGAATCAATTGACCTCATCTTATTGAGATAATAAGATCTAACCTAATTAGAATGAGGATATGAATTGATCCATTGTGGATCTGTTAAAACAAAGACATTATTATTTTGGTTTGGATCATTTATTTTATAATTAAACATTATAAACTGATGGGAGTCAGTATACATTTTCCTATCATGAGATATGAAGTTGTCTAAAGGGATTTCACACAAGTTGTATTCGCTTATTCATAACAGTGAATTTCCATATACCCATGGGAGTGGCTATATAAGGGTTGTAGGTTTTGAAATTGAGGTTGAACCTTGTGAATGTTTTGTTCTTTACTTTTTTTCATACTTTTTCATGCACGAGTAATTAAAAAAATATGATAAGGAAAGAAATCATAACAATTTTTAGTGGTTATGTTTTCAAAAGTATTGAAACTTATAAAAATTTAACAAATTATTCCCCCCCCCCCCTCAGTTGTTATTAGATCCTTTAGAACTTCACTACTCTATCTATTATGATAGATGTATGTTTATGTCATTTAATCATCATCAGAATAAACTAGGGAATATCCTCTATCACTACCCAAACATATTGATACATTAGAAGTGTTTGCACAAGGATTTAAGCCTACTCAATCTCCATTTATATGATATTCTGGTAAAAATATTTTCTTTAATTGGAGATATATTTCCACTCATGACCTCCTCATTCCATCATAATATGTTTGTGGGGTTTATTCATGGAAGTTTGGATGGGTTCATTCCGTAGATTTGTTTCATGGATATGATGGAAGACTTGGTTTGAGTGAGCATGGATATGGGAACACTTACTAGTTTCTATTAGAATATGTTGATTGTATTTTTCAATGTAGGTGGGTATAAGAGCTCTCATTACCTATTAAAAATCTTGTCGCTCTGGGTGTGATCTCTATGGTTCTTAGATCTGAGTTCCTGAGGGGTGACATGTCATCTAACAAACATAACAAGAGACTAAGGGGAATCAATAAATTTATGATATTTCTAGGGTAGATATAATACTTTATCGGTGGTACTTACTACCCAATATATTTTTCCCATTATGTTGATGATATCTCCCATATATTGATATGTCACATAGTTTACCATTGTTTGGAGATGAAATGTTCCGTGCAGATTAACATCATGGGGTATGAACGTAGGTTCTTTTCAGTGTAAATTTATGCAATAAGTACATGGATTATATATTGTTTAATTTCTTACGGCTAGTAAATTCCTCATATAGTATAACATTATGTAGAATGGATGTTCATTATGTAGTTTAAAATCATGCAGTAAGGATACAGGTGTGAAATAACTTGTTAGGATGGAGGATTTTCTGATGAATCTAGTAAATCTCGTATTATTTTTTAATGAGATTTTTGATTTTATAAATATATCTAGAAATTATCTACTTGATTATATAGCCAATTCATAAAGAAATATAATCCTTCAAATGTGTTCCCTAAGAGCTAATGGTTAGAACAATATATGATATGTTAATTCATTGACCCCTCTATGAGTCTCTTACTCATTAGGAGCCTTAAAATGTTTTTATCTACTGTACATTCAAATTAAACAGTCAAATTTTTTGTCCTAAAGGAATATTCACTATTTCATCTAGTACTCAGATACAGTCTCCTATCACTAAGAGATAGGTGGCCCATTTTTTTCTATGAAACGTGTGTATTCTGTTAAAAGAGGTCACATGAATAGAGTGGGGAGTCAGATGTCAGTGGTTCCAATACCCCCTCATCTATCTAATTCTAAATCCATCCCTTGTTGTTAAAGAAACTCTCCTTTGTATTCTAGAGATGCCAGTGCTTGGGTTCATGATTTTCACAGCCTCACAACTCCACCTCGTTCAACATCCTAACTATTATTAGTTATATAAAATAATTTTCTATAATATATTCAAAATACATAATGACATGATTTTTTTGAGAGAGTATACCATTCCATGTCTGTCATAAAATGATGGATGATCATGATTATTTCCTTGTGTTCCCCGTTTTCTTCTATCGGCATGGCCACATGACTATATTTGGATCCTAGGATGTAGTGCCCGTATATTTTTCAATTTTGGGGTAAGTGATGAAGTATTGGGGGAGGGGGGAATAATGAAAATACTTCACAAAAATTACAGAACCCAATATATCCTTCAGAATCTGTGGAAAATACTATGGTCAGAGGGTATTTGAAGTACACCAGATGAGGAGATGTAATTATAGAAATTCCCTTAGCCTAGTTGGCTAGGTGTTTTGAACATATAGAATTGATCGGATTATTATGGTCTAGGGATAGGTAGAACAATGGGTGGATTTATCATTATTAGTTGGTAAATTATATAAAAATTCACCCACCCTTGTGGGTTTGGAAACAACACTATAATGAGAAAATAGATAGAACTGTTCTAATACATCATCTTTGGGAAAATATCCCAGGAGCATTCTGATAATTAATCCCCAACGACCCTTATTCTCTCACTAGAGTTGAGTGATTTTTTCTTCCACATAAATTACATATCATCCTTAAGGGACTAAATTGAAGAAGTCATGATGGACCCCTTTCCATTGTCAATGGTATGATGAGTGGATAATGGTGGGAGTCTTAATGTTGTCGCATGACACTAAATATATTGTTTTAATGGGCCTAGTAACTATCAAAATTCACATTAAAACACTAATATGGTTGATATTTACTTATATAGATGCATGAATGATACATTTTAGACCTTATTCAATGATGTTGAGCATAGAAAATGAGTCATCCTATAGGGGATTATGATATTTTAGAAATATACAGTCATCCCCATAGAGACTGTAATCACATATATCAAGTGTGAAGTTCATAGATTTAGATGACATAATGTTGATGGAGACATCATTGGGATTGTTCTCCACACCAAATTAGAATCTTTTTTTATGGGTTGATACCTAAAGTACCATTTTGTGGGATGGATCCAGTATTAGAGATGATACCAAGGTAAAAATGATAAAAATTCTCCCATACCTATCCTATAGGGTTTTCCTTAAGATTCCATAGTCACCAAGGATATATTATATACAACCTGAGTATCGTAGATTGTGATGATATGAGATTGATTCTAGGCCACAATTAGGACCTGCTGATGGGCCTCATATACTTTAGTAGTTGCAAGAATATAGGTCTCCTATAGAGTATTTCTTCATGGATTCCCCATGCATTATATCTTATTTTATCCCCGAATTTGGATGGTTGGGGTTGGTTCAACATCTTATGAAGCTCTCTCTAGAACTGGTGTAATATTTCGATGATGAGAAACAAATTGGATAATATCCCTCATGTGAATCTTTTTAGTGGTTGAGTTGATGTAGTGATTTTAAACGTCCACATCTATGTGTTGTTTCGATTGAGGGATAATCTCTTAAAGAGGATAAACATGGAAACATGAACCATCTTCATATATACATCATGTATTAGTAAATATCACCTATGGTGCTTTATCCAGTAGTGGATTTCATGAGATACCCCCAAATTCAGTATGGATCCATTTAAATGGTACTCTCAGTCCAAGACATGCACCAATTGGAACTGAAAGTGCTAATTTTGTGATAACGTACATCAAGGCCATAATGTTAATGTTTCCATGAAAATTGATGCAAATGATTAGTGTGTCGGCTGGTTTTTCACAACATCTATAGGTATTATATGGGCATTACCATCTTTTACAGTGTTCATTGATTCCTTTGCGCATTTGGCATCATGATTTGGGTTGTTTGGAATATCAAAATCTAGGAAGAGGAAATAATATGCATTATTTGTGTGGCATCATATATAAGTGTGAGTGTTCCATCAATTACATTCATAATTAATGAATTGAAAATTGTCTATTTTTTCATGGAAAGGATCAACATTGTGGAATGATTCGCATTGGGTTCACCTTTTTTTTCAAATCCATTGACCAGATTCTTGATTTCAATGAGATTAATACATTTTCACATTCAATCATTTTGCTAGTGTTTATCAATAGACCCACACCATTACCCCCACGTCCATAATGAGTTATGATCATTCTTTCCAAAGGAAGATAGTCTATAGGATTTATACCAAGGATTCCTATGAATTCAAATTGGTTGATAGGATGGCAGGTTGGGCTCATCACACCCTTTTGGGGGAATTATTTTCTATATCAGGGTAATTATATATATTTAATAAATGTTCATGAATTGATTCCCCTAATTAGATTAGGGTTCCCATGTCTCTTTTATTCTCCCTCCCTCTTCCTTTATACACCTAGGGTTTCGTTCACCGTCATTGTCCCTTCCCTCCCTCCTCTGATTCGGCCTTGAGTCGGCGTCCTCTGGAAAAGGATCGTCACCTATCATTTTGTGGGAATCCCTAGTGTGGGACACTCATTGGTGTATCTTTATCCTATGGCTTTTGACCTCGAATAGTTCATTGTTCCAACTGATGTCGAGGGTTCCGATGAGCTTCAATGGTTAGTGATGACGTTTTGGGCATGATGCATCACCATACAGGCAACCTATTGGGATGTTGCGGTGCATATGGTTTGGTTTTGTTCATGTTAAATCCTGGTAGGGTCAACATTGACAACTTGGTCTTGTACGTAGATGTGGATGGAAGATGTAGGACCACTTGGTGCTGATGGTATATTTTTCTCTCCATTTCACTTATGATCTCCCCTTCGGTCATCATTCATCACCGTTCTAGTGAGGTTTTGTGTTTTCTTTGTGTCCTCAATGCTCTTATTTCAAGGTTTCTAGTGGTTTCCCCCTACGGTGTTATTAGCGGTGGTAGTGAGCTTCTCGGATGGCTTAGTTCACATATAGTATTGATTCTTCTAATGATTGTCTCCTGATGGGATGTGGTGTTTAGTGTGCAGGCATTTCAAGGGGTGTGTTCTGGTGGCTATCGTCTAGTTTTTCTCATCCCGAGGTGGATCTTGTTTGATTTCAGACTCAAGAAATTTTTTGTCTATTTCATACCTTCAATGGTGGATCCCCTTAGGCACAACCTTTTTTCATTATACCTAGTTCAGTTCTCACTTTATCACAATGTTATTTTATATAAAAAATAAAAATCATAATTTCTGGATATATGTTCAGGAATTCATCAAAATCCCTGATATATGATTGGTTTCCCATATACTAATGAATTTATGAAGACTAGTTGTTGATGAGAAAAACTATATATATATTAGGTAATCCATTATTCTATTCTCTATTTATAATGATCTTCTTTATAGCCATATTTAGGAACACTTGAGTTTATCATCATCTAGGGAGGAAATTGGTGATTTTGGAATTCATATTGAACCTCCATGAGGAATCCAATGTATCTTGTGAGAATATGAATAAAGACAACATATATCATTACATTTTCATGCTATTAAAGGTATTAAAATATATTTTTTTGGGTGGGGATTACATATATAGATATACCTTGAAATAATTCATCAGGAATGTGGCCTCTCAAGTAGGGGGAGATTTAATTTGAATTTAATCATGATGGAAGACCATATTTGGGGCATCCACATCATACTGATGATACAATCATCATCGGTATTTGATCCATTGTGTATCATTATTGGTGTGAGAAACATGAGATATAGGATTGTTGGACACATTTCATGTGAGAAAATTTTTATAATTCTTACACAAAGAATTCATCTTGGAATTTTATTTCATGTCTCTAAGATAATAGGGTATAAAACTCGAGCCGTAGAAAAGAGTTGTACATATCATTTTTACAACTAGAATGAATGTCCTCGTAGTTCTGTTACGACCATACCAGGAAATATAAAATCATGTGAAACGGGATTTTATGATGGTATTTAATTATTAGATATAGAGCTATGGCCTTAGGAAGGCATCCAAAATATCATATTTTTAATAGTAATCAGAGTCCATATAGTTTTTTTTTATTCTGACCCACTGATGGGTGAGCACAGTTGATTAATTATCATGAGTATTATTACCCTAGAGTTAAAAAATACAAGAATAATTTAGGGACATAAAACATGTTGGATACCAATAGAGGGTTATCCTAGATGTATCATTTGATTTTGGGGAACATGATGTATAATGAATCCGAAAGGGACATCTCATCTTATGGTGCATGGGTGTATGGTCAGACTTACTGTGGAGTGGTGTCTCATTTCTAAACCCATTTCTCGTCTACTAACAAATAGGGATGGATGATAGACTCATAGGGTAATTTGGGTCCAATGAGAAAGAATAATTTGAATTTTGAGGTAATATATGTTGTTATATTCCCAAGACACACATTCATTTATTATCCTATGACTGGAAAAGAGACATGATGACCACGAAAGTTCTATTGAATATGATTATATTGAATGGGGTCAAATTTTTGGGCATGGAATTAATAGGGTTTTCTAAGTACATTACCCTAGTCTATTGTGGACACTCCCCATGTTAAGGGGTGCTCGACCAAATGTTCAAGCCCATGGGTTTCTATGGTTTGAGGGTAGTTGTCCAATGGTATTTTCCTTATAATTTTGATATGTCCGAGGGTGACTTCCTAGAATTCTTGACATGTATAATTGTGTCTTCCGAACAAGGTCAGCATATCTTAGGGCTCTCACCTGATCAAGAAGACATGTTGAAGTGGGTCTACAAGACAAGGATGACATGTCTGACGGTTTCTTCATGGATATCTTAACATTTATTATGGTGTATTATTGATATGTCATACATGTATTGGGGATCACAAGTGATAAAGTTGATATTTCAAAGGGATTTTGTTTTATTAAGCCAACATGTCTATGGACATTATCAGGATCAAACTGGAATGTCTAATTGATTTCAAATGATCAAGATGATATGCCTTAGGCCACATGAGGTAATTGTGAGATCAATGAGGAGTCATGGAATCATGTCAACTTTAAGGATTCATGCGACATGGTCTCGTGAACATGTATGGGATCACATGTATTGCAAAGGGAATAGGCATAGGGTTTCCAGATACATGTACAATAGTACCATGTCATGGAAACTGTCTATTAATTCATCGTTAAGGGGAAAATAACTCAAAAAAGTGGTTCACAAGCCTTTTCATGACCAAGGGTGTCTATCAATACCACATGGTGGCATCGTGACACCAGTGTGGAGTTGTGTGGTCTCTTGATTCCTTTGAATGAACTTTGGACAGTATGAGAAGGACACAAGAAAAAGTGTACATGATAAATGGTGAACATGTCAAGGGAGTTCAAGGCCAAGGTTTCTAAATTATTATACATAAATAGTTATAGTATTTTATAGTCAGATGCACCATAGGGAGGTCACATGAAGGAGTAAAAAGAATAATGAGCAGTCACTTGATCGTTTGTTCTCATGGGTTTTATGAAATCACCTGATATTTCATGATAGGATCTCATGATGGGGTCTCTTGATTTCCAAGATAATTTCTCCAATGGCAGTAGCATTCTCCCCATTCTATTACACTATATTTCTCTACCACTCTCTACCGAAAATTTTATTTTTTTATATCTCTACATTCACTACACTTTCACTATATAGAGTTCTAGAGGTTATATAGCAAATAACAACCAATATTATTCTTCTTTGTATAGTGATGGCGCAACATACACCATATTGAGGATGTTTGAATATTATAATCAAGGTACTGAATCTCTCAGTATTCCGCATGATTATTATTAAAATAGACAGTTTGGTTTCATTTGTTTTTATTATATCAACATGAGATGCTTGTGAAAGCTGGTGGAAAAAATGGGTAATGTTTGTGAGAAGAGAAATTTTTTTAAGGATGATAAATTTTATAAAAAAATATCTAGACCTAGTATTTTTATGAACTATTTAAATGAAGAAATGTATGATAGTTCTTTTACAAAATGAAAATGTCGTATGTTGTTTTTCAATGTTATTGTTTTCATGAATTTTATCATAGACTATGATGAAGGAAGAGTTTGATGCTTCCAAGAACACTTTACTATAAAAAAATTCAACTATAGTTTCCAAAATAGATATAATGAATGAAATTTGTGGTTTTAGTTTGTACATTTATGTACAATATTATAAAATTATAATAGATAAGTGAAATAAAACTCTAGAATAACATAACAAGATAAAAATTTGTGGGGGTGTACTTGTAAAAAAAGTTGTCTATAGTATAGATTTTAATAAGGATTTACAAAGGGTAAAGTAGTGAATATTTTTTCAAAAGATAATCCATAGGTCATACAATTTGTGGGCAGGGATGAAGAAATATGAAAAATAGTCCAGACATAATTTCTGTAAGAAGGTTTTTATATTACCATCAGATATACCAAACACAGATCTTCGAATGAAACATATAAAACAAACATGCGTTTGTGCGATTGTGAAATATGAAGGAAGTATTTGGGAAAAATACCAAGGGGTATAAGTTTTAATTTGAGTGTGGATAAAATGTGAAAACTAAATACCCATAGGATGATTAGACATAGAATTCTAGACAGATGTAATCGGATGGAGAAAAGATAAGAAGTCCATGTTGGCTATATGATGTTGAGAATTTATAAAACGATGTGATAAAGGAAATTCAGTTGATTGAGTCCATAGAGTGAAGGTTCATTAGTTGGAAAGTCATTCGATGAACCTCCAAGATTTCATTGTAAAAATATTTTCAGGGAAATTAAACATACTGTGTATATAGAGAATGAGCGAGTATAAAGTTGAAATGGTTTTTATAAAACACAAAGGAAACTCTAATGATCTATCTAATGAATATTTATCATATACATAAATTGGATAATTGTGTAGGCTATCTAATAATAAATGGGTGTATAAATTTTGAGATTGAGTTCAGTGGGATCGTATAAACTATCATTGGGTAGAAGCTAAGTATGATGATCCGCCACTTGAAGGTATGCTGAGCATAATAATAGAAGGTTCCATAACAAAAGGAAATTGGTAGACGGTTCTTTGTATGATGAATGTTTTTTAATTCATCAGATAAATTATGTAAAGAATGTATGATCTGATAATGATATCCAGATAGACAAACATCTGCCAGATAAATTCTATGGAGCTTTGTATAAACATTATAGAGTCCATAAATATATTGAATCTAGAGTTGGCCATTCAATGTTTTTTCTCTTTATGATACTGATAATGTCTGATGAAGTTCATTATATGACAAATCTTATCTTTATTACACACTTAAACATTATTTATTACATAAACTCTTCAATTGATACAATAAGAAAGATCAAGATGTCTAGTGTCTTTGGGGATTAGGAACATTACATAACGACTTAAAACATGAATCACAACATATTTATTGAAAACAACCTTTACATGACTACTAATTTCTGTCGTACATAACATGTCATGGGATAACATTAGGACATTCATTATAATAGGGTGACCAATAAATCCTAGTAATGGAGTAAAGAATGCATAACATGAGAATACAATACATGTTAGGCAAAAGGCATATCAATAGATCATAACAGAAATATGAACATAATGTCATGATAAAGCATGATAATCACAACATGAACATGTGGAAAAAACACTTAACATGGTATTAGCATGATACAAGTCTCACTGCACATTGAGCATGAGTAAACCCTCATTTCTATGAAATTATCATGAGTAAAACATCATTGCACTTGACGTATCATGATACTAATCTTTACCCAAAAATTAGACTGTCTCAAAAAATTTTAAAAAATTCACCATTGGATAATTTTGACATCCGGATTCCAAAAATAATATTAATTTAATCCAAATAATTTTCTATATATTATAAAATTCACTTTTAAAATAAAAAACTGACATTTATAAAAAAATCAAGGGTTTTTACAAAAACAACTTTCAAACCATAATAATAATTACAATTATATTGAAAAAAGTTATACGATAATTTATACATAATAAAAATTAATTGAAATTTTAATAATATTTTATTAAAATATTATTAAATCAAAAATACATTATTTTATCAAAATATAATTCTTAGTTTAATACTAACTAAAAATACTATTTGTTCTCTTAAAAACTATTTACAAAGTCACAATAATAAAATGAATGTATATTTTTTATTATATAAAAAAATAATGCACCTAATCATAGTGTTAAGGCCTTGTTACATAACCCCTTATAACACCCTCATACGACCAAAGGGTAAGGTGTGTGATGGTGATTGACTCATGGGGTGGCTCGGATAACAATGCTTAGGAGGTAATCTATATCAAATTCCAATTCTCTTGTAGGCGGTTCTGCTCGAGCTTAACATCCTGAATCTCGACCTGGGATTGGTCAAGAGCAATGCCCAATGATGCTACCTCCTTTATGAGATCAAACAAATGGGCTTCGTATGGAAAAATTCTACTAGATGAGGCCATCACTTCCTTTGTCTGAGTAAATTGGATTTGTTAAAGCCATATATGCATAATAATCATGTGATCACTGTTCAACAGCTATATTAGCAATGGAAAAAATTCTTATTTGTATTTTGATATAAAAAAACATAAAACCAAGAAATTTAATATGTTGTATAACCTTCTTACATAATAGTACATGTAATTATATCAAGATGAATTTTCATTAGAAAGATTTTGGGTCGTTACAATATTCCCCACTTATGAAATTTTGCCCTTGAAATTTTCATTCCCCACACTAAAATAGATGTGTGTAACTCGACTTCATCATTTCCTCTGATTCCCACATTATCTCTTCAAAATTGTGGTTTCGTCACAATACCTTGATGAGGCGCATTGTCTTATTTCATAGAACTTTTTCTCTATAATATAATATCTTCACTTGTTGCTCCTCATAGGAAAGATCATCCTCTATCTATAATACCTCTTAATAAAGTATATGTGAAGGGTATGGTATGTACTTCATTAATAAGAATACAAGAAAGACATCATGTACTTTGTCCATTGTGGGTGGAAGTGCACGTAGATAGGCCACAACCCCGAAATGATCAAGTTTAATAAAGGGGTCAATGTACCAAGGACTTATCTTCACCTTATTTCCAAACCACATGAACATCTCCCACAATAATATGTGTAGAAATAAAATGTCTCCAACTTTTAACTCAATGTCTCGTCGACAGTTATTTGAATTACTCTTCTCTCAACTTTGGGTTACCTTAATATGCTGTTGAATGGTTTTTACCTTCTCCACCATTTGTTTGACCATTTTAGGTTCTACCAACTTACCCTCATTGACTTCATCCTAACACGTCGGTGTTCTGCACCTCTTCCCATAAGGGTTTTTATATAGTGCCATCTAGATGCTCAAGTGAAAATTGTTATTGTAGGAGAATTCAACCAACGGAATATGTTGGTCCCATCCTTATTTGAAGTTTATAAATCATGATCTTAACATATCTTCTAGTGTCAGAATTGTTTTCTCAGTTTGGCCATCATTTTGAGGATGATAGGCCGTACTGATGTTCAGTTTAGTTCTTAGATCATGTTGGTGACTTTTCCAGAACTTTGAGGTGAACCTCTGATCATGATCAGATATAATAGATAGTGGTACTCTGTGAATCCTTACCTCATATATGATGTAAATCTGTTCAATTTGATCTAATGAGAAGTCCTCTCGAATTGCGATAAAGTGAGTTGTCTTCGTAAGATGATCCAAAATGACCCATATAGCATTGTAATCTCTAGATTTCCTTGGAAGTCCAGTGACAATGCCCATGGTAATCTTCTCCCACATCCATGTTAGTATGGGTAGTGGTTGCATCATCCCGTTAGACTTTTTCCTCTCATCCTTTTCTTGCTGACATACCATGCACTTATATATATGTATTTAGTATTCTTATTTTCCATATTTTCACACCAAATGTTTTCATGGATATCCCAATTCATTTTTCTGCTCCTGGGGCGAATAGAAAAGGTCAAGCTATGTGGGTCATTAAAAAGTTCCTTCTTTTTCTCTGGATCAGATGGAACATATAATCATGACCCAAACATCACAATTTTATCCTTTTCAACCATAAACTATGATTATTTTTAATTTCTAATAGCTTCCACCCTTTTCAAAATTTCCACATACATTAATTGAGGATCCTTAATTATCTCGAAGAGGGATGGTTGAGAAATCATTTGGGAAAGGATTGATGATGTTCCACCCTTAATGATTCCCATGTCCATCCTCTACAAATCTATAATGATTTGATCCTTTTCAATTCCTGTCATTGATAAAGATGTATGATCATTTCTACTTAGAGAATTTTCCACCTTGTTTTCCTTAGTGGGAAGGTAGTGGAGTGAGTAGTCATAATCCATGATGAGTTCTATCCATATTCATTGGCGCATATTAATCTTTTTTTTGAATATATATTTTAGGCAATTATGATCATTATATATCTCACACTTCTCCCCATATAGACAATTCCTCCAGATTTTAAATGCAAAGATCATGGCCGCCAACTCTAGATCATGCGTTAGATTGTTTTGCTCATGCATTTTCAGCTGCATTGAGGAATATGATATCACTTTATCATTATGCATCAACAAACAACCCAGGACATTCTTCGAAGCATCACTAAATACCAGAAATAGTTCTCCACTTGTGGGTATTGTGTGCACGGGTGTAGTGATAAGACTCATTTTCCACTCCTTGAAGCTCTCTTTGAATTCATCACTCCAAGAAAACATTATTTCCTTCCGAGTTTGCATGGTAAGAGTGTTGAGAAATCATGAGGAATTTCTCAAAAATCGGTAATAATATCCAGCTGACCCTAAGAAGCTCTGAATATCTGATACTGATGCTGGCCTCTGTCATCCCTCAATTCCAGTGTCTTAGAGGGATCCATAGATATCCCATTGCTTTTGATGATATGACCCAAGAATGAGACCTCCTTCATCTAGAACTCAAAATTTCTGTACTTTTCATAAAAATTATTCTTTGTCAAGGTCTTAAGTGCAATGCTTAGATACATCTCATGTTCCACGTTGGTTTTGGTGTATATTAGAGTATCATCTATAAAGACAACAAAAAATTTGTCAAGGAAATAAATAAAGACTCTATTAATAAAGTCCATGAAGATTTATAGATAATTACTGATTCCAAAAGGAATTACTAAGAATTCATAATGCCCATATCTTATATAAAAAGCAGTCTTGGGGATATCCTCCTTCACCATTACTTGATAATATCCCGACCACATATCTACCTTGAAATAGTATTTTGCTCCACGTAGTTGATTGAACAAGTCATCAATTCATGGAATAAGATACTTGTTCTTTATAATAATTTTCTAGCTCAAGATAATCAATGAAAAGGCGCATTGAACCATCCTTATTCATGATGGAGGTGACTGGTGATCTCCATGGTGAAGCACTTGGGTGTATAAACCCTTTATCCAAATTATCATTTAGTTGTTTCTTCAGCTCCACAACAGCCTTTATATATGGTGTCTTGGGTATTGGCAACATCCCAAGTATAAATTCAATTGATAATTCAAAAACTCATCTAGGAGGAACACTAGGCAATTCATCATGAAACACTTATGCAAATTCTCTGAAAAGAGGAATGTCTTGAAGGATGGTTTTTTCCTTAGTCTTAATCAAAAGAGAAAAATACGTGAGCTCATAGGGAAATAATATCAACACTTGATATGATGGTTCTAAAGAAGATTCATCATCCTCCTTGCACATGTATATAATCGGGGGTCAATTATCTATATTGAGAGTGATTTCCCACTCATGGAAATTTATGTGGGCACTATATAGGGAAAGAAAATCTATGCCAAGAATTGCATCAAATTCCACCAGAGGGGGTATGAAGAGGTTCTCCTGGAAGTGAAATCCACAAATTATGATAGGGGGGACTTATATTCATGGGATACACTGATTTCCCCATTTTATATACTCACCAACATCTTTTCTGCAATGATTTTCAGTTGTGATGGAATTATTATACTAAACATTTCAGATATAAAAGCATTCATATAACCATAATATAAATGTCCCTTTTCTATTCATGAATGAATAACTAGCGTACCTGTCACCACTTCCTTATCGGGGTTCACTTCGGCGAGAGTGATGGAAAAATCTCACCCTTACTTCCATGAAGATTATTGTTTGTGTCCGAAAACCCTTGGATTATAGCATAAATTTTCAAGTTTCCATTGTTTATTGCAGTTGATTCCATGAACAACACATTGAGGTTCAAATAGAACATTCATCTCCTCTGTTGCAGTGATGGGTTTATCTTGTTGGTAGTTAATGTCTAGGTTCCCTTATCTTCCACACCTAAAGCATTTCCTAGACCCCTTCAGAAAATTTCCACTGTGCTTCTTCCCACACCTTTGGTAAGTTGGGTTTTGGGTTTTTTAGCACCGTTGGAATTATCCAGTGGACTACCAGATCAAAATCCACCTTACGCTTCGTATCCCCATGATACCCCTAAGATTCATCTATCTCCACATCGAACTTGAGGGAATATCAGACAATTTACACACACATGTCGAAGTCATGGATCTTCAGGTCTTTCCATAGGTTAGGTTTCGGCCCACCAAAGAAGTGGCCAACCTTGCATTTGGGGGTAATGAAAAATCTGGAGATGTATCATGCAACCCTTGTGAATTTTTCCTCATATGATCTGATGGATTATTCATATTTTTTATTGAGGAAAAGGAATTCCCATTCCATCTTAAGCTGGAGGGTGCTATGAAAATATTTATTCAAAAACATTTTTTGGAAGTCCTTCCAGTCCAATGCCTTAATCTCCTCCTCAATGTTTTTATTTTTGATCAATGTCCACCATTTATTGAATTCTCCATCCATATGATAAGAATACAAAAGAACCTTATCTTGTATGGAACATTGAAGGATAGAGAAGATCCCTTCAATGGAGTTGATCTATTGTCCCACGATTGAGGGATTAGATGATATATTAAAATTATGAGGCCTTTTCACCATGAACCTCTCGATAGGGACTTTTTTTTCTTGGGTGGGGGGGGGTTGAATTTTCTTCTTAACCCATGATTCTATTAAAAAAGTCAGTTAACTGAGTGATTATCATGACAAAATCCGTGATTATGGCACACATAAGATTAGGCATCTCATTGGAAGAGTCGTCAAATTGTTCTTCACATTAGTTTTAAGCTCGATTCCTTCTATTACCAACCATTGGCTAAAATAAAAGGACTCTTTGGGGTAAGACATAATTGGAAATCCAAGGACAAAATAGATAACGTATAAATAACTTTTATTTCATGAACCTGTGAATCAATAGGCTTTAATCTATGTTATCCATGATCTACTTCCCAACATTTATTCTTAGGGAAATGTTTTCCCTTAACAATGGTTCATACAAATATTTTGAATTTAATGAAGCATATCCCCCATTAGTGTCATAACAAAGAGTGTAGTAATGCATGTTGTCATGTACCATGATACCTCAAGTTAAGCCCAAAACTCATTGTCAGAGTTTTTACTCCTAGGTGCATCTGTTCCAAATCCACCTCTACTTTCTCATATCCAAACAGGGATGTTTTTTTATAAAAAAGAAACTCAATACACCCCAAAATTTAGGGGTGTTTTTATTATACTTAGTCTTGTCTCTAAGGATTCACTAGGGTTTTCTAATCCTAATACCAAAAATATCTAAAACTATCCTCTGATGCCAACTATAACAACCCAATCCATTATTACACACATAAACATGATTTATTACATAAAATATTCAATTTATAAAAAATGGAATATAGATAGGTCTGATGTCTTTGGGGATTAGGAACATTACATAACTATTGAAAACATGAAACACAATATCTTTCTTAAAAAATTCATTTACATGACCACTATATTCCCACAAACATACCATGTCATGGGATAACCTGAGGACCTGCATAAGAAAAGGGTGAGCTATAAAGCCCAGTAAGGGAGTAAAAAAGGAATAACATGAAGAATAAATTACTAGTTATGAAATAGGTATGTCAACATAGCATAAAAGAAACATTAACATAAAGGCATGATAAAACATGATTATCTCCACATGGAAATATAGAAACAACACTTAACAAGGTATTATTATGATCCAAGAATCATTTCACATAGATTATTAGTAAACCCCCATTGCTCTTGAATTAGCATGAGTAATCCCTCATTGCACAAGATTTATCATGATACTAATCTTTACCAAAAAAATCAATTGTCTCCAAAAATTATGAAATATTCTCCATTATGTAATTTTGACATCCTGATTCCCAAATTATTATTAATTTTATCCAAATTATTTTCTAAATAATTGAATTTCCAGATTTAAAATAAAAACCAACATTTATCAAAAATTCAAGAGTTCTGACAAAAAAACTTTCTATCCTTAATAAAAAACAATTTTATTCATAAAAATTATACGATCATTTATAATTCATAAAAAGTAATTATATAATAATAATATTTAATAAAAATATTATATATATTCAAAAATCCATTAATTTATCAAAATATAGTTCATAGTTGAATATTAACTAAAAATACTATTTGTGATTTAAATTCTCTTTAAAAAGTAATAATAATAATAATAATGTATATTCATTATTATATACAAAAATAATACACATAATTATAGTGATAAGGTCTTGTTACATAACCCCTTATAAAACCCACATAAGACAGAAGGGTAAGGTGTGCGATGGTGACAGAATCTTTAGGTGGCTAGTATAACATCGCTTGGGTGATAATCTCTATCGACTTCCACTTCTCCTATAGTAAGTTCTTATCAATCATAACATGTTGAAACTCAACTTGGGAATGGTCAAGAGAGAAGCTCAATGGTGCTACCACTTTTTAGAGCTTCGAAAAATGTGATTTTTATGTAGAAATTCTACTTGATGAGGCCATCACTTCCTCTGTCTGACTAAATTGGACCTGTTGAAGCCTTATATCCATACTAATCATTTGATCACTATTCAATGACTATATTATCAATGGTTAAAATTATTGATGTAATTTTGAAATCCTAAACCATAAAACGAAGGATGTGAATATGTTATATAACAATATTAAATAATAGGACATTTAATTAGATCACATTGAATTTCAACTAATAAATGTTCAGGTCATTACATATTAATAGTGATTTTATGGAACTTCGAAGAATATTTTGGATAATTGAGAGTTCATGAAGATTATGGAGTATTAAAGAATATTCTATAAAAATTGAGATGAATCCTATGAAATTCAAATTTCTAGTAATTTCATAATTATATTTTAGTGAGTGGGATATTGAAATAAAGTTCTTACCAATTCTACTTTGGGTGAAATTATATGAGGGGATGAAAAAATTACAAATTTATTTTTCACAATTCACACACAAAAAATATAACAATGTGAAGTTTTCATGATAGGCTAAGTTTCCATCTAATTAGGTTCATGTTGAGAAAAACAGATGGAGATCCATCAGAAGAAGGAACCATGATCAATGTTATATCAATGGAGAATAAGTAGTTATTTTTGTTGAGTTTCTACTCATTCATAGAATTAAATTAAAAATGAAAGAATTTTACACCGGATAGAGTTTTAATGGATAGAGTTCTATTATACATAGATATCGGATAGAGCTATTGTGAACAAAGAATGTGTTAATGAATTGTATGTAGAAGCATCAGACAGAGAGCATCAGATGAATGTTTCCAAAAAGTGGACAAAAAAATAAACACCGGATGATGGACATTTTTATTGAAGTTTACGAAAACAAAGATTGAGTATATTTAGTTATACCATAGATATAAGGTATATTTGCGACCAATTTTCTCTTAAGAGGGGTGATGAAGAACATGGATAATTTTACAAAGGGGAATTTGATCCAACTTTCTTATGGAGGAAGTAATGAACATTATGAATTGAATCCTAAAATAATAAGAAGTTAATAGCTTATAGTTGGTGCGTATAACCAGTAGCATAAAAGGCATGTTCTCCAGGGAGTAAAACTGGCAGTGGATGAAGTGGATATAAAATGGCTAGATGTGGAGTAAAACAACTATATTAGAAGACTTGAACACTGGGGTGATAAACTATTCACTTATTGGTCCATTGTATTAATGAAATAAATTTAGTAAAAGAATTCAAGTGAGTGGGGATATAAAACATGTTAATAAGTAAGAATATATACTAAACATTGTAAATATTGTGTGCCTCTACCTCATTATATTTGGTTCATATGAATAGTGAGGTTTATATTTATACATGCTTAGATTGTAACAATATCTATATTTCAGATGATAAGAAATTTTTTTATGGTGTTAAGAAAAATTATTATAAAATAAAATGTGATAATAAATTCAACACCACCCCCATATGGTGATCACATACATTAATCTCTAGGGATCATCAATTGGTATTAGATCATAGGTTACAGCTAAAATATACAATTCTATGTGTGGAAAATATTAATTTCTAAAAAAATGGGTGAGTTACTTTTTTATATGGTAGAAACTATAATAGTTTTAAGAATATGATTTTAACATATCTTCTATCTTGTGTCCTTGAAGTTAGATATACAACATCATTGGGATTTCCTCCCAATAATGATGTTTCAATAATAAGAATTGATAAGAGAAATTTAGAAACTGATGGATAAGATCTGAAATCAATATTGATGAATTGAATAAGAATTGTTTATAATAATATAATGGTGATCCCAATAGCAATAAAAATTTAGTATAATTTTAAAAATAACTATGAAGGAAATGAGAAAGTTAAGGAATTAAAGTTACACAATTGGAGAATTTTTTTTGGATATATTAATATGGCTAATGAAGAAAGTGCTTATGAAAATATTACTAGAGTTAATTTTATAATTATTAACATCTTGGGATTTTTTGGGAATTTGTAATATTCTACTATTTTTTAAAAAAATATTTAGAATCATTATATGTAGATTTTATTCCAAATTATATACTTTAGAAGATGATGAATATTTATCTCTAGATGAATATTAGAACATTTTCAGGGAATATGAGATGTGAAAATAAAATTTTTCAAGAAAATTGTTGATAATGAAATAATCATTAATGTTTTTTTAAAAAGAAAAATTAGAAATAAGAAAGATAAATTATAATAATCAATTCATAGGTGAATAAAAAAGCAGAGGATATCAATACTTTAATTTCTCTTTTATCCAAGAAATATAAAAGTGGAGATAGGAAAGGAAAAGATAAACATTATGTCAATTGTTGGAATAGTAATTATAAAGGCCATTTTGCACAAAATTATAAAATTATTAAATATGAATAATCCTAGTCACAAAAAGATGAAAAGAAATATCAGAAAAATTTATTGAAGAAATATAAAGAAATATTTCCTTATAATAAAAATAAGAGTTATTTGAGTGTAGTAAAGAAAGATGAATCTTCATCTAATGATGACTCTTTTTTTAATCCCAAATTCATTAATCCATCTTGAAATTAAAGTTCTTAATCAATTAATTCTGATGATGATGATCATTTAAAAGAAGTGATATTTTTCTAAAATAGAGTTTAGAAGAAAAACATGTGTAAAATTCATGACTCAAAAGATAATAAAATACGTTAAATAAATAATTTAGGTAATTAACATTATAGAATAGTGATTCAATCAAAAAAGTGGTGATAAAACATAATTTTATTAGAGCATAAAAAATTATAATTGGAGAGATTGAGATAAAAATGAATGTTTATGATGAAAAATAAGCCAGTGATGAGAATTTCAAAATAGTGGAAACTACACTTGTTGAAGAAAGTTTGTAATTTCCTGAACTTCTCATTCATATATATTATATCTTAATAGATGAATATTCATTACATAAAATAACGATTTTTGGTAGAATCGTATATATATATATTGACTTTGGGAATATGGATTTGTTAATAATTGGTTCATAGTTGAACTAAATCATCACCATCTATGTTCTTTATAACTAGAACCCATTTTATACATATCATACTTATAACCTTTCTTCGTAACCTTGGGAAAATAAATATAATAAAGGGTGTGATAAAATGATCAATAAGGGTAAATAAAGGATATATCAACATAACACGATAGTAAGGGTGTGATAACAAGAGAATAAAATTTGAAAACTATATCCTACATATCATAGATCATAAACATGATTTGTGGAATAAATCATGGAATTTCATAAGACATGAATAATAATGCAATCAAATAACATGATCCATGAGAGAATAAAATTATCATAACACATATATTTTTGGAAAATACATAAGCATATAAAATCATTTTCTTAGTAATAATGGCTCACTTCCAAACTTGTCATTGTGGAATGGGTTCACTTCTCAAACCATCATGGTATTAAAGGTTCAATCCCAAGATAGTCACATTATAAAAACCCCCATATAGAATTGGGATCACCTTATTCCTGTCTTGTTTATCTAATGAAACATCAATATTTATCCAATTCATTGGAAAGAGATTTAGATAACACCAGTCAAATAATGAAAATACTACATATGTATTCCAAAAAATCATAAAACATTCATAATATTAGAACCCATGAAAATAAATGGGTTTCATAAAACATTCATCATTTCATTATAGCATAACCCTTGAAAAACGAATTGGTTTCATAAATATCATGTCATCATTAACATAAACATCCATAGAAAACAAATAATTGAATCCTTGGGTCATATGACTAGTAAATTTTATTTAACATCAAATTATTTTATCTTATATGGAAAATTATTTTGAAAGATCACATGGAACATATAATAAAGAAAATATCCTTTCCACATTAAAATAATTATTTACAAAATAAAAATTTCACAAATTTTAAATGAAGAATTATCTTTAATCATAACCTTGGAAAATTATAATTTATGATTTAAATAATTTATTTATCATGATATTAAGAAATACCATTCATTTTATACACATCAAAAAAATTCATTTGTCATTTTTAGTAAAAATTAAAAAGTGTTTCATTCTAAAAACGATAAGAATATTAATTTTAAACCATTTTTTAAAAATTAAAACAAGGGTAAAAATAAATTTTAAACATTATAGATAAATATTTAAAACATTATCAAAAATATATTTAGAAAAAAATATGTAGAATAAAAAATGGCTTTTTCGATCGAAGAGGGAAATGAAGTAAAATTTTCTTTAAAAACATGCTTTTGGAATCTTTAGTACATAAATGGAGGAGAATAATGGGAAAATATAATTTTCAAAAATAACTATAGGAGAATAAATTTAATTTTTTTTAGAGCTAGACCATAATATTTCATGATTGTAATCATAATCATAAACAATCCTAATAAAAAATGTGATTTTAAGATAAATACATTACCACATTGGAATATTTTGAAACATATGACCCGTGAAAGAAATAACATTAAAGGGATATTTATATCCCATAATTTTTATTATAATAAAAAATAATAAATTCATGGGTATTATATACACCATATAAAATTAACATGTTTTGTATAGTTTATATTCCACATAGAAATAAAAGTGATATGAAAATCTCGAACATTAAGTCTCTAATACAATCATAAATGATCGATCCTTATTTATAATAAATACAGTTTTATTATAAATATATAAAATAACAACACTCATATTTATGATACCATATATTATTTACTTAGTACCATTTCTTACCCATTTATTTTCAATTACTTGTTAAATTCATGTTGTGGATAATAACTGTTTTATTATTCATGTTTGTTTGGATTCAGTATTATCAGTACTTTTACTTTGACCAGGGTTCCATTATGTCCAAAATTTTAAAAAATATATAATTAACATATATATTTATTATATATAGATATTAATCCATAAAATATAGATATAGAAAATTAATTTCACCATTCAAAGAGACAATAGGTCATACGTACGCATAAATGTTGTTTTCTTTCCCTCAACCAATGAAATGAATGAAAGGAAAATAATATTTCAACTTTATAGAATAATTTTTATGTCATGTATATATAATATATTTTTTAAATCTATCTTTATTACCATTCATGTCGAAATTAAATTAAAAACTCATCACATTGCTTTGTGGAGAGGAGATGGGGTGAGGAGGAGAGGGCATACATATAATTTTTCAAAAGAAAAAATCTACCAACATTTTAAACGAGACACAAGGAACCAAATATTTTCATTATCTAAGCATAAATGGTATAAGGTCAAAATATGTCTATCTAATATTGATTTTTTTGTTTTAGGTCATTTTGACACTTATATTTTTAGTTTAATAGCCTGATAAACTCGTTTTAACATTAACCTCAATAAATTATTTTGACTTTTTTTACTTTTCATTTTTAAGAAAACATAATTTGAAATTATTTTGTAAAATTAATTTTTTTAATTAAAAATATGGAATAAATTTTTATAATATCTATCTATATATGTGAAAAAAGTTAATTTAAAATTAAATTAGCCTAAGCGATGAAAAATTTGTTTTCCAAATAGAAAATTTTCATAAGTATAAAATGATTTAATGTCAATATTGCATATTAATGTTATTACAGTTTAATAAATTTATATAAAAATAAAAGAATTTTACTAATTTTAATTTAAAATATTTTTAAATAATAAGTATCTTTGTAATTTTTTTAAAAAAATGGTAACTTTTAATAAAAATTAGTATTTTTCACTCTTAACTAAAAAATTATTCTTCTCTCAAAATTATAAAAAAATTAAATGTAACATATTTTTTACATTTTGATTCAAAAAATGAAGTTAGTTTTTTCAATTAAATTTGATAAAAGTTTCAAAAATTAGTTTTATTAATTTTTCACAGAAATCAATAGAAACATTTTTTAAGAAAATATTAGTTTCAAGACATATAAAGACATTACTAAAGATTTATAACTTATTTAAAAATATAATTTATTTATTTAATAACTTTATAATTAATTTTAAAAAAGTATTTATATATATTTATAAATTAAAATTTAATGGCTGGGTTGTAATGGTAACGTTTAAATAATAATATCAATAGTATATCGTGATTTCTTAAATCACGTTGTTGCATGTAACACAACCTATTGATAAAATAAAATATATTTGAAAAGATATATTTCATAAAATCATTGAGTTTTACATTATACACCCATTAAAATTAATTCTCCCATGAAATTACACCACTTTAGTATAAAACAATCACGATACTTTTGCATCATTACATCTTTAGGTTCCCTTGTAGCTTCCTCAAGTAGATGGTTCCACAAAAAAACATTAAACAGGTGAGTAGTCTTATTTAATTACACTTTATCTATATGATTCAAAATATACACTGCTTTTTCCTTATAATATATATCACGATCCATCAGTATGACCTCTATGTTCATTACATGTAAAAGGTCATGTATGTACATCCTTATGATAGAATAATGGAACACCTAGTTGACTTTATAGGGTTCAATGGATGTTCCAATAAAAAAGCTGCCATATTTATACAATCAATAATATCAATAGTACTTATATACCTAGGGCTTAGTTTTACCTTAACTAAAAATCTTATAACTGCCTTCCATGGAGATAATCTGGGAATCACCATGTCAAAAACTTAAAATTCATGATTATATCGGTGATTGTCATAATAATTTATCCACTAACTTTTGGTTGATCTTATGTGTTTCTGAATGGATTTTACATTCATTTTCATTTATTCATTTATCTCAGGTCCCGGTATATTTATTTCTATATCTTCATTCTAGTAAATTGTATTTCTATACATTATTTCACAGAGGGGTTCATAAGGATCCATATGAATGCTTGTGAGAAATATTTTATTGAATAAAATTTAAACTAAAGGAAGGTTTTGATCCCAACAAACATTAAAATATATAGTAGAAGATATAAAAATATCCTCTAGGTATTTAATTATTATTTTAGTCTGACCATCTATTTGAGGATGATATGTTGTGCTGAAACTCAACTCTATAGGAGGAGCTTGCTAATGAAATCACTAGAACATCGTGGCAAAACTCAAATTCCAATAATATATAAGGGTATGTGGTACTCCATACAACCTTACAACTTCATTAATGTATACCCTATAATGAGGATCCCTAGGGAAATAACCTATGATTGTGATAATGTGTGTTGAATGTTTTAAGAGATCGACTACAACCCTTATAGTATACTTCACTATTGAGGTTTTGGAGAGTCTAGTGAAATAATCCATGGTCATTATTTCTTATATCCACTCGGGTATGGGTAATGGTTGTAAAAACCCCTTAAAAATTTGATTATTATCCTTAACATTAAGAAATACTAGGCACTGAGATTCAAAACTCTATAATATCTCTATTTATTCTACCCCCACCAGAAATACTCTATAAAATCTCTATACATCTTTGTACTTTAAGGATGAATACACAATGAAGAACTATGAGCCTACTCTATTAGTAATTTATTTAAAAATAGTATGGATGGGGCACTAACATTGTTTTAGAATCTTTTTACCACCATTATAATCTAGATTAAACTTAGGAACATTTCTCACCTTATTATATATCTCCACATCATCCTCCAGCACCTCTTTATAATTACATGGATAAAAGGTTGAACACTAATTTGAGAAAGATAAGATTTATCCCCTTAAATCAGAATTTCCTAATTAATACTTAAAAAATCAATAAATACTGGATATTTTTTTAACCTCATCAGGGATAAATTGGCATCATATTTTTGGCTCAAATAATCTTCCAGCTTATTCTCTTTACCGAGGTGGTAATTTACTAAGCAATCATAATCTTTAATCAGCTATAACTATATTCTCTTTTTCATGTTCAACTCTTTCTGGGTCAATATATTTATTAAAAATTAATGGCATTATATATATCAACCATTTCTCTATAAATATAACACCTCCATATCATTAATAAAAATTTTATCGCAACTAACTCCAAATCCTGAGTTTGCTAATTTTTCTCATGAACCTTCATTTTTCATGATCCATAAGATATAAATATTTCATTCTTCATGAGAATGCATGTAAATCCCTTCTTGTATGAATCAATAATTATTAAAAAACCTTCTCAATTATATGTTAATGTAAGAATATGTTCACTAAGTAATCTTTTCTTTAATTCCTTGAAATTTTCCTCCCAGTCATTATTTCAGTGGAACATGGCTCCCTTCTGAATTAACATGGTTAGTGGATTAGATAGTCACAAAAATTATCCAAAAACCATCAATAAAATCCATCTAAACCATGAATACTTTCTATAAAATTCACTTTGGATTGTCTAGCCCAATTCTCAATAGCCTTCATAATTGATGGATCTATTGAAATTATCTCTCTTGAGATTATATGACCAAAATAATGAAACCATTTGTAGTAAAAATTCACACTTTTTTATATTTTTCAATTAGTTTATCCTTTCTTTGGTTCTTTAGTAAAAATCTCTTGTGATCTTAATGCTCTTACTTTATCATTGAATATATAATAATGGAAATTATAAATACATCCAAAATCTGATCATGGTAATATCTATAAACTATATTCATTAAATCCATGAAGATAATAGTGGAATTATTAAGACCAAATGGCATCACAATATACTCATAGTGTCCATAACTTGTAGGGAAGGATGTCTTGGGTATATCCTCTATCATGACCCATAATTTATGATATAAATAATGAAGGTAAATCTTTGAAAAGTAATTATATCCCTATAGTTGATGAAACAATTCATCAATAAGGGTGGAAGATACTTGTTCTTGATTTTGATCTTTTTCCGTTCACAATAATCATTTTAGGTTCACAGAGATCCAAATATATTATTAAAAAATAGAACACTTCTCACTAAGATGACACACTTGGTTGAATGAATCACTTATCAAGGTTCTCTTACAGTGGATTATTCAATTTTTTAAACTCAATTTGGGAAATTTTATAGGGAGTCTTTGAATTAGGTGTGGAACCATTTATGATTTTTATTTAGAACTCAACTTAATGTTTTTGTGGAAGAATAGAAAAATATTCTATAAATACATCAACAAACTCCCAAAAATTTTGATATCATTGATTTTGACTCTCTTCCCAACCATCTGATATAAATTCCACTTTTGAATGGGAATTGAGACCCATGTAATTTATGTGATCTCCTTCAGAATTCATTATCTATCACCTCATGAATAGACGATCATAATATGATTTGGAACGTCAAATTTTCAATCCCTTCCATGGAAATTAATATGGTATATTGGTAGTTAAATCTGTAACATTCCTATGATAACATCAAATTCTACTATAGGGACAAGAAAAAGGTTTTCATTAAGGATATTGCCACAATATTTTACTAGAGAGGAATCATTTACATGATATTAAATCACTATACTAATAGGGGTTTTCAATGTTAATTCAATATCTCATATTTAGGGTTGAAATTTGATACCCATAGAAAATTATTCATATATAAATTACTAACTAGATCTATAGTAAAATTATACATTAATAGTTTTATATTTGATGGTGTGTTTACATTTCACCACATTGTAATCACACCCCCATCTGAAATACTGATCATATGGTATCTCCATTTTTCTCTCAGTTAATGTCATTACTAACATTGATCATCATTATTATCATTATAATTTTGGAACTGGTTATTATAATCCCTATTCACCTTTCATTTGAAACACCGGTTTGTTGGCGGTGTATTATGTGGATATATCACTCTATTCTCATAATTATCTAACTTCTTACCATCACATTACTTATTAATTTTTTTATGACAATCCTTCCCATATATAAAATATTTACCACATCCTTTAAGAAAATTTCCTCCTTGTTTCCTTACAAACATAGAGTATGAAGAAGGATTATATTGTATTCTCAATGGTTTTTAGAGTTTTCTATGAATTTCATCATTATTTTCTTATAAAAACATGCTATTGATTGGTAACTACAATATCTAAATCTACCTTGATAGAAAAAAAGAAATTTATTCAAATATAATGATGTCCCTTATGGACAACATCCTTTAGAGACTTGTTTTGAAGACCCTTAAGAATCTATCATCCTTACTTTCTGGTTGGATGATAATACAACTAGAATACCTCTCAAGTCTTGTAAAATTAACATCGTATATACCAATAGATTCATTATCCTTATAATTTAACTCAAGTAATTACTTCTCCATTTTCATAAGTATATTACAAGGAATGTAATTATTGAAAAATAAATTCATAAATACATCCCATTCCATGGATTTAATTTAATCTTATTGAATTGTATTCTAGATAAGATTCCTCCACTGATCTGCTTCACCTTTCCAATTATAGACAACCAAAATAACTATTTTATGCTCCTAACACTAGATAATTGAAAATATATTTTTAGTGGTACTATTCCATTCTTTGAAACTAGCGGATCAGCATAACCACAAATAAAAGTATATTTCCTAATGAATGACTCAAAGGGATTTTGTTCCCTCCTTCTCTCATTTGGACTATTAACATGATTCATATCTTGAGAATATTTTTCTAGTATAATAATTATTTTTTTCATTACATCTCCCATAAAATTTGGTTTCTTAGGATAAAAATCATTCATTTTTCATCACATTCGTCATTAAAACGATTCCATTAGGTTTCAACTATTGAATAAAACTAAAAATCATAGTGTAAGCACCACCAATCATAGTGGGAAAACATATAATCATGAAAGAAATTATAAGATATCTAAATCATGATACCTTCTCCACAATCTGAATATATAAGAATTAACCTAGGTCATTATTAGTGAAAATATATTCAAATATATTATGTTTTTTTATAAAGAGTTTGTAAATTTCCATAATATATTCCCCAAGGGTGTCAATCTAGGTGTGTAGAAAAGCTCATTGTTTTCCACCGGGTGGTGATCAATTCTAGATTAATGTTACCTTTGGGGTTATTACTCCTAGGTAAAACTATTCTAGAGCCACATCTGCTTATATATTCTAGAAATGTATGTTATTTTTTGGAAACCACTAGATCTATCTTTCACCAAGATTCTAGGACAATTTCTTATACTTAAACTTACACTTAGGCTTACAATTAAGGGTTTTTCTAAATATTTATCATTATAATTTCCAAAGGTTAACTAGAAGTATAACTGATAACAACAACAAAAACCAGAACTTATCATACATATATATTAAATCTTAATTTATGAATATTATTTCCATGAAAAGTCAATCCATTCCAGAGTCGTATAAGTATAGTTTCTTTGGAAACTTGGATATATAAACAACTATTTCACTAATAAACTACATAATATCACACTAATTTACTTATAATGTTCACCCTTTTTAGACATATCATACATAAAACCTATATTCATATCATGGGGAAAAAGGGAGAAATCAGATGCTTGATAAGGTTAAATAAGGAAGATATCTAAAGAACATGAGAATATGTGTACAATAATAGGATAATATCACTTGAAAATCATACCCTATATATCATTAATCATAAACATGAGTCATGGAATAAATCATGGATGTTTATAAGACATGAATAATTATAGAATCAAAGATATTGATCCATCATAACATACATTAACATTGGACATATACTTATGTTATGCACATAGTAATTGAAAATAATTTCTTTATTAGTGATGGATCATTGACAAAAATATAAGAGTGAAATTGGTTCACCCCCCAAACCATCATAGTAGTCAATATTCACTCTTAAGTCTATCATAGTAAACAATATCCCTTATTGTAGTTGGTTCACTCACCATTACAGTACAGTTTATCTCATAACTATATATACCCAATGCATTAGGGAGAGATATAGGTATGACCCATCACTTCATTAAGATAATTCATATGTTTTCCACAAAATCGTAAAATATTCATCATATTAGAACCCATGAAAAGAAATTAGTTACATAATTATTTCATCATTTAATCATAGCATAACCCATGGAAAATAAATGGGTTTCATAAACATATTTTATTCAAAAATAGGAACCATCTAGAGAAATAATAATGATTTTATCCTTGGATAATATCCTCATTAAATCTCCAGTAGCATCAAAATGTGTCTTCATAAATAGAAAATGATTTTGAAATATCACATGGAACATTTATTGAGTTAAATGTTCTTTCCATGTTTAAATAACATCCTTAAAATCTAAAAATCTCCCACATATTAAAAAATATAATTTATTCAAAAATAGCATTATAAAACTGTAATGGGAGAATTAAATCAATGATTTTTTATGAAGGTGTAAAAACCCTTAATTTCAGACATGTTAAAATAAATATTCATTTGATGTTTTTGATAAATATTCAAAACCAGCTCATTCAAAAAACGATAAGAATACTTCATTAAAAAAAATTTGTAAAAATTCAGACAAGGGTAAAAAAAATTTAAACCATCATATTAGAAAATTTAAAACATTATTAAAAATATTTTTTAGAAACAATAATATTGAAGACAAACTCAGTTTCTAAGATGAATTGGAAAATACAAAAAGTTTTCCTTTAAAAAAATATTTTGGAATAATGAGTAAGTAACGAGTGTAAAATGATGTAAAAAATATAATTTATAGAAATGAAAAGATGTGAATAAAATTAATGTGTTTTTTGAGATGTATATAAGAATATTTCATCATTAAAACATAATCATAAACAATCTCGATGAACAAAGAGATTGTAAAATAAATCCCTTAACACATTGGTATCTTTTGAATCATAATACCCATGAAATAAATAACATTATAAATATATTTATCTCATAATTGTCATGATATTAATTGTAAAATACATTTCTTGTCATTACATACAATAGATAAAAAAACAAGTGGTGTATAAGGCATGTGTCCCATAGATTTAAAAGTGAGATAAATATATCTTACCTTAGGAATCGACTTCCATCATACACATTATAATATTATGTATAATAAATATTATTTTACTATAAATATAACATATAACTATACTCATATTTATCACACCATATGTTATTTACTTATTACCTTTTATTACCCATTTATTGAAAATTATTTTTTATAATCATGTTTCGGGATATAACTGCTTTTTTTTCATGTATTTTTTGATTTGGTATATTTGGTCCTTTTAATTCAATCATGGTTCCATAACCTCCATAATATTAAAAAATATACAATTATTATATATATTCATTAGATATGTATTTTTATTAATCTATAAAATTTAGATATAGAAAATGAATTACATCGTTCATAAAATGGTAGGTCATATGTGTGCATGAATATTTTTTCAATTTCATCAACATATATAATGAAAGGAAGTTAAATAATATGTAAAATCTATAAAATCATTTTTATATAATATATATTCACTAAATATATCCTTATTACCATCCATGTAAAAGTAATATGAGAAACGTTTCGCATCACTTCCTCGAGGCAGTTTTCCACAAGTACGCACAAGAAAATTTATCATTTTTTTATAGATTGAAAAGTAAAAAGTTATATGTGAATTTATAATTATAAAATTATAATAATTTCATAATTATCACATATAAATATTAAATCCATCATAATCTCTAGCCAAAATAAGTATTTATGGAAAATAAAATACATCTGTTTGTCAGGCTGTAGTCCGTTGTATACACGATTAACGATTTCACTTCCCATTTGATGGAAAATGAGATAGAGTTTTTTAAAAGTTAAAGGGGAAGTCCCCCGTTTATTGAATGAAAAAAAATTCCTTTTGAAGGGAAGAAGGAGGAACCCCTCACATAGACAGATGGAAAACATCAAACAAAACATGTCACAGGGCCATACTGAAATCCAAAAGTCAATATAATGGAGATACTTTCGTTATTATATCATCATAGTTGAATAATATTTTATGTAGGTGGAATAACAATTAAGATAAAATCAAAAGTTTATTAAATTGACCTTTTCTTTGGAGAATCACTTTTGTTTTATACATAATTACTTCATATGAGGGTTGTCAAATAAAACTAAAGCCACTGGGATATGGTTAGGGAAGTAAGGGATGTATTTATAAGGTATTTTCTATTACAAATTTTAATATAAATTTTAATAGGAGAGGAGAGGGTGTCCTTTTATAAATGGGGAAAATGAAACAATTAGAATTATTTAAAAGAAAATAGTGTACCCACATTTTAAACATTAAAAAAGGCTACAAGATGGTTCATTATAAAGAATAATATGATATATAATTTTAAATATTTCTTTATAATAGGTTTTGTACTTGTTATTAGATCTTTTTAATTTTAATCAATTTAGTTTACCCCTCCACCCCCAGATAAAAATGTTTTAACCTTAACCTCGTTAATTATATTTTTTATATTTAAAATTCATTTTGAAAAAAATTTATGTTGAAAATATTATATAATATTAATTATGTGGATTCAAAATATGGAATCATCTTTTCCAAATTTCATTTATAGAAGTAGAAATATATAATTTAACATTAAACCCACAGATGTGATGAATAGACATTTTCCCAAGAGAAATTTTCATAAGTATAGAATGTTTTAGTATCAAAATTCTCAATAAATTTAATTACAATTACCTAAATTAGTTTAACCATAAAAATAATTGAACTATTTTTACATAAAAAAATTAAACAATATATAACTTTGTCAATACATTAAATGAAAATATAGTTTTTATAAAAATTAGTATATTTCACTATTCAATACAATATTAATATTTTTTGAATATTATCACAAATTAACCATAGGATAATTTTGAAGTTTTTATTAAAAGATGATGTGAATTTTCTAAAGTCTTCAAAAATTGATTTTTTGATTTTTTATAAAAGAAAATAAAAACATTTTTTTTGAAAATAGTATTTTTATAACATATACAGACATTACTAAAAATTATATTTTTTTATAAATATATTTTCATTACATAAAACCATAATAATTAATATTCAAAAAAATTATTCAGATTCATACAAAAAAATTGAACGATGATATTATAAATGTCATGTTTAAATAATAATATTAATAGTACATAATGATTTGTTAAAAATTGGTGTTATTTGTAACAGAATCTATCTAAAAATTAAATTTATTTTAAAACAAAGTTATTTTAGAAAAACTAAGTATGTGAAAATGTATGTATAACAAGTTAAAGACATCCGAACCGTAAAATATTCTAGTTATTCATAAATAATGTTTAGATGAAAATGAGAAGAATTTTTAAAAAGACAGCAGGTTTTCCTAAAACATGAAGTGAGCTAAGAACAATTAAATATGACCTTACCAAAGTATTTGATGTAAATGTGAAACTTATAAAGACAGTGAAAATAAAAGATTATAGAGGAAGGTTATTTCTATTCCCAAACAATCGCATTTTATCAGTATTTCAACGGACACTGCAGGTTCAAAAGTCCTAATTTGTGAGAAATGATCTTCTGCTAAGAATGAAAGGAATTGTTCAAGAATGTATCTTTCTATGAAATTTAAACCATAATTGTTTAAATGAAAGAAACAACAAACATCATAGAAATATTAGAATCATTTTAAAATATCAATATTTGAATACCATTGTTGGTGTTGTAGAGTGTTTGGCCATATAATATATTCATGTAGGAACAACATTTCAATACTAGGAAATAGTTATAAATCATGGGGGCACATCATTGAGTAAAGAAGAAAATACTTTAAAAAAAGGAATGTTGAGGAAAAAAAAGATCCTAAAATGAAAATTTAAAAACCATAAATAGTGAAAAATGAAAATCCCAAGAAAAATGATCAATGAATGAACAATAAAAAAGTTGATAAAAATAAATAAGTTAACTAGTTTACAAAATATGAGAAAGTAAATAAATAGTGCTTATTTATTTGTCCAAAAAAACTTGTTGTGGCTATAATGTTATAGGAATAAAAATGATTACAGATGAAAAGGGTAAGAAAAATTTATCTAGATATGAGAATAATGTTGATAGAAATTTATCAATGGATGGCGATATGAAAACTCATAAAAAGTAAAAATAAAGTGATAATGGTGGGTCTGTTACAAAAACATGTATTACAATCTTACTAGGCCAAGAATAATGAAGATGATGTGAAAAAACTCACAATAACAAAGTTATTGAAAAAATAGAAGAAATGATGATATCATCATATGAAGATTCTAAAGATGAGAGGAAATCTATTATTAAATATGGGAAGTGTGAATAGAAAGATTAAGAGACAACCAATAAAAAATAAAAGAAGAAAAAAATAAGAAGAAGTCGACAATGAGATAATATAATATGAATGAATGTTGCTTCCTAAGAAATATGAGGTTCCTCCTGATTCAGGATATAAAAATTATTTTTTACAATCATATAAGGAATTTAAGGAGAATAATTAGGGAATCTAGTGAGTGTTTTAGAAGTTTTACAGTGAGGAAAAATTTTCAGCATGATTCTTTTTTAACCATGGTGGGAAATGGTGTGATTCCCCTGAGGGGGAGAAATTTTTATGTTGAGGAATTTACATAACACTTTTTCTTACAGGAAAAGTAAAAATATTAAAAATGTTGAGATTTTTTGGAAGATATGTTTTTACATTTGAACTATTTTTATATATTATATGAGATGGGTGTAGGGTATATCTTGACAAATTTTCTCTTATTACCCCAGATACAATGTTGTTATAAATAGCTTGAGGAATGTATTAAATAAATGTAATGTTACAGAAAAAACTGACCAACTTGATTATTTGCACTTATTTTTTGCATCTAGTTCACACAAATAGACATAGAGTTGTTTCATTAAAGGTGATATTTTAATAAAATAATCTTATATAATTTTTTCTTGAATAATGCTTTATAGGTTCAAAGATAAATAATTATGAGTAGAAATGTAAACATTGAATTCAATTGTAAATAAGGGGGAGTGAATAAAAATAGGGTGATAATGAGGATGTAATCATCAGATTGGTAGAAGTTATCAAGCATACACATTTATGATGCTTATTTTTTATATTTGTTTGGTATTTAAAAAAAGGGGGGATTGTTATGCCCAAGGTGAGTTTTATTGCATTTTTTTGTCAATATATCAATAGTTGTTGGCTATGAAATTTATTGGACCATGTTCGTAATGTTTTTTAGAAGAGAACTTTTCTTAAGGAAGACATGTTTTTGGACATACAGTCTAGAAAAATAAGTTGTATAAAATATTCTTATAAAAGAATATAAGATTTTTTATTAACAAAATAATATGATGAAATGTTTTTTATTCAATTTTTCTAACATCTCAATTTTATCATGATCCAAGATTAATGAAGAGTGTAATGTTTATAGACATGTATAATCAGATAAACACTTCATGAAACTATTTTGTGAATAAATATTCTATATAAATTTTGAGTTTCTAAGTTGTTACATTTATTAATAATGTGAGAAAATTAGAAATGAGTAGGGAAACTAACACCCTATAAGAAATTCAATAAAAAATTTCAGGTGGATTACTTTTAAGATATTCTTTTGGTGGTGTAGATTTGTTGAATTGCGTATTAAAGGGAAAGTGGTGAAAATGTTTTCAAATGATAAGTCATTGAAACCAAATTTTAGATTGGATGATGAAATTTTACAAAAATTATGGACAAAAATATGTAATAATGTTGGTATATTACCATTATATGTACAAAACATGGATCTCCAAATGAACCCTGTATGACAAACTAGAGTTTGTGTGATTTTTAAATATGAGGGCAGTATGTGAGAAATGTACCAAGTGAAAAAATTAATTTGAGTGGAGATACAATTTGTTAACTACTCAGAGGATGATCATATAGATAATTATTGATAGGTAAGATCGTATAGATAAAAGCTATGAAATATGCTTGTTACATGAAGTTGAGAAGCTATGAAATGATATATTGATGGAAAGTCGATGGATTGGTTATATTAGAAAAAGATCCATTGGATGGATAGAAATTATGTGATACTTTATAATTTCATAGGATAAAAAATTGTGAGGGAACTAAACAATATATTTTTATAAAGAACAAATGAGTATAAAATTGAAATGGTTTAATTTCTATCAAGTGGACACATTAAAGATCTAACGAATGATGATTTTACATAGACATCGAATGGAAAATTATCATGGATCTCCAACTAGAAAAGAGTGTAGAAGATTGAGATATAGTTCAGTGAGATACGAGGTGCTATCATTGGACAGAGGCTATCTATGAAGATACACATGACATTTGTATGATGAGCTTAATAGTCATATGTAACCTCAAACATTGAAACCTTGAGAAGGTGCATCAGAAGATTAATTTTTATGAAATAATTAGATAAAGGAACTAGATAATGTACCATCAGAAAAAATATGTCCAAATAGACAAACAACTAATAGAGAAATTATATGGATATTTTCATTAACATTTTAAAGTCCGTAGTTATTTCAATGCTACAAATGGTCGATCGAAGATTGTTATCTTTCTGAAATTGATATTTTCTAAAGAAGTTCCAAAAAATTATTTTAATAAAATTTATATAGGATTTTTTATTACGGATAGCTTATGAAGCTTTATGAGTATTCAAGAATATGATAGTATATTTGAAAAGAAACATATGAAATTTAAATTAGTTATAAATTCATAATTGTAATTTAAGTGTTCGGGAATGTGAAATTGAGTTCCCTTCAAATATTCTTTTAGATAACCTATAAAAAGGTGTTGAAAAAATAAAAATATTCTTGTCCTTATTCAGGTGTATAAAATTATGACAATTTGAAGTTTTCATGATAGTATTAGTTTCCAACCAATCAGGTTGATATTGGGTAGACCAAATGTAGATCCATTAGATGAAAGAACCTTGATCAGAGTTCCATATGATGGTTAAGAAGTAGTGAATTTCTGATTGAGTTTATACTCAGACATAGAAGGATGTTCACAAGGTCAAACTTGTTCAACCAGAAAGAGCTCTATTAAAAAGAAAAATCGTACGATGTTACTATGAATTAATATTTTTTAACTGAAGAGCAGTGAGAAGTATCATAACGAGATCCATCAGATGGAGACCATAGAAAAGATGTTACCAGATAGAGGCGGAATGCATGAACACTTTCTCAGATATTATTTTAGTGCAGTTTAGAGAATCATAGTTAGAGTATATGTTACACCCCGACTCCAGTTACCTAGAGTCAGTGAATTATTACATAACATTGCCATGGTCCCAATAAAGATCAAATCTCAAAAGACTAATTGGTTTAGTAGCCTTGGAAATACTAGATATATTCATAATGTTTTACATTGCATCATAAAAATGAAAACTACAACAACATAGTCTCCATAGTCTACACTCTTATCCCCTCTTACTATCCTTGTAGGTCATTCATAATTTACTTCTTCACATCCTGGGAAAAAAATAAAACATAGAAAAGGGGTGAGATCAAATGCCTAGAAAGAATAACAATATAGCGGAAACTTTCATATATAAGAATAAACATTTAAGGTAATGTATAACTAAAACAAAATCCTTTTAAACATGATCTTCAACATAGTATGGAAAAAGTAAAATGAAATAATTCCATTTAATTATTCACATGGATATTATACTAATCAAATAATCAAATGCAATATCAATAAAAACTTTCATAATGATGGAATGCATAACGCCAGAGTATCATAACCACATAGCCAAGGCCTCATTCCAAGACTACAAATAAGATTTTGCCAAGGCCTTTTTCCAAGACACTAGTTTGTCTCATGAGACCTACCGATGCATCGAGGAGCTATAGCGGGCTCCACATGTCACATATTAAGTCCAATGTGTTCCTCATATGAACAGGTTTAAACATAACATAAACATTCACATTAAAACTAGCATATGAAATGTCAATACTTTCTCAATAAACCATGAATGGTATAAAAATAACACATCCACAGTCAAACAAATCACAAAACCTTCAATACAATATGGAAGTTTTGTATCACAATAATTCAACTTCAAATAAGCTTAAAATCCATCAAAGGATGTTGACATAGATGAAATCAAAACTATTTGAGAGAAATATCCCTTTTTTAAAATCATTTAAATTTCACATAATTATAAAATAAAATATTTACTTAGAAAATTTTCTTATAAGCTTGTAAGGGAAGCTTTGAAGATTTTATAATGGCAGAAAAATTCCTTTATAAACCTCTTATAAAAAGTAAAACAAGGGTATAAATGAATTTAAATCATATTCTTGTAAATAGTTAAAATTTATTGAAATTAAATTTTATGAATCATGGATGTGGATGATAACGAGATCCCGATTGATTATTACGTATAAACAACCTCAGATAATGAAGAGATTGTGAAATAACCCTTACCTTGTAATTTTCCTTGGTTGAGGGTAGGTTAACCTCCTGTATAATGTTGAAATAATTGTTATTAAATTATACATGAATCATATACATTAATATGATATCATGCATGATCTTTTAACATTTATTTGTTAATAATATCATAGTATTATCGTTGTTTCGGGTGATAACATACTCATTTTATTTTATAAGTTTTGTTACGTAAGCTGTGTTGTTCATGGATAGGTTGTATCATAGTCATATCTAGAATTATATCAAGCCCTTAGATACTAATATTAATCTTCAAATATGAATTAGACTTGAATGGATACGATGGACAATGAATCTCATCGCGTTCATGGAGACGGTAGTCCGTACATATGCACGAGCAACAATATCATTCTTTTGATATTAAAATAATATATAATTGTATGTTATATCATATATACAGAATTATTATCATGTTATATTTAACATTTACATGAATTACACATCATTATTATACTCATCCAAATAATAATTTATTGAATAACAATTACAACACGACGTGGAGACTGTCGTACGTATGCACATATGGTGACATGTTATTCAAAGGATGGATAGAATACTGAATATGACTGTACCTTAATTATAATAACATCATAGTATATATAAGATACTAGAGTTATTATTTTATAGTGGTAATAACAAATAAAGAATAAGTGGAAGAAGAAAGGAACTTGAAAAAGGGTGGTGAAATCATTACCTCTTCTTCGGGTTCTTCCTTTTGATTTGATAAAAAGGGCTCCATAGGGTGGAATTACGACAAAAGTAAGGCCTCTAGGATGAAGTGAGGGAAGTTCAGAGAGTATTTGGGCAGAGTTTGTCCGAGGAAAATGGCTTTGAAGGTTTGAATTAATGAGAAGGGGGAGTTCCCTTTTATAAGATGGGTGAGGGGCACCTTTGGAAAAGCTAGAAATATTATTTTATAATAAATTTATATTTTGTTTATAATGGATCAAAAGTGGATTATTTAATTTTTAAGGTGGGGATAGGTCGAAAACCACTCAGCCAATAGAATTTAGATAGGTTTGGGTCATTATAATAACATTATCTTTTAGTTTTAACTCTAAGTTAATTAGTTTGACACTTACCATGTCACTTTGTATTTTTATATTAGATAGTTAATAAACATACTATATACCTCCAAGAGACCCCCAAGTGGTCCGTTAATGATACACATATCATGATATAAGTCTCTTGGCCTATCCTTAGATTTTTAAGAATTGAATATCAATTAATAATATAATATTAGTTTTAAAAACTATTTTATGTGAATTTTGACACTATTTGGAAAATTGATTTTTTTTAAAATCATAAGAGAATGATTACTTCAAAAAAAATTAATTAAATCACTCTTAACATGTGATATTAACCTATTAAATTAGTTTAATTCATAAATTCTCAAATTATATTTATTTGGGTATTTATAATATCAAAACTTTTAATTTTTCACTATTATGGTAATTAGTGCATCATCATTGTATCATAAATAAATTAAATTATTTAATGTATAAAAATTATAAGTAAAATATCATTATTTAGGAAATCTTTTTATCATTATAATTTATATTTATAATCGAATTTATCTTATGTGTAACCCTATATTAAAAATGTCTTAGTAAATAAACATTGATTTTAACTCTTTTAACTCTTCATTGAATTAAATAATAATAAATGTCCTAATCTAATCCAACTGGACCTAAATGACAAAATTTTATTCCCAATGTTGTTTTTGGTCGAGATACACTTGTCCAATTGAATTAGGACATGTGTTACAGTAATATTAATATCATTTTTACCCTTAATTACCCTATTTATTTTTAACCGTGGTAAATAAAAGTAAAATGGAAATATTCAACAAAAATTATTTTCATCTCATTAAACCACATTTTACTCATTGATATTAACTTTTTCTCTTGGATTTTTGAAATTACACTCACAAAAGTGGTAAAATTAATTTTTATGAAAAATTCAGTTTTTAACTACCACTTAGTGGTTTCACTATTCATCAAAAAATGAAGTTTTTCAGAAAAATACCAAAAATTCACCCTAAGATAATTTCGATATTCTGCATCCAAAAATGAAGTCCATTTTGAAAAATAAAATTTATAAATTTTGAAAAGTTGGTATTACTATTCATAACGGCTAGTTTGATTGGTTGTGGTGTGTTAGAACTCGATGTTGCGTACAACACACGCTATTGAATTATTGAAAGAGAAGTGTACTGTAGAATCATGGGGTGTTACATTCTCCCCTCATTCAAATAATTTCGTCCTCGAAATTTCTAGAATACTACCACATGAAATTACTCGGGTGGTTCTTCATCATAAGTTACTCGGGTTCCCACATTGTCTCTTCCATCTTATGGTTTCTCCACAGGACTTTTACCAAACGAGTCATCCGGTTTCTCAGTACTTGTTCCCTCGTATCAAGAATCTTGACCTGCTCTTCGCAATAAGACAGATCGAGTTCTAGTTCTAATTCCTCATAGGTGAGTACATGCGTTGGGTCAGTCAGGTATTTCCTCAACAGATATACTTGGAACATATCGTGAACATTAGAGAGACTTCGCGGCATTGTCAAACGGTAAGCTACAACCCCAATTCATTCTAGAATTTTGAAAGGTCTGATGTACCTGAGACTCAATTTACCTTTCTTACCAAAACTTGTGACTCCCTTCCATAGAGATACCTTCAGGAAAACATGATCACCGACATGAAATTCCAAATCCTTCCTTCGATTATCGGCATAGCACTTTTGCCTAATTTGATCTACTTTGATATGGTTTTGTATTACCTTCACCATTTCTATCATTTCCTCTACCAGTTCTAGGCCTACAAGTATTCTTTCACCAACGTCATCCCAACAGGTTGGTGTGCGACATTTCTTTCCGTATAACACTTAATACGGTGCCATCTGAATACTCGAATGAATGATATTGTTATAGGAAAATTCTACCAGAGGTAAATATTGATCCCACATACCCTGACAGTCATGTGAGTAGGATCTCAACATGTCTTCTAGGGTTTGAATAGTTCGTTCTGATTGTCCATCTGTTTGAGGTTGGTAGGTAGTGCTCAAATGAAGTTCAGTATCAAAGGATTTCTGAAGAATTTTCCAGAATCATGAAGGAAAATGGGGATCACGATCAGAAACAATCGATAGGGGTACTCCATTAAATCTCAAAACATCATTAATAAAGTCTTTCTAGACATTCCAGTGGTAAATCTTCCCTTATAGCAAGAAAATGTGCTGACCTGGTAAGACAATCAACAATGACCCATATTTAATCGTTCCATCTAGGAGTCTTTGGTATCCCCATGAAAAAGTTTATTGTAATATTTTCCCATTTCCACTCCGGTATGGGAAGAGGTTTCATGGATCTTCCAGGCTGTTGCCTTCCATATTTCACTTGTTGACAAACCATTCATCTTGACACAAAATCATCAATCTTCCTCTTCATGTTGTCCCACCAAAAATGTTCCTTCAAATATCTATATATTTTGGTGATCTCAGGGTGTATAGAGAAATTGGAACTATGAGAATCATCCAGCAATTCCCTTTTTCGATCAGGTATATCAGGAACACAAATCCTCTTCTAGAATATCAAAATTCCTTCTTCATACACAAATTCTATCAATCTCCCATCATTCACAACTTTAATCTTATTTTGAAATTCTTGCTCATCGGTCTGAGAAATCTTAATCCTTTTAAGTAAATACAGTTTAGAAACCATTTTAAAAAGCATTGATGTTTCACCTTCCCTGGTTATTCCCATGTTCATCATCAATAGATCCATGAAAATCAGATCCCTTTCAATTCTCATATTGTTCAAAACTCCATGGTCTTTTCTGCTCAAAGCATCTTCCACCTTGTTTGCTTTCCCGGGGTGGTAGTGTATCATGCAATCATAATCCATGAGTAATTCAAGCCATCTCCTTGGCCTCATGTTGTGTTCTTTTTGTGAGAAAATATACTTCAAACTCTTATGATCAGTATAAATCTCACATTTTTCACCATAGAGGTAGTGCCTCCATATCTTCGAAGCAAAGATCACCGCTGCCAAATCGAGATCATGAGTAGGATAGTTTTGTTCATAAAATTTCAACAGTCATGATTCATAGGCAATAACCCTATCATTCTGCATAATAACACAACCAAGTCCTTTCTTCGATGCATCACTATAAATAATAAACTCATCATTCCCCGATGGTAGAGTCAATATAGAATCATTGAATAATATTCTCTTATGTTCTTAGAAACATTCTTCACACACTTTTGTCCAAACAAATTTAACCCCTTTACGTGTGAGCTTCGTTAATAAGTTAGCCAATCGAGAAAACTTCTGGGAAAAATGTCGATAATAACCTGATAAACCAATAAACCTGTGTACCTCAGTTATACTCGTAGTTGGTGGCCATTCATCTATTTCCATGGTATTAGAAGGATCAATCGAGATTCCATCTTTAGAGACAACATTGCCAAGAAACGAAATATCCTGAAGCCAGAATTCACACTTGCTAAACTTCTCATATAATTCATGTCTTCTCAGAGTCTTCAGGATAAAGCGCAAGTGATTTTCAGGATCTTCGTTTCTTTTTAAGTATACCAAGATATCATTAATAAATACCCATACAAATTCATCGAGATATTCCTTGAAAACTATATTCATCAGATCCATGAATACAGAGGGTTCATTAGTCAATCCAAAAGGCAATACTGTAAACTCATAATGCTTGTACCTAGTTCAAAATGATGTCTTCGGAATGTCATCCTTCTTCACACACAACTGATGGTATCCAGATCAAAGTTCAATCTTTGAAAAGTATTGAGCTCCATGTTGTTGGTAAAATAAATCATCAATGTGAGGTAGGGGATACTTTTTATTTATTTTTATATCATTGTTTTCCTTGTAGTCGATACATAACCTCATCGATCCATCGTTCTTCATAACAAAAAGTACAGGGGCTTCCCATGGAGAAACATTAGGTCGAATAAATCCCTTATTACTCAATTATTCTTGCTTTTTCTTTAGTTTTACTAATTATAAAGTGGCCATTCTATAAGGGTTCTTTGATATAGGCCTTGATCCAGGAATTAAATCAATGGAAAACTCAACTTCTCGTTCTGGAGGATGTCCAGGTAAATCTTCTGAAAACACATCTACATATTCTTTCACAAAAGGTATACCCTCTATTTGAACATTCCTTTCCTCGCCCACTGTAATTTCATCCTCTTCCTACCTAATAATTGAATTTAGTTGAGCTACTGGGGGTGGATCTAGATAAGAATTAGTTGGTGACGATTCTGCTCTAAAGATAAGGTGTTCCTTATCATCATCATAAAAAATCGTAACCTCCTTCTTCTTACAATAAATCTTCGCATCATGTTCTGAAAGCCAATCCATAATGAGTATTATATCAAACTCAACCATAGGTATGACGATGAGATCAGCGGATAAAGAACATTTATGTTCTCTAATGGGGACTTATTCACAAAACATTGTTACAATGATACTTCCCTTAAGAGTTTTAACTGACAACTCCCTTGTTAAATAAAATTGGAAATATCTAATTTTCTTAGAAAACTGGGAAGATATGAAACAATGCAATGATCCATAATCAAATAATGTATTTTCTAAACTTGAGTAAACCATTAAATTACCTACCACCACGTCTTTCGGAGCTTCTACCTCAGCAGTAGTGATAGCATAATCTTGGCCTTGATCCCTTGGCCCTTTCTAAGGTAAGTTCCCCAGATGAATAGGAAATTCATTTGCATAATGTCCCATCTCCCTGAAATTGTATCACTGAACATCGGTAGCTTCCTTCTTCCCTTTGCAATCATGATCTTGGTGGCCTTTTTCCCCACACTTGTAACAAACACCCATTCCCTTCAAGCAAGTACTGGGGTGTTTCTTCCCACATTTACCACAAGATGGATATTCAAATTTTCTCTTCTTCCCTTTATTTCATTTCCCAGATTGATCCGTAGATCTCTTCTTCTCTTGATTTGCTTTAAATTCATATGACTTAGATAATTATTTCTGTCTTGATAGCACATGAGACAATGTCTTCGTACAACTAGATTGATTGTGAGAATAATGCTCGATGGAGAAATGGTTTTAACCCATCAAAGAAATGATCAATATTACTTCTTGAGTTATGTATATAATCTCTAACATTCCTTGTTAACCTTGTAATGTTAGCCTCATACTTTGCGACATTCTCATCCTCCTTTTGTCTCAGACTCAGAAATTGCCTTTCCATATCTGCTCGATGGTCACGAGGAAAGTATTTTTCTAAAAACAGATCTTTGAACTCCCTCCATTCCATATTTGATACCTCATCATCTTCCTTCCTGATTTGAATCAATGACCACCATTGATAAACATCTCCAGTGAGGCGGTAAACTTCTATGATAACTTTTTCCCTTTCACTACTTCCCAAAGCCTGAAAAATTTTATCTAGTGAACTTATCCATTTCTCAGCTACCAATGGATTTGAACTCCCATTGAATGTTGGTGGTTGTTGCCTCATGAAGCGATCTAACATTGATCCTCCACGATTTGGATCAGGGTGCTCCATATGGGTAAGGTTATTATTCATAACCTGAGTGAGTTGTCCTAGTATGGTGATTAGTTGATCAGCACCAGTTGCATCACCAGCTCTACTATAATTATCTTGAGAAGGGGGTCACTCCCTACATGGAGTGTGTGTATTGATAAGGTTTATATTTCTTCCACTAGGGTCCATTTCTAAAAAATGACAAAAATTAGATCAGTTTATGAATCAAAATACATAATTCCATACTTATAAAACACTTAACATAAATTGAACTATTAATGGATTTAATCCATAATCATAAAAATGTTTTATTTGAGGAAGTATATACTCATAAACCCTTCATAATGAATTTAAATGAAAATGAGAGTTATCCTAAGCATATACCCTGGGAGTGTCATAACCAAGAGTGAAACAAGGCTCGTTGTCATGCACCAGTTCTCATTCGAGTCTAGCTCAAAGCGGTGTTTTCGGGTTTTACCCTAGGTACATTTGTTCCAAAGACGCCTCTACTTACTCGTATCTAGATAGGGATGTATTGCTCGGAAAACTCACAAAATCATTACAATACCAAAATTCTAGGAAGTTCTTCTATACTAATCCTCAAATTCCTTCTTAAATATATGTACTCTAATTAGATTTTATCTAAATTTAGCTTCCATGGTTTGTACTAAACTTCCTCTGTTACCAACTGTAACACCCCGACCCTAGTTACCTTGAGTTTGTGCATTATTACATAACATTTTCATGATCACAAGAATGATCATATATCGAAATACCGATTAGTTTAGTAGCCTTAGAAACACTAGATATATTAATAAAGATTTACATTACATCATTAAAATGAAAACTACATCAACATAGTCTCCATAGTCTACACTCTTATCCCCTCAAACTATCCTTGCAAGTCATTCATAATTTACATCTTCACATCCTAGGAAAAATAAAACATAGAAAAGGGGTGAGCTCAAATGCCTAGTAAGGATAACAATATAGATGAAGCATTCTTAAATAATAATAAACATTTAAGGCAATGTATAACTAAAACAATATCCTTTTAAACAGGAATTTCAACATAGTATGGAAAAAATAAAATGAAATAATTCCATTTAATTATTCACATGGATATTCTACTAATTGAATAATCACATGCAATATCAATAACCACTTTCATAATGATGGAATGCATAATGCCAGACTATCATAGCCACATAGCTAAGGCCTCGTGCCAAGACTACAAATAAGATTTTTCCAAGGCCTTGTGCCAAGACAATAGTTTGTCTCATGAGACCTACCGATGCATCGAGGAGCTATAGCGGGCTCCAACTGTCACATATTAAGTCAAATGCATTCCTCATATGAACGAGTTTAAACATAACATAAACATTCGTATTAAAACTAGCATACGAAATGTCAATACATTCTCCATAAACCATGAATGGTATAAAAATAACACATCCACAGTCAAACAAATCACAAAACCTTCAATACAATATGGAAGTTTTGTATCACAATAAATCAACTTCAAATAAGCTTAAAATCCATAAAAGGATGTTGACATAGATGAAATAAAAACTATTTGAGAGAAATATCCATTTTTTAAAATAATTTAAAAGTCATATACTTATAAAATAAAATATTTACTTTGAAAATTTTCTTATAAGCTTGTAAAGGAAGCTTTGACGATTTTATAAGTGCGGAAAAATTCCATTATAAACCTCTTATAAAAGGTCAAACAAGGGTATAAATGACTTTAAATCATATTCTTGTAAATAGTAAAAATGTTTTGAAATACATTTTTATGAAACATGGATGTGGACGATAAAGAGATCCCCGAGGATTATTACGTATAAACAACCTCGGATAATGAAGACATTACGAAATAACCCTTACCTTGTACTTTTCCTTGGTTAAAGGTATGTTAACCTCCTATATAATGGTGAAATAATTGTTATTAAATTATAAAAGAATCATATACATTAATATGACATCATATATGATCTTTTAACATTGATTTGTTAATAATATCATAGTATTACCATTGTTTCGGGTGTTAACTTACTCGTTTTCTTTTATATGTTTTGTTACATAAGTCTTGTTTTTCATGGATAGGTTGTATATTAATCATATCCAGAATGATATAAAGTCCTTATATACTATTATTAATCATCAAATGAGAATTATACTTGAATGGATACGATGGAGAATGAATCTCATCGCGTTCGTGGAGACGGTAGTCCGTACGTACGCACGAGCGACAATATCATTATTTTGATATTAAAATAATATATAGTTGTATGGTATATCATATATACTGAATCATTTATTTACACGAATTACACATCATTATTATACCCAACCAAATATAAATTTATTGAATAACAATTACACCATGACTTGGAGACGGTAAGTCGTACGTACGCACGTATGGTGACATGTTATTCAAAGGATGGATAGAATACTAAATATGATTGTACCATATTTATAATAACATCACATTATATATAAGATACTGGATTTATTATTTTATAATGGTAATAATAAAGAACGAATAAGTGTAAGAATAAAGGAACTTGAAAAAGGGTGGAGAAATCATTACCTCTTCTTCGGGTTCTTCCTTTTGATTTGATCAAAAGGGATCCATGGGATGGATTTCGGACTAAAGGAAGGCCTATAGGATGAAGTTAGGGATGTTTATAGAGTATTTTGGTAGAGTTTGGCCGATCCAAATGGCTTTTAAGGTGTGAATTAATGAGAAGGGGGAGTGCCCTTTTATAAGAGGGGTGAGAGGCACCTTTGGAAAAGCTCGAAATATTATTTTATAATAAATTCATATTTGGTTTCTAATGCCTCCAAAGTGTATTATTTAAAGTTTAAGGTAGATAGGGGTCGAAAACCACTCAACCAATAGAATTTGGACAGGTTTCGGTCATTATATTAACCTTATCTTTTAGTTTTAACTCTTAGTTAACTAGTTTGACACTTACCATGTCACTTTGTATTTTTATATTATATAGTTAATAAACTTACTATATACCTCAAAGAGACCCTCCAGTGGTCCATTAATGATACACCTATCATTATATTAGTCTCTTGGCCGAACCGTAGATTTTTAGGAATTGAATATCAATTAATAATATAATATTTGTTTTAAAAACTCTTTTATGTCAATTTTTACACTATTTGGAAAATTGCTTTTTTTGAAAATTAAAACAGAATTATTACCTAGAAAAAAGTTAATTAAATTATTATTAACATGTCATATTAACTTATAAAATTATTGTAATTCATAAAAAGTCTCAAATTATATTTATTTTGGTATTTATAGTATCAAAAATTTTAATGTTTCACTATTATAGTAATTACTGCATCATCATTGTGTCGTAAATAAATTAACTTATTTAATGTCTAAATATTATAAATAAAATATCATTATCTAGGAAATCGTTTTGTATTTCTAATGAATATTTATAATCGAATTTATCTTATGTGTAACCCTATATTAAAAATCTTTTAGTAAAAAAACATTGATTTTAACTATTTTAACTCTTTTTTGAATTACATAATAATAAATGCCCTAATCTAATCCAAGTGGACCTAAATGAATATATTTTATTCCTAAGTTTGTTTTGGGTCGAGATACACTTGTCCAATAGAATTATGACATGCGTTAGTGTAATATTAATATCATTTTTACCCTTAATTGTCGTAATTACTTTTAACTGTGGTAAATAAAAGTAAAACATTACTATTCACCAATAATTATTTTCATCTCATTGAACAACATTTTACTCCTTGATATTAACCATGTCTCTCGGATTTTCGAATTTCCACTCATAGAAGCGGTAAAATTAAGTTTTATGAAAAATTCAGTTTTTTAACTACAACTTAGTGGTTTCACTATTCTTCAAAAAATGAAGTTTTTCAGAAAAATACCCAAAATTAACCCTAGGCTAATTTCGATATTCTGAATCCAAAAATGATGTCCATTTTGAAAAATAAAATTTAAAAATTTCAAAAAGTTGGTATTACTATTCATAATGGCTAGATTGATTGCTTGTGGTGTGTTAGAACTCGATGTTGCGTAAAACACACGCTATTGCATTATTCAAAGAGAAGCATACCATAGAAGTTTGGGGTGTTACAGTATATCCAGGTCAACTAAATATTATGCGTATTTTTTAATTCCAATGGACTATTAATGGGGTTATTGAAGATAATAAATAATTTCACATTGGTGAGGTTGATCCATATTTCTGGTAGAGGAAGTGAAGAAGATTATGAAGTGGATCAAAAAAGAATATGAATGGAAGATCTTGTGTCTAAGGGGTATAACTAGTTGTGTAAAATGCATGATTACTTGGATTCATAACCAATTATGATGAAAAATGATATGAAAAGGAATGTTAGGGGTATAACCAAATATAGTAAAAAAATTGACTACTCTGGTATAGAACTGTTTCCTACTTGTGCCTTTGAATTCATGAAAGAATGTTAGTAAAAAAATTCAATGTTTTTGGAGATTTATAACATAGAAAGAAGTATTTTTTTGTATCAATTCATCTAAATACCATGTGTGACTCCCATATTATATCTGTTGAAAAAAAAGTGAAGTTGAGATTTATACCTGATTTGATCATAACTCTTAAAAGCTTTCAAAGGTGGAGAAAGGTTCCTTATGTATTTAAGAAACATTATTATAAAATAAAAAGTGATCACTGAGTCACCTACACCCCCTCTCAGAGACATCATACATTGATCCTATGTGAAGTTCAATTAGTATTAAAGCCTATGTTCCCTCTGAAAGATATAACTATGAGGATAGAGAATTTAAATCAGTAAACCATAGGGGTGTTCCAATTTTTTATGCAAAAAACTATCACAGTTGGAAGAATTAGATATTAACATTTCATATATGTTTTGTTCTTGAAGATATAGATGATGAAAAAGTGGGATTTTCTCCCAATAATGAAGTTTCTATGATAGCTTTTGATAAGTGAAATTTGGAAACCAATCAAAAATCACATAATGAAATATTCATGGGTATCACTAGAAACGTCTATTCAAAGATAATGGGGCATCCAAATGAATATAAAATATAAGATAAGTTGAGAAGAAGCTATGATGGAAATTATAAAGTTATTATGGATTTGTTTCACATTTAGAGAAGAAATTTTGATGATATTAAGATGACTGATTAATAAATTATCCATGAACACTTTAAAAGAGTTAATGTTATTATCAACAACATAAGAGGATTTTTTTAGAAGCTGGAAGATTCAACTATTATAAAAAACTAATGGAAAATACTACCAATATATTTGATTCCAATATATCAAATTTACAATATTGGGATGACTTATCTTTGGATGATATTTATAATATTATTATGGCATATGAGATTTGGAAAAGAGTATTTTTCAAGAAAAATGTTGAGAATGAAATTTCATTCCATTCATTATTAAAAGGAAAAACATATATAAGGAAGCTAAAGATGTAACATGTGATTCTGAGTTAGTGGAAGTAGTAGAGGTTCTTAATACTAACCTTTATATTATATCCAAGAAATATTATAATAGAAATTAGAAAGTAAAAGGAAATATTTCTCTAAAATGATGGAAATGTAATGATAAAGGATATTTTTCAAAAACAAATTCCAAAGAATAAAAATTATGAATCTCAGTCAGAACATGAACACATAAAATCATATAAAAATATGTGAAAAAATATAAGGAGAAAATTTCTTACCAAAAATATAATATTTATTTTATCATACAAAATCTAGATGATTCTTCATCCAGTGATTAAAATATTTTTTATCACAATGTATTTTATTGATTTAGAAATGGTTGTTATTCATTAAGTAGTGATAAAAGTGATGATTAAGTAGTAGAATGTGATATGTTTCTAAAAATTATTTTGAAATAAGTTTTTGAGAAAAATTCATGACTCAACAAATAAGAAAATAAATTAAATAAATAATTTAATGAAATAACTTTTGAAAATTACAATCAAATCAAAAAGGAGGAGATGATCCAAAATCTATTTAAGGATTAGAAAATGAAAATTAAGGATTTTGATAGAAATCTGAAAGATTTGATGAAAAAAATAGCTGGTCATGAAGATATCGACATGGTAGAAAATACACTTGTTTATACAAGTAAGGATAAGAGGTTAAAGATATCAAAACTCAAGAATATTTAAAATATTCATAATAAATTTGGTTAAAAATAAGAATAATTATATGAAACACAATCATTTTTTCTTACTAAAAATATTGTGTTAAGAATAATGAGACAACACTTCGCCAATGTATTTTATGTAAAAGGTGATAGTTCACTACTATAAAATAGACCTTAAACAGTGCTTGAAAAAACCTTTATCATCGTTAAAAAAAGTGATTTTAATTTGAGCACAGTGAATGTCCATAAGTTTTTATCAGCCCTAAAAACCCATTAGTAAAATACCCCTTTAAAAACAACAAAAAAATCATTGTTAAATATTTCCTTTAACATCAAATTTTTAGCATTGTTAAAGATTCATTTTAACAACACATTTTTAGAGATATTAAAGGGGGTTTTAACAGTATTTTATAACACTGATAAAGGTAGCGTTGTTTAAGGGGGTAAATTTTTTTTGGAAATTCTTGAGCCCAAACCTATTTATCATAACTTCTAGGAGACCTATAACATCACTCCCACCACCTTTATCAATGTTGTTTACCCTAACACCCCTTTTATTATGGCTTTGTGAATTTATAGCCTCATGCACACCCACCTGGATTTGAACCTTGCATCTCTCCTTAGAATATGGAATGCCTTTACTACTACACCATGTTGCTTTTTTGTGTGTTTAATGATATTTCTATTTATTTATATATACACACACACATATAGATTTTATTAATATAATTATCAAATAAATTTTAAATACATCTATATAATATATACGTGTGTCTGATATATATATACTTATATTTACATCAATATATTATATATTATATTCATTTACATATACTAGAATATAATATAAATATATATTTGTTTATTAGTACACATATATATGTATATATAAACATTATAAATATATTTTTGTAATGTAAACATGGTTAGATATTGTATTAATTAAATTTTTAGAATATGTATTGATTTACATATATTAGAATATAAATGTTTATGTAAATATGTTGATATATGTATTTATATGAGTGATTTATTAAAAATATATAAGAAAATATGTATATATTTAATTATAAATAAAATTATGTTGTAAAAAAGAAAATTTTAACGCCATAATATCAATATAAATGTAATCTATGGGAATAAATTCAGTTTCCACCCAAAAATAAGTACAAACCCCTTAAAAGTGGTTAAAAATTGTTCAAATGTAAACCAATTAGGGTAACATGACTTACATTTGATCCTATTTGGTCTCTAAAAGTATTACATTGGTTTACCTCTATCACTGAGATAATAGAGCTCATCGTAGGATTCGATTTGGTATATGGTAGAGCCTAAACGGACACCCAGATCAAATGTTATGGTCGTTTAAAGTTTTTGTTACATTTTCAACATATTTTAGAACTTTTATAAATTTTTTGAAAATTTTTCATCAAATTGATATTAAATGAAAATTTAAATTTAATAAAAAAATTATTAATTTGAAATAAATTTTTAATTATTTTATAAGCCATTTTCACTCAATATTTTATCTATATTAAGTTTAAATTACTATTTACATTACCTATAACATATTTTTAAAAAATATATATTATATTTATATCAATATAAATATATTTTTATATTAATATATTATTTTTAATGTTATATAATATTTTTTAAATATACCATTTTTAGGGATACTAGAAAAGTGTAGATAAAGGGGTCTCTTTATCAATGCATCTAAAAAAACACAGATACCACCCACCCATTATTAGCACTTTTTTACAAGCACTCAAAAAGGGTGGGATTTTATCAATTCTTTTTAAAAATTATTGATAAAGGTGCCCCTTTAACAAGTTTTTTTATCCCTCACAAAAGAAGTCGTTAAAATTGATTTTATCTAGAGTTGTTAAATCCCTAGCACCAGATAAACCCAGATTTGTTGCAATTCTTCTAAATCTAGTGAAAAAATGGTCCTAGAAATAGGTTTTTTCTATTTACAGAAAATAACAATGAACATCTATTTGAACTAATACTATTCGTTCAAAATTTATGATTTGTGATAAACCATCCTATGCTATAAAATAGTGTAATTCTTCACGAATGTATCTCCGTGAACAATTCCTCCCATAGTTTGTTAAATTAGAAAAACAAAAAACTTCATAGAAGTATTACAATAATTGTGAAAGATCATGATTCAAAAGTCATTACTAGTTTTTTTGGGTCTTTGGTCATGGAACATATTCCTGATGGTAAAACATGCCACTACTAGGAAAAAGAAATGAATCTAGGGAGAGATGTATTAAGAAAATATTAACAAATATTAAAAAAAGGAAAGATGAGGATGAAAATAATCTTCAAAAATTTATAATATATAATGCCTAAATAGTGAAAAATGAAAATCTCAAGAATGTTGTTCAAGGAAATTACATTATGAAATTTGAGTAAAATAATAAATTTTAGTAGGTTACAAATATTGAGTTTGGAAAGAAGAAGTCTTTAGTTATTTAACTATGCCATATTTTCATGGAGAGAGTGTTAGAAGAAACAAAAAAAATATATAGATATATGGTAGAAGAAGCATGTTTTTGAATATGATATTAGTGTTGAAAAAAAGTTCAATATGTGGTTATATGAAAACTCATAAAAAGTGAAAAATATGTGGGAAATATGGGAATGTTACAAAATATTAATGACTATCTTACCAGACCAAGAAGAAAGCATGAATATAATACTACAAACTCAATGTAATAAAGTTTTTGAAAATGTATAATAAAGGTTGATATCTTCGTCTAAAGATTCTACAGATGAGAAAAAAATCTGTTATTATTTCTGAAAAGGCTTAGCATATGGAAAAAAATACGTCCATTACAAAATCCAAAGATGATGAAGAATAAGCCAAGACATAGAGAATATTCTCTGATCAAATGTTTTTTCTAAGGAATGTTGAGGTTCCTCCTTATTCCCAATATACTACAAAATTACTAACATGTAGGGAATTGAAGGAGAATAAGTACGGATGTTGGTTAGTGTTGAGTATGTTTTACAAAATGGAAAAATGTTCATCATGAATCTTTTTCAACCATGGTGGGAAATTATGTGTTTCCCTTAAAGGGGAGAAAAGTATAAGATGATGTATCCACATCACTCTATTCATTAAATTAAAATTAAAAAATTGAAAAAAATATGAGATGTTGGGGTATATATGTTTATACCCTTGAAAATTTTTGATATGTTTGTTGATATAGGTTTGGGATTTATTTGAACAAATTTTCTTATATTTCCCTTGATACAAAGATCTTATAATGAGCTTGAGGAATGTATTACATGAATGTAATGTTATAGAAAACATTGACCACATTGGTTATTGACCCTTTTTTTCATATCCATATTCAGTCAATTAGCCTTACAGTTTTCTAGTTAAAGTCTATATGTTAAGAAACTCATGTGATAATAATTTTATCATGAATAATGTTTTCATGAATTTGATATAATGAAATATGAGTAGAAATGGCCACATTGAATTTGGTTTTCAATTAGATGGAGAGAAGAAATGTAGGGGGAGAAAAAAGATGCAAACATCATATTGGGAGAAGTAGTTGAGAACACATATTGATGATGAAGATGTTTTATGCTTTTTTTTGTATTAGCAACAAACACAGTGGAGGAAATTGTTAATCCAAAAGTGAGTTTGGTTTCATTTATTCAATATATCAATATATTTTATGTGTAAAAGTTGGTGGAAAAATATGGTAAGTATTGTGAGAAGATAATGTTTTGTAGGGTCAATATCTAGGTAAACAATATGGACAATGAAGTTGAAGGAACATTTCTTTTGAGGTAATCTATGAAGGTTCCTTTACAAAATCAGATAATTCTATGTTGTTCATAAAATTTCATAACACCGTGAAGTTTATCCTAATACAAGATGAATGAATAGTGTGACGTTTTTTAACACACATCACTATAAAAACACTTCAAAATATATGTTTCTAGAAAATGATTCCATATGATTTTTATGTTTCTATGTTTTCACTGCAATGTAAAATGTGAAAAAAGAACAAAGGAGATATGAAACTAACACTCCAAATGAACATCACCAAGAAAACATTCTAGATGGAGTACCTGTAAAATAATTTATTGATATTTTATATTTATTGAAATTTGTAAAATGTGGAATGTAGTGAAGATGATTTAAGAAGCCAAGTCATCAGTCAAACATTTGTGAGTAGGGCTAAAGAAATAAGGAAAATGGTTTAGAAAAACATTCTATAAGAATGTTTGTACATTTCCTTCAGATGTACTAAAGATAGATCTTATAATAAACCTAGGTAGATAAACCTAAGTTAATATTATTGTGAAAAATGAGGTATTTCTAAGAAAATGGTTCCAAGGGGGAGTAGTTTCAATCTAAACAGGGATGAAATGTGCTAACTAATGACCTGGAGGATTAACAAGAATAGAATTCAAGGCAGACATAATCTGATAGAGAAAATCAATGAGGCCTATACTAGCTCGATGAATTTGAAATGTTATGAAAATTTATTTTGAATGAAAGTCTATGGATCACGTATGTCAAATGAGGATCCCTCGAATGGACAAATTTCAAATGAACTATCACGATGTCATCATACCAATATTTCCACGGATATTAAACAAAGCATGTTTACAAGGAATGGGTGAGTATAATGTTGAAATAGTTAATGTTCTATGAAGATGACATTTGGAAGATCCAACTAATTTTGATATTCCATAGACATCAAATATATAAATTTAATGGTCATCCAACAAGAAAATGGTGTGTGCTGTTTGGGATAGAGTTCAGTGGGATAAGATGAACCATCATCAGAAAAAGGTTGTATTTGAAGATCCACCAGATAGGTGTATGTTTAGAATTATAGTCAGAGTTTTCCTAAAAAATGGAAACTATGAGAAGGTGAATATGATAGTGAATGTTTGTTAAATCATCAGATGGAGGATGGAGATAATGTATCAGGCAAAGCTTTCAGGACAGACAAATACTAGTCAAAGAAATTCAAAGGATCGTTGCATAAATTATAACAACTTTGCTATTTATTTCATATTTAAAAATGTTTTATTACATAAAAATGATCTTAATAAAACTCATAATATTTATAGGTATTTTTTATTGATAAATTAGAAACATTACATAATAATTTAAAACATTAAATACATAATCAATATTGAAAACGTTTTTTACATGACAACAACATTCCATTGTACTTAACACTGCATGGGATAACCAAAGGGAACACACAAAAAGGGTGAGCTATAAATATCAGTAAGGTAATAAAAATTTCATAACATGAGGTAGACAATACATGTTATTAAATAGTCATATAAATGGAGAAAAAATTAAATGTGAACATAAATTCATGTCCTAGATTGATAATCATAACATAGAAATGTGGCATCAACATATAACATCATACAAGCATGAGTCAATGATTATTTCACATTGATTAGCATGAGTAAACACTCATTGCACATAAATTATCATGAGTAATGCCTCATTTCACAAGAATTATCATGAGTAACCCCTCATTTCACATGACATATCATGATACAAAACATTACCCTATGCATTGGAGCTCTATCAGGGCACACCCTTAATAAATATTTCTTTTCGTACATAATTGTGCTGCATAGATCCTATAACATTGAATAATTCAACATCATAATTTATTACACGATAATGTAACGTTGATTGCAGACATTTATGTCCCGAATCAAAAATAATATGATCATAAATTTGAATACCCTTGGTAGAAAAATGGGTTTGATACTCACTACACAATGGAACATTGGGGTGAAATTTCGGCTACATAACGACATCAAATAGAAATTAATAAAATAGTTTGATGATAGTGAAAGGGGTCTCTAATCATTTATACAAGAAATTTAAATTATGGGAATCATGGAACATTATACCCCAAGATATGAAATATAATTTATGATGCATAATTTTAAAGAAGTTCTTGGATGAGAATGAGGAGAGAGAAATACCTTATCTATTTTTGGCATGGTAACGGGTGTATATAAAGGATCATGGATAGCTTAATGAGAGTGGAAAGAATATATAATTTTTATAAATCAAATTAATTGAAATTAGAGTATGCATGAACATATACCAACATATGAAAATTGAAATTAAAAAACACATCACAAAAGGAGTGCTTTATAAAAGAGGAGAGTAGAAGATCCCTTACTTGGATATGTGACTCCAAAGTCTTGGGAGAAGCATATTGGGAGATTGGGGTACCTTGGGAGGACTCTGGGGAGTAGAAAACAGAGTTTGGATGAGCTTCAAAGAGTTTTAGTGAAGAGGAATGGGATATTGAGTAGATTTATATACGAAACGACGGAGATTTCTTTTTTTTTAGTTTTGGACACCTCATTACAAAATATTCAAAACCACAAACCATACCATGGTTTTGGTCCATGATGTCTACCAAAGGGGCGTGGAAAAAATTATTTTATATTTTCAATGGCCTAACATATTAAAATATTTTCTTTTTTTATATAGAGCTGAGTCGCACTCTCAAGGAAATTGTTTTAAATTTTGAAAATATTTTATAAGTCATGGATGATTCACTAAGACATTATAAAATATAAAAAATAAACCAAAAAATAAATTATTTTAAATTTAAAACATATATTTAGTCAATGATACCTTTTATGGTATTTCTTACAACATTATTGGGCCATTATGATGTCATAAAACACACCATTTATTTATACAATATTTAATTTTCCCAAAAATTCGAATGTCTCAAAAAATTATAAAAACGTTACTATTATATAATTTCAACTTAATTATTCAAATATTTTATTAAATTTTCTATGTTATTTTATATATTTTTTAATTTTCACTTTTAAAATAAAAACAGACATTTATTGAAAATTGACTGGTTTTACCAAAAATAGTTTCAAAACCTTAATTAAAATTACATTTGACTTCATGAAAATTATATGATAATTTATATTTAACAAAATTATTTTAATAATAATATTTTATTAGAATATTTTTTATTTAAAAAATCCATTAATTCATCAAAATATATTTTTTAATTTAATTTGAATATTTACCAAAAATAATGATTGTGCTTTAAAAATCAATTACAAAGTAATAATAATAGAGTGAAATTATATTCAATATTTATAAAAAAATAATGTAAATAATTATAATGATAATGTCTTGTTACAAATCTCTTTATTACACCAACATATTTCCTAAGAGTAAGGTGTGTGATGGTGGGGCTTTCATGGGGTCGTTTGGTAAACATGGTTTGGGTCGTGATCTCAATGAGCTTGAAATTCTCCCGTAAACAGTTTCTCTCATGCTTAAGTTTTTGGATCACAACATGGGCTTGGAATAGGGAAAATCCCATAAATGATATCTCCTTCATAATCTTTGATAAATGGTCTTCATAGGGAATGAACCTACTGATTGAGGCCATAACATCCGTTGACTGTGTCAAAAGGATTTGTTACAACCCTATATTTATACTAGTTATGTGATCATTACTCATCAGATATATCATCAACAGCAACGATACATAACAATAATTTAAATCAAATTAGATATAATAAAATAAGTGCACATGTCATTTATAACCATAAGACATTTAATTAAAATAATGAAAATTTTATTCATAAATGTTCAGGTCATTAAAACCTTCCCCCCTTATGAAATTCCCGCATCGAAATGTATTTTTCCCACACTAAAACAGACGAGGGTAACTCTACTTCATCACCTCCTATGGTTCCCACGCTGCTTCTCCACACTTGTGGTTTCTCTATAATAACTTGACAAAGGGTTATTGTCTTATTTCGTAGAATGTTTTCTTTACAATCTATGATATTCCCTAATTTATCCTCAAAAGAAAGGTTATTCTCTAATTGTACCAATTATAGATTTATTACTTGTGATGGTTCTTGAATATACATTATTAAGAGAGATACGTTGAATACATCATGCATTTGAGATCATTTTGGTGGGAGTGTTAGTCGATAAGACACTGATTTGATGCGATCAAGGATATCATAAGGGTTGACATACCTTGGACTAAGCGTTATCTTCTTCCCAAATCTCATCACTCTATTCCATAGAGATATACAGAGGAATACCATTTCTCCAAAATTGAAACCTAGGTCACGTCGATGATTTTTAGAATAACTATTTTATCGACTCTGAGCAACATTGATGTGTATTTGAGTAGTCATAACATTCTCCAACATTTCTTCGGCCACTTCCAGACCTAGAAATTTTTGTTCCCCAACATTATCCCAACATGTCATTGTTCTACACCTCTTCCCATAAAGGGCTTCATAGGGATCCATTTTGATGCTCAAATGGAAACTGTTATTTTAAGAGAACTACCCCAAAGGAATATATTGGTCTCATACACATTTTAAGTCCATTGAGAATGCTCTCAACATGTCCTGAAGTGTTTGGATAGTCCTCTTAGATTAGTCACCAGTTTTAGGGTGATAATCTATAATAAATTTAAGCTAAGTGTCTAGAGCATGCTCAAGACTTTTCCAAAATGTAGAGGTAAATATTGGATCTCGATAAAATAAAGTCAATAGTGGTACTCCATGTAGTCTTACCACTTATCTGATATATATCTGTGCTAGTTGATCCACGGAGAAATCCTCTTGAATTGGAAGGAAGTGTTCACTCTTTATAAGATGATCCATAATAATCCAAATAGCATTGTTTTCTTTGTATGTCTGTAGAATTCCACTGAAAACGTCCATAATTATTTCTTCTCAGTTTCGTGTTTGTATGGGAAATGCTTACATAATACCCTTAGACTTCTACCTCTCATCCTTCACTTTATTACTTACCAAATACTTTGATGTATATTCAGTGATCTCCTTCTTCAATTTATCCCACCAATGGTGCTCCCTATTATCTCAATACATCATTGTGTTTCCTAGTTAAATAGTGAAAATCAAACTATGTGCATCATCCAAATGTTCTTTCATTAAATCAGGATTTGTTGAAAAAACATATTATTGATCTAAATCTAACAATTACTTCTTCATTAACATTGAACACTTAGGATTTCCATTTTGTGATAGTTTTCAATTTCTTCATAATTCCCACATCATCTTTTTTAGCAACCCTTAACCTTTCCAAAAGATATGGTTGAGCAATCATTTTTTAAAGGATTGATGATGTTCCTTTATTTATGATTATCATGTCCATCCTTTTCAAATCCAAAAATATTGGATCCTTTTAATTTCTCATTAATGAAATAATCAATGGGTCCTTTCTACGTAGATCATGTGTCACCTTGTTCCCTTTTCCAGAATGGTAGTGGATTAAGCAGTCGTAATACTTGATGATCCCAAACATCTTCATTGGCGCATATTCATCTCTTTCTATGTGAATATATATTTGATAATTTTGTGATTGAATATATTTCACACTTCTCCACAAAGAGATAATGCGACTAAATTTTCAATGAAAATATAAGAGCTACCAACTACATAATGTGTGTGGGATGGTTTTCAAAATTAATTTTCAACTGTCTTAAATAATTGGCAATGAATTTTTCATTTTTCATCAACACACATCTCAATCCATTCTTTGAATCATTATTGAAGATTACGAAAAGCACCCACTTGTGGGTAGTATGAGCACATGGGCATTGATAAGCCACTTTTTCAACTCCAGGATGCTTTATTCACATTAATCATTCCAATAAAACTTAACTCACTTCCATGTTATCTTGGTAAGAAGGTTTGACCATCATGAGAAATTTATCAAAAATCGGTGATAATATCTAGCTAACCCAATGATACTATAGATATCCATCACATATGATGGCCTTAGTCATCCCTGAATTACTTTTGTCTGGGAAGGATCCAAAGACATCCCATTGTTTGTGATGATATTCCTGAAGAATGAGAATTTCTTCAACCAGAACTCCCACTTGTTGTTCTTTTCAAAGAGCTTATCCTTTCGTAAGGTCTTTAGAAACCTGCTCAGATTCCCCTCATGCTCCTCAGTTATTTTGGAGTATATTATAATATCATCTATAAATATTGCCATAAATTTGTTGAGGTAATCTCTAAAAACTCTATTCATCATGTTCTTGAAGATTTTTGGAGCATTAGTGATTCCAAATGGCATTACTATAAACACATAATTCCGGTATCATATATGAAAAGCATCGTGGGGATATCCTTATTCATCACCCTTTCATGGTAATATTCTGACTGCAAGTCCACCTTAGAGAAGTATTGTGCTTCACGTGTCTGGTTATAAAATATCATTAATTCGTGTCAAAAGATAATTGTTCTTTATCGTGATTTTGTTATGCTTTCAATAATTAATGCAAAGGCATATTGACTCATCCATATTTTTGACTAAGAGGAATTTTCCACCCCTTGGTGAAGCATGTGTGCATATAAACCATTTATCTAGGTTCTAATGTAGTTGTTTCTTTAGCTCCTAAAGTTACACAACAACAATTCTATATGGAGTCTTGAATATTGGCAACTCCTCGGATATAAGGTCAATCGAGAATTCAACATCCCTTCTAGGAGGAATGCCAGGAAATTCTCCAGGAATCACATCAGTGAATTACCTCATAATAGGCATGTATTTGATGATGGTTTTTTCCTCAGACTCAGCAATCTGAGAAAGATATGCATTATCATAGGATAGTAATATCAATGCATAGGATGATGGTTCTGATGATGAATAATCATTATCCTTACACTTGTATAGAATCGGGGATTGATTCTATTTATGCAGAGTGATTTCCCTCTCACAGAAATTTATGTTGGCTCTATATTAAGAAAGTCACTCGTTGCCCAAAATCACATCAAATTCCACCAAGGAAACTATTAGAAGGTTTTTTGGGAACTTTGGTCCAAAAATTGTGATATGGGATTAGTTATATTGATGAGATGAAATAATTAATCCATTTCCCATTTTCACCAACATCTATACATCCATTATTTGTGGTGGTGTTCATATTTTTTACATTACTATCGGGATATAAAAGAATGCGTAGAACCAGAATGAAAAGGTACGTTCACAATTCTTGAATGAATAACTAGCATATCTGTCAAAACTTCATTTTTGGGATTCACTTCGATAGTGATGGAAAAATGATATGCTTTTCTACCTCAGATGTTGTTGGTTTCCTCCAAAAACCCTAGTCTTAGGGAACTGGTTCACATAGTTCCCTGGTTTCTTATAGTTGTAGCAATGATCAATGATTTGAGGGTCGACAAGAGCATTCATTTCCTCTACCACGTTGATGGGTTTCTCCAGTCGAAAACTGTTACCCAGGTTCCCTTCTCTTATCCACCTAAAGCATTTCCTTGATCTCTTTAAGCAATTTCCAGTATGTTTCTTTCAGCACCTTTGATATGTGGGGTTCTGGAATTTTTTACCATCGATGGATTTATCCATCGGATGGCCAGAATTAAAGTCCACTTCCCATTTTTTCCCCATGATATCCCTGAGATTCCTCGATATCTATCGTGAAAATTAGGGAAAATTGGAAAATTTCCTCATAGATTTCAATGTCATGGATTTCCATGGCATTTTGTAGGGTGGGCTTTAGAACACCAAAGAAGTTGTCAACCTTGCATTCAGAGGGTAACCACAAAATCAAAAGCATGTCATGAAAATCTGGTGAATTTTTCCTTGTATTATCCAACAATTTTTTCATCCATTTACTTGAGTGAAAGGAAATATCATTCCATATTAAGATGGATGGCGTAGAAAAAATATTTATCAAAAAAAATTATCTATAATTCCTTCAACTATATGGCTTTGATATCTTACTCAAACTTTGTATTAATAATAAATGTCCACCATTGATCAGTTTCAACCTCCATACGATAAACACCTAGAAGAACCTTCCCTAGTTCAGAACATTGAAAAATAGAGAATATATTTTTGTATTGAATTGATTTTTTTCTCCATGATTAAGGGATTGGATGATCTATTAAATGTAGGTGGAATTTTTCAAATAAATCTATCAACTGTTAGTTTCTCTCTTTAGGGGGGGGGTTGGGAGATCCTCTTGATCTAGGTTTTGATTCAGAACTTGATTTAACTGAGAGATTATAATAACAAATTTTGTGATTCCTTCTCCCATCAGTTTGGGCATATCATTGGGGAAATCCTCACACTACAAATTAAATCAGCTGTTAACATCATTCCTACTATTACCATCCATTGTCTATAATAAAATTAATATTAGTTATGAGCATCGTAAATAGTTAAATGTATAAAAGAAATCCAATTACATTAAAGGGATAAGTTATAAATTAAATTTATCTCTTCAACTTATGAGTTTTTAGGCTTCAATATATGATATCCATGATCTACTTCCTAACATATATTTTTATGGGAATTTTTATGTTCTCTTAATAATGGTTTGTAGTGATCTTATGAATATACCAAAACATATCCCTCGATAGTTTCAAATAAAGAGTGTAGTAAGGCTCGTTGTCATGAAATAGTTCCTATTTGAGTCCATCTCAAAGTAGTTTTTTCAGGCTTCACCCCTAGATACATTTCTTCCACAGACACATCCACTTATTTGGATCTATATATGGATTTATTTTCTTCATAAACCAATTACTCTATACTCACCAAAATTTAGAGATATTTTTCTTATATATAGACTTATCTCTAAGGGTTTTCTCTAGTATTTTCTTATCTTAATCCCAAAAATAACAATACATATCCTATGATACCAACTATAATAACCCTGATCTTTATTTCCTATTTAAATATAATTTATTATATAAAATTTCACATAATATAACTCAGATGATTGAGAGGTCCAATGTCTTAGGAAATTATGAATATTACGTAATAACTTAAAACATTAAATACAAAATCTTTATTGAAAACTTCTTTTACATGAACACAACATTCCTTCGTACATAACATTCTATGAGATAACATAAGGACAAACATAAGAAAGGGGTGAGTTATAAATCCTAGTAAGTGAATAAACAAGGCATAAAATGAGTAAGAAAATACATGTTAGTCACTATGAATATCAATAGAGAAAGAAAATGTAAACATAAAGACATGATATAATGTTATAATCGTAACATGAAAATGTGGAAACAATATACCACATGATATTATCATGAGTTAAGGATCATTGCACATGAATTAGCATGAGTAATATATCATTGCATATAAATTATCCTGAGTAAACTCTCATTTCACGTGAATTTATATGAGTAAACCCTCATTGAAGAAGGCATATCATGATACTAAATATAACCCAATGCATTAGTGTGTTATCAGGGTGCACCCTTCATAAACATTTCATTACATGCATAAGTACGCCACATAGATCATGTAACATGGAAACATTCATCATCATAAGTTATTCCATGGTCATGGAATGTGAAATACATACCTGTATGTCCTCAATAAAAAATTATATAAGGGTAAAGGTGAATACCCTTGGTAGAGAAACATGTTTGGTATTCACTACACAATGGGCAACCGTAGTGCAATTTTGAAAGCATAAAAACGTCGAATAGAAATTCATAAAATGGGTTCATGAGAGGAAAAGGAGTATCTTATCATCTATACATGAAATTTATAATAATGGGGTCATGGAACATTATACCCCAACACATGAAATGGAATTTAATATGTACAATATAAAAGAAGTTATTGAATGGGATTGAGGAGAGATAAATCCCTTATGGAATTTTAGAATGGTAAAAGGAATATATAAAGGATCATGGATGAATTAATGAGAGTGTAAGTAAGCTCTAATTATTTATAAATCAAATGTGAAGTAAGGGGTGTATGTATGAAAATATCCCAAAATTACTCAAATTGAAATTAAATGGCATATCACAAAAGAAGGTCTTGATTAAAGAAGATAGTGGAAGATCCCTTACATGAATGTGTGACTCCAAAGGCTTGTGAGAGGAATATTGGAGCTTGGGGCACCTTGGGATGACTTTGTGGAGTAGAGAGTAGATTGTGGATGGGAATCAATGTGTTTTAGTGAATAGGAATGGGATCTTGGGTTGGTTTATATAGAAAGGGGGAACATCATTATTATTTTGGTTTTGGACACCTTATAATGAAATATTCAAAACCAGAAATCATCCCATGATTTGGAACCATGGTTTCTACCAAAGGGATTTGGAAAAAATTATTTTATAAGTTCAAGGGTCAAACATATTAAAATATTTTCTTATCTTATGTGGATCTTAGTCACACTCTCTAAGAAATTATTTTAAAATCATAAAATATATTATAAGTTTTAGAGGATTCACTAAGGATTTATAAAATAAAACAATAAACGTAAAATTTTATTATTTTAAATAAAAAACATATATTTAGACGAAGATACCTGTTATTGTATTTATTACACAATTATTAGGTAATTTTGATGTTAGAAAACACACCATTTATTTATAAGGTATTTAATTTTTACTCGAAAATTGGACTATCTTAGAAAATTAGGAAAAATTCACTATTGGATAATTTCAATGTCCTGGTTTGAAAAATAATATAGATTTTATCTAAATAAATTTTTAAATATTTTATTTTTATCTTTTAAAATAAAAACCAACATTTATTGAAAATTGATGGGTTTTTTACTAAAACAGTTTTTAAACCATAATAAAAATTACAATTGAATTCATAAAATTAATTTAATAATTTATATTTAATAAAAGTAATTTAATAAAATTATTTTTTATAATATTATTTATTTCAAAACCCATTAATTCATCCAAATGTTTTTCTTAATTGAATTTTTATACTAACCAAAAATACTATTTGTGATTTAAAAAAAATTTACAAAGTAACAATAATACATTTAATGTATATTCATTATTCTATAAAAAATTAATGTACATAATCATAATCACAGGTTCTTTTTTACATATCCCATTATGACACTAGCATAAACCCTAATAGTAAGGTGTGTGATGGTGGAGATTTCTTGGGGTCGTTTGATTAGCATTGTTTGGGGGGTGATCTTGATGATTTTGAACTTCTCCCTTATACGGTTTTGCTCATGATTATGTTATTGGATCTCAACTTGGGCTTGTTTTAGGGAAAATCCTAGAAATGGTATCTCCCATATAAGCTTTGATAAATGGGATTCATAAGTTACACTCTTACTAGTTTAGACCATCACATCCTTTGTCTACGTCAAAAATATTTTTTAAAACATTATATTTACAATAGTCATGTGATCACTATTCAATGACTATATTATCAACTGTAACGATACTTAATGGTAATTTATATACAATTGGATATACTAAAAGAAGTGCATGTTTCTTCTATAACCATAAGACATTTAATTTTTAAAAATAAAATTTTATTCATAAATGTTTGGGCCATTACATAAGATTTTTATGAAAGTCCTCAAATATTTATATGATAGAGCTGGACATTCAATGTTTGATAAATTACTAAGATTTAAAATGTCTGAAAAAATTTCATAACATTTATTTAAAAGAAATTTGAAGAAGATTGTCGATGCTGGAAAGTTCCTAAAGCTTTAAGAGTATTTGAGAATTTTTTAGAATAGTTGAGAAGCATACTGTGAAAATAAAATGAATGGGAAATTTAGGGTTTTAATTTTTGTAAGTGGGAATGTGAAATCGATTTCTAACCAATTAAACTTTGGGAGAACCAATATAAAGGGGGTGAAAACCGTAAAATGTACTTTCCACTTTTCACACAGATAAAAACCTGACACTGATGTTTCCATAATAGTATATTGTTCTAAATAATTGTATATATGTTGATAAGACTGGAAAAAGGTCCATTAGATGAAGAAACATCGATCAAATTTTTATCGAATGGGGAATAAGCAGAGAGTTTTTCATTGAGTTTCTACTCAGTTGAAGTAGGAAGTGCACAAGGTCAGGCTCATTCTACTAGAAAGAGTTCTAATTTATAAAGTTCTATCATTTAGAGATGGTACAAAAAAATCATGCCTCACTGTAGTGTTCTGAGAGAATTGGATGATGATCCATCAGATGAAGACCATAAGACAAATGTTACTAGAAAGAGGCATAATGGACAAACACACTCTAAGGGATTTTTTAGTGATAATTAAAAAAACTAATATTGACTATATCCAAGTCTACCAGAGATCAGGATGATGTTTCAATACCAACAAACCCTTAAGAGGGTTGTGAAAAATCTTGTTGAATTGTATACATGTGAAATTGATTTATCTTTCATGTGAAGGATATGAAGAACATTCTAAAGTTGATTAAAAAGAATATTAAGGAAGGATCTAGTAGCTAGGTGTATATCCAGTTGCTGAAAAGGATGGTTTGATAGACTGTTATCCATCTGTGAAGGGAGTGTATATGAATAGGATTGTTGGGTGTATAACCAACTATAACCAGAATGTTGACTAGTAAGGTATAAAACGATTTTCTGTTTGTGCACTTGTATTCATAAAATAATTTAGTAAACGAATTCATGTTGTTGGGGATATCAAATATGGAAAGGCATGGATCATTGTACCGAACCAGATAAATATAACATGTTGTTATCTCTTTATATTTGGTGCATATGAAAGGTGAGGATGAGATTTATACTTTAGGGGATCGTAAGTCTAATAATCTTTTTAAGGGTTAATAATTATTCCATTAGAAGTTAAAAATGTTCTTCTAAATGAATGGTGTTCAATGATTCACACATCCCCCTCTTTTTGATCTCATGCATTGATCATTAGTGAACTAAAATGATCATGTGTAGTTGAGGTTGTTAAATAGTCACATTATCACTTCATTATAGAGATTTTCTAGATTCACATGACGGCTTCAAGGTATTTTTATAGTTAACATTGATGGATTCACCTAATCATGTGACATATATGCAGACAAATTCCTAATAACCAATGAGGTGTTTAGCAATGGAAGGAAGAATATGATGGAAGATTTTCCTGGAAGGAGATACAATTATTTTCAAGAAAGGAAGTACAAAATTAAATGATTTCATATATTGATCACATGAATCCCTGGTGGATATAAGTTGAATAAGGCTAAAGGCACTGTGTGAGGAGGGTTTCATGATCTTTATAATTGTCCAAATGGATTTGTTTGGATTTTAACTTCTTCAGGAGATTCCATATGATCATGTAACTCATTGAAATTCACATGATGGAATTGTGTGACCTGTTTTCATGAAATGAATCTATTATTTTCATATTTTGATTAATTTTTCTTGAAGTATCACATGCCTGAAAGGCATCAACTGTAAGCATTCCATCTGTTCGAATGATCTTGTCTCAAACTCGAAGCTTGAATACAAGAGATGATGGGCATTGAATGAATCAAAAACTGGAGTGTCTATTCCATGAAAGCTAGGGTTGGAGAGGTTATAGACAACGTGGCGACATGATTAGGTGATGTGGATTGATTTGACCAGATTTCTAATGTAATATGAGGATATTTTAATTATGGTAGAAAAATACCCATCCCATACTTGTCCCACATTGATTTTTCACACAGACTAGATCCACTTAATAATAATTACTATGTTACTAAATTTTCGGTCAGGTAGTGGGCTTCCGAACTCACAACACATAACACACATCACACATACACAAATACATTCCCCTATAAAATGATTTCTGGTCCATTACTCTGAAAATTTAAACTTCAATGACCATAAAAAATATATCAAGGGTTTTTAGGGGATTCAAACTTCTCAAATCATTGATGACAATGTGCATGAAACAAATTTATGAGTGTTAGTACACAAAAATGCATTGGAATCAATCTAGATATCAATAATAATACATACATAAACTTCATGAAATTTCAAAAAATTACCATAAAATCATTTATAATTATTCACTTTAATGATATTAATGAAAACCCATGAACTAACATAAGGGATAGGTCATTTATTTTTAGGATTCCCTTGAGTTTTGAAACACTGACCATGATTGCATAGCGATCACCCCCATCTAAATCTCACTTAATAAGCTACTCAAAATAATGACCTTAATTTTTTTAGTATCATGAAAATACCTATTAATGAAGTTTATAAGGGATTTCTAGGTATCATAGTTATTCAAACCTAGAAAAATCTAGAAGAAAAAAAATATATTTTAAAGATGAATTTCCACTTGTTTAGGCAATTCTAGGATTGTCCATCAAGACGTTGATCATACACCAACTTCTTTTTATAGAGTTGGGTTACCTAAAATCATCGAACTTTTTATAATAAACAATATATACCTCATCATCCAAATTGGTGACTTTTAAGGGATCAATATTATGTATTTTGAATGTGTTTTTAATTATCAACATAAAGAGATCCTAATAAGGGTAATACCTATTATCACCATTCCATAAAGTAACATTTTTAATGGGAGTTTCCCTATAGTCCGAGTTAGTATCAAACTCATTATTAATAACATTTCTAAAAGATGATTTCTTAGAGACGATACTATCATTAAGTCCCTTTTTAATAGGTACATCCCCCTTGTGACTATCCTCTAGACCAATCATAATATTCCCATCCAATTTAAAAGGACAACTATGTTGTGGGTTATAATGATCTAAAATATTTAGTGCCTTTTCATCATGGACACATTCATTGTTGGAGTCATGGTTTGAATTGGGTGCACTCTATTTGGACTCCATCATGGTCAGTGAATCATTACTTCCAATGTTTACATCAGGTATTTGTATTCGATCTGCATCAGATTTAAACAGATAATTATTAAGCGGTTCCTGAATATGTGTACCAAAAAATTATAAGGGAACAACATTAGTTGAATTAGAAAATGGTGTATCCTAAACAAAAACATTATCCTTAGTTGTGCCTAAATTTTGAATGGGTTCCCCCATGGATTTGGCCTTAGCCATGATCCTACTGCAACCAACATTCATGTTCCACTAGATTTAACAACTATTTCATGCCAACTTGCATCTCTTGACGTAATTTTCCACACACCCAATGAGATATTAGTTTTCAAAAATTTAATGAAATATCTCAATATGTATAGAATGGTCAATGTTTCCCTATAAGGTATTCAATGGATCCTCAATAATTGAAGTGCTATAAATGCTGATTTCTACCAGAGTTTACTAAAGTGTCCATATTATGTAAAACTAGTCTCTATATACAAAATAATGGGCATATCTATAGAGAATGAAATATCGCATTGAATATATTAATTAAAATAAAACTAATTTAGTCGATAGACACAGTTCCAAATATATTTATTATAAGGGTAAAAATTTATGGCTCAGTATGTGATCTTCAGGATCCCTAACATTATAGTGAGATAAAAAATTCCCCGCAATTTTTGTTTTAGTTATAATATGGTGAATATGATGTGGACGTATCCATGCCCCATACAAACCATTTTACGTATCAGGAAGACCCTAAGTTAAACTATTTTATTCTCTAAATCCTGATATTTTGAAGGTTCCTCCAATTTTTGGAGACTGATATGAAAATAAATTGATAACATTATGAAATCCATATATCCTTTGATCCCATATTTGTAGGTATAAAAATATCCAGAAAACACATTCTAAATATTCTATATAGAAAAATGATTGAGAATAATTAATGAATCCAAAAATTTACAAAAATTCACTGAGTTAGGGGTATTACACTAAACCACACAATCATGATAGTTCATGCATTGTCTCCATAATGTCACCTATGATTTAAACATCTCATGTCATGTATGATATTAATTAAAAATATAAATCAAGCTCTAGGGAGATCCATCACTATGATGATTACTAATGATTATCAGTACATTTTTTTGTTGTGAATCCATTTTTTAACCATAATTTCAACACAAATAAGCAATAACCAATGAATAAACCATAGATTCTACAACATTATTTTATTTGAGAAGTAGATAATGTTTCACTCAATAAAACTTTTTTCTAACATATATTATTTTTTATAATAAATTAAATATGTTAAATTTTTTTTATCAAAAAAATAACAAATAAAGTGACATAGATCAACTAAACAATCACCCATTTCTAAATTATTTCAAAACAAAAAGAAAACTACATAATTATCAACCTTATAAAAATTAATAAATAAATATATTTTATTTATGATTAAATGAAACTACTCCCTCATTTTGAATATCAATCAATTTGTTCAAAAGTTCTTCTACTTTTATAATTTCTCCCTGAAAACACGATCTTTGTAGAATTAACATTCTTCACTAAAATTTAATAATCAAGATTGTTCATGCTTCAACTGTATTGAAAATCAAAACTAATCATGTCATTCTTAACCAGATTATATAAAATTGATTAAAATTAATATCTACACCCTAAATTCATTCATATTAATAATGATATATTAGTAGTAGATAAATCATCAAATAGTAAATGTCCACATTAATTAATGATTTAATTTTCTTGATAAATAAATTTAATATGACCTAGAACTAAGAATGAATTTATAGAGGTGAATTTAATTGTATTTCACTGTAAAATCTATTACAGACCTCATGTTTTAAGAATAATCACTTTACGGTGGCAATGGGAAAACAACAAAGAGAGAAAATAGAAGAGAATTCTCCTTGATTTGGCAACAGAAGCCCATTTCCAACCTCCTATGTAGTTTACTACATCCCGAATGAAATTCTAACGTGAAACCCTCCAAGACCTAATGACAACCATATAACGACCAATTTTTGTAAAAGACCAGATTTCCCTTCAATTAACAGACTGATACTTGCTTCTAAAATATTTCTTCAGGGGTAGAGGAATCTCCAAATAACCATCTTTAACACCATCTTATCAACTCTATCCACCTGATATTCTACCTTGACTCAAAGGTGTATGAAAAGGAATTGATTTTGAAATAATTGAGAAATTTTCCAAGTATCATCAGAATCTAGACGACCATGCCAATGAACTAAACAATGAAGATCCAAAGTACCACCACAGAATGCATGAAAATAATATGGGATAAATTATTATAGAAGTTCTTCAGAGAAATGTTGAGGAAGTTACTCCAAAACGTGGTCCCCAATAGCCAATTTCTGTTGAGAAACATGAACAACCAGTTGGATATTACTCTATTTTGGTAAGGTGAGATGATAAGATACATCTCCCATGCGAGAAACAATTGAAAATGGTCCATAAAAACGTGGTGAAAGCTTAGGAAAAACATTAGTAGGTGACACCATAAGATTCTGATAGCGGAGTTTGAAAAAAAATCACCAGGCTGAAAAAGACATCCTGATGCTTCTTATTTTCCAATTTCCTCATAGATTGCTGGGTGGATAATAAATTTTGATGTAAATTATAGAGAGCATAATCTCAATTGACCAAAGCTATAGCAACATCATCAATAGCTATATCTCTTAGAATATGATGTGGTAAAGTGGGATGTTTGCAACCATAAACTTCTTTGAAAAAAGTAGGGCGGTCGAAACATGAAAAGACATATTAAAACAGAATATGTCCCCTAGAAACATGTGAACCCACCGCATGGGCTTATCATAAAAAAAACATCGAATGTATGTCTTGAGGTTGCAGTTGACAAATTTTTTTGACCATTCGTTTGAGGATGGTATGAAGATATCATTTTGAGCTTAGTACCATGAAAAAAACAATTCCTTCCAAAATAAACTAGTAAAAATATAGTTTCAATTAATATTAATATCACAAATCAATCTAGGAAAATGAAAAAGTTTTTTCATAAAACGTTCAGAAACCTCCTTAGATGAAAAAGGATGGTTGAGGGCTAAACAATGAGCATATTTGGAAATATGACCCATGACAACATATATTACTTCATACCCTTGTGATTTGGGAATTCTGGAAATGATGTCCATTGAAACTACTTCCCAAATCATATCAGGAGTCGAAAAAGTTTGGAGTAAACCTACTGGGAAGAAAGTTTGGTACTTATATCATTGACAAAAAATGCACTCCCTGACAAATTTTAGTATAGTATAGGTCATAACATGCCAAATCAAACCTACTGCAAGGAATTTTTAAGTAATCAAATAGCCCTTATGATCACCATGTGGGGAGGCATAGAAATAATGTACGCGAGGAGGAATAAACTTGGAATTATTAAAAATTACTCACCGGCCCTTAAAATAGAGCAGATCATTTTGCACCGACAAACCAGGAGTAGAATCCGACTTTTGGAGAGCCAAAATTTGGTCCTGAATAAATCTAAAACATCTGTTCTTAAAACGTACCAAGGTAATATCAATATAACAAGGTTGTTAAAGATTCATTTTGCAAAGGTGATTAGTAGGTTGAATGGAAAGAGAATTTTTAGTAGAATTGTTTTTTCCAAATTTATAAACAAAATTTCATCAATAACGGGTCTGGGAAATCTGTATAGAATAGTTTTATTATTTAAGGCTCGGTAATCAATGAACATCCTCCATCCACCATCCTTTTTACAAACCATTATAGTTGGGCTAGATTATTTTCTGGTAATGGTATGAATAATCCCTTGATGAAGAAAATCAACCACCGAACATTCAACCTAGTCTTTCATTAAAAGGAATGTTCATAAGGTCGAACATTAACTAGTGATACTGGTTCACGAAGTCTGATGGCATGATATGTGGAACACTTTGGAGTAATTCCCCTAGGTTGGTCAAATACCAGAGGGTACATGTTGATCAAAACATGTAATGAAAAATCACACTCTATAGGAAAGGAAACAACCTACTATAATTGATGACTTCCAGGATGCCACAATGTTCTTAAAGAAAAGAAATTACGATTACCCAAGAGATGTTGTAGAGAAAAAGCAGGATCCTTAGCCAGTTCTAACCCCTACATGGTTAAGGACTAGCCACAAAAAATAAAACTCATAGTTACGTTCTTCCAATGATAAGTAACATAGCCCACTGTGTCCATAAAAGCCATTCCCAAAATGAGATTAGGACCAATAGTATTAAAAAGATAAGCATCGATGTTAAGGGATAAACCTACCAAAAGTATTTGTAAGTCTCTTCACATCCCACTAGAAAAAATCAACACTTAATCTCTTAAATGAAATCCAAAAGGTTTTGTTGGTGATACAGGAAGAGCCAAAATTTTAAGTCATTTTTGGGGGAAAAATTATATCTTGTGCCACTATCAACAACTACCAAAATTGTAACACCAGAAACAGATCATTCAAGAATCATTTATTTAGTTCCACAAACTCCCTACTTGGTAAAAATCTCAAGCACAATGCTTAACATGACATTTCCAAATTTTCTTCCTTTTCCAGAATTTCGGGAGGTTTTGAAACTGCCAGGTCGAACTCCTCAACTTGTGGTTGAACACACTCCCACGAATATCCCTAAGTCCTTATTTTTTATATTATAACAGATAATCCCACTTTTAAGGGATTAAGAGGAACCCATACATGACCCCTAGGCCCAAGGAACAAGGCCTGACATGACTCTCAATACATGACCTGAAGGCCCAAAGGCATACTATGCCCAATACATGACCTGTTGGCCTAACCCAGAGAAACATCGCCTCCACTAGCTTCTGCATCATGGATCACCTAGCTCACCACCTTTAATTATTGATTGGATAGCATTGACCCATAAAAAGAAGCACGGTGCCTGGTCTCAAAGGCGGTTTCCATACCCTCTCATTCTTCCAATCTGGTAGCACAACTTCTAGTGACTACTTGTCTTGTTGCTCTGATCCTCTTATAGGGCATCCTCTGAGTGAACTGGGATACTCCATGGTCATTATGGACCCAATGCCTTGAGGCCCAGAAACTTTTGATGACCCAAAGGCCTTGGAGACCTGTAGGACCAAACCGCTGGCCCGAAGGCCCAAATCGGGTGAATAGTTCTGTCTTCTATGGTACTAAACAGTACGTGTTACAATATAACTAAAATACTACTACAGTAACCAAGAAAATCACCTCCATGAATAATATATACCTTTGGAATTTCATTTTTAAAGTCAATATGATAAATTCTATGAGCTCCCTTCAATTTAAGAAATTCTTTTTTCTTGTCTACAAAACACCCACTATAAATGTTCACTTGAGTTTTGATGAAATTAAAATTTCTACTGCTAGTATAGGGAACATAAGACCAAGGTAATGTGGTCCGATGAGGTTCTTTTTTAGGTAATATCCCATTAACTATTATCTTATGCTCCACAATATGAGTTAAGGACATAAATTAGTGAATGAAAAATTTTGTGAACAATACATGTCAACTAGCAAAATATGTAAACTCATGAAGATAAATCTACAAGGATCCATGAAACATGTTAAATTTTTTTTAGATAATTAATATATAACCAATAATGTTCACACTTTCATGTAAACCAAAAAATAAATAGACTAACATTTTCAGAAGAAATAAAGAAATAACATAGGGATTTCAGTTCCACACAAGCATATAAAAAAATAAAGGATATGAGTATGCATGATGAAAAAATGGAATTTACTCAATTGTGTTAATAGACCAGCTTAGGTCCAATTATATTTCATGATGATGATTTAGGAACCCATGCAACAGATGGCTTAATTGTTTTAAATTTAAAATTATATTTAAAAAAAAAATCCATTTTATGACTATGAGATTCAATAAAATATAAGAAATAATCATTTGAATAGTTAACAAATAAATCGCATTAGAAACATGTAACATATGAGATACCTTCAAATTTACCTTTCACAAACCAAATTCTATACATTTTGGGTGATATCTTATCATAACCAAAACAATTTTTATTTTACATTGTTCTATACATTTTCTACTATCTTATAAACATTTATAGTGATTGATTTTAGATGGTAAATTCGGATAGAGATTCCTTCAATCTTTAAATTTCCATTTTAAGCATCACCTTTTCTTTTTGTATATAGATCATCATATATTTTATCTTTATTTCTTGAAGCATAATTTGACAGACCTCTATTTTTTTTTCATTTTCAAATTAATCATACAATAAGTGATCGAATTTCCATTCTCATTCACTAATCATAGAAATAAAATATATTATCTTCTCATTCCCTCCATAATGATTGAACATATCATAATCACTCTTTTTAAATATTTCAATCCTGAAGAGAATGAATTTTCTTTTTTTTATAATTTTCTTAAATTCTTTAATTAACTTATTATTGAATATTGAATGATTTTCAATATCTTCCAAATCCGTATCATATATTTAAATTAATTTCTCATAAGTGGGTTTTCTAAAACTATAATAAAAGGATGAATAAGACCATAAATTAGAATCATCATTAAATTTACTCAAATATACAATGATGATATGAATATTTTAAACATTAATATCATATATAGACCATTCACATAAATTTAAATCTTTTGTAAAAATCCAAATAAGAGACAAACCATTATTATTTATCTTTTTATTCATATTAACATCTAATTCTGTATGAATCCAGATCTTCTTCTTAGGTATGAATCTTCTTTTCTGGTTGTATTTTGAGAAAAAAGAGTTTCTGTAAATTTTAAGAGTACACACCGTGTACATATAAGTACCCGTCAAATACTAATTTTTATCGGGTAGTCATGTATTGGTTGTGTAACAGCCGAGCACATAGTCGCGGGGGGTGACCTAGAGTCTTCCTAAAGTGGTGTCCGGTTAAGAAAAGTACACGCGATGTACTTTTAATGAACATGCCTAATATTTTATTTTTACATTATTAAATGGACCGGGGTCGCGTCTAATAGACAGAACCATCTTCTTATTGACCTATCTCACTCAGCATCATCCGTACGGTCATGAATCATTGCTGAGTCCCCATCTCATCATGTCTTCTCTGACTCAATATTCCTCGATTGTGTTTGAATCACAACAATAAGATTTTCCTTCTTCTAGAGACCTGTTCTCTGATTTCTACTATTTCACAAGATATTCTCGTTTGAATTTGTTTAGTATTTTTATAGATCTACAGAATTATAGGGAGATTAAAGGCATGAAGGTCATGTATATCATTAGTACAATGCTGAGGTAGGTGGTTTGTAACATTCCGTATTTAGTCCTTGAGTTATATGTGAAAATATTTCCAATACCCTTGTTCGGGGTATTTTTAATGGTTTTTAGCCCTCGTATTTTTTTTATGCATTATGTTATTTAGTAGAGGATTTATGTTTGTAAATAGGATTATTTACCTTTCTATGGATGTGTTTTCCCATAATTGTTTGATTTTGGTTTTTTGATATAGCGTTTCCTTTTAGGATTTTGTTTTCTATTCCTAGTGGTATTAAGATGGAGTGATTATTTACCTGATATGTTGTGCCATTCCCTGTAGCTAATTTATAAAAGTAGTCTCTTGAGGTTTATTTTTATACTGATTATAGTTTTTGCATGATTTCTTTACATGGGGTTGTGGGAACTTGCTGTAGTGAGACCATAGAGGAAATTAACATCGAGGGATTTCCTAGAGTGTCGGTTATAATTATCATGCTGTGAGACCATATGAGGGATTGACGTTGAGTGATCCCTCAGAGTGTCTATAGTTACGTTACGAGACCACAAGAGGAATTTATGTTGAGTTCATCCTCAATGTATATGTATTTTGTCATTAAAATACTATAGGGGGGATTAACCAATAGTGAATCCTTATAGAGTCTTTGATTACAAATAACTATAGGGGGAATTGATAGTGAGTTCATCCTCACAGAGTCTTTGTTATATCTTCTCTTACAACTGAACTTGAGGGAATATGTTGTGAGAACTTTTCCAGATGGTTGCTTGTATTCGTTTTTGGTTGGTTAAATTTTTAGAAGAAAATGATTGTAAATGAAACTGTAGGACTCTTTACTTTGAGTACTTCCTTGATTATTTCTTCTTTTGTTTATTGCATTCCATACATATTCACTGACTGTTAGGAATAGATCTTTTGGTGGTTGTCTACTTGGATTTGTCTCACAGCCTATTTTGGTACTGCTTTTGGGGCCAAACAGATTATATTTCTACAGGTATAGATAAGGGAAACCAATCTTCTACATCCTGTACTTGATTGTTGTAGAGCTAGGGAGCATGGGACCAAGCTGAGGCATGTGATTCTATCATATTTTATTTTTCTTCTTTGTATGTTGTCTTAGTACTATATTCTAGAATTGTGACTTATTTGGATTCTTTCCTAGACATATGTATCATGCATCACTTATATAAGTGCTCCAGTTATTTATTTCATTCATTCTTCAACTATCTACTATTGTATGGTTTCATTATTGCTTCCACTATTGTTATTTGATTATTTCCACTATGTTACTCTACCATCTAGGGCATAGTTTCCCCACTATCAGACCTAAGGACCTCGTTACTAGTCACCAGCCTCTGGCGTTCGGGGAAATATTCTTGAGGCCTTCTGACCAACCAGGTATAGGGAACCTCTGGGAAGCTTCCAGAATCAGGATGTTACAAATTGGTACCATAGGGATTCTTTTCTTCTTGAGTATACTATTTGGATCCTATATTCAGTGTTAGGAAGAAATAGGTACTTGGTAGTAATATTTTCCCAAGATTAGCTAACCCGTGTACATTGAAAATCCAAATTACCTCATATATTTTGATTTGTCAAGATTTTCAATTTTATAGTTGATCGATTTCACTGGTGGGTGATTCAGATGTTTTGTGTTATTATTGATGATATAATTTTGGTTCTATTTCTATTGTAACTCGATGAGATGTGGTAATTCCATCTCATGCATCATATAGGAACTTTCTTGAAATCACATGCCATGCATTCTTGTCATTCATTTTAGGGTGCATTACCGATTTCATTTTTTTGTGATAGATGTGGTGCTGGATATGCATGCTATTTTGATAGATTCTTTGATAGAAAACATGATGTTTGGTAAGGTATTGATTTTTGTATGTTTTTGTTTAAATGAATGCCAAACATTGGTTCATGAAGTTTAATGGGTCTTCATGGATCGGAATTTGGTGGATCATTGCATTTTTATGCTTGTATGTGACATGTATAGGATACAAACCATTAATTCATGAGGACTATGGGCCCTAACTGATCAGAATTTGGCATGTTAATGTTTGTTTCAGTGTTTTTATGGGATTCAGAGTAGTTTCAGAGGCTAATTGTCCGAAAAAACCAAGAATACATGGTGTGTAATTATAAATTCATGCCCTCTGTCATTTTGATCATGAAGGAACTGTTTTTCTTATGTACACGCTGTGTACTATATATACACACCGTGTAGTCCCTAAATGTGTAACTGACTTTGTGGGCAGAGACATGGGGTTGGTAATTTTTTAGTGCAAAATGCCATGTACCGGATGTGAACGTCGTGTTATAGGATCCATGCGTCTGGCTATGTGACTACCAATATAGGTGGATGATGGGTAGCTCATACACGTTGTGTATGGAACAAACACTTCTTGTAGAGTCATCCTTGTAACCGGCCATGTAACTAACAACATGGTTCGGTGATGTTTTTTCTAGTACACGCCATGTATGGAACAAACACACCATGTAGTCTTGTCCTATAACAACCATGTTGCATAGCCATGTAAGGAGACTCGGGTAGGGGAACACGATTCAAGTAGACGCCGTGTCTTGGGCGAACATGTGGTGTGTGTGGAGTGTTACAAAACATATTTTGGAAAAAGTATATGCCCTGGTGAATTCTTAAGGGAACATGACATGTAGGTGTTATACATGCCATGTACCCATTTTTTAAATACATGAATACTTACATTCTTGTGTTCCGTTCATAATATTATATGTTTTGGTCCTTGATAATATTAATCTAAGGTGTGCACTTGACCTTGAAGCGTCATGCCACCGAGACGTCCACTAATTTTACTCCAGCTACAGGGCGGTGATTAGACTCCAGACATGGTTGATTAGGGACTACCAGCAGATCCTCCTGTAGTACCAGTCATGTAACGAGCCATCATTCTAGACACAGGTGCTCACACACAGTTCTGAGAAGGATTTATGAGGTTCATGCAGACCTTCCAAGGAGCACCACATCTTGGCCGGTCAATGGTAGAATTGGTGTGGGTTTTCCGATAGATACATCCTCCCATATTCTCAATGTATGGAGGACCTCATGTTGTAGATTCATGGATAGAATCCATTCTTACAGTCTTTGAGCATCTAGGGATGCCTCTAGAGAGGTGGGTCAATCTCGCTATGTATATGTTTCGTGATTCCGCCAAGACATGGTGGGATATGATTTTATTGGCAGGATTCCAGTAGGTTATGACTTGGGAGGATTTTCAGCGTACTTTCTATGATTAATTATACCTAGAGACATTGAGGGCTGATCGAGCCCAATATTTCTTGAGATTGTGTAAGGGTACTCTTTCAGTTATGGAGTATTCTTCTCTCTTCATAAAGCTGCAGTTCTTTACACCCTTTTTAGGAGGAGATGAGTTTTTATTAGCATGGAAGTTTTAGAATGGTCTCAAGAAAGGCACTAGGGTTTAGGTTCACATATTCAAATTGAATTCCATAACTTATCTATTCCACTAGGTGCATATCATATAGCACAACCTGAGGGATTCTGGAGTTGTGGGATAGGGTGGTTCATCATCAAGAGTTGGTAGTTCGCCAGATGATAGTAGTAAGTGCCGCAGGGAGTGTACATGTGGAGATCCGAGTAGTCGAGATAAACCTTCAGGTTTCAAGGTTGAATACTACCAGTGTGGGATGGCCAGACATATGATTCATCACTTCCTAAGATACCCATTCGAGTGATGATATTGCGGAAAGATGGTCCATCTTCATCGCTTCTGTCAGTTCTTCTCCCCACCAGTGGATGACATGGGTTCTTCTATGACTCATATTTTTGGAGAAACACCTCGATTTTCTCAATATTCTATAAACTATTGTTCTTCCAACCATTTTGGCTGAGGTGGAGATTGTGGCTGTGGTGGCTAGGTGTAGGGTTTTCAACAGCCACATGGTGGATTAGCTTCGGGATCTCAGTCAGGTTCACAGGGCTGCGGTGTAGCGCATTCTTTTTCATGTAGTGTAAATGATAGGATCCGGATATTAGACCCTCTATAGTTCTAGGTACGATCCTAGTTGCCTTAGTTCTAGCATTTGATGTTTTAGATACATGGGATTACCAGAGGTTTATATATGTTTCTGTTGTCGAGAGCCTTGTGATCTGTATCTTTTCTTCTGCTAATATATTGATGCTAGATAATCTGTTGGGGACAAGAACAGCTAGTGTACATAAGTTCAAGGTGTTCCCTCTCGATAAGTGGTGTCCAGACCCGACCCAACCCTACAGGTTCAACCCGACCTGGCCGGGTTGGGTCGTGCTGGGTCGGGTCACATAGAAAAAAACCCGAGTCAGGTTCAGATCGGTTCAACCAATACATGGGTTAGGTTGGGTCTTGGATTAGAGTAATTTAGACCCCACCCATACCGTGACCTGATTGGTGCTAGAAGTGGTGAGCCAAAAAAAATTTGCCACTTTCTTTCTTCGTCCCTCCCCCAACTTTCCTAGACTCTCTCGCTTGCTCATATCTCCCCCCGAACATAAATTTCCCTCACATTCGAAGAATCCCTACTCCACTCTTTCCCTTGCAATAGGCAGTGACAACTCTCCTCCTTCCTCCTGCTTCCTTCCCTAAGATTTCCCAAACCCTCCACTTCTGATCCCTTTTATCCCTTGCGAAAAACACTCCATCCATTCTCCTCTTATATTTCCTCCTTTCCCATCAACAACTGAACCCACCCAAATAAGGGCTTCTCGCTTGCCGAGTCCTTCCCCAATAGACACCTTCCATGTAATCTGGGTTCAAGAGGAAAATACCTTGGCCTCGTGTCACCTCCTCCTCCTACCCACTACTGTGTGTGCGGTCCAACATGTGGTTGTAACTAGTGGTAAACAAGTAGTGGATTTTTTATCATGTTCATTTAAATTATTTTTTTCATTATGTAAGAGTTCTCAATGCTGTTTTATACTCAAACTCCTATATAATTATTTTTTGATCACAAATCTTTACATTTTTGTTTCTATATATTATAATTATTTCACTTGGCCCAATTTTGATTTGGTTGGGGATGTAGTTTTTGTTGTAAGAATGTTAGGATGGGTTCGTTGAGCATCCACCATGAGACATAATCAAAATTTCATTGGTTTCATATATCCTTTAAATTTCAAATCTATATCATGGTTTCCAAATTTACTCTCCATATATTCTACCAGGAGTGTGCCACATCTAACAGCAATTAACAATTCAAGGAAGGTGATAAATTAAGTTGTTCTTATAGTCCTCTAGTTGGTGAAACCCAAAGTAATATGGGGTCTACTCCAACTGCACATTCAATAGGAGGGGGAGTATTAGTATACCAGTTGAAGAAAACAAGGAGGGTAAGATGCCTCCTAAAGAGGTAATAATTCCTAAAGCTTCTACTGCTTCTATAATTTCTCAATGTTAGGATTAGTTTCATAATAAAAAACAATGAGTTGTTCATAATTATTATGGAAAAGATTATGCTTTCACATCAGGACAACATGGAACTAATAATTTGAATAGGAATTTGATAAGGTGCAAAAAATATCCACAATAAAATCTTGAAAAAAGTCAAACCACTATCATTCAGAGAAAGAGATGCGAAGATGAGGATGATTGGAAGATAAAAATTTCAGTAACTCATTTTAATCAAGAAGACTGAGGAATATCACTTGCTAAAATGTTAATCATTGATGAGATTTCATTTAAATATTTCGAGAATCATGGAATTATAGAATTTATTAATGTTGATGAACATCAATTTCATGTTCCATATAAGAAAAACAGTTTCTAGTGATTGCTTGCAGTTATATTTGGTAGAGAAAGAGAAATTCATGTCTATGTTAGATATGTTCGGTCACATGGTATGTCTTACCACCAAAATATGGACTTCAAATCAGAATTTGAATTGTATTTGTGTGACTTCACATTTTACTAATGATAATTAAATCTTAAATTACAAAATTATTCGATTATCACTTCTTGCAGATCATAAAGGGGAAACAATTGGTCAAGTGTTGGAATAGACATTGAAAAAACGGAAGATTGAAAAGATTAATACTTTTATCATGGAAAATGTTAGTTCTAATAATAAATTGATTAGTTATTTGACGAGGAGGGTTAATGATTGGAATGATTATATTCCCAATGGAGAGCATATGCATATGAGATATTGGGTAAAAATTCTGAACCTTATTTATAGTGATGGGATAATGGAAATAACAACATCAATTTCAACAATCAGATTCTCCTACAAATTTGTGAGAGGTTCACCTTCAAAATTGAGTCTTTTCAAGAGAATAGTATAGGAGTTAAAAATTCCCATTAAATATGAAATAATTCTTGATGTTCCTACTAGGTTGAATTATTGTTACATTATGGTGAATATTGTAGAGAATTATTGGAATGTATTTATTCACCATGAGGAGGATGCATGTTTTATGAGTGATCTTGTCTGTGAAGGTGTTCCTACTACAACATATGATTGGGAGCATGGTCATGTATTTGTCAAGTTCCTAAAAATAATTTATGATAGCATTTTGGATGTTTCTTGTTCTATGCATGTGACATTTCACCCTTTATTTCATAGTCATTGTGGCATATATATAATAATGATGAAATGGAGGAAGAGTCATGATATTGCTGTGAGTGTAGTGGAAATTGAATGGAAGCATAAATTGGACAAGTATTGGGGTATTGGTTCAATTATTAATTATATCTTACTTGTGATATTTGTTCTTGATCCTTGATATAAATTTGATTATGTTTGAGATAGTTTTGAAATGAAGTTTGATGATGAAGATTAGAAAAATCAGTTGATTAGTAAATTAACAGTGGTTCTAAATAATCTCTATGAGTTTTCCAAATATAAATAACTCATTCCAATTGTTGATAGATTTGAGTCAATTTCTCATCAAGAGTCATTTTTTCATTATGCTAGTACCGATATCAAGGATTATGAGAAATGGAAAGATGCATATAGATTAAAGAAAAGGAAAAGGTAATTGACACAACAAAGGAATAAATTAGAGAGATATCTTAAGATTGATGATTGTGAGGATGATTTCAAAGGATTTGTTATTTTATGTTGGTGGAAAAGAAAGGCATGAAAATATCATATTCTCTCAAGAATTCTAGAGATATTTTAGAAACTCCCTCAACTACAGTATCTTTAGAGTCCTCTTTTAGTACATAAGGGAGAGTCCTTGATCTGTTTTGTAGTTTTCTTAATCCCAACACCGTTGAAGCATTAATTAGCTAATTTTTCCAGAAAGTCTAAAACAATTGACATTCTAAAGCCTATAGAAGAAGTGGAATCAATTGAAGCAGGTTCCATTAAAAATATTAATTTTTTTAATCATTTTTCATTTTTCAATTATAATAATTTGTTTGAAATAGTTAAATACTAACTTGTTCTTTATTTTTTTTTAAAGATATGACAACATCTACCAAAATTTATGATTAGAGTTTCAATGTCTAAAGTATAAGAAGAAATGATTAATCATGATGAATCAATCCTCATTAATGTATATATTAATATTATTTTACATACATATATCACTCCCTAAAAATATATAGTTTCCTACCATGTATTGATTTATCCTCCCATGTGATGTTGTCCTCCTTTGTGGGATCTATGAATTTAAAAGGATGAAGTCATCATTCAGGACAATAATATACTATTTCAATTAAATATTAAATAGAGTATTTTTACTTCTCTCTTGATGGTGAATTGAATTTATTTATTAAAATTCAATGGGGATTAATTAAAGTTAAATTTTTAATTTCACTTTAATTTTCTCCTAGAGTGCATCTTGACATCCTTTACATACTCTCTTACTCAGTTTTTTAGTTTATCATTTTTAAAAAATATATTATCTATGTTTTAATTAAAATTTTACATTTTGACTTCTTTTACTCCTCTAAAGATGAAATGTTTCAATTTAGGTCTCCTTGGGTCTGTCGCCCTTCTATAACTATTGCTTTCTTGTAGTAAATAACACATTATTCATGACATGAACTCATAGATTTATCTATATCCTTTTGTAGGCTTCCATTTTTAATATTATTTGTGTTGGTGTCACTGATCAAATGAGGGAACCTACACTAAAATATTTCTTAATATTTTTGGGAGAATATTTCTGATTATATATATTTCAGTCATTTATCTGGATCCATCGTAGAGTTAGTACTTCAACATGCCCAATAAAACATCGTGTGGTTTTGCAGCATTGGTCTTCGGATGTCAATACATCCATGAAATTTTCCTCTCTATGCACAATGTCATATAATTTAAAAACACTAGAAGAGGTGAGGTATGACATCATTGTTATTTATGAGGATTCCAGAATCCATTATAATTTTTTTACTTCATGATGATTTCTATCCGTCAGATATTTGTGAAGTGACGCGAATAGTGTAATTTATTTTTCTGGTCTCTTTTCTTACAAATTATAGGACAATATCATGCATGTTTTGATTTTGTTATAGCTATGTATGCACTGAAGAATATAGTTTTCATCCTTGAGGATATACTTAGAATGTGAAAAAACATAATAAAAGGAAATATTTAAGAAAAATCTATATTAAGGTATACACTCATATTCGCCTAATGAGTTTTATTACTTGCTATTCAGGTTTATGTATGCTCTTGAAATGGGCCGGAAGTAATTGAGTTTCAACTCCACTACTGATTCAATTGATTTGATGTTATAAAATTTATATCAAGCGTTCATGATATATTGGAAGGATTCCATTAAAACATGGAATTTTTTATAGCGTTCTAGGGAAGGATGATGTTTTAATGTAAATTTTTGTACTTATGGTATCATCAACTAGACCATGAAAATTTTCATTTTCCATTTATTTATTATTTTAAATATTTTCTTGTGTTGTACCATTTGGATTGTTTACCTATTGGTTTTTTTGGGGAACGACTTGTTTTTATTACTAGAGTGGGGTGCAATAATTTGGAAAAGGGGAGGGGTGTAGGTTGTGCAGGGGTGTGGTGCATGTGGGGAGGGGAACAGGGAGGGGTGTATGTGCAGGGGTTGGGCTCTGCAGGGGTTAAGCAAATGGGGGATGGGTAAGGGGTGAGGGGGGAGGCTGGTGCAGGTGGTAGGCGGAGGGGGATGGTGCAAGGGGTGGGAGAGGTTGGTGTAGTCCTCCATGGGTAATGTGGGTGGGTGGTTGGGATGGAGTAGAGGGGTGTGGTATAGGGGGAAGGGTAGGGGTGTAGGCTAGTGAAGGGTTGTAGTGGGGGTGGGGGTGGGGGGCTGGGTTGGGATGGAGTGGAGGGGTGCTGGTGGGGCAGGTGTAGTTTAGCTGGGGATGGTGGTCCAGGTGCAGTGCAGGGGGATGTGGTGCACGTGCAGTGCATGAGTCTATCTGGGTGGTTTTGGTTCGGGTTGATGGTTCTATTATATCAGGTTGGGTCGGGTTGGGTCCTTTGGCCATGCATCTGGTGGCCCAACCCCGATAGGTATGGTTGGGTCGGGTCAGCTGCTCATGAGGGATGTGACCCAACATGACCCTACCCGAACTGCTTTTCCCCGACCGGTCCCTAAAATGCCCTTAACCCGACCCAACCCGACCCATGGACACCCCTACTCTCAAGGCAGGTTGGTGTCACTTAATATGGGGCCATAATTTCCTAGAGATGGTAGGTTGTTATGTCATTCTTGGAATGGAATAGTTAGTTCCCTTCCTAGATTTTGTTAACTGCAATCGTTATAGGGTGAGTTTTACATCACCAGAGGGAAGATCATTTCTTCACAAGGGAGAATGGGATGTCCAGGTGAGAAGAGTATGACCCAAGCATCATGGGTTGGGAGGAGTTACAACCCAGATTTTGGGTCTATATCTTGATGACCAGGGGACTTCTCAGTTGGACTTTACTCCCATGGTAGATAATTTCAGTGATGACTTTCCAGATGACATATTAAGTATTCCACTAGAGTGAGAGGTGGACTTTTCTGTTCAGCTTCTTCCAGGAGTGGTACCAGTGTCCCTTCCTCCTTATAGGATGGATACACAAGAGTTACAAGATATCAAGAAGTAGCTAGAGGAGATTCATGCAAAGGGTTTCATCCAACCAAGTACTTATCCTTGGGGTTTGTATGTCCTATTTAAAAAAAGGTGGACATTGCCCTTGGACTTTGTGTGGATTATCGTATGTTGAACCAGTTGACGGTCAAGATCCTATATCCCTTGTCTAGGATTTATGATCTATTTGATCATCTTCGAGGATCCCGGTTGTTCTCGAAGATTGACATGAGATCTGGTTATCATCATTTGCGTGTTAGACTATCATACATACCTCTTAATGCCTTTCATAGAAAGTATGCTCTATACGAGTATGTAGTTATTCCATTCAAACACACGAATGTGCCAGTAGTTTTCATGGAACTAATTAGTTGAGTGTTCCATCCATACATGTATTCATTCAAAGGTGGTTTTTAGGGATGATATCTTTGTGTACTATCACACTCGACACGACCATGCCACACATCTTGAGATTGTTTTGAGTACATTGAGAGAGCATCAGTTTTTTGCTAAGCTCTCAAAATGACACATTTGGATAGACCAGATTCACTTCTTAGGTCATGTTATCTTAGAGACAATAGTATCAGTAGACCCAGATAAAGTGAGGGAAGTAGTTTCATGGGAGCAGTGGAAGAACATGTCTGAGGTGCGATGTTATATAGTGCTGGCTGGTTACTACAAACGCTTCATACAAAACTTTTCACACTTATTAGCACTACTAACGGGCCTGACTAAGTAGGTTGAAAAGTACTTATGGTCAAATTCCTTTGTGTCATCCTTTTAGGATAAAAAATGGAAGTTGAATTCAATGTCAATACTAGTATTTCCATATCTGGGAAAGAGCTACACTACATATGGTGATGCATCTGGTATCTGGATGGGAGCAGTGCTTATGCAGGGGGAAGGAGTCCTTTCGTACGTGTCTCGACAGTTGCGGCCACATGATAGGAACTACCTGATGCATGATCTCGAGTTGGATATTTTTTTCCTTATGATATTTGAGACATTATGTATTGGGAGTGAATTTTACAGTCTTCAACGATCATAAAAGTCTCATGTACATCTTCACTCAGAGCGATATGGTTTTGAGATTGTGAAGATGGGTTGAATACCTTCAGTACTTTGACATTGGGATTTCTTACATGTCTGGAAAATGCAATGAAGTGGATGATTTTTTTAGTAGGATGATTTAGATACAAGAAGTTTATGAGGCTATAAGTGAATTTGAAATTATGGATCTATTCTATGAGATTCATTTGGAGGTGCACGACAGAAAATTGCATGTGTTTCTTTCTTTTGTTGATGTTACCTCTACCCTTCTTGATTGAGTGCGAATGAAAAAACTATTAAAAATTATGAAGTTCTAGTTTTACAGGAGAGTGTGATTGAAGAGGACCCTATTCTGGGATGGACAGTAGGCGAGGATGGGATCTTGCATTTCTTGTGGCGTATATGGGTGTTAGCAGACATGCGCGAGGAACTGATGTGGGACTTCCATTCCTCTTTTTGTGCATTACATCTTGGTGTCACCAATATGTATGGAGATCTTCACCATTATTATTGGTGGCCAGGAATGAAGAGAGATGTTGTTGGTTTTTTCATTAGGTGTTCCACCTATCAATTGGTTAAGGAAGAGCATCAGTGACCAGATGGCCTTTTTCAGTGGTTACGCATCCCATAGTGGAAGTGGATTGATGTCACAATGGACTTCATTATAGGGTTACCGAGGTCTTCTTCAGGGAATGATGTAGTTCAGGTTGTCATTGACAGACTCACAAAGGCTGTGAACATCTTTCCGATCAAGGAGACTTTTAGTGTTGATGATATGAGAAGGTTGTACATCTAATAGATTGTAAATTTAAATGGAGTTTCAAACATCATTGTTTCAGATAGTGATGATCGTTTAACTTCTCAGGTCTTGCGAGGTTTACAGAAGGCTTTGGGTACACATGTACTTCTAAGTACATCTTACCATCCCTAGACATATGGCCAGTCCAAGTGTATGATTCTGGTGCTGGAGGACATGCTTCGAGAATGAATCCTATATTTTGGAGGATCATGGGAGAATCATATACCTCTTGTGGATTTTTCCTAAAATAATAGTTTTCAAGCAACTATTAATATGGATCTTTATGAGGCTTTGTATGGTAAGACATGATGATCACCCCTATGATGGCTGGAACCATGTGAGATAGCTATGCTAAGACTTCATCTTATATAGGATACCAAAAAAAATATAGTTTATTTCAAAGAAGATGGATACTACACAATCACGATATAAGTCTTATGCTGGTCAGCGGAGATGACCTCTGGTGTTCGAGGTCAAAAATTCGGTTTTCCTATGTGAATCCCCATGGTTGGTACACAGGAGGATTATGAGACAAGGTATGCTTTCACCGTGATACGTCAAGTCATTTGAGGTGTTAGGGAGAGTCGGGATGTTTGCCTATCAGTTGTAGTTAACTCTGGGAGACCAGGATATGCACAAAGTATTCCACGTTTCTTATCTACAATGTTACTTCTCATACTTTTCTCATGTTTTTAACCTGAATTGGTTGAGCTAGATGTGGATGAAATATTCGAGGAGCATCCTATCCAGATTGTTGATCAAAGTGAGAGGGTTCTCTCAGGCTATTCTATTCCTATTCTATGTGTTCTATAGCAGAACGGTAAATTATAGGATGAGACCTGTGAGAGGGAGGCTGATGTACGATCACTGTGGCCAGAGCTGTTCGAGGATTCTTCTTATACCCCACATTACTGGGCAAATTATGGGATAAATTTCTTTAAGGGGGAAATTTTATTAGAGCTCAGATCTTCTTTTCAGATATGAATCTTATTTACTTTTTGTTTTTGAGATAACTAGAGTTTCTAGAAATTTCAGGAGTACATTTCGTGTACTTAGTTGCTGCAGGTAGCAATGTGATGTCCGTGTAACGGCCGAGCACATGGCCTTGTGGAGTGAACTGGAGGCTGCTTATAGCGGAGGAAGATTAGGGAATGTACACACCATGTACTTTTAAAGAACACACCTTGTATTTTCATTTTATTTCATTAAATGGATTGGGGTTGCGTCAAATGGAACGAACCATTTTCTTCTCAACTTATCTCATCCAGGAGCATCTGCAGTACCATGAATCATTTCCGAGTACCCGAATTTCCATCCTTTCTCTTATTCAACCATTGTTGATTGCATTGGAATCTCCACGGCATGCTCTTCCTTCTTCTAGAGCATCATTCCATTATTTCTCATCTTTCACGAGATATTCTCTGTTGAATTTTTTTATCGTTTTTTGAGATCTACAACATTCTAGGGAGATTCAAGGCCTGAGGTTCACGTATATCATTCATAAAACTCCGTGGTAGGTGGTTTCTGCCTTTTCGTAGTTAGTCCTTGAGTAATATGTGCAAAAGTACCCAATAATCGTGTTTTGGGTATTGCATGTTTATGGTTTTTAGCCCTGATATTTCCCACTATGCCTTGTGTGATTGGTTAGATGATTTATGTTTGTGAATAGTATTATTTACCTTGTTATTGGTGTTTTTTCCCATGCTTGTTTGATTTTGGTTGTTTGTTCTAGCCTTGCCTATTAGGCTTTTTTTCCATTCCTGGTGCTTTTAGGATGGAGTGATTATTTATCTGATATATTTTGCCATGACATGAAGCTAATTTATCCAAGTAGTATATTGATGTTTACATTAGATGCTAATTATTGTTTGTGCACGATTGCTTTACATGGGGCTGCAGGAACCTGGTGTAGTGAGACCATAGGGGAAATTGATGTTGGGGGATTTCCAAAAGTATCTATTATATTTATCACGCTACGAGACCATAGTGGGGGATTAATGTTGAGTGCTCCCTCAGAGTGTATATAGTTACATTATGAGACCGCATGAGGAATTGGCATTGAGTTATTATTTACAGTGTCTGTAGTTTATCGTTAAAAGACTATAGGGGGAATTAAATGTGAGTTATTCCTTAGAGTCTTTGATTACACATGACTATAGGTGGAGTTGATGGTTATTGATACCTCAAAGAGTCTTTGTTATATATTATCTTGTAGACAAACCAGAGTGAATAGGTTGTGAGAAATTTTCCAGAGGGTTTCTTTTTTTTTGGATAAATTTTTAGAAGTAATTTTTTTTAAATGAAACTATAGGACTGTTTACTTTGAGTTATTCTTTTATTATTGATTCTTTTGTTTGTTTCCTTCCATATATATTCACTGACTTTTAGGGACAGTTATTTGGGTGGCTACCTACTTGTATTTTTCTCACACCAGGTTTGGGTCATGCTTTTGGCCCCAAACAGATTATATTGTTGCTGGTATAGATAATTTAAAGTTACCTTCTACATCAGGTACATGATTGATTTGGAGATGGGGATCATGGGACCAAGTCGAGGCTTTTGATGTTGTTGGAGTTTACTTTTCTTCTTTCTACTTTGGATTAGTACTGTATACCATCATTGTTACTTGTTTGTCTGATTTCCTAGACTTATGTATCATACATCATTCAAATATGTGCTCTAGTTATTTATTTCATTCATTATTCCTCTATATACTAGTGTATAGTGCCATTATTCATTCTTATATTGTTATTTGTCTATTTATACTGCATTACTCTGAAAATGAGGAAATTATTTCCCCACTATCACACCCAAGGCCCTCATTGTTAGTCGGTAGCCTCTAGCATTCAGGGAAATGCACTCCAGGACATGTGACCAAAAAGGTATGGGGGACCTATGGGTGGATTCCAAAACTGGGGCATATTCATTCTTTAGCCTCAAACATCCCAATTTGGTGTGTCCAGCATTCTTATATTCCTAACATATAATTTAAAATGTGGATTATCTATCAATCCTTATCATTTAAAATCCCATTTTATACGTCTTCTTCCTTTGATTATTTGAACATTTTATTTTATTCATATGTCCTTTTACAAACATTTAATTCTCACTAAAATCATCACATTTTTTACTACTAGAAGAACATGGACTATTGTCATTAAAATTAAAAGGTACATTGATATTGGTCTTGAAAGAAACTACCTTCTTTTTCTTATTTTTTTCATTACCAATATACTCCAAATAAATTTCATATTAAATTAATGATTTATTGAACTCATCCATAATATATTTAGAACAGTCCATAAATTATTCTATTGAAAACATATTCGAATGTCACAATTTAGGTGGAACATAAATGTTTAATTCAACTCAAACATTATTCTTAATTTTTTTACCTTGATGAGTTGATTTTAAATTATTCCAAATGTTATGTATTAAAATTATAAATGTGATCACAACATTTCCCAAAAAAAACTAATCCTAAATAAAATTTATAACATTGTAATTAAAATCGTATTTTAATGCAGCATAAAAACTATACTATCCTGATCATCCTCTGGTAATTAGTACCATGGTGAGTTGAATTTAAATTATTAAAAATGTTATATGTAGTATTACATTATAGAATGTGTCCATACCCATTTCAAATAAATTAAACCTAAAAAAAATTCATATCATTGTAATTCAAATCCTATTTTAATACATCATTACAAACTAAATTATCATGATAAACCTTTGGTAATTATTAATTTCTTATGATGATATCCCATTACACAATACCTATACTATTAAAAAATAAAATTTTCATTTTAATAAGAATAATCACTACCATTGAAATGTTTTTATCTAAAAGGATTCAAATTTTCAACCTCATGACTTCTCATAACATAATATATATCCCTCCCTTGGTATTTTTATGGATTAGTATCCATGTTATCTAAAAAATATTATATTAACTAGAAATACAAGTGAACATAGAAAATATATTCTTATAAGAACAAGATCTGATACAAAATGGTATTTCTCACTCTGGTTCATGACTAGACAATAGTTGCAGAACATTTGCAATCATAAATATCAGATATAATATAAATGTATAATAGATAATTATTGATTATTATAACAACCTATTTAAAATTTAACAATAGAATTAGTGGAATCATGATGAGTGAATATAGAAAATAGGAAAAAAGATATCATAATAATTTTATAGGAGTTCAGATCCAAATGAATCAACATCTACAATTCAAACTCCAATATAGGAGTATCAATTTATACTATAGATATAGACTTTTATAGGTGTATATAAAGCCTGGAATTTTTCAAATTTAAGTATCCACAACCTTTCCATTTACATTGGATCAAACATAACCTAGGATTTTGACCAGGATAAAAAATATCCAAACATTTTATTAGGGTCATCTTCTAACCTAATTTTTAACATGATATATCACAAAATAATAAATAATATTTTTGGATAGGTGGGAAAAAATATTACCTTTTAATCATGGTATAACCCATACGTTTTATAATACATTGAATACTACTCTAAATATAAAAAAAAGTAACCCACTAGAAGATGCATACATAAATTATGTAATAAGAATGTTATTCACAGTCCTTCAAAATATATAAGTGATGTAGTTTAGGAATTCCCTCTAGGACTTAGAAAAAAAATGTAGGTCATGAAGCTTTTTCTAAATATGTAATTCTGTTTCAAACTAGATGTAAATATTGTAAACTTATAAGTTACATAATTTTTTTAAATAGAGAAAAGATCAATGACTATTTCAAACATAAATGTGCGTTAATTATTCATAAATTTTGAACAGTAATCATCACATGAGATGAAAACAATTAACAATAATAATTCCCAATAAAAAGAATGTAAAACATAGTAATTAAAAATAAATAATAAAGATTTTAATATAGTAATAAATACTCTATAATATCCAAAATTTAAACTAACTTTAAATGATTCATAAAAAGTATAAATTCAAACACTAATAATTAATCTCATAATCCAAGAACCAGAACCATGAAAATATCAAGTAATCTGAAATTGAAAATTCACATCCAAATAAATGATTATCAATAATAATTTATAAAATAAATAAATCCATTAAACCAATTTTCAATTCATACGCTGGAGAACAACCTTTGATCAGTTTTTTGTCAAAATTCTTTCAAAACTTAAAATAAATTCCTTAAAAAATTCAAAATCCAAATGCATTATAGAATTTCCAAAAGCATGATATATAATATTTTCATCTTAAAGAATAAATATGGAACATATATCACTTTTTCAAATATTGATACATAATAAATTATCCATTCTACATAAATATGTAATATAATTAAATCAATATGTATGATATTTAATCATGTAAAAAAATAAATAATATTTATATAGCATAAAATATTATGCATAATGGAAATTCAATATATAAGAAAATGAACTTAATTCGTAAAATAAATATCATTCTGAAGCATTACAGAATATTTTTCACTTTATCACAGTCTTAATATGTAACATATTTCTAATCTCCTCTATACGATCATAAGATGATGAAACATTAAGAAAATATAATTTATAATATTAATGTTCAATGTCAAGTTAAATTACATTTACAATTTCAAAAAACATCATGTGTAACCTCCCCTCGTCGATGCTTAAAATATTTTCCAATGAAATTATTAAGACTTAATATATTATAACATAATGTGAAAATGTAATATGTTATATATAACCAACAAATTAATAAATAAGATCTTTCAATCCATTCATAGTATATTTTCCATGGATATCTAATATATTATCTGTAAAATAAAGAAAATGTATGATATTTGACAACCATCCCTAAGATGAAAAATATTCTATCCTTTTCCAACAAATCATTAACAAATAAAAATGAATATATTTTATAATTTACACATAATATATTTATACAATAAAACAATAGAATATAACCAGATTAATAATAATAACAATAATAATAATATATAAATTGATTAAATAATCAATAATGAAGAAAATTATGATCATTTAATTATAGAATGATAAAATAATAAACAAGAAATAAAAATTGAATAAAAAATAAATTCAACATCATTCTTTTCATCTACTGGTTGTGTAAGTTTCAAACAATATAATATTTTCTGAACTTGTATTATAAGGGCATATTAAAGTTGATAATTGTGGAATTTTCAATTAAAAAAATTACATGGACCAAAGACCCCCAACATGAATAAGATTTAATCATTAGGAAAATATATGGCTTTTATTTATCATTTAATCACATATGTTCAACACAATAGGTATGGGAAAATACGAATTCTGAAATTATTTTTTAGTAACATCATTGGGCTCAAACATGTTTGGGTACTAAACTTTTAGACTTTTTTGTTCAAGGATAAATGGTTTCATACCATCAGCCATAATACATGATATATAGATAGTGATTCCTCTCGAAACAAAATGGAAAACAAGTATAACTTTTAGATCTTACATGAATTTAAGGTTGGACATGTTACATTTTTAGATAATTCATGAGGAATGATTTTTGTTGTTGCTGGTGAACCTTCTCGGGGATAGGATTTTGTTGGACTCCTCATGTATTAATCATGTTTTAATGATCACAAATCTCAATAATAATAACAAATATTATTAATGATCACAAGTATAACAAATCTTATCAATCATGTGTATTTATGTTTCAAGTTATCTCATACTTGACAATTTATTAGATCAATTTATTTTATGTATATTACTATTTAATTATGAATACTTTTATTTACATAAGTATAAGACACCGTGAAGCTAGACACCGGGAGCAAGACACCGTGAGAAAGACATGATGAGCATGACACTGTGAGCAAGACACCGTGAACCCTGACACCATGAAGCCTAAGTCTGAGACACAGTGACCACGAGATACCGTGACACAGTAAGCCTGCCACTATAAAGCAAGACAATAATGACAGACACCGTAATCCATACACTTTGTTTGCCTAAGTTCCAGACACAATTAGAGAGACACCGTCATCAAGGCACCATGAATCCAAAAATTGTGAGCAAGGCACCAGAAGCCAGAATCCATAAGCAAGATAGCATGAAAGAGACACCGTGAAGCCAGACACCATGAAGGAGACACCATGAAAAGGAGACACCTTCAAGAAGACACCGTTTACATAACATATTGTGACACCGTTTCTTAACCCATTTTGTGTTCTTTAAATTTAAATTTTTAACGGTCATATTTGATTTTTTTAATGGAATGGAATAATTAATGTTTTCTTATAGACATAGTATGAGGTACGAGGTACGGCATATATGGAACTTGTCAGCTAAATTTCATGCACTGTAAAGATAAAAAGAAGAGTGCCCAAGAGAAATACATAGACAATAGAAGACACACAACAACTCAAAAAACGAGGAGTGCACTGTACTGAACAGAACACCAATCTTGCGCACGACCACGAAGAATATATTGCAAGATCTTTAGAGAAATCATTGTCTCGGGCATGAAATTGGACTCTTCTAAAGAACATATGAAGTACACTGAAATTCAGAGAACATCTTCACTCGTGAAGAACACAAGCTGAACCACGACACTCTATTATTCAATAAAAAAACAAGAGAAGGACTCAGAAGCAATTTTGTCCTATCCAACAAGTCCAGAGATGCACTGCTAATCAATAGAGCATTCTAAACTCACATATATTCTCACTTAGTGATTGTTTTGTTTACTTTCGAGAAGTGTGTGTACTCTGTATATTTTACACACACACTGACTCTTTCACTTAACTGATGGATTTCCAATTCCTTACACCAAACTCTCTTATTCTTGTTTAACGACGAAATCTGTAGAAGAGGACCCTCTGTGGCCTAGTCATTATCTTGTTTACCCGTGACAACTATGTAAGAGGTCCCTAAGTGGCTTGGCTATTATTTTTTTTACCCACAAAAACTATGTAAGAGGTCCCTGCATTGCCTGGATAGTCTATGTACTGTTGTTACCCCAATCCAGGGTGTGGATAATACTTTAATTATATAAAGTGCATGGTGGTAGGTGATCACCAAGTGGAGTGGATTAGGTCTCAGCTTGAGATTGAACCACTTGTTTTATATCCACTATGCAATTTTTAATTTATTCTACTCTATGTTACCGTTTACTGCATAATCCAGAAAAACACTAAATTCACTTTGAAAGTTAGTCTTGCAAAGAAGTTATATCTGATATGTCTTAGTAGGATAGCTTCAAAAGAAATTTTAACAATACTAGTTAAGATTAATGAGAATAAATCAATCTTCTAAGAAGTTGTTTAAACAGTCAAACTTTTATAACAGTATAACATTGATTAATTGGGCTGTATCTATTTTTGTGGAAATCATTATTTGTAAAAATAATATATTTTAAATAGGAATTTTTATAGTAACTCAATTCACCCCTCCCCTCTTTATTTAACTACTCAGACCAACATTTGGTATCAGAGGTTGCTTTATTAGGACTTTGTGTAATCTCATTCAACTGTGATTATAGTTGTACATTAAATATGTTTAAATTTTTGTTAATTCTAAATTTCTATCTCTTTTAAAGTAATTTTTTAAGTATGGACAATAGATTGGAAGGTGATGCAACAAATAGACCACCATTCATTAATGGAACCAACTATGCTCAATAAAAAATTCAAATGAAAATGCATCTAGAGAGTATGAGCTTTGAAATCTGCTCATCCATTATAGATGAATACAAACTTCATGTGACTGATAGAATTACATGAGATGAACCTACCAATCTTTCTTATAATAATAATTTCAAAGCCATGAATTCTCTATATTGATCCTTAGGAGATGAAGAATATAATAGGATTTCTGCTTGTAAAACTACCCATGAAATTTGGGATACCTTGTCTGTCTCACATGAAGGCACATCTAGTGTAAAAGAATTGAGACATAATACTTATACTATAAAATATTATAATTTCATGATAAATCCTGATGATACGATTTCTAATATGTATCTTAGGTTCAAATATAATGTCAACATAATGATTTCTCTATGAAGAGAAGTCCCCGCCAAAGAACAGATCATCAGAATTCTCAGATGTCTACCTGACAGATGGAGGGGAACCTCTGTCTCAATTAAAGAGTCATGCGACATCATCAGAATACCTATAATGGAGCTCAATGGGAAACTGATGATGTATGAGGAAGAGATTAATGTAAACAAAGATGAGGAGGATGAACCAAAGAGGAAATCAGTAGCATTCAAGACCACCCTTAAGAAGCACAAAGGAAATTTGGAAGCTTCTATAGACAGTTCCACTACTGAAAAATCATCACCAGATAGTGATGAGGAGATGGCTTAACTGGCCAGAAGATTCAAATGATTTTACAAGAAGAAAATCTTTTTTAGAAAACCAAACTTCAAGGGAAAGTATGATCAAAAAGGAAACTAGAAAAAGGTCTGGAAGAGAAGTGACAAAATGGATGAGATTGTATGTTATGAATGTAAGCGCAAAGTACATATAAAGGCTGATTGTCCAAATCTCAAATATAAGAACAAATATAAGGATAAGGAAAAATGTATAAAAAGGAAATGAAGGCAACCTAGAGTGCCTCTGAGGATAGTTTAAGTGACTCAGAGACATCCCAAGATAAACAGGCTAACAAAGCCAATATGTGTTTTATGAAAAACACACTTGATGTAACACTGAATTATTCTATGCATAATTCATACTATTCTGATGAGGAAAGTGACTCTAAAAATATGAACAATAAATAAATGATTGAATATTGCAACATGCTTGAAGAGACATGCAATAAATTAATGGATAAATATAAATCATTCAAGAAACAACATGTTCTCACTATAACTGTTAAATATGAACTTACTACTGAAAAGGAGAAAAATGCTCAACTGCTCAAAGAAATAAATGAACTAAAAATTTCTAATAAGAAATTAAAAAGTGACATTGAATAGTTTACTAATGGTAAAAATACCCTTACCCAAATTCTAGGAAAACAAATTTCTCCAAAATATAACACAGGAATTGGTTATCACCCTGGTAAAAGAAACCTTGGTAGAACAAATTTTCTTTCAATGTCTATGACATATAGTTTTGTTCCTAGTTATGGACACAACTCGTCTACCTCGAGTCATGATACACATTCTACTATTTCTAGTTTTTGTGGACCAAATAGAGTTTATTTTTCAAATACATTAAATAATGATTATATGAAACATATGAGACAAATATGGGTTCCTAAATCACTTAATACTAATGTTATTGGACCTAGACAAGTATGGGTACCAAAATCTGTCTTTGCTTGATCATGTTATAGGAAAGATGCTTAATGATCTCCTGCAAAAATCTGTGGTACTTGGATAGTGGGTGTTAAAGGCACATGATAGGAGACTACCCATGCTTCAAGAATATGATAAAAGTCGATGGTGGACATGTCACATTTGGTGACAATGAAAAGGGGAAGATCATTGGCTTAGGCCAAATTGGTAACTCTGATTCAATTCAAATTTCTAAAGTACTTTTTGTTAATGGTTTAAAATATAATTTTCTTAGTATCACATAATTGTGTGATGATGAATACCATGTTAAATTTGAAAATGATTCCCGTAATGTCTTTAATTCCACAGATAAATTAGTATTTTATGCATCATAGAATGATAATGTTTATTATGTTAATTTATATTCCTTAACATCTCAAAATGTTTCATGCTTTAGTGTATTTCATAAATAGTCATGGCTCTGGCATAAGAGACTAAGACAATGTAATGTTCACTCCCTTAGAAAGCTAACTATAAAATGCCTAGTTAAAGACTTCCCCAAACTTGAGTTTCCAAATGACAAAGTTTGTAATCCTTGTCAAAAGAGAAAACAACACAAAATCTATTTCAAACCAAAGAAAGAATTTTCTACTTCTCAACCTATCGAATTGGTTCACATGGATTTTTTTGGACCATATAGAGTTTCTAGTTTAAATGGGAAGCACTATGTTTATGTTCTAGTAGATGATTTTTCTAGATTTACTTGAACCTTCTTCATGGCTCGTAAATGTGAAGCCTGCTCTTATTTTACTATGTATGCCAAGTCTGTAGAAAATCTTAGTGGCCTTAAAATTAAATCTTTAAGAAGTGATCATGGTCGTGAGTTTGAAAATCAAGAGTTTGAATCCTTTCTCTCAAAAAATGGTTATAGTCACAATTTCTCTTCCCCTAGAACACCTCAGCAGAATGGTGTTATAGAAGGAAGAAATAGAACCTTGCAATAAATTTATAGAATAATGCTTAGTGAAAATGAACTACCTATGTAATTTAGGGCTGCAACTGTTAATAAAACATGCTACATAATCAATAGAGTATTAATTAGGCAAATTCTCAAAAATACCCCATATGAACTCTGGAATAATAGGTAGACTATGTTTAATTAATTTAGAGTATTTGGTTGCAATGTGTTTATTCTCAACACTAAGGATAATCTTGAAAAATTTTCATCCAAAAGTGATGAAGGAATTTTCCTAGGTTATTCAATTTCATGTAAAGATTATAGAGTATTAAATAAGAGAACTAAATGTGTGGAATAATCTATGCATATCATGTTTGATGTAATAGATCCACATGAGTCTGGAACCATCCTAGAAAATCTGGAGGATGATGTATCAAATCTGAACATCAACTCAAAATCCTAAAATATACCCGTGAAAGAATCTATGAAAACATCCAATTTTGGAAATTCTGTGCAATAAAGTAATAATGAACCTAAATCTATTGCTGAACCTGAATTCATTAGTACCTCTTTTTTTAGAAAGGTAAGAACCCTTAGAAACCATCCCTTAGATGTTGTGTAGGAGACTTAGAGAAAGGAACAAAAACTAGAGCTTCTCTTAGAAATAAGGTTGAACATCAAGCCTTCTTGTCACAACTTGAACATAAAAACATTGATGATGCTATCAATGATGAATTTTGGGTAATTTCTATGTAAGAAGAAATCAATCAGTTTAAAACAAATAATGTTTGGAAACTTGTTGAATGACCAAAAGAAAATTTTCATAGGCACTAAATGGGTGTTTAGAAATAAGGTAGATGAAGCTTGAAATATAGTTAGGAATAATGCTAGATTAGTTGCACAAGGCTATAGTCAAGAAAAAGGAATTGACTATGATGAAACTTTTTCTCCAGTAGCCAGACTTGAAGACAGTAGAATTCTACTTGCTTATGCGGCACATCTGAATTTCAACCTATATCAAACGGATGTTAAGAGTTCATTCTTAAATGGGTATATAGCTAATGATGTTTTTGTTGAACAACCCCATGGATTTATAAACCCTCATTTTCAAAATCATATTTTTAAACTATCAAAAGCTCTATATGGTTTAAAACAAGCTCCAAGACCTTCATATGACAGATTAAGTACATTTCTAATTTCCAAAGGTTTTACAAATGGAATAGATGATACTACCATTTTCATAAAATGAATCTCTAAAGATGTTTTAGTTGTTCAAATCTATGTAGATTATTTTATTTTTGTATCTTCAAAAAATTCATTATGTATTGATTTTTCTAAAATGATACAAAAATGAATTGGAAATGAGATTAATGGGTGAACTTAAATTCATTATTGGATTTAAAATATTTCAAAATAATTATGGAATTGTTTTGACTCAAATTAAATACACAAAAGATCTTCTAAAAAGTTTTGGATTAGATAGCACAAAAAGTAGTGACACTCCCATGAGTTCCATCTGTAAGTTGGAACTTGATGAAGATGGAAAATCTGTAGATCTAACCACTTATAGAGGAATGATTGGAAGGCTACTCTACCTAACTTCTAGCCATCCTAATATTATGTTTATTGGGTGTTTGTGTGATCTCTTTAAATAAAATTTTAAGGAATCTCATTTAAATGTTGTAAAGAGAATTTCCAAATACCTCAATCATACACCCAATCGAGGACTTCTCTATCCTAAAGGATGATCGTTTGAACTGGTTAGTTATTCTGATGCTAACTTAGGTGGCTGTATGTAAGATAGAACGAGAACCTCAAGAACATGTCACATTTTTGGCAAGTCACTAGTATCATGGTGTAGTAAGAAACCAAATTATGTTGCACTATCTACTGTAGAAGCTGAATACATAGCTTCTAGCAGTTGTTGTGCATAAATTTTGTGGATGAAACAATCTTTACTAGATTATGGATATCAATTCAGACATGTTCCAAAAAATTCTGACAACACAAGTGCTTTTAACATTTCAAAAAATCATGTTTCACATTCTAAGACAAAACATATTGATGTAAGACATCACTTTTTGAGAGATCATTATCAAAAAGGTGATATTACCTTGGAATTCATTGGCACTGAATATCAACTTGATGATATATTCACTAAACCATTAAATTCTGAGAGAATACACTACATCATACATGATCTTGGAATGATCAATCACAAATAGATATCTTACTGGTCTTACTGTTTAATACTTTACTACTATTTTTACTTTACTGTTTCATGTTCATGGTTTCTCGGTTACTGTCTCATGTTTATGGTCTCACAGTTAACACTTTGTATTCATGGTCGGTTACTCACTGTCTCACTGTGAATAAAAAATGTTTACTTACTATATCACCGTCAAAGAACAGACCATTCACTCTCTCACCGTGACAACCACTAACAGTCTCACAGTGACGAGTACTTACCATCACACTGTAATGACTATTCTCGGTCTCACTATGAAAATTATTAATGTTTTTATTTTAATATGTATTGCGGTAATTTTTATTTCACCACTTTTTACTTTCCTGCGTTTTTACTATTGTGACATTTGACATTCCCAAATGATAAAAAAAATGGATGTCACTCGATTCTTCACTCGAACTCTCTCCCACTCACTCCTTCTAAACCCTATCAACCTAGAAAATCTCTCTCTCACCCTCTCTCTCGACCTTCAGTGGATGCCAAAGATGAAGCGTCCTTCTTCATCTACTCCTGATAAGCATAGCTCGATGAAGAAGAGAGCACTGAAGCTAGCACCCGAAGGACCCCTAATTCCAAACTTGGTAAACTGTAGTGTTGTACCTGAAAATGAAATTTTCCTTGAGTGGCTGTTGTCTAGAAAATCTTTGGTTTTAAAAGTTTTATGAGAACATGGTTAGATCAAATAGTTCAGTATGAATGATATTCCTATTTACCTGAGGTTGGTTGGTCAGTTCTATCAATATGTACAATTTTCTATTGATGCTGGGGAATGTTTTGTTGTGAGGAGTGGGGTTACTGGCCAAATATTCTCTTTCTCGTTGAGGTTAGGTGCTGCATGCCTTAGGATTCCTCACGAAGGGATCTGTGATGATTATCAGAGAGACCCCCCACCTAAAATCGATTTCATTGAACATGAAAATGAACTGGAACTCTAACTGAAAATGGAACCAAGAGAAGTTCCATAGCTGCCGAACTTGATGGGGAGACAAGGTTATTGTTTAAATTTGTTCAAAATATGATTATCCCAAGGAAAGGTTACTTTTTTGTCTTGAAGTATCAAGATGTTTTCTGGATTCATCTTATGATGAATGGACAAAAAATCAATCTGTGAAAGAATATCATTCACCATATGTGTGAATTTATCAAGGTCAAATCCAAATCCACCTCTTTGTTCTACTATAGGCTAATTTCAACAATAAATGTTGAAAAAGGAGTAGTTGAACCCAATGAAGAAGTACTTATGGAATATGAATGTTTTTTATCTAAACCTAACATCAGAAGGATGAAAATAAACTAGAACCCCTGGAAGAAGGAATGGGTTGAAGATAATTATAAGATTTATGAGAATCATAATCCTGTGGATTATCCAAGAAGGACAAAGGACATTACTAATCCTGGTTTGGAACCAGGTGAAGTTGTTGTTTATCCAGAAGATAAAGAAGAAGAGGAAGAGGGAGCTGAAGTACCACATAGAGAAGAGGCTGATATACCTCATTAAAAGAAGTTTTTATTGATGAAGAAAGGCCAATTATTCCTCCTGTTGTTCTTGAAGAAGAACATCCTACCCCTAGAGATGATATCAATCTTGAAATTCAATCTAATGCTGCAAGAGAATTAATTGTCCCAGAATCTGAGCAGCTAGCCATGGAAGTGGCTGTAGTAGGAGAACTCCCTACTATGCAAGAATCTACTCAAATATAACTCCCTGTTATAGAAGAAAAAAATATGGAACAACTCTCTACTGTGGAAGAAGCAAATCTAAAAGAAATCCCTATTAGGGAAGATGAAAATCAAGAAAAACTCCCTGATGAGTAATTTGTTCCATAAATAATACCCTCTACTGAAGAGAGGATGGACATAGCCTTTCAGTTGGCTAGGAAAGAGATTATTGAAGAAAAAAGAGTTGATCCTATGGATTTAGAACAAGTAACATAGCCTCAAGGTCCTGAAATGGAAGCACTTATTGAGGGGGAGGAACCTCAAAATATTGAGACTGGTGAAGTTGATTTTGTTGAAGCATCTCAACCAACTGAGTCATATTCTGTGTAAAATAAGCATATATTCCCTAGATTTTATTATGTGAGTGAATCTCAACAGGTTACTGCCACTGGAATTTATCTTTCTTCATTGTGTCAACTGAAATCTTCCATATACTTTGCACCTAAACCTGAACCTGAACCTAAACCTGAGCCTTCCCCCGTACAACTTCCTGAACCTTCCCCTTTACCTAAAAAACAATATTGTGTAATCAAGGATGATTTGAAAGACTTTGGAGACACTATCTTAGCTGGAGTTGGGAAAATTATGTCCTCTCAACCTCATCTTGTGACCAAACAGAGTCAGGAAGATGCCTCACTGCTTTTAGAAAAGATTATATGGCACATTAAACCCAAGATTATTCATGAGATTCAAGAAGGAAGGGTTGAAAACAAGTTTCTCAGTAATGAAGTTGCAACTCCAAAAAGCATGGTTGAAGACCTACAGAAATAACCATACTCAAGATCAGATCTTGCTACTACACCTGTTGCTGCTTCTCTTGAACCTTGTGTTTCTCAATTGTCTAGAGATATTGTGTCCCAGATTCATCCATACCACTTATCCTTTGATGAAAATATTGGATAAAGTCACATGAAGATGTTGCACTGCATGAGAGAGCTTTTGGAGAAACTGAAAAAACTCACATATGTATATATTGGATATCTTCAAAAGGTATTGAATCAATTGAAATCTCTGACCACAGCTGTCAAATCTTCTATTCCCTCTGGTCAAACCTCTACTCCTTCCCTGGATAGTACATTTCTCAGATCCAGAGTAATGGAAGAAATTCAAAATGATTTCAATGGCTTTGATATGGCTCCTTTATCTCATGTTGTTAAGAACAGTTATACAGTGCTTTACTTGGTTCAAATTCACTCTAAGATTTCCAATGATGCTCAATAGGAGATCTCTAAGAAAGTGGACTTTTATTTCAACCGGATTTTCTCCAAGACTGATATGAAAAATCAATTCAAATATCTAGTAGAAAATCTGAGAATTCCTCCTATAACCCAAGACTTTAAAAACCTAGTCCTAAAACTCACAGAGTTTACCAGATTGTTGGAAAAGTTCATGGAAAACAAAGATGATTTTGAAAAATCAATGCATTATGGATGGGAGATTATTGCACACTTCATTAAATGTCTAAGGTCATTTCTTCATGTGCAAAGTACACCAATTGTTTACCCTGTGGCTACTCCTCTGAGACCTGGATTACCTACTGTCACTTCTGCCTTAGCTTCTACGACCATGTCTATTGGTCAGGCTCTTAATCAGATCAGGCTTGTCATTCTTAACCAGGAACTGCCTTGATCTTCTACGGCTCCAACTTTTTCTCAATCAGACTTCAAAGGTCTATGTTGACGCTCCTTTCCATCATAGAGTCTAAAAAAATGGAAAGGGAAATTATTTATCATAAATTGATTCATCCTTTAAAGAAAACATCAAAAATAGACAAAGGAATGAACAAGGAGGCATTTACACTTGGGTTGCGCATGTTCCACCACAGTCGTGCAATTATACTTGCGTGCCGCCTATTGGTCGCGCAGGTGACTTTCACACCTTCTTTGAAAATTCTCCCAGGGTCTTCTCCAGCGTATAAATACCCCCTGTGGGCCCACCATTTGAATGGAAAAAAATTCCAGAATCTTAGATTTGAGATCCCAGTGCCCTAGTCTCTTCTCAAAGCTTCCGAACACTTCTAAGGTAATTTCATACCTAGAACGGAAAATCTAAAGAGGAGGAGGAAGGCCTAAGTGTTGAAATTCATCAACACTTGCGCACCTAGGTGGCCATCCCTTAATGTTAATGGACACACTTGTGCGCCGCCTTACTCCTTCCACATAACTTGTGCGCCTCTCTTCTAGAAGTCTCTAGGGTTAGTATAAAAGGCTCGAGCCAAGCCTCACCCAAATTCTACCCTAAGTATTGAAAGTCTTGCAAGTACCCATATATCGCGCAGGTATACCTATGCGCCCAAAAAGTACTTGCTCACCTACTCAGTACTTGCACACCCCTTTCTTTTGGGGTGCCCCCTCTTTCCTATTTCACCTCTCTTATGCTTATTCACCTCACCTTTTCAAGATTTAGCCTTCAGAACTTTCTTCAAAGCCATTTATGGTCTGATTTCCTTGTTTTCTTCCTTATGTGAAAGGAATTTTGTGGAAAATATCTTAAAACTCGGTGATTTACACATCTTTATATCACTAAAGATGGAGAGTTCATTCATTCAACCTCATCCTTTAAGATGAGATAATCCTTAACCTGGGCCTCCTTTTCATGAGTAAGCCCCAGTCCAACTTTTCATTAATCTGGGCCTCCTTTTCAGCAGTAAGCCTCAAGTCCTCATTAATTTGGGCATCCTCATTTGGATTAAGCTCTAAGTTCCTAAACCTGGGCCTCCTTTTTTGGTGTAAGCCCCAGTCATAATTCCCAAATATGGGCATTCTCTTCAGAAGTAATCCCCAATCTCCAAGTTCCCCAATATGGGCTTCCTTTTCAAGAGTAAGCCCCAACCATAATTCTCTGAACTTGGGTTTCCTTTTTTGGAGTTATATCCAATCTTAAATATAGGCATCCTCCTTAGGAGTAAGCCCCAAGTCCCTTGATTTCTCAATTCCATTAACCTGGGCCTCCTTCTCATGAGTAATCCCCAATCTTAATTTCTCTTAACTAGTCCTAATTTACTTTTTATCTGGGTTTCCTTATCAGGAGTAATACCTAATCAGAAGTCCCATCCTATATTGGGAATTTTCCTTAAGAGTAAGCCCCAAGATTAGTATATCCAAATCTCCATAAAGCACATTTACCATTATGGACCCTCTTCCTGGATTTCTTCCCTGAATTAAATCTTAATTTCCTTCTATTTGGGTAGTCATACATACATAAGCCCCATATCATTTCTGATGATTGCATCTTTCGTGGAATAATTGTCTAGTTTTACAAATACCTCTTGTTTCTCACACCGAGCATAACTCACGTGAGCTTAGAGTGTAAAATTAATTATGAAATATTTCTTTGAGCCATAAAATCATACATAAACATCACACTACCTTACTTGAAATACGTGGATTCTTATTCCTTTTCTAAACAAGGATACATAGGCAGCCCATCTACAGGTACGATCCCAACTCAGAAATAATCCATTTCCTTCTAAATGACAATAAACATCAAGTGACCCACTGAGTGGCTTTAAAACCAGTATGGTCATCATAATGTCCAAGAGAATTTTATGTATTGAAGGATACCATTGACTAAGAATCTCTAACAAATACAGATGATTCTCTATCAGTGAAGAACCTCGAATACATATAAAATATTCTCTAATTTTCCTACATATTTAATCATTAATTTTCATATATAAAGAAAATCTCATTTTATACTTTGTAATGTAATATGGATTCACGAACATAACATAAATCTATAAAGAGAGTCCCCGAGTATACAATAATTCCCCTCAAAAAGGTGTGATGATTCCGAACTCCAATCCTCTCAACCATTTCAAATTCTTAAGCCTCATCAGTCCACAACTAATGAGTTCCTACCTTTGGAAAGTAGGTCCAAATGGATATGGAATCATTGGATGTTTCCGGTTCTACAAACAAACACGTTAGAAACCGATTGAAATGTTTGATCCTTAAATCAATGAGGACATCCCCAATTCCAGAGGAAACAAAAAATGGTGAACCCGACGTTAATCCTTATCCAAGTTAAAGTGATGTTTTACTTATTTGTTAGTCCCCTATTTAAACTCAATGAGAGGGCCAACAAAGCAGTTAATAACATATGTGCTCATACAAAAGATGTAGTGGACGAACTTATCTTGATTACGTCTGTTATATCAAACAGGCACTCTTTTCCAAGATCTTCTGCATTACGAGAATGACTTTTCTTATGTTCACGACTGTGAATACCTCTACTGTGAATGAATCTACTGCTACTCCTACTGGATCATCATTCACTCTAAGGAAGATATCACCTACTCACCTTATTCAACGCTAGGTATCGAATGTGCTGGTTAAGTAGTATCATCAAAATGGTACTATTATAACTCTGGAGTCTACTAGACAAGCCCTCCAAGTTAATAACTCACCCTGGTCGTCCGAACAGCAACGGCCTATGATCAAGAAGTAGGCAGTGCTAACTACCATCTCCAACAGTTTTGGGTCGTTATCCCCAGAATGCAATCACCATTCCCTCTCATATTTTGTGGAAGTGAATGAGCAGGTCCCTCAGGGCCTTAACTCAGTGATACAGGAGTCCTTCCCATGGGCTCCCATCAACAATCGACGCCATACTCGTGCAGCAGTGCGCCCTCAACATGATGAGGGTGTCGTCTCCAGGCGTTCGGCTCAGGTTCGTCGAACCCAAGAAGGAAAGACGAACCACCAAAGGAGACAACCGGTTAACATTGAGTAGGTTCTTACCTCTGTCATTTCTGGAGAAGTCCACCAAACTAACTTGGTGGAAAGGAACAAGCGGGCACACACACCCATCCGTTTTAATTCCGCAGTCCAGCAGACTTGTCTGGCAGCAGCACGCCAATCCCGACCGACAATTTCGGCGGACTACTACAGACAAGAACATACACCTGTTTATAAATCATAAGCTATTCAGTAGGCTCATCTGAATACATATTATGGAGCCTGTCATCCCAATGTGTTGACAATTGGTAAACAAGCACATAAACCTGCTTACACTCATCAATCCTGCCAGCAGCCTCATATGTCAGAATTGAAGGAATCTCATAAACCACGTTCAACAGAGTGCAATAAACATGCACATACACCTTATAGTATTGATCAAGACTACCGACAATCTCGTTTGGTAGCACCCAGAGAATTCAATCAGAAAGCTCCGAAGACAAACATGAGGTAGACTCAACTCTCTGCCCCCACATCTGAGTACTATCAGAATTCACTAGCAGGGAAAGGAGGAAAGGAGTAGGAACATATACCTACTCCAATCATGGAACGAACGTATATCCCCATTCCGTAAGCTGAAGTCACTAAGAATATTCTATCAATGGTGAAAGAGCAGAAGTAAATCTCTACTAATATTCTGGATGCCAGCCAGGATATTATAACAGCTTCAGCAGCATCTCAGGGAAAGAAACATAAATCTATCCTTACCAGTGAAGTGAAACATCCAAAGTCCACTCAAAACAGACACACACATCAGTTCCAGTCCAAGAGGGTTGTGGGCGTACTACCCCAATTCATACAGACATCCAAGTTAGGAATATGCACCTGATTTGAGTGGAGGTAATCAGTCTAACCTGATCCTTTCTTCCGGGCAGGCACATACACATGCCCATAATGACCAATTTCGTCAACAAGTGGTTCTAAAAATGAGTAAGAAGGCATCTAAGAAGAAGAAGCACAGTCATGAAACCAAGGGCCAATCTGTAATAAGGCCTTACTCGATACTGGTGTTCTTGATGCACTCAGACAATTATCTGTTGCAACTCTAGATTCTACTCTCTCAGTTCCCAATAGTGGGAACATTTATTCCAATGGTCTGCATCAGATACTTCCTCCTGAAGGCTTGCTTCATGACAATTTGGTCGATCTCGAAGTTTCATCTTCAGATGAGAGCCACAAGAACCCTCTAGGTGGACAGAAGGCCAAGGAGAAAAATGTTTCACCTTTTTCTGTAACCCACCATGGTGGTCCTCCCCATGATGATGAATTTATCTGTGAAAGTCCTCTCCATAGTAATAATTTGCATTGCCTGGAAAATGCTCCAATGGACAATGTAGTGACAAGAAATCCCTCTTATCTTGAGGAACTTGCAAATGTGAATCCAGTCATGTCTAATGCTTTACTATTAGCAGGTCAAATACTTTCTCAACCAGAAGATATCCCAGGGTGTAGGTCATTCTCCGAAACACCCCTAAGTCAGTCATCTTTTAGTTTGATCAGTGATTTCTCTACCAATCATGTTGAATATGATGAAGCAACAAGGAAGCACCAGCTCTGGTCTAATTAGGTAGAGGAATCTTCATCGAATGATAAAGTGGAAGTAATGAATATGAGAAAACAACTGGCAAAAGGTGAAGTGCCAGTCATGTTTTGGCTTTCGGCCAACTCTCAGAATGGCATTCCAGAGATGTTGATGGAAGATGGAATTCATGATATTCATCTCAAAAAATGTAAAAATCATTGTTAGTTGAAAAAGAAAATATTATCTTATGATTAATATTAAAATCATGTTAAGATAATAGAAGGGTTACAACGCCAAATTGATTTGGCATCTCTCTCATTTTCTCGATATCTGAATGCTGAAAAGTAGTAGAGAACCCTTCAGCATTCATGCCATGGCGCACTATGAAGATTGTGCCAGTTAATTTCCAATCCCCCATATGGTATTCATATCGAGGGATGGGGTTTTCATGGAGCACTACATTTCACTATACTCTCCAGTCAACAAAGCCTGCCGGAAGTGATTTCATGCAATGTTAATGCTCGTGGCTGGCCAAAGTCAATGGTCTTTGTTTGTAATCAAAGGCTTACTCAAGAACAGGCCTCGAATAGTTCCTCTTAAAATTAAGCATACAAGGAACAAGTTGTTGAATTACTCCTGCATCAAGAAAACGAGAATATTGAACATGCCTATCATATGGAGCAACCACATCATCAAGTGACAGAAGTGTCAGAAATCATCCAACGGTCTTTTGAGCCGGGTGATAAAAGTGGATGAAGGTTGATGAATCCAGCTAATTTCCAAACTAACATCGGCAAGATCAGGAAAGATTTTAAGAAGGTCTCAGATATAGCAAGTCAAGAACCACCCAGCTTGCCAGACTTGGGACTCTTTTTACCCAACCCTCGGAATCAACAAATAGGATTCGAGGAGTTGAGAAGGAACACCCCCAATCCACTAGACTGGGTACTTTTTCAAATCCTCAATCTCTACATCAGAGAAATTCATTCTTCTCTTGATTAGGGTAGAAGCCTCAAGAGGAAAGAAGAGACAAACTATCTAGATATTCCATCCATGTTACGGTTCGTCAATAAGTTTTTGAAGGATCGAATCAACAAAAGCCAATGTCTCGGCAAACACATGGAAGAAGACAATATCACAGAAATTCTGATTGAAGGGATTCAATGTGTTATTCATCAATCAATGTCATTAATGTTGTTTTTGTTGATCCACCAAATGATTGTCACTCAGATGGATCCGATAAAGAGGTTCATGCTCAAGAATTTGTACGCACAGACAAAATGAATAAGGTGTGCATACATGAAATAAAAGGATTACCCGGAATCTATGTAATCCTTCAAGTAACCCACTTCCCCCTCTCTTAAAGGGAGAAAACAAGGGTAAAGGAAAGAATCAGGCTACATACCCTTCCTATGGAGAAGGCCAATTGATCTAATTAGAGTGAATATTTTCACAACAAGAGGAAGAAATGAAGGAATTGAGAAGGTTGAATGCAGAACTACTTCAAGGTATCCTTTCTCCTATGCATGATGGAGTTAGTCAGCCAAGGGAATTTTTTGAAATTACTGATATAGATCAAGAATATCCTCCTCTATAAATACACCCTAACAGGTCTAATCCTACGGGTCAAGTGAAACAACAATTAGTGGTGCTACCATCAGTTGCAGCACCAACCACCACATTTTTCCAAGCTCCAGTTGTTGAACTGGCTCAGGTCCAAGCTCAACCGGATGTTTCTCAAAAGTTAATAAATACTATTGAGTCATTAACAGATCATTTGGAATCTATAGAGGGAAATCTTGCTCAAATTCTTCCAAAAAAGTGAGCTTATCCTGAATGGGTTGATGCAATTCATCCCCCATCAAATTTTGCAAGTACCACATTCCCAATCTTTAATGGTTCTGGAGACCCAGAGCAACACTTAACACATTTTGTTTCTCATTGAGATCCTATGATGGGAATGTCTTCAGTAAAAAGAAGCAGTTATGATCAGGTGTTTTGTACAGTCATTACAAGGGTATGCCTTTGTCTGGTATAGAAGCATGCAATCCCAGTCAATTACCGGATGGGAGGATCTCCATCAAAGATTCCTTCTTTAATTCAGCTCAACGTTGCCAAAGACTACAGTTTTTGATCTTACAAACTATATTCAAAGGGAGAATTAAAGGGTCTCAAATTTTATTGGTCGCTGGAAGGGATTAACATATATCCTAATCTTAGCACTCCCACAATAGGAATAGTTTACAATATGTGTGGAAAATTTGCGTGATGATTTGTGCACACCACTGATCCATGTGAAGTACACAGGAGGTTTTCAAGACCTTACTTCAATCTCTCAACTGATTGAAGATTCTCTTATGAAGACTAAGGATAAAGCTTGTGTAATTCCATCAGATCTAGGAAGGATAATGGGTATAGTAGAGACTACAATAGTTATGCTTAAACAAACACCTGTACCTTCTTCTACATCAAGACCTTTATCATCTCGAATGGCTCTGCATCTTGAGTGTCAAAAAAGAGACCTTTTCATCCAGATGATCGAAGATATAAAAGACAAAAACAATTTACGGATTTGAAGTGTAAAGTATACTTTTTCCATAATGAACATGTTACTGGTTACTTCATTTCAGCCCTGGAAAATAATTCGGTTCCATTACCAAGTCCCAAGAGGCCAAACAAGGAAGGAGATGAAGACCGTCCCAATTATTTCCCATTTTATCAGATGTTGGGGAATTCTATTTAGGAGTGTTTTGTATTCAAGGACCTCCTAAAAAAATGGCCATCTTGGGACAAATCAAAATGAAAGGTTCTTCAGCTCAGGTAGTATGTGTTGCTGTTACAGATCCAAAAAAAGAGGGCGAGTGGCAAGAAGTCAAGAACAAGAATGCGCAAAAATATGATGATTGGATGGTTAGAAAAACAATCAACTGAACTCATTATATTTCGAAAACAAAATTGAAGAAACTAATTTTTTATAATTCCATGAATGTCGCAGCAAAACCCTCTTCATCAGAGGGAAAATCCTCAAAAAAATGGCATAATTCAAAGAAAGAAGAAGAATCAGAAGAAGATGAGTATGTGTCAAAGCCCAAGTTGCCTTTGACCCTGGCAGATTTTATACCATCTACTTCAATGCCATGGGCACCACCCCGCCAAATGACATAACCGAAATGGGATAATCAGGCACAGTCTTCATCGGATGAAGTGTTGATCATTGGTTCTGTTAATATGATTCGTTTAATAGATCAATATTCCATTCGTAGTTTCGATTTTGATGAGCCTGAATTCCCTGTATCAAACAGATAAATCAGAGGAAGTTCCAGAGGCTTAGGATATAGGGGAAGACATGGATCTTTCAGAGGAAACTATTTTAATTCTACCCCTTTTTGAACTGTGTATGCAGCAGAAACTCATGGAAGAGCCCTTCAGTGAGCTCAACAAGAAAAAGAAAGTTCTTCTACAGAAGGAACATTCAGTCATGGCACAGTTATTCTAGAAGTTCGGTTGGAGGTTCCAACTTCTTCCTCTTAGAAAATAAATAGACCTAATCGGTCTAATATTCCAATGCCAGGAGTATTACCAACTGCTATCCCAGTACAAGATGTATCAACATCTAAAGAATCAACTTTTAAGGAACATGCTAAACCACATGTTCCATTTGGGAAACACAGACCTTTGGATCAAAAGTATGATGTACTGAAACACTTGGCCCATGTACTGGAAAAGTTATCAATTCTTGGATGCCTTGAATTTATCAAAGGATCTTAAAGATACACTCATCGAGGCTTTGTCAATTCCTCAGGAGTTTGAGACTGAAATTGCTGCAGCTGAAGTCTACCATGTAGATAATAATCTTGCAGAATGCCATGCAGTGATATATTTTACTGATGAAGATGAAGATTATGTTCTGTGTGGAAATATTAGACCTTTTTACTTGTTTGTAATGGTCAATGGTATAGACGTCCAAATATTTTTCATTGATAATGGTTCAGGAGCCAACCTCATGCCCATTCGTACACTTCGTCGATTGGGCCTCACAAAATCTGATTTATCTCCTTCTACTTTGATGTTACAAGGATATGATAAAAATTAACAAGAACCACTGGGCTAGATTACACTCAGAACTCAGTTTGGAGATCGTGTATCCAATTTAGATTTCATGGTTGTTGATCAAGGCTCAGCCTTCAACATCTTGCTTGGAAGACCCTAGCTACATCAACATGCAGTTATCCCTTCACCATACCATCAATGTCTCAAATATTGTTTCGGTGGTCAAATTGGGACATTATATGGTGATAGGTCCCTCTTCAAGACATGTGAATCTCAATACTTTGAGGCGTAATTTTATCACATTATGGGAAATGAGAAATCCACAACAGGGGAGGTGACCAAATTTAATTCTCCATATGGCTTGGAAAAGTTTCTGGTAAATCCATTTACACATGTGAGTGCATATTATTTGTTGCCTATCAGTCAAATTTACAAGATAGAACCAAATAAAAATACTCTTATGGAAAACTCCATAATGTCAATTATGGAAATCAAGCCAGGAAACATGGGAGAAAGTGCTTATCCACGAGGAAATGATGAATGGTCAAACAGAGATGACTTCATTTCATCCGCTGAAATCCAGCAAGTCTATACTTCGCCAATCAGGCCAGAAGAAGTTATAGACATGTCAGAGGTGAACTATGATGTCGATTCTCAATCCATCATCTCCTCTATATTACCCAAGGAAGACCCTTCATCATCAATCGGGTCGGAAATGGAAGCTACTTCATCAAGATGTTCAAATTTTAACATCTTTTATAATCAGGGAAATTATACATCATCATCTACTATGCAAGTAGAAACAGAAGAAATAACACATGGTGAAGAAGAGGAAGATCTCAAGGATTCTCCACCAGCATTTGAAGAGGGTATCTCTACCACTATGGATGAACTCAGAGAAATAAATCTGGGTACTAAAGAAGATACATGCCCCACTAAAATTAGTGCGGCTATGACTCTTGAAGAGCAATAGATTATATTTCCTTTCTAAAGAAAAATCGAGATATATTTGCTTGGAATTATACTGGGATGCTGGGGCTTGATCCTGATGTTTCCACTCATCGCTTGGGTTTACCATAGGAGCATCAAGGATTCACACAAGCCGCTAGAAGAACACACCCAACCTATACTTCCAAAATTGAAGCCGAAGTAGATAAGCTCTTCAAAGCTATCTTTGTCAGAGAAGTTCAATATCCCAAGTGGTTTGCTAATATTGTCCCTATGAAAAAGAAGAATGGGAAAATTAGAGTTTTCATTGATTTCAGAGATCATAATAAGCATTGTCTTGAGGATGATTTCCCAGTACCGATTATATAACTCTTAATTGATGCAACAGCTGTCTATCAAGCACAATCCTTCCTGGATGGATATTCTAGATATAATCAAATCTGAATGGATCAAAAATATGAAGAATCTACAGCCTCCAGAGCCCATCAGGGTGTGTTTTTCTATCGGGTAATGCTCTTTGGCCTAATGAATTCATGTGAAACATATCATCGTGCCATGCATCGTATCTTCAAACCCATTTAGGGAAGTTTGTTGAATGTTATGATGAAGATTTGGTGGTTAAATCCAAAAAAATTTCTAATGAATTGGCTGATTTTGACGTCATATTTCACAAACTGTGGCAACATAATTTGAAGATGATCCTTTAAAAATGTGCTTTTGGGGTAAGCTCCGGAAAATTTATCGGCTTCGTCGTACGCCATCGTGGTATCGAGGTCGATCCTAAGAAGACAAATTCAATCCATAGTATGTCACCTCCTCTAAATTTAATGTAATTAAGTGTAATTCATGGACACTTGGCTTATATTTGGTGTTTCATCGCCAATTTGGCAGGAAAAAGTTTACCCTTCACCAAATTGATACAGAATGGAGTCACTTACCAGTGGACTGAAGAATTTCAAGAAGAATTCGATATTCTCAAGAAGTATCTCTTGATTCTACTGGTGTTAATTCCACCTATTGAAGTAAGACCACTTATCCTCTATGTGACAGCTTTAGAGCGATCATTGGGTGCCCATCTTGCTCAGAAGAATGATGCTCGGAATGAAAATAGCCTCTACTATCTCAGTCGGACTATGCTTGAAGCAGAAACCCGATATTCATGTTTTGAGAAGTGCTTCCTAGCATTAATCTTTACAGTTCAGAAGTTTAGACACCACCTGCAACATCAAGAGGTCCAGTTGGTATCTCGCAATAACCCGCTCAAATTCATCCTTAGTCATCCAATGCTTACAGGACGTCTGGCAAGGTGGGTAGTTATTTTGCAGAAATTTGATATTTAGTATGTGTCTCAAAAGGAAATAAAGGGCCAAGCTCTGGTTGATTTCCTTGCTGAATATCCTTCAGTAGAAGATACATCTTTAGATATTAAACTTCATGATGAGAAAGTATTATTTTTTCACGATAGTCTTCAAACATGAAAATTGTACTTTGATGGTGCTTCCAGAAGTCCAACAGGAAGGAAAATGGAAAATCCTAAATTCAACAATGTTGGCTTAGGAATTGTACTCATTATTCCCAGAAAAGTCAATACTACCTTATTCCTTCTCATTGTTGGGAGGTGGTGAAAATAATGAAGTAGAGTACCAAGCTCTCATCGCAGGCTTGGAGTTGTCACATCAAGCACAAGTGAATCACTTAAAGGTGAAAGGTGATTCAGAACTGGTAATCAAACATGTCAATGGGGATTATGAAATCAAAAAATAAGATCTAATCCCTTTGAATGATTACGTCAGAGAGTTAATGGAGGAATTTCCTACGGAACCGATATTTTCTTATGTCCTGAGATCAAAAAATTCCCAAGTTGATTCATTGGATAATATATCCACAGCTCTATATGATCCAAATCGGGATGAGACAACCATAAGTATTTCCCACCGTCGTACAATTTCACATTATGTTCAAGCCAGAACAGATGAAATCAATGAAATTAGTCCCTTCTCTAAACCATATGGTCATACTACAGGATGGATGACACCTATCATGGAATACCTCCAAAATGGAACACTTCCACCTGATAGAGCTGGGAAAGAACAAATCCGGAGACATGTGGTCAATTTCACACATTATGATAGCCCAGATCACTTAATGAATGTTCTCTATATGCATGGTTTTGATGGAGTTCTCTTCAGATTATTGATGGTGAAGATACAATGGATTTCATAAAAGAAGTGCATGCATGATTCTTTGGTGACCATCAGTCTGGACACAGACTATCTGAACAAATTTGAAGGCTTGGATACTTTTGGCCTTCAATGATACAAGACTGTGTTGATTTCACAAAGAAGTTTCATTCATGCCATGTACATGCCAACTTCATTCATCAGCCCCCAGAGTTGCTTCATACAGCTAAATACTCGTGGTTGTTTGCCACATGGGGAATGGATGTAGTGGGACCTTATCCTTCGGCAACATCCAAGCAGTTGAAGTATATTCTTACTGCTGCTGACTTCATTTCAAAATGGGCCGAGGCAGTACCTCTCAAAGATGTTAGTTATAAATGATTTTTTAGCTTCATCAAGTCTATCATCATTACCAGATTTTTTGTCCCTCATACCATACTGATAGACATTGGCACATACTTCTGTTCATCCGAGGTGTGGAAGTTGTATCCGGAATACAAAATCAAATCCAATCATTCATCTCGGTATCATGTAGCGGCCAATGGACAGATAGAGGATTTAAACAAGACTCTATCAAATATACTGTGAATGATGGTGGATAAAGATAATAAGACATGGACTGATAAAATCATTCATGCTTTATGGGCTTATCGGACCACCACCCGCACTGCAACGCGGTCAACTCCATATCCATTGGTATAAGGAACGGAAGAAGTCTTGCCAATTGATGTTCAACTACCCTTGCTCAGAGTATCTATTTGTTTTCAATCATCTAAATATGAACAATCTCAAAAGAGATTGGATGAATTGGAACAATTAGATGAGAAAATATTGTGCACCCTACACCACTTGGAAGTTTATCGGAATAGAATAGCATGAGCTTTCAAAAAAAAAGTTCATCTTAGTTCATTCGTTCAGGGAGAATTGGTATTATTTCTCAGAACTACAATGATACCCGGAAAGAAACGTCCCAAGCATGATCCGAAATGGGAAGGACCTTATTCAACACATAAGTTCTACTCCAATGGAGCTTATTCTTTAATCTCAATGGATGGAGAACTCATCACTACTCCAACCAATGCCATATTTCTGAAGAAATATTTTGTATAAACAGAAAATACCCAACAGTCTATGCATATAACCTTAAACTATTGGAATTTCTCTCATCCCACAAGATGTTAAACTGCATAACCAACGGTCTATGCATACGACCTTAAATTATTCGCACCATAGTCCAACATGACGTTAAACTATATCATCCCTTTTTCATCCAACATGACATTAAACTGTGAAAAAGTCCCCAATACATCCAACGTGATGTTAAACTGTGTCTTCTTTGTCCTTACATCAGGAAATTAAACTACAAAATCCCCCTTTTGGTCCTACATGACGTTAAACTATATTGTCCCCATCGTCATATCTACATGACGCTAAACTGTACATCACCCTTATTGTCCACCATGATGCAAAACTGTGTTCACGTCCAACATGACGTTAAACTATGTCCCTATATTTGTCTTACATGACTTTAAACTGTGCATTGTTGGGGTTGTTGCAACCTATTGTTTCTCACACCAAGTATGACTCACGTGAGAATAGAGAAAACATCAACCATAACACCCTCTATGGGCCGCTGACCATGTGTAAGTCCCGACACCATTTTTTAGATCGCTTTCCCCAAGAATAACTTGATTTCTAATTAACTCTTTAATTGAACTATGTCGGACTTTGATCCTCACCTTCTAGGCAGGGTACATAGCCAAACTCCCAATATTCAAGTCCAAAACCAATCTCTTCACATCGGTTCACCTCCATCTCATATGATGTTGATTCGTGAAACCGCCCCTAGAATCAATATGTTCAAATTGGTTCACCTTCGTCCTTGCTATATGACGTTAAACTATACGACATGTATGTCATGTATGATAATAAACTACAATATTCTTTGATACCCTCACCTGAGAGGGAATCATTATTTGCATTTATTTTCAATCATGTTATATTCCAAAGACTATGTGCTTACATGGAAATACCTGAACCTTTTTTCTTGGGTTAAACCATCCTTAAACTAAAGTCCCCTTTCACCCTTCACATGTAAGAACCAAATTTGTACATAGGGTATTTCTAGAACTACATGGGCTTGATTCCAATCCTTATGGGATACGTAAGAACATTCAAGTGTCCCTTGAATCCATCCCCAAGTCTTTGGGCCTAACCCATAATTCCACTTTCAGTCCCCTGGCTAAAAAGTCCATGTGAAAACACACACTGTGTATTCATTATAATGGTATGAGTTCTATGACCCTAAACTATGATCTCTTATAATTTTATCCCACACGACGTTAAACTGTATTTCGAGAACTACATACGGCTTTATTCCTATCCTTATGATATATATAGTGAATTCCAATATTTCAATTCAGGACCCAGTCACAACATGATTAATGTTAGTACTGATCTATGTATCTCTGCATACATTGGAAAATACCCATATTTATGTGTCATAATCCTAACCTTAAATATTTTCAGATCACCATACCCCTTTTCTTGACTTCTAGTCACAAAAATGTTAAATTTATAAGAGTTATTTTGCCTGACTATGCAGCACGTGCCCTTAGGCGGCCTTGCATAAATAGTCTACATAACATACTTGTCAGCCAAAAGATTCTAATATTTGACTATGCAGCCAATTCCCTTAGACGGCTCTGCATAATTAAACCCCCTAGCGGGTTTCTCAGATAATGGTAACTTCATTCTTGGGAAGAAGACCTCTTTTTTCCTTATTGGTCTTATCAACAATATATAAGGATCCACAGAAAATATCCATCCTAAACATATTCAACCCATGTTCTTTTTCATGATCTGAAAGTATTCAAGTCTATGGTTTATATTTCTCTTCCCTGTGTTTGTGTCAGACCTTCGTAGGAGTGACATACATACAGTTCATGGAAAATCTTGTTTGGAAATATCTTCTCCATATTCATGTACCTCGCTCCATACAGCAAACTTAATGCTTTGGAAAATTTGAATCCCCATAAAATTCACAGGCTTTTTAGTTGTAGAAATGTAAATTTCTAAGAGTTCTTTTTCCTGACTATGCAACAAGTGCCCTTAGGCGGCCTTGCATAAACAGTCTACATAACAAACTTGTTAGCCAAAAGATACTATTATTTGACTATGAAGCCAATGCCCTTAGGTGGCTCTGTATAATTCAACCCCCTAACAGGTTTGTTGAATAGTGGTAACTTCATTCGTGGGAACAACTTCTTCTAATTCCTTTTAGCCATTTTTCATATCATTCCTCCGATTCAAAATTTCTTAAGTCATAGTTTACATGTTTTCCTTCATACTTGAGTGTGGAAGAATGTTTTCAGATAAGTTTTCATGGAATTGAGTCAATTTTTAACCCATTTGGTCAAAGCTATTTCGACCTTAAACATTAGCCTTTTTAGTTCGACATGCATGACTTTAAAGTTCCCAATTTCTTATTCCTTCTCACCTCAGAGTAAAATCCTCTTTTCTTTCTAGATCTAACTCTGAGGGGGGACTTTTTTTACGCTCCTTTCCATCACAGAGTCTAAATGAATGAAATGGGAAATGGCTTAGCATAAAGTGATTCATCCTTTGAAGAAAACATAAAAAATCGACAAAGTCGTGAACAATGAGGAATTGACACTTGGGTTGCTCAAGTTTTACCAAGGTCGCATAAGTATACTTGCGCACCACCTATTGGTTGTGCAGGTGACTAGCATTCCATCTTTGAAAATTCTCCCAGGGTCTTCTCTAGCCTATAAATACCCCATGTGAGGCCCCCATTTGAAAGAAGAAAAAATTACAGAATATCATATTTGAGCTCCTGGTTCCCTAGTCTCTTCTCAAAGCTTTCGAAAACTTCAAAGGTAATTTCTTACCTAGAACGGAAGATCTAAAGAGGGGGAGGAAGGCCTTAGTGTTTAAATTCATCAACACTTGCGTGCCTAGGTGGCCAGCCCTTAAGGGAAATAGCCACACTTGCGTGCCGCCTTACTCCTTCCACATAACTTGTGCGCCTCTCTTCTGGATGTACAAAAGGATAGTATAAAAGGCATGAGCCAAGTCTCGACCAAATTCTACCCTAAGTATTGAAAGTCGCGCAAGTACCCAGATGATGCGCAGTTATACCTGCGCGCCCAGAACTTGTGCGCCCACATAGTACTTACACGCCTACGTAGTACTTGTGCGCCCCTTTCCTTTGGTGTGCCTCCTTTTTCCTATTTCACCTCTCTTATGCCTATCCACCTCTCCTTTTAAGGATTAAGCCTTCAGAACGTTCTCCAAAATCTCTTATGGACTGATTTCCTTGTTGGCTTCCTTATCTGAGAGGAATTTTTTGGAACATCTCTTAAAACCTACTGATTTACACATATTTATGTCACTAAAGTTAGAGAGTTCATTCAGTCAACCTCATCCTTTAAGATGATAGAATCCTTAACATGAGCCTCCTTTTCAAGAGTAATCCCCTGTCCATATTTTCATTAATATGGGCCTCCTTTTTAGGAGCAAGCCCCAAGTCCTCTTTAATTTGGGCATCCTCCATAAGAGTAAGCCCCATGTTCCTTAACCTGGGCATCCTTTTCAGGAGTAATCCCCAGTTATAATTCCCTAATTTGGGCATTCTCCTTAGAAGTAAGCCCCAGTCTCCAAGTTCTCTAATATGGGCTTCCTTTTCAAGAGTAAGCCACAACCATAATTCTCTGAACTTGGGATTATTTTTGAAGAGTTAGCTCCAATATTAAATATGGGCATCCTCTATAGGAGTAAGGCCCAAGTCCCTTAATTTCTCAAGTCCCTTAACCTGGGCCTCATTCTCAGGAGAATACTCCAATCTTATTTTCTCTTAACCAATCCTAATTTACTTTTGATATGGGTTTCCTTCTCAAGAGTAAAACCTAATCATAATTCCCTTCTTAACATGGACATTTTACTTAAGAGTAAGCCCCAAGATTAGAGTATCCAAATCTCCATAAAGCACATATTCCTTTATGGACCCTATTCTTGTATTTCTTCCCTGATGTAAATCTTAATTTCCATCTATTTGGGTAGTCATACATACATAAGCCCCATATCATTTCTTATTATTTCATATTTCGTGGAACAATTGTCTAGTTTTACTAATACCTCTTGTTTCTCACACCGGGCATGACTCACGTGAGCTTAGAGTGTAAAAGTAATTATGACATCTTTCTTTGAGCCATAAAATCATACATAAACATCACATTCCCTTACTCGAACTATGTGGGTTTTAATTCCTTTTCTAAACAAGGATACGTAGGTATCCCATCTGTGAGTATGATCCCAACTCTGAAATAATCCATGTCCTTATGAATGAAAATAAACATCAAGTGCCCCACTGAGTGGATTTAAAACCAGTATGGTAATAATAATTACCAACATACTTTTATGTATTGAAGGATACCATTGACTAAGAATCTCTAACAAATACAGATGATTCTCTATCGATGAAGAACCTCAAATACATATAAAAGATTCTCTAATATTCCTAGCTATTTAATCATTGATTGTCAGATCTAATGAAAAGCTCATTTATTACTTGGTAATGTAATAAGGATTCATAAACATAATTTAAATCTATAAAGAGAGTCCCAGAGTAGACAATAATTCCCCTCAAAAAGGTTTGATGAGTCCGACCTCCCATCCTCTCGACCAATGCAAATTCCTAAGCCTCATTAGTCCGCAAATAATGAGCACCTACCTATGAAAAGTAGGTCCAAATGGATATCGAATCCTTTGATGTTTCCGGTTCTACGAACAACCCCTTTAAAAACTGGTTGGAATGTTTGAACCTTCAATCAACGAGTCCATCCCCAATTCCAGAGAAAACAGTCTACCTTTACCTTCTTTATCTACCACTTCTATTCCTTTTTCTATATCAACAACTGCCTCTATTGCTTCTTCTTCTGCTGCTGATAAAGGCAAAGAGAATGCCAATCCCTAAAGGAGCCCAATGACAATTTTTTTTGATGGGGATGTCATTAGTTGTTTGTATTTATACTGTCTGTTGTATTCTGAACACTTTTAATGTCATATGCACTGTTTTCCTTCTATTATTTCTAATTTTTGATTATCCCAAAAGGAGGAGAAATATTAAATCTGTCACGACCCGTCCTCGGGGCCCATTCCGTGACTACCCCAAGCCCGCCTTCCATAGGCCAGGGGATGGCGACTAGCAACAAGGCGTAAATCCCAGCAAAAAGGGAAGGCATTGCCTTTGAAAAGTAAACAAGCACCACAGAGTAAGCAAGCGGAAAAGTAAACACTAAGTAAAGACTGTACAAGCTGTGCTGAAAGTAAAAGGGGCCGGAAATACAAGCCCAACTGTAAAGTACAACTGAAAGGAAAAATAGCAACTGAAAGGAAAAACTGCAGCGTCGAGCCGTCCTCTGGAAGTCCCACCTGAAGGGTGGGTACAAATAGCTCCAATGCTCCTCGGGTCCCGCCGTCCGCTCCGAGCACGTCTCGCTCAGTGGTCCACCTCCAGGTACTGACTCGTCGTGTAGTCCACCTCCGGGTACTGACTCGTCGTGTAGTCCACCTCCGGGTACCGTCCAGTCCTCGAACACTCGGCCTCCATCAGCACTGCCTGTCATCTGCAACCAACACAACGAGGTGCGGGCATAGCCCGTGCAGGGGTGAGTATAACGATACTCAGTAGGGACCCCGAGACCCTCAAGTTCTCTCTAAAACCAACAAGGATAACCACAAAGAAGATCTCAACAGATAACCTCTACTTAGATATATTCCCATAAATATACCAAAGTTATCAAGTAACCCATCTCAATCATGAGGCAAACACAAGGTCAAAAGTCTCAGCTCAAACCAGGATTTTCATCATCGAAACCATAACTGCTGAAGAGCTCCGTCTCTGGAGTGTACAGTGGTCCTGTCACAACTCCGAGGTACTACCCACTAACTTAAGACTGCTGTAGTACTCCACCTATCGAGTAATGCGGGCCAGCCGCTACAACCAAGCGCTCCCATGTTCCGCTACAACCAAGCGCACCTCTGTCATGGGTATGCCGCTACAACCAAGCGCTCCCATGTGCCGCTACAACCAAGCGCACCTCTGTCGTGGGTCTGCCGCTACAACCAAGCTCTCCCATGTGCCGCTACAACCAAGCGCACCTCTGTCGTGGGTCTGCCGCTACAACCAAGTGCTCCCATGTGCCGCTACAACCAAGCGCACCACTGTCGTGGGTCTGCCGCTACAACCAAGCGCTCCCATGTGCCGCTACAACCAAGCGCACCTCTGTCGTGGGTCTGCCGCTACAACCAAGCGCTCCCATGTGCCGCTACAACCAAGCGCACCTCTGTCGTGGGTCTGCCGCTACAACCAAGCGCTCCTATGTGCCGCTACAACCAAGCGCACCTCTGTCGTGGGTCTGCCGCTACAACCAAGCGCTCCCATGTGCCTCTATAACCAAGCGCACCTTTGTCGTGGGTCTGCCGCTACAACCAAGCGCTCCCATGTGCCGCTACAACCAAGCGCACCACTGTCGTGGGTCTGCCGCTACAACCAAGCGCTCCCATGTGCCGCTACAACCAAGCGCACCTCTGTCACACACCGAGTCGTTCGATCAGCAGTCGTCGGGTCTCAGTCGGCTACACGGTCTCCGTGCTCCGCCCGCTCGTCTCCGGGAGGGTCCGCTCCACGAGCTACTGGTCGATACTCCAAGTATTACAAAGTCCCACAAGGAAGTATCTCGAAGGACCACCTCGTCATAGGGGTCTCAACGCAACAGACGGTGCGTCAATCGGACGCCCGGTTTGTGAGTTATTAGCCTTTTCGTCCCAGGGGCCCGGTTGGTTTCGTGAGCGAACCAATCCGGCCGTAACTCAACTATACCCCGAACACTCACAGGTTATACTCATAGGAACCGTTTTTCAACGTGATCACCAATGTCGCTGACGGTTCGTCAAACGGACGTCTGGTCTGAAAGATATCAGCTTTTCCGTTCCAGGGGCCCGGTTGGATTTCAGTGCGATCCAACCCGGCCACTATCCATCTGCATCCAAAACTCGGGCGGAGGATGCCAAAAGTTCCGTCTCATCAGAGAGGAACTCAACTCAATAGACGGCGTGTCAATCGGACGCCCGGTCTGAGAGTTATTGGCTTTTTCGTCCCAGGGGCCCGGTTGGTTTTTAAGGCAAAACCAACCCGACCGTACTCCACCTGCGTCCAAACCTCGGGCGGAGTATGCCAAAAGATCCGTCTCACTTAGAGGAATTCAACGAAACAGACGGCGCGTCAATCGGACGCCCGGTCTGTTAGTTATTGGCCTTTCCGTCTCACATCCACCCTGGGAAACTTCCCAGGAGGTCACCCATCCTGATCACTGCTCTAGGCCAAGCACGCTTAACTACGGATTTTTAACTACGTAGGCTCCCGAAAAGGAAGGTGCACCTTGAGTATAGTATACCGAAACGACCGTCTCGATCCAAGGATCGTGTTGCCACTAACGGCGCGTCGTTCGGAGGCCCGTAGCTCAAGATAAGGCCATTTGAACGAAAACGTCCGAAGAAGGGGGGGTACGGGCCCGGCCCGACCCCCCCTGGGTCGGCCCGGCCGGGCGGACCGGCCTGGCTCGGCTCGGCCGGGCGGCCGAGTGCCAGGCGCCGCGGGCGTTGACCCGCGGCCTGAGGAAACCGCGGCCCGCGTGGGCCGCGCTGGTGAACCGCAGACGCGGCAGAGCAGCGTCCCGTGCGGGCGAACCGGACCCGCGCGGCCGCGGGTCCATTGGCTGTCGCCGCCGCGGCTTCAGCCGCGGCGGGCTCGTCCGGCGGCGCGCCGGGGCGCCGCCGGCGAGTTCTGCGGGCCACCGGGATCGCTCCGGTGGTCCGATTCTCTTCCCGTCTGCGCCATTGCTCCTCCCGGGATCCGTTCTTTACTGCGGAATCGTCAAACATCCGTTGCGGCACGTTCCGTCGTCGCCCGCCAAATCCGCACAAAACGAAGAACGTCGGAGGGTCGTCGGGCCGTGTTCGTTTGGCCCGCACCCTCCGCGTTAGAGATAAACAACCGGGAGAATTTTATTCCACACGGGGAAAAAAATAACAATTTTAAGAATATTAAAATTGTTCACAATTCGGTTCTTTAATTTCTTTAAGAAACATTGACGGAAATAAATTAAAAAGGGGTAATTCCCATAATAAATCCCTACCTCGTCGATCGTCGCGCGCGTGCGTTCATCGCAGAAAAGCTTGTCGCGGAAGAGAGGGATCATCGCGTCGTCGCGGGGAGGCGTCGCGTCGTCGCGGAATCCGGTGTTGAGTCGGAGAACTCAACGTACCATGAAACAGCAGATTTAATTTAATTAATTAAATCCGTGTTTTTGGTTAAGAACCACGAAGGAGATAAAAAGGAAGGTCTGAGATTCTTACCTCAAGAAGCCGATTGAAGATCCGTCGCGGAGGAAGAGACATCGCAGAAGAACGTTGTCGGCGATGCGGATCAAGGCGTCGCGTCGTCGATTTCCGGGTTTGGCGTTCTTCGCGTTCTTCGCGAGGGAGAAGAAGAAACAAGGATCCTCTCAAATCTTCTCAAAAGATTTTGGGTTGGTCTTATTTTATTAATATGCCAACACACGAAAACAGGTTAAGAAACGATTGAATTAATTCGTTGAATTAATTCAACGAAAGAAACAGGCATTTTAATTCACGAAAGAAACAGCCCATTTAATTCACGAAATAAACCGCCCAATTAAATGGTCTGTTAAGAATTTAGAAAACGCGTCAGTTGACTTTCATTAAGACGGGTTTTCACGGGTGCGTTTCTTAGCGGAAAGAAACGGCGGGGCTCGTGCGGGCCCCACGTCACAAATATCCTACCAAGGGGGTAGGATATTTCTGGATAGCATCCTATCCAGTTCAACTCAGTTCAAGCCGCCTTTAAGTGGCTTCAAGTGGATTCCAAGCGGCTTAAGTGAAATAAAATAAAGTTGTCGCAAAATTATTTTATTTCTTAACTTTAAGCCCGAAAATTAAAAACCACACCCGAGAAAACGCAACTCCGGAAGAGGCATTTCTAAGCGAATACCGGCGCTGCGATTTCATCGGTGCCCTCAGAATTTGTTTCCGGGCACCGGTTCAAAAGTTAGAAAAACCCGCTCGTCCGTTCACTGAACGTACCCGAGCCAAACTTCGGAAAATGATTCCGGGCACACCGGGCCTCGGAATCAGGTGCCGTCAGAAACTGCGTTCTTGTAAAATTCCAAAGAAAAGTAAGAAAAAAAATTTCTTTGAAATTTACGGGTCTTTACATTACTCCCACCACAAGGCTTTACGTCCTCGTAAAGCTTCAACACAAACTAGGGATACAAAGGCGGTACTGAGCACGCATCTGAGCCTTCCGCTCCCATGTGCTCACCTGGACCTTCTCTGTCGTGGCCCGGACCACCTCTGGTCCCACTAGAGATGCCACGATTTCTTCCTTGCCGATAAGAGAAATTGGGTCTCATCCCCTGGATAAACCACGTTCTTCGCCTAATACGGTCAATCCCGACATGGATGATACTAATCCATACCAAGGATGACGTCGTAAGGCCTCGACGCTACTACCAAGAGATACAACCGTTACTCTCGCCTCCAAGGGTTGAGTCACACTGTCGGCTTTAGTGTGTGATAACTGGGTCTCCTCCAGTAGATGTCTCACGGGTGAGGGTCAAGTCAACAGTCTAAACCGGAACCTCTTAGTAACAACACAAGAGAGGACAGGAAAGTAAAATGCCACAAGAAAAGGTGTCTTTTATTACTGCAGCTCAAGTACAAAGACACAAAGCATCTATAAACACACATCAACAAAACTAGAAGCAACGTGAACAAAAGTCTCCAGGTCTGGAGCTAGTCCCGCTCCTGTCCATCTGCTATCGGGGTGGACCGCCTGGTGGTGGTGGTGGCAACACCCCGAAGTGCCGTCCACCTCCTGTTGCACGACCAACTCCCCTGTCATGGCCGCCTGCTCCTTGCGGCCCGCCCTGATCGAACCTCTGCCTCTGCTTGGGGGGTCCTTCGTTCGTCTGCTGGTCATCCGTATGGCGGGTCGGACGGTCACGAGCCATGTGACTAACCCCGCCGCAGGAGTAACACTGCCCTCTCATGGCAAGTCGTTGCCCACCCCGAGTGCCTCGCGAAAACGATCCAGAGTCATGCTGGCGACCACCTGTAGGTCCAGTCCTCTTGGACCCCGGCGTCATCCGTCTACTGCCCGCTATAGAAGACTTTTCCGCATGCCGGTAAGTGGTGGGTCCTGCAGCTGGAGACTGCTCAGCAAGGAAAATCTCCACTAAGAGGGCTCGCTCTAACACCCCTGCCTGAGTCGGAATGTTGAGGGAGATCATCGAAGCCCTGATCTCATGCCTCAGTCCCTGGTCGATGGTCCGGGCCCGGAAGAACGGGTCCCGTACCATATCTGTGGAGTAGCGCGAGAGATCAGTAAATCTCGCCGAGTACTGGGCCACTGACATGCTACCCTGCCGCAGCTATAGTAGCTCCTGGATGCGCACCGCTCGGAGGGTGGCTGGGAAGAACTCAGAGCGGAAGATGCTCTCAAAGTCCGTCCAGAGGAGAGACGCCTCGTCGTGCACCTGGAGCATCAAGCTCCACCATCTGCCTGCTGCCGCGTGCAGGAGACTCGCTGCGAGGATCACCATGAGGTCTGCTGGTGTCCTCACTAATCTGAAAACCCGAACAACTGCCTCCAGCCAGTCCTCGGCGGCCTGAGGGTCCGTCTCCCCGCGGAACCTGGGCGGTCGCTGGCACTGGAACTCATGTAGTGCACTAAGGCGACGTGCATCGCCAGCGGCTGGGGCTGGTAGCATCGGTGCCTCGGCGGGTATAGGTACCGCCAGTGCCTCAGCTGTCAAAGGGCCCTGTACCGTGTCCTAGACGCTCGGTGGGCTGTCATCACGCTCCACTCTCGGAATCCTAGCTGGCTGTCTTCGTGGGGCCATCTTGAAAAGGGAAAAAGTGCGCCACGGTCAGGACAGTATACCTGGTGAGCTGACAGAAGTAATCACAAGGGAAACTTGAAACACACACGCAATAAATGTTTTCGTGCATTAAGTCAGAAATCAGAAGTCAGGGTCCTGGTGTACGGATACGTCGGCCGCTGCACCAACACTGTATTCCCTGGACTGATAACCACACTCAATACGCTAAACATTATTGCTTCACATAGAAAAGATCAGAGTTCACGGTAGAACCGAACCCCTTTGATACCAATTTGTCACGACCCGTCCTCGGGGCCCGTGCTGTGACTACCCCAAGCCCGCCTTCCATAGGCCAGGGGCTGGCGACTAGCACCAAGGCGTAAATCCCAGCAAAAAGGGAAGGCATTGCCTTTGAAAAGTAAACAAGCACCACAGAGTAAGCAAGCGGAAAAGTAAACACTAAGTAAAAACTGTACAAGCTGTGCTGAAAGTAAAAAGGGCCGGAAATACAAGCCCAACTGTAAAGTACAACTGAAAGAAAAACAGCAACTGAAAGGAAAAACTGCAGCGTCGAGCCGTCCTCTGGAAGTCCCATCTGAAGGGTGGGTACAAATAGCTCCAATTCTCCTCGGGTCCTGCCGTCCGCTCCGAGCACGTCTCGCTCAGTGGTCCACCTCCAGGTACTGACTCGTCGTGTAGTCCACCTCCGGGTACTGAGTCGTCGTGTAGTCCACCTCCGGGTACCGTCCAGTCCTCGAACACTCGGCCTCCATCAGCACTGCATGTCGTCTGCAACCAACACAATGAGGTGCGGGCATAGCCCATGCAGGGGTGAGTATAACGATACTCAGTAGGGACCCCGAGACCCTCAAGGTCTCTCTAAAACCAACAAGGATAACCACAAAGAAGATCTCAACAGATAACCTCTACTTAGATATATGCCCATACATATACCTAAGATATCAAGTAACCCATCTCAATCATGAGGCAAACACAAGGTCAAAAGTCTCAGCTCAAACCAGGATTTTCATCATCGAAACCATAACTGTTGAAAAGCTCCGTCTCTGGAGTGTACAGTGGTCCTGTCACAACTCCGAGGTACTACCCACTAACTTAAGACTGCTGTAGTACTCCACCTATCGAGTAATGCGGGCCAGCCGCTACAACCAAGCGCTTCCATGTCCCGCTACAACCAAGCGCACCTCTGTCATGGGTCTGCCGCTACAACCAAGCGCTCCCATGTGCCGCTACAACCAAGCGCACCTCTGTCGTGGGTCTGCCGCTACAACCAAGCGCTCCCATGTGCCGCTACAACCAAGCGCACCACTGTCGTGGGTCTGCCGCTACAACCAAGCTCTCCCATGTGCCGATACAACCAAGCGCACCTCTGACGTGGGTCTGCCACTACAACCAAGCGATCCCATGTGCCGCTACAACCAAGCGCACCTCTGTCGTGGGTCTGCCGCTACAACCAAGCTCTCCCATGTGCCGCTACAACCAAGAACACCTCTGTCGTGGGTCTGCTGCTACAACCAAGCGCTCCCATGTGCTGCAAAAACCAAGCGCACCTCTGTCGTGGGTCTGCCGCTACAACCAAGCGCTCCCATGTGCCGCTACAACCAAGCGCACCACTGTCGTGGGTCTGCCGCTACAACCAAGCGCTCCCATGTGCCGCTACAACCAAGCGCACCTCTGTCACACACCGAGTCGTTCGATCAACAGTCGTCGGGTCTCAGTCAGCTACACGGTCTCCGTGCTCCGTCCGCTCGTCTCCGGGAGGGTCCGCTCCACGAGCTACTAGTCGATACTTCAAGTATCACAAAGTCCTGCAAGGAAGTATCTCGAAGGACCACCTCGTCATAGGGGTCTCAACGCAACAGACGGCGCGTCAATCGGATGCCCGGTCTGTGAGTTATTAGCCTTTTCGTCCTAGGGGCCCGGTTGGTTTCCTGAGCGAACCAATCCGGCCGTAACTCAACAATACCCCGAACACTCACAGGGTATACTCATAGGGAACGTTTTTCAACGTGATCACCAATGCCGCTGACGGTTCGTCAAACGGACGTCTGGTCTGAAAGATATCAGCTTTTCCGTTCCAGGGGCCCGGTTGGATTTCAGTGCGATCCAACCCGGCCACTATCCATCTGCATCCAAAACTCGGGCGGAGGATGCCAAAAGTTCCGTCTCATCAAGAGGAACTCAACGCAATAGACGGCGCGTCAATCGGACGCCCGGTCTGAGAGTTATTGGCTTTTTCGTCCTAGGGGCTCGGTTGGTTTTTAAGGCAAAACCAACCCGACCGTACTCCACCTGCGTCCAAACCTCGGGCGGAGTATGCCAAAAGATCCGTCTCACTTAGAGGAATTCAACGAAACAGACGACGCGTCAATCGGACGCCCGGTCTGTTAGTTATTGGCCTTTCCGTCTCACACCCACCCTGGGAAACTTCCCAGGAGGTCACCCATCCTGATCACTGCTCTAGGCCAAGCACGCTTAACTATGGAGTTTTAACTACGTAGGCTCCCGAAAAGGAAGGTGCACCTTGAGTATAGTATACCGAAACGACCGTCTCGATCCAAGGATCGCGTTGCCACTGAAGGCACGTCGTTCGGAGGCCCGTAGCTCAAGATACAGCCATTTGAACGAAAACGTCCGAAGAAGGGGGGGTACGGGCCCGGCCCGACCCCCCCTGGGTCGGCCCGAACCGGGTTGACCCGACCTGGTTGGCCCGGTCTGGCCCGGTCGGGGCGCGGCCTGACCGGTCGGACCGGCCTGGCTCGGCCCGGCCGGGCGGCCGAGTGCCAGGCGCCGCGGGCGTTGACCCGCGGCCTGAGGAAACCGCGGCCCGCGTGGGCCGCGCTGGTGAACCGCGGACGTGGCAGAGCCGCGTCCCGTGCGGGCGAACCAGACCCGCGCGGCCGCGGGTTCGTTGGCCGCCGCCGCCGAGGCTTCAGCCGCGGCGGGCTCGTCCTGCGGCGAGCCGGGGCGCCGCCGCCTCCTGCCGCCGCGCCGGCGACCCGCACCGCCGGCGAGTTCCTCGGGCCACCGGGATCGCTCCGGTGGTCCGATTCTCTTCCTGTCTGCGCCATTGCTCCTCTCGGGATCCGTTCTTTACTGCGGAATCGTCAAACATCCGATGCGGCACGTTCCGTCATCGCCCGCCAAATCCGCACAAAACGAAGAACGTCGGAGGGTCGTCGGGCCGTGTTCGTTTGGCCCGCACCCTCCGCGTTAGAGATAAACAACCGGGAGAATTTTATTCCACATGGGAAAAAAATAACAATTTTAAGAATATTAAAATTGTTCACAATTCGGTTCTTTAATTTCTTTAAGAAACATTGACGGGAATAAATTAAAAAGGGGTAATTCCCATAATAAATCCCTACCTCGTCGATCGTCGCGCGCGGGCGTTCTTCGCGGAAAAGCTCGTCGCGGAAGAGAGGGATCGTCGCGTCGTCCCGGGGAGGCGTCGCGTCGTCGCGGAATCCGGTGTTGAGTCGGCGAACTCAACGCACCATGAAACAGCAGATTTAATATAATTAATTAAATCCATGTTTTTGGTTAAGAACCACGAAGGAGATAAAAAGGAAGGTCCGAGATTCTTACCTCAAGAAGCTGATCGAAGATCCGTCGCGGAGGAAGAGACGTCGCAGAAGAACGTTGTCGGCGATGCGGATCAAGGCGTCGCGTCGTCGATTTCCGGGTTCGGCGTTCTTCGCGTTCTTCGCGTTCTTCGCGTTCTTCGCGAGGGAGAAGAAGAAACAAGGATCCTCTCAAATCTTCTCAAATGATTTTGGGTTGGTCTTATTTTATTAATATGCCAACACACGAAAACAGGTTAAGAAACGATTGAATTAATTCGTTGATTTAATTCAACGAAAGAAACATGCCATTTAATTCACGAAAGAAACAGCCCATTTAATTCACGAAATAAACCGCCCAATTAAATGGTCTGTTAAGAATTTAGAAAACGCGTCAGTTGACTTTCATTAAGACGGGTTTTCACGGGTGCGTTTCTTAGCGGAAAGAAACGGCGGGGCTCGTGCGGGCCCCACCTCACAAATATCCTACCAAGGGGGTAGGATATTTCTGGATAGCATCCTATCCAGTTCAACTCAGTTCAAGCCGCCTTTAAGTGGCTTCAAGTGGCTTCCATGCGGCTTAAGTGAAATAAAATAAAGTTGTTGCAAAATTATTTTATTTCTTAACTTTAAGCCCGAAAATTAAAAACCACACCCGAGCAAACGCAACTCCGAAAGAGGCGTTTCTAAGCGAATACCGGCGCTGCGATTTCATCGGTGCCCTCAGAATTCGATTCCGGGCACCAGTTCAAAAGTTAGAAAAACCCGCTCGTCCATTCACTGAACGTACCCGAGCCAAACTTCGGAAAATGATTTCGGGCACACCGGGCCTCGGAATCCGGTGCCGTCAGAAACTACGTTCTTGTAAAATTCCAAAGAAAATTAAGAAAAAAAATTTCATTGAAATTTAAGGGTCTTTACAAAATCTATGTTCACATATGTTTTTTTCTCTGTAGTTTCATTTAATTTACCCTTTACCTCTATATGATTTGGGATCATAAAAAAGGATGAGATTGTTGGAATCCTCATGTATTAATCATGTTTTAATGATTACAAATCTCAATAATAATTACAAATATAATTAATGATAACAAGTTTCACAAATCCTATCAATCATGTGTATTTTTTTTTTCAAGTTATCTCACACATGATAATGTCTAAGATCAATTCATTTTATGCATATTACCATGTAAGTATGAATACTATTATTTACCTAAGTATAAGAGACAGTGAATCCAGACATCGTGAGCAAGTCACCGTGAACCCAGACACCATGAAGCATAAGTCTCAAAAACCATGACCATGAGACACCATGACATAGTAAGCCCAACACCATGAAGCAAGAGACTAAGGACAGAAACCGTAAGCTAGACACTCTATTTGCCTAACTGCCAGACACAGTTAGCGAGACAAAGTCATCAAGGCACCCTGAATCCAGAAATTATGAGCAATGCACCAGAAGCTAGAAACTGTAAGCAAGACAGCATGAAGGAGACACCGTGACAAGGATACAACTTGAATAAGACACCGTCTCCAAAACATACTGTGACACCTTTTCTTAACCCATTTTTTCATCTTTCAATTTTACTTTTTAACGGTCATATTTGAAGAAATTAATGCACAGAAATAATTAATGTTTACTTGTAGACATAGTAAGAGGTACGAGGTATGACATATATGGAACATTTTTCCTAAAGCTCTTGCATTGTAAAGATAAAGGAAAGAGTGCCCAAGAGCAAGACATAGAAAATAGAACACACACGACAACTCAAAAAACCGGGAGTTCACTTTATTGAATAGAACACCAATATTAAGCATGAAGACGAAGAAGAGATTGAAAGATCTTCAAAGAAAGAAATGTATCATGCATGAAATTTGACTCTTCTGAAGAACAGCCGAATTACACTGAAACTCAGAGAACATCTTAACTCGTAAATAACACAAGTCAAACCACAACACTCTATTTTTTATCATAAAAACAAGAGAAGGACTCATAAGAATTTCTGTATTATCCAAAAAGTCCAGATCTGAACTGCTAATCACTAGAGCATTCTAAACTCACATCTATTCTCTGTTAGTGATTCTTTTGTTTACTTTCGAGCAGTGTGTGTACTCTGTATATTTTACACAAACACTGATTCCTATGATTAACTGATGGATTTCCAAATCCTTACACCAAAATCTGTTATATTTGTTTACACACAACAACATTGTAAGAGGTCCCTATTTTTCCTGGTCATTATCTTGTTTACCCACGACAACTGTGGAAGAGGTCCCTGTATGGCCTGGCTATTATTTTGTTTACCCACAAAAATTGTGGAAGAGGACCCTACGTGGCATGTATAGTCTATGTACTATTGTTACACCGATATAGGGTGTGGATCAGAGTTTCTTTATATAAACTGCTTGGTGGAAGGTTATCACCAAGTGGAGTGTATTAGGTCTCATCTTGAGACTGAACCACTTATTTTATATCCGCTCTTTTATTTTAAATTTAGTCTACTCTGGGTTACTGTTTACTACATAATCCATAAAAACACTAAATTAACTTTGATAGTTAGTCTTGGAAAGAATTTATATCTGATTTGTCTTGGTAGTATAGCTTAAAAAAGTAATTTTAATAATACCAGTTAAGATTACTGAGAATTAATCAAACTTCTATGAAGTTGTTTAAACACTCAAACTTTTATAATAGTATAACCTTGATTAACTGGGCTATATCTATTTTTTGTGGAAATCATTATTTGTAAAACTAATATATTTTAAATAGAAATTTTTATAGTAACTCAATTATCCTGTCCCCTCTTGAGTTAACTACACTGACCAATATATTTGATTTTAGATGTTACATCCATTTTAGAACATATGCATAGTCTTATCTGCCTTAGTCAATTATGTTATGGGTGTTACTCCATGAACCCTGAAAATTAATGGTGTACTATCAAATTTTCATAATGTATTAACATAATTTCTAATATTATGAATGAAAACATTTAAACAATTTTCCTAATGGGTCTTACATACCAAAACTTTTACTGCCTCATTGTACGTGAGGTTAATCCTTGGCTTTAGAATATATGGCTATGACACTAAAATATTTTGATATTTTGAAAAACTTCTAGGGGATCTTCCACAACCTATATTTAATTCTACATGATTTTGATACCCATGACAATATGGTAAGAAATAGAAATCAAGATTTAAACTTACATGTGATGTAAAAACATACGAACCATTATAGTTGTAGTTCACATAGACAAATTTTCACCTAAAAAAGTTGTGAGTATCAAAGGAAAACGCTATGTTTATATTTTATATGAGGATTACTGATCATGATGTCATTGAAAAAATGATAAATTTAATTATTTTAATACCTAATAACAACTATCATATTAAGTAAGTAAGATTTTGTATCTAAAAAAAGGTGTTACCAAAAAAAAGAAAAATACACAAAAGAGATGAGAAGAACTGATCGTAGATGATTTTTAGGGTATTAGGCCTGTCCTGAACTGGTTTAAAATAAGTTTCAATGCTTGATTTCAATTAAAATGATTATGTTGGTGATGGATTCATGGTATGTGGAATCACCAAACTTCCATTCAAGTGATCTACAATGTACAGAGAGGTTTCCTAAAAATTATTTGTAAATCGAAATTCAAGAAGAAAGATAAAATGCTCATTGTACATATTTTTCTCTACCATAATACTTTAAAATAAGTCGAATAGATTTGAATTTATCAATTAATTTCAATCAAAAATCTATAATAAAATTATCTATTCATGTTCACAGTAGGGAAATTTTTTTTAATTAAATGAATCTCGAAATAGGAAAACCAGAAGAGGTTAAAGAGAAATGAATCTTCACTGTTAAGAACATCTTCTTCGAGCTCTGGCTCGAGTGACTGAATCTAGTGTGTTCTAGATTTTTTCCCAACTCTACAATGTCATTTATGATTTCTTCTCCCATCTCTATGTCCTAAATTATGTTCTTTCTATCTCCGGTCAAAGAGTCCAGGATGAATATTTTTATTCTTTTTCCAGGTTAGAGCTTTTAAAACACCATCTTAGTTTTGTGACACACGTTAGAGGAATTAGTAATCTAGACCACATCCAGTTGATAACTTCAATTAATTAATCAGTAACTTTGACTTTTCAACCATTGATTTAAACTTTAGAATATCTATGTAATTCTGATTACTGTGAACTGCTATTGAAATCAAGATAAATCTATGCAAGAGAATCAATTGAGGAATTTCATCATGCATTTGACACGCACCCTTAAATGAACTAACAAATGGATAAATTGGAAGAAATGACCTCCCCCTTTATTCAAAATCCTCCCCTATAGAAAAAAAATAAATTTAAAAAAAGAAAATCAGCAACCAATGGCACATTAGAATTTCATTCACCAACAATGGCATCACCGATGCCCAGATCTCAGCTCAGAATCAAACGCAATGACAACATCGTGTTCTCATGTGTGCATCGCATTATGCTTTGGCCGAATCTCTATACTGGTTAATATTATTCCTTCCATCATCACCCTTTTCAAAATAGTGGTACCCGATTCATCATCTTCAATGGTCACAACATGGGTGCGGCAGCGTCTTCAAGCCTTCAATGAGATTCATCCCCATCCTCAATAGATCTGAATGTTGGCAACATCTTATTTAGAGGATGGTGGCCACTCCTTCATTTTTCAAAGGGGGGATGATGGTGGAAGATGGTGGGTGGCCAACCCCACCCAATCTTCCCAGCAGGAGAGGAGCAACAACAGTGAATCTTTCCTATAAACGGTATTGGCTTCCCGGGCTTCAGCACTCATCAATCACCTTCACCATTTCAACAGTATTTAATAGATCTCATTTTTGTGTGTTTTTTGTCAGGTAGTTTTTTCCCGCATATTCAAGAGACATATTTACAAGGTTTTTCTCTTTATAATATAGTGGGATTTTATACCCACTTTTACCCCATATTGATCATTATATATTCCCATGGTTTTTACCCCTTCCATATGGGGGGTTTTCCACGTTACATCTTGTGTACCTTTATTTTCTCTACATTTTTCACTTTATTTTATCTCATAATTATCACTGAACCGATGGGACAATCATTTACAGTCCCAACAAGTGTTATCAAAGAAAAATATATGGGTCGACGCTATTCACATTTTCATATATTAATAATATGAGTAAATTTGAGTATGCTCTGTGATTGAAACTCTAGTTGATCTGTCACTTCACAGAAAATTATTGTGATTATTAAATACATCGTTGTGAGATAAAGGAGGTTCTGGAATGATAGCATGTCTAGTTGGCAGCCAAATTCAAGATTGAAAAATTCAACAGGAATAATTTTTCGTTGTGGAAAATGAAGATACAAGCAATGTTGTAAAAGGATAATTATGTTCTGGAAGTTAGTGAAAATTCGGCGGGTGTAACATAGGTGAAATGGAATGATAAGGATTAGAATTTTTTTCCAACATCAATTTTTCTTTGTTAGGCAGGTACCTATTAGTCATTGCATATAAAAACATGGAAGATAAAAAATTGGATACTCTGAAGATGTTAGACAAGGGCAAGTCACTGCACAAAAAAATTTTCATGAAGAGAAAATTTTACACTCTATGGATGGAGAGTCATCACCGGTGACTGACCACATCGACAACCTCTATAGTTTGTTCACATATCTCATGGTTTTAGGATATGAAATCATGGATGATGAACGTGTAGAGATTCTATGCCAGATATTTCCAGATTCATATGACCAACTCATTATCAACCTCAACAACAATATCTCAATGGATATGCTACTATTTATTGATGTTTCATCGATGTTTATTTAAGATGAAAGTTTACAAAATAACAAGGATGACATATAGAAAACGTCGCACCAAGTAGAGGCTTTGTCAATGGAGAGAAAAAGGATTATTGATCGTGGTTCTAGTAAGAGAAAATATCATGGAAATTCTAAATCAAGGAGTATGAAGAAGAATGTCAAATGTTTCAATTGTGGGAAAAGGGGAATGTCAAGAAGAATTTTTGGAATAAGAAGAGTGGTGAAAAGAGATCACTGGGGAATGCAGAGAGTACTTCTGGAATAGGAGATATACTAGTCAGTGAAGCGATAACAACTATTGTAAGTGGGTAGTATCTCGACGATACATGCAATATCGACTCAAGAGAAACATGGAACATGACATATCGACAAGAATGGTTTGACCAATATGAAACCATCCTAGAAGGACCTGTGTACATGGGAAATGATCACACTATAAATATCATTGTATTCGGTACCATCAAACTCAAGATTCATGATGTCATAGTACAGACCGTCCCAGGAGTATGTCATGTGAATGGCCTAAAGAAGAACATATTGTCTTTTGGAAAATTTTATGACATCGAATGAAATAATTGAACCGAGAATGCGGTGATGAGAATTAGGAAGGGTGAACTTGTGGTAATGAAGGAAGAGAAGATCCTGAAGAACCTGTACATGCTTATGGGTGAAACGTACAAGGTGGTGGGGATAGTTTTTCTATCAACTACCTCAGTGGATGTGTTGATGGTGTTATGGAATCAGATGCTTGGACATATGTCAGAATGTGGCCTAAAGATTATTGAAAATCAGAAATTGATTCCTGGGCTAACAAAGGTAACATTACCAATTAGTGATCATTGTGTTTGGAGGAATCAACACAGGTTAATGTTCAGGACATCAATAATGAGGAGAAAAAACATCATGCAGTGGATCCATTCCGATGTTGGGAATTCACTAGTTATATCCCTGGGAGGAGCAAGGTACATTGTTTCATTTATTGATGATTATTATAGGAGATATTAGGTGAACCAAATCAAGAAGAAGGAAAATGTTTTTAAATCCTTTAAAACTTTAAATGTGTATAAGGAGCATGAATCTTGAATAAAGATCAAGAATCTGAGGACTGACAATTCTAGAGAATATACAAGCGAGGAGTTTATTACTTTTTTTCAACAGGAAGAAATCAAGAGACAGTTCACGGTGGAGTTCAGTCATCAACAGAATGGAGTGGTAGAGCAGATGAATATAACCCTATAGGATAGAACAAGGGCAATGTTAAAGACAACATTAATTGAAAAAAAAATTTTGTAGAAGCTTTGAATACCTCCAATTTTGTGATCAACCAATCTCCTTTAATGGTGATTGCTCTGAAGACACCACTGGAGATGTGAACTATTAAAACTACCGACTATTCTCAGTTACCTACTTTAGGAAGTCCTATATATGAATTATTTAATTACCAGGATTGATCAAAGTTGGATTCAAGATCTAGTAAATGTTTCTTTTTGGGGTACGCTGACGGTGTGAAGGGGTATGATTTGTGGGACCCCACTGCCCACAAATTTATCATCTTCATAGATGTCATTTTTGTAGAGGATAAGTTGAAAATGACATCTGATCGAGACACAAATAATGAGAATACATTAACAACAATAGTCATACTAAAAGACCTAACCAAGGAAGAACCAGTTTCCTTTGAGGCATTACCAGAGCAAGATGATCATGTACTGGTTGAATCTGGAGCACGACAGTTAACTTAGGAGAAAAGGGAACCATTATAGAACTCAGAATATATCATTGAGATCAATATTTCATATTGATTATTGACGGAGGATGCAGAGCCATCTTATTTTGTGGAGGCAAACCAGAGTTCAGATCTATCCTAATGGATGCTGGAAACACAAGAGGAACCCGAAAGCCTGAACTAGTGTAAGACTTGGGATCTTGTACCATTACCTCATAGATGGAAGGATATAAAAAACAAATGGTTCAATAAGATCAAGCGGGATGGAAAGTACCAGGTGGAAAGATATCGTGCATGATTGGTGGTTAAAATATTTGTTCAGAAGGAAGGTATTGATTTCTATGAAATATATTCTCCAGTTATTAGATTGAATACTATTCGGTTAGTTATGGAGATGTGTGCAACATATAGTTTACATCTAGAGTAGATGGATGTGAAGATCGATTTTCTACATGGTTATCTTGATGAAGAGATTTATATGCTCCATCCAGAAGGTATTGTAGAAGAAGATAATGAGAACATGGTTTGCAGGTTGAACAAATCATTGTACGGTCTCAAACAGGCGTTGAGGTGTTGGTACAAAAGATTTGATTCCTATATCATGAGCCATGGATACAACAGACTTCATTTAGATACTTGGGCATATTTCTAGCGTTCAAGTGGTAATTATTTCATTATTCTTCTGTTGTATGTGGATGACTTGTTGGATGCAGAACCTAACATTGATCAGATCCTGGAAATGAATTCACAATGATCTAGGGAGTTTGACATGAAGGACTTGGGACTAGAAAACAAGCTTCTTGGGATGCATATTTAATTATACAAAAGTTATTGGAATATTTGGGTGTCACATAAGAGTTACATAAAGATATTATTGAAATGCTTCAACATGCCAGACTATAAGACAATATCTACCCCTATTCCCATTTATTTCAGGTTTTCCTCCATGATGAGTCGTAGCAGAGAAGCAGAGAGGATTGAAACGTCTTCAGAACCATATCAATCCATAGAGGGTAGTCCAATGTTCGCTATGGTTTGTACTAGACCAAACATTTCACATGAAGTGAGAGCAGTTAGTTAGAACATGGAGAATCTAGGATGGGAGCATTGGATAATAGTGAAGAGGATCATAAGATACATCAAGGATACCTCAAATGCTGCATTATTTTATGGAGGATTAGATTTCACTATCAGATGATATGTTCATTCAGATTTTGGTAGGTGATTTTGAATGGAGAATATCCACTACTAGATGTGTGATTACTCTTGCAGGAGGAGCTGTGTGCTAGATTTCGATGTTACAATCAGTTGTGGCTTTATCCATGACCGAGGTAGAGTACATGGATGTTACATAGTCTTGAAAAGAGGTAATTTGGATGAGGAAGTTGTTGGAGGATCTCAGGCACATACAAAAGCATATTCCATTATTTTGTGACAGTCAGAGTGCCTTGCATATTGCAAGGAATCCATCTTTTCATTCTTGAACGAAGAACATTGGGTAAAATATGACTTTGTTAGAGATGTGGTGGAGGAAGGAAGTGTGGACATGCAGAATATTCATACTAAATAAATTTTTTTCCATATTTCCTGATGAATCCAATTAACACTAAAAAGTTCATACGGTGAAGATCCTCGAGAAGCCTTATAAAGACTTAAGAAGCATCTTTGGTAGATAGAAAAGACGTGTGGAGATGTGATTGATTCTAAATCAAATCTCCAGGTGGGATATGTATTAGCAGAAACTTATTTGGAGGATGGTGGATGCTCCCCTCTTTTGTCAAAGGGGGGGATGGTGGTAGTAGATGATGGGTTTCCAACCCCACCCTATCTTCCCACCAATAGAGGAGCTACAAAGATGAAGATTTCCTATAAATGGAAGTAGCTTCCATGGATTTAGCACTCATCAATCACCTTCACCATTTTTTCAGTATTTAACAGATCTCATCTGTGTGCAGTATATCTGAGGAAATCTTCCCCACTTATTCAAAAGAGATATTTACGAGGGTTTTCTCCTTATAATAGTGAGAGAGTGTGTTCCCAGTTTTACCCATATGGATTCTTCTATTTCCCATGGTTTTTTACCCCTTCCATTTGTGGGGATTTTCAACATTACACCTAGTGTCCATTCAATTTTTCTGCATTTTTCACTTTATTTTATCTTGTGATTATTGCTGCACTAATGGGCCAATCATTTACGGTCCCAACACTGATGAACTTGAAATGACTGAAAACAAATCCCAACACAGAATCTTCAGTGGCAGGTCGTCGATTTTTTATTCTCTCACAATAGTGTTGGTCGACTTCATTCATCTGCTTGACTTGGATTATTTAAAATCCAGCGATCCCGAGATCACCACTATTGGGAAATCGACATCAGGCACGTGATCCGGGTTCAGCCATAATCATCTTAAAATCGAGTTCATCCCTAGTTTCTCCATTTCCAGCCTCGAGTGTGCCTGGTTTTCTAGGGCAGGCTTGGAAATTACAGGCTTCAAACAGATTCTACAACAATAGTGAAGGTCCATCCTCGAAATGCCATTCCCGATTGTGCGAATTCTTGCATCTCATGGAAGAAACAATTAGCCATCCAAGATTTTATGCGAACTCAAATCCAAATATGAAACCCTGGTGATTCCACGTTTTTGCGGCAATGTACTGAAGTCAGCTTCCCCTTTGTATCATGTCGAAGGTTGCAAGTGAAAAATAGGACCCTTTGGCCCCACAACCCACCCCACCCACCTTAAGTATATAAATATACAATTATATAATAATTATTTTAAATAATTAAATAATTGTAAAAATAGACAATTAAAATAATTTTTATAATTATATATTTATTATATTTATAAGTATATATTTTTTAGAATTATATAATTATTATAATTGTATATTTGTTAAATTTTTTATTATATAATTATTGTAATTATATAATTATTATAATTGTATATTTATTATATTTTTTTATTTATAATAGTTATACAATTATAATTACAGTAATTATATATTTATAAATATAATAAATATATAATTATAAATATAATAAATATATAATTATAAATATAATAAATATATAATTATAAATATAATAAATATATAAATATAATAATTATATAATTGTAATAAATATAAAATTATAAATTTAATAATTATAGAAATATAACAAATATAAATTTATAATAATTATATAATTATAATAATTATATATTTATAATTATAATAAATGTATAATTAAAAGAAATATATAATTTTAAATATAATAATTATAATAAATATTTTCTCCCCAAATAAATATTTCTTGATACAACCCTCTAACATTTATTATACTTAATATAATTATAATTATTTTAATAAATATATATTTATAAATTATTATTTGTTTAAAAATATGTTAAATTTATTTATAAATAAATATTTATTAGTAAATATACATTTATTAATATATATTTATAAACATATATATAGTATTATTTGGTATTTAAATTTATATTAAATTTTATAATTATGAATATATTTATATTTATATAATTAAAAATATTTACTTTTATAGATTGATTTGTAATTATTAAATAATAAATATATTCAGTATATATATATATAAATATTGATATAAATAATTATAAATATATAAATATGTACGGTTATATTAATAAATATATATTTGTATATATTTATATCAATTTTTAAAAATAAATAATTACATTTAAAAAATACATTTATAAATATGTATTTAACAAATATATTTATAAATATGTTTTCAAAAATATGAAATTATATTTATTTAAATTTAAAAATATATTTTCAATTATATAATTATAAATATACTTTATAAATCTATTTTTATATAGTTATAAATATAAATTATTTAATTATATAATTAAATAAACCTTATATAAAATTATTTATAAAAAATATATATTTATCTAAAAATATTATATAATTAATCATTAATAAATATAAAATATAAAGTTTATAAATATTTTAATAAATATATATAAATAAATAAATTTGAAATATATAAATGAACCTTATTAATTTATATATATATAAATATCGGTAACAAATAAACTTTATTTATATATATCCTGACCTAGACTAATTAGAATGATATTTATCCTTCAAATCATTTGACGTTCACTTATCACATTGTTCATCTTCTTTAAGTTGTTGATCCCTTTATCAGTTTTTAATATTTTGTTTATTTCATTTCGTATTTTATTTTTCTGTCATCCAAATTCAAGAACTTCACTACCAAACATGTAATAATAAGAATATGTTTTCATAATTCCATCTACGACTCATCAAATTTCTCAAATTCATAATTCATTAGTTAAAATAAAATTCAGTCAGGATTTAGAAATAGATCCAAACATATGAAACCTCTCAATAATTCAAATTTAATGACCAAAGAACTCGTTTACATATCCATTCATCTCCAAGGAAATTTAACTCATATTGTTGGTTTGTAATTTTCATATATTTTATGTTTTACAAAGAACTCATTTACATATTCATTCCTCTCCAAATAATTCCTCCAAAAACATTCATTGTAACCATAGCTTTGCCTCATGTTTTACTTTCATTCCATAAGTCAAATAGGTTCTATATTATGAAATAGAGTACATCCAAGGAATAATTGTTTTGAACCTTCATGAAGTCTATCTATTTCATTACATTTATAACCCCGTAACCAACAATACATATTCAACCACTCAATATAAAATCATAAAATTCATATATGTATTTAAGAAAATCTGTGTGATCTTAATCTGCATTTTAACTTGACATTGAAGAGTTCAATGAAACCGTAATCATGAATTATGACATCTTAATATCTGGATGCTATATAAAAAAATTATACTAGAACCTCATGTATGAAATATTGATGTTCAAATATCACTTCAGGTGTGCATTCTTTATGATCAAACATCACTTTATCTACGGTGGATTTTATTGAATTAAATTAGTTTTTCATCAGTATATTTGTGAACAACTTCTTATATGTCTAAAACAACAATTAATTATCATAGTAAAACTGTTATTTACTACATAAAAAATGACATTAGAATAAATCAACCTTGATGCCCCCTGCTTCCACAACGTGACGTCTGAACCTCACGACCACTTAGCGTCGGACATCTCTATCGCTCCGGTATCCTAGCTGTATGTTCTGGTTCTTTCTCTTGTGGTGCTTCTAGTGCCTCCTGATGGTGTTGTGTAGAGGACTGGCCGACATCATGTGAGGATGGCCCAAAATAATATGTGGAGTCATATGGCCTTGAAGCTCCTAAAAATGGAAAAAACGAGACATTGAAGAAGTCATCTTCAGTGGGAGAGGGACCACCATAAGCTATGTTATCAAAACCAAATCGTATTCTAATTTAGTATGTGGATATGACATATGTGGAATATAATCATCTCTATGAAGTGAAAGATCGTCAGTTGGATGGGCATGATCATCTCTATGTGGTGCGACAACATTTGTAGGAGCTTCTCTCGGACGTCTATATCGTCACCTCTGCCCCTACTGATGTCCTCATCTCTGTCTTTCAGCTGGTGGTGGTGGTGTCATTGCTTCATCCTTAGCACGCATAGCTAAACATCATCATCCCCAAGAGATGTAGCTGGAGTATATGGACTAGGATATATCTGTGGCTCATCATCATAGAAACTGTCACATATAGATGGGAGAGAATCTACAAGAGCCAACACATATGGGTGAACTTCATATCGCCTAATGAATTCCTCCTGAGGATGTGTGATATGTGAATAGTGTGCAATATCATATGTCTAAAAATAAAAAAAATTATAAATTAATTCCAAAAGTGAATTAAACAAATATAATAAATATTAGTAATCATACAAATGCATAAATGCCAATCCCCTAACATGTAAGGTGTATGATGGTGTTTCTTCGATACTAGTTTTCATAATCCTCATGATCAGTTAACCGATAACATGTTGTGGGACATCCATATTGAACGATACCATATTGGGACCATGTGTCCCAATGCTCGATATAAGTTTCATGAAATCACTGGAAGTCCATTGTTTTTCTACCCGTAAGCACAATCAAATGTAACCCATCATGATATCATGGTTAGATTATGTTATGTTGAATATTACCCAATTGGGGATGAACCAGTCTGGATGGTTCCAGTCAATGATGTGGAAGTGGATGAATGGAACCACTGCACCACGATATTCAATCATTGGTGTGCAATATGGTAGAAGTTATGCGTAGAAAAAACCTGTATATGAAGTCCATGAAACATGGAATGTAAACCCCATAAATAAGTAATAAATTAGCATGATAATGTTACTAATATTACTTTGAAATAACTTTAAAAAGTAATAACAGAGAAATTTTTTCTATAAGAAACGACATGTTGAACTTATATCAGTTGAATGTATGGCATCAAATATCTTTCAAAAAATGTGCACATAATGTCTTGGAAAATGTTCATACTTATGAGGCTAAATCCACCTAGTTAAAAAAGAGTTATAGATTGTAAGTATATAAAAAAATTAAAAAAAGTACAAAATATATGAAATTAATGATGTAAGCATACTAGCGTCCCTGAGGATAGTCATGAAATAGCTCCATTGGAAGTGGTGCAACAGATCAAGGAGCGATGTGTGGAAAACGATCTTAGGCCTACCTCTATTCCAATGCCATACAATCTACAATATTCTATGACTTAGCGTGAAAAATGGTACAGGGACATCTGTATAGATGTGATAATATGATGGACCTCCAACATTATGTAGTGGTCTGATCAAGAACGTCATGTAATGGGAGGTACATAATGTCTACCAAAGTGGTGGAGTATTCTACCCACAAAATGCCTTGGATCAATTTCAAAATATATGCAAAAGTGTGCCGATTAAATTCCTCGTCATCTGCATCTTAAAACTCATCAAGACACCTCATGAACAATCGATAACCCTGGAGGACACATGGTATGGCAACAACATCAATGCCCAGTAGACGATGTATAACCGCATTATAGCAAAGACTAGTGGCACCCATATCTACCTGTCCATAAATGGGCATCCTGAGAATGTAGGAAACATCCTCTAATGTAATCATTATCTCACCCACTGGGAGATGAATTGTGTGTGTCTCTGGTTACCATCTCTCAACAAATGCAGCAATAAAATGGTGATCAATGTTCTTGAAGTTCCACATAGAGACTCCATAAAATCCATCACATCTGAGGTATGTAAAAATTGTCGTCAGGGATACATCATGATGAAAATGATGTGCTCTCTAAATATCAATATGTTTAACATGTCATCATGCCAACACATCGCATGACTCATGCAATTCCTGGGTAGATAACAAAGGCTTCCCCATATGAATATACAAATAGTAGAATATTAATTTCCCGATGTATGAAATTTATCATTTAATATATGAAATTTATCATATAATGTATGAAATTTAAATAAATTGAATTTTCCTAGTAATAATTTTATATATTTATGTGTTTGTAATTATAATTATTTCTTAAATGGGCTGTACATAATGGTCTTTATATTACTATATTTATAAAAATGAGTTTTCAGGGCATATTAGGAATGAGGGATGAACAATGGGTTTTTATAGTTTTAATGTATCTCTCTTATAGTGTTGAAATGATTTATTAGTGGTTAACTGATCACCACTATACATTATCTTTATCCGGGTATACCATGGGGAGTAGAGTATGAATTTTGATATTTGAATTTTGATGGATTTACCATTGATTTTGTATGATCATGGCTTGTTGAAAAGGGTGGATTTTAGGAAAAATATTTTTGGGTTACAAAGAGATCATGAGGAATTATTGTAAAACATGTTTCAATTTCCTAAAAACATGTTTTAAATGATTTTTGGACTTTTTAATTGTATATAAAATATAATTGGATTCCATAAATATTTTTGAGTTTTTTTTATTAAATTTATTGATTTTTGTTATGAATCTTAGAAAATGATTTGGTTTTAAAATCCATTTGGTTGTTAAATTGTAAAATATGTTTTGAACAATGTGGGTTTAACTATTTTTTTATATATTATATATACATATATATTATAATATATAGTAACATTTTATAAAAGTATAATATACACAAAAAAGGTAAATATGATTAAAAATGACCATAATGATAAAAATGATTCAACGTAAAAACTCTTACAGTAACTAATAGAATACATGAATTGTTTTAACCATTAGATAATTACCTTAGGTTTATAGGGAAACATGTCTTTGTATGACCTTCTTGGATGCATACGATGCACCTCCACCTATGTGCCTCTTCATTGTACCACTCCACATCATTCAGAATACGAGCTGACTTTGGTCTTCTTTTAGGTTGAAGCCTTGTCTTGTTTGGTAGAAGCGTGGGTGCACCATCATGTTGCCGATAATTCTAATATTCCCCAATTGGCTTCCACAGAGTACTATAATAGTCATTGAAATTTTTTAATTGATAAACTAGATCAATGAAATTCTACCAAGAAAAATGTACTTAAGCACATGATGCGATCACATGGACACAAGGAAATCTCAATGCTTGAAATTTTCCACATTAACAGTAATGACTCTCCAATAAAACCACTTCCACCTGACCATTTCTACAATCCAAAACATCACTAGGCTCTGCGACCTCAAATCATTTCTTGGGACGATTAAATGCAGTTACAAAATAAGTTGAAGCCTCTAGAATAAATCTATCTAATTCGCATTGGAGATGATTTCAATAACACATCCCTCTATTTAGACCCTCTTTGGTCTACTTTCCTTGTTCCAGAAAATGCAGTACGGTACAATATAATGTCTCTTTTACCAAACATTAAATTTATATTAAAATAATTATACAACATTAAATTACAATAGTGGCTATTCTGAGTGACATACAATCAAATATTCTTATTTACCTTTGATTGGTAATTTCTGTACTCCCTTTAAAACATCATTTATACATTCTGTGATGTTAGTTTTCATAATACCATATCTCCTCCCATCATCACATGTCAATGAAGATTTATCCTTTTGAATTTGCATCATGTAACCATTAACATCCGGATTAACTATGTGAATATCTTGAAGATGTTCCTCCAACCTTTGTTATTGAGGTTTGTATGCTATAAAAAAATATTCTGAACACATATGAAAATCACTATGACAATTATTATGAAAATGAAAAAATATATTCATTCCAATAATAGATATTTCGTTATTCATCGATTCATTTATGAACTTCTACCGCAAATTGATGGAAATGTGTTGAATATAGTATCGATGATGGGCATAGGGAGGTCTCAAGAAGTATTCTCAAACTGTATTGACTCCTTGATTGAATGATGAGGATCTGAAATAAGACAAATCCCTTCTGCTTCTGTAACAAAATTTCAAAGATAGGCTATAAACCAACTCCATGATGAGATGTTATCCTTCTCCATAATTGAATATGACAAAGGTATAGGTGATTGATTTCTATCTTTTGTGATAGAAATCAATAAACTTAATGTATACATTCCATATAGAAATGTTCCATCAATATGTATAAACTACTTTCAATTTTTAAAATCTTCCACAGATAATAAAAATGTCCAAAAAAATCTATAAAACAAAACCATCGTCCACTAAACATTGTTGTAATGATTAACATATTCAGTATTATGTAACTGATATACCAATTGATTATTGTTGCATAAAATCTACAAAAGTTTTGGTAAAACATGATAAGAGTCATCCCAATCACCGTATAATTTCACAATAACCTTTTTTCGGGCCGCCCATTCCATCCAGTATGATATTTGATACCCAAAAAGTTCTTTGATTCAATCCACCACCAAAACTACAAGAATGTCTTGACATGCTCTAAACATTTCAACAATAATAGTTGAAGTAAAGTGAACATCTAACGATGAGTGGTCCTATGATAATCTTGGGTTCACACATGCGTGTGAAGAAATCCTATTGATCCACCAGTGGTGAAAAGTGTTATCAATTATATCTCACAGATTCATTTGATAATTAGAATCAAATTTATCACAACAGATCACATAATAAGACATATTTCAATCCTCTACCACATAAGTGTAGTTTCCTTCAATGTGATATTGTCTTATCCCATTTTTCAGTGCATCTTTTCTCTCAAAATCTCTTCCAATAAACAATGCACCTTGATCGAACACTCGATTTGTTCCATCAATGACTCCTAGAAATTCTCTATTGGGAGTAATAACAAACAAATAAAATAATGGTAATCGATTCATGCCTTTAGTCGACAATGAATAAAATAGTGAAGGATGGTTCAACGGTCAATTCAACCCCACATGTGTGGGCATAGACTATTCTTCTGCATTCTATTATTCTTCTTTGTCTTCCTCTTCAACTTCTTATTCTAAATTGTCATTATCCTCAAAATCATCGACCAACACATCTAAAGTATGTAGATGGCTATCCATAGAAACTATATCCAGAGGAAATAATGGAACAACTAACATTACTAATGGAATGTATTGATATGTCATAGTAGGAGGGTATGCCATAGAATCATGATGTTGTGATGGCCCAACTTCTAATGTTGATGGATCCTTCATTGTAATTATTGTGACATACAACTCCATCATTTGATTCTTATGTTGATACTTAACCAATGAAAGTATGTATTCACATTCATCATCATCAGTTACAGGATATGCCACATGAAAAAAACAATCTAAAAACTGAATATGTTTGAATTTCATGGATTCAATCATTTGATTTCTCGTCGGTTTTATCATTTGATGAATTTTCCTTTGAAGAGACTCCAAAGTTGTAGAACCTCTAAGAATCACAACACCGTTTGTCCATGTAATATAACTACAACATTGTTCTCTCTCAATTATTTGACCATTGTAAAAAATATAGGTAACCATCATTTTTATCTGAATAAATCATTTTTATTTTTATAATGCCAAAATATTTTAAAAATATCAAAGTTAAGAACATTCCTTTCAATGTTTTTATTAATATTTATGATTATAAAATTTTAGAACAACTTCTTATATCCAAAAAAATGAAACTAATGTTTTTATTATAATTTTTAACCATCCTAATGATATTTTAGTAGTTTATAAAGAACACATGAATAATCTAATGTATATCCCTCGGGAGTGTCAAACTAGGATGCGACAAGGCCTGTTGTCATATACCAGGATACCCTGAGTCATGCCCAAAACACATTGTCGGAGTTGTTACTCATAGGTAAATTTGTTCCAGGGTAACATCCACTTGTTTGTATCCATGAAGAAATTAGATTTCTTAGATAACCACATAATATTTATTATACACAAATTTTAGAATGTTTTCTTATAACCTAAATAATACCAGTAATCATTACTTAACCATTAGTTCATAATTACATAACCATTAGTTAATCATTACTAAAAAATTATTTCATCATTATATCTCCATTAGTTCACCATTAGTTCATCATTAGTTCATAATTAGTTAACTATTAACCATTATTTCATCATTGGTTAATTCATCTCTTAATCAACCATTAATCATCCCACTTAGTTAATAATTAAATAATTATTTTTTAATCATTAACGATTAGTTCATCATTGGTTAATTCATCTATTAATCAACCTTTAATCATCCCACAAGTTTATGTTTTTCTTACTTACCCAAATATAATTACTTCGCAAATTAATATAATTACATAGATAAATAATATAATTAAACCTAATTACGTTTCTAATTAATATAATTACCTTGATAATAAATTAATTTTATAATTAATTAATTATCTAATTAATATAATTACATCACTAATTAATACAATTACACTTAATTAATCTCCCAAGTACACCTAATTAATCACCAAATTACTAATAATTAATCACCTGATTACTCATAATTAATCACCTAATTAATCGTAATTTATCACCAAATTACTCTTATTTAATCACCTAATTAATAATTACTTATCACCTAATTAAAATTAATTAATTATAAAATTACTCTTAATTAATGAGGTACCTAATTACACTAATTAATCTCTTAATTACACTAAATAATCACCTAATTACTCAGAATTAATCACCTAATTAATCCCAAATATTCAACTAATTACTCTTAATTAACCAACTAATTACTCCTAATTGATCACATAATTACTCCTAATTAATCAACTAATTAAAAATAATTAATATCCCAATTATACCTAATTAATCCCCTAATTACTCCTAATTAGTCACTTGCTTACTCCTAATTAATCTCCTTATTACTCCTTATTAATCACATAATTACTCCTAATTAATCATATAATTACGCCTAATTAATCACATTATTACACCTTATTAATAACCTAACTACAACTTATTAATCACCTAATTACACCTTATTAATCACATAATTACACCTTTTTAGCAACCTAATTAATCACCTAATTACAATTAATTAAGTACCAAATTACAGTTAATTAATATCATAACTAATTACCTAATTACACTTAATTAATTACATAATTACACTCAATTAATTAAGTACGTAATTACAATTAAATAATTAAGCACCTAATTACAAATTATTAATTAACTGTCTAAGTACAAAGAATTAATTATGTATCTAATTACAATTAACTAATTACCCAATTGCAATTAATTAATTACCTAATTGCGATTAATTAATTAAATTATTAATCACCTAATTAGACTTAATTAATTACATAATTACACCTAATTTTTAAGTACCTAGTAACAATTAATTAATTAAGTACCTAACTACAATTAATAAATTAAATATCTAATTATAGTTAATTAATAAAGTACCTAATTACAATTAATTAAGTGTGTAATTAAATTTAATTAAATTCTTAATTACAATTAATTAAGTTCCTAAATGAATTTAATTGAGTGCCTAATTACACATAATTAAGTGCCTAATTACACTTAATTAAGTGCCTAATTACAGTTAATTAATTCCCAAATTACGTATAATTAATTTCCAAATTACGCTTAATTAATTCCCTAACTACACATAATTAATTACCTAATTACACATAATCATCTTCATAATTACACATAATTAATTACCTAATTACACTTAATCAACTTCCTAATTACACTTAATTAATTACCCGATTACACTTAAATAATTACATAATTACCATTAATTAAGAAGATAATAATAATTAATTAAGAAGTTAATTACTACTAATTAAATACCAAACTACAATTAATTAAGTACCTAATTACAACTAATAAATTAATTAAAATTAATTAAGTACACATTTAAAATTAATCAATTAATTCTGTAAATACAATTAATTAATTATTTAATTCCCTAATTAAAGTTTATTAAAAATGACCTAATTAGTACCTAATTGAAATTAAATAAATAATTAATTACCTAACTAAATATAATTAATCACCAAATTACAACTAATTAATCACCAAATAACATTTATTTAATTACCTACTTCTAAATAAATAAATTCTAAATTATAAATAATTAATTATTTACAATTAATTAATTACCTAATTAGTCTTAAATGAAATAAAATATTACTAATTGTAAATAAATTACGATAAATATGAACTTTATTTAAATAAAATTAATTAACTATGAACTAAACAAATAAATAATTAAATCAGAATATTAAAAAAATTTATACATAAACGGTATACATCAATTTTACGAGAGAGGAGGTGCATCTTAGGATTTGGTGATTCTTCGTAAATGGCCAAGCGGGTAGAGAAACTGGTAGCTCAGGAGAAAAATGGGGTCGTGAGAATGGGAATAAGGAGATTAAGATGAATTTAATAGGATCTCCCTTTTATAGGGTTTGAGAATTTAGGCACCACTTAAAGTAGTGCCAATAGTTTTACTTCAAAAGCTATTAGATCCACTTGAAGTGGTGCTGATCCTATTTGTAATAACTGGGCCCCGATGACAGCACGTACAACCACCCCGCCTTAATATGGTTGTCGGGTTCTGGCTCACCAGGTACCACCAGTTTCCACGCAGACACGTGGTCCCCACCCTGGGGCCCACCCACATGCCTGAACGGGTCATCTGACTAATGGTTTTCCCCATAGGCCAACACATGTCCTTTCTAGTGTGCATTGTCCCCACTCACAAACACACTGGGAAACTTCCCAAAAGTTCACCCATCTTAATCACTACTCTAGGCCAAGCATGCTTAACTGTGGAGTTCTAATTAGACAGGATCCTGAAAAGGAAGGTTCACATTGTTGACTTCAGTCATATCATTTAGTTATTTAACCCGTTATCATTTGGGGGTTTTACAATCACCCCCTTTAGAGAACAATGTCCTCTTTGTGCGCCCTACATCTCAACCCAGGCAGTGCACTGCACTTATGGTTGCATACCACCTTTGATACCAACTGTGACAACTGGGCCATGGTAAAAGCATACACAATCACCCCGCCTTAACATGGCCATCGGGTTCTGGCTCACCAGGTAACACCAGTTGCCCTGCAGATAGGTGGTCCCCACCCTGGGGCCCACCCACATGATTGAACGGTTCATCTGACTAATTATTTTCCCCACATGCCAACACATGTCCTTTCCAGTGTGCTATTTCCTCACTCACAAACACTGTAACACCCCAAGATTTCATAGTGTGTTATTTCTTCAAAATAATTCAATAACTTGCACTACACGCAACACTGAGTTCAATAACACCATGACTTACAAAAGAAGCCATTCAAAAGAGGTTATGAATAGTATTATCTAAATTTTAAACTTTATATAATCCTTATAATTTTAGAATCCATATTATGAGTTTCTTAGATATAATGCAAGAACAAATTCATTTTCAGTATTGCACTTTTATCAACTTTTAATAGTGAACCCTTTTTAAATACAATATTTTAAACTTTTTGACTAAATGGGGACATCAAAAATTTAAAATGAAACATCCCAAGCTTCCACGGTACACTTTCTTTGAATAATGTGATAGCGTGTGTTGTACGCAACACCGAGTTCTAACACACCATAACTAATCAAACTAGCCGTTATGAATAGTAATACCTACTTTTTGAAATTATATATATTTTATATTTGAAAATGGACTTCATTTTTGGATTCGGAATATCAAATTTAGCATAAGGTAAAATTTTGGTACATTTCGGATAACTTTTATATTTTGATGAATAGTGAAAATTACTAAGTTTTAATTAAAAACAACTTTTTTAATCAAAATAATTAATAGTGATAAATTATGAATTTGAGTGGTTTTAAAGTATATTTAGAATATCTTTTTACCATTTAATATAATTTTGGTCATTGTACATAATTTTACAATTAAACCGAACATAAACGAGTGTCAATCTTTTGATAGTTATTATCTCTTAAAAACACGCTTTTTGTTTTGACAGCGGGAATTAATTTTAAATTAATTTCTGCCACTTCGGTGTTTTGAATTTAGGAAAATGGATTCCATATTTGGAATCAGGATTTTCAAATTGTGTAAATAGGTAACTTTTATTTTTAGACATTTTGAATAATTACTGCGGTAAATATTTTATTTACCATGGTTAAGGGTAAATCCGGTAAATAAGGGTTAAAAAATAATATTATAATAATACTAAATTACCCTAAAACGTGTCTTAACCCTATTGGTTGATACATGGTCGACCGTGGGAATCTTTGGGTCTATTTTGGGACCCCATGGATCCACTTGTAAGTGATAATGACACTTTATTTTAATTAAGTTAAAATGAATACAAAAATGACACAAGCATATATCTTTTAGAAAAACAATTGTTACATAGGGTTATATATGTTGGATTTTAGATTATAAATATTAATTAGAAATCTAAAAAGATTTCCTACATAATGATATTTTATTTATAATTTTTAGACATTAAATAATATATTTTATTTATGACACAATGATGATGCAGTAATTACTATAATAGTGAAAAATTAAAATAATTGATATTATAAATACCCAAATAAATATAATATGAAACTTTTAATGCATTAAACTAATTTTCTAGGATAATATGATATATTAGGATTGATTTAATTGACTTTGTTCGAAGTAATCAATCTGTTATGAGTTTCACAAAAATCAACTATTGAATAGTGTCAAAATTGACAAAAAAGAGTTCTTAAAACAAATATTATATTATTAATTGATATTAAATTCCTAAAAATCTAAGGTTCGGCCAAGAGACTTATATCATGATAGGTTCGTCATTAATGGACCACTTGGAGGTCTCTTGGATGTATATAGTAAGTTTATTAACCATATTATATAAAAATACAAAGAGACATTGTAAAAGTGAAACTAATTAACTTAGAGTTAATACTTAAAGATAAGGTTAATATAAGTACCCAAAACTCTATAAATTATATTGGTTGAGTGGTTTTAGACCTATCCCCACCTTAACCTTTTAATAATCAACTTTGGAGCCTTTAGAAACCGAATATGAATTTAATATAAATTAATATTTCTAGCTTTTCCAAAGGTGCCCCTCACCCCTCTTATAAAAGGGCACTCCTCCTTCTCATTTCTTCACACCTTCAAAGCCTTTTGGTTCGGCCAAACTCTGCCCAAATACTCTCCCAACATCCCTCACTACAACCTATAGGCCTTAGTTTGATCAGAAAGCCAACCTAAGGAGCCCTTTTGATCAAATCAAAAGGAAGAACCCGAAGAAGAGGTAATGATTTCACCACCCTTCTCCAAGTTCATTTCTTCTTCCACTTCTTCTTCCATTGTTCTTACCATTCTAAAATAATAACTCCAGTATCTCACATATACTGTGATGTTATTATAAATATGGTACAACCATATTCAGTATTCTATCCACCCTTTGAATAACATGTCACCATACGTGCGTACGTACGGACTACCGTCTCCACGTCGTGGTGTAATTGTTATTCAATATAATATTATTTGGATGGGAATAATAATGATGTGTAACTCATGTAAATAATAAATATAACATGTTAATGATTCTGTATATATGATATACCATCCATTTATATATTATTTTAATATCAAAAGAATGATATTGTCGCTCGTGCGTACGTACGGACTACCGTCTCCACGAACGCGATGAGATTCATTCTCCATCGTATCCATTCAAGTATAATTATCATTTGATGATTTAAAAATGATTTTTAAGGACTAGATATCATTCTGGATATGAATAAGATACAACAGCCATGGCTTATGTAACAAAACATATAAATAAAATGAGTAAGTTAACACCCGAAACGACGATAATTCTAAGATATTATTAACAAATCAATGTTTAAAGATCATATATGATATCATATTAATATATATGATTCTTGTATAATTTAATAACAATTATTTCACCATTATATAGGAGGTTAACCTACCCCAACAAAGGAAAAGTACAAGGTAAGGGTTATTTCACAATCTCTTCATTATCCGAGGTTGTTTATACGTAATAATCTACTGGGATTTCTTTATCATCCACATCCATGTTTCTTCGAAATGTATTTCAAAACATATTTATTATTTACAAGAATATGGGTTAAAGTCATTTATACCCTTGTTTGACTTTTTATAAGAGGTTTATAAAGGAATCTTTCCGTCTTTTTTAAAACAAGGTCATTTTTAACCTTTTCGACAGAATTAATGTAAGAATGTTTTTTTTAACTTATACGGCGGGTGCGGCTAATTTCCGCCATTATAAAATCTTCAAAACTTCCCTTACAAGCTTATAAGAATATTTTCAAAGAAAATGTTTTATTTTATATGGATCTTAAATGATTTCAAAATAAAAAGAGATATTTCTTTAAAAAGAATTTTGATTTCATCTATGTCAACATCCTTTGATGGATTTTACGCTTATTTGAATTTGATCTATTGTGATACAAAACTTCTATATTTTATTGAAGGTTTTGTGATATGTTTGACTGTGGATGTGCTATTTTTATACCATTCATCGTTTATGGTGAAATTATTGACATTTCGTATGCTAGTTTTAATGCGAATGTTTATGTTATGTTTAAACCTTTTCATATGGGAATGCATTGGACTTAGTAAGTGACGGGTGGAGCCCGCTATAGCTCCTCGATGCATCGGTAGGTCTCATGAGACAAACTAGTGTCTTGGCACAAGGCCTTGACAAAATCTTATTTTTAGTCTTGGCACGAGGCCTTGACTATGTGGTTAAGATAGTATGGAATTATGCATTCCAACATTATGAAAGTGGTTATTGATTTTTGCATGTGATTATTCGATTAGTAGAATATCCATGTGAATAAGTAAATGGAATTATTTCATTTTATTTATGCCATACCATGTTGAAAGTTCATATTTAAAAGGCTTTTGTTTTAGTTATACATTGCCTTAAATGTTTATTCTTATTTATGAAAGTTTCCGCTATATTGTTATCCTTACTGGGCATTTGAGCTCACCCCTTTTCTATGTTTTATTTTTCCCAGGATGTGAAGAAGTAAGTTATGAATGACCTGCAGGGATTTTATGAGGGGTTAATAGTGTGGATTGTGGAAACATTATGTTGTTTTAGTAGTTTTTCATTTTATGATGTAATGTAAAACTTATGAATATATCTAGTGTTTCCAAGGCTACTAAACCAATTGGTCTTTCGAGATTTGATCTTTCTTGTGATCATGCCAATGTTATGTTATAATGCACCGACTCTGGGTAACTGGGGTCGGGGCGTTACAGTTGGTATCAGAGGAAGTTTATTACAAACCTTGGAAGCTAGAATTAGATAAACTCTGATTAGATCACGTAGACCTAAGATGAACTTTGAGGATTAGTATAGAAGAACTTCCTAGAATTTTCGTATTGTAGAGATTTTGTGAGTTTTCCGAGCAATACATCCCTGTCTAGATACGAGCAGGTAGAGGCGGCTCTGGCACAGATGTACCTAGGGGTAAAACCCGAAAACACCGCTTTGAGCTAGACTCGAACGGGAACTGGTGCACGACAACGGGCTTTGCTGCACTCTTAGTTACGACACTCCCGGGGGATATGCTTAGGATAACTCTCATTTTCTTTACATATCATTTTGAAGGGATTATGAGTATATAAATCCTCAAAGAAAACATTCTTATGATTATGGATTATATCCATAAATAGTTCAATTTATGTTAAGTGTTTTATAAGTATGGGATTATGTGTTTTGATTCATAAACTGATCTAGTTTATGCCGTGGTATAGAAATGGCGCCCAGTAGAAGGAATGAGAACTCCAGAAATACACATGATTCAAAGAGAAGGAAGGATCATATCTTTCATGGTCTTAAGCTAGAATTTATAAGAGAAATAGTCTCCCATATATTATCATCATATGAAGAAATAATATCATGTGTTGATAAGATAAGTAAAGATTTTACTGAGTCCTATGGCTTTGAAGGGAAGAAAGAGAAGAAAAGGATGGAAGAGAGAAAGATGGATAAAGGGAAGAGGGAAAAGAAGTATTTTCCCATATGTGGTAACTGTGGAAAGAAACACCCTGGAAATTTCCTGAAAGGAATGGGAGTTTGTTATAAGTGTGGAGGAAAAGGGCACAAAGTACGTGACTGCAAGGGTAAGAAAATGGTTTCAAATGTACAATGATTCATTTGCAAGGAGTTTGGACACTACGCGAGCCTATGTCCCAGTCATCAGACTATGCCGCAAATGATGTTATTGGATAATAATCAAGTTATGATACTACCACAGATGAAGAGGAATGATTAGAGTTCTTATGTTGATTATGTCAATTGAGTGTTGTATCAACAATGTACTTGTTATAATAATTATGGAGTATATAAGGATTGTACTGCAGTACTATTTCATTAAGGACTTGAGATGGTGTGGAACAAAGAAAAGTGACACAATAGCAGGATAAATTTTTGGAAAATATATGGTTGAGAGAATGATAAATCATAATATAGTTCTGATACTGAGATAGTGATTTTGGAATAATATGTGATTGTTTTGGATAAATTATATTGGATATTCTTGACTACCTTGGAGCTGATTAATGATTTGTATATTCCATCATTGTTGGGGTTTTAAACATTTTTGGATTAATGAAGTATATCCAGCATTCTATATGGAATAAGGGATCATGAATGTAATCAATAAGGAATATGGTAATACATGATGAAGGTATTTATATGCTATTACGGGGTAAAAAGGATCTATATTATGTTTACCTTCCTTATAAATGTTGGACTGTGAGTTTGGATAGAATTATTTTGGATAGTTCTTATTTGGATTATTTTGGATTTCCATAAAAGGACAACCCGGAGGTCGGGCAGCAACCTGTTGCGTCCGGTAAGGCCGCGAGACTTGAACCCACAACCGAAGGGCGACAAGGGTGTATCACCTACCACTGGCCCAAGAGATGTCCTGGATTAAATAATGTATTTTTTTTAAAAGATCTGGTAGATGAATTATAAATTCGTTTATTTTGGAACCCTGTACGAATAGTATAAATAAATAAAAAATTACATTCTATTATCTTTTAGAGTGAAAGATGAGTTTGTGGTAGAAACTTATTAATGGATAAAACTCTGATTATAAAGTAAGTATATCTCCTTATGATATTAGCTAATCTCATAAATAAATTCCTCAACATTAATAAAAGGAACTTAGAAAAAAAATGTTTCCCTAGATGGTACCTTAAATCATCACTAATTTATGGCTTTGGGATTGTTGGCCTTTTCATAGACATGTTCTCTACCACTCTCCATCAGATAATTGGTGGTTAGATTTCTCCTCTATATCCATATTTTCCTACATGGAACCCTAGTATGTGTTATTTTCGGTAATCTTCATACTTTCCACTCTTTATTTTAAATAGAGGCCTCATTAATTCATTTTTCGATGTGGGATTTCCACTAAGATATTTTGAAACGTCAAAAATGTGTTATCCCAATACCCTATATTTTGTTGAACCGATGGTACTTCAAATCATCATAGATTGATGAGTTTAAGGACCTCAATTTTATACTTTTTTGTGATTGATGACCACAATCACTACCTATAAATATTTACGTTTTTCCTCCAATTATATGTCTCTAATTGCCACCAATGTTCTCCTAATCAAGATCATAATTTGGTGGTGACCCTTTCATTTCTCTTTTCCTCATATTAAGACTAAATTTTAGTAACCCGATTTCCGATGTGTGTTTTCCCACAAATATATTTTCTATTTTCAACCTTTTATTTTCGAAGAACAATTTCAAATTGCGAGGACGCAATTTATTGAAGGAGGGGAGAATGTAACACCCCAAGATTTCATAGTGTGTTATTTCTTCAAAATAATTCAATAACTTGCACTACACGCAAGACTGAGTTCAATCACACCATGACTTACAAAAAAAAGCCATTCAAAATAGGTTATGAATAGTATTATCTAAATTTTAAACTTTATATAATCCTTATAATTTTAGAATCCATATTATGAGTTTCTTAGATATAATGCAAGACCAAATTCATTTTCAGTATTGCACTTTTATCAACTTTTAATAGTGAACCCTTTTTAAATACAATATTTTAAACTTTTTGACTAAATGGGGACATCAAAAATTTAAAATGAAACATCCCAAGCTTCCACGGTACACTTTCTTTGAATAATGTGATAGCGTGTGTTGTACGCAACACCGAGTTCTAACACACCATAACTAATCAAACTAGCCGTTATGAATAGTAATACCTACTTTTTGAAATTATATATATTTTATATTTGAAAATGGACTTCATTTTTGGATTCGGAATATCGAATTTACCCTAAGGTGAAATTTTGGTACATTTCGGATAACTTTCATATTTTGATGAATAGTGAAAATTACTAAGTTTTAATTAAAAACAACTTTTTTAATCAAAATAATTAATAGTGATAAATTATGAATTTGAGTGGTTTTAAAGTATATTTAGAATATATTATTACCATTTAATATAATTTTGGTCATTGGACATAATTTTACAATTAAACCGAACATAAACGAGTGTCAATCTTTTGATAGTTATTATCTCTTAAAAACACGCTTTTTGTTTTGACAGCGAGAATTAATTTTAAATTAATTTCTGCCACTTATGTGTTTTTAATTTAGGAAAATGGATTCCATATTTGGAATCAGGATGTTCAAATTGTGTAAATAGGTAACTTTTATTTTTAGACATTTTGAATAATTACTGCGGTAAATATTTTATTTACCATGGTTAAGGGTAAATCCGGTAAATAAGGGTTAAAAAATAATATTATAATAATACTAAATTACCCTAAAACGTGTCTTAACCCAATTGGTTGATACATGGTCGACCATGGGAATCTTTGGGTCTATTTTGGGACCCCATGGATCCACTTGTAAGTGATAATGACACTTTATTTTAATTAAGTTAAAATGAATACAAAAATGACACAAGCATATATCTTTTAGAAACACAATTGTTACATAGGGTTATATATGTTGGATTTTAGATTATAAATATTCATTAGAAAGATAAAAAGATTTCCGACATATTGATATTTTATTTATAATTTTTAGACATTAAATAATATATTTTATTTATGACACAATGATGATGCAGTAATTACTATAATAGTGAAAAATTAAAATAATTGATATTATAAATACCCAAATAAATATAATATGAAACTTTTAATGAATTAAACTAATTATATAGGATAATATGATATATTAGGATTTATTTAATTGACTTTGTTCGAAGTAATCAATCTGTTGTGAGTTTCACAAAAATCAACTATTGAATAGTGTCAAAATTGACATAAAAGAGTTCTTAAAACAAATATTATATTATTAATTGATATTAAATTCCTAAAAATCTAAGGGTCAGCCAAGAGACTTATATCATGATAGGTTCATCATTAATGGTCCACTTGGTGGTCGGTTGGATGTATATAGTAAGTTTATTAACCATATTATATAAAAATACAAAGAGACATTGTAAAAGTGAAACTAATTAACTTAGAGTTAATACTTAATGATAAGGTTAATATAAGTACCCAAACCTGTCTAAATTCTATTTGTTGAGTGGTTTTAGACCTATCCCCACCTTAACCTTTGAATAATCAACTTTGGAGCCTTTAGAAACCGAATATGAATTTAATATAAATTAATATTTCTAGCTTTTCCAAAGGTGCCCCTCACCCCTCTTATAAAAGGGCACTCCTCCATCTCATTTCTTCACACCTTAAAAGCCTTTTGGTTCGGCCAAACTCTGACCAAATACTCTCCCAACATCCCTCACTACAACCTAGAGGCCTTAGTTTGATCGGAAAGCCAACCTAAGGAGCCCTTTTGATCAAATCAAAAGGAAGAACCCGAAGAAGAGGTAATGATTTCACCACCCTTCTCCAAGTTCATTTCTTCTTCCACTTCTTCTTCCTTTGTTCATACCATTCTAAAATAATAACTCCAGTATCTCACATATACTGTGATGTTATTATAAATATGGTACAACCATATTCAGTATTCTATCCACCCTTTGAATAACATGTCACCATACGTGCGTACGTACGGACTACCGTCTCCACGTCGTGGTGTAATTGTTATTCAATATAATATTATTTGGATGGGTATAATAATGATGTGTAACTCATGTAAATAATAAATATAACATGTTAATGATTCTGTATATATGATATACCATCCATTTATATATTATTTTAATATCAAAAGAATGATATTGTCGCTCGTGCGTACGTACGGACTACCGTCTCCACGAACGCGATGAGATTCATTCTCCATCGTATCCATTCAAGTATAATTATCATTTGATGATTTAAAAATGATTTTTAAGGACTAGATATCATTCTGGATATGAATAAGATACAACAACCATGGATTATGTAACAAAACATATAAATAAAATGTGTAAGTTAACACCTGAAACGACGATAATTCTAAGATATTATTAACAAATCAATGTTAAAAGATCATATATGATATCATATTAATATATATGATTCTTGTATAATTTAATAACAATTATTTCACCATTATATAGGAGGTTAACCTACCCCAAAAAAGGAAAAGTACAAGGTAAGGGTTATTTCACAATCTCTTCATTATCCGAGGTTGTTTATACGTAATAATCTACTGGGATTTCTTTATCATCCACATCCATGTTTCTTCTAAATGTATTTCAAAACATATTTATTATTTACAAGAATATGGGTTAAAGTCATTTATACCCTTGTTTGACTTTTTATAAGAGGTTTATAAAGGAATCTTTCCGTCATTTTCAAAACAAGGTCATTTTTAACCTTTTCGACAGAATTAAGGTAAGAATGTTTTTTTTAACTTATACGGCGGGTGCGGCTAATTTCCTCCATTATAAAATCTTCAAAACTTCCCTAACAAGCTTATAAGAATATTTTCAAAGAAAATGTTTTATTTTATATGGATCTTAAATTATTTCAAAATAAAAAGAGATATTTCTTTAAAAAGAATTTTGATTTCATCTATGTCAACATCCTTTGATGGATTTTACGCTTATTTGAATTTGATCTATTGTGATACAAAACTTCTCTATTGTATTGAAGGTTTTGTGATATGTTTGACTGTGGATGTGCTATTTTTATACCATTCATAGTTTATGGTGAAATTATTGACATTTCGTATGCTAGTTTTAATGCGAATGTTTATGTTATGTTTAAACCTTTTCATATGGGAATGCATTGGACTTAGTAAGTGACGGGTGGAGCCCGATATAGCTCCTCGATGCATCGGTAGGTCTCATGAGACAAACTAGTGTCTTGGCACAAGGCCTTGACAAAATCTTATTTGTAGTCTTGGCACGAGGCCTTGACTATGTGGTTATGATAGTCTGGAATTATGCATTCCAACATTATGAAAGTGGTTATTGATTTTTTCATGTGATTATTCGATTAGTAGAATATCCATGTGAATAAGTAAATGGCATTACTTCATTTTATTTATTCCATACCATGTTGAAAGTTCATATTTAAAAGGCTATTGTTTTAGTTATACATTGCCATAAATGTTTATTCTTATTTATGAAAGTTTCCGCTATATTGTTATCCTTACTGGGCATTTGAGCTCACCCCTTTTCTATGTTTTATTTTTCCCCGGATGTGAAGAAGTATGTTATGAATGACCTACAGGGATTTTATGAGGGGTTAATAGTGTGGATTGTGGAAACATTTTGTTATTGTAGTAGTTTTTCATTTTATGATGTAATGTAAAACTTATGAATATATCTAGTGTTTCCAAGGATACTAAACCAATCGGTCTTTCGAGATTTGATCATTCTTGTGATCATGCCAATGTTATGTAATAATGCACCGACTCTGGGTAACTGGGGTCGGGGCGTTACAAACACCCTGGGAAACTTCCAAAAAGGTCACCAAAATGATTACTACTCTAGGCCAAGCATGATTAACTGTGGAGTTCTAATGAGACAGTATTCTGAAAAGGAAGGTTCTACTTGTTGACATGAGACATATCATTTAGTCATTTAACCCTTTATCACCCCTCCTTAACATGGCCGTCAGGTTCTGGCTCACAAGGTACCACCAGTTTCCCCACAGTCACGTTGTCCCTACCCTGGGGCCCACCCGCATGCATGAATGGGTTATCTGACTAGTGATTTTCCCCACAGGCCAACACATGTCCTTTCCAGTGTGCTTTGTCGTCACTCACAAACACCCTGGGAAACTTCCCAAAAGGTCACCCATCCTGATCACTACTCTTGGCCAATAATGCTTAAATGTGAAGTTCTAATCAGACAGGCTCCTGAAAAAGAAAGCACACCGTGTTGACACGAGTCATATTATTTAGTCATTTAACCCTTTATCATTTGGGGGTATTACAATCACCCCCTTTTAGATAACAACGTCCTCATTGTGGGCCCTACATCTCAACCCAGGCAGTGCATCACACGTAATGCTGGGTACCACCTCTGATACCAAATGTAACATCTGGGCCCCGGTGACAGCACACACAACCACCCCGCATTAACATGGCTGTCGTGTTCTGGCTCCCCAGGTACCAACAGCTGCCTCACAGACATGTGGTCCCCACCCTGGGGCCCACCAACATGCCCGAACGGGTCATCTGACTAATGATTTTCCCCACCGTCCAACACATGTTCTTTCTAATGTGCATTGTCCTCACTCACACACACCCTGGGAAACTTCCAAAAAGGTCACCATCCTGATCACTACTCTAGGCCAAGCATGCTTAACTGTGGATTTCTAATCAAACAGGCTCCCAAAAATGAAGGTGCACCTTGTTGACATGAGTCATATCATGTATTTATTTAACCCTTTATCATTTTGGGGGGTTACACTTTATTATAAAAAAGTTCCATTTCAAGTTGTTCTTTGTGGTTTAGAAATTCCAAGCACCACTTAATGTGGCACTTTGGTGATTTTTTCCAAAAACTCTATTTGATGTGGCACTGATAAGACCCATATCCTTAATTAAAACAAACCTAGACCCATAAAACAAAACAAAAAATGGATACCCCATTCTTCCACATTTGTTGTAGGGTGAAGAAATCTTGTAGTTGGTTCGATAGAAAACATTGGTACATGGAGGTTTCTTTAATCGGGTATATCCAAGCACGTAGCAATTTCTGAAATTCGAGTGCATAAATAGTGTTCCACCCAATAATAAAATTACTGGATTAAAAATATATCAAATAATTAAAATTCAAGAATCAATTTTTAAATAATTTAAAATAAAACAAAATATTTATATAAAATAAATTCGAACTGAGTATTCTATAAAAACAATAAAATTTTTAATACTAAAATACAACCAGCTTAAAAAAATAAAATATTTAATTAATTGACATATTTAATATTTGATAAAGATTATAAAAATATTATAATTTATTTCTACTAAATACTAAACCATTTAAATAAAATAATTTAAAATTCATACTTAATTTTTTTATATAATAGTTTATTACAAAAAACTAAAATGAGATAAAAAATAAATACACAAAACAAAAAAATATATAATAATCATAGAAGTGATAAAATAAACAACAACAAAAAAATATTATTAAACAATAAAAATAATGTGAAATTAATAACAATAAAACAAACATTTTTAATATAAACATCAATAATTTACTATATCCACCATAAATTAACCATGAAACAATAAATTTTCATTAATTGACTATTTTAGACATTAAATACAAGGTAAATCCCTAAAAAGGATATGATAATATATAATGAAAAAACTATCGCACAAAATTTCCCCCCACATAAGACGATGTTTTTCCTCAAGTAGCCCTTAGTTACATTTTATGGTCGGAAATAAATGTCAAAATGGATGTTTTGAAATTCCATTAAGAATTGATTTCATTTTGATTTTCCCCCACGGATTCCCAAAAGTAATAAAAATAAATTCCCCCTCAACTTAAACTTTTTCAGCACAAACTCTGTTACAATTTTACAAAAATGATTTGAGTTTAAAATTTTAAATAGAATTTAACACACCTCAAATTTCATCTGAATTTAACTTTAGACTTTTCTTTACCTTTAATTTAGTGGAAATACATAAATTAAGAGTCCTTAATAAGTAGACATGTCATTGGATGGGGGTGGTTTGAAAATTTATTGGTAAAATAAATAAATCATACAACAGTTTAAAGAATAAAGAATGAAAGATGATTAAATGCTGAGTTCAACATGGATTAAGATTTTCATTTCATAATCCATTTGGATTCATATCTTTTTAGTCAAATTCAGATTAAATAGTTCAAATTAAATAATAATCGTTTGACATTGTCCCAAAATTTTATCGAATGTCTTTATTACAGGAGGGTAGGATAAAAGTTATACCTAATCAAATCCATGTGGTATTGAATATTAATCTCCTCAATGTGGCATCACAACATTTAATTTTAAAAAGATCTCACATTTCTGAAATACATCAAGGGTTTTTAAGGGATAAAATTGACATGTAGTTCAAAACCTTTTATCACCACTCCCCCACACATAAAACCCAAAATTGTCCTCAATATTGAATGTAAATGAGGGATAAATTGATTATGTCATTTAAAGTTCAAAATTATATTCAATTAGGCAGTGAAGGATTTTTGTTTTAAGGAGATACAATAATGTTCAAAAAAAAAATTTCCACTCAAATCAAGAAAACAAAAAATCAAAAAATAATTACATTGTCCACCGCTAAAAAATTCTGTTCATAAATGATATTTAACAATGATGAATTCTACCACTCATTAAATTCAAGAATTAATTTCAAAAGAAAATAAAAAATTACATGAAAATACACATTTTTAGCACAAAAAACATTTAACAGGGAAAAAAATGACCAACAGAGTTAACACAATGAACCAATCATGTAAAAGAACATAAATATGAACTCTACAATCATTTAAAGCACACAAAACAACATGCCGTCGATTTTTTTTTGAACAAATTAAGAACTAAGGTAGAGAAATTTAAATTTAAACTTCTGTGTAAAAGTACATTAATAGTTGAGTCTCACCAAAATAATCCTATCATTTTTTACATTGAATAAGTCATCTAGTGAAACATTACATCCCTCCTCATTGACTTGAGATGGTGCAAAGATATTACTTGGCCTTAATAAAAATCCCCAAGATACTAAAGGCTAGAAATAAATTATAGGGGTTTCAATACAATAAAGGTATGATTTTCCCTTTGAGAAATAAAACAACTAAAACCAAACAACCATAACCAAAACCACTACATTATGCATTATAATAATGTAAAAAACTCAAAGTAATATCATTGATATCAAAACCAAACTATGAAGAGTACTATAGTGGAAGATAACTGACATCAAAGTACACAGTAAAAAACCAAACCAATACAAACTCAGAAGACTCCTAAGCCATGAATCCAAGATCTGACTCTAATTCCAGGACCATGTATCACAATGCACCACTATATAAGTTTGATACTTTACCCTTACCTATATCTTGATAAACAACATTGACAAAACCACCAACTTTCCAAAGCAGGGGTGAGTAATGAAACTCAGTAGGTTTTCCCCAAACAACTTCCCTACTCACGCCACTAGGATACAACATGTTAGCACATTTATATAAAACAATTTATAAAAATCACTTTAAAACAGTTTATAACATAATAAAAAACAATTTTCACATCAAAAAATTATCCAAAAAATCCATTTTTTCAAGGAAGGTAACCAAAAAATACTTTAAAACAACTCCACAAGTTCCATTTTGGAATAACAAATTCCATTTCACATATCTATACATACAACCATTAATGAAACATAGAACTCCCTATACACATGACTGGTGATTCATCCTTTCACTAGTTGGTCACTTAATGAACCATTTTTATGGGGGAATTTCCTGAACCTTATCCATCCCACTAATTATTGGGGAGACATAATTCTGTAATTTGTCCTGAATGCACATGAACACACACATCCATTATGCAGAAAACCAATTCCAAAATAACTATTTGAAATATTTAAATAAAACTATTATTTTATGAAAACCTTTAAAATAATCCATTTCAATAAAACCATCTTTTTATTGAACACACTTTTCCATGCATCAAAACCAAAAAATCATTTTAAAAACATGTTACCAATTTCACTTTCCACAAAACATCCAATTTAAAAAATACTATAATATGTCACCAAAGAGTGTTTCCAACTAGAAATTCACAATAATATGATGAAAAATTTCAATAAAAATAATCAATTTCAAACTAAGACATCATGTTCTAATATGAGCAGTCTAGACTTAATCCACCTACCTCCGAAATTTAGGACAAAAACAAAGAATGACACAAAAATGTCTATGAAACTGAGTTGCATCTCTAAAAACACACCTTATATATCTTCCTATATCATAAAAAGGCCAAATATAAGTATAGATATATCCTAATTCAAATAGGATACTACCATAATATTACATAGAGTAAACCGTAAAGATAAAAAGCATTCCATTTTTTATAAACAAGAGGTAGTGGAAATTATTTCAAAATAACGAAACTTTTAAATGTAAAATTTTTTCAATGAAAACATTTCATGAATGAGAAAATTTCAATGAAACTTGTAAGATACTATATTCCAAATTAATAATCATCATATGGAAATGATAAATACACAAGATTCAATGAGCACCAATCTCGGGAACATCCGCATGAACTAGTTAGTCTCGGGCGTTAGATAATTCATACCTCAGTGTAAAGTAACCATAGAAAAATACATTCCCCTATACAAGACAATAGTAGGGATGGTACCCATAACGTAATGGTCCCCAATCATAATCAATAAAGTTTTTTTATTGTTGTATTTTTCCATTTTTCACAGTGAAACATGGACAAAACCCATCCGGTTCACTAGCGTACTAGTACATATCCTCCCTCCTAGGCACCCATGTGTCCCCTATTGTGTTCAAACCATTTTATCATGATACCATAAGCAATTATCACATAAAAAAATAATTTATGGTCATAATCAACTCAAAACAGTAGATTCACATGTTTTTCACCACTTACACCACTCAATAAAACCTTTAGAATTTAAAAAAAACAACTTCACAAAATTTAACAATGCTTTACACAAAAAATTATTTTAAAATCCCACTTTAAACACCATAAGAATTCCCAAATTCACCAAAATAGAATTTTAATCACCCAAAACATTTCTATAAACCCTTTACATGTGTTATAAAGCAACCCCATTTGGTATAACATAATATAGACAAGTAAAAGACCCTATTTAACACCAAATAGTTACCTAAAAATCATTTTCTCAACAAACATCACCAAAAACATATTTCACCACAAGGATAATGGATTATATGTGTGGTAAAAATATAAATGTAGAAAATATTACCCAGCTAACTTTGATTACCCATGGAATCACCTACCATTATTGTTAAAACCCTTGAATCATTGTGCGAAAATTTAACTGCACCACTTCTGCATCATAAAAGAGTTAAAACAGACCTAAAACTAGAATTTCAGACCATGAAGCACAATATAAAACCCTAGTTTATAAGCCCTAATTTCTAGACATTAGGAAATTTAGTAAAATGGGAATAAACTCTATGAAAATGGGAGTAAGAAGGAAGGAAACTAACATACATGAGGGTTCTTGAAGAAATATCCCAAAATACACCAATATATAAATTTTCAAAAATCCAAAAATTCAATTGAGGTTTGAAAAAGGATAAGGATGTCATGTATGAACTGTAATATGAATAAAAGAGTGAAAAATGATAGAGTTATAAAGGAAAAAAATTACCTATTCAAATCTGGACGATTTGAGAAACCATGAGAAGATTTTCCCTAATCCACGATGGAAATGATATCCAAATTGGTATAATAGAATCTGGGGTCTCTCCTAGGAATATTTGATTCCATTGGGAGGTGAAATAACTGAAAAAAATAAAAAATGAATATGTTGTTAAATAAACTAAATTAGTTTTTAAAATAGGAAATGGTCTTCAGGGATGGCCCAATTATTTAAATAAAAACCCAAATCTACTATGATAATGGATTCTAAAAAGGTCCAAATTGTTATGGTGGTGTTTATTGGTCAAGAGAGGATATTTTTGAAGTATAAAGGGTGAGAAATTTTGGCTAATGAAATTTTTATAAAATAAAAAAAATGGTTTTTAAATTTGGAAATGAGCTCAAGGATTAGACAAAATTAGGAAAACTCACCCTTTTTCAAAAAATGAATTGGAAACCATCAAAACAAAGAAACAATGAAATTTAAATGAAATTTACTTTTAAAATATGTCATTAATGTGAAAATTCTCCCCACAATAAATAATTTCTGTCTCGAAAAGTCAACCTTATGCTTTATTAGAAAACAGGAACCTGTACTCTTCATCAACCCATGACTTATGTTCCCATGTCTCATTTGTATCAATCACATGCTGCCAAAAATCCCGGACCAGTGGAAGATACTTCCCCTGAATCACCTTTTCTAGGAAGTCCACTATTCGCATTGGTAGCTCAAAAATAGATAAATTATGCTCTATATCTAACTCCTCCAAATTTAGTACATATGATGCATCTGGGTTATATTTCATGAATTTGGATACATGGAAGACATCATGGATGGATGTCAAATGAGTAGGTATGGAAAACCTATATTTAACCTTTCCAATATCCTCAGTGATCTCAAAAGGACTGACATACCGTGGCATCATCTTCCCATTCTTTCCCAATAGACGATGGCCCAGACAAAGGGCCACATTCAACAATACCATGTCACCCACATAAAACCCCAAGTCTCAACACCTCTAGTTAAAATATTATTTATGGCAACCTTGAGCTGTCAATAAGTGCTTCCTGATCAACTTGACCTTCTCAGATGTCTCCTGCATCATACTTGACCCTAGTAATGAGGTCTCACCTACCTCAGCCCTAAATAGGAGGGACGGAAAGGCCAAACATAGAGAAACTCAAAAAAATCCCTTCGAATCGAGGATTGGTAATTGTTATTATAATCTATATCATCCAATCCCAAATGGCTATCCCAAGAAACTCTAATGTCTAGAACACATTCATAGAGCAAGTCCTCCAAACTCTGATTCACCCGCTCTTTTTGACCATCCATCTGAGGACGGTATGTCGTGCTTATATTAATCTAAGACCCCAAGGCCTTATGAAGGCCTTACAAAAACCAAGAAGTAAAATGTGGGTCGCTATCTAATACAACTGTTGATGGAATTCCATGGAGCCTTACCACCTCATGAAAATAAAAATATCTCATCTAATCCACTGTAACTGTATCTCTGAACAGAATGAAGTGGGATTATATGGTCATACGATCTATCACCTCCCAAATGAAATTATTACCCCGAGGTGTATGATGCAATCTAACAATGATGTCAATGGAATCCCCATTCCATATCTAGGTAGGAATGGGTAATAGATGAAGCAAACAATAGGGTCATTGATGCTCTGATTTCACCTGAGGAAAGTGTAGTATGTCAACACGACTTCCATGATGTCTTATCTCATTCCAAGACACTAGAAAAACCGACAGACATCATAATACATCTTGGTGGATCCTTGTTGGATGGCCAACTGAGACTGCTGGCTATCCTGTATCACCACATTCCGTAGAGATGATGACACAACTGAATGGACCTTGAAGCACCAAATAAACTTAGGAGATGATGACTAATCATAAGACATCTCCCCTCTAGGAAGAAAATCTCTTGACCAGTGACCAAACTCATAACTAGGCTATTCCCACTGAATCAACTCCAAGATAGAAGAGTCAACTGAATTCTTTCCAAGAACACACCCACATTTTTCTCTTTGATATCCATATGAATCGGAGAAAAGAGCCACATACAATGTCTTTACATCCCAGGACATCCTCAAATCCTACCCTAGAACTCTTCGTCTCAAGGCGTCAGCCACCACGTTACCCTTTCCAGGGGTATAAGCAATGTCAAAGCCGGACCCCTATAAATACTTGATCCAACAACACAACATCGTATAGATGTCCTTCTGTGAGATGGTATAGGCCATGATTTTGTGATCAAGTTAAACCAAAAAAATCTCCCTAAAGAGTTAGTGACACCAAGTATTCAAATCATGCATCACAACTACTAACTCCATGTCATGGGTCAGGTAATTCTTTTCATGTGGTCAGATTTGGCGATATCCATATTCCACCACATGATAATCCTACATAAGAACGCACCCAGGATCCATTACCGAAGCATCAAAATACACCACATACCACTTTCCAACCTCTAGAATAATAAGAATGGTGGAGATCATAAACTGGATCTTCAGCTCCTCAATGGATGCCTTGCATTCTAGGGAACATACAAACATCACCCCCTTCTGAGAGAACACCGTCATCATTGAAGAAATACGAGAGAAATCTCTAATAAACCACTTGTATTAACAAGCCAGGCGAAGGAAACTCTTGATCTCAATCATGGTCTTCAGCTGATGAAATAAAAAAAACAATACTGATCATCTCGGGGTGTAGTTAAACCCCCTTATCTGAGATCACATGCCCTATATATTTCAATTCCCTAATCCAGAAAGTGCATTTGGACAACATTGCATAAAAGTGATGCTCTCACAAGGTTCCCAGAACAATCTTCAAGTGATGCTCATGTTCTTCCTTGGATCCCAAATAAACTAGGATGTCTTCCAAAAATGCCACAACAAAATTGAGATATTGATGAAACACCATGTTCATTAGTTCCATAAATACAAATGGATCAATTTTTAATCCAAAGGGCCTGACCAAGTACTCGAAGTGGCCGTACATACTTCAGAAGGCTCTCTTTTGGATATTTTCCTCTTTCACCCTGAGTTGATGATATACCGAACTCAAGTGTATTTTTGAGTACTAATTTTCCCCATTCAACTAATCGAAAAATTAATCTATTAGGGGAAAAAGATATATGTTTTTGATTGTTACCTTATTCAACTTCTGATAGTAAATGAAAAATCAGAGAGATCTGTCTGCCTTTTTTTCAGACAACACAAGAGCAGCCCAAGGGGAGACACTCGGGTGAATGAATCCTTTAGATTCTAAGTTTTCCAGTTGTGTCTTTAATTCCCTCAACACGGTGGGATGTATTCAATAGGAGGGAAGAGATATTAGCTATGTTCCCAGCACCAGATCATGCAAGAACTCCACATCCTGCTCTAGGAGAAGTCCTAAAAAATCATCCAAAAATACGTATAGAAACTCATTAACAATAAGGGGTAGTCCACCATTCAGAGCATGACCATCTTCCTCTATAATGAATGACGACAACTGAAAAAAAAATCTCCCAACTCTAGGAGTGGAGGTCCAACATGACTTGACTGAGGATCCCATTTTCCATGAAAAACTTGATGACTTCCATCAGGTGTTGTGAAACTGACCCGCTTTCTATAGCAATTGATGTGTTCCTTTAAGTTTATTATCCAATCCATTCAAATTATTATTTCAAACAGTTCCATATCTATGACAAAGAAGGACAACTCCATCTCAACCCCTAACACGGTAAGCACACACGACGTGCACTTATGACCCTACTCCTTCTTTCCTAACAGAGTCACCAAAATCTTTGTAAAAGACAAAAACACGGTTTTATAATTAATAGTGTCAACAAAACAGTAAGAAATTAATGAAAAAGATCCACCAATATAAAAAAGAAAAGTATCTATAGAATATTAAATTAAAACAGTACCTCAAACTATAGACGGTCCCACCTCTGATCCTACTGGTTCTTAATCCACTACATGGAGATGTTCGGTCTCTCCCTGAGGATGAACGTTAGTCTAGGGATGTTCCCTAAACTGGATTTCCCCAAATGATGACCCAACCCTACCACCAAATCCACCAAAATAGGATCCCCCTATCCTTGATGGTTCTGACTGAGATGAAACTCCTCTTAAAGCGACTGACCCTTCCCACTCTAAAGTGGATGTGTCACCCCCACAAAAGTGCTGAATGTTTCCCATACCTCCACATTGGTAACATGGATTTAGAGGAAGTGGGAATTCTGGAATGATGTTCCCCATTATCTAATATTAGGGGAACACGTTCTATCTCGCATTGAAGCCATAGATGAAAATAGTTTGAATGAGTGGCCGGAACTACCACCTCCCTTTATCACCTGATCCTCCCAATTCCTTTACTTATATGAAGAGCTTCCACTGCCCACTAATGATACTTTCCAAGAAAAACAACCCTACATTTTCAATCAATCACCAACATGCATTCCCATTCAACAAACTCACCATAGGGTTTCATCTTAAACAATAAAACATAAGAGTATATCTCTGGTCGCAAGCCTTTCTCAAAACTCTAAACCATTCCTTTCTCATTAGAGATGATTTCTATAGAATACTGAACCAACATAGAAAAATGGTTGGCATACTCCACCAAACAATGATCACCCTGAATAATATTCCTGAACTATTGGAACCTAGAATATGCCAAGACATCAATGATGTAATGTACATTGAAGAAGACCTTGAAATCTCCCAAACACATCTGCACATTCTTCTCAGTTTGAAGTTCCGATTCGCACCACCTGCGGGTGGGTCCCTCTAATAGTAAATAGGCACACATTGACATGAGAATATCATTTGTATCCAAGAACTCAAACATGTTCTCGATCTTTTCGAGCCATTCCTTTGATTCCTGGGGTTCAATGCTACCTTGGAAAGTAGGAGGCTTATTATTCCTGAACTCCTGGGCCTTTCCCATCTTAGGACCAGTCACATCTTATCTAATAGAAGTTTTAACTAGATCCGGTCTATTTCCTAGTGCTTGGACATTCCAAACCACACCCTATACTTTCCACTGATCAAGTGGTGTGAGAGAACTCTCTCTGGCTTCCATTCGTGGGAATATGTGAGATTTCTAGGGAGTCATGTTGCTACAAAAAGGCAGCAGTCCCAAGAGAAAATCTGTAAAACGTTTTTGAATATATTATCAACATCGTAAAATATAATGAATCCAGAAACATTACAATAACAAATTAAACCACTACATCACCACCTCCTGATGTCTACGTGTAATCTGCAGCCCACATGTCTCATCTGCGAGTGAATTCAAACAAACAATTTTGATGTCCCATGGTGACTAGAGGTATTACATGAGTGGTGTTGTCCATGAACCCTAATCATGACCAAAACTCTGAGTCCTGATAGTCCTAGCTCCTGTCAAACCCAACTCATCCCAAAATAATGATATAACGAAAAAACATTATCCTCCTCTGATACCATTTTGTCATGAACCAAATCTGGTCTCCATCAATGTCGATGCCAAACCCATCCATTGAAAAAGCCTTAAGGGAATTAACTTCCCTCCTGGGATAATATATGATCCTGGGTATTATTTATTTTGGTTTGTGAATAATTTACCAAAATATGGATATATAAAACATAAAAAATATTCGATAAAACGAATTTGAAAAATTCATACCGAATAAGATTTATAAAAAAATATGGAACATTATATATAGATATAATCATAGAATAAGAGGTCCAAATACACATAAAAACATAATAAAGGATACCCTAATGACTCCACATGAAAAGGAGTCATTACCCAAAATTTGTCTTCAAACCTCTGTACCATGGATGGGAACTAAAACCCCAAACCACCATCACCCAAAGCCTTTCATTTTCTTGTGTTAAACATGACCAAGTATACTTACACACAAGGGGTGTAAGTAGGGTGTGATCCTAATACCAATAGTATATCACCAATATATTCCATAGATTAAAAAATACAAGATAAAATCATTCCATTTTATATAAAAAAGTGGTTGTGGATATATTATCTAAAGAATAAAAGTTTTAAATGTAAACAGTTTTCAAAGAAAAATTTCCAAGAATTGGAACATTTCAATAAATCATGTAATATACAATATTTTCCAGAAAAAACCACCATATTCTAAATATATATACATAAGAGTAAATGAGAACCAATCTTGGGAACACCCATAGGCACTAGATAGTCTGGGGCCCCATGTACCAAGTACCTTAGTGAAAAGTAACACTAGAAAAATCTCTTCTTGTGCACCATCCACTAGTAGGGAACATACTCATAACAAATTGGTCCCCAATAGTCATTAATATAGTTTTTTTAGTGTTTTAGTTATCCATTTTTCTCAATGAAATAGGGAAAAAGCACATCCAGATCACTAGCGTACTGGTACATATCCACACTATTGGGTACCCGAGCATCCCCCTTTGTTCTCAAACCATTATCTAATGATATGAAATGAAACAATCACATAAACACATCATTTCTAGTCATAATCAACTCCTATCTATAGCTGCATGTGTTTTCACCAAAAACACCACTCAATAAAACCGTTAGAATTTCAATAAAACAACTTTAAAAATTTAACAATGCTTTACACACAAAATACATTTAAAATTCAACATTTAACACCATATGCATACCCATATTAACCAAAACATAATTTACAGAAACCAAAAAATTTCTATAAACCCGTTACATGAGTTATAAAATAGCCCCATTTTTTCTAACATAAAATAGACAAGTAAAACACCCAATTTAACACCAAATTGGTACATAAAAATCATTTTCTCAACAAAAGTCACCAAAACCAAATTTCACAGCCAGTATAATGGATGATAAGTGTGCTAAGATTATAAAATCAGAAATGATAAATCATTTAGCATTTATTAACCATGGAATAACCTACCACATTTGTTAAAACCCTTGAATCATTGTGCGAAAATTCAACCGCACCACCTACACACTACAATAGATTTAAAATAGAACTAAAACCAAAATTTCATACTCTCAAACACAATATCAAATTCTAGTTTCGAAAACCTACTTGCTGGAAATTAGGAACATAATGAATAAGGGAAGAAACACTAATAAAATGTGAGAAAGAAGAAAGGAAACCCACTTACTTAAAGGATATTGAATAAATCTCCCACAATACACCAATATCTGAATTTCCAAATAGACAAAAAATTCAAGTGAGGATCGAACAAGGATGAGGAGGTCATTTTGGAACAACAATGAGGGAAAAAGTGACAAATGAAGAAGCTATGAAGAAAACAAATTACCTCTTCAAATATGTACGATTTGAAAGAGATTTATAACATTTGACATATTCTACAATGGAAATGAGCTCCAAATAGGAAGAAGAGAATATGGGGTTGAGCCTATGGATGGTTTCATCGAGTGGGATGTCGAATCACCAAAAAATTTGTAAAGAATTAATATGTTATTAAATAAACAAAATTTGTTTTTAAAATAGGAAATGGGCTTTAGGTCCGGTACAATTCCTTAAATAAAAACCCAAATCCAACATGATAATGGAATTATTAAGGGTCCAAATTTATATGGTGGTGTTAATAGGTCATGGGAGGATATTTTGGAAGTGTAATGGGTGAAAAAGGATTAAAAATTAATGAATTATAAAATAAATAAAATTGTTTTTTAAATCTGTAAATGAGATAACGGTTTGGACCAAATCATGAAAACTCACCCTTTCATCAAAAAATTCCTGGGAAACCCACAAACCAAAGAATGAAATGAAATGAAATAAAAATTTACTTTAAAATAAGTCATGTTTTTGAAATCTAAAATAGAAAATATTTATGTATCAAAGAGAGGGAGGATATTATATCTTATAAATACCACTAGAAAATACTATAAGTAATGACTTACCATGGGAAACAACCTTTAATGCATCCATAAGTGCCTCCATATCACATAAAATTTTATGTGGAAAGATTCCTTATCCTTTAGAAGCTGAAAATATTGTGTTTGGGTTGGTTTGGAGAAAAAACAATGTGTTAGAAATTAATCCCAAACCAGATCTACTTTTTAAGGATCTTGTATTTAAATCATGCACAATTAGTCGCACAATTAGGAAAATCATGCACTAACCATGTTCCAACCTCTACCTCAAGAGGCACCTGGTTTGTTTGGCCCACATGGTTGACTACCTTTGCACCAACTGTGTAAAATCACACTATCCCACTTTTCAAGATTTCTTCTAAGTAGCTTCACATTTTTGACAAATCATGCGCCTACCCATGTACCTTCCACTTATCCTCTGTCTTATTGTGTGAAATTTCCTATATGAGTTTCACAATTTCGCCAAATCATGCACCAAACATGCACGTATAGATAAACTCAAAAACATTCCAAAAGGTCTTCAAACCCTTCAAAACATCATGCAAACTCTTTATATACTTAAAATACATAAATTAAGGATTACATACATGAAACCCATGGCTCTACATTCTCCCAACCATTGGAATTTCAATCCATGGAATTTTGAAACCCAACATTGCCTTTAAAATGTTCAAGCCATTTCTTGACCATTTATTTCTCCCATTCCCAAGTCTCTCCTTAAACATGACCATGTTTCCAAAAAACCAACAATATATCAATGCTTTTTCCATGAATGACTTTCTCCTACCTATCAACAATCAGAATTGGAACATGCACCAATAAATAATCTGACTCTAGGTCAACATGATACCATCGAAACACATGGTCAGGGTCATGTAGGTACTTTTTCAACTGAGATACGTGAAACATATTATGATCCGACATTGAACCTTGGTGGAAATGCCAACCTATATCGCACCACACCAACCTATTCAAGTATCTAAAAAGGGTCTATGTATCGACGATATAACATTCTATGCTTCCAAAAATGATAATTCCCAAGACTTATAGAGATCATCAAGAATACATGATCACTCACCTCGAATGACAATGAACATTGACGATGATCCTCATATGATTTCTGATGACTTTGAGCTGTCTCCATCCATTTCCCAATCAACTGAATCTTCTCCACTATTTCATGGACAAGGTTCAACCCAACTAGTGAAGCCTCGTATATTTCCTCCCAAAAAAGAGGAGAACCACAAGGATTTCCATAAAATGATTTAAAAGGATCCATATGTATCGATACCAAATAACTGTTGTTATATGAGAACTCCACTAAAAGTATGTGCTATTATCATGAGCCACCAAAATTTATTACGCAAGACCACAACATATATTCTGACCATTGTATCATCCTTTCGGATTGGACATCGATCTAAGGATGATACATCATACTCATAGTCAACTATGTCCCAAGGGCCTTCTATAAGGATTTCTAGAAATGAGACGTAAACCTAAGATCTCCGTCTAACACTATCGAAACTGGTATTCCATGCCTCCTTAAAACTTCTCAAATATAGATTTTTGAAAAGTACTAAACCTTATAAGATTCAATAATAGTGATAAAATGGGATGAATTTGTGATCCAATCCACAATCACCCATATATAATCAAGTGTTTTATCCATTCTTGGGTGACCTATTAAAAAATCATTAGCTATTTGTTCCCATTTCCAAATAAGGATTGGTAAAGATAGAAACATAACTACTGGTCACTGATGCTCTTCTTTAACATGGTGACAAGTTAAGAATCTTAAAAAAATCTCACCAGTATTACTTTTCATACTGACCCACCAAAACCATGCTTTCAACGCTTTGTAAATATTCTATATTCTAGGATGAACATCCCATCTCGAATTATGCTAGGCATGAAGAAGTTGTTCTTAAAAATCTATAAGTATTCCCATCTGATTTCTGAACTACAACACTAAACTCGCATCCAGCGTCCACCCCTCAATAGTCCCCCCACCATTGAGTTCTGACCTTATAGAGAAAAATTATGAATCATATTATTGTGCCACTTTAACCATTTTCACCAAATTAGGTACCAAAGAAACATGAAAGAAAACCACAATATCACATAATTCTTCACATTCTAAAGTCAGGACTATTATCAGTGACATCAACTGCCACTAATCTAAAGCTTCATTTTCCAACTGAGCATATGAATTTCTGCTTAATGAATCTGCCACCATATTTTGGTTACTTGTATTATAAATCTAGTCAAATTCAATAATATTTAGATGATCCACCTATCTTCTTTGTCTCAGGTTTAAATATTGTTGTGAGAAAATATGTTTCATGCTCTTATGACCAGTGAACATAGTATATTTATCACCAAAGAGATAATAACACCAAGCCATTCATGCATGGAAAATAATAGATAACTCCAAATAATGTGTTGGGTAGTTCTTCTAATGCAACCGTAACAGTAATGAGTCATAAACAACAACATGATCTACATATACAAGAACACTTCCCAACCTTGATCATGAAGAATCACAATACGCCTTGTACCCTTCTCCTGATTCTAAAACTCCATGAATAGTGATGATGTATGGATAAATTTAATATCTTGAAAAGACTTCTGACATTATCCATCCCATTGTAATGGAACATTCCTCCTTGTCAAAGTAATCATATGTGAGGGTAATCATGAAAAATCATGAATAAAGCATTAGTAATGACAAGATAAACCAAGAAAACTATGTATCTCAAAGACATTCATTGTAGGTTTCCATGAGATTTCAACCTATATCTTTTTTGGATCCACATAAACAACTTTTTAGAAATTACATGGCCATGTAAACAAAGATCTTAAACAACAAAATCATACATTGATAATTTTTCATACGAAAAATGATCCCTCATGATTACAGAAACTATCGCCAAGTGTCGCTCAAGCTCAGCCCTTATCCTTGAATACACAAATATGTCATCGAAAAACACCATCAAAAAATAATCAAAATATATATGAAATATAAAATTCATCAATTCCATAAAGACTTTTGGTTCGTTTTAAATACTAAAATGCATTACCATAATTTCATAATATCCATATCTACTCTTGAATGTTGCCTTTAGAATATCCTCATGAACTCTTAATTGATGATATCTTGATCAAAAGTCAATCATAGAGAATCAATGATCTACACTCAATTAATCAAAAAAACATCAATGCATGGAAGTGTATATAGATTATTTATCGTAACTTGGTTAGGATTACGATAATCCATATAGACCCTTATTGTTACGTCTACCTTTTTCACAAAAAATACTGGTTTCATCCATGAAGACATGGTAGGATCAATGAACCATTTGATTTATAGCTCTTACAACTTCACATTCAATTTCATTAATTAGGTTGGTGTCATTCAATAAAATATAAGTGAAATAGGTATGGTCATCCAAAGGAGATCAATTAGAATCTCCACTTATCTTGTGGGTGGAAACGTTGAGAAATATTCAGGAAAACATCCACAAACTGATCAAAAATTGTGGGAAAACTTTAATTATGAATCTCTTCCATTGATACTAAGGTAAATGCTACGAAATGGCATGAGATCATTCCAACTTATGGTTCCACTAAGCCCGTTGCACCAGACTTTACATTCCAGTCTCCTTTAAAGAGATTCTCAACACCATTATAAGTTATAAAACTAACCCTTAGTGTAGAATAATCGATGATAGAATTGAACATCATAAACCTATCCATACACAATATTATATCATAGACACGCATCTTGAGCACAATTAAATCCCATATCAACATAGCTCCATAAATTGATATAGAGAATGCTCTACACAGAGAATATCTACATTCTATTTGACCAACTACAATTTTTAATTCAAACACTGATGGAATCGTCTCAGAATTTAAACTCAGAAAGTCAATAACACGATACACAATAAAGGATTGGAATGCACCCATATAAAAAAGCATACATAAGGGTAGAATTTAAAATAATCATATCTCTCACTATCATTAGTCTATACTGACCATCCATAATAACTTATTTAGCTCCATATAATATCTAGCTCACGACACTTTGTTCATTTTTTCCCTATTGGTATTTCCCTTATTGAGTAGTCATGGTATTCCTAGAATCACCATGGATAGAATTATTCTAATCATGAAAGGTATTCTTACACTCTCACCCCCGTCAAAGCATATGACATATGTGACACATGAGAAGTGTCCCGAACACCCGACCTTGGAGCAGTGTGACAATAACACTGATGATAGTCCATTTGATTGTAATTATGGAATTCTCTAGTTGGGTTTGTATAATATCCCATTATGTGGGAGAATGAACGACATTGAAAAAAACTAGGCAGTATCTTTGGTTTTGGAGGAATATTCACTGATCTAGACATTTGAATCTATGTCATACTACCACCTTGTAAATTGGTGTCCCTCTTCCTCTTGCTCCCAACATTAGAGTTCCCAATATTTTCCATAGGTATAAAAATGATTCCTCCACTCTTATATTTTGAAATGTATCTTTCTTTTATTATCTCTATATTAATCATCTCCATATAATCTATTATACAGAGCACACCAATCTTTGACCGAATCTACTTCCTCAACACTAATTCAAATATGTATTCCTTCAAGGACTCACATGTAGAAAATTCGGGTACAAAGTGTAATAAATTTCTAAATTTGTCCATGTACTCTATCACTATGATACTTTACTATTTCAAGATGAAGAAATCTGTCATTTTTTAAATTATGAACTTGTATGGATAGAATTAGTTTTTGAACAATTCCTCTAAATCCTCCCATGAAAGGCCTTGGTCTTATTTAGCCTGAACTAATAAATACCACCATTGGCGTGCATGATACTCCAACATGTATAAAACTAGATTGACACTCATATATATATGTGTGCTATGGAAATAAATTATTAAATTCATCCAATTAAGCCACACCTCTACCTTATCTGGTTCCAAATCACCCTGAAATATGGGTGGATTCTTCTTCTAGAACTAGACAGAATGATCCACTTTCCTTAGTTCATCCCTCATGTTCTCTTTATCCATAGCATAAAAGGCTTGGACGATACTCTTAACCAGCTATTCGTTCACTTGTGGCTTAGGTACAACCACATTCCTCATAGCTTCTTCCAGTTGGTTCGTATGACAACTACCAGGTTCCATTCTATATAAACAAAAAATGATTTCATAAGTCCCACTCTCTAACTACTAAAGGCTTAAAAATTTAAAATTCTACCAAATAATATATCCCAACACGGATTTATAAAATTCAACACTTTTCTATATTTATCCATTTTTTAAAATTTCACCATTCTTCTGAAAATCAATCCATTTTCAAAAAACTACACCATTCCCTTTTAAAAATATCAAATTTGAAAACAACTTTAACATTTTTAAAAAATCAACATATATTCACCCAAAATCATAAATCATTACACAAAATTAAATATGAACTCTTAGTAGGAATCAATTTCTATTATACATGTCATTCTTGTTTCATTGGATAAACCCTTGACAATGAGATTCTGAATCCTATAATTGTCTCAAATACACTTATGTACCCAACTCCATAGTAACATGAAGTTCACTATAAAATTATTTGCTACGTATTTTTATTATTTACATTTCAAGTCTTGACAATCCTACTCTTTTACACCATTCCAACTCAAGGAATACAATAGAATGAATTTCAACTTCAAGACCAACAGAACCAATGAGCACTTGTTGTTCAAGGATCAAACAAAATAATAAAATTTGTAACATCCCACCCCTCTTCATTTTCGTGAGAAGGTGAAAGGAAATTACTTGTCCTTAAGCGATATCCCCATGATGCCAAAGGATAACAATAAATTCAAAGCGCTTCAATACAATTGGGGGATGATTTTACCTTTGAGAAATAAAATAACTAGAACAAAGAAAATATATAACCAAAACAACTAAATTATGCATGATAAAAATTTAAAACAACTCAAATTAATACAATTGATATCAAAATAAAAGAACAAAGAGTATTATAGTTGACGAAAACTAATATCAATGGGATCAAAGGAAAAAAGACCAATAGAAAATCAGAAGATTCCAAATACAAGACTCCATGATCAAACACTAACTCAATGTACCAGTGTCAGGAAGAATCACTAAGGAATTATGATTCATTAACCTTTACCATGTCTCGAAAAACAACATCCACAAATGCACCAACATTCCAATGTAGGGGGTGAGTAACAAAACTCAATAGGTTTTCCCCAAATGACTTCCCTGCTCATGAAAAAATGATAGAACATGTTGGCACATTTATATAATAAAATTTATATAAAACAGATTAAAATAGTTTATAATATAATATAAATTAATTTCATATCAAAAGTTTTTCAAACAAAATCCATTTTATCAAATCAAAAAACCAAAAAATACATTAAACCTGTTTTAGAAGTTCCAATATGGCATAAGAAATTCCATTCCACATATCAACACATCCATCCATTTCTGAAACCTAGAACTACCTATACTCATATGTGGTGAGTCATCCTTTCACTAATCCATCACTTAATGAACCATTTTGATAGAGTAATGTCATGAAACATATACATCCCAATAATGATGGGGGAGCCTTCATACAATTATATTTATCTAATACCCATGAACACACACAAACATTATACCAAAAACCAATGCCAAAAAATCCATTAAACCATATTAATTACACTATAATTTTATTAAATAAATTTTAAAAATATCCATTTCAATAAAACAAAACTTTTTTAAACAACATTTCCATGATTCCAAAGCCAACAATGATTTTAAAATCAAGTTATGAATTTCACTTTCCATAATACTCCCAATTTCTACAATTCTATGAACTGTCACCAAAAGGGGTTTCCAATAAACAATTCGCAATAATTTAAAAAAGAATTTCAATAAAAACAATAAATTTAAAACTAAGCCTTCATGTTATAATAATAAGATCCTAGAGTGAAGCCACCTAACATAAGAATTATTGATAAAAATTAAAGATGACATAAAAACATCAACAAAACCTAGATGAATATCCAACAAATTGCCTTTGATCTCTTCCCCTGTCATAAAATGCTAAATATTACCATGATTTGAATGAAAAACGTTATATCTATCCACAACATGATATATCTAAGAATATAAGCGAAGAGGAATGTAGATCTAATAAAAACCACCAAAAAACCATAAATGATGACTTACCATGATAATCAGCGTTCAATACAGTAAGAAATTCCTATGGATAACTTACAATTAAATGGGAAAATATTCCTTATCATTCGAGAAAAGAAGATATAAAGTTTGGGTCGGTTTGGATAAAAATGAGGGGTTAGAACTTAATCCCATCTGAGATCCACCTATTAAGGATCATTTTTTAACTATGGATGATTAGTTACACGGTTAGGCAAACCATGTGCTAAACGTGGACCAACATTTACCTGAGGAGGGACCTCATATGGTTGGCTCTCATGATTAAACAAACGTGCAATAATCATGAAAAATCCAACGGTCCCACTTTTCACAGCTTCTCCTAGGTAGCCACAATGTTTGGAAAAACCATGCACCTACCAGTGCGCCTTCCCCTTAGCCAATATATCACTGTGGATGGTTTCTGGTGTCATTGCATGGTTTTCCCAAACTGTGCATCAACCTTTCACTTGTATAAAATCCCCAAAAACATTTCAAAAGGTCTCCACACCCTCCCAAACAACACCAAAACTCATTATATACATAAAATGCATAAATGAAGGTTTGCATACATAAAATCGGGGGTGCTACATCTGGTATCACAAATTTTTATCCTACCAAATGAAGAAGATAAGAAATAAAATGCAAAAACTTTACATTCAAACAATCAATAACTATGGTGAAATATTATAAAGGATATATCCAATTTACCTAACAAGTAGATCTTATTCAACATTAAATATCATGGAATTTATGTATTAAAAAATGTTGAAATATTTTTAACATATCACTTATAAAACTAGCATTAAAAAGTACATGCATTTTTTATTTATGTACGATAGGAATGCTTTTTAGGAAAAATCAATTTTGTAATTTGTTTTTAATTTAATTTATAAAGCTCTAACACCAAGGATATCAAAATCTATGCAATAGTGAAATTGGAATATAGCCTCCAAAACTAAATATTTATAACATGTAATATGAATTTAAACTCATCAAAATTTTAGGGTGGAAGAATATAACCTGGAATATCAGTTAGAGTGGAAGACGTTTTTAAAATTGTTTATTGGATAGATGAATAAACTACCAATTATTTCTTACAAAGTAACTGAAAAAATATATTAAAAAATAATAAATGAAAATATATGAAATGAATGAAAAATAAAATCCAGGGAAAAAACCCCAAGGGGTGTTGAATTTTGGTTTTCTATAGCTTGGAAACCTTTAATTCATCCTCTATCAGATGGTGAATGTGGATTCTTGCTTAAAAATATCTATATGTTTCTGGAAAATAAATTTTTCAGAAGGAAATGATTTATATGGACTTCCATACCTCTTGGAAAATTTTTAAAACCCTATTCAACTAAAAATATACCTTTTAAACACCTCTTTTCAATGATGGATATTTTGGTTTTTAGTTCTTGAAAAAATTCAGAAATGAAATTTTTAAAATTTTTATGAAGAAAATGTAGGGTAAAATCATTCCTCAAGGGTGCATCATGATCTTGAATACTTTCCTCTAAATCAAAAACCTATAAATTATCAAAAATTAGTTCTAAAATATTGGGTTTTAAAAATATATTTAGAAAGAGGAAGTTCAACAATTGCTTAAAGGATTTTATGAAACGTTGGACATAAAACTAACACATATTCCAATTTATTATCAGATTAACATGAATTTTAACAACCAAAATAGTTGAGGTCAATAATGAAATACTAGGAAGTTCTAACTTCAACTCTTGTAGAAAACATCCATGTTTAGGTTTTTTTGTTGTGATTTTCTTCCAAATATTCCTCAAATGTAATATTGTAACCAACAACCACAACATGTAATAAAATTTCTCAACTATGTTCAAAACATGTGTGTATATGCATAATTTTAGATTCAAGTTCCAAAAATATCATCCCCAATGACAAACACAGTGAATTTTGTGTTTTCCATGAAAATAATAGGGATGGAGAACTCTATTTAAGTCCTATATAAAATAATATAAAATAAAATTCCAAATTAATTTTACTCCTCCCAAATTGGTTAATATTTGAAGACCATTTATCATTTAATTCATGAAGGGGATGAAGGATCAAATGATCATCACATGTTTTCAATTCGAAATCCACCCCCTTTCCTCATCAATAAAATCCTGCTCAAAATTTATTGGTTTTTCCATTTGAGAATGAGGAAGATCACATTTATTATTTGTTTTAAAATTTTCCGATTAATTTATTTTTAGTTTATTATTCACATAAAAAATTTCCCCAAAATTCATCTCATGTTCATTTACTATTATTTCGGAAAAAAGAAATTTAGAATTTTTAATATTTAAAACCTCATTTCTATTATTTTCATCAATTAGAGCATCCATTTCATAAAAATTCAATGTTAATAGGTTCAGGTGGAATAATAATTATCGTAAATTATTCTCCCTCTTCAACAATTTCTTGAAAGTGTCAAAATTATTTGGTTCAATAATATCATAATTTTTTGATTGATTTTAAAAAATAATATTCTCATTTACAAGCATGAAAATGATTTGGTTTTCCTCGAGTTAAAGAGGTTTTTGTGGCTGGTTATTAGAATACTAAAAATAAATGTGTCCATAATAGTCACAAAGAACATAATAATTATAATTCAAATGATACCAACCTGGAAAATGGCCCATATTAAAAAAAATTAAAATCTTCATTTAAAAACATCATCAATCTAAAATATGAAGCAAAAAACTAAAAATAAGGATAAACAAACACCCAAAAATATAAGAAGCTTGAATTTATGCATAAATAGAGAGAAAAATAGTATATTTTTTTTTGTTTTTATACACATGACTTTATTGAAAATTGTGCTAAAATTTGATCACTTCACCATTGAGAATGTGGAAGATTTAATTATTTTAAAACCTAATTACAAATAAAATAATAAGTATGTCAGAGTGTAATATTTCCCGGGGAATGAAAAAATAAATGTGTGACCAAAAAAATGAAATCAAACAATATAAAATTTAACAGTGGAAGTGATGATGTGTTAGTGGAATAAAATACAATAATGATGAGAGAGACTTGTCATAAATGATTTTAACGAGAATTCGACTATCCAGAAATGATTTAATATTTTTTCATTTCTTGATTTCAAATAACTCTATTTTTCAAAGGACTGAATTTTAGGTGTGTAGATTCAATTAACTATCATTAAATTGTTCTATACAGTGCAATGAACTCTCCTAAAATGACAAGTAAATAAAAATTTAGGAATAAATGTTTTTATTAATGAAAAATATAGAAATAATTGTTTTCTAATTTTTGAAACATTAGATGATTCTCAAATGCAATAGAATTACTATAATATTTTATTGATACAGAAAATAGAGTGAATATAATGCTCATCATGAACCAATAATAATATCACTGTATAAAAAATGAACTGATGCAGTTATGAAAATAAAATCAAATATATTTAAATTTATCAATTAGATACAATCTAAAATCCATAGGAAAATTATGTGTTGGACTCACCGGTTTTGATAATCTCAATTATGTTTAGATATTCTTTGATAATCCCAAATAATGTATATCTATATATTAATTATACATTCAAATTATGAAATCATGATAATGATTTTATATGAATATACAAATGATTATATCATTGGAATATGTTACTCAATGATTATTTGTGTTTATAAATGTTTAACAATGATTAATCTTGATACTAACTCAATCTAGAAATGATATCCATAGAAGATATACTAAATAAGCATTAGAGTGTTTTTGAGTCACCAATACAGACATAGCTACTGATAAACAAAGGTCACTGATAGAACAAGCCTTCTGTTATATAAAAGTTCATCGATACATAGTCTACCAATAAAGACATATAGCTACAGATACAAAGTTACTAATTCACAAGCAGCTATTAATAGGAGTAGTAATAATAGAAGAATTTACTAGTATGTGGAGGTACCGATAGAAGGAGCTACTAATACAAGAGAACTACCAATAAAAGGATCTATCACTACATAGATTCACTGATACATAGAGCTACCATTATAGAGAGTGACAGCTACAGATACAAGACCTACCGATACAAGTCCACCATTACATGTTCACAAATACAAAGAGCATCCGATGGAAACCAGTCACTGTTTCTCTAAACATTATTTCTCTTTGTTTATTAGCAACAGTCCTATTTGGTTCTTTTAATGCAACTGTTGTTAATTAATGATGATTGTTGGATGTTAGGGAACCGTACCTCGTACTTGCAGAAGTAATCATGCCTTATGTCGGACCGCATGAGCAATAAAAGGGATATAGATTCAAGAAGAGATGAAAGTGGTATAAAAAAGTAATATATACATGAGAAATTAAAATAGAAACATTACTGTGAAATGAAGGAAATTGATGTGCAACAAAAACTACTGCAATCTCAAGAAAAACCCCAATACATAGAAGTTAAGAAATAGAACCAGGATACTCTGTTTTCCTGACAAATTCTAGAGAATGACTCAAAACAACATCTGCTCAATCCAAAAGGAGTCCAGAGCTGCATTTACATCTAAAAAATCTTTCTAAACTCATCTCAATATTATTATCTCTATTGTGATTTGTTTATTTACATTTTGATGACTGTGTGTGCTTTTATTTATCTTAAACACTCACTATCACCTATGCATAACTGAAGGATATCTAAAACCTCACTCAATCTTTCTAAACCTTTAGGAATCCTACTATGAATTGTGGTAGAGGTCATGTGGGACCTAGATAGCATGTGTTCTACTGTTAATATTTTTCCAATGTAGAACTGTGATAGAGGTCTTAGTACTTGGATAGTCTTAGTATGTTATTTTACCCCAAAACAGGGTGTGAATCAATGTTATATATAAACTATTTGAGTGGAATAAGTCTCAACAAGAGACAGAACATTTTGGTTAAAACAGTTATGAATATTATTTTAGTTTAAACTATTTTCACTTTTCCACTACTAATTACATTGAAATACAAATCTGTTTTAATGTAACTCAGATATTTGAACTAGCAAATGTTTCTAATTTTTGTTAGATAGTAAGTTAGTTTCAAAGGAAAACTTAATATTCAGATTTAGTTAACTATGAAATAATCAATCTTTGTGATACTAATTTAGCACTTACAATATTTGTAAATTCACTATAGTATTAACTTTTTATTAAATTGGGGTATTTTATTATAAATCCTTTCAATCAAATTTTTTTCATAGGTACTAAATTAACCCCCACCCTCTTCAGTATCCTATGGGACAAAATTTGGTATCAGAGGTAGGTTGATAAAAGTTTTTGAACCACTCTGTTTTTCAACTGGGATTCTAGTTGTATCTTAAAGATCATAAATTTCTGGTATTTCTAAAATATTATCTCTTTAAATATATTTGATAATATCAATTTATGGATAACATATTAGAAGGTGGAACTACCAACATGCCACATTTCTTTACTGGTGTTAATTATTCCCAATGGAAAATAAAAATGAAAATTATTTTAGAAAGTATAGGATTTGACATTTGAACTTCTATAGAGTATGAGTATGGGATTCCAATGACTTATAGAACTACATGGGATGATACTAAAAACATTGATTACAAAAATAATTTTGAAGCAACGAATTCTCTTTACATCTCTATAGGAGATGAAGAGTTTAACAGAATTTTTTCTTGTAAAATAGCACACGAAACCTAGGATAATTTAGCTGTTTCTCATAATGGAACAAAAAATGTGATAGAAATGAGAATTAACACATAAACTATTAAATATTATAAATTTTAAATGAGTGCTAATGAACCTATTTTTGAAATGTGTCTCAGGTTCAATAAAATTGTTTACACTATGAGATATCTAGGAAATGATGTTCTAGTAAAGGAGAAAATCATGAGAATACTCAAATGTCTGCCAAAAAGATGGAGAGTCACATCAGTTTAAATAAGAGAATCGTCTGGTATAATTTCACTACCTTATAAGAATCTAATTGGTAAGTTTATGATGTATGGAGGAGAGATAAAGGGAAACAAAGAGGAAGATGATGATCCTAAGATGAAGTCATTGGAATTTAAGACTACTGCCTTAAAGAGCAAGGACAAAGAGAATGTTCAAATACCTATCGAAACCTCAAAAAGTGAAGGTTCATATTCTGATAGTGATGAAGAGATGGCTCAGATATCCATGAGATTCAAGAAATTCTATTGGATGAAGAACTTTTTCAAAAAATAAAATTATAAGGGTAAGTATGAACAACTATGTAATTGGAAGAATTACTGGAAGAAAGATGATAATGATGATGAGATAGTCTGTTATGAATGTAAAATAAAAGGAGATGTTATGGCTGACTTTCCAAAATTTATGTTTAAGAAGAAATATTATTACAATGACAACAAATATAAAAAATCTATGAAGGCAACATGGAGTGCTTCAGAAGAGAGCACAAGTGAGTTTAAGGCTTCTGATTCTGAAAATAATCATGCAAGCATGTCTTTCATGACTAAAACATATGAGGTAACTCTCTCCCCTCTGCTGAGACATTACTATTATGGGAATGAAAGTGATCCAAATAAATATGATAATATTTATAAATCTGAATTATTTTAATATTGTAATACATTTGAAGATACTTTTAATGAGTTGAAAGATAAGTAAAAATCATTAAAAAACAGTTTACCTTGACTAGTACTGTTAAATATGATCTTTGTATAAAAGAGGAATAGAATTCTCAGCTATTAAAGGAGAATACTAAATATAAATTATCCATTGAGAAATTTAGAATATACGTAGGGATGTATACAAATGAAAAGAATACTCTAACTCAAATGCTTGGAAAACAAGTTGCATCAATGTATACTACTGGTTTAGGATACCAACCCGAATAGAGACAGTTTGTTAAGAATAAATTTATTCCAAAAAATGGGCAGTTTGATGCCAGTTCCAGTTCTAGAAATTATGTATCTTCATCTAGATAGTCATATTCCGTTTGACCAAACAGATTACATTATTCAAAATCTTTTGAACCTGTTAATTATATGAATCATGTTAGACAAATATGGGTGCCTAAGGTTTTACATGCTCACTTGTTTGGACCCAAGAAAATCTGGGTACCAAAATCATTTTATGTTTAAACTTGTTTTGTAGGAGACCTTCTTGAAGAGTTATTGTAAGATGATATGGTACTTGGATAGTGTATTTTCACAACATATGACTGGATACTACTCATGTTTTAAGAGTTTAATCAAGGTTGATGGAGGGCATGTCACCTTTGGTGATAATTCAAAAGGAAAAATCATCGGATTAAGACAGATTGGTAATAATGATTTAATTTTAATCTCTAATGTATTATTTGTTGATGGAATAAAATATAACCTGTTAGGAATTTATTAGTTGTGTGATGATGGTTTCAGTGTTAAATTTGAAAATGATTCTTTTAATGTATTTGATTCCAAAAATATTTTTGTATTTACTGCATTAATAAATGAAAATGTATATGTTGTAGATTTAAAATATTTATCCAAACAATAAGTCAATTGTTTAAATTATATTTCATAATGAATCATGGATATGGCATAGAAGATTAGGACAATTCAATGTTCATTCACTTAGGAAATTGACTAAGAAAAATTTAGTTAGAGACCTACCCAAACTAAAATTCCCAACAGACAAAGTTTGTAATCCCTGTCAAAAGGGAAACAACATAAAGTTTCGTTCAAAATCTAGAAAGAAGTATCAACTTCTCAACCTCTAAAGTTGGTTGACATGGACATTCTTAGATCATCACGAATTTCTAGTTTGAGTGGGAAGAACTATGTCTATGTTCATGTAGATGACTTTTCTAGATATACCTGGGTATACTTTCTTGCTCACAAAAATTGAAGCTTGTTACTATTTCATTAAATACTCCACTTCTGTTGAAAACCTTAGTGGACTTAAGGTTAAGACCCTAAGAAGTGATCATGGCCATGAGTTTGAAAATCCTTATTTTGAATCCTATTGCTCATGTAATGGGTAGAATCACAATTTCTCTTCCCCTAGGACACCTCAACAGAATGGTGTAGTTGAAATAATAAATAGAACCCTTCAAGAAATTTTCAAGAAAAATTATTAATGAGTATGACTTACCTATTTACTTTTGGGAAGAAGCTGTAAATACAACTTGATATATTATAAATAGAGTCTTAATTAGAACCGTTCTTAAAAAGACCCCTTATGAACTATGGAATAATAGGAAGCCTATTGTATGTTTATTTAGAGTTTTTGGTTGCAATGTATTTATTCTCAATACTAAAGATAATCGCAACAAATTTTCTTCTAATAGCGATGAGGAAATATTTCTAGGATAATCAATAATCAGTAAATCTTATAGAGTCTTTAACAAAAGAACCAAATGCATGGAAGAATTAGTAATGTCAAATTTTATGAAACTTATCCTCATGAACCTAAGTCTTCTCTTGAAAATATTTAAGAATACCTTTCTATTATAGACCATAATGATAGAAGCAGTGAACATGATGTAAAAACAAGCAATTTTGGATGTTTTCTAAAACCCAATTATGTTGGAACCGAACCTACAGAAGAACATGAAATTTCTAGTCCTACAATCACTAGACCAATAAGTATTCTAAAGAACAATCTTTTAGATGATGTTATAGGTGATTTAGATAGAGGAACACAAACTAGAGCTTCTCTAAGAAATCAGGTTGAACATCAAGCCTTGCATTCACAGTTTGAACCTAAAAATATCAATGATGCTATCAATGATTAATTTTGGGTAATAGATATGCAAGAAGAATTAAATCAATTTGAATGAAACATTGTTTGGGAATTAGTTGAAAGACCTAAGGGAACCTTGACCATAGGCACTATATGGGATTTTATAAATAATGTTGATGAATCTGGAAATATCATTAAAAAATGAATTACTATTTGTACAAGGATATAGTCAAGAATAAGGAATAGGCTATGTGGAAACCTTTACACCTATATCTAGATAAGAAGTTATTGGGATTATACTTTCTTATGCTGCTCATCTGAATTTCAAGTTATATCCAATGGACGTTAAAAGTGATTTTCTAAATTGATTTACAATTTAAGAAGTTTTTTGTTGAACAACAACATGGATTTACTAACCCTAATTTTCCAAATGGAGTTTTTAATCTTACTAAAGAGTTATATGGTTTAAAATAAGCTCCACGAGCATGGTATGATAGACTTATTATTTTTTTTAATTTAAATAGTTTTTACTAAAGGGATTTCTCATCCAAATAATTTTATCAAAAGGATTTCCGAAGATGTTTTGATAATACATATCTATGTTGATGATATTATTTTCCAATATTCTAAAAATGTTTTGTGTATTGATTTTACAAAGAGTATGATAAATTAATTTGAAATGAGTTTAATGGGAGAACTCAAATATTTTATTGGATTTTAAGTTTTTTAAAATGAAAATGGTATTATTTTAAATCAAACTAAATATAGAAAGGAACTTTTAAAACGTTTTCGTTTGGATATTAATAAGAAAAGTGATACACCTTTGAGTACAACTTGTAAATTGGATGCAGATAAAACTAGGAAACCAATGGATCAAACCAATTATAGAGGTATGATTGGGAGTTTACTTTATCTCACTACTAGTCGACTGGATATTATGTTTACTGTGTGAATGTGTTCAAGATTTCAAACTAATCTAAAAGAGTCACACTTGATTGATGTTAAAAAGATTTTAAAATATCTCAATAATACTACTAATTTAGGATTATTTTATCAAAAAGCACAATCATTCGATTTAATAAGTTATTCAAATGCGGATAGTAATGGTTGCAAGTTAGATAGGAAGAGCACTTCTGGAACATGTCATATTCAAGGCATGTCCTTAGTATCTTGTTGTAGTAAAAAGAATAATTATGTTGCATTGTCTAGTGCTGATGAAGAATAAATTGCTTCTGGTAGTTGTTGTGCACAAATTGTATGGATGAAGCATACTTTATTGGAATATGGATATCAATTTAGGCATGTATCTATAAACTGTCATAATACTAGTGCAAAAAATATCTATAAGAATCCTATATCTCACTCTAGGACTAAACACATTGATGTAAGGAATCACTTTTTGGGGGATAATTATAAAAAGGGTGATATCACTCTTGAATTTATAGGAACTAAACATCAATTGGATGATATATTCACCAAGGCTTTATGTTAAAAATGATAAATTACATTAGACATGAGTTAGGAATGATAAACTTTCTATAATCCTCACCTTTAAGAACATCACCATTAGTGAAACCTCACCGTTAGAGAGACCTCACCATGAGAGACACCTCCCCATCATAGAGACCTCACTATTAGAGAGACCTCACCGTTAGAGAGACCTCACCATTAGAGAGGCCTCACCGTTAGAGAAACCTCACCTTTAGAGAAACCTCACAGTTAGGATTCTCACCGGTAGTTGTCCCAGATATGTCTTGCACTGTTTGGATTTCGTATTTTTATCTGAAACATATATTGTTTTTAATATACTTCTTTTTTTACATCTAGATTCCTAAATGATAAAAAATAAGTCTAAGTCGCATTTCAATCCACCGCTAACTCTATTCACTTCAAACCGTACTTCTCGAACCACCCAAATTTCTTGCAAACCCTAACTTCATTGATTCGGAAATGGAAAGTGTAAAAAGGTATGTAGTTAGAGATGAAGGTGATACGCCGAGTGCAAAGAGGCAGAAATTAGGATCTAGAGGCAGTAGAAGTGGAACATTTCATGAGAAGAGTGCAGTGAACCCACACATACTGAAAAAAATATCGTAATCAAGAAAAAACTATGTGTCGAATGGAACCTTCCTAGAAAATCATTGATTCTAAGGATATTAGAGGATGAAGGGTGGCTCAAATGTTTTGAAAATAAAATGGTTCTTATTATCTAAAAGTTGTGAAGGAATTCTATGAGTTTGTTCATTTTGAGAAAAATGAAGGTGAGAACATAATGGTATCAGTAGAGAATGGAAAGATAGAATATTTTTCTTTTGTTGAATGGGATGAGTGCTTGAATGTTCTGCAAGAGGATGTGTTTGGATATTCCTCATAGTAAGTACCTCCTTCTAGTGACATTACTGAGTATGAAACTGCTTTGTAGGAGCACACTGGAAATGGGACACCAAGAAAAGAAGTTTCTACAGAAATAGATATAGATAACTGGTTGCTGTTCAAATTTATCCATCCTGTGTTAAGTCCCAGAAAAGGTGATTTTTAAAACCATTGATTCCAAGATATATTATTTTTGTATATGCTAACGAATAATGTTAAAGTGAATCTATATAGGCTTCTTATGATTCAATTCAAAGATATGACTAGGTCAATGTCAACATCAAATGCTCTATTCTATGAAAAGATGATTTCATTGATGATCAAGGTAAAAGGTGTGGCAGAGTCTTAGGATAAGATAGTGTTTCTAAGAGACAAATTTTGTATCACAAAAATAGTTTGTATGTACATAAAGATTGGCTGGAACACAGGGAAAAGGGAATGTGTAAATGATGATGAGAGTTTTTATGATAAATTTAACCTTGTTGAGCATACCAATCGGCCAAGAGATAGGATAGATCTAGGTCTAGGACCTGGTTAGGAGAAATCTCAATAAAGTGATGATGATTCTGAGGAGGATGCCTCTATAGTAGATAGAGGGGATCCTAATTTGCCTCCAAGACCAACTACAGAAAATGTATTATATGAAAAGAAAAGTCTTCCTTTGACCCTACCAAGAAGGGAAGCAGTTTTGGGAGAGATTGATGAAGAAACCTATGTGGATGAGGATGACCTACCTAGATCAAATCATGAGGAGGCTACTCAAGATTCCAATAGTAGTGATGGTGAAGAGGAAAACATATCGGAAAATAGAGAACATGTTTTCATTCTCTCTGATGGAAGTACCTATTTCAGTCTAAGTCTTCTAATTGAGTGCTCTTTTATGCCTTTTGAGGAGGTTTTTGAAGTGGGAAGACTATTACCTATTACATAGATTCCCCAGTTTGTTCCACCTTTTTTGGATATAAATATGGTTGTAGATGACTCCTCTGAATAGGATATGGATACCGTTGGTGCAGAGGAGGAGGATGTACTGCTTGAGGGGGAGAAATATGCTAAATATGGGTATATCTAAGTTTTTCATGAGATATAGGATTGGTCAGAGGATCTAGGATTTGTGGTGATTTGAATATATTATTTAGGATCTCATGAAGACCAACCCAAAGTAAAAAATATTTATCTTCATTTGAGGTTTTTTCTGAAAGAGACTCAGTTTGTTTGCCTAAAAATCTTGTAACTAAGGCTGATATTGATTCTTTAAAGGCTCAATTAAAAGAGACTTTGAATGAATCTATATTAGAATTGAAAATTTACTTTGTCAAAGTGCTAAGAAAAATGGAAAAATCTGTGGAATTCTCTCTTGAAAGTTCTATGTCATGTGTTGTAAAAAATAAGATGAATGAAGTAAAAGTGTGTCAAAATCAGATTAATATTTCGATAGAGGTTGTTTATTCTTTGAGGAAATATTTTGCTTCATTTAATATATTTTTTATTTCCCAAGCTCAAGTTTATGCTGAAATTAATTACATCAAAAGCGTGGTGAAATAGATTGTGGATGTTTTTGGAGAGTTTTAAGAATACCTTAAAAGAGCATGTCAACACTCAAGATATGGTTGTGAAGAAACTGATATGTAATTTGACCCAATATTTCAATGAAACTGTAGATTTTACTATAAAACCTCTAGGTACCTCCAGAGATTTAGTTGATGGTGAACAATTTATATCTGTAATGGATGAAGAACTTGGTCATGTTAGTGCTAAGGGATAATCTGATTTTCATGTGATATCTACCATAGGGGATATCTGAAAGATCGTTATGGATTATATGAGAGATTATACTACTTCCCAGAAGGAAATAAAAGACAACATTGATCTTTATTTTCATAGGGTGTATAAAAATAATCCTCTAAACAATCATTTCATGCATATATTAGAAAACCAGAAACTACCTCTAGTCACTCAAGACTTTAGAGATCAAGTCATTATTCTTAGGGAATTGACTCCTGCTTTGGAAATGTTTATAGAGAACAAGGATGATTTTATCTCTATTATGGAGAGAGGAGGAGGAATCATCATGGATTTTAGGAACCTTTTACTAACCATTCTGCATGTGGACAGTACCCCTATTATTGTACCTCCTTCCCTGCCTGCCTCTGGTCAGTTTGTTTACCCACCTCAGTTGACTCCAGTTCAAGATATTAGAAGTCCGACTCATAAGAAAACACAAAGGAGAACCCATTACAGGCCCGATAGTATTTTAGTATCTCGACCACCTTTAATCATTACTAGTGTTCCCAAGCCATCACCTACGCCTATCGGGCCATAATACACTTCTGATCCCAAGGGAAAATCCGAATTACATATTGTATAGGTGGATTGATTAGTGGCTAGTACATTTGATAGGGATCAGTTGTATTCATCATTATATCATTTCTGTATGTCTATGTATTTTGGCAAGAAGTCATGTCTACATGATCTCATTCTATTTTAATTTCTCTTATTTATGATCCTTCTTTTTGCTAATCAAAAAGGGGGATAAATAATGATAGGGATAAAATGGATAAGTGTGGGGGGCATAAAATGGATAAGGATAAGGATAATGAGTATCAGATACATAATGATTCTAGTAAATACATTTTTGTTTTATAATAATACCACTGATACATTTGAATTTATACTATATTATCTAATACATTTGAAATATTTCATTTATGGCTACAATGTATGATATTTTGACAACATTTGAAAATAGCATTGAACACAATGAGAAGATAAAACAAATGTATTTTATACAAATAAATTAATGATTATCTTGGATTATAATGCCATAATTTGTGATTGTCAAAACATGGGAGACTGTTGGACTCTCATGTTTTGATAATCTCAATTATGTTTAGATATACTTTGATAATCCCAAATAATTCCTATCTATATATTCATTATACTTTTAAATTATGACATCATTATATTGAGTTGATATGAATATCCAAATGATCATATAATTAGAATATGTTACTCAATTTTTATTTATTTTTATAAATTTTTAAAAATGACTAATACTGACACTAACTCAATCTGTAAATGATATGCATAGAATAAATACTAAATAAGAATTTGAGTTTTGTTTGAGTCACTGATACAGAAAGAGTGACCATAAACAAAGGTCACTGACGGACCAAGCCTTCTATTATAAAAAAGGTCACCGATACATAGTCTATTGATACAGACAGACAACTACCGATACAAAGTTACCGGTACACAAGAAACTACCGATAGAAGGAGAGATACCAATAGAGGAAGTTACTAGTATGTGGAGCTACTGATAGAAGGAGCTACTGAAACAAGCGAGATACCAATAAAAGGAATTACCAATACAAAGAGTCACTAATATATAAAGATACTGTTACAGAGAGTGATAGGTACCGATACAGGACCTACCGATACAAGTTCACCATTACAAGTTCATTGATACAAAGAGCTATAGATGGAAACCAGTCACTATTTATCTAAAATCCATTTCTATTTGTTTATTAACAATTTCCACACTTGGTTCTTTTAATGATTTTTTTTAATTAATGATGTTTTTTGAATGTTAGGGATTTGAAATGCATACATTCAGAAGTAATCGTGACTTATGTCGGACCGCATGAGCAATAAAAGAGATATAGATGCAAGAAGAGAAGAAAGTGGTATAAAAAAGGAATTGATAAATGGGAGATTAAAAGAATAACTTTACTGGGAGTTGAAGGACATTTTTATAATACAAAGTCTACTACAATCTCAATAAAAACACCATCAAGTGGAAGTCTAGAAATAGAACCATGATTCTATGTTTTCGAGACAAATTCCAGAGAAGGAATCAAAACAACATCTTCTCAATAAAAAAATAGCCTAGAGCTGCATTTCCATCACATGGAGCTTTCTAAGCTCATTTAAATCTTATTAGATCTATTGTGATTTGTTTATTTACATTTTTAGTATTGTGTGTGATTATTTTTTTCATAAAAACACACTGTATCCTAAGCATAACTAGAGGATATCTAAAATCCCCAATCAAACTTTCTAAACCATCATGTATCCCACTATGAATTATGGTAATGGTCAAGTGGGACCTGGATATCTTGTGAGCTATTGTTATAGTTTTTCCCATGTAGAACTATGGTAGATGTCTTAGTACCTGGACAGTCTCACTACTATTGTTTACCCCGATCCAGGGTGTGGATAAAAGTTTTATATAAACTATTTGAGAGGTCTAAGTCTTTTCTTGAGACTGAACCTCTTAGTTAAAACAAATTTCCTTTAGATATGACAATCAATGATTGATATGTAGGAAATTTAGAGAATGTTTTATTTGTATTCGAGGTTCTTCATCGATAGAGAATCATCTGTATTTTTTAGAGATTCTTAGTCAATGGTATTATTTGATATGTAAAAGTCTCTTGGTCATTATGATGACCATAATGGTTTTAAAGGCACTAAGTGGGGCACATGATGTTTATTTTTATTCATAAGAACATTGATTATTTCAGAGTTGGGATCGTACCCGTAGATGGGCCACCTACGTATCCTTTTTTTAGTAAAAGGAGTCAGAACCCACGTAGTTCGAGTTATGTAATATGATGTTTATGATTGATGGCTCAAAGAAAGATGTCATAATTACTTTTACGCTCTAAGCTCATGTGTGTCATTCTCGGTGTGAGAAACAAGAGGTATTCGTAAAACCAAACAATTGTTCCATGAAAGATGAAATCATAATAAACGATGTGGGGCTTATGTATGGATTAATGCCCAAATAGATGAAGATTAAGATTTACTTCAGGGAAGAAATCCATGAACACGGTCCGTAAAGATATATGTACTTTATGGAGATTTGGATACTCTAACGTGGGGATTACTCCTGAAAAGGAGGCCCAAATTATGAGGAGACTTATGATTGGGTTTTACTCCTGAGAAGGAAGCCCAGATCAAAAGTAAATTAGGACTAGTTAAGAGAAAATTAAGGGACTTGGGGGTTACTCCTAAATAGGATGCCAATATTTGAGACTTGGGCTTATTCCTAAAAAGGAGGCCCAGGTTAATGAGGAATTGTGTCTTACTCCTAAAGAGGATGCCCATACTTTGAGAATTATGACTGGGGATTACTCCTGAAAAGGAGGCCCATGTTTGAGAGTTATAGTTGGGGCTTACTCCAAAAGAGGGTTCCTAGATTTGGGAATTTTAAGATTGGGGCTTACTCTTGAAAAGGATGCCCAGATTTGGGGACATGGGGCTTACTCCTAAGGAGGATGCCCATAATTAATGGGAATTATGACTAGGACATACTCCTGAAAAGGAAGCCCATTTTAAGGGGTTCTCTCATCTTCAAAGGACGAGGTTGAATGAATGAAATCTCAATATTTTGTGAAAAAAAGATTTGAAAATCACTAGGTTTTGAGAAATGTTTCATGGAGTTCCTTTCAGATAAGGAAGCCTAATAAAAAAATAATGCCATAAATGGATTTGAAGAGTGTCTTAAATATAGAATCTTTAATAGGAGAGGTGGAACGACATAAGAGGGGTTAAATGGGCAAGAAAGGCACCCCAAAAGGCAGGGCGCGCAAGTCCTGGCAGGCACGCAAGTACTACGTGGGCACGTAAGTCCTGGTCGTGTAGGTATACCTGCGCGACACATGGGTACTTGCGCGTTTGTAAACCATCATGTCAATACTTCGGAGATCCTTGAACAATGCCTTTAGAATTATCCTGAGGTACTTCTAGAAGTGAGGCACGCAAGTTTTGGTGAGGAAGTAGGGCGACAAACAAGTATGTTTATTTCCCTTAAGGGTAAGACACCTTAGGAGCACAAGTGTTAGTGAATTCTAACACTAATACCTTACTCCTCTTGTTTAGATCTTCCATTCTAGGTAAAGAATTACCTTACAAGTGTTCGGAATACCTGAACAAGATACATGGGAGTTTAGAGATTTAAATCTGAATTCTGGAAAAATTCCTCCCCAAATGGGGGGCCCATAGGGTCTATTTATAGGCTGGATAAGACCCTGAGCGGTTATCATTTAGGGCGCGCAAGTCACCTGTGCAACCATCTTCAGTGCGCAAGTGTACCTGTGCGACCATTGAGGCGCACATGTATACATGTGCGACCATTGTAGAACTTGTGTGACCTTTGCGCAATGTTCTTCTTCTTCCTTCCTTTTTCAATTTTTGATATTTGTTCAAATGATGAATCTTCTTTGTTCAAGGTATTTCCATTTTCATTCATTTATACTCTGTGATGGAAAGGAGCATAAAAAAAGTCCCCCCTCAGAGTTGGATCCGGAGAGAAAAGAGGATTTGACTCTGAGGTGAGAAGAAATAAGAAATCTGGCAGTTTAATGTCATGCATGTCAGACTAAAAAGGATAATGTTTAAGGTCAAAATATATTTGACCGAAATGGATTAAAATTGACTCAATTCCTTGACAATTTATCTGAAAACAAATTACCACACTCAAGTATGAGGGAAAATATGTAAACTATAACTTAAGAATATTTGAATCTGAGGAATGATATGAAAAAGAGCTAAAATCCATTAAAAGAAGTAGTTCCCAAGAATGAAGTTACCATTATTTAACAAACCCATTAGGGGGTGAATTATGCAGGGCCACCTAAGGGAATTGGTTGTATAGTCAAATAAATAACATCTTTTGGCTGACAGGTCCGTTATGTAGACTACTTATGCAAAGCCACCTAAGGGCACGTGTTGCATAGTCAGGAAAAATAACTCTCAGAAATTTACATTCCTAGTGCTAAAATCCAGTGAATGTTTATGGAGATTCAAATTTTCCAAAGTATAGAGTTTGCTATATGGAAAGAGGTACTTGAATATGGAAAAATGTTTCCAAATAATATTATCAAAGAACTGGATGGATATCACTCCTATGAAGGTCTGACCCAAATGTAGGGAAGGAGAATATAAACCATGGACTTGAATACTTTCAGATAATGAAAAAGGATACGGGACAAATATGTTAAGTATGTCTTATTTTTCAGATCCCTACATACTGTCATTTAAGACCAAAAAGGAAAAAAGAGGCTTTATTCTCAATAATGAAGTTACCAGTATCTGACAAACCCGTTAGGGGGTTGAATTATGCAGGGCCACCTAAGGACATTGGCTGCATAGTCAAATTATAGCATCTTTTGGGTGAAATTTTTTTTCTGGAGACTATTTATGCAAGGCCGCCTAAGGGAACATACTACATATTCAGGCAAAATAACTCTCAAGAGTTTGACATTTGGTGACTAGAAGTCAACAAACGGTTATGAAGATCGGAAAATATTTAAGGTCAGGATTATGACACATAAAGATGGGTATTGTCCAATGTATAGAGTGATACACAGATAAATGCTAACCATAATCATGTTGTGACTGGGTCCTGAATGGAAATGTTGGACTTCACTACATATCCCTTAAGGATGGGAATAATGTCATATGTAGTTCTTGAACTACAGTTGACCGTCATGTGGGACAAAATGATTGGAGATCTTATTTTAGGGTCATAGAGCTTGGACCATTATAAGAAATACACAGTGTGTGTTTTCATGGGGAATTTTCAGTCAAGGGACTGAAAGTGGAATTTGGGGTTAGGCCCAAAAGACATGGGGCTGGATTTGAGGGACAGTCGAACGTTCTTACGTATCCCATAGGGATGGGAAGCAAGCCCATGAAGTTCTAGAAATACCCTCTTTACAGATTTGGTTCGTACATGTGAAGGGTGAAAGGGGACTTTAGTGCAATGATGGTTTAACCCATGATAAAAGGTTCGGGCATTTCCATGTATGCACATAGTATTTGGAATAAAACATGATTGAAAATAAATGTAAATAATGATTCCCTCTCATGTGAGGGTGTCAAAGAATATTGTAGTTTATTGTCATATTATAAAAAAAGTGTTGTATAGTTTAATGTCGTATAGCAAGGACGAATGTGAACCAATGCAAAGATATTTATTCTATAGGTGGTTTCACGAATCAACATCGTATGAGATGGAGGTGAACCGATGTGAAGATATTAGATTTGGGCTTGAACCTTGGGAGGATGCCTACGTACCCAGCCTAGAAGGCAAGGATCAAAGTCCGCGTAGTTCAATTAAAGAATGAATTAGTGATCAAGTTATTCTTGGGGACAACGACCTAAAATCTGGTGTGGGGACTTACACATGGTTAGTAGCCCATAGAGAGTGTTATGGTTGAAGTTTTCTCTGAGCTCACATGATTCATACTCAGTGTGAGAAACAAGAGGTAGCAACAACCCTAACGATAAACAGTTTAATGTCATGTAGGACATATACAGGGACTATGCAGTTTAAAGTTTGGCAGTTAGGTCTATTGGTGCTGCACAGTTTAGTGTCATGAAGCAGGAACAAAGCACAGTTTAATGTCATGTAGGACGTATTAGGACTTTCTATACAGTTTAGCGTCATGTAGTTAGGATGATGGGGATAGTAGAGTTTAATGTCATGTTGGACAAAAGGGGAACTGTGCAGTTTAATGTCATGCAGTGAGGACAAAAGAGTACACCATTAAACGTCATGTTGGATGTATTAGGGACTTTTTTACAGTTTTAACATCATGTTGGACGAAAAAGGGACTATACAGTTTAATGTCATGTTGGAATAAAGTGAGAATAGTTTATGGTCATATGCATGGACCATGGATGGTGATGTAGTGTAACATCTTGCTAGATGTAATGAGCAATTTTAATGTCATGCAGGACAATGGTGTAGTTTAAGGTCATACCGGACGAAGGTGCAGTTTAAGGTCATACAGGACCGTGGTGCAGTTTAAGGTCATACCAGACCTTGGTGCAGTTTAAGGTCATAACGGACCAAGGTGGAGTTTAAGGTCATGCAGGACCATGGTGCAGTTTAAGGTCATACCGGGCCAGGGTGTAGTTTAAGGTCATATAGGACCGTGGTGCAGTTCAAGGTTATACCGGACCATGGTGCAGTTTAAGGTTATACTGGACCAAGGTCCATTTTATGGTCATACAGGACCGTGGTGCAGTTTAAGGTCATACAGGACCGTAGTGATATATTTTGTGTTTATACAAAATACATATTCAAAAATCTATCATTGGTTGGTGTAGTGATGATTTCTCAATCCATCGAGATTAATGAATAAGCTCCATTGGAGTAGACCCTATGTATCGAGTAAGGTGCTTCCCATTTTGACTCATGCATGGGAGGTTTCTTTCCTGGTATAATTGGAGTTTTGAGAACTAATACCAATTCTCCCTGAGTGAATGAACGAAGACAAACATTTTTTTTTGAAATCCCGTGCTATTCGATTCTGATAGACTTCCAAGTGGTGAAAAGTGCACAATCTTTTCTCATCTAACCGTTCCAATTCATTCAATCCCTTTTGAGATTGTTCATCTGTAGATGACTGATCACAAATGGATACTATGAGCGAGGGTAGTTGAACTTCAATGGGAAATAATGCTTCCATTCCATATACCAATGAATATGGAGTTGACCACATTGCAGTGCGGGTGGTAGTCTGATAAGCCCATAAAGCATGAAAGATTTTATCAGGCCATGACTTCTTATCTTTATCCACCATCTTTTGCAGTATATTTAACAGAGTCTTATTGAAGGCTTCTATATGGCCATTTTCCGTTTCATGATATAGAGATGAATGGTTAGATTTAATGTTGGATTCTGGATACAATTTCTTCACCTCGCATGAATAGAAGTTAGTGCCATTGTCTGTCAATATGGTATGAGGGACACCAAATCCGGTAATGATGTTAGACATGATGAAGCTAACAATGCATTTAGAACTGAATTCCTTGAGAGGTATTGCCTCTGCACATTTGGAAATGAAATCATTAGCAGTAAGAATATACTTAAACTGCTTGGCCGTAGCTAAAGGGTAAGGCCCCACCACATCCATAACTCATGTGGAAAATGGCCATGAGTATTTAGCTGTATGAAGCAACTATAGAGGTTGATGAATGAAGTTGGCATGTACTTGGCATGAATGATACCTCTTTGTGAAATCAACACAATCTTGAATCATTGAAGACCAAAATTATCCAATCCTTTGAATCTGATAAGACAATCTATGTCTAGAATGGTGGGCACCATATATTACTACATGCACTTCTTTCATGACAGCTATTGTCTCTTCACCATCAATGCATCTGAAGAGAACTCCATCAAAACCCCTTTTGGGGAGAATTTTCTCTAGGTGATCTAGGCTATCATAAAGAGTAAAATTTACCACACGTAACTGGATTTGTTCTTTCTTGGCTCTATCAGGTGGAAGTGTTCCATTTTGATGGTATTCCCTAATAGGTGACATCCATCCTGTAGTATGAACATACGGTTCAAAAATAGGACTAATTTCATTAATTTCCTCTATTCTGATTCAAACATAAGGTGAAATTGCCGACGGTGGGCAATGCTGATGGTTGTCTCGTCCCGATTTGGATCATCCAGAGCTGTGGCTATATTAGCTAGTGCATCAGCATGAGCATTTTGTGATCACGGGACATAATAAAATGTTAGTTCCGAATGGAATTCCACAATTAACTCTCAGACATAATCATATAAATGGATTAGTTTTTCTTTTCTGATGGCATAATCCCCATTGACTTGTTTGATTATCAGGTCTGAATCACCTTTCACCCTTAAGTGATTCACTTGTGCTTGAAGAACCAATTCCAATCCTGCAATTAGAGCTTGGTATTCTTCTTCATTATTGGTACCACCTTCCAATAATAATAAAGAATAAGGTAACACTTCCTTTTTTGGAGAAATGATCACAATTCCTAATCCAACTTTGTTGAATTTAGGATTTTCCATTTTCCTCCCTGTTGGACTTCTGGAAGCACCATCAAAGTACATTTCCCATGTATGAGGATTATCCTGAATAGAGAAGACTTACTCATCAAAGAGTTCAATATCTGAAGATGTGTCTTCCACTGAAGGGTGTTCATCCCGGAAATCAGCCAGAGCTTGGCCCTTTGTTGCCTTTTGAGACACATACTGAATGTCAAATTGCTGCAAAATAATTTCCCACCTTTCCAGACGTCCTTCAAGAATTGGATGACTAAGGATGAATTTGAGCAGGTTATTGAGAGATACCAATTGGACCTCATGATTTTGTAGGTAGTGTCTCAACTTCTGGATTGCAAAGATTATTGCCAAGCAGCACTTCTAAATACATGAATACCGGGTTTCTACTTCCATCATTGTCTGACTGAGGTAGTAGAGGCTGTTTTCATTCCCAGCATCATTATTATGAGAAAGAAAGGCACCCAATGATCACTCCAAGGCTGTCACGTAAAGGATAAGTGGCCTTCCTTCAACAGGTGGCATGAGTACCATTGGACTCAAGAGGTATTTCTTGTGAATATCGAATAATTCTTGACAATCTTCCGTCCACCGGTAAGTGACTCCCTTATTCATCAATTTATTGAAGGGTAAACTTTTGCCTACCAAATTGGTGATGAAATGCTAAATATAGGCTATGTTTCCTTGAAGTCCTCTCAATTATTTCAAATTTAGAGGAGGTGACATACCAAGGATTGACTTGGTCTTCTCAGGTCGACTTCAATACCATGATGGCATACAAGAAAGATGATAAATTTTCCTAAGGTTACCCCAAAATCACATTTTAAGGGGTTCATCTTCAAATTATGTTGTCGAAGCTTGCAGAATCTGACTTCCAAATCAGCTATGTGATTAGAATGTTTTTTGGATTTGACCACCAAATTGGGCACATAGCATTCAAAAAACTTCCCTAAACAGTGTTTAAAGATACGATGCATGGCACACTGATATGTTTCACCTGCATTCATTAAGACAAAGGGCATTAACTTGTAGAAAAACACACCCTGAGGGGACCTAAAGGCTATGGATTCCTCATCTTCTAGGGCCATTCAGATTTGATTATATCCGGAATATCCATCCTTGAAGGAAAGTTCTTCATAGCCGGCTGTTGTATCAATTAATAGTTCTGTAATCTGAACTGGAAAATCATCTTTGGGACAATGCTGATTAAGATCTCTAAAATCAATTCAAACTCTAATTTTTCCATTCTTCTTTTTCACAGGGAAAAAATTATCCAACCATTTAGTATATTGAACTTCTCTAACGAAGTTTGCTTCGATGAGCTTATCCACTTCAGCTTCAATTTTGGAAGCACAAGCTGAGTGTGTTCTTCTCGCGGCTTGCTTAAATCCTCAATGTTCTTCTGGTAAACCCAAATAATGAGTAGCAACATCAGGATCAAGCCCGGGAATTTCTGTATAGTCCCAAGAAAATATATCTCTATTTCACATTAGAATGGAAATATATATATCTTTCTCTTCAAGAGTCATGCCGCACAGATTAAAGTGGGGCGTGGATCTTCTTTTATACCCATATTTATTTCTCTGAGTTCATCCACAGTTATAGAGATACCCTCTTCAAATGCTGGAGGAGCATCTATGAGATTTTCCTCTTCTTCATTATCATGTGTTATTTCTTCCGTTTCTACTTGCATAGTAGATAATAAAGCATAATTTTCATGATCAGAAGAGATGTCAAAATTTTCACATCATGAAGAAGAAGCTTCCATTTCTAGCCCGATTGATGATGAATGGTCTTCTTTGGGTAATAAAGAGGAGATGATGGATTGAGAATCGACATCATTGTTCACCTTCGATGTTAATATAACATCTTCTCGCCTAATTGGTTAAGTATAGACTTGTTGGATTTCATCATATGAAATGATGACGTCACCATTTCTGCTTTCATCACTTCTTGGGGGGTTACCAATTTCATCCTTATTGTCTGGATCGATTGCAGTAATTGACATTATGGATCTTTTCATAAGAGTATTTTGATTTGGGTCTATCTTGTCAATTTGACTGCTTGGAAACACATAATCTGTACTCACATGTGTAAATGGATTTACTGGAATCTTCTCTAAACCATATGGAGCATTAACTTTGTTAATCTCCTTTGTTGTGGATTTCTCCCTTCCATTCATGTGATTGAATTACACCTGAATGTGTTGAGTCCCACATGTCTTGAACGGGGCCTTATCCCCATACAGTGTCCCAACTTGACCATCGAAACTATATTTGAGACATTGATGGTATGATGAAGGGATAGCCGCATGTTGATGTAGCCAGGGTCTTCCAAGCAAGATGTTGAAAGCTGAGTCTTGATCAAAAACCATGAAATATGAATTGGATACAATATCTCCAAACTGAGTTCTGAGTGTAACTTCACCCAGTGGTTCTTGTTCATTTTTATCGTATCCTTGTAACATCATGGTAGAAGGAGATAAATCAGATTCGGTGAGGCCCAATCGATGAAGTGTACGGATGGGAATGAGGTTGACTCTTGAACCATTGTCAATAACTGTTCTTTGGACGTCTATGACATTGACCTTTCCAGATAAGTAAAATGGTATAATATGTCAATGTACGACATCATCTTCATCTTCATCAGTGAAATATATCACTACATGTCATTCCGTATGATTATTCTCTATGGGATAGACTTTAGCTGCATCAATTTTAGTTACAAATTCATGAGGACATGACAAAGCCTTGATGGTTGCCTCCCGAAGTTCCTTTGATAGATTCAAAGCATCTAAAATTGATAACATGGCTGGTACATGGGACAGGTGTTTCAATACATCATAATTTTGATCCAGAGGTCTGTGTTTCCCAAATCGGAACATGTGGTTTAGCAGGTGCCTTGGAAGTAGATGCTTTGGAAGTTGATGCATCTTGTATCGGGATATGAGTTGGAAATATTCCTAGTTTTGGAAGATTATACCGATTAGATCCATTTAATTACTAAGAGGAAGAATATGGAAACTTAAACTAGTCTTCCAGAATAACTATGCCATGATTGAATTTTCTATTGGTGGAAGAACTTTCTTGTTCTTGTTCATCTTGCTGAAGGGCTCTGCCACGCGTTTCTACTATGTACACAGTTCTATCTGGGGTAAAATTGGAATAGCGGATTCGGAAATATCCACATCTTACCCTGTATCCTTAGCCTCTGGGACTTCCTCTGATTCCTCTATTTGATATAGGGATTTCGGGCTCATTATATTCGAAACTGCTACTGCCATACTGATATATTAATTGAATAATATGAACAGAACTGAAAATCAATTCTTCATCCATTGAAGACTCTTCCTGAATAGCAAATTTAGGTTGTGTCATTTGATGGGGCGGTGCCCGTTTATTTGAAGTAGATGGCATGAAGTCTTCCAAGGTCAATGAAAACTTAGGCTTTGACACATACATCTTCTTCTGATTCGTTTTCATTATTTGAATCATGTCGTTTCTTTGAGGATTTTCCCTCTAATAAAGAGGGTTTGCTGCGGCATTCATAGCAGAAGGTACAATTGGTTTCTTCAATTGCATTATCAAAATAGCATAAGTTTGGTTGACCACCTTTCTGACCATCCAATAATCATATTTTTGTGCATTTTTTCTTTTGACTTATTTCCACTTTCCTTCCTCCTCTGGAACTGTAGCAGTTACACATGCTACCTGAGCTGAAGAACCTTCTAGTTTGACTTGTCCTGAGTTGACCATCTTTTGTAGGAGGTCTTTAAAGACAAAACACTCCTGGATGGGATGTCCCAACATTTGATGGAGTGGGAAATAATTTGTATGGTCTTCATATCCTTCCTTGTTTTGACTTTTGAGCCTTGGAAACTGAACCAAATTATTTTCCAGAGCCGAAATGAAGTAGCCAGGAAATTGTTCATTTCAGAAACAGTATGTTTTGCTCTTCAGATCCTCAAATTGTTTTTGTCTTTGATCTATTTTATTGTCGTGACGAAACGACCTTTGTTTTTGGCGCTCAAGAGGTGGAGCGCTTAGAGAAGATGATGGTTTTGAAGTAGAAGCAGGTACATGTGCTTGTTTAAGAATAACTACAGCAGTCACTGCTTTACCCATTCTCCTTCCTAGATCTGATGGAATTAAATGAGATTTAGCCTTAGTCTATATAAGAGAATCTTCAATTTGTTGAGCGATTGAAGTAAGGTCTCAAAACCCTCCTGTGTATTTCACAGGGATAAACGACGTGCGTAATTCTTCACACATAATTTCCACACAGATTGGCAACAGTTCCTCTGGAGAGAGTGATAGGCTCATGGAATATGTTAACCCCTTCCAGTGAGAAATGAAATCAGAGACTCTTTCATTCTCCATTTGCTTACAGTTTGTATGATCGAAAACTGTTGTCGTTGGAAAAGTTGAGCTGAATTGAAGAAGAAATCGTTGACAGAGATCTTCCCATCCGGTAATTGACCGGGATTTCAAGGTTGTATAGCAGAAAAAAAATGGTCCTCGCAAGGTTCACACGAAGCATATGAGTTTCACTGCTTCTTGCTACACCGATGTTCCCATCATAGGATCGCAACAAGACACGTAATGCGTCAAATACTATTTAGGATCACATGATCCATTGAAAATAGGGAATACAGAGTTCTTAAAATTTGATGGGCGAGAGATTGAATCTACCCATTCAGGGTAAGATTTATTTTTCAGTTGAACCTGCACAGGCTTTCCTTCCATAGCTTCCAACCAAGATGTTAATGACTCAATAGTAGTTATTAACTTTTGAGAAACATATGGTTGAGCATGAATCTAAATAGGTGCACTGACTTGAGCTTGGACAGGTATGGTAGCTAGTACTGCAACTGATGGCAGCACTGCCAATTGTGGTTTCACTTGACCCGTAGGATTAGAGTTGTGAGGGTGTACTGATAAAGGAGGATATTCTTGATCCATCTCAGTAGCTGCAACAAAATCCCTTGACTGACTGACTCCAGCACTATTAGGAGGAAGACTACCCTGAAGTAGTTCCGGGTTAATCCTCCTCAATTCCTTCATTTCATCCTCCTGTTGCGCAAATCTATTCTCTAATGAGAGCGATTGGCCCTCTCCAGAGGGAGTATATGTAACCTAATTCTTCTCCTTTCCCTTGTTTAATCCCTTTCAGAGAGGCGGAAGTGGGTTATTTGAAGTAACACCCAGATTTTGGGTAAGCCTTTGATTTCGTGTACGCACACCTTCTTCATTTGTGTCTGTGGGTTCAACTTCCTGAACAGGAACCTATTCATCTAATCCCTCTGAGTGAGCCTCATCTGATGGATCAAAAACAATGACATTGATGAAATTGATTGATTCATAATTCATCAAATCCCTTCTATTATCATTTCTGTGATATTGTCTCCTTCCATGTCTTTGATGATACATTGCCTTTTGTTGATTTGATCTCTCAGGAACTTTTGACGAACCTTAATTTGGAGAGAATATTCTGATAATTTGGCTCTTCGTTCATCTTGTGGATTCTTCCCCAATCGAGAAATGACGGACTTTCTCTGAGGTGGGGGTTGATGATTTGAAAAAGTCCTTAGTCCGGTGGATTGAGGCTGTTCTTGCTGTCTTTTCTCAACTCCCCGAATCCTATTTGTTGATTCTGAGGGTTGGTTTAAAAGATTCCACAGTCTGGTGATATGGGGTGGCTCTTGGCATGATATGTATGAGACTTTCTTAAAATATCTCCTGATCTTGCGGACCTTGGTCCAGAAATTAGCTGGATGAATCAATCAACATCCACTTTTATCAACCGGTTCGAAAGACCATTAGATGATTTCTGACACTTCTGTCACCTGGTGATGTGCTTGCTCCAAACAAGAGGCCCATTCAATATTCTTGTTTTCTTTATGCAGGATTAATTCAACAACTTTTTCTCTGTATTCTTGATTTTGAGAGGAACTAGTTGAATGCTACTCTTGGGAATGCTTTTTATTTCAAACAAAGCCAGGTATCCGTGGTCGGCCATGGGCAATAATAATGCATGAGACCATTTTCGGTGGGCTTTGCTGACTGGAGAGCCCTGTGAAATGCAGTGCTCCCTGAATACCACATCTTCTGACAGGAATACCAGATGGGGCATTGGAAATTAACTGGAACAACTTTTTTAGTGCGCCATAGCATGAATGCTGAAGGGCTCTGGCTGCTTTTCAGCCTTCGGATATCGAGACACAGATATAGTTTCCAAGTCAATTTGGCATTGTAACCCTTATATTATCATAACATGATTTTCATATTTATCATAAGATAATACTTTATTTTTCAACTTACAAATACTTTTCCATATGTTGAGATGAATATCATGAATTACATCTTCCTTCAACACTTCTGGAATGTCATACTTAGAATCAGCCAGAGGCCAAAACATGACTCATACTTCACCTTTTCCCAGTTATTTTCTCATGTTCAACATTTACTCATAATCATTTGATGATGATTCTTCTACCTATATTGACCAGATCTGGCGATTCCTTGTTGCTTCATTGGATTCAACAGGATTGAAAGAGAAATCACTGATTAAACATGAAGATGCATGACTTAGGGGTGGTTTGGAGAATGACCTACACCCTGGGCTATCTTCCGATTGAGAAAGTATTTTTCCTGCCAGCTATGAAACATCATAAATGACTGGTTTCGCATTTTCATGTGCCTCAAGATAAGAGGGCTTTCTCGGCACTACATTGTCTACTGGAGCATTTTCCGGGCAATGTGCATCATGACTGCGGAGAGGACTTTTGCACCGAAATTCATCATTATGGGGAGGACCACCATGGTGGGTTACAGAAAAAGGTGATATCTCTTGCTCCTTGGGCTTCTGGCCACACAGAGAGTTCCTGTGGCTCGTATATGAAGATGAAACATCAAGATCGACTGAATTTTCATGAAGCAAGCCTTCATGATGATATTTCTGTTGAAGACCTTCAGAATTAATGTTCCCACTATTTGGAAATGAGGGAGTAGAATCTTGAATTCCAACAGATAATTGTCTGAGGGCTTGAAGAACTCCAGCATCGAGCAAGGCCTTATTACAGATTGGCTCTTGATCTCTTGACTGTGCTGGGTGGGAATTTTTATTAGAAGCATTCTTACTCACCTTGGAAACCACTTGTTGACGGAAGTGGCAGCTCTGATCAAGTGTATGTGCCTGATCAGGAGAGATGGCTAGGTTAGGCTGAAGATCTCCACTAAAATCAGGTGTATGTGCCTGACTTGGTTGTCCGTATGATATGGGGGAGTATGCCCCCACAACCTTTTGGACGGGAACAGATGTGTGTGTCTATTCTGGAATGAACTATTGATTCGTCACTCTACTAGTAGGGATAGATTTATGTGTCTTTCCCTGAGATGCCACTGAAGCTGTTATAATATCCTGACAGGCATCTAGGATATGACCAGGAATTTGCTTCTACTCTTTCACCATTGATAGAATATTCTTGGTGACTCCAGCTGCCGGAACGGGGATATACGTCCATTCCATGCTTGGAGTAGGTGTATGTGCCTGCTCCTGTCCTCCTTTTCCTGTATGTGAATCGTGACAGTTGTCAAGTGTTGGGGCAGAGAGTTTAGTCTGCCTCCTGTTTGTCGTTGGAGCATTCCGACTGACTTCTCCGAATGCTACCAAGAGAAACTGTTGGTAGGCTCAATCAATACTAGCAGGTGTATGTTCCTATTGATTGCACTTCACCAAACATGGTCGACGAGATACATCATATGTAGTCAAACGAGCCTGCTGACTAGCTAATGATGTATAAACAGGTGTATGTTCCTGCCTATAGTACTCTGTCGGAATTGCCTGGCGGGATTCGCGTAATGCTGCCAGACGAGTCTGCTGAATAGCGGAATTAAAACAGGCATGTTTCTGGGCCCGCTCATTGCTTGCCACGAAGTTAGGTTGGTGGACTTCTCCGGAGATGGAAGAGATGAGAACCTGCTCACTGTTAAACGGATTTCGCCTCTGGCGATTTGTCTTGCCTGCTTGGGTTCAAGGAACCTGAGTCGAACACCTGGAGTCGGAACCCTCATCATGTTGAGGTCACACTACCGCACGAGTCTAGCGGCGATTGTTGGTGGGATCCCTCAGGAAGGACTCCTGTCTGCTTGAATTAAGGCCCCGAGGGACCTTATCATTCACCTCCCCAGAATAAGGGAGCAAATGGTGATTGTGTTCTGGGGATAACGACCTGAAACGGTTGGAGACGGTTTTTAGCACCGCCTGCTTCTTGATCACTGGTCGTCATTGTCCAGATGAGTGGTGTGAGTTGTTCACTTGGAGGGCTTGTTGGGTAGCCTCCAGAGTTGGTATGGTACCGTGTTATTAGTACTACATAACCATCGCATTTGATACCCAGCATTGATGATGCTGAGTATGTGATATCATCCTCAGAGAAGACGACGATCCAGCCAGAGTAGCAATAATGGCATTCGTAGTAGCGGTATTCACATTTGTGAACTTGAAATCAACCATTTCATAGAATGCAGAAAATCTTGGAAAAGAGTGCCTGTTTGATATAACAGTTGTAATCTTGACAAATTCAGACACTACATCTTTTGGATGAGCACATATGACGATGATTGTTTTTGTTGGCCCTCTCATTGAGTCTTAAATAGGGGCCTAACAAATAAGCAAAACATCATTTTAACGTGGTTAAGGATTCACATTAGGTTCACCATTTTTTGTTTCCCTCTAGAATTAGGGATGACCTCATCGATTGAAGGTTCAAACATTCTAGGCGGTTTCTAACGGGTTTGTTCGTAGAACCAGAAACACCCAATGATTCCATATCCATTTTAACCTACTTTCCAAAGGTAGGTGCTCATTAGTTGTGGAATGATGAGGCTTAAAAATTTGCATTGGTCGAGAGGATGGGAGGTCGGACTCATCACACCTTTTTGAGGGGAATTATTGTCTGATCTGGGACTCTCTTTATAGATTTATGTTATGTTCATGAATCCTTATTACATTACCAAGTATAAAATTAGTTTTCCTTTAGATCTGACAATAAATGATTGATATATAAAAAATTTAGTGAATCTTTTATATGTATTTGAGGTTCTTCATCGATAGAGAATCATCTGTATTTGTTAGAGATTCGTAGTCAATGGTATCCTTTGATACGTAAAAGTCTCTTGGTCAATATGATGACCATACTGGTTTTAATGCCACTCAGTGGGGCACTTGAAGTTTATTGTCATTCACAAGGAAATTGATTATTTCAGAGTTGGGATTGAAGCTTCAGATGGGCTATCTATGTATCCTTTATTTAGGAAATGGAATCAGAACCCACTTAATTCGAGTAAAGGAATATGATGTTTATGATTGATGGCTCAAAGAAATATGTTATAATTACTTTTACGCTCTAAGCTCATGTGAGTCATGCGCGGTGTGAGAAACAAGAGGTATTGGTAAAAACCGGACAATTGTTCCATGAAATATGCAATCATAATAAATGATGTGGGACATATGTATGGATGACTTCCTAAATAGATGAAGAGTAAGATTTACTTTAGGGAAGAAATCCAGGAACATGGTCCGTAATGGTATATGTAATTTATAGAGATTTGGATACTCTAACTTGGGGCTTACTCTTAAAAAGGAGGCCCAAATTTGGAGGAGAATTATGATTGGGTTCTACTCCTGAGAGGGAAGCCCATATCAAAAGTAAATTAGGACTGGTTAATAGAATATTAAGGTACATGGGGCTTACTCCTAAGGAGGATTCAAATATTTGAGACTAGGGCTTATTCCTGAAAAGGAGGCCCATGATAATGAGGACTTGGGGCTTACTCCTAAGGAGGATTCCCATACTTTGAGAATTATGACTGGGGATTATTCCTGAAAAGGAGGCCCAGGTTTGAGAATTATAGTTGGGGCTTACTCCTAAGGAGGGTGCCTAGATTTGGGAATTTTAATATTGGGGCTTACTCTTGAAAAGAATTCCCATATTAGGGGACTTGGGGTTTACTCCTAAGGAGAATGCCCATAATTAACGAGAATTATGACTAGGACATACTCCTGAAAAGGAATCCCATTTTAAGGGGTTCTATAATCTTCAAAGGGTGAGGTTGAATGAATGAAATCTCAATCTTTAGTGACAAAAAGATGTGAAAATCACTAGGTTTTGAGAAATGTTCCGTGGATTTCCTTTCAGATAAGGAAGCCGAATCATTAAATCATTCCATAAATGGCATTGAAGAGTGTATTGAAGACCGAATCTTGAATAAGAGAGGTGGAATGGCATAAGAGGGGTTAAATGGGAAAGAAAGGATACCGAAAAGGCAGGGGCGCGCAAGTCCTGGAAGGCGCGCAAGTACTGCATGGGCACACAAGTCCTAGTCGCGCAGGTATACCTGCGTGACACATGGGTACTTGAGCGTTTGTAAACCATCATGGTAATACATGGGAGATCCTTGACCAATGTCTTTAAAATTATCCTGAGGTACTTCCAGAAGAGTGGCGCAAAAGTATTGGTGAGGAAGTAGGGCGGCATGCAAGTATGTTTATTTCATTTAAGGGTAAAACACCTTAGGCGCGCAAGTGTTAGTGAATTCTAACACTTAGAACTTACTCCTCTTGTTTAGATCTTCCATTCTAGGTAACGAATTACCTTAGAAGTGTTCGGAAGAGCTAAAGAAGAGACTTGGGCGTTCAGAGCTATAAATCTTAATTTTGGGAAAATTCCTCCCCAAATGGGGGGACCACAGGGTCTATTTATAGGCTGGAGAAGACCCTGAGCAGTTATCATTTAGGGTGTGCAGGTCACTTGCACTGCCAACTTCGGCACACAAGTGTACTTGCGCAACCATTGAGGTGTGCAAGTATACATGCACGACCACTGTAAAACTTGCGCGACCTTTGCGCAATGTTCTTCTTCTTCCTTCCTTTGTCAATTTTTGATATTTGTTCAAAGGATGAATCTTATTTGTTCAAGGTATTTCCCTTTGCATTCATTTAGACTCTGTGATGGAAAGGAGCATCAACTGCTACTAATTAATTTTAAATACACATCTATTTTAATGTAACTTAGATAGTTGAACTAGTAAGTGTTTATAATTTTTGTTATCCAGTAAGTTAGTTTCAAAAGCTAACATTATATTTAGATTGAGTTAACTGAGAAATAATCAATCTTTGAGAAACTAATTGAACACTTAAAATCTTGGTAAATTTATTACAGTTTAACTTTTTATTAAATTGGGGGATTTTATTAGAAATCATTTTAATCCTAAATTTTTAATAGGTACTCCATTCAACTCCCCACCCCTCTTGAGTATCCTCTAAGACAACATTATTTATGAATATCTGTAGAAATGGAAAATAAAAATTATTTTCAATTAAATGCATTTTGAAAAAAAAGACGAGAAAAGGAAATAAAGCTTCTTTATTAAGATTGTATTCTTCTTCGAGCTCCAGTTCCTTCAACTGAATTGAGAGTGTTCTTACATTTTCTCTAGATCATTACTCTCGATTATATTACTTATCTCATATCCTTATAATTAATTCAAATATTCCACTCTCTAGTTAAATAGTCTAGGAAAAATATTTTTATTATTTTTCTAGGTTACACCTTCTAAATTAATGTCTTTGTTTTGTGACTGAAATATGAGGGAATTAGTTATTTGGACTTGAGTGACAAGTGTTTTCATTCTAGAATTCCAATCAAATTCCACCTAATGTGGAAGGAATTGATTAATCCATCCATCCTCCCTCATTCACTCAATAAATATCTTCCAGCTGAAACTTTAGTTGATTTTTTAGTAGAATTTAATTTTCAACCATTTGTTCAAACATCAGCACATATGTGTACTTATAATTACATTCAACTTCTCTTGAAATCACAAAAAAATCAGTGAAAGAAAATAGATCGAGGCATTTCATTGTGCATTTGATATGCACCCTTGATGATCTGTCAAATGAATCATTTAGTATTAATGATATCCCCTTCATTGAAAATACTCCCCTACAAAAAATAATAATAAACAATGAATTTATTAAATGAAAATAGGAGACCAAAGGCACAACAAAATTTTTTAACCTAGAATATCATCTTCAGTGCCTCGATATCAGTTTGGACATGAAAACAATGGTGGATTCAAGTTCTCAGGTGTCCATCATCGTCACATTTTTCATGATCTTAGTATAACTTCATACTCTTCCTTCCATCAACACTTCTTTCGAAATAACGGTGGCCCGATTCATCATCTTCAGCAGTCATGACATGGGTGTTAGGGAGGAATCAAAACCATTGGATAAAAAGACATGCGATCCAATTTGTGGAAAACTCAATGAAATATGGAAGCAATATTAAGAAGAATAAATAAATGAACACATATTATTTTTAATGTATCTGATGCAGAGCTGTAAAAAACCATGGGAAATTTTCAAAATATCCACTATAAATTAGAGAATACAAAGAATCCATGGAATTCCCAGAATAAAATGACAAATGAGAGATAATCGAAAACTTATATGGAAACCAAACCCTGATACACCTCTTCCTTTTCTCTTATAAACATATCATAAACTATTTGTATCAATAGATCCATTCATGACAAAACATCACCCTTATGTTGACAAAAAAGCATTACCTGAGATATATTCATCCAATTTTGCATCAATCATGCACTATCTTGAAACATTTGAAGGATTTATCTCTCTCATGATCTCGTTATCCTGATGTACAACTAATAATCAACCAGGACATACCACTTTATCACTATAATAAAAAAGACTCTCGATACATGGACCCAATCATTGATCACATTGCTACTAATTCATACCTATTTATGCAGTTTCACTGCACATGCTGTCGTCGATGTTGTATCACATTTCTTGATATCGGAGGACTACATCTTGATCATCTTTTCAAGAACCACTCCACTTGTACAAGGTAATTTCATCACCATTGTCATTTCATATGGTTCATCACAAAATTGGAGAACCCTTTCCCTTTGATCTGGGTGGAATATATCTTGAGTAGCTCTCTCTCTCAGTTCACCACCAACAGCTTCCCCTTTTTAATCCATCAATATTTCTTTTTTAAAATATAAAAAATATATTAAAAATTATATCTTAAATATCCTAATAGCCATGTATTATCCATGTTATTATTAAACACATATCTCATCTAAATAGATAAAATGATATTTCTTCCCATGATAAACACATGTAGCCTTGTCTGTGTGATAAGATAAAAGTTATCACATATTCAAAAACTATGTCATCTCAAATTTGGAAACACCCACATATGGGATAAACCACAAAAATCTCCCCCTTTAGCTAATTAAATAAGATACCACCCTAAATACGCTAATAGAATGAAAACCTATTGGTATCACCCCAACTATCATCATATGTAGAAAACATGACGCCGTCCTTTGGTAGCTCTAATAGAAACATGGATTCTCATATAAAAGAAATCCAAATACTAAAGTCTTTTTCATATCTAAATATGCACCACACTGTCATACAAGATCGAAACAGGAAATATTTGGCTCCACCATAATAGTGATTTCCACATAGTTATGGGCACCTATAATAGAAACTTTCCCCCTACTCAAAATCCAAATCACCTATCAAATCTCCTCCATATTAAATTTTCAATTATTTCTTCACTACTCACACATTTAAAAGATAGAATTAGGTGTCTAACATAAAATAATTCTCTAAACATACTTTTTCTCCATATTCTTATTCCACCTCATGCACACACCATCAATCAAGTCGAAAACATCCAAAATATTCACCGCAAATTGAATGCTTGATCCATAAGCTATGATACCACTTGTTGCGGAAGAATCCCAACATTAGGATAAAAATTATAACGAACCGATTTGTGAGAAACATGATGAAATATGAAAACAATATTAATAAGAATTAATAAATCAAAATATATGATTTTTGAAGTGAAAAAATGTAACATCAAAATATTTTGTAGATGTTATTTTCTTTAATGTAATTCAATAACTTGCGTTATACACAACACCGAGTTCGAGCGCACTATGACGTACCAAACTAGCCATTTAAAAAGTAGGTATGAATAGTATTAACTAAATTTTGAATTTTATATACTCCATATAATGTTAAAATTTATATTATGTGTTTCTTAGACATAATATAAGAACAAAGTCAATTTTTCCGATTAAATAAGTATTTTTAAAAAAAAACTTTTACCACCTTTTAATAAAAACCATTTTTATATTAAATATTTGAATAATTTATAAATTTAATTTGATGAAATAAAATTCTTCTTTATAAGAGGGATAAAAGAATTTAGTTTGGATAAATTTTCGGTGATTTTCAGATAACATTCATATTTTAAGGAATAGTGAAAATACTATATTTTAATTAAAAACAAAATTTTATTCAGAAACAATTATAGTGTTAAATTATATATTTAAATGGTTTTGAGGTATAATTAGATTATATTTTTATCATTTAATACAATGTTGGTTATTGGAAGTAAATTTACCTTGAAATTGGACACAAAAAAACAACAATCTTTTGTTATTTTTAACTTCTCAAAAACCTACTTTCTGGTTTTGACAAAGAGAATTTTTTTTAATTTAATTAATAAAACATATATGTTTTTAATTTGGTGAAATAGACATCACTTTTGAATTTGAAATATCAAAATTATCTTATAGTGATTCTTTGGTATTTTTCTGAAAACTTTCAATTTTTGATGAATAATGAAAAACACTGTGTTACTGTTTAAAATTGATTTTTTACATAAATAATTATTTAATGTATTTATGTTTTTATTAATTCAAAATAGATACATAATACCTATATAAATTAAATTTAATTCATTGGATTCATTTTATAATAATATTATATGTATAAAATTTTATTGAACATTTTACCGTCTCTTACCCACCTTCCTGGCCCATTTGCAAATTTGCATAAAATGGAATTTTACCACTTCAGTAGATTGAATATAAAAAAATTTAGGGAGGTGGTTGATATCTTTAAGTAAAATTTTGTTCAATAAAATGGAAATAACTGTTGTTGAATATTAACTTTTGAATTTTATTTACCACGATTGAAATTAAATAGGGTAATTAATGGGAAAAATGATATTATAATTACTCTAAAACATTTCCTAGTTCTAATTGATAATTTTACTTCGAAAAAAAAACAACATTAGGAATAAAATATTATCCTTTTGATCCACTTGGATTATATTATGAAATTTATTATTATTTTATTTAAAGAAGAGTTAAAGCTATTAAATTCAAAGATTAATAACTAAACCATTTTTAATATAGAGTTATACAGAAGATAAATTCGACTATAAATATTAATTAGAAAGATAAAAATATTTCCTACACCATGATATTTTATTCATAATTTTTAGATATGAAATAATTAAATTTATTTAAGACACAATGATGATGCAGTAATTATCTAATTAATGAATGATTAAAATAAACAATATTAAAATATTAAAATAGATGTAAATTGAGGCTTTTGATGCATTCAAAAAATTTTCTAATTTAATATGACATTTTAGGGTTTATTTAAAGAATTTTTTTGATGTAATCAATTTTATACTACTTTTAAAAAAAACCAAATACTAAATAGAGCCAAAATTGTAATAATTGAGTTTCTGAAACCAATACAATTTTATTAAATTATATAATAGTCCTAAAAATATATGTTTCGGTAAAAGGACTAATATAATGATACATATGTAATTAATGAATCAATTAAGGTTCGCTTGTCATTTTATAGTATGTTTGTTTACCATATAATTAAAAAATTCAAGGGGAAATGGTAAATAACAAACTATTAAACTTGGAGTTAAATATAAAAGATAAGGTTAATATGGTGACCTAATCCAGTATAAAACCTGTTTGTTGAGATATTTTCAACCCATCCCCACCTTAACCTCGAAAGAAATCAACTTTGAGACATTAAAACCCCATGATGAATTTATAATGAAATAACATTTCATATTTTTCTAAAAGTGGCCCTCAAATCTCTTATAAAAGGGAACATCCCCTTTTATTAATTTCACAACTCCAAAGCCATTTGTCTCATTCAAATCCTGAAAAATTATCCTCCCATATACAATCACTACATATTAGAGGCATTAATTTGATCATAAATCCATCTTATGGAGCCCTTTTGATCAAATCTAAAGGAAGCACCGAAAGATGTGGTAATAATTTCAACACCTCTTTCAAAGTTATCTTCTTCTTCCACATCATTTTTATTTGTTTTTTTAATACCAAAATAAAAAATACATTATATTCTAAATACTTTGATGTTATTATAAATATGTTACAACCATATTCATTGTTCTATCCATCTTATGAATGACGTAGTCACCATACGTGCGTACGTACGGCTTACCGTCTCCTCGTCGTGGTGTAGTTGTTATTAAACACCTCATTATTTGTATAGGTATAATAATGATGTATAATTGAAGTAAATAATAAATATAACTTGTTAAGGATTATTTATATATGATATAACATCTACTTATATACGATTTCACCTTTAATAGAATGATATTGTCGCTCATCCGTACGTACGGATTACAATCTCCATGAACGCGATAAGATTCATTCCCCATCTTAACGATTCCAGAATAATTTTCATTTTATGATTAAAAATTATTTTTAAGAACATAATATATTTATGGATATTAATAAAATACATCCTATCCATAACAAACATTACCTTCATAAGAAAACATACAAAGGACAACGAATCAGTTAACACCCGAAATAATGATACTACTAAAATATTATTAGAAACGAAATATTAGAAGATCATATATGATATAATATTTATTTATGTGGTTATTTTATAATTTAATAACCTCATTAATCTATTATATAGTATTTTAACATACCCTCTACTAAGGAAATGTACATGGTAATGTGTTTTCATCTCACTTCATATTTCTGTGAGATTCAGGCTATATTGCCACTATTTCCTTTTGTGTGGTGTGTGTACTTACCATGATTGTATTATTTGGGTAATATAATTTAATGTATGGGTATTTACATATTATTTGTATTATCCATCTTTCAAGGGGTGTATGTTTCATATGTTACTAAATCGATAAGATAATTTCTAATTTCAATTTCCACTAATTGAGTTCTACGCATATATCATTGATTATTTTACTCCACCATTATGTGTGAAATACCATTTATTTACTTATGTAGTAATTTCCACTCCCCTTTATGTGGAAATACATTTTATACAGAGAATAACTTCCTTGATAAATTCTGAAGTCATTGATACAAACTTGCTAAGAGAAATCTTAACTCAATTTTTATTTATTGAGTTAAACATCAAAGTCATTGGTGTTGTTTTTACCAGAATATGTGTGAATTTCCTCTGATTGATTTACACAGAATATCCAATTATATTGAGTGTATTTATATTTTTTCACACATATTTATGTCATTGATTTATCCTTAACCAAATGATACGTTCTTTATAAGGTATTTCACCTCAATTTACATTCCATTGAGTCTTCTTTGTTGTTATGCACCAATTCACTTTTATATGTTGTATATACTGTACTTTAACATAGTATATAATGAATCCTGTTATTCTCATGAAATTATAAATTTTTTATTACCTCAATTATTTTTATTCAAGATTTTATCATTTGGTTAGTAAATAAAATAAAATATCATTTTAAATGTTTTAATGATTTATTCTTCTAAATCATTCTCATTAATTTCCATGATTTAAAAATGGGTTTTTGTATTTATTTATATGGACATGAATGTTTTGAAATTAAAATTACATTCAAAATTTTCAAATTGGTATAGGACATTTTGATTCAAAAATCATTTTAAACGACTTCTTTGATAAATATTGCGCCTTTTAAATGTTTTCAAGAAAAAGGGGATATTTCTCTCAAATAGTTTTACGGAATATTTTCATCTATGTCAATATCCATCATTGTATTTTAATCTTTATTGATGGTGATTTTTTATAATAAAATCTTCCCTATTATATTTAATGAGTTATTATTGATTGAGGATGAGCTATTTTTATGCCATTCATGGATTGCAGTTAAAGTACTCACATTTTTATGCTAGTTTCAATATGAATTTTTGGATTATGTTTCACGCATTTTATATAAGAAATGTATTGGACATATTATGTGTTGTGTGGATCCCTAAATAGCTCCTGGATGCATCAAAATGTCTCCTATGACTAACTATTGTCTTCGCACAAGGCCTTGTCAAAATCTTATTTGTAGTCTTGGCTTGAGGCCTTGACTATGTGGTTATGATGTCCGGTATTATGAATTCCATCATTATAAAATTTTCTATTAATATAACATGTGTTTATTAAACAAGTAGAATATCCATGGGAATAAATAAATGGCATTATTGGATTTTAATTTTTCATATTATGTCGAATTATATTTTTAAATGGCTTGTGTTTTAGTCTTATATAGTGCCTTACATGTTTATGCATGTTTTTGATAGTTTCCAAAATATTGTTATCCTTACTGAGCATCTGAGCTCACCCCTTTCTTATGTTTTATTTTTTTTGATGCAAATAATTATATTATGATTAATATAACTGAATAGATTAAGGGATATAAAAGTGTTCAAAGGGGACACAATTTTTTTGATGTAATATAAAACTTATGTCTGTATCTAGTACTTCCAAAGCGACTAAAATGATCTGTCTTTTGGAACATGATTCCTTGTATCATACCAATTTTAGGTAATAATTCAATGACTCTGGGTAACTAGGGTTAGGGCATTACAAAAAACCCTCCAATGTAGAGGATTAAAAATCCATGAGACAATTTCAAAATATCCATTATGAATTAGAAAATACAAAGAATCCAAGTAATGACTGAACTTGAATTAAAAATGATAATGCATAAAAAACTTGTGTGAAAATCACATCTTGATCTGACTATATCTTCTCTCTGATAATCATCTCACCAAATCCATGTATCAAAAGATCCATCTGTGAAAAAAAATCACCCTTCTAACGATGAAACGTCACAACCTCAAAAAGATTAATCCGAACATGCATTAGCCTCGCACCATCTTATGGAACCTGAATGATTTCTCTCTCTGATGATCTCTCCATCGTGTTGTTCCACTAATCCTCAACCAATACATGCTGCTTGATCACCACAATCAATAAGACTCTCGATACATGGAGCAGATCATTTATCACACCACTATTTCTTCACACCTTGTTAACGCCGACACGCCATTCATACTACTATATACTCATTATCCCCCTTCTTTCTATTAGTGGAATACATCTTGACCATATTTACAAGAATCTCTCCACATATAAAAGATAATTGTTTCATCGTCATCGTGTCACATGGGCCACCAAAAACATAGAAGACCCTTTCACTTTGATCATGAGGGACTACATCTTGATAAGCTCTCCCTCTCAGTTCACCACCATATTCTCCGCCTTTTAAAGACTTCACTATTTACTTTTTTAAAATATATATAAGATATAAAATATTATAACTTAAATCAAAGAAATCACCATGCATCTTCCATGTTACCATTCAAAAACATATCTCATCTAAATAGATATAAATGATATATCTCCCCATGAGAAACACATTCATCTTTATCTGGGTGAGAGGATAAAATATATCACATATTCAAATAGTATCGTATCTCAAATTTTGAAACACCCATGTGGGGGATGAACCCTGAAAACTATTGTAGTAGTGGATTCAACCCTTCAATGATATTCTTCATCATACTCGATAAATCATAATACCCTGGAATGACTAAAAACAAATCCTAAATCATATTATTTAGGGGTGTCTCATTTATGTTCTTCCTCGTATAAAGGAATCATTCAACTGAAAGAATCTATTTGATTTGACTTGTTCAAGATCTGGAAATCTTGAGACCTATCTTCTCGGTGAATTGTCATTAGGATAGGGATCCTGTTTTGGTCATAATCTTCATCAAATTGAGTTCATACATGGTTTCTCTATAGTTTTCCTTAGGTTCATATGGTTCGATGGGGGAGGCTAGGAAATTGAAAGCTTCAATTGGATTCACTAGCAATAGTGAATGACCTTCCTCGAAACACCATTCCTAGTCACATGAGTTCAAGGTTCTCTTAGAAGAAGAAATCATCCTTCAATGATTCAAATAATATTATTGGATTAAATATCTATCAAATAATTTATAGTCAATTTTTTAAATATTTAAAAATAAAACAAAACATTTAAATAAAATAAATTTCAACTGAAATTTTTATAAAATCATTAAAATGTTAAAAATTAAAATACAAACAGCTTAACAAAATTAACTTATCAATTAATTAATAGATTGGAGAGAAGATAAAAATTTCAATGGAATTATAATTTATTATTACAAAATATGAAATTATTTAAAGAAAAAAAATTAAATTTTAGAGTTAATTTAATTATTTAATAAATTATTACCAAAAACTAAATCAAGAAAAAAATACATGAAACAAAAAAAATATAATAATAAAATAAGAACAAAAAAACACTAATAAATAATACAAATAATGATGAATTGATAAATTAACAAATTAAATAAACATTATTAATAAAAATATCATTACATTATTAATATTATAATAAATTAACCATGAAGCGATAAATAACCATTAATTGATTATTTAAGGCATTAAATACGCAACTAATACCTTGAAAAGGATGTGATAGAATGTAATGAAAAATCCCCAAATATGATACGAAAGAAATATACGATGTTCAAGAGAGTAGAAAACTACTTCACTATGATATGGTCACCTCAATTCCTTACTAGGGTTACTAGTGCCATTCTAAAGTTCATCCCCTATCCAAGAGCACTGAGTGGTGACCAAACCAGAGAAGTCTCTATCGAAACCTCATTCACACATCTCCATAAAATAGAGGATACTGACCAATAGTGAGGGTTTATAGTGTTTACATGGGAATAAAATATCCTCATATCATAGTGTTACATACCAGTATAAATAATCCATAGATCATCTAAAATAATAAAACATCCATCATTTTATACATCATTATTATATAAATTGTATAATAATTGAAATTTTTAATCATATAGTCATACAGAACAATAATAATTATAGTACTCATAGACTAATCTCTCATACAGGTAATCATATAATGAGATCGTTGACTTCAACTAAATAACAATTGATAAATTCACAAATGAATAAATACCTAAATCAGAGTATTGTTTTCCCAATAAAAAAAATAAAATAGGAAGGTGGCCCTGATCACATAGATCACATGAACCCCTAGAATACACATAATCATAAGACTTGGATAAGGTCATATAGATGGTCACATGAAACACATATCCTACAAGAGGGCCCCCATAAAGTCCCTTAGACACGTCTTTCTGGTCTTGCAAAGATACCCTCAAGAGTCTCTGATCATGCGATGAAAACCAGATAAGCTCCCGTAAGTCACACAACTTGTCAACTAGAGGAAACTCGATGAACAATCCAAAACTCGTTGGAAAATAAGTGGAAAAAAAATAGAAAATAAGAGAGCCTCTTGTGGCCGTAAAACTCACGAGATGCATCACTGAAGTGGAGAATAATTATCCTGAACAACATTCATCCAACATTGCCAGTTCCCAATTTTTATTAAAATAAATAAAGGAAATACAAAGTTGATAAGGTGGGTACCTCTTGTGGTTGAAAAAATCAATTGAAACAACCCTATAGATCTAAAAACACATCAACTGGAAAATGACATGTCCATCTCACCTCACGAATTCCCACTAACATGTCATCCTTGTCACACAAAGAGTCTCAAACATACCTAGCTGACCTTGTTCCCCCCTTTGGCTCCATATGGGAAAACATGTGGAATTTTCCATGAAATGATCATGCATCTCCACAGGGACTTTTATTTTCCATGTGATGCATCACCAATAGGTAGAGTGTCTATCTTTGTCAATAATCATCCAACCTCATGAGATCCCAAACCATTGTAAAATAAGCAATGGAAATAAAATGGGAAGAAGACAGAAGCCTCTTGCGGTCGTAAGTATCACATGACATGCCCCTATCGATCCTCGATATACTTCAGGTACCAAATGAAGTGTCTATCTTATCTCACAATAACTATCTAATAAGACATCCTCATCTTGTGGAAAGCAACATACCAGTCACCCTAGATCATGTGAAGTCCTTTCAACAAGCGCCCTAATCACATGTAGGCCCTTGGACATGTCAGTAAGACAATATGAATGTCTGTTGGCATGTTTTCATGAAAATATACGACCCCATAAGTTTACTATAAACTAATAAATGAGGAATTTATGGGATGATATTGCAGTCTTTGAAAGTCATGCGACACCCCTCGGAATGACCAACGATGGGACCTCACGAACACGTGCCACGAACTACCTACACCGACTCCATCCATGATTTGTGAAATATAAACTACTTAAATCCGATAATATATAGTGTGGTGAGGCCTATAAATCCACCAAACTAGAATGAATGAAACATCACTACAAATAGAGGTGAATGAACTCTTAGAACCTCGCACTAGCACACCTAGGCACCAGAGTTGATTTCTCAGAGAAGATGATATCTTGACCAGAAATGTATCCAGTCATGTAAAATCTAGGGAACAACTATAGAGAAGTTGAATCATTCATATACACTTCGCGTGATCACTCAAAGATCATGAAAAGTCTTTGGGAGGGTTATCTGAAATATATCCCATATATTTTATAAAACACCTGAGACTTAAAAAAATATAACACTAAAAATTATAAGGAATTTGCAATAAAAGGCTAGAATAAAGACTAAAAGATGAAAGAAATTTGTGATGAAAAAATACGTTAATTCTCATGAACTTCACATTAACCACCTTCTTCAGGAAACAACATAGGTACATGTCATCCAGAACATGTGACACTCCTTTGGAATTCTATTTGGATCTTATGAAGTCCCCTGAAAATGTCAAAGAAAGTCACATGGAATCTTTGGGGCATGCCACCCATGTCTTACAAAACCCTTCATGATCACTATCTAGGCCTTGAAATTTCCTATAAACATGTCTCTCAGATCGTATGATGACATCAGTACATATTAGTAAAGTCCCATGGTAGCACTGAGGCATGTCCAATGGCTCATGTGATATCCTCTAGACCAGACATCTATACATTTAAATACCCTCCATGTATGTTAGATGAAACATGTGATGTCCCCCAAACATGTCAGCCCTCTTTCATAGTGACACCCATGCTCTTCATCTTGGATCACACATCATCCTCCAAATATAATGAATTGTCTCTCACAATGCACTCCAAGTGTATCATCAATCATTTACGATGAAACTAGGGAAAGCCAGCTGGATCAGGTGACACCCTCTTAGCATGTCACCAAAGATCATGTGATGGATTCTAGAATAAGCCATCCAGGTCATGCGATGTACTCTGGACAAGTCAGTCTTGATCTTGTGACATCCTTTAGACATTCCATACAGGTTATTTGGAATCCCTCAGACAAGTCAATTGGATCATGTTATTGACTTTGATCACACCAGGAATACATTAACTGACATGTAATGCATACAATAAGGGTATGTTGAGTAGAAAATAAATGCATATCAGGTAAGAAAATAGAATAGGTTACAAGGAAAACATGAGCTTGTAATCTCTGGTTATAAGGGATGTCCCAACACATAAGTCCCACATCCAAAATTAATGAGATTGATTACTTTTCAAACCTTGTTTCTCAAACTGAGCATAGTTCATTTGAGATTAGTTATTCTAAATGATAATATCATTCACATTAAATGTTTCTATCAGTATAAGGGAAACCTCAATGTGAAAGCCCCGATAAGCAGCATAATATGACATGTACCACATCTAAGGGAAACATCAATGTGTATGATCAAATTAGCTGCATAATATGATTTTTCCAACATATAAGGTAAACCTTAGTGTGTTATCCATGATCAATGACATAATATGATATTTACTGCATATAAGGGAAACCTCAATGTGTAATCCCAGATCAATGACATAATATGATATGTCCCATATATAAGAGTAGTGTTAGAGTGTAATCCTCAACTAACTGAACTACAATAACTCTGATTCCTTCCACAACCAAGATACCTAGGGCTCTATCCTAAGGAATTATCCCAAAATAAAATGGCCATCCACTTTAGTTTATGTCCTGCCATTCCTCCAACACATGAACCATAGGGACCTAATCATTCCCATGGATTGATCAAATTACCTCATCCAGTAACACAATAAGAAGAAAATTGAACTACGATGAATCTGATTCCTATCATAAACAAGATATGTTGGATGCCTCATTCATGACCTATGTCCATATTAAATATCCCCCGGGATATACCATTACATATGTCCCGTATATATACATAGTGAGACTAATTATATATCATCCTTTGTTTCTCATACCAATCATAGGTGACGTGGGTTTAGAGATTTGAAGATGGTCATATCATTCACATACATAATATCGAACTATTAGGTAAATATCAACATGTAATCCTCAATGAGTGCAATGGAATAAACATCCCCCATATAGGGGCATCTACCTTGGTGAAAGTACCAAGTTCGTGAATGAATAATGATGAAAATGATTCCTGATATAACCGGGATACGTTGGATATCTCTTTGAGAATCAACCTCAATATTTGGCTCCCAAGTTCCCACACATATGTATCTTCCTCATGATGTTAAACTGCATGGGTTTAATGAACTACATGGATTTTGATTCCTATTATAAAAATGATACATAGGACACCTCATAATTTCTGAATACACTCATTTGAATATTAACCGTCTCCTACAAGGTAGAAAAATATGATGTGTCTGGTTATGGAGCTTCAAAAAATAAGTATCGATTAATTTTTGGGAAATTTATGAACATCCTCAGAAACATATAGATGAATTCACTAATAATATCTTCTTATTCTTCATACAAAAAGAGTTAACCTATGATCATTTTTTAGGATAACCAGTCCCATATCGGGATTAGGATGAGATTTTTGAACATATCTTAAATCTATAAGAGAGTCCCATAGTAGACAACAATTCCCCCTAAAAGGGTGTGATGAGCCTAACCTCCCATCCTCTAGACCAATGTGAGTCCCTATGTGTCATTACGTCTTGAAACCCTAACTATCCACTGGCCATTAGAAATTCGGTCCATACCCAGTTATGAATATGTGAATAATTGAGTGTTTCCATTAAGAAAAAAATTGTAGCTCTATGTAAATGATTATGTATCACATTTAACCCACCTCACTCACAATAAATCATCATGACAAACCATACACACCTTGAATTTGTCTCTTTCCCATCAAAATAAAAGTGGTGAACCCAATGTAAATCTCTAAAAAAAGACCAGATTATTAATTTTTAGGACATTTTTAAACCCAATAATCAAAAAAAAATGGTTAACGTGACATGAATCTCTCAAATAAAAAAATTCTTCAGTTATTATTCATTGAGCCATTTTTTTTAACATTATATATAAACAAAAATGGTGAACCCAACAAGAAACTCTCAAATAAAAAAATAACCGATTAATCATGCATTATATTACTTTGTTAATATATCAATCCAAGACACTAATACTAACATAAATCGTAAAAAAGTCCCCTATAACTAGGTTTCTCATGAAATAAGTCCATCCTTGGATTAACAAGTCCAAGTGAGATGAATGGATAGAATGGTAATAAAAGGAAAATTGATTTAACCATGCATATCTGCTTGATCACATCATGCCTACTATATTTCACCAATTGGTGACACTATTCCGTATTGTTTACATGACTGTAGATAATTCCCTCATCAAAAATATCCCGTTCTGAGTTAATGTCATCATCTAGTGACCGTTCTGCCAAGTTAGATATGATTGCAACCACTGTGGGTCATAAATTTACCTCACCCGCCTGATAGCTTCAATGTCATATAAAAAAATGGAATGGGAGTACCATCGATGTGGTAAAATCTCATCCCTTGAAGCTTCCCATGAGGGTCTCCAAGTACTGTAGCGAACAAATATTAATTGTATAGGGAAATCTATAGCTATGTTAGTGGACCTCTTTTCCATAACCAAGTAATTTGGGAGCTTATCCATAGAGAATGATAATCAATATATTCATTATTTGATGATGGTGGAACATAGATTCAAATATGGACCCCTTATGGTTTACTGGCTATTGAAGAGGGCTCTTGTCAACTGCCATCACCAGCACCATCCCACTGGTACACATCAGTCACCTGCTAAGGGTACCACCATACACACTACTACCTATGATACCCATGAATGGGAAAAAAGGAATAAACATTGGGCAAGGAAGGATATGGATAACCTTTAGTGGGATCATATCACCTCCCCTATCGATGATGTTTGTTGGAATATTTTAGAACTAACCAGTGAGCAGTCCCTTCTCACTTGGAATATGTATGCGAGAAAATTCCTACTTCAGGGATGGGGATGCGCATATCCCTACCCCATGAATGAAGTCCATCATCATATTATAGTGGCACAATAATGTTATAAATATGCTCCTATCCCCACTAAAATTGAATATATATTCTAGTATATATTGGTGAAAGACAATTTGAAGTATTTTATCCCTATGAACACTTTGATAAAATGTCATTACTTCTTAGTAATAGTTGAATAACCCTACTGACATAATCCAACACTAGTACATATATAAGGATAATTGCATATTTATATCCCTATAGATAGGGAAAATAAACACTCTATTCATTCTGAAAAAGTGGTTACTCCAGAGAAAGAACACAGTATTTAACCCATACAAGAGAATTATCGATGTATTCCCATAATAAATAATGCATCAGACTTGTGTCATATTTCAATTCAAACTAGAGTTCATCAGGTGAGAGTAGCACATGCCTCTTCATAGGGGCACAGGCCTATCAAAAAATTCCAACGGAATATTCTAGAGGCCCATGATTAGGCTTTTATCCCGATTTTGGACAAGGATCACCAAGTGAGAGGGGAACAATCCTTAGTATATAATCTTATTCTCATTGAAGAAGGCTAGCGACATACTCTAAAGTCCTAGGATTGGGCTCATTTTCCTATTCGGGCTGGGGATAACTAGGTTATAATGACACGTTCCTTGGAACAGACCCGTGTTCATATTAGTGAATACCCCTGGTATATTCTAGAAGATCATGAAATCTGAATTCATATTACTGCTTCCTCTAACAAATGACTACAACAACATTTTTTCATGGAAATTCGAGTGGAGGTTCATATTATTTGTCCCATTCTAGAGGTTTGTCATCATATTCTAATATGGAATGTATATTCTGAGCAGGATCATATTCTTATTCCAACTAGGGCTCACCAGGTGAGAGTGGAACATGCCCTGGTGAAGACTCATATTCCTTCCACAAAATTACAATGACAAATTCCAATGGCTCAGGATTAGGCTCATACTTACATTCTGATTAAGGCTCACCAAGTGTGAATGACACATACCTTGGGACAAGCACGTATTATTGTTAATAATGAGGATGATCATTGGAATATTCCAACAACTTATCAGAAATGGTATCCTAATCCTATTTAAATAGACCGTTATAAAAAAGTTTCAGCAACCATCATACATCAGGATCATATCCCATCACAATTCCAAAAGTTAGGTCTGAATATTCTGGCCACGACATAGAATGATACTCATGTACCTAATTTGTTTAATGCTAGTGTCCTTAATGTTTTTTTTAGAAAAAAATTTCAACACCCCAAGGGTCTATCAACTCTTATACTGATGAAAAAGATGATCATTACCATGATATCCCTTCTCGTGTTAGTGTGGATATGGATCACATAGACTCTACTCCTGACATTTACAATGGTAAAACTCCCCAAGAAGATATCTTTAATAGACAAGGAAATATTCCCCTTTAATAGACACCTTCACATAGATAGGTGTTCAAAACTCAAACATATTTGTATAGAGAGGTGATTGAAACATCGGGGACAAAAACATATAGTTCCCCATCAACCTTCAGAATCACTCCACTCCAGTCAGGAGATGACCCCAAGAACCATATATTATGGTTTTATTGGATGGAGTCATGTATGTTTGAGGAAGAGTAAAACAACATTGAAATATGGAGATATCTATACAGAAAAAACATTCCCATCATGTTTTGGACCCTCACTACTTCTGATTATGAGGTCCAAAATGAGATAAAAATGGAGTGAACACATTATCTATGCCAAAAATATATGGGAAACTCATATGCGGCTGAAGGATATACATATCCCCTATATTAGATATGAGTATGACCTCCAGTTAATCAATACACTATGTTGTCAGCTAGATATGACCACCTTTTTTGTAGTCTAGAACCCAATAATGGATAAGCATGAAAAATACCTACACAATGGTTGTCTTCGCACAGCAAAAACTCACATCCCACTGATTTTTATAGCACCACTAGATGTCCGTATATATGTATTGGTGAAATATAGAGTATTTCACTTCACTATGTCCCTAAAATAATATAACCCTTCATATAATACATCCTATAATGTCATAACCTCTGGTGAAATTAGAGGATTGAGTAACATGTTAACCATTTGGACACTAGAACAAAATTACCCTAATTCAATGATGCCCAAACATCATAAATAGAGGGATAGGATAACTGTTAGACCTTTAAAATAGACCCCTAAAAGAAATAAAAATTCATTTCAGACCCAGAAGCCAAAGTTAAGATCAACTGAAAAACATCCCATGAAGAACAATTCTCATCATGGGATATCATCGAACCCAGCTCCTATGTGAGCATAGCTTCACTTTATCAAATGAGCCAAAGTAGCAGCTAACATAACATCTATCTAAGAGAAAACCCAACCCACCTAGTCAGAGTGAATATCTACCACAACCTCCACCCCACGAATCGTCAATTCCCCATTATATTTAATACAAATACTAATCACTTAAAAACAAACCATAGACAACTGGGATGGGGGCATTGATATCTCAATCACCATCACTGAGTTCATCATCCCCTAAGAGGGTCATCAGGAAATCAATAGTGATTCTATATCAACCCCAAAATTCTTGGATGGGGGAATTTATATCTTGATTTTAATCTTGAGAGTCATCAAATCCCCGATGAAAATCATTAGATCCTCAAAAAAGGATCAATAAATGCTGATTTTATCCCCAAATAACCCCCATCTCATAGGGTTAGGGGAATTTTCATCATCATCATTACCATAGAGAGAATCTGTATTTACTAGGCTGGGTGATATTGATGGTTGAAATCTAATATGTTCTTCTCATCATAAGGAGAACCTTTTTTATTCAGGGATCTTTCAAAAATCATGACCATAACCTACCTCAATGTCATTACCCATTGTCCAATATAGGAGGAGCGTATGATAAAGGTGATCAAACTGCATCGATTTTTTTAAGGAAAAGTGTCCCAATATGGTTAGGGGTTCAAATAATGACCCTCAGGAAGGTAGTGAAAAATCATCCTTTTGCATAAAAAGTAACTGGAAAACATCATTTCCTAATATTAATCTATGAATTTCATCACCATCAAAATAATAAATATGGTGAATCAAGATAAAAGTGCATTGAGACAAAATATGGAAAATATACATTAAGAGGAGGGTGATTTGGATTCACCAACTGAGGCTATATGCACCCAAAACCAGAGAAGGTTCCAAAATCTGGCACCTCCGAATATTGAGTTTCCACCTCTCTGAAAAAACACTACCGAAGAAAAAGGGAAATGTGTGGTTACATCCCAATCACCACCCAATATATTTGAGGATCCTTCCATCGTGTAATGGTATACAATATGAGAATGAAATACAAACTGTCAAACATCTCAACATGGAGCTTATCAGGGAAAATATTATTTATATGTATCATATATAGGTAGATAAGAATATTATTGGTCCCATGGATGATCTTACAATAAAATAAGTTACTTTGTTTCATACTGTCAATGAATCTAGGCACCTAGTCTACATAAATGAGGAAGTTGAAAATGATCACGACTTCCCTCCGTTGTAAAGACAGACTGTCCCTCTCTTGGGTAATCATTCACTCTTTGGACATATCATGAATCCGTGGGAGATAAATTTAGGACCACCTCATTGAGACCCACCCACTCCCTACAGATGAAAGAAAATTAAGACAGTAGATCCCCCAGATCTTCTTAACATTATTGAGTCACTAGATACTTGAATGGAAGCCATGTAAGGGCAACACGTAGCTGTGTATCCTGAGAGGAATCCATATCATGAGTGAGGGATTGAGAAATTTTCCCGACCCAATTTCATAAATTCTACCTTATCTACCTTTTATGGTGAAGGTGACCCTAAAAAACATCTCACACACTTCGTATCCCGATGTGGTTTGATGGTGGGTCCTCAATATCAACTGTATTCATCAAAGATAGTGGGTTCTGTAAAAACTCTAATAAGGAAATACTTTGTTTGGTACAACATTCTTCCAGCAAGATCCATTGTAGGATGGGAAGACCTTCATTGTCAATTACATTATTATGCCATCTCAACACTATGGAAAATTACAATAGATGAAAAAAAGAATTTCAAACAAAGAGAAAATGAGAAGATTTTTGACTTCATATCTAGATGGAAAGGTTTAACCTATTCAATCAGTATCTCTATATCATAAGAGAAACTGCTGGAAATCTATACTAAAAATATATAGGATGGGATATAGATATATTCGATCCCAATGAAGTATCTAGGTGGGTTCCATATCTTCATAGATATGACACAAATGTCTTGAAGACTCTATTTAGAGAACCTTTCCCAAAACCCCACTCATTCCCTTAGCATAGGGTAAATGAATAGAAAAATGAGATATGAATCTTTCACTCATAATCCAGCAAAAATTCCTATCCTAGCATCTAAGTCAGTCCCGAACTGCCATACACCTCCATTTGAGTGGTTTCAACCACAAAATTTCCCTCTACCAGAAGCATAGAGAAATCAAGGTCACATGAGATTTGAGGAACAAATGAATAAATCATACTAATTATGAAATTAATATATATTCAATTAGTTCTTAGTAGCCATGGACAATAACCTGCTCAAGATACCATTGCCTAGGAAGCCCGATGAAGTTAACCTGACCAACCATCCCAACTACTATCCTTTCTATAGAAGGATGGATCATAATATCCAGGACTACTTTGTCTTCAAATATTTCCTTCAAGGCATGTTCAATTCTATATAGGTGGTGTTGGATAACTCCTTAGAGAAGGCTTCCTACATAACCCTTTCCTAGTCATAATGAGAAGGCGATTGGCAATAATCTCTAGCCAAGGGTGGGAAGAAGTTTTCCAATTGGATGACTCAAAAAAATTGACCGATCTCATCCCCCCCTTGAGGGAAAATCATTACATACCATCAATATATCCACCACCGAAAAATGTGAAATAGGATATTTCTCCTAATGGTTGGTTTGACCATTGGAAGAGGCAAGAAATCAAAGAGAAGGAGCCATTTTTTTCCAATGTATGATCTGACTATTGCATATTTCTTCCCAACAAAATCCAAAATACAGACACCACCCCATCAAATATAACCCTCACTAGAAGAAGATATCATATTTGGTTCTCTAAAATTGATAAACATGGAATAACACTTCTCCAATGAGTAATGTTTCTCAAAATATGTGTTTCATACACCAAACTGGGGAACAGGAGCCCGCATACGCTAGAACCAAGGATATAGTGGAAAACACGGTCGTGGCCAGACCCAATATTTTAGTAATGTCCCCATAGAAGACATATATACAGCTAACACCCATGGGAAAGTGTTATGATATGCCCCAAAGTGGCTTCGATGTGTCATAGAACCATCCAGAAGTCGCCCATACCTAATTGTCTTACATGAGTTCCTAGCCTGAGTGTAATTGTCTGATCAACCGAGGCAATGAGGAAGGTTGTCTTGACCTGCGCCACTAGTAGTAGATAATCCCTTGTCCACTGCACATGTACTCGGAATTTACACCTCAGATTCCTCAATTCATGAGCTGCATGACCAAGAGAAACCCCACTTCGGGAAGTGCTGGCCTCAAGCATAAAATTAAGTCATTTTAAAATAGCTAGCTATTTTCCCAGAAAATCAATGAATCCTTGTTGTGCTCTATGTTTCTATATAAATCATAGAGGAACTCATTAAAGACCTAAAAATCCCATATAAATTCAAGGTAGAAGCTATTATATCCTCGGACTATCGAATGGAGACCATGTCATTATAATTCCATGTCACAATCTCGTTCATAGACCATGATTAGGAATAGGTTATTCAAGGACTTGTCATACCTCTTTATGTTTTAGGTAGATTCGATAATGTCGATATCGAATGTATTTGGGATCAATCTCATCCCAATTCGTACCCTCTGATATTTTGGATAATGCAAAGTGGATTTGTCTCCCACAAACTTGACCATTAAAGGGTATGATATTATTTAGAAAAGACCTCTCATTAAGATCAAACTCAAATATTAGTTTGAGGATCTCACATGTGACATAGTGTTTATCATTTTCCAACATGAAACCACATAAAATTTTATACTTTGATGGACCTAGCTCCATAGCCACATAGATTTACCCTCATCATTCCATCAATTCTGGATGTACCCCATCGATGGAAATTTTACCATACTACATGGTGACAACACCCCCCGTGAGACCTGAAAAGCCACATATGCTGAAGCAATATTATATAAAAGGGGATGAAAATAACCAATATTGGATGACGATATATTGGTTTTATCCCCAAATAGCTTGGGTACTACCCCTGTAAATCCTTATAGTATGCTCAACAGTGACTATATACTCTTCATAAATCTGGTTCAGGTAATAGACCTATTTCAAGAGATCTAAGCCCATTTTGTCCTCAATGAAAATGTAAAAGGCAATAAACTATAACATCTCTCTATGGAAAATCAAGTAGTAGGGTATGATAATGTATTTTCCCATGGTCTATCTCACCCCAATTGCAACATAGAATCCCCCAATTTATAACTTCATCTAAAAATGATTCTGTAGACCTAGAGCTAGAAGAAGAGGGGGATGACCTCAGGAACTCCCCACTTGCATTCAAGGAAAGTGTCTCCACCACCATTAATGAGATCAGGATGTTAAATAGGTGTTAAAAAGAAAATCCTAGACCTACTCTGATTAGTTCCTCTATTTACCTTGATGATTAATTTATTTAAAATTCATTTTTAAAGAAACACTAAAATTTGTTCTCTTGGAACTATATAGAAATGAATGAATCCAAATGTGGCTATGCACCATATTGGAATACCCACTATGCATCAAGAATTCATGTAGGTAGCTAGGAGGATGTAATCATCTCATTCATCATATGTAGATGTGGAAGTTGACAAATTGGTTAAATCAAACTTTTTATGAGAAGTGAAATAACCATGATGCCTTTCAAACATCATCCTAGTTATGAAAAATAAAGGGCATATTAGGGTATGTATAGATTTTATAGAACATAATTGTCACTTCCCAAAGGAATATTTTCCTTTTTTTTATCACAGAACTCTTCATTGATGAAACTTTTGAATTTTATTACCTCTCTTTTATGGATGAGTATTAATGGTGCAATCAAATAATGATGGACTCAAAATATGAGGAAGAAACAAACTCTAGAGCACCTCAAGGGATATTTTTCTATCAGGTCATGCCCTTAGGATTAAAGAATGATGGATTCACTTATCAGTGAATCATTCATCACATATTTAATCCATTATTATTAAGAATAGTTGGATTCTATGTCAACGACCTGGTGGTCAAATTTTGATAGTGATGTAATCACTACATGGATCATCAAAAAACCATCGACAAGACGTTACAACATAATATGAAGATGAATATTCTAAACATTTATTTTCGGGTAACATTAGGGATGTTCCTTGGCTTTGTGGTATGATTCTTCAACATTGAGGTTGACCCAGATAAGACTAGCTCAATTTTTTTCAATTTCAAAACTTTAAATATCAAATAATTTAGGGGCCTCTATGTGCACCTCAAATAAATTTGTAATTTCATAACCAACTTGGCTGGAAAAGATTTCCCCTTTACCAGGATAATAAGGAAAATAATAACATATCAATGGTACACTGACTACCAATAATCCTTCAAATGTCCCAAGCAATATTTAATGCAACCATCAGTTATGATTCCACTGGTGGATGGAAGGCCACTGATATTATATGTAGCTACTATGAAATTCTCACTAGCTGCACTACTCACATATTAAATGATATGGGGAGTGAGAATATTCTATGCTTCCTCATCTGAACAATGGTAGGTACCGAGAACTGATACATTTAGGTTAAGAAGATCTTCTGTGTACTCATCTCCATAGTACCAAAAGTTGAGGAATTACTTTTAGCACCATGAAGTCCATCTGGTCAATGATATAGATCCACTCAAGTACATCCTTATTTATCCAATTTTGACTGGGTTCATTGCCTAATGGGATGTCATTATGCTACGATACTAAATTCAGTTAATATCACAGAAAATAGTAAAAGGGAAAGCCCTAAATTATTTTCTCACAGCACATCATAACCTATATAATACACTTGTGGACACTGAGCCTCAAGATTAGGATGTATTCTATGACCATGACACTCCTTGTACATAAGAGATGTATTTTTATAGTGCATCCTGATGTCCTAAAGAAAAAAGGATGGAAAATATGATTCTCAATCAGGTTGGATTAGGGATTGTATTTGTCTCTCCGAACAAAGATGTTTTTATCTACACCTTCTCACTGTCTGAAGGCTGCATGAATAATGAGGAATAATTCCAAGCTGTTATTGTAGGGTCATAAGTATCCGTACAACTATAGATATCCTACCTATATATCCAAATGAATTATGAACTAGTGGTAAAGAATATCAATGGTGAATATGTAATCAAAATGGAAGAACTATCCCCTCTCAGTAGCGAAGTTAGAGGACTAATTACAGAGTTACCTTTTATACCCATATTGCACCATGATCCCCGATCACCAAATTCTCATGCTGACATATTGGCAAATGCAACCATACTTCCAACCAACCCTAATTAGGAGGAAGAAATAATTCATATCAATAATCGAAGAATGGTATCATTGATCATCTTATATAATATGGATGCAATAAATCAGTTAAACACTACCCCAAGAGCATGATAAACTAATATCCCCCATGGATAGATGGATCCCATAATCAGTTTTCTCCAAATAAAATTTATCCAGATAGACAAATCCAGAAGAGAATATGTTCGATTCCACAAAATGAAATTTACCCTACAAGATGACCTAAATGGGAAGAAATCCCTCTATAAGTGAGACTTTAATATAATCCTCCAAATATGCATAAAATAAAGAGATATTTTCATCATTATGGAAGAAGTCCATGAAGTCTCCTGCGATGCTCTTCAATATAAGACTAGGCTCTCACACTAGATCAGGAGACTGGGCTATTACTGGTAAAGAATGATATAATAATTTTTGGAATTCACAAAGAAATTTCATTCATTCCAGATCCATAAAAACTTCATCCCCCAACCCCCATAATTTCTACATAGAACTAAATATTCATGGTTGTTTTTTGTTTGTGTAAGGAATGTGGTGGGGACATATCCCCCATCCACTAATAAGTAGTTCAAGTACATCCTTACTCTTACGGAATTCTTTTCTAAATGGTATGAGGAAGTACCCCTCAAGTATTTCAACATTAATAATTTCATAAAATTTTTAAAATACAATATTATCACTAGGAATGGAATCTCTCACATGATAGTAATAGACAATGATACCAACTTTTGTTCCATGGAGTTGAAGAAACTGTACCAGGAGTACAATATAAAGTCCAGTCACTCATCTCTCTATCATGTAGTGGAAAATGGACAGATATAGGACTTCAATAAGACTCTATCAAATATACTCCAAATGTTGGTGAAAGAGGATATGAAGTCCTAGACAGGCAAGCTCCTATGTTGTTTATGGTCATACTGTACTAGCATGCGTACAACTACACAAGAAATTACATACTCATTGGTGTATGGGACTAAGGAAGTGTTACCCATATATGTCAAACTACCTTTAATATGAATAAACATTTGTGGGAAACTCTCGACTGATGAAAAATAAAAAAGGATGCTGGATGAATTTTAGTTACTCAATGATATTAGGTTTTTTAAATTCCACAAACTATAATTACATCAAAATAAGAATTCATGGGACTTTGATAAGATGTTTTACCTACATTCATTCCTTTAATGAGAAGTGGTGATGGATCTTAGGACCCCAATGATACTAGTCAAGAAAATTATAAAGAGAGAACCCAAATGGGAAGGTTCTTACATCACAGATATGTTATATCAAAACAGAGCATACTTATTGGACACAATAGATGGGGAGCAAGTCGCAACCCACCACCAATGTGAGATTTCACAGGAAATAATTTCCATAACTATCATCAAGTGCCCCATATCCGGACCACGTGAAGTTAAACTATATGGAGACTTCCGGACCACATGACGTTATAGTACATGGAGACTACATTACAACATGACGTTAAACATTATGGAGACTACTTCACCAGACGACATTAATCTGTATAGAGATATCTCGGCCACCTGATGTTAAAATCGTCAAAGAAATCCTGAACACATAATGTTAAATTGTATGGAGGTTTCATTGCATCATGATGTCAAATTATGTGTAGATATCATGACCACATTATGTTAAAATATACATAGACACCCTAACCACATGAAATTAAACTATATGCAAATTTACTTTTCATGTGACATTATATTGCACAGTTCCCCAAGAACTATGTGCTGACTGATTCCTACCATCAGAGGATACGTAGTGACACCTGAACCTGTAGTCTTGGTCCTATATGCAATATTCATTTTTCATTCACATCTGGTGATCCTCATACTTACCGCATAATGTTAAATTACATGATATTTGTCTTTACTGCATGATGTAATACTACACAAATCTAAAATATTACTTCCCTTTCACACTGGGTGACCAATGTCCTTACCTCATGAAATTAAACAACATAGGTTTCTAAAATTATGTATAGATTTAATCTCATTTTTAGTAATACATATAGGGAAGACTTGATCACACATCTTGGTCTAGCCACAATATGATACAAAATTACCCTATCCTATCCATAATCACCTATGTATAATGATATTAACCCTTTCCATTCATTTTTTCTCACACAGATCATAGCTCACATGAGATTTCAAATTTCAGTAAGTGATTCCCTACACAAATAAAGAATAATCGCTCATTACATGATCATCCTTGTATTGAATGAAATACCTCAAAAGTCATACCACAAGTCCTCACCGTATGACGTCCAATTGCACAGTTGATGTATTTTGTATGATGTAAAACTACACATTACTATGAACCTCACCTAAAAGGACCACTATTTTTGGTGATTAGTCTCCAACCATACTTACATTAAAGAACCACATGTGGATTGATTCCTGTCATCACAATATACATGGTTATGCCTAGATCATCAATCCTAATCCTTGTTACAAAAAATATAAAAAATCCCCCCTATGGGCATAGGTTAGACTTTCTCAGTGAGTTCCTTCCTCAAGAAATATTTTTGTCTTGATTGCTATCATTAAGGGATACATAGTGATGCCCATATTTCCATCCATGGGTCTAACCACAATAAAGCATTTCATTATGGGAATAAATATCCTTGCTGCATGATGATAAACTTCCCTATTCCTAATGAACTATGTATGGATTGATTCCTATCATTACATGATGCGTAATGATGCCCATATATCTAGTATTGGGCCCATATATAACAATTAAAAAAATAATTCCCACCTCTACATATGGTCCAAACCTGTGTATAGTGTTTTTCATTCAAGAACTACATGTGTCTTGATTCTTGTCATCACATGATACATAGTGATGCTTGGATCTTAAATCCTAGGCCCAGATATAACAACCAATAAAAGAAATGAATCCCAATTTTATAAGGTGTGAGCCATACAAATCCATTTTTCCAATGTGTGAGTCAGATCTATGCTAGACCTTCTTTTCTAGGTAATATATCTTGCATATTTTATTACATCGGTTCCCACATACTTATCACATGATGATAAATTGCATGATAAATGTCCTTACCACATTACGATTAAATTGTATGTCAAATTTCCTTACATCATGTTGTTAAAATACACAGAAAAAAGTATGTACCCACTACATTATGTCAATATATGCAGACCATCACCCATTTTCACCCCTTATCCAAGGACCACAATAACCTTACCCTGGTTAGCTAGAGTATGGGGTACTTCTACAATATTTAAGCACATAAATCCTTAAATCATAATTCTTGTCTCATGTGCCTTGAGTTTCCAAAAACATCCCATGTCCATGGGAAAATATACCCAACTTCAAGGGACTATTTGTTGACTATGAATTCATGCCTATGGATCCTAAATAAGTGCCAATGGTTTTCAACCAAATATTTGACTCTACAAAATTAATTTTTGATCCTTATGAACCGTGACATTACCATGACATATCCCTACACGTCATTGTGTCCTGGTCCATTCTTGATATGATTGTCCCATATCATTGATTGTGATTGGAGAACCGCGATCCATTATTTACAATATTTTTATATCCCTCTCAAAAGGATAATGGTTAATCTTGACACTGAGTATCCAAATTAGACTCTTGCGTGACATCCCTCGTATTATGTCCATATACATCACAACCTCCAAACTCTCTAAAATTTGGTCAAATATATATGAACATAAACTCTAGCATATAATGATCCAAATTGAAATACTTTAGACTGCTAGAAAAAGAGAAAAAAAATTTGTCAGGTTGAAAATCTACAAATGGAGGCCTAAGAAAAAGTTAAGTCTTTTCCTACTAAACTATTCATCTCTAGAGTTTAGGCAAAACTAGGGCACAAATAAACAAGGAAAAAATATCATAGGGTCTACACTATAACCCAGGTAATATCCATTCTATCCTCGTTGGACACCTATTTTCAGAAAAAAAATTAGAGTAATTATTTTTAACATATCCACACCATGGGAATTTGTTCATTTAGCGGTGGCACAAATTTTAGGGTACTCAATCCCTTATTTGATATTAAACATTCCACAGATCACACTTTTGAATTTAGGCACCTCAGATAATTGTAAACATTCCATGGACCTTGAAAAATGATACCCAACTTCAAGAGACCCTTTTCATGAATGTGCATGTATGACCATGGATCTTGAATATGAACATGTGCTCATCAACCAAATGTGTCAATCTGTAAAAAGGGATTTTTGATCCTTGTGAGACCTAACTTCAATGTGACGGAACTCATCACTTCAGTGTGTTTTGTGTCATTCCGGGTATTATTTTCCTACATCATCCTTCTGATTAGATCACCTTGGAAAATTATTTACAATCTCCATTCCAAATTACCTGAGCGTATTTGACATCCTTGACATTACGTCATTGTATTTTGTATACTTTATCAGATCAAGAATGTGACACTCCATTCATGAACATTTTATGGCCTATACCTTGTGATTCCAACCACATGTCATAGGTATTGAGCTTTATAATTAAGAGTTGAACTATCCTAGGGTTCCAGAATCCACCTTGGATATCTTTCCTTCACACCCAACCTCATCATTTGGATGTTTAATTCTTCAAAATCTCTCATGGACCTCAGGAACAAGTGGAAATCCTCTTTTTCTTACATTCTATTGAGTCATACGGGCTTTGAACTACCAAATAAAGGAATATACAAATTTAAAAAATGAGTTTCAATACTTATGATCCCTAGAAACACCATGGTTTAAGATGGAAGCATATGGTGTTATGTGACTTCCTCAACGTGTCTTCCCCATCCCATATTTATAGAATCAAACATTTCGGTTATGAATTATATAACCCATACTCCAACTATTAAGGTGGACCTATCAACCCTAATATTTCACACTCTACCAATATTACCCATCCCAAAAATCATCCATGAACCTGAATAAGATTGGAGACACCTTTTTTTGAAAATAATACCAAAAAATAAGGGATTTGACCTACCGACCAGAATAATCTCCTCCTTACTAGAAAGAATCTCTTATCCTCATGAGCCTTGACAACACCACAAAACAAATCAACACCCTAGAGTGTTTTGAGTCATTCCTATAATGTCTACACTATATTCCATGATCATCTTTCAAGTCCTATTAGTAACACATTAAACTACATGACATCGTAAGTTCTGAGCTAAAAGTCACTAAAATATAGTGGTAGAAGGTCAGAAATTAAATTCCCTAAACTATAATGACATATGTTCTGAGCTAAAAGACCCTAAACTACATTTGTAAATGGTATGAGTTAAAATACCAAAACTACATTGATATAAGGTCCAAGTTAAATGATCCTAAACTTCAAAAAATAGAATGTCCAAGCTAAAAGAACCTAAAATACAATGAAATGACATTTTTGACTAAAATAAGGGAAGATCCTACAAGTCCCACATATGTCATTAATAATAATCAAGATACTCTCTCCAATCCTATCAGATTCAAAAAAGTATAGAGTACTCTACCTCCAAGACATTCATTCTACCCAATTCAACATTTTACAAATTAGGAAATATCATGATAAATGGAATAGATATATCAGTAATGAATCTGATTTTAGTTGTCATTCATGAGCACTTATTGAGAAGGATATGTTATGATTTAAATATTCATATCTAAAAATTAATATTTACTTGATATTATATAAAGTATGGGTATCATTGGTGATTCATATAATATAATATGAGTGAAAATGCATGCACATCATGATTAAAATAAAGGTGAAAAACAACATATAGAGTTCAAGAAATCCATTCATTAAAATCATGCTAGAGGAGGAATCTCGACATTTTAGAGTCTCTCCTAAAATATCTAAAAAATATAGTGCATATAAACTATAATAATGCAATAATATTCGATTGGATGAGTTGTAAAAGATGGAAAGAGTTCAGTGAGAAGAGTCATTCGAAGGCTAAAATTCCTCTAATCCCACCCTTTTTATTCTACCACAATACAGAGAGTCTCAACCAAAGTAGTTTTCTCCTCAACTCTATTTTTAGTAGTTTGTAATGAGTATGATTACATTGAATGGTTATACATTATGAGAGCTATTAATTCCTCAAGCCTCCATTTTATAAGGGTCCAGGAATCCATCTGGGCTAGCAATTAAGATATAAATTAAAGACTATACTCCAGTGATTCTAATGCCTCCTTCTTCTTCTCAAAGAGGGGAGACTCCTCTGTAAGATCATGAAAACCCTTCTATTTGGTGGAAAAATAATTCCGAGTTAGGAAAATTTTCATCATGATTTTTTACAGTGGTTGTTGATCAAAGATACCCACCCAAAGTCATTAAATATACAATGAAGGCATTCACCTTGGTCACAAAATGTTTCCAAAGGAGTCTTAGTAATTAAGGGTTGAATCTACTACCAGATCATCCTACATTGTGTATGAAATTTCTTGACTGATGGAATGATCATACTAAAAGGAGTAACAGTTGATTGAGCTCACATGGAAGTAGGAGAGGAGGCACTATATATCCTCTCCTAGGCATCACCTTTTGTTAGAGGGATTATTTCTTCAATAGAATCGGTCCCACTATTAGGGTGTTCATTGCAAAGATAAGGGTACTTTCTCTATGTATCACCCTTGGGCTGAATCAACTCAATAATTTCTAAAATATAGGGGATTTTGAGAAAAAATGGATTGTCTACATGGTGAAATAGTCATCATAGAACCCCACCTGGATACACTGATACCCAAGCCTGGTAATAATCTTTAGTAAGAAAGGAGGGAGCTTCAACAAATGGTAGAATGATATCAACATTAGTATCTTCACACACCAACATCATCTAAAATTGACGGATGATCCTAGGGTGTCGCTCTCCTTGTACGTTGACTGATGGGAGAGAGGATACCATTTGGGTGTATCTAAATTGAAGATAAAAACAATAAGGTTTATATGGTTCACATATGATCAGCTCTTCTATCCTATCTATAAGAACCTCTTCCAAAAGGGAGATCATGTACAACCTTTCGTTGAGAGAGATGATGCTATTATCAATGATTGAACTAGTATGTGTGATAAAAGGGGTGAAATAAAATCTATCAAATCAACTCAATACATTTGTATCCTCTTAAATGCTTAGTGACATAGTCTCAACCCAATAGATGTTCAGACACCAGGGATGAGATAAGGCTTCAAGGATCCTCGGGGAATTGTATTATTCATAGTAATAGAAATGCTCCCCTATGCATCTAAATAAATACTAAAAATGTCAATTGATCTTATAAGGGTTGTTTCCTTGTTAAATGTGGCCCAACATTTGTTAAAGGCATGAATGGGTCAACACCACAAGAATAAGATGTTATCCCTCTACTAGTTGTGCTACAATTACCAGCGTACTGACCTGAATTCATGAATGCGTGTCCCCATATAGGAAAATCCATCCATTCAGGAACATGACTATAAATAATTCCTACCAAAGGATCGAATATATCAATGTCTTCACTCGATATCCCCATGAATTATGTTCCATGACTTCCAAAATGGCCTAATACGAGCCAAAACTGTCATAAACTTGTTGGGAAGGGCACTCATGAGGGAGTATAGTAGTTCGTAGAACACTGCTGCAAAAAAGGAAAGTGTTGATCTAGTCTTGGAAGGAGATAAGAGGGCTCATAGTCTGATACATTATCATATTATCCTTCACAATGGCGAGCATGTCCCTCACCAATACTGGAGTCTGCAAAGGGTTATCCTAGACATTTACAATAGGTAGGAACTCATTGTACATTTCTCTAGGATGGGGATCCTGCCCAGTTGGAAGATATCCCATAGGACGATTCCCACATCACTATGGGATAGAAGAAATTAGTTGGTTCTAGGGAACCAAAAGCTAATCGTTTTGTGATGAAATTTAGGATGTTGATAGAAAATAAATTGGTAAATTAATACTTATTCATAATTATGGACCCCATATAACTAGTTAGTGAACTCTAATATCATTTACAGGACCCATAATGGGTTTGAAAATTAATCTGAAAAATTATCGCCGAAATATAGATTCCATTTTTAGCTTCATATGCTACCTAGATTATTCATAGAAGAGATTAATATACATGAGTATGTCTATGTGATTTGTTAATAAGAAAATTCACAACCATTCTAACCTAAGGGAGAGTTTTCCAACATATAAAAAAACCCTTGTGATTGATCTATGACTAGTCAACCATCCTCTAAAATCATAATATGAAAATAGTCAAGAAAAGTTAACACCCATAGAGACAATAGGTTGAATTCAAAATATGGAATGACAACACCATCCAACAATCCAAACTCTTATAGAGGGTTCCAGTGTGATAGAGTATATTTTTGGAGCTCATTTGGGAGAAACCTCTTCAATACCTTGTTTTCATAATTCACTCAGTATCGGGGCCCAACATTTTTGTTTCTAAAAATCATGGCCCTTTATAACCCGCAATAGAGGAAGAATGCAGTGATATGGGAGCCATCTGAACAAGATTAAGTGGCATTTGTCCGGTATATAAAATAAAATCTTTTCAAAGGTAAGACATAAAATTCCATTAGCATCATGTGCATCACATGAATCAAAAAGGGATTTACGAATCACAAAAAGGATTGATGAATATCTTAATTACTGAAGATCCGATGGATAGTATAAACCAAAAATACATCATACAACTGCATGAACCCTCAAAATACTCATGATCATATGACTAGGACATAGTCACTTGAGCTGAAAAATAGTCAAAGGATTGTGAGATTAGACCAAAAGATCCTTTAAAACCCACAATACAATAAATCATTTACATTAACAAAGTTAAAACAATTTATGTAGTGTATTTCATGGTTTAATCATGTAGAAACTTGAAAAAAAGTAGTATTATAGAATAGATCTTGCAAAAATGGTCTCACGACAAGGTATCATGATCAAATCTTATGGGGTGGTCTTGCAATGAAGTTACATGATAAAACCAGTGTTAGGGATGTTTGTAGAAATTAGTATCCAGTGAATGAGGCCCTATCTACTACCCTATTTGTAGGGAATCCAATGAATTAACCAACATCACATTACAATACGAACATCACCCAATACACCAATTGGATAGAACACCAATGTCTCATACATGCATTTAATTTCCTCAGAATTGAACACTTTTTCCCATGAAAATTTCTTTTAGGGGGGGGGGGGTTGATGATGCTCACCAAATAACCATTGATCAATTCACAAAGTAATAAATACCTGAATATGGTTATTATTTTCTCAATTATATAAATGGAAGAGGAAGGTAAACATGATAACAAATATCATGTGAACCCCCAAGAGACATGTGATCAAATGAATAGGAAAAGATCATACAGATGGTCATGCACAATGCATAGCCTACGGAATACCCTCATGAAGTCCAATTGACTAGTCTTTCTAGTCCTTTGATGGCACCCAAAACAATCACTGATCACGTGGTCGTAACAAGATAAGCTCCCCCAGGTCATGCGGCTTGTCAATCGGTATATGCCTGGAGTATCATCCAAAAATAAAAATGTGGAAAATCCAAAATTTGGGAGCCTCATATGATCATAAAACTCATGTGACACATCATCGAATGGGATAATGATTTTCCTCATCAAAAATCATACAACCACGCTCTATCTCTAACCATTGTAAAATCAACAAAGGAAATAAAGAAGTTGAGACGGAATGATCCTATTGCAGTCATAAAAATCACATGTCATGCGCCTAGTGATCTATAAGACACCACATGTTCCCAACAATGTGTTCGCCTCATCTTAAAAAATTCTGTCATTATGTTATTCTCATCAAAAAAAGATACTCGGACATGTCCATGTGACCATGCACCCCCACATTGGCTCAATAAGGCCAAACATATGGAATTTTACATGAAATTCTTTCACATATCTATAAAACCATTTATTGGTCATGTGATGCATCACCAAGAGGTATAGTGATCATATTCGACAACATTCATCGAACCTCACAAGATCCCCAACCATTGTAAAATAAACAAATAAAATAAAAGGGCAAGAATATGGGAGCCTCTTTTGGTCATAAAAATCATGTGATGCGACCCTGATGATCCAAAATATGTCATAAGCACCCAAAAACCTATCTACCTCATCTCATGAGAACACCATGACATGTTATCCTTGTCTTTCATAATGTCTCAGACATATCCTCTAAGATCATGAGAAGGCCTTTCGATAGGCGCTCTAATGTCGTGAAGTCCCTTGGACATGTCGGTATAACAATATTAAAGTACCTTGGAATGTACTAATGAGAAAATAAGACCTAATAAGTTGGATATATTCCAATAAATGGTACATTGAAAGGATGGACTTGAAGTCACCGAAAATGATGTGACACCCTCAAATTGACCAACAACGTGACCTCATGAAGATGTGTGATGGCAAGGCCCTACACTGATTCCAATCAAGATTTTAATGATATGACCCACATAATGATGTGAATAAATTTGGTAGAGTGGGTTATAAATCCTCCACCCTACATGAAAAAAAGAATAACTACACATAGAGACAGATGAACAATTGTAACCCTGCACAGGTGCACCCAGGTACCAGCATAGATATACTGGAGAGATAGATCTAGCGACCAGAAAAGATTCCAATCCGGTAAGATCAAGGGAACAACCAGACCAATCATTCAGTATGCATAAACACTTCACATGATCACTCATTGATCTTGTGAAGTACAACTAGATGGGTTGCACAAAATATATCCCATATATTTTCTAAAACACACAAGATATTAAATAGACTAACACTGAAAAAATCTAAGGTATATGAAATAAATGGTTGTAATGTTGAGAAAAATATGGGATACTAATGCAAAGAACATATACTATCTTTCTCTTATGAGTTTCATGAATAGCCTACGTCATGCGACAACATCGGGAAATGTGACCCAGAACATGAAACGATCCATTGACATATTATTTGGATCATGAAAATTCACTAGGAAATGTCAGAGAAATTCACATGGTTTCCCCAGGGAATGACACCCCAAGTCTCAAAAAACCTATGTTCTCACCATCTAGGCCTCTCAATATCCTCTAGACATGTCACCCATATCATATAATGACATTAGTACATGTTAGATAAGTCATGTGGTAGCACCAGGGCATGCCAACTAGCTCTTGCGACATACTCTCGAAAGGCCGACCATATTTTGCAATGCCCTCCATATATTTTAGCTGGATCATGAGATGTCCCATAGATATGTCCACCAGCTTTTGTTATGACACTCGAACATGTCATCCTGAATTATGAATCACCATGTAGACATGTTTTCTTGGCCCTCACAACGCCCTCCAAGTGTGTCAGTCATATTTTTCGATGACACCAGGGAAGTTCATCTAGATCATAAAAATCACTCCCAACATGTCATTTGAGATAATACAATGGATTCCAAGACATGTTGTATGTGCCTTGATATGTCCTCCAAAAAATTCAACCTTGATCATGAAACAACCATCACAATTCCATCCAGGTTATGTGACATACCTTATACAAGTAAGCATGATCATACTATTTTCTTTGTACATTTCAAGAAAACATTATCAAACATGTATTTAATACAATTAGGTCATGTATACCAGACAATCAATGCATGCTAGGATGAAAAGAAGGGTAGGTAATAAAGGAAACCTTTATGTGTAAGCCCTAATTGTAAGGGAAGTCCAAAAACATAAGTCCCACATCCACAAGCAATGAGGTTGATAAATTTATATCAATTGTTTATCAAATAGATCATATCCCCCATGGCCTTAGAGAGTTACAATGATCATATCATTCATGTGGAAATTTTCTATCAGTATAAGGCAAACCTCATTGTGTTCTCCCCGACCAGTAACATAATATTATATGTACCACATATAATGGAAGATTTAGTGTGTAAGCCCCAACCAGTGATATAATAAGATATGTCATGAATATATGGGAAACCTTACTTGGTAATCCCCAATTAGTGTCACAATATTATATGGCCCATATTTAAGCGAAAACTCAAAGTGTAAGCCCTGATCAATGACATAATATGATATATCCTTCATATAATGGTAACATCAGTGTCTAACCTGGACTAATTTAATTATTATGACTCCGATTTCTACCATAACTAGGATACATAAGAATCCTTCCTAATCCCTAATCCTAAACTCAAATGAGCATACAATTCAATTTAATTTCAACCATGTCCTTAAAACTTCAACCATCAAGACCCAATCATTCCCATGGGATGATATATTACCTCATCCAACAACAGACTAAGAATCCAATTTAACTATGATGACTCTAATTATTTCCATAACCAGGATAAGTAGGAGGCCTTCCTGAGGCCCAATATTCATATTAAACATCCCAAGGGATTTCCACCACAGTAGTCTTCTATATATATGTAGTGAGGCTAATTACTTGTTATACCATGTTTCTCAGACCATGCATAGCCCACGTGGTCTTAGATAATTTAAAATTTCAAATCATTTTCATTCTGATTCACCACCATCCAACGCAATGTCAACCTATAATATCGGATGAGTGGAATGATATAAACATTCCACATATAAGGGAATCTACCTTGGGGCCAGTCCGAAGGGGGTAAAATAAATACTATGACTCTAATTCCTACTATAACCAGGATCTATAGGAGATCTTCTTGAGACTCAAGATCCAATTTTTGGTTCCCAAGTGCATACTCATATGTCTTATTTTCATGATACTATAATACATGGGTTTAAAAAAATACATGGATTTTTATTCCCTTAATAAATAGGATATGTAGGATGCCTAATAATGGCTCAAACCACTCTTAAGAATACTAACCACCTCCTGGAATGACATAAAGTTCCTAAGTTTCTAGTTATGTAGATTCAACATATAAGAAGATATTCATTAATGGGAAATGGATGAAGAACCTCATATATATATATATGGATTCACTTATAAGAAGCCCTTATTTTTCACCCAAAATAAGTTTGGCTAGGATCATTTTGATAGGGTAACCAATCCTATATTAGCATTAGGAATATATTCATGAACATATATTAAATCTATAATAGATTCCAAAAGTAGGTAAAAATTCTCTCTAAAAGAGTGTTATGTGCCTTCCCTCCCATTCTCTTGACCAATGTGAGTCCCTAATTCTCAATTTTTCAGAAGCCCCATCTGACCACCTTTCTTTAGAAATCAGGTATGAACCGAGTTATGGATGTGTGAACTATTGGGAGATTCCATTAAGAACAACAATGGTAGCCCGATGTAAATTATTACACAACACATTTGACCCCCTAACTCATAATCAACTCTTGGGATAAACCAAAAGAACCTAGAGATTATCTTCTTACCATCACAAAGGTGATAAAAAAATATTTAAATATTTGGGCCTCTACTCTATCTCTCATATATACCTATTATAACATCTTACACTCTCTTAAATATCTTGGGTAATAATAATAATCTCAATCCTCTAACCAACCTAAATATCTTATAAGTGAAGGTATTATTAAGTAGACATGTGAAATGGACACTTGAGCATTGTGTGAGTATAACCTAATAGAGAACCATAGAAATAATCTTTTATATAACCAATAAATTATTGTATTCATGTAATATGATTAGATTTAGAAATAAACAAAATTCATAAGAGTAAATAAATATTTGTTATTGATCATCAATTTTTTACATGAAACATGGGATTGAGTATTCCTTCTTCAACTTGTGTCATAGTGTCTTTGAGCATGTCATGTAATTTTCAAAAAAACACTTTCCAATATTCTATATATTAGAATGTAAATGAACTAATCTGTAAGAGGTAATCATAGGAAATACAAAAGTACAGGGAATAAATGTGATTCATTGGACAATGACCATAGGTAATTCAGTAATACATCATTCATACACTTGATTCTTGTGGAGATAACCCTTTGGGAATCATATAGATCTGAATGCATGATCGCAACATCTTAGGGATTTCATATAGACCCAATGGATGAATCCAATATATTTAACCATGGAGTTAATATAGTATGATGCTCAATAATTATACTATATGATCATAAGACTTCTATCATGGCAGTGCAGTATCCATCCTTTTATGAATCAACTCTATCTTTTCTATTATCTTTTGGAAAAGAAAATATCCCAGTATAGATGCCTCTCCTTCTTCCTTCCATCATCGTGGTTATTGCCATGGCCTATCGTAGAATGGATCATAAGGTGTCATCTAAAGAGTTGCTTGAAAAGTAATATTTTAGGCAAACTCCACAAGAAGTATGTGCTTCTCCTATGTACCTCCAAAATATATGATTAATGATCAATGAATGTCCTCTAGCACCTAAATTGTACACTCAGACTAACCATATTTCTTGGGGTGGTAATCCATACTCAAAAGTATATTTGTACCCAAAGACCTCTGTAATCCCTTCCAGACCTGAGATGTAATACATGTGTCCTTGTCAGAAACAATGGAGTATGGAACTCCATGTAAACATATAATCTCACAGATGTACAACCATCCCAACTCATCAACACTGAAGGTCTCCTTGATTAGTAGGAAGTGAGAATCCTTTGTTAGTCAGTCAATGAGAACACAAACTGCATCATTCCGTCAAGGTGACCTCGACAAACCTATCACGAAATCCAACGTGACATCATTCCACTTACACTTGGGAATGGGTAACTACTGGAAAATCACTATTAGTAAATGATGCTTTGCCTTAACCTTCGAATAGGTGGAACGCCACATGAAAAACCCTGCAACATCTCTCTTCATACCTGGCCACCAATACTGACAATGAAAATCTCGATACATCTTGGTGACACAATGATGAACTACACAAACTAAGGAATGGAAGTCCTGCATCAGCTCCTTGCGTATGTCTACTGACATCCATACACATCAAAGAAAATGAAAGATCACATACATGCCTATGGTCCATCCAAGAATAGGGTCCTATCCTGACATACTGTCCCACAGAACTAAGCGATCAACATATGATAGCTTCCCCATTCGTACTCAATCAAGTTGACTAGAGGTAACCACTAAAGAAGTAAAAAACATCTACCCCTGTCTGTAGTGAAACTCGAAATGCATCTTAGAGAACAGATCCATAATCTTACACATCTACTGGACTCCTAAACTACCTATATATGAGTCCTCCTACTCAACACATCTGCTACCTCATTTACTTTCCCAGTCATGTAGGCATGTTCAATGTCAATAGACTGAAGGTACTCAACCCACCTTCACTATCTCAAATTCAGATCACGATGAGTGGTGTTATATTTGATAGTTTTTTTTTGAAAACCAAAAAATTTTCTCCCAACAAATAATGTCTCCAACAGTTTAAGGAATGAACAATTATAGCCAACTCGAGATCGTGCATCGGGTAATTGTTCTCACGTGGCCTCAACTGCTGAGACACGCACACAATGAATCCTTCCACCTACCTAAAAACTACTGCAAGCCTGATACATGATGCATCATATTAAAATGATTGGCTCTTTCCCAAATCTAGAAAAACTAGTATCAACACTGATGTTACCCTCCCTTTCATCTCTTGTAAGGCTGACTCACATGAATTTGTCCACAAAAAATTCACACCCTTCTTATTCAGGCCTTTCAGTGGCACTACTATGTGTGAAATGTCTTCTATGAAATGTCTATAGTATCTAGAAATCCCTAGAAAACATTGTACTTCAATTAAATTATTTGGATTCTCCCAGTAAACTACATCTCTCACTTTCTCTTGGTCTACTAACACTCTTATCTCTGAGATAACAAGACACAATAAGTGAATTTGGTCCATCCAAATGTGTAATTTTGAGAGATTTGAATATAAATGATCCTCACTCATTGTACATAAAATGATAACAATATCTGTGGAATGGTCATGTCATGTGTGAGGGTACACCAAAATATCATCCTCAAAGACTACCATAATAGAATACTAGTATGGATGGAACACTTGGTTCATCAATGCCTTGAAAACTACAGAAACATTCATGATACCAAAAAACATAACCACATTTTTTTTAGACCATACATACTATGAAATGATGTAAGAGGTATATCTAATGGTCTAACACACAACTGAAGATAAATAGATATCAAGTCAATCTTAGAGACCACCCGTGATCCTCGAAGGTAATCAAAGAGATCATCAATCCTCAACAAGGTATATTGGTTCTTAACCATAAATTAGTTCATCTTCTGATAAAACTCACAAAGTATGAGGGTACCATCCACCTTATTTGAAAAAAGGACAGGAGAATCCCAAGGAGAAGTACTAGTTTTGATGAAACCCTTAGCATATAACTCCTCTAACTTCTTCTTGAGATCTTGTAACTCTAGTGTATCCATCCTATAAGGATGAATGGAAAATTATGCTACTCTTGGCATGATCTCAATTGAAATGTTTACCTCTCACTTCAGGGGAAAACTGTAAAGTCTTATGGAAGGACATATCTAAAATGGTCCACTACTAGAGGGAAGTCTAACTACAAAGTCCCATAGTTATCCAGATATAGACTAGAAATATGGGCTGTAACTCCTCCCAACCCATGATGCTCAGGTCCTGCTCTGCTCTCCTGGATATCCCATTCACTCTTAACATGAAATGATTCACCCGCTGGTGATGTGAAACTCACACTACAACAAAATTAGTTGAAAAAAATACTAGAAGGGAACTAACTATTCCATTCCTAGAATGGCATCATATCCTGTCATCTCTAAAAAATTGAGGTCCCAAAAGAAGTGACACCCACTGACCTCAAGAGGTAACTCCTTGAACTGACGTAAGGTATAGGTTCTTATCCCTAATGGAGTGTCCAGAATCATGACATCAGCAGATGAAAATATACAATGCCCAATGCTTTCAACAACATCAATAGGTATGAAATTATTGGAATCCCTTTTCTTGAAAATTGTAGAAGCTAAAATAGAGGAAACTAAGATCGTACATAGAATTGTAAATGGTCTATGATCCTACTCATGTTTGGTCTACTCCACTGAAAACCCCGGGACTGTACCGTAGCCCTGTGACCTTGTCTGACCACCCTTATCTGATCCACCATGTTGTCGTTGAATGCTTTCCGACTGGATAACATGGCCATGACCGCCACCTTGTCTTGAACGACAAGAATAACTCTTGTTCCTAGACTGATGAGAAACTTGTGGTGTGGCTTATTAATCTAGTTTCATAGAGGAACTCTGATCACCAGCTGCTGATTAGAAGAATTGACAGAAGTGCTGAAAATTGCCCATCTTGCGGCAAGATCGTCACTCAATTGGGTCTCTAATGCAATGTGGCCTCCTATGCTTGAACTTCCCACACTAGTATCAAACCACATGGATACCAGAAGGTGTACCTCTTCTTCTCTGATCTCCACTTGTAGACCCTATGCGGTGCTTCCAACTATCATCCTGAGAAGAACGAACTGTGGTTGTCGAACCGCCCTGGCTCACAACTCTAGAATCCCTCTGGTTGTGCTAGATGATCAGTGCCTGGTTGACCATAGAAGATATGGAATTCAATTAGAACATGTTCACCTAAGCCCAAATGTCTTGTCTGAGACCATCCCCAAACTTCATCGCTATGAATAAATCATCTCCCCCACGAAAGGGTGTAAAGATCTGCAGATCTGTAATGAGAGAAGAATAATCAATTACTGAAAGAGTACCATGCTTCAAACTCATTAATTATGAGTATCGATTGACTCTCAATGTCTCTAAGATGAAGTCATATAATAAGGTACGTTGATACACTCCCAAGCCATACCATACTTGCATCTCGATAGTGAGATCACATCCCAAAATCTCTTGTTGGAATTCCAAAGAATATACAGAGGGAGCTTGACCCTCCTCTCCGGAGGAATCTCCAGATGCTCACAAATCATCAAAATGGATTCTAGCCATGACTCTATAGCCTAGGGTATTCCATCCCCTGAGAAATTGGAGTATTCTACTGCTGAAAGACACACATCAACACTGCCATCGACTAGATAAGAGGCGTTTCTCCCTGGAAGGTCTACCTCATCCTCATAAAGCCCTTTTGCCACTGGGAATCAGCACCTGTATCTGAGATAATGACTAGTGGAAAGATGGACATGACTGGATGATTTCGTCGTGGTCCCAGATCGGCCATATCAGGTGTATGATCACTATCTTGTAACTGGCGTACAACCAGAAGAAGTCTCGGTGAAATGACTCTACAATTTCAATTTCCCACCTTAGATCAAGAGTATCAATGACTTAAACATAGAATTGTAATAAGAGAACGTGAGAAAGAAATCATTCATGATATTCTAAACATAGATACACAACGTGTATATCCCTTAAATGGTGTGTTCCCTTAAGCCTTTTCATGGGTGTGTACTCATGCCAACCCTGGTCGTGTAACACCCCACACACATGATGTGTTGTCCTAACATACGACATGTACTTAAATCCTCTTCCTCTTTCTGAGATATTATACTAGTCTTAACCCACACAGTTCTCATATAGAAAGGTTACACTACATGTTTGTAATATACATGGTATGTACTAGAAATAACATCACCAACCCACGTTGTTAGTTACACAACCAGTTACATGGATGAATCCACACAATGTGTTTGGTTGAGACACGATGAGTAATAACTACACATGATACGCCCGTGCTGTTGGTCAGATGGCTGAACACATGGACTATACACACGGTGTGTACTTCCTGTACACAGTATGTTCCCCCAAGGATTTTCCAACCCCTTGTATCTACCACATATTCAGTGACATGGTTAGAGAATACAAGGCGTGTACAAATAGTACATAGCGTGTACTTAAGAAAATATTCCATTCTTGAACAGAAGGATACATGCTTGTATTTATCATTACACACCATATATTTTGGGGTTTCCTGGATAGTAAGCCTCAGAAACTACTCTAGAACCCAGAAAAAACACATAAATGAACATTAAGGTGCCAAAATCCGATTCGTGAGGTCCCATAATACCTGTCAATCAATGCTTGGCATCTTTTACGTATCATATACAAGCAATACAGCATAATGATCCACAAAATCTGATTCTGGAGGTCACATAACACTTCAAGAACCAACGTTTGGCATTCGATCAAACGAATCCTTTAACATTAGAAATACCCTATCAAATAGTAGGTATTCTATCAAGGCATACATCACAAAAACATTCATATATTGCACAACATATATCATAACAACATGAAATCAGTAATGAACCCTAAATGTAATGGCAAGAATTCATGACATGTGATCCCTAGAAAGTGCCAATATGATGCATGAGATGGAACACCCTCATTTCATCAGGTTGAAAGAGAAAATAGAACCTTAATAATATCAATGATAACAACATAATAAATGTGAATGACCAAATGGTGAAATAAAATCAAATGTAATAATTGAAAAACTATAAAAATAGAAATAATCGAGGTAAATTGGCTTTTCCCTATACACGGGTTAGCTACTCTTGGGAACAACATATTACCAAGTACCTATTCCTTCCTATTCTGGGCTATATGATACAAATAGTAAGTCAAGATGAAAATAACCCCCTTTGATACCACTTTGTAACATCCTGGTTCCTGGTCCCACCTAGAGGTGCTCCTTACCCAGTTGGTCACATGGACTCAAGCGCATTCCCCAAATGCTAGAGGCGGATCACTTGTAGTGATGGCATTGGGTGTGATAGTGGAGAAAAGTATGCTCTCATTGGAGGAGTAAAAAAGCAAAAGTAAAGAGATAATAATAACATAAGAAATAATAATAACATAACATAGTAAATAGCGTAGGACTGAATGTGAACAAAAAACCACAGAATATATATATATATATATATCAATAATGATGCATTATACATTTATCTAAGAATGTAGCCAAACAAGTCAGAATTCTGGAATACAGTATTAAACCAAAGTACAAGTAAAACAAGTAAAGAACTCCTCAGAATAACAAAACTCATCTTGTTCACATTCTCTCCATATCTATATTGGTCAAGTAATTGATGTAGAAGGGTGCATACCCTTATTTAGAACTATAGTAAAATAATCAAATTGGGCCCAAAAACCAGACCCAAATAGGGTGGGAGACGAATCCCAGTAGGTATTCACCGAAAGATTTGTACCTAACAATTAGTGATTATATATATGGCCTAGAATAAGTAAAATAAAGCAATAAATAAGGATTTACACTATGAAAATAGTCCTACAGTTTCAATTACATCATTTACATTTAGCAATTTAACCAACCAATCAAAAATAAAAGAAACCCTCATTGTAGTTCTCACATCCTGACCGCTATTGTTCAATTTTCAATAAGGATACACTGAAGAATCTCTAAGGAAGAACTCACAATCAATTACCCCATGGTTTCGTTTAAATCAAATAATCTCTGAGGAAGCAATCCCGGTCGATTCCCCCTATTTCCTTTTAGTGGTAGACTAAAAACACTCTGAGAAATCACTCAACATCAATTCCTCATGTGGTCTCATAACATATCTATAGAAACCCTGAGGGAGCAGTCAACGTCAATCCCCCTTATGGTATCACAGCATAATAATCATAACCGAGAATCTGGGAAAGCCCCCAATGTCAAATTCCCCATTGTATCACTTCATGAGGTTCTCACAGCCCCACTAAAAGAAATCATACTCAAACGATAATCATCACCAAAAGTAAACCTCAATGTACTACATGGATAATCATCTACAATGCATAAAAAACATATCAGATAAATAAATCACTCCATCCTAACAACATCATGAATAGAAAAATAGCCTAATAGGCAAAACAAGACCAAACTGTCATAAACAAACAAGCATGGGAAAACACATCCATAGCGTTGCAATTAACTCTATTCACAATCAAAAACTTCCATTCAAACATACAAGGCAGGACAGACATAAATAGGTTTAAAATACCTAAACAAGCAAAACCACGAACATGGGTATTGGGCACTTTTGCACATATAACTCAAAGAATAACTACGAAAAGACACAAACCACCTACCTCGAAATTGTATGATCGATATACGTGATCCTCAGGCCTTGAATCACCCTAAAACACCATATATCTACAAAAACGATAAAACTTTTCACCAACAAATATCTCATGAAAGATGAGAAATCTAAAAATGAGGCTCTAGAAGAAGGAAGAGATTACCATGGAGATTCCAATGCAATCCACGATGGTCTATTCGGAGAACAGATGACATGTCGGGGGCTCAGAGAACAATCAGTAGCCTCGTTCATTCCTGGATGAGACGAATGGGTAAGAAGGATGTTCTGTTGATTAGACATAAACCTGGTCCATTTAATGCAATAATAAATATAGTACATGACATGTTCTTCAAACGTATACTTTCTTTAACCAGCCTCCGCATTAGGAAATCTATATGTCACCCCACATAGCAATGTGTTCGGCTATTACACGGCCTGCACCCGTCTACCTCTTACAACTGAGTACACGGTGTGTACTCCTGAAATTTCCATAAACTTCTTTTTTTTATCACAAAAACAACCAAAAAATAAAGAAAAAACAGAACAGAATATCCATGTTCTTATAAATATTATTTTGGATATGATGGTAATGTATCGTGATTAAACATACCATATCATGCATGACAAAACAATCATGAAAAAAGAAGCCGTTAACACCCAAAAAAATGATAGTAATAAAATATTATTAATGAACATTTGATATAATGATATAAGAGGATCTTATATAATATTAAAAATATAAATATGGTTTTTTTATAAATTAATGACATGTTTAAAACAATTATAATTGAGTTTAAATCACATTCAACTATATGGAATCTTGAGTTTAGGGATTTCATCTCAATTTTCACTCCATTGTTACATATTTGGTAATAAGAACCTACTTATTTTTAGGTTGTGTATATACTTACCCTTATAGTTATTTTAAATGAATATCTATTTACTCATGAGCATTAATGTTCATTTAAATTTTAATCTATCCTGGTATTTTATTTTGAATGTTACCAAAGAAGTCATTATTTATTTTACAATCTTAATTTTATATTTCAATTATTTTCATCGAAGGAATATTATAATTTATCAATCATAAACAATATTTTTTTATTAAATTATGGATATTTAAGAATATTATATATTTTATTCAAAATTTTCCTCTCTTTTTAACTTCAATGAAGAAGATAAATGTTTAAAATATAATAAGATATTATATCTTTTTTGATCATGCATATTTCTCTTCCCTGATTATATATTTAAAAACTATTTTATTAAAGTTAATTTAATTTATTCAAATGATATATAAAATAATATTTAAGCTATAATTTTCTTCTTAAATATTTTTAAAGGAATATTAATAATGTTTTCCAAAATGACTATTTTCGACCTTTTTTACAATAATTAAAAAGGAAATAATTTTTAATGTATACGATGTTAAAATTTTTTCCCACAACCATATATATTTTATGGTCATTAACTTCATCTACTTTTTTAAATAGTTATAAAATGAATTATATTTTATGAAAACAAAATTTAAATGTTACCCAATAAATTTATTTTCTTCTTAAAAGAGATTATTTAATTAAATTCTACCGTTTTGATGAATTGTTTGTAATTTCTCATCTCTGTACTAATTTTGGGGTTTTTAACTTTCTCTTGAAACATTTACTTTATTGTGATATTTAGAACTCATATTTCTATTAAATTTCAATATTATTTATATCAAGGGTATTATTATTTCATAAGCCATTAACTATTTCTATATATGTTATTTTACATTTAATGTTGGCAGACTAATAGATGATATATTGAAATTTTGTATTCATTAATAAATAATGATATAAGTTTATAATTCATTTTTCTTAGGAATTAAATAATTTATTCAGTATATGAGGAATGCATTAGAAATGAAGTGATGGGTGAGTCTAGGAATTATGTAGTGTATCGATGCATCTATCATTCCCATGAGACAAATCAATTAGCCAATACTATTTATTAGATTTATAGTGTATACCTACCAATCGACTAACCTATCTTTATACAAGGAATTGATGGTAAATATATCCTGATGTATGATATTATAGTATCCAAACATTATCTATTTCCTTCATTAAGAAAATAGTTACTATTATTAGCAATATTAGTGCTTTGATATTACCCATTGATTTAATTCTTGCAGAATTCATTGATTAAATGGATATGTTTTTAGTTATCTAGTTTACCATATACAATATTCCTTATTTACTCATGGTAGGTTTTGATGTACATAACCCGATAATTATATCTTACCCTTATTTCATTTAATTGCCCCTGATTATGATTAAAAAATCATTAAATGAGTTCCCATTATGCATAAAATGTAATTTTTATATGTTTTATATTTTTATTTCCCACATAATAATGGAATTATATATGATTGGAATTATTTATACATACTAAAATAATTTAAACTTGATGAGTTGATCCCTTGTATATTACACGAATTTAATAAAGTAGACACTGAATCTAGATTACTAAAGTTGGGGTTGTTACATTTGGTATCACATAATGTTTAGTAGAAACATTGGGAACTATATATTGGAAAACAAATATTAGGGATCATAACAATATGATATAATTCATAGACATGTATAATTTTAGAATAATATCATAATTTTTTTAGAATGGTAGATATTATGTGGTGTTACTAGAAATACATCTATTTCTAGATACTATAATGGAATTTTTTTTATAAATGATGCATCAACGTGTAGTAACCATAAAAAGAGTTGGTTGAGTATATCTTGGCCACAATTCCATTGCATGGTGAATGGGACCTTAATGTGTACCTAGTTTTACACTCATAGGGGATATGATTTTGTTACATAAAAATTTGTTTAGAAATCATTTTGAAAAATTTTAAATTATTTTTATATTTTAATGACATACCTAATGAAACCAAATTTATGATTTTTATACTACCAATTCATAAATTTTTAATTTATGTTAAGTATTACACTAGATTTTGAATTATATATTATGATATAAAATTCCTAATGTTATAGGAAAATTCAGTATATTCCATTGTTTTAAAATTGATCCAACAAAAAATATTGGTATCAATACTAATGATTAGTGTTGAAATTTTTGTTTGATGAAAACCCATACAACTAATATTGGAGATGAGAAAATCATGCCCATATTAGGAAAATTGTCCAAGTTGATGACTAATAACCATGAAAATATAGATAAACATGATGTTAAATAGAATTATTCACATATGTGGGATCATTTCATGTGACGTACAACATTATATTCTAGTGGAACATGTAATCTAGTAGTAGATGAGTAATGTTTTAATTCTATTGAAAATATATTTCTCTCCTTAGGATGCAATTAAAGGAAAAAATTTATGAATACAATGTATTGTATTATAAGTGATGATGATCAATGGTTGATGATATTCTAAAATACTAGAGAGGAAGTTGAAATATAATACCTCGAATGTAGATCTTTTAATGTGTCACTATTCAATAAATATTTTCCTTTTAACGCCCCGACCCCAGCTACCCAGAGTCGGTTCATTACTTCGTAACATTGGCATGATCACAAAAGATCAAGTCTCGAAAGACCGATTAGTTTAGTAGCCTTGGAAACACTAGATACATTCATAAATCTTACATTACATCATTAAAATGAAGACTACAATAACATGGTCTCCCTAGTCCACACTCATATCCTCACTAACTATTCTTACAAGTCAGTCATAATACACCTCTTTACATCCTGGGAAAAATAAAACATTGAAAGGGGTGAGCTCAAATGCTCCGTAAGGATAACAATATAGCGGAAACTTTCATAAGAAAACATAAGCATTTAAGGCAATGTATAACTAAAACAAAAGCCTTATTGAACTTGAACTTCAGCATAATATGGAAAAAGTAAAATAAAATAATTCCATTACTTACTCACATGGATATTCTACTAGATGAATAATCACATGAAATATCAAAAACCACTTTCATAATGAGGGAATGTATAATGCCAGACATTCTGAAACATTTTGTCAAGGCCTCGTCCAAGACGTCTAAAATGATTAAGGCCTCGGCCAAAACCATAAATCAAACTGGGAAAGGGCCTCAGCCAATTCCACATCTAGTTGTCTCATGAGACCTACCGATGCATCGAGGAGCTATAGCGGGCTCCACCCATCACTTATTAAGTCCAATACATTCCTCATATGAATAGGTTTAAACATAACATAAATATTCGTATTAAAACTAGTATACGAAATGTCAACAATTTCTCCATAAACTATAGATGGTATAAAAATAACACATCCACAGTCAAATATTTCACAATATGTTCAATGGAAGTTTTGTATCATAAATCAATTTCAATTAAACTTAAAACCCATCAAAGGATGTTGAAATGGATGAAATCAAAGCTATTTGAGAGAAATATCTCTCTTTTTTTTGAAATCATTTAAAAGTCCCATAATTATAAAATAATAAATTTACTTTGAAAATATTCTTATAAGCTTGTAAGGGAATCTTCGACGAAGTTATAATGGCAGAAAATAGCCACACCCGCCGTATAAGTTAAAAAAACATTCTTACCTTAAATTTGTCAAAAAGGTCAAAAAGTACATTGTTTGGAAAATGACGGTAAGATTCCTTTAAAAATGTATAACGGTATAAATGACTTTAACCCATTTTCCATTTAATAGTAAAAATGTTTTGAAAGACATTTTTAAGAAACATGGATGTGGATGATAACGAGGTCCCAGTAGATAATTATGTATAAACAACCATGGATAATGAAGAGGTTGTGAAGTAAACCCTTACCTTGTACTTTTCCTTGGTTGGGGTAGGTTAACCTCCTGTATAATGGTGAAATAATTGTTATTAAATTATACAAGAATCATATACATTCATATGATATCATATATGATCTTTTAACATTGCTTTGTTAACAATATCTTAGATTTACCGTTGTTTCGGGTGTTAACTTACTCGTTTTCATAAGTCGTGTTTTCATGGATAGGTTGTATCTTATTCATATCCATAATGATATCAAGTCCTTAAACATTATTTTTAGATCATCAAATTATAATTATACTTGAATGGATACGACGGAGAATGAATCTCATCGCGTTCGTGGAGACGGTAGTCCGTACGTACGCACGAGCGACAATATCATTATTTTGATATTAAAATAATATATAATTGGATAGTATATCATATATACAGAATAATTATCATGTTATATTTATTATTTACATGAATTGCATATCAGTATTATACCCATATAAATAATAATATATTGAATAACAATTACACCACGATGTGGAGACGGTAAGCCGTACGTACGCACGTATGGTGACATGTCATTCAAATGATGGGTAGAATACTTAATATGGTTAAACCATATTTATAATAACATCACAGTATATATAAGATACTGGAGTTATAATTTTATAATTGAAATAATAAACAAAGAGGGAGTGGAAGAAGAAAGAAACTTGAAAGAGGGTGATGAAAACGTTACCTATTCTTCAGGTTCTTCCTTTTGATTTGATCAAAAGAACTCCATAAGATGGCTTTCTGACTAAAGTAAAGCTTCTATGATGAAGGGAGAGAAGTTGGGAGAGTATTTTGGCAAAGGTTGGCCGAACCAAAAGGCTTGAAAGTGTGAATAAGGTGGTAGAGGTGGGGGCCTTTTATAAGGGGAGAGGAGGGGCTCTTTTGGAAAGATTGAAATGTTACATTATTATACAATGCTTTTTGGATTCTAAAGGTCCCACACTTATATAATTCGTGGCTATGGTGATAAGGGTTCTAAATATACCCATCCAATAGTCTTTGGACAAGTGTAAGCCTTGGATTGTACATTATCTTTTCATTTTGTTAAAATCATTAAATATAGAGGTCATCGCTGCATCATAATGATGTCATAAATAATTTAATTTATTTAATGTATAAAAATTATAAAAAATACTATGATGTAGGAAATATTTTTAGCTTTCCAATTACTATTTATAGTCAAAAATATGACTTGTTTAACCCCATGTAAAAATTGTTTTAGTAAAACATTTCATGTTTGTGTCATTTCATTACTTTAACCTTAAATAAAAGGTATTTATGTCATTTTCTAACTAAAGTGGCTCGATGGGGTCCCCAAGTTGACCAATGGATTGTCCTGGTCGGCCATGGAACATCCAATGAGGGTAGGACATGTGTCAAGCTCATCTCATATTATTAAAACATTATTTTTACCTTAAACTACACTAATTACCTCTAATCGCGATTAAGAACATAAAAGTTACTATTCACAAAAAATTATTTTAATCTCATTGAACCACATTTTACTTCTTAATGAAAACTATGTATGTCGGATTTTTGAAAATCAAATCACAGAAGTGGTAATATTTCATTTAAACGAAAAATCAGTTATTTAACTACCACTTAGTGGTTTCACTATTCATCAAAAATTGATGTTTTTCAGAACAATGCCAAAATTTCACCCTAAGCTATAATTGATATTCTGAATTCAAAAATGATGCCTATTTTACAAAATTCCAAACATATAAGTTGCATTAATTAATTTTATAATTAATCCCCGATGTCACAACAAATAGAGTGTTTTTAGGAAACAATTTATATCAAAAGATTGGCAATTGTTTATGTCCAATTTCAATGTTAAATTAATTCTAATGACCACCATTGGATAAAATGGTAAAAATATATTCTAATTATACATTAAAACACTAAATAGTATAATTTATCACTATAAATTATCTTGATTAAAAAAATTTGTTTTTAAGTATTTTTCACTATTCATAGAAAACTAGAAGTTCTTAGAAAAATACCAAAAATTCAACATAGGCTAATATTGATATTCCGAATCCAAAAATGAAGTCCATTTTGATTAATAAAATTTATAAAATTTCAAAAAGTAGGTATTACTATTCACAACAGCTAGTTTAATTAGTTGTGGTGTGTGTTAGAGCTCGAGGTTGCGTACAACACACACTATTGCATTATTCGAAGGGAAACGTACTGTTGAAGCTTGGGGTGTTACATTCTCCCCTACTTCAAATAATTGTGTCCTCGCAATTTCTCGGGTATTACTACATAAAAAGAATCGGGTGGTTCTTCATCATAAGTTCCTTAGCTTCCCACGTTGCCTCTTCTATTTTATGATTTCTCCACAAAACCTTTACCAGACGAGTCGTCCGGTTTCTCAGCACCTGCTCCCTCACATCAAGAATCCTGATGGGATCTTCGCAATAAGATAGATCGGGTTCAAGTTCTAATTCCTCATAGGTAAGTACATGTGTTGGGTCAGGCATGTATTTTCTCAATAGCGATATGTGGAAAACATCGTGAACTTTGGAGAGATGTGGCGGCATCGCCAAACGATAAGCTACAGCCCCAATACGATCTAGAATTTCGAAAGGTCCGATGTACCTGGGACTCAACTTACCCTTCTTACCAAAACGTATAACTACCTTCCATGGAGATACCTTTAGGAAAACATGATCTCCCACCTGAAATTCCATAACCTTTCTTCTGCTATCGGCATTGCTCTTCTACCTACTTTGAGCTGATTTGATGTGGTTTTGGATTACCTTCACCTTTTCCATTGTTTCTTCCACCAGTTCTGGTCCCACAAGTTTTCTTTCACCAACGTCATCCCAACAGGTTGGTGTACGACATCTCTTTCCGTATAACGCTTCATAAGGTGCCATCTGAATGCTTGAATGGAAGCTATTGTTATAGGAAAATTCTACCGGTGGTAAATATTGATCCCACATACCCTGAAATTCAAGAGAGCATGATCTCAACATGTCTTCTAAGGTTTGAATAGTCCGTTCTGATTGTCCATCTGTTTGAGGGTGATAGGCAGTGCTCAAACGAAGTTCAGTATCCAAGGCCTTTTGAAGACTTTTCCAGAATCTTGAAGTAAAACGAGGATCACGATCAGAAACAATCGATAGGGTCACTCCATGAAGTCTTAAAACTTCATTAATATATAGTCTTGCTAGACGTTCAAGTGGTAGATCCTACCGTATAGCCAGAAAATGTGCTGACTTAGTAAGTCGATCAACAATGACCCATATTGCATCATTCCTTCTAGGAGTCTTTGGTAGTCCCATGACAAAGTCCATCGTAATATTATCCCATTTCCACTCAGGTATGGGAAGATGTTGCAATACTCCACCAGGATGTTGCCTTCCAGCTTTCACTTGTTGAAAAACCATACACCTCGACACAAAATCAGTAATCTCCCTCTTCATATTGTCCCACCAAAAATGTTCCTTCAAATATCTATACATTTTGGTGCTCCCAGGGTGTATAGAGAAGTTGGAACTATGAGCGTCATCCAGCAATTCCCTTTTTAGATCAGGTATATCGGGAACACAAAGTCTCTTCCCAAATTTCAAAATTCCATACTTATACACAAAGTCCCTCAATCTTCCATCATTCACATCTTTAATCTTCTTCTAAAATTCTTCATCATCGGTCTGAGAACTCTTAATCCTTTCTAGTAAGGATAGTTTGGCAACCATTTGAAAAAGCATTGATATTTCACCTTCCCTAGTTATTCCCATGTCCATCTTCACCAGATCCAAGAAAATTGGATCCCTTTCAATTCTCATCACATTCAAAACACCATGGTATTTTCTGCTAAAAGCATCTGCCACCTTTTTTGCCTTCCCTGGGTGGTAATATATCATTCAATCATAATCCTTGAGTAGTTCAAGCCATCACCTTTGCCTCATGTTGAGTTCTTTTTGTGAGAAAATATATTTCAAACTCTTGTGATCAGTATAAATCTCACATTTTTCACCATAGAGGTAATGTCTCCATATCTTTAAAGCAATGATCACAGCTTCTAACTCAAGATCATGAGTAGGATAGTTTTTCTCATGAATTTGTAGCTGTCGTGATGCATATGCAATGACCTTATCATTCTGCATAAGGACACTACCAAGTCCTTTCTTCGATGCATCACTATAAATAACAAACCCATCATTCCCCGATGGTAGAGTCAATACAGGGGCATTGACTAATCTTCTATTTAGTTCTTCAAAACATTCTTCACACTCTTTTTTCCAGACAAATTTAATCCCTTTACGTGTGAGCTTTGTCAATGGGTTAGCCAATCTGGCAAAATTCTGGACGAAACGTCGATAATAACCTTCTAAACCAATAAAACTGCGTACCTCAGTTATACTTGTCGGTGCTGGACATTCTTGGATTGCCTTGGTTTTAGAAGAATCAACGGAAATTCCATCCATAGAGACAATATGTCCAAGAAAAGAAATCTCCTGAAGCTAGAATTCACACTTGCTAAATTTCCCATATAATTCATGTCTTCTAAGAGTCTTCCAGATAATGCGTAAGTTATTTTCATGATCGTCCGTGGCTTTTGGAGTATACCAAGATATCATCAATAAATACCACAACAAAGTCATCAATATATTCCTTGAAAAAACTATTCATTAGATCCATGAAAACAGAGGGTGCATTAGTCAATCCAAAAAGCATTACTGTAAACTCGTAATGCACGTACCTTGTTCGAAATGCTGTCTTTGGAACGTCTTCCTTCTTCACACACAACTGATGGTATCCAGACCGAAGGTAAATCTTTGAAAAGTATTGAGCTCCATGCAGTTGGTCAAACAAATCATCAATGCGAGGTAGGGGATACTTGTTCTTTATTGTTATAACGTTGATCTCCCTATAGTCAATGCACAACCTCATAGATCCATCTTTCTTCTTAACAAAAAGAACAGGGGATCCCCATGGAGAAACACTAGGGAAAATAAATCCCTTATTACTCAATTCCTCTAGTTGTTTCTTTAGTTTAACTAATTCCACAATGACCATTCTATAAGGGGTCTTCGATATGGGCCTTGATCCAGGAATTAAATCAATGGAAAACTCAACTTATCATTCTGGAGGATGTCCATTTAAATCTTCTAGAAACACATCAACATATTCTCCCACAATAGGTACATCCTTTATTTGAATATTCCTTTCCTCACCCTCAGTAATTTCCTTCTCTTCCTCCCCAATAATTGAATTTAGTTGAGCTACTGGGGGTGGATCTAGATAAGAATTATGTGGCGATGATTCTGCTATAAAGATAAGGTGTTCCTTATCATCATCATCAAGAATCGTAACCTATTTCCTCTTACAATAAATTTTTGCATCATGGTCCAAAAGCCAATCCATACCGAGGATTATATCAAATTCAATCATGGGTATGACGATGAGATCAGCAGGTAAAGAACATTTAGGTTCTCTAATGGGAACTAATCGACAAAACTTTTTTGCAACAATACTTCCCTTAGGGGTTTTGACCGACAACTCCCTTGTTAAATCAAATTGGAAATATCTAATTTTCTTAGCAAACTGGGAAGATATGAAACAATGTGATGATCCAGAATCAAATAATGCATTTGCTAAACTTGAGGAAACCATTAAATTTCCTTCCACCACGTCTTTAGGAGCTTCCACCTCAGCAGTAGTGATAGCATAAGCCTGGCCTTGATCCCTTGGCCTCTTCTGAGGTAAGTTCCCCTGATGCTTAGTACATTCATTTGCACAATGTCCCTTCTCTCTACAATTATAGCATTCCACGTTGACAGCCGCTTTATTTCCCTTGCATTCATGAGCATGGTGGCCTTTTTCACCACACTTGTAACATACTCCTTTTCCTTTTAGACAGGCACCAGGGTGCTTCCTACCACAATTATCACAGGGTGGAAATTCATTTCTACCCTTCTTCCATGTTTCCTTATTTCCTTTCCCTGAGTTTTCAGCGGATCTCTTCTTATCTTTCTTTGATTTAAAGTCATAAGACTTAGAGAATTCCTTTTCCGTCTTGATAGCGCACAAGACAACACCTTCGTATGAAGAGAAGGTTTGTGATACTAAAGCTCGAAGGAGAAATGGTTTTAACCCATCAAAGAAACGACCAGTCTTACTTCTTGGGTTACGTATGTAATCTGCAGCATACCTCGCTAACCTTGTAAAGTTAGCCTCATACTTTGCGACATTCTCATCCTCCTTCTCCCTCAGACTCAGAAATTTACTTTCCATATCCGCTCGATGGTCTTGAGGAAAGTATTTTTCTAAGAACAGCTCTTTGAACTCCTGCCATTCAATGTTTGTTAATTCATCATCATCCTTTGTGTTTTGAATTAGTGAACACCATTGATCGGCATTTCCAGTGAGGCGGTAAACTGCCATGACATCATTCTCCCTTTCACTACTCCCCAAGGCATGGAATATTTTCTCTAAGAAATTTATCCATTGCTTAACTACTATAGGATTTGTACTCCCATTGAAGTTTGGTGGTTGTTGCCTCATGAAACGGTCTAGCATTGATCCTCCGCGTTGCGGATCAGGGTGCTCCATACGAGTTAGGTTATTCTTCATAACCTGCGTGAGTTGTCCTAGTACGGTGAGAATCTGATCAACACCAGTTGTATCACTAGATCCACCATAATTATCTTGAGTAGTAGGGCAATCCATACATGGAGTGCGTGCATTGATACAGTTTCCATTCCTTCCACTAGGTGCCCTTTCTAAATAATGGCATAAACTGGATTAGTTTTTGAATCAAAATACATAATTCCATACTTGTAAAACACTTAACATAAATTGAACTAATTATGGATATAATCCATAAGTATAAAAAAAATTTCATTGAAGAAGTATATACTCGTAACCCTTTATAGTGGTTTGTAAAGAAAATGGGAATTATCCTAAGCATATCCCCCGGGAGTGTCGTAACCAAGAGTGCAGCAAGGCCCGCTGTCGTGCACCAGTTCCCGTTCGAGTCTAGCTCAAAGCGGTGTTTTCGGGTTTTACCCCTAGGTACATCTGTGCCAGAGCCGCCTCTACCTGCTCGTATCCAGACAGGGATGTATTGCTCAGAAAACTCACAAAATCACTTCAATATCAAAATTTTTAGGAAGTTCTTCTATACTAATCCTCAATGTTCATCTTAGGTTTACATCCTCTAATCAGAGTTTGTCTAAATCTATCTTCGAGGTTTGTACTAAACTGCCTCTGATACCAACTGTAACGCCCCGACCCCAGCTACCCAAAGTCGGTGCATTACTTCGTAACATTGGCATGATCACAAAAGATCAAGTCTCGAAAGACCGATTAGTTTAGTAGCCTTGGAAACACTATATACATTCATAAATCTTAAATTACATCATAAAAATGAAAACTACAATAACATGGTCTCCCTAGTCCAAACTCATATCCTCACTGACTATTCTTGCAAGTCAGTCATAATACACCTCTTCACATCCTGGGAAAAATAAAACATTGAAAGGGGTGATCTGAAATGCTCCGTATGGATAACAATATAGCAGAAACTTTCATAAGAAAACATAAGCATTTAAGGCAATGTATAACTAAAATAAAAGCCTTATTGAACTTGAACTTCAGCATAATAAGGCAAAATTAAAATAAAATAATGCCATTACTTACTCACATGGATATTCTACTAGACGAATAATCACATGAAATATCAAAAACCACTTTCATAATGAGGGAATGTATAATGCCAGACATTCTGAAACATTTTGTCAAGGCCTCGGCCAAGACATCTAAAATGATTAAGGCCTCGGCCAAAACCATAAATCAAATTGGGAAAGGGCCTTGGCCAATTCCACGTCTAGTTGTCTCATGAGACCTACCGATGCATCGAGGAGCTATAGCGGGCTCCACCTGTCACTTATTAAGTCCAATACATTCCTCATATGAATAGGTTTAAACATAACATAAATATTTGTATTAAAACTAGCATACGAAATGTCAACAATTTCTCCATAAACTATGGATGGTATAAAAATAACACATCCACAGTCAAATATTTCACAAAATGTTCAATGGAAGTTTTGTATCATAAATCAATTTCAATTAAACTTAAAACCCATCAAAGGATGTTGACATGGATGAAATCAAAGCTATTTGAGAGAAATATCTCTCTTTTATTGAAATAATTTAAAAGTCCCATAATTATAAAATAATACATTTACTTTGAAAATATTCTTATAATCATGTAAGGGAAGCTTCGACGAAGTTATAATGGCGGAAAATAGCCACACCCGCCGTATAAGTTAAAAAAAACATTCTTACATTAAATTTTTCAAAAAGGTCAAAAAGTACATTGTTTGGAAAACGACGGTAAGATTCCTTTAAAAACGTATAAGGGTATAAATGACTTTTACCCATTTTCCATTTAATAGTAAAAATGTTTTGAAAGACATTTTTAAGAAACATGGATGTGGATGATAACGAGGTCCTAGTAGATAATTATATATAAACAACTTTGGATAATGAAGAGGTTGTGAAGTAAACCCTTACCTTGTACTTTTCCTTTTTTGGGGTAGGTTAACCTCCTGTATAATGGTGAAATAATTGTTATTAAATTATAAAAGAATCATATACATTCATATGATATTATATATGATTTTTTAACATTGCTTTGTTAACAATATCTTAGATTTATCGTTGTTTCGGGTGTTAACTTACTCGTTTTCGTAAGTCGTGTTTTCATGGATAGGTTGTATCTTATTCATATCCAGAATGATATCATGTCCTTAAACATTATTTTTAGATCATCAAATGATAATTATACTTGAATGGATACGACGGAGAATGAATCTCATCGCGTTCGTGGAGACGGTAGTCCGTACGTACGCACGAGCGACAATATCATTATTTTGATATTAAAATAATATATAATTGGATAGTATATCATATATACAGAATCATTATCATGTTATATTTATTATTTACATGAATTACATATCATTATTTTACCCATCTAAATAATAATATATTGAATAACAATTACACCATGACGTGGAGACGGTAAGCCGTACGTACGCACGTATGGTGACATGTCATTCAAATGATGGGTAGAATACTGAATATGGTTGTTCCATATTTATAATAACATAATAGTATATATAGGATACTGGAGTTATAATTTTAGAATTGAAATAATAAACAAAGAGGGAGTGGAAGAAGAAAGAAACTTGAAAGAGGGTGATGAAAACGTTACCTCTTCTTCGGGTTCTTCCTTTTGATTTGATCAAAAGGACTCCGTAGGATGGCTTTATGACTAAAGTAAAGCTTCTAGGATGAAGGGAGAGAAGATGGGAGAGTAATTGGGCAGAGGTTGGCCGAACCAAAAGGCTTGAAAGTGTGAATAAGGTGGTAGAGGTGGGGGCCTTTTATAAGAGGAGAGGAGGGGCTCTTTTGGAAAGATTGAAATGTTACATTATTATACAATGATTTTCGGATTCTAAAGGTCCCAAACATATATAATTCTTGGCTAAGGTGATAAGTGTTCGACATATACCCATCCAATAGTCTTTGTACAAGTTTAAGCCTTATATTGTACATTATCTTTTCATTTTATTAAAATCGTTAAATAATGAGGTCATCGCTGCATCATAATGATGTCATAAATAATTTAATTTTTTAACGTCTAAAAATTATAAAAAAATAATATGATGTAGGAAATATCATTATCTTTCCAATTACTATTTATAGTAAAAAATATTACTTGTATAACCCCATGTAAAAATTGTTTTAGTAAAACATTTCATGTTTGTGTCATTTTTTTACTTTAACCTTAAATAAAAGGTATTTATGTCATTTTCTAACTAAAGTGGCTCCATGGGGTCCCCAAGTTGACCCATGGATTGTCTTGGTCGGCCATGGCACATCCAATGAGTGTAGGACATGTTTCAATCTCATCTCATATTATTAAAACATTATTTTTACCTTAAACTACACTAATTACCTCTAATCGCGATTAAGAACTTAAAAGTTACTATTCACCATATATTATTTTAATCTCATTGAACCACATTTTACTTCTTAATGACAATAATGTATGTTGGATTTTTGAAAATCAAATCACAGAAGTGGTAATATTTCATTTAAATGAAAAATCAGTTATTTAACTACCACTTAGTGGTTTCACTATTTATCAAAAATTGAAGTTTTTCAGAACAATGCCCAAATTTCACCCTAAGCTAGAATTGATATTCTGAATTCAAAAATGATGCCTATTTTAAAAAATTCCAAACATATAAGTTGCATTAATTAATTTTATAATTAATTCCCGCTGTCACAACAAATAGCGTGTTTTTAAGAAACAATTTATATCAAAATATTGGCAATTGTTTATGTCCAATTTCAATGTTAAATTAATTCTAATGACCACCATTGGATAAAATGGTAAAAATATATTCTAATTATACATTAAACCACTAAATAGTATAATTTATCACTATAAATTATCTTGATAAAAAAATTTTGTTTTTAAGTATTTTTCACTGTTCATAGAAAATTAGAAGTTCTCAGAAAAATACCAAAATATCAACATAGGATAATATTGATATTCCGAATCCGAAAATGAAGTCCATTTTGATAAATAAAATTTATAAAATTTCAAAAAGTAGGTATTACTATTCACAACAGCTAGTTTAATTAGTTGTGGTGTGTGTTAGAGCTCAAGGTTGCGTACAACAAACACTATTGCATTATTTGATGGGAAACGTACTGTGGAAGCTTGGGGTGTTACATTCCTTGTGAGAATAAAATAGAAATTAGAAGAAGTGTTCCTATTCTTAGAACAACAGTAAGAAAAAAGTGTTGTAATTTATATTAATTATGTTGAAGATCAAAAAATGTATTCTGAATATTGTATACATTATATTTAAATCAATATTAATTATTTCTTTAAAGGGATTAATCCATGTGTCCAATGGGAACTGGTTTCTCAAACCTTTTCATCAAATACTGAAATAATAACATGTTACATAAAAACAAATATTTTTTTGCAATATTATATATATTCAAGTGAAATAAAAAAAATAATAGGATATATGTACAATAAAAAAATTAAAACATCAAAGAAGAAGAAAACAATGAATCAATTTCAATCATATAAAAATCTTAGAAAAAGAATTCCATAAAATACATAATAGGAATTAGATTTTGGTACATGTGTGAATATAATTGTCTTATGATAAATGAATCTAAGGGGATGAATTAGAACATTACTATCCAATTATTAAACTTTAATGAAATGGGTCATTATTCAAAAAATGTACCAACTGTCAAGAGAACTTACTAAAAAAGAGATTATGTTTAGAAGACCAATAATTTCTATCACTACAATGGATTTTGACGTTCCTAAATACATATTGGGAAGTACATAAATATTATATTCAAATTTATAAAATGTGTTATTCGAAACTAGATCATCAAACTCTTCTTATCTTTCATTTTTATAAGAAAATTAGATATTCTCATATCACATTAAGAATGGAGTTGTCAGTCAAAACTAATATTGGAAATTTCATTTTAAGAAGGATGTGTTAAAAAGATCCCATTATGTCACATAAAAATTATTTATTTGAAGATATTACTATTATATATGTTAATGATTTTTTTATAATACTTATTATGGACCAGATATTAAAATATAATGAAAAGATTTATTACAATAAGAAGGAAATTTCTATTAGTGATTAAAATGTGGAATTTCTTATCTTTAGAGGGGATATTTTATCATATGAGTCATGACTAAATCCACCAAAATATCTACCATAAATGATATTCTAGGGTAGGAAGAGAAAACACAACATATATATAGAAAATTTAATATTCAAATTAATGATATACCTATTAAATAAGAATAATTTGATGTATTTTCTAGATGAATTACCTAGATATCAACTAGAGAATTATGTGGAGATATTATTGATTTAATCACTGATTCATGAACTATATCATCGAGTCCCAATAGAATGTATGCTACAGAATTAGTTTAGTAGAAGAAACAATTAGAGAATTTTTGTGATAAGGGGTTTATATACCCTAGCACTTCACAATGGGGATCCCCTATTATTTTTATTATGAATAAATATAGATCAATGAGGTTGCGCATAAATTATATGGATATCAATGATATTAAAACAAATAAAAAGTACCATCTAACTCATATTGATTACTTATTCAACCAACATCACATAACTAAATATGTGGCAACGAAAATGCTCGATCTACTCATGGATTATGATTTCTCATTACACGACCACTAAAGGAATGAAAATAAGGTCACTGATGCATTGAGCTTAAAATTTCAAGGAGTTACTAAAAAATGATTTTTGATAGGGATCCTATGTTTGTGGATCTAGTAAATATATATTTGGAAATTATGATGTAAGGGTACACATAACTACTTTTTAAAATTATTTCCGAACCATCTTATTATAAAAGATAAAATTTTCTCCATTTGATGATGATAATATTCAATAGAATACTAAAAATTTGATTAGTGGGAAATAATCATACATCACATATAAAAATTGAGTTCTAATGTTTGGAAAGAGGCTTTGTGTTCCATCTATATCTTATGTAATAATTGAATTATTTGATGATTCTCATTGTTTTAATTCATCTATACAACTTGGTAGCCCAAAGATGTATAGAGATTTGAAGGATCATTATTTGGAGGATAATATGAAGTGGGGAATTTCAGATTATATATCAAGATACTTATTTTTTCAATAGGAGAAGGATAAGATTATACATCATAGAGGATTCGTGCATCCTCTTCCTATTCCAATGATGAAATAGGATGACATTATTATGGACTATATCACTATGTTAGTAGTGACTCATAGAATGAATGAGATAATATTGGTTATTAATGAATGTCATACAAAATCTTCAATCTTCCTTGGTATAATAGAATATTTATCTCTTAATCAACTTTTATGACTATATATTAATGAAGATATAATACTTTATAGTGAACCCCTCCCAATTGTGTAAAGACACCAGTTCTAGTATCCTAGAGCCAGTGCCTTATTTTATTACATTGTACTATGAATAAGAATTCTCATCCCAAAGGACCAAATAATATATTATAATTATAAAACCAAATACATACATAAGTTTTAAATTATAACATAAAATGAAAAATAAGATAGAAACTATATTGTTAATGCCCATAAACTTCTATATTATCCCTAAATGTCATTTATATTATTCATATTCGAATCCTAAGAAAAAATAAAATATAAAAAATGGGTGATCTAATATGATAAATTAGGGTAATCAATAATAAAATATATCATATACATGAACAATAAGGCAATGTTAATTACTAAAAAAACATGCCATTAAAACATAATCTAGAGCATAATATGGCCCAAATAAAAGTTGAATAAATAATTCTGTATTAATAATCCCATGAGAATGAAACATAACCATGTAAATTATACTTGTTTAATAATTTCATAGATTATAAATTACTAATATCATAATGATGTAATGAATAATTATGGTCATCATGAACATACCATCAAGGCTTCAGCCAAGAAACCATGACTAAACAGTTAAAAACCCAGTCTTGTTTGTCTAATGAGACATACCAATCCATCAAGAGGCTATATAGGGCCTTGAAAATCACATAATAAGTAAAATTCATTCCTCATTTGAATGAGATAAAATATAGGAAAAATATACAAACGCAATGTAAATAACATTCCTTAATCATTAAAGATAATCACTAACCGTTATGAGAAATTTAGTGAATGGTATCAAGATAACACTTCCATATTCAATCTAATCACAACCCATTTAAAAAAACGTGGTAAATTATATCATATAAGATCAATCCCAAATTAATAATATTATTCAATAGAGTATGTTTAAATAGGTGAAAAAGTATCTAAAAAAATCATTGGGGAATTCTTGAGGGAAATACCATTTTTTACTTTGAAAATTAGAGTTCATTTAAAAAAACCATTTGAATTTTTCATAAATTATAATGTAAAGATCTATATCATAAAAAATAAAATATAAGGAAAATGATATTAAATTTTAGTCATAACATATTTCCATATTAATTGAAAAATTTTGAAAAGTGTTTTTAAGAAACTTTAGAAATGGGCAGTTTAATGTGGTTGAAGTGAAAATATAAAATATTCTTTTTAGAGGAAAATGCTTATCGGTTTGCATAAAACTAGAAATGATCAAATATAATTTTTTGATAATTAAATTATTTTATTTAAAAGATATTGGATTCATAAAATATATTATAGAGTATACTTTAAAATGTGTATGAAATTTGGATGTTCTCTTTAACTGGGATTGCTTTTTGGGAGGAATTGAGAATTGATCCTTATAGAACATGTACATCACCTTAAAATAAGGAACAAATGATATAAATATATGATTTTGGTAATTATAAACATAATTTATAGTAAATATATAAAAATTAATAATAATTACATTGGGGTAAAGAGAGAGAAAGCGTAACCCGATGGAAAAGTGATGGTTCAGAAAGAATCCCTTACATTATTTACAAAAACATTATGTACATACAAATAATGTCCTGGATAATGATATTAGATTCATTAATAATGAAATTCATAACCAAATAAACATGTATTTTATTTATTATAATTTTATAAAGTTCATTTGTGGTTCTTTTGATGATTTATAAGATTCAGTTTCATCATTTGAAAGTGTTCGTTTCTTTGGTTTTCATGATTTGTTCACTTGTATACTTGTATTAAAGATCATCTGAAATGGGAATAGTTGTCTAGAATTAAAAATATATTTTATTAATGAAATTATTTAATTTATAATGGTATTATATATCATTTTTTTAGATATGATTATTATTTTGTATTTTTTTCATCATCATGCTCTGGTTTTGTTTTATGAATTAATATTATGTATAATTAATGGTGAAAAAACATTAAATATGTTGTATTAAATATATTAAAGTATTTTTTAAACATTAAAATGTTTTTATTACTAGAACTAAATGTGTAATTGAAAAACAAAAACTCATATTCCATAAAGGCATAAATCGGCACCCCACGGACGATGTTTTCATTTTTCGAATTAAAAAGAGAGGGAAAATAATTGATGGTGGATATAAAATTATCCTAATAAAATTATAGTATATATAAGGAATTAGTATTATCATGAATTTTTTTATAGAGTAGTTAAATAAAGGCAATGAAAATAAAATAAATTGAAAGAAAATTAAAAGAGCGAAAGGGGATTTTACCTCCTAAATTCCTCTCGCTGAGAACCTCTTTAAGGAACATTGAAGTGACATTTTGTGTGAGAACAAAAATAAAAGAATGTGGGGGAGAGGTTTGGGAGATGTATTAGGTAGAAAATTTAGAAACTTCAAGGATTTGGAGTTGTGAGGAGATGATGTTGTTAATGGTGTTATTTATAGTGGAGGAGCGGGGGGCGTTTTTATTATTTTATTCGTTATATTATTATTTTGGATCCAGAATATGAGTTGTTTGAACTTTATCATTAAATATATTAAGATAATGAAATATGGGTCAATATTATGAAATAACATCTTCCATACATCATCTATGAATCAATAATTCATTAATTTGTTAAATACCGAAAATTATTGTATTTCACTATTAACAAAAAATTCAAATTTTCTAAAAAAAATTAAAAAAATTAACTATACCCAATTTTCAATTATAGAATTAAAAAATGAACTCCATTTTATTAAAATAATTTTATAAATATGAAAAATTTAATTATTAAATAAAATCATCATTAACTAAAAAATACAGATTTTAATATTATAACAGTTTTTATGTCCCTTTGAATTATTAATTAAGGACACATGAAATTATCATATAATTAAAAGAAAAAATAATATTAATTTATGAATCTATTTTTTGAAAATAAATTTTCTTTTAAATAATTATATTTATTATAATATTGTAAATAAACATTTATGTTTCATAAAAATACAATAACTTAATTTATCTATTTTAAAAAATTTATTATCTTATTACCTGATATAAATGATCCATATTTTCATTTATAAGATACATAAATTTTGTTTATAATTTCATAGGTGATGTTATTATTCAATTGATCACATATATATTACTAATGGTCAAATTACTATTCCAATGGTCATATTTAATAGTTTATTATGGTTTTAAAGTCAGTTTTTTCAGAATGAATAAACTATAGAAGATGTTAAATTTTAAAATTGGCATACCATAAAATATTTGGGTGTTTTATCTCCCCCTTCAACAAATATCAATCTCAGACTTTCCAGATTTCCACCTCATAAAAATATTTGGGTAGTTCTATATCATAAATTCCTCTAGTTACCACATCACTTCTTCAATTTAACGATTTTTCCAATGAATCTATACCATCCAAGAAACCAAATTCTTCAAAACCAACTCTATAGTGTACTGAATCTGGATAGGCTCTTCTCAGTAGGATAAATCAGGTTCTAATTTTATTCCTTCATAAGTATGGACATGCATTGGGGTTTACATTTACTTATTTAATAAAGAGAGGTGAAAAACATTGTGTACTTTAGAAATTCTAGGTGTAATCACAAAATGATAATCTATAGCTCTAATTCTCTCTATGTTTTAAAAATCCCCAATATAACTAGGGATCAGACACTATTTCTTTCCAAATCTTATAACACACTTCCCTTAAGATAATTTCAATAAAAAATTATCCCCACTTGAAATTATAAACCCTTCCATTGATTATTGACATAGATCATTTTACTACATTGCACTTGTTTGATTTGGGTTAGAATAGTTTTTAGCTTTTCTATTGTTTCCTCTACAAGTTATGGTCCTACCAAATTCCTTTCACCAACATCATCCCAACCTATTGGTGTACAATATCTCTTTCTATGCAATGATTTATATGGTCCCATTTTAATACTTGAACGAAAACTATTATTGTAGGAATACTCTACCATAGGTAAATACTTATCCCACATACCTTAAATGTCAATTGATCATGATCTCAACATGTATTATAATGTTTATATAGTCCTTTAAAACTTATCATTGGTTAGTGGGTGATAAGAAGTGCTGAAATAAAGCTCAATATCCAAATATGTCTAAATATGTTTCTAGAATTTATATGTAAATCATGGATCATGATTAGAAACAAATGGAAGCGGTTCTCCGTGATGTCTGAAAACATTATTAATATATAGTCATATAAGGAACTCCAATGGAAAGTACTCCCTTATAGTGAGGAAATGTGCATATTTTGTAAGTCTACCAATAATGACCCATATCTCAACATTATTTCTTAGAGTCTTTGGTAATCCAGTGACAACATCCATAGTAATGTCATCCAATTTCTACACAATAATAAGAATAGGTTTCATGAATCATCTTGGATAATGAATTTCAGTCATCAACTATTAATAGACTAAACACCTTGCTACAAAATCATAAATTTCCCACTTCATTTTTTCCCACTAGAAATTTCCATCAAATATGTACATATCTTAGTGCTACCAGGATGTACAGTGAAATTAGGGCTATGGGATTCATTGATTAACTCTCGTTTAGCTCAAGTATAGAGTGAATATAGAGCCTATTCCAAAAGATTAGAATTAAATCCTCATACACGATATTTGAAATATTCCCATCATTCAATAATTTAATTTTCCCTTGAAAACTATCATTATCAGATCGAGAACTATTATTCATTTTTAGTAAAGATTTTCAGGAACCCAATAGAAAAAGTAATGATGTTTTACCTTTATATGATAATTACCATAACCATATATTCTTGAACCATGAACACATGATCCTTATAATTCCTCCATTTGTTCATAAATCTATTGTGCTTCCTTCTCAATGTAGCTACTTACTTATTTTCCATCCCTGGGTGATAGTGTACTGAATAATACTAAACCTTGAGTAGCTCGATCCATCACCTTTTACACATGTTGAGATCTTTTTATGAGAAGATATATTTCATGATCTTGTGATCTATATATATCACACATTATTCACCATAGAGATAGTTTATCCATATCTTTTGAGAAGACACTACAATTACTAAATCAAGATCATGAGTCCAATAGTTATTTTTAGGTATTTTTAACTACCTTGATGCCTAAGAAATAACTCTATCATTATGCATAATGACACAACCATGTCCTTTGTTTGAGCATCACTATAAATCACAAATTCTCCTTTTCCTAATTTTAGATTCAAGATTAGATAATTCACTAATCTCATATTAAATTCATCAAAAAATTATTATAATTATTATTTCTATACAAACATAACCCATTTATGAGTAATCTTGGTTAACATGTCATCTAATCGGGTAAAATTCTAAACGAAACTCCAATAATAGCATGGTGAACCAATGAAACTATGAAACCTCAATTATGTTTGTTGGTTAAGTCCATTCGTGAAATTTTATTTTCTTCATACGATCAACTGAGATTGTATAGTTGGAGACTATATAGGAAAGAAAATAAATTATTTCAAGTTAAAATTCACACTTTCTAAACTTCCCATATAACACTTTTCTTCTAAGAGTCTTTAGAACAATTTACAAGTGGTTCTCAGGGTCCTAATATATTTGAGAATATATCAATATATCATCAATAGAGAACTAAAAAATCATTAAGATATTCCCTAAACACTTTTTTCATGATTTCCATAAAAAAATAGGGTGAATTAGTTAGTCCAAATGACATTATAGTAAACTCGTAATGCCCATAAATTGTTTGAAATCCAATATTTAGAATATCTTATTTCTTCACATGAAATTGATGATATCTAAATTGAAGATAGAGCTTTGAAAAAATATAGATCTTTGAGAGTTTTATAAAATATGTCTTAAATGTGTGGAAATGGATACTTGTTCATTATCATAACAACATTGATCCCCCTTTTATCAATATACAGTCACATGGATCCATCATTCTTCTTAACAAAAATAATACGAGCCTTCCAAAGTGAGACACTATAGAATATAAACCCCTCATCACTCAATTCCTCCACTTATTTCATAAACTCCACTAATTCCGTAGTTTCCATTCTATAAAGAGTCTTTTAGACTGGCCTTGCATCGTGGATTAAATAAATTGGGAACACAACTTCCAACTGTAGAGGACGACCTGGTAAATCATATGTAATTTCATTAACGTATTCTTGCACAATAGGTACATACACAATTATAAGATAAACTTTTTCATCAGTATGTTTTATCTACTATTCTTATCCAATAATCACATTTATTAGAGATAATGGAGGTGGATCCAGATATGAATCAGATGATAAAGTATCCCCTCCAAAGATAATAAATTCCATATCTTCATCATGAATCATAATTTTCATCTCTTTTCAATAATTGTTTTCATTATATTTCAAATTCTATTTAATAAAAAAGAGTATATAAAAATAAACCATATGTGTGGAAATAACATCACCAATTAGATAATGTTTATGTGTCATAATACGGATTACATTACACATCATTATTGTAAAAGGATCTCTACTTGGAGTCTTTACAGACAAATCCATTATTAATGTGAATTGGAAATATCTAATTTTTAAATAAAACTATGAAGATATAAAGTAATGTGATGATCCAAAATAAAATAAATCATTAACTAAAATTTATGAGATGATTAAATTTATTTCCACCATATCATTAGGAACTTCAACCTCAACTGTTGTGACTGCATAAGCAAGACCTTATTCCCTAGTAATTTTTTGGGAAATTTACCTTGACACATAAGAATATAATTTTTATAATGTACCATATATTTAAAATTTTATGATTTATCATTATTATCTTATTTCTATTCCATTAAATCATGGGTTTGGTGGTATTATTACAAACACATATAACAAACTCCCATCCCCAATATGAATGTTTCATGGTGTTTATTTCAACATTTTTTATAGGATGTAAAGTCAATTCTTCCATTTTTCCCCTTTTCAAATTTTTTTACAAAGCGTTAAAAACCCATATTCTTATCTCTATTTATTTTAAATTCATAATAACTAGAGAATTATTTCCCAATAGCGATAGCACATGAGACTATATCTTCGTATGATGAAAATGTATGGGAGAAATGTGCCCATTAAAGGAAGGACATTAACACATAAAAACTGATCAAAAAATTTCATGGATTGAATATGTTGTCCAAAAAATGAATTGATAACCTTGTAAATGTAGTTTCATACATGGGATCATTTTTAACCTCTTTATGTCTGAGACACAATAATATCCTCACCATATCTGCTCACTATTAATGAGGGAGATATTTCTCCAAGAAAATATCCCTAAAATACTTTCATTCCATAATTTTAATTTCCTCTTCCTACTTTGTATTTTGAATTAATGATCACTATTGATCTGAATCCCCAGATAGACAATAAACAACCATGAAAACCATCTCTCTTTAATTACTTCCCAATGAGTGAAATATCTTCTCAAAAGAACTTATTCACTACTAAGCTACAAATGGGTTTATAGTCCCATTTAATGTTGGAGTTTTTTGTCTCATGATGTGGTATAAAATTTCATATCCATGTTGAGGATTTGGATTCCTAAAACAGGTAAGGTTATTATTAATAACATGAGTTAGCTATCCCAGTATATCTCTATGTTTCTCTACTACAGTTACAGCTCATACTCCAACACCATTATATTGCATAGGAGGGAAATTTCTAAATGGGATACATAAATTTATATATTTTCTATTCCATATAGTGGGTTACATTTATAAACAATTAAATACACTAAATTAGGTTAGGAATAATAATTTATAATTTCATATAATAAAAACACATAACATAAATTTAAAATTTATACATATCCAATCTCATCATAGCAATCATTGTTTTTTGGGTGCATGTTTTTTTTAAATACTTTATAATGGTTTGTTCAGAAAATTTGTATTATCCTAACCATATATCCTAGGAGTTTCAAATTAAGTACCTTGTTAGGCCCATTGTTATGTACCATTTTATGTCGATTCAGGCCCGATGCACCTTGTCAGAGTTGTTACCCCTAGGTATATTTGTGCAAGAACCACATCCAAATTTATTATCCAAATAGGGATTTATTTATAGGAAGAACCACATAATATCTACATTAAAAAATTCTAGGATTTTATTCTATGATTATGCTCAATTAATATCATATGATTATGTTACCTAATCTATATATTTTAAATCTAGTTTCCATGGTTTCTAATAAACTTCTTATGATGCTAACTATAAATACCCCAACCCTAGTAGCCCAAAGTTGGTGCCTTACTTTATTACATTTGTATTATGAACAAGAAATTTCATTCCAAATGACCGAATAGTTTAGTACCTTTGAAAGAACATATACATGCATATGTTTTTCATTACAACCTGAAAGGAAACACAATATTGAAACTCTATTGGTAACACCCATACTCTTATATTATAACTTCAAGTCTTTCAAAATATTCATCTTCGAATCCTGGGAAAAAATACAACAAAAGAAATGGGTGAGATCATTTGATCAGTAAGGGTAAGAAATACAATGGAATATTTCATAAACAAAAACAATAAGTCAATGTGAATGACTAAAACAAATGCCATTAAAACATAATCTTTAGCATAATATGGTACAAATAAAATCTGAATAAATAATTCCATATAAATAATAAAATGAGATGGAAACTTAACCATAGATATTATAATAGTATAATAATCACTTGTATTATCAATTACTAATTTCAAAATGAGGTAATTAATTATATTTTATATCATAAAAATTTCATTATGTCTTTGTTCAAGTCATCATACAAAAATGAAACAAACCGGTCTAGTGTGTACCATGAGACCTACCGATGTATATACTGGCTATAATGGGCCGTACCATTCAATTACTAAGTCAAATTCATTCCTCATATGAATGGGGTGAAACTTAAACAACATTTACATTTTTAATGTAAATAACATTCTCTACTCCTTAAATATAATCATTAACCATTTAGAGTAATATGGTGAATGGTATCAAGATGGCACATCCGCCGTCAAATTAACCACAAACCATTTAATAAGATATGGTAGATGATATAATAAAAGATAAATCCAAATTAATGATATGATTAAATATATTATATGTAAATACAATAAAATAATCTAATAAAACAATCGAGAAATTATTGAGATAAATACACTTTTTTACTTTTCAAAGAAGAGTTATTTTGGAAAAACCATTTTCATTTGTCATAAAATTACAATGTAAACATGTATATTTCAGAAAATATTGGTAAATAACAATTAAATTATGTTTTAGGAATAAATTATGTCTAACTAAATTGAAAACAAGAAAAAAATAGTTTTTATGAAAAATTAGAAATAGGCCACTTGAGTGCGGTTGAAGTGAAAATATAAAAGAGACTTTAAAAGGGAAAATGAATAATGGTTTTCATAAAACGTGAAATGAAATAAGATAAATTTTCATGATTAAATGAGTGATTTAAAAAACTTAATGGATTCTTACAATATAATATGGAGTATACATAAAAATGGATATGAAATTGTGATGTTTTCTTAAATCAGGCTTTCTTTTCTGGATGAATTGAGAATGGATATTTATAAAAGAAGTACATCCCCTAGAAAAAAGGATGAATAGATCTGCATAAATAATTTTGCGACATATTAAAAAACATTATAATAAGTATATAAAAGTAAATAATTATTAAATTTCAATAAAGAGGGAGAAAGAATAACCCAAACAAAAATGGAGGTTCGAAAAGAATCCCTTACCTTATGTCTGAAAGCATTCTACACATTCCCTTAACATATTAGATCATGAAATAAGATTCATTTATAATTTATTTAAAAAAATATAAAAAGTATATTTTATTTTATTATAATTTTATTGAGTTCATTTATGGTATTTTTTATGAGTTATGAGATTCAATTTCATCATTCGAATTTGTTTGTTTCCTTTTTTTTCATGATTGGTTCACATGTATATATATACGAAAGATCAGGTGAAATATGAATAGTTAAAAAATAGAAATTATATGTTTTTAATTAACATATAGAAGCTTTAATTATATTATATATATATATATATATATATATATATATATATTTCCAAATATGAGGATAATTCATCAGATAAAATGCTAATAATAACTGTTTGGATTATCTTGGTATTTTTTTGATCAGCACGAACTAGTTTTGTGTTTTGAATTAATTATATATATATATAATAGTTATAGAATATTATATAGTTTTTATTTAATATATTAATGTCTGGTTTGGAAATAAAAATGGTTTCATAACCAGCTTTGAAGTTGTAATTTAAAAACAAAAACTCATCGTCCACAATGGTGGCAAATCATCACCTCATGAACGATGATTTCATTTTTAGAATAAAAAGGGGTAGATAAAAGAATTGATGATGGATATACCATTATCCTAATAAAATTCTAGTATATAAAATATAATGGATTTATAATGTATGTTTGGGGACAATAGGTAAGGAAAGGATAATAAAATAAAAGAAATTGAATGAAAATTAAAAGAGCGAATGAGATTTTATATCGGGAATTAATCTCCTTAAGAACTTCTTTAAGGGACATTGAAATAGTCTTTTGGGTGACACAAGTAACACCAAAACATTATATAGAGGTTTGGGAAAGGTATTGGGTTGAAATTGGACAAGATTAGAGGATTTGGAGGTGTGAGAAGATGATCTGGTGGGGGGGGGGGTGTTTATAGTGTAGAAGAGGAGTGTTTTTTGATTATTTTATTTATTAGTTTATTATCTTTTGTCCAAACTATGAATAGTTTTAACATTATCACTAAATAAATTGAAATAATAATTTATATTTCAATATTATGTGATTAAATTAGACATACATCATTCTTGATGTAATAATTCATGTATTTGATAAATTTCATAAATTGTCTTACTTTATTATTCATAAAAAAGTCAACAATTTTAGAAAAATAAAACAATTCACCCTGACTATTTTTAAATGTGTTGAATTCAAAAATTAACTCAATTTTTTTAAAATAATTTTTTAAATATGAGAAATTTATTTTTCAAATGAAATATTAATTTACTCAAAAAAATCAGGTTTTAATATTATAATTGTTTTTATAACATATTGAAAATTTAATTAAGGTCTAATGAAATTATCCTATAACTATAAGAAACAAATATCCGTTTTTGAATCATTTTTATGAAAATAAATTTTATTTTAAATATTTATATTAATTATAAAATTATAAATAAACATTTTTGTTTCCCGAAATTACCAACACTTAATTTATCATTTTTAGAAAATTTATTTACTTATTCCATGATCTAAATATACCATATTTTCATTTATAAGATACCTAAATTTTATTTATACTTTAATAAGAGATGTTACTATTTTATTAGTCTTATTAATATTCTTAATGTTTATATTACTAGTCCAACAATCTTATTTAATAGTATATTATATTTTTAAAATAAGTGTTTAATGAATAATAAACTATAAAAGATGTTAAATTTTAAAAGATACATACCATAATATCTTGTGGTGTTAAAAATTATTTCATAATGTGATACATGATTTAAAATGAAATTATGTGAATGTATTCAGAAGTTTGTTGATACCATTCATCATTTGATAGCCCCCTATTATCCTCAAATAGATTGATTGTCTAAAAAGACTATTAAAACATTAGAAGACATGGTTAGTTGATGCTCACTTGGAAATAATGGTATTTGTGATTCTTATTTATCTTTTATAGTTTTTTCCTATAATAATGACTTCTTTTCAAGTATTCAAATGGAACCCTATAAATAATTATATGTAAAGAGATGTCATAATGTAACTTTTTGGGATGAAGATGGTGAATGGAATGTTGTAAGTCCAGAATGCATTGAGGAGGGAATGAAAAAGGTAAGGAGTATTTAGAATCATATCAAAGAAGCTTTTATAAATAAATATTGATTTGTTGATAAAAAATAGAACAATTTTAAATTTTAAGTAGGAGATCATTTGGGGGTAAAAAGTGATTTTTTAACATAAAATTGTATTTAAATGAATAATTTATTTCAATTTTAATTAATTAAAATAATATATAAATTATTAAAATAAAATTAATGGACTATATATATAAATAAATTAATTTAAATCCATATATTTATTATTAGTAGTCATATAGTTATTGTATGATTAACTTATACTTGGAAACCACATTTCATAAAAAATCCATTTTTTGAACGATTTTGCGGTTGTATTTTTACATTACTACAAATTTGATTTTAAAAAATAAATTAAATATTTGGAATAATAATAATTAATATTATATAATTTTTTCGATATAATTTTTGTTCATAATGAATAATACAAATAAATAAAAATAATTTCCCATAGTTAATTTTAAAACATGTTTATGGGAGTGTTAAACTAAATGGATAATTGTTAAAATTTCACCATCACATGAATTTATATTATTAAAAAATTAGTGTTCATCCAAATATATATATATGTAGATAAATTATTTATTTTAAACATTACTTTGAATTCTGGACCCAAGCTTGGATTTTGAGAAGATTAGTTTATGTTATTAAATTTTAAACTATATTTTGTGTCTTTAAACTTAATGGAACGATTTAAAGATTATATTGTTTTTTATCATGACTTAAAAGTCTAGGAACAATCATTTTTTAAATAATAAAATCTATGTAAAAATTTATTTTTCCTATTTCATGATAAACTGATTTATACTCTCAATCAGTTATTATCCTAAAAACTATTTTTCAACCATCAAATATTATTGTATTAATTTTTTTTTTCAATTTTAGAAACTAAATCTAATATAATACTTTAAAAATTTGGAATCATCATGTATAGTTTTTTTGTAATTCCCTTTATTATTTTTGGTTATATAATTATGTTACCATGGTATAAATTTAAATTATTACAATTATGGTTAAAATGAGTTTAAAGAGGTTTAACTAGGAGATAAATCGTAAAAGGTATATGAAACATGTCTAACTATGATTTTTGGACATTATTTTCACCCTATAATACATTATATTATAATTTGGGGTAACTTGGTTCCATATTAATTGATAATGAAATTTATATATATATATATACTATTTAATCATTTATGTAATTCTAAGTGTTCCATTTCCCTCCACTATAAAAGTATACCACCGTTCCTCCATTCTCCAAACATCCTGGGTCTTATATATAAGAAATTACCTATCATAATGTCTTATTAGTTTCTTTATTAACGTCAAATATCTTATATTAATTCAAAATCTATCCTTTAATGTTCTACATTTTATCTAAAGTAGCTTTCTTTAAGAGTGGTAATCATTTTCACTAAGATCATTTTTTTACTTCATCCTCTACCACCATCAATTATGGCCTAAAATTTTGTAATTAATTAAATATTATCTCCCATATACCAATATATTTTCACTTTTTTTAAATAACATCTGACAATATCATTCTTCATCAAATTAGAATCAAAACCATCTCTCATGTGTACAATGAACTACCACACCATGAACCGATGTTATTTGTTTTCCATCCCTGAATAACATGGATAATCATAATAATTGAACCAATTAATATATAAGATAATTATGAATTAATATTGATTCCCTAATTTTTTATATCGTCTAATTTCATATCCTTTCACGCATTAAGTAATTAATAACGTCCTTCGTGCGTATATACAACCTAAAATCTCCTCAAAAGTGATTTGATTCATTTTACATGTTCACATATTAAGAATGATTATAAAAATGTATCTAATGAATAATAATAAAATTTAAATGTCAATATCATTCTATAGATGATGGAAATATATCCAATTCATATGAATTATAACTTCCCCGACAAAACATGCAAGAGAAAACAATGAAGTTAACACCTAAAATATTGTTAATAATAAAATATTATTAACCAAATAGTGATAATATGATATAATAATATCATATATGAGATTATAAAAATTAATATTGTTATATAATAAATTTATAAAATGTATAAAACCAATATATGGGAGGTTAAAAAATTACCAACTAAAAAGAAGCGTGATGAAATGGATATCTTCACAATTTCAACTCCATTATGGAATATTTGGTATAATGAACATGTTTTTTATGGTGTATATACTCCCCCCTTTTGGGTAATTAACACAACTATATAGTTATTTATTATGATTAATTTCTCATTTTAAGTGTACTCTATCAAGGGGGAACAATTCTAAATTTACACATATGTGAGAATTTATTTTATAATATAATTTTGAGATTCATCTTATTTTCATTAAATGAATATTATAATATATACATCATAAACACCGTATATTTCTTTATCCACTAGATATTTAAGGATTTTCCATATTTTCTTCCAATTTTCACCCTTTAGAACATGAACTAAGAAATAAAAATTTTAAAGTAAAAACTACCCTTATAAGTTTTAAATGGACATTAAAAGAAATAAATAATGAATAACTATTTTAAATTATTATCTTCCAATTATATTTATAATTAAAGGACAGGATTTTACTAAAATATACTTCTATGTTGAATTGATGGTTATTACTCATCTATTTTTTAATTTTATCATCCCTAACATTCTATTAAAACATTAAAATTCCTATGATAATTAAAAATTATATTTATCTTATATATCTATATTATTTGTATCATATATATGATTATTTCCAAAAATATATAAAATGAATAAATATTGTGTTTTAATTTGAATGTTATTTGATTAACTGGGGATATATTCATTTTCTGTAATGTTTACCCATCATAGATATTTTGTGATGAAGAATATTGTTTACTTTTTAGATTGATCATTAAATACATGAAGAATGAATTAGAAATGCAGTGATGGGTGGGGCCCAAAATTATATAGCCCTATGATGCATCCCTAAGTGTTAGGAGACAAAATAGTTGACAAAAATAATAAAATGGGTTTTGGGGTGTATACCTTCCCGATGATTAAACTATCTTGGTGTAATGAATTGATGGTAAATATATCAGAATGTATAAGATCATGATATATAAAAAATTATGAATTTCATTAATTGAGAATTCTAATATTATTATCCATGATATTAATTCTTTGATATTACCTAAATAATTATTTCATGTTCATGTTATAGATTAAATAATGCGTGTTTTTAGTTATCTATCATTTCATATTGATTATTCCATATTTAATAATGGTAGGTTACAATGTACATAACCCTTAACAATCATTTTCTACCACCCTTATTTCATTTTCCCCCATGTTATGATGATGAAATAATTAAATGAGATTCAATGTTGTAGAACTATTACTTTTGATATCATCAATGTTGGAATTTTTTATTAAAGAACCATATAAAAAAGGGAACACTGTAGTCAAGGAGGCCTAATGTAAGGAAGTCCAAGAGAATAAAACCATACAAAATCAACACACTTAGGGGTAAGAGATCCAAAAGAAGATAAAATCATAAGAGGGTTACTCCAGTAACCCGTTTTGGAAAGGAAATCAATATCATAATTTCATTTATTCCACGTGTGAATCAAACATATTTTACCAATATGGATCTTGTGTAAAGACCCGTAAAATTCAAGGGAAATTTTTTTCTTAAATTTCTTTAGAATTTTACAAGAGCGCGGTTTCAGACGGCACCTGATTCCGAGGCCCGGAGTGCCCGGAATTAATTTCCGAAGTTTGGCTCGGGTACGTTCAGTGAACGAACGAGCGGGAATTCCTAACTTTTGATCCGGTGCTCGGAATTGAAATCCGAGGGCACCGATGAACTCGCAGCGCCGATATTCGCTTAAAGAGACCTTTTCGGGAGTTGCGTTTGTTGCGAGTTGAAAGTTAGTTTTGGGGTCTTTCAGTTAAGTTAAATAAAATTGTGTAAGACAAATTTTATTTTTAACTTATTAAAAACCTACCAAAGGAGGTTGGAAGTGGGACCCACACCCACTTAACCTCCCTTGGGAGGATTAAGTGTGGTGGGGCCCACACGAACCCCTTTTTCTTTTCAAATTCCCTAACCCCTCTAAACCCCCTCTTAATTATGTAACTCTTCCTTATTTTAATAACTTGAGTTACTTAATTAATTTAAGGGAGTTAAACCCCCCTTTTTGAATTTCAAAACTTTGAAATTCTTTTGAGTTTTGTGTTAATAAAATAAGATGTAATCTTATTTGATTAAGGGTTGTTTGTTTTTTCCCTTGAGAGCTTTTTGAGAGCTCCTCTTCATCTTCAAGCTCTGACGAAGAACGAAGAACGCTCAAACTCCGACGAAGAACGACGCCTCTCTTCTTCGTCCTCGGTGTCAACAAGAGGGAACGCCGCTTCCTTCTCAGACCTTCTTCGTCGGCAAACGAAGATCCGCCAACGACGTGTCTCTTCGGGCATAACTCTTCGTCAACGGATTTGACGAACGACGACCGCGACACCCGACCTCCGCGACGCCGTCTTCCGCGGAGTGTAACCGAATCTTCGAATCTTAAACCCAAGGTAGGGGTTGTTGATTCAATATTTTATTTATTCCGTTTCTTGATCCTGGTTTTCGCATGTCAAACTTGAGACTTTTAAATGTTTTAAGTTGCGTTATTATGTTTAACGAGAGGGGGGCCGGACCGCACGAACACGGCCGAACCCCCCTCCATCGTTCTTGTTTAATTATTTTGCGGAGGAAAGCAAGTGGCGTGGTGCCGTCGCACCACGCGGATGAACGTGCGAATATCTTACGCGATGCCGTCGCACGCACCTTGGAAGTAACAACAAGAACACGACGCCGTCGCGCCGCGTTGATTAATATCAAAGCACGGCGAAGGGACGCGGTGCCGTCGCACCGCGCCGGATGACGAACGCCGCGGCCGGTTCCGGGCCGCGGCGGGACGAGAAGACCGCGGCCGGTTCCGGGCCGCGGCGGGACGAGGAGACCGCGGCCGGTTCCGGCCCGCGGCGGAAGGAAAGACCGGCGGCCGGGCCGCCGGCGTCGGAAGTCGAGGGCGGGACCGGAATTTCCGGTCCCGTTGGTAAAAACCGGCCGGCCAGCTGGCCGGCCGGATGTTTTAAAAACCGGGGAATTTAATTCCCCGGCCAACCCCTTGAAAACCCCCCTCTTTAAGAGGGGGGGTTCTTTGAAGGGAAGGGGCAACCGGCCCCTCCCTTTGGTTCGGCGCCAGCAGGCCCCCCCCACGTGAGGGGGGGGGGCGGTTCTTTAAGGAGGGGGGGGCAACAGCCCCCCCGGTTTGTGACCAAGCGGCCCCCACGTGCGGGGGCCGTCTCTTCAAAATCGGCGCGGCAAAGCCGCGCCGCTTCAAAACAGCGGGGGCAATCAAGCCCCCCGCGTGACCACCACGTGCGGCGCCAGTCGCCGCCGCCGCGGCCCGCCGCCGCCGCCGCCGCGGCCCGCCGCCGCCGCCGCCGCGGCCCGCCGCCGCCGCCGCGCCGCCCAGGGGGGGTCGGGTCGGGTCGGTCCGGACCCGGACCCCCCCGTTTCGAACCAGTTTCGGTTTTTGGCTCATAACTTGAGCCTCGGACCTCCGAATGACGAACCGTCTGCGGCAACGCGATCCTTGGATCGAGACGGTCGTTTCGGTATATCGCACTCAAGGTTTCGGTTTACTTTGAGTTCGGCCGGGTTGGTTCGTTCACGAAACCAACCGGGCCTTCGGAGCGGAAACGCTCATATCTTGAGTTACGGACGTCCGATTGACGCGCCGTCAGTCGCGTTGTGTTCCTCTTAGTGAGACGGATCTTTTGGCATACTCCGCCCGAGGTTTGGACGCAGGTGGAGTACGGTTGGGTTGGTTTTGCCTTAAAAACCAACCGGGCCCCGGAGACGAAAATGCCTATAACTCTCAGACCGGGCGTCCGATCGACGCGCCGTCTGTTGCGTTGAGTTCCTGATGACGATACGGAACTTTTGGATACATCAACTCTGGTCTTTGTGACAGTTGATGTATCAGCCTCTCGGCTCGTGGAGCGGACCCTCCGTACGAGCTTGCTGTGTGCGGGAACCCTAGTGCTGGCTGCGACTGTTCTACTGCTACGACTGCTACTGTGACTGCGACGACGACAGTACAGAGATCCTGTGTGGATTTGACGACAGTACAGAGATCCTGTGTGGATTTGACGACGACAGTACAGAGATCCTGTGTGGATTTGACGACGACAGTACAGAGATCCTGTGTGGATTGGACGACGACAGTACAGAGATCCTGTGTGGATTCGACGACGACGACTACAGCACTCAGCGATCCTACGTGGATCAGTGCTACAGGTTCTGTGTGAGCCCGATCCTGTGTGGGTCCTTGCGCTCAGCGGTTCTGTGTGAGCCAGCGCCTACAGGTTCTGTGTGAGCCCGATCCTGTGTGGGTCTTCTGCGGGGGTTAGTTACCTATCGATCCTTCGTGGGTCCGACGACTTAGATGGATCAGTGATCATCTTTATCGTCCTTGAAGAAGTATACCTGTGTGAGCTGAATCCTGTTGTTTTCCTGTGTGGATTGTGTTGTGCAATCCTGTGTGGATTATATTTGGCTTCCCTTTGTGGATTACGTATACTTTCCTGCGTGGACTGAGTTGTACTTGGGCTCGGAGGTTGGAGCGTATCTGAATTGATGACTTAGGTATATGTATGGGCATATACCTAAGCAGTGTCGGTTGTTACTTCGTGATTGTACTTTTCTTTGTGGTTTATCCTTTGTGGATTTGAGAGACCTTCAGGGGTCTCGGGGTCCATACTGAGTAGCTTATACTCACCCCTGCACGGGCTTCGCCCGCACTACGTTGTGTTGGTTGCAGACGACGGACAGCGTTGACTTAGCTGAGGCTTGTAGAGCGGGACGGTACCCGGAGGTGGACCACTGGGCGGGACGTGCACGGAGCGGACGGCGGGACCCGTGGAGCAGAGGAGCTATCTGTACCCACCCTTCAGGTGGGATTTCCGGTGGACAGCTCGGAGTAGCGGCTTTTACTTACAGTTGCTGTTTTTCCCTTTTCGAGTTGTACTTTACTTTCAGTTTGGGTTTGTATTCTGGCCCATTTACTTTTCCGCACTTTCAGTTGTACTCTGCTTGTTTAGTGTTTACTTTCCGCTTGCTTACTCTGTGGAGTTGGTTACTTTTCAAAGGCAATGCCTTCCCTTTTTACTGGGATTTACGCCTTGGTGCTAGTCGCCAGCCCCTGGCCTATGGAAGGCGGGCTTGGGGTAGTCACGGCACGGACCCCGAGGGCGGGTCGTGACATCTTGCATATATAGAGGAGATATAAAATGGACCAGAGGGTATAATACCTTCCTTGTATAGATTTTATAATAACTATGGAATCAGTTTCAACCACATCAAGGGTGATATTAGTAGAAGTAAAAGTATTCAACCCATTAAATAGAGAATTAACCTACACTATATAAGAGTCACTACATCAATTGAAGCTGCTGAAAGTGATAACCACTTAACCGTTGGAGTCATAGACTACACCCCTGATAATGAACCAATATTATTGGACCCACCTATATTTGTCTTGAAATCATTACTAATAGGATTCAACTAGAACCATCTAACCAATGGAACAATCCTCTAGGAGGTTAGCCCAAGACTTATGCAATTGATAAACATCCTCATAGAGAGCGAATTGTCCTAATGATTCAAGAGAGTAACCAAATCAACCTATAGGCCCTTGGACCTGAATAAACACATAAAATTAATGAAATATGGGATAAAATCATCGATATTTCCCTATGATATATCGATTCTAATTATAATACAAATCCCCTCCACACAACCCTTTCCCATTCACCCAAAAAAACAATATAATGTTTTTTATTTGGAGTTATGATAATAGAAAAACATGGAAAAGATATTATTTCAAAAGAATTTTATTTCCCCATGCATATAAATTTCATGTTTTCAAATGCACTAAATAAGGAAATTAAACAGGATAGAGGTATCATTACACCATAGAATCATACCCGCACCTTCTTTGAGCCCTGCATGAGTGGAACTACAATATTACTTGGATATGAAGGACCATGATAAGGTTTTAGTGAACACAAGATGATAAGGTTTAGAGGATAATTGAAAAGTATAAAAAATCACGTTGATGTGTGTTGAGAGTGGATTTAATGAATGTAATAAACATAAATGCTAGACAATGGTGATGTCGGGGGTAGGGAAATCAAAAAAACTTAGGGATCTTCCAGGATAGTTTATCTTCCATAATATTACCTCATTACACCCAAAAAACCTCCATGAATAATACTACAGCTCTAGTAAAATCCCACAAAACAATTTCAATAGTTTAGAAACAGTACATTTCAACACACCCAAGACTGATCAATAATTCCACACTCTAAATATTCCCTACAATGTATAACCATCCCAGAATTCCCACTCCAACATATTTTAAAGGTTGTGCATGTTTTCAACCTAATTTTTAATACTAATACCCCAAGTCACAATAGGTTTGGCCATTGAATCCCATGATTCCCAGTGATATTGACCATCCATATGAGCAACCAAAATAAAAAGATGTACTTATTTTTTCAATGTTACTAACCACTATTTTTTGAACCTTGAGAATGACAATCAAATGTATCAAAATGGATATAAGAACACTACTAACCAGTGTAATTTCGCCATTGAATGATAAGAAGGGACACTTCTGATTGTTTTATGAGATCAAAGATTTTAAAAACTATGATCTCCTAGTGAAAAATGTCACGAACAACAAGAGAAATCAAAGCCCTTCTATAATCTATATTAATTTATTTTCTATTTTTTTAAGTATGTATTCAATTATTTTGGATTTATGGACCCAAAAAAAATTTCAATATAAACACTTATCTTTTCATTGATGATTCATTGGCCACACCATTTACGTTATTATTTCATAAAATTGATGATTCCCTGAATATATATTCTACATACATTAAAGAAGAGAAGTATATCATCCACAAATAGAAGGGGGAGACACCATGGAAATTACTTTTATATTCGAAGGGAAGAATTATTCTAAAAATAATATATCTGGATATATTTTTTCTGACGAAATATTATTAAAAAAAGAAGATTCATAGAGAATAATGATCCCCCTAAATTAATATGCACACTTATATAAAAACCCACATCTCTTTCCCATGAAACTAATTGAAAACCAATAGGTGCTGAAATACAGAAAAAATAAATTGGTCACCTATGTAGATAATCCCATGAAATATTTGTCCTTTAAGATGAATCCCAATTCATGTATTTAATATCCCTTGTCCATGTCAATTTAAATTTCAATGTTGCAATCCCAAATCATCCTATTAATATATCTAATATTCTATTGGGATAGAGAACTGGTCACCTATGTGGACCTCCCTCTAAAAAATCTTCGTAGTTCCCCTAAAATCTACTATTGGATATGATGAGATCCTCTTATTGATAACACTATCAAGAACATTGTTTATAAAATGACCCATACTAGTTCGTATATAATTCTTAATAGAGGAAGGGTACCTCACATGTAGAATAATAATTAACATTGTTACACTAGCCACATAAGAAAAAATACCTCCTAAAATATTTCTTGAATGACATCCATGGTATATTTTTAAACAAGGTCCCAAGAGTCCACATTAAATGATACTGAAAACCCATCAGGTCATGGAGATATCAATTAGTTGAGTGAGGCCACCACCTCCCAAATATCTCCCATATTCGGAATTCTCTCATTCCAAAATTTAATAGTATCTGACAACTATATTAGGAATAAAATCACATAAAATAGTTTTCCTCCATGGATATCATTATTTTATGATAGGGTTGACACCCAAAAGTAAATATTTGAAGTTATTTTCTACAATAACTCCCACAACATTAATTTAATTGGCGAAATAACCATCCTCCATTTAAATATTGGGAGCGAAAACCCAATTTTTATCATTGAGACTATCCTAATAAAATGATGTGTTTTTATCCTCAACATTCAACCATGTTTTTTAGATTTCACTTCAGTAATGTGTTATTATTCAAGTAGTATGCATGATAATTAGTTCTTTTTTTAATTTATCCTTAATTAAATCATCTTTACATTATACTTAAATTATAGTCACAACTCATCCAATATATATTTTCATAACCTCTAAATCTAATAATCTCAATGGATGATTCCTAATCAAGACCTGGAGGTATGATTTCAGTCACCTAATATTTTTGTGTAATATATCCCATGGAAGATAATTCATGGTTCTAATCTAGGATTAATGCACCACTTAGAGATAATCAGGATCCAAAATCCATATACTATAGAATAAGAAGTTGTTTCTAGTATCCTCTCCAAGTATCAGACACACCAGAAGAGAAGGATGGTCCAAAAATCGCAAACCATATGAATGACACTGGTGTTGAGATAAATAGAGATGACATGTTGGTTGGAAAATTAGTGATCAAGAGTAAACCACATATGATGTCATCCATTTGGATTATTACAACTTGTAAAATTTTCCCCAGAGAACCCCATGTCCAAAAAGCTATTCTAAGCCAATAATGAAGAGAAATCATGAATGTAATTTTAAGGATATAATACCCACCTTTTTTTCATCGAATCACCATTATACAGGATGATTTATGGGTCATATTATCAAAATATATTGTTAGGTTCCCCTTATTTACATGTGTTCCTTATTTTATACGCCCTTTGTAGTTTTGGTTAACCTACAAGGATTTGAAGATGATTTCTACTATAACATAGTGGAAACAATCCTATATTATAGTTCAATTTCTCAACATTGGTAAAAGTTGTACCAACATTATGATAAAAAAATTTCAATACATTTCTATGATAGGGTGTCTCCTTATATCATTATTCATGTTTTTTAATTAAATTAAATATAATTATATTTCAGAACAATTCTTATTGTTATGGATTTTACTCAGGATGATGTTTATAGTATGTTATGGGATATCTACATGCATTTGGTCATGGTTTTGGGGGTGAAGAAGGTCACTCAGTGAGGTTTTCATCGATTAAGTCAAATTTTATAAAATATAAAACTAATTTTATTTGTTTATTTAATTATTAATTTATTATAATTAATTAACTTTGATATATGTTTTGAGACAAATACGTATGTCGATGGTCAATAGTTGGTTCGACATTGATGATATTGAGTGTGGGTTATTCGGATAAACTAAAATGTTGATAAATTCTGAATTGAGGTAGCCAATGCTTGATAATACTACTTTTAATTATGATTTATATTTTTTATAAATGTTATATGTTTGTCATGATAATGAAGGTGATTGACTAGTTGAATTTAAATAATTTTATTATTTGTAATTAAATTCTATTGACAGGAAAAAACAAAGTGACAAGGCCATGAGGGACCCTCTATACTAGCTTGATGCTTTTACCAAAAATGGTCAATCCCATAATTGTATGATATTAAAATAAATTAATATAAAACTATCATCCTAGGTTGGTTCCTTAATTATCGTTAGTATAGAGTTTTAAGAAATAAGGATGTTTAGCCAAAATGTGCTACTATGGATTTATTTTAGGTATTGGAATCATTGTTCTTGTTGAGTTGGGTGTCGGTATAGTGTTACATCCCCACTGACACGTGATAAAGTATGTAGGTAGACCCTATAGAGATTGATAAAAGGTTAGTGGTGAGGTCTATACTAGTTTTTCCAAGGAAGGGGAGGGGCTTCAGGCCATCAACCTTATATGACATTTTCACTGAGTTCAACGATTTTATTTATGATTTTGATGATGATAATGGATTTAATTTCATAAGATAGTGTTTGTTTAATATTGAGTACTAATAATCTATATTTTTATCTTACAACTATAGTTGAAGATGTGCTTGATAATGATCTAGGAATTGCTGATAGGTTATCCTCTTGAGAGGAAGACCACATATTGTGAGATGGGATTATGAAGAAGGATAGCCCCATCTAATGTATTCTAAGAGATAATTTTTTTAACACACTACCCACTAATATGTATTAAGTTGTATGGGATTCCTTGGATGGTATCTCTATATATTACATTCATGCTATATACTATGTCACCTATTTACCCAAAATGGTGCATATGCACACCTATGTTTCCTCGATTTCATTCTTCCCCACTAGGGTGTAGATTCACCTCTGAGTTTCGAGATAATATTCTTCCCCATATGATGTGGATTCACCCCCTTAGTTTATATATGAATTACTTCCCCATCTAGTTATAAATATGACTTTGAGTTTACAGATTACCTGCTTCCCTAGATGTGTGTAGATATTCCATGATTTTTATGGTTTATTTTAATCTAATATAGAGTGAATATATGCCCCTAGATTCCTGATGATATTTTTCATTGGAGGAGAGAATTTTTCCGATATTGTTGATGACTGTATATTCTTTGGAAAAAACTGGCATTGGATAAAGGTGCTATAGATGATATAGGTGTCACATTAAAAATGATGATTAAAAATATTTATTTTCTTAGATATCTATTCTATATTTATTATATTTTAGAGAATATCATATTCAAAAATTATATTATATTAGTTTTTTTATAACACTATTTTTGACCTGTGGTTTTTTACTCTTACATTGCATGAACAATCACGACACTTGGGTACCCAAGAAAATATTCATTGGTCATAGGTTTTAGGAGGAAATAGGTAAGATTTTTGGATTTTTCATCTAGAAATATTTTAATGAATTAGATATAGATGAAATAAAGCTCATTAATGTATTATAAGCTCTAGTCTCTATCACTTAATTTATATAGATTATGTTATCGATCTAGTGGCTGATTAGTATATGGGGGTTGGAAAGATGGTGAGTCTCTTTGACTTCTATATTCCACAATCATTTGTTATTTATGGTTTATTTTTTTCTTATATGTATACTGATAAATTATTTTGGATTATTTTTTTCTATTTTCATTTCATTATGAACATTTATACAGGGGTATAATCTTCCCACAGTAACACCCTTGAATGTTTCACTTATTCAGCAGAATATCTCATATAGGGAAGATCTTCTAATGTCCCAATTTATCCCAAACTAGAACAGAGGTCTAGTGATTTGGGGTTATGGTGTTACAAAGTGGTATCAAAATTTTTATTTTTTATTTTTCTTATAGATATTGTTGAAAGATCACATAGGAATGAGTTGGGGATTGTGTTAAAACTCCAACCGGTGCAGCATGAAAACCATATGTAACAAAATTTAAAGGTTAACATGTATATTAGATTTATTTTCTTGGTTTATTCTTCAATTATTTTTTGATTTACAAATGTTTTATGCACTTGGGATTATTAATTTATGATTTTTTGTTTTTTGGATTTTGGCCCGCTAGTAAGAATCATGTGTAGAAGAATTAGTTTCTATATAGTGTTAATATTCAATGCACATTATTGTGTGTTATTATGATATTTAATAATGAGGTAAAATCATTTTAATTTTTTAGAAACATATAATGTTTTTTCTTATTAAATTTTTGGGTAATTCTACCCATTCTATCCATGGAATGTTACTTCTAATTACAAATTATGTGGACTCTATGAATTGGTGATCACGGTTGATGACTATGGAGTCCCTCTTATAATGGATTCATATTTACTCTTGGTTTATATAGGTATAATATTTTTTATAGTGATCCCTATGAGTAATATTGGGATAAAATTGGATTGGTTATTTAAATAGTCAATAAAAACCATTTTGGTGCATTATTTTTTGCTTCTTGGTAGTGTTAAATTTGACTGAACAATTACAATGTAGTACAACGAACAAGAATCATCATTGGTTGATGTTTATATATATATATATATATATATATTTCAATGAGATCATATTTCCCATTTGGGTAGTCTTATATGAAGTTTCCCATTGTGGATAAGATCCCTTATAAAATGTTTAGTTAACATGCGATTTCTAAGAGTTATATGTGAGACCTTTGAGTTGGTGTGTTTTGGTAGATGAGTTGTTGGGTGATGATAGAGATTAGAATAAAACTTTGTTTCCAATGACCTATGACATATGTGATACGCAACCTCTAGGATCAATGGGAGATTGTAATTTATTGGGTTATATTTCAAGACATTAGTTGTTTGGATTTTTTCATGAGATGATCTATGATATACCATAGAAACCAAAGTGAGGTGTTTATTTAGCTTGTGAGTTCTTTAAAAACATGAATCATGGAAGAGTTATTTCTGTCATGGGATCTATTTAGACAAAGTGTTATCATGTATATGTAATATGAATTAGATGTCATATGAGTTTTCCTAAAGTAAATATCCTGACATTCTTTTGGCATGTAGGTTAGTATCAAAGGACATGAGTGGGGGGATGCCTAGATGTGGGTTATTTGGGCATCTTGTATGATGAGATAGCTAATTGAGGTATATAATTCTTGGATATAGGTCTGATAGATGATAGTAAAACACATTTTTTTGAATGATGGATCGGTTGATGGGTGGTCCTATAGTTTACCAAGGCATAATTGAAATGATTGATTTTGAAGTAGATCTCCTAGGGAACTTCCAAATAAATGTGATTTTAATGTGTGTGGAATATGGTTAGTAATTAGGTGTGAGATGCATGATTTTATGAGCTTTGACTCATTTGCTTGTGTGTCAGGTTATGTTGTTAGGTGGTATGAGCAGATACACTAAATTAGTTTTTATGAAATCAAATATGTATGGGTTGGTTCTAAAAGACACTATTTAATTAATAAATCAATTAGTGTTCATGCATGAGATGAGGTAAAATTTATTTGATGAAATTCATGTAATATTTGTTTCCTATGGTTTTAATAATATTGGTATATTTCCTTCGGTTATAAAGAAATATCAATGAAGGATAAGGTGATGGGGAAAAACAAATTTGGGTTGATCCTAGTCTGTAATTCATTGTATGAGTATTTGTGGCTCTTGGGGACTAACACACATGTGATTATAAAACCTATTTATATTCAAATTTATTTTTAGTAAATGTAAGTCCATGTGTTGGGGAGTAATCCATTAGGATGTGGAGAGTGTGACCCTTGTTACATAATGAAATTTTGGTAGATAATGTCGATGAAATTATCGGGAGCTAGGAATGGGTGGTGGTAGATGTTACATGTTAGAGGTAAGTTATGTTTAGTATGACCAAATAAAGACATTATGTGTTGAAATGGATGGGGTGTGGGACGTGTAGATAAGACCCACTGATAGTAGGGTCCTCGGTGATATGGGACTGATCCTTGGGTGTTCTAGGTGGTTTTTGTATGTTGGGGAGTGGGAGAATCTAATTTATCTAGTTCGTCAATATAATAAAATAAATGAGGATTAAATGAGTAATTTAATTTAGTATGAGCATTATGAATAGTCTTCGGAAATTTCTTGATATGATTTTAGGGTGATTCAGTGTGATTGTATGTTGGTAAGTAGGTGGAAGCATCAGAACTAATTTAGTTGGTCGAGGAAACCCAACCATGGAATTACACACACTATTGGGTTCAGTATTCCATGAGGGTATTGGGATGATAATGGGTTACATTCAATAGTATATGAATACCCAATTAATGAAGAGATATAACATCACTAGGTTCAGTATCTTGGAAATATGAATTCCATGTGATGCTGGAAACAATCCCTCTTGGATTTTTCCATAACAAATCTCTTTAGTATCTTCTCAGTGTGTGAAAATTGACTTAGTCCAAGAAACCTATTGGATCTATCATGATGGATCTTAATCCCAAAAATATATGCAACAGAATCCATGTGTTTTATGGAATATAATTTATTAAACCACACCTTAACAAACTGTAAGACTGGTATTTCATTTCCAATATGTAATATGTCAACAAAATATACTATTAAGAATATGACTGCACTCCCAATAAACCATTTATAGAAATAAGGCTCACATTAATTCATTATAAAACCAAATTCATTTGTGGATTCATCAAATTGAATGTTCTATGACCTGGATGGTATCTTTAATCCATATTTTTTTTGGATTCTTTCACATCTTATTGGAATCCTTTGGAGTCACAAACCCTTCAGTTTGTGTCTCGTAGAAATCTTCTTGAAGGTTCCTGTTAAGAAAGGCTGTTTTGATATCCATTTTATAAATCTCCTAGAATAGTTAATACAAAATGGAAAGTATATTTCCAATGTATTTTAGCATTTCAAATAGTGAAAATGTTTTGTCGTAGTCAAATCCTTAACAGTAATTAATCCCTTTTTCAATTAGTCACAACTTATAGGTACTGAGTTGTACTTCCATGTCCATTTTCTTCTTTAATACCCATTTGAAACTAATGGGCTTCCCATACACTAGAGTATATATCAAAATCCATATTTTTTTTTGGTACATGGAATCCATTTTAGAGTTCATGGCTTCCTACCACTTGGAAACATTTGTGCTACTTACTTCTTCCTTGTTGTATAGGGGATCATTATTATTTACTAATATTGAGTCAATATCCTTAGTAACATGAAAACCTTACAATTCTTGTTCTCTAACCTCTATTTTATTCCTACATATTATTTTTGTCTTTTTAACATATTCTTCTTCCTTGAGGATTTGTGGAATATGATCCTATACGAACTCTTGTGTGCCATTATCCTCGACTTCATCAATGTTTATCTCACTCCCAATATCTCTTTTGGAGATGTTCTCCCTATTTTGTAATATGTAATTTCATTCCACTATAAAATATTTTTATGAGTGGTAATATAGTTAATATTATTTTGCATCCTTGGGGTATCCTATAAATGTACACTTTGTGCCTCAGGGTGCATGCTTGTTACCCGAAGAGGCCTTAAAAAATGATTCACTTCCCCACACATGTAAACTAAATTTCATGGATTTTCTTCCACTCCAAAATTCATTTGGAATATCATTTATTTATTTTTTTGAAAATTGGATTAGTATTTGTTCCACTTTTTGTAACGCGTATCTTCAACAGAATATTATATGATTCATATCACTCATCATTGATCTCACCATATACAACAAAGTGTTCTTCCTACTTTCACCGACACCATTACACTGAGGTCTGTAAGGAGGAGAGAGTTGGGATAGGATCCCAAGCACTCTTAAGTAGTCAATGATGTCTTGATTAAGATATTCTCCACAAAGGGATGAGTGGAGTTTCATAATATTCCTACCAAGATGGTTCTCAACATCAATATTATATTCCTTTAATTTATCATAATCATCCCACTTATACATCATTAAGTAAATATAACCTTATATACTAAAATAATTTATAAAAGTTATGAAGTATGATTACTAACCCCTTGATTAAAAAATAAATGGTCCACACACATTTGTATAAACTAATTCAAGAATCTCATTAGATGTTTCACCTTTCCCACTTAGTAGGTATTTATTCATTTTTCCTTGTAATCATGTATGACATACACCAAGTGGTTTTAGTTTGATAGAATATAAATATAAATCTTGATGTAATTTTCTCTAGAATTTTTCATTTAAATGTCCTAGTTTGTGATTCCAAAGTTCTGTGTCATATGAGTTATGTGATGTAAATTCATTATCGATTTCCATTACATAGTTTGTGTAAGCCCACACATAAATATTGTAATGTAAATTCACCTTACCATACAAATTTCTATGTTGATAAAAGAAGAATAATATATTTTCATATTTAAAATTGAATCCATACATATCTTGTATAGGTGCATAAATAATGTTTTTGGTAACTGAAGGGACATAATAACAACCCTTTAAAACTAAGATAATTCTAGTCGACAATTTGAGATTGTAGTCCCTGATAGCTAGATTAATAGGTGTAACTATATTGGCTACTCATAGATCTACCCCGCCTTAGATAATTTTTATAAATATACTTAGTTACTCTATTTTAATACATATTTTAGAACCACAAGATTTATCTAATTTATAATTTTTAGAAATAGATAAATTTTACTTGATAACAAATGCTCCTGAACCTTCCACTTAGTTCTTTAGGTGGGTGTAGTTTTTCTTCCAATGGCCCTTCTTCCCAAATGTTTAATAGAAACCATCTTATTCAATTGATTCCACTTTGATCTTATTCTTCTTATAAGGGAATGAATATGTTTTGGTATTTAATATATTTTCATTTCCCTTTACATTTGTTCACAATAAATAATGATGTCTTTTCATGCTTCGTATATTTATCTACATGGTGAAGGAGGATAAGATGAACTAGCAGAGAGTTCTCAATATTGTTCATATTGAAATCCACAAAAAAAAATAGAGATGATTTAAGGGAGTGATTCCATAATTTTATTAGTTCCCAATTCCTTGGGGTTTTAAAACCTAGAACCTCTAGGAACTCAATGTATCCAATGATCTTGACTACGTGAGGCCCAATTGGGGAACCATCTCCATGACTACTATGAAATATCACCCTATCAATCTCAAACAATTATTATCTAGCTCTATACTATTTAATACCAAAGAGGTGATCTAGAATTTATTACACATCCCTGATTTGGTGAGACTTCATGACTTAACTAGGCATATAAGAAAGAATCAAACATTGAATGTTGACTGTGTCATTCTTGTGTTTTTCTTAGACTAGGAACCCTTCATCCCTAGCCTACTGAGAAAGAATATCAGGCATTGATAATTCTAGAATTTAAGATTTCCATTCATGGAGTTGAAAAACATGAAGTCATCTAAACCACTCTTTGATGTTACTACCAGTGAGGGGAATGTCTTTATCCAATTTTGATCATAGGGATAATGTGGTTTAAGAGCTTGTCATTTTATTCTAAAATTAACAGATCAGATTATTAGTACATTTCTTGATAACAAAAAATGTGTTAAATAATAAATTAATCCATTATATTAAATCTATAACTATTTTATCAAGTCCCAGTATCCCTCACCATTGAACTTGGAATGACTAGTTTCATGTAAATTCAAGTGTTAATGATATATATTCTCATTTTCAAAATCCCAAAAGGGTTGGTCAATCCATTTTGAATGTACTTAGGTAGGAAATAATTTTCCAATTACGGGCTTGCAGATCATGATCCCTTGAGTGGACTACCTAATAAAAAAATCATGACTTGGTTTTTCTCAACATTTTCCCCCAATGTACACCAAGTCTTGAAAGGGTTACATATATTTATGTAAAATGGATAATTCAATGTGAATCCTTTATAATAACTCCCATTATAAAAGTATGTTCTCCAAAAGGGGATGGCCAGACACAAAGTTCTATTATGTTTTTTAGTAATCATGTAACAAAATGCATATTATAAATTAATAATAGTTTAAGGTATTTTATTTTATTATGAAAAATTTTTTATCTTGTTTTATCCTTTACATGTCCTGTTAATATTTAAGTTGATGTTTACTTAATTAATTAACCATGTTTGGATGATGCATTTACACATAATCAATTTTATTTACACTTCATCATTTAATATTAATTAATTTATATGATCACGATCTTGCATCAATAAATATAATATTAATGCATTAGATAGAATATAAATAAATTATCAGATGACCCAATCATCAGTTTATTTGATGGTTGATTTAATGATAATACAATAAATCAACCTATAAAGTAGGTGAAATAACACTTTATGCTAGATAAGGCATGAACTAAAACATTGCACATGTCCACCTATGTATCAGTAAGTTGGCGTCATTATGGTTCTGTCTAGAACCGTCTCCATAATCATTCAGATGCTTCTTTAATTAAAAAAATTTATTACTCACACGATGGAGAGGGGTACAAAAATATTGATTGAAGGGAACTATATAAATATCTTTGGATATGAAGGTCCTATATAATAATGGAGGGAGATATAACTCATATGAAATGTTTTAATTTAATATTAAATAATTTAAAAACAATGAAATAAATTCAATTAAATAAATATAAAAACATATATAGGTCTTGGCCTAGCTCATGATTGTTCATAAATGAAACGAATACAAAAAATTTAATTGGATATCATTCATTTCTTTAATAATTATTTATTATTAAGATGAACGTGATTGTATTAATTAATTAATTAATTAATTAATCACTTTTCATATTAACATTAATCTGAACTAAATTGAAGATACCCATCAATTAGTAATTGATGGAAAATAAATTATAGAACCATTAATGAAATATTTATTACAGTATATTAATAGATCACTGTAAATTATTTAAAACGATTATTTAACTATCAAACAAAAAATGGTGTGCCAATCAATAAAATAATGTTTTAATGTTGCAATTTTAAAATTTATTGTAAATTTAATTTGTTCAATTAATGGTAAAATAAATGGCATGTATATCCAACTACACTTCAGGTACCCTAATTTCCAATGCTCCATGTAACACACCTAGGGATTCAACATGTTAACTTAGCCAAACTATACGATGTTTACATTTCAACTACACACCATGTATCCAGTTGCCACATGCTAGGTAGGTACAGTCAACATGTGGTGTGCAATAAAATCACCACATGTTTTTAATTTTATATAGTATCTATATAAAATTACTATGGGTATATGGTGTGTACTCCGGACGCACTCCGTCTAACCCAACATTACCAGCCGAAGATTTAGATCTTCCTGATGGATTCTTCGGTTGTTCTTCAATTTTTTTTGAATATATATTAAAATGAACACTGATTGAACATTATTTATATATTGATATAATTTTAATTAAATCCATATTAAATAATATATAACATGAAATGAAAATATAACCATGATTGGGTATAGATCCAAAGTCAAATAAATAATTATAAATTTAGACATGACCGCTCTGATACCTTCTTTCGGGAATAGTGAAATCATTGTATTGGAAGGTGATATATTAAAATTTATTTTAATAATCATCACATGAAACTAGTGTGAGGATCTTGAAATTGAAATTTATAATTAATTTATTTAATATTTAAAGAATAAAATACCCTGGAGTAGGAACAATATTCATTGATGATTTTCAATCATCTTAAATGGACCTTCTATATTTCCTTCATTGTTCTTGTCATGATCCAAGGGTATAATACCTCTATTAGTGGTCCACACATGCTCCAATGGTCTTCAAGCAATTCCACTGTTTCTCCGAGTGCTAGGGTAGTGAATCAAATGTCATCTATTGTTTATTATGGATCAATAATTCTTTAGTATTAATGAAATTCCCTCTTGAGTTTCTCATTCATGATAGGGAGGGAGGAGGAGTCAATAGAGACTTTATTATGAACAACAATTCACTACTCAGAAATAAGAAATTGGTTTTGAATGTTTTACAAAATTGACTAACCCATCTATTTATAGATTTGGGATTTCAGTTAAATTTTTTAATTTGATAATATCCATTAAATATAATTGTAACCATTAATAAAATCTCATTCCACATAATAATGATAATAATCATATTATTTTATGTTGATCCGACTTGCACAAAATGTGTAAATAAAATTTATTCGATCAGAAATATTTATTTTATAATTGAACACGATCTTGGTCCGTTTGAACTCCTCTTGCATCTATTGAACATCCAATATATATTTTATTCTTTTAAATATATATAACTTATTCACAAACTTGTAAATAAATATTTATTAAGTATTCAATAAAATAAATATATTCTATCCGCAATCTAGTGAATAAGTATTTATTTAATTTATGTGATCAATATAACATTAATAAAATTATTAATCATTCTTGAGAATATTATTTCTTCCATTAATTAAATTGAAATATAATTTAATCAAGAACAACATAAACACAATGTTTTTGACCCTCTGTAATTATTTCTTCTTTCCATTTGTAGGGTTTGCCTAAATTCCATGATTACTATCTAGTAATGGATCAAGGAACCCAAGAGAAAGAAATTAATGTTGCAATGATGACAACCAGATATGAACCCTCACTGTATAATATAATTCCTTTATCAAAATATCTCATCAATCAGGTTTCATGACTATTCCATCAACCTATATGCTTGATACGTCATTATTTGACTATCTGAAATAAACTCATTGTTAAAACAGGGCCACATAATTTCGGGAGATGGTTCTATTTAAATCAAAGGACTAAGATATCAAATTCCCTAAATATGGAATAGAAAAAGCATTCTTGACTTATCCATTAATAAAATGTAATTTGTGACGCATACAATGTTCCCAAACCTCCCACCAACATATGGAGTGACATGTTTTATCAGTATATCAAAGTGTGCAAGTCATGAACTGAATTAATCATAATATTAAATTCTAAGGACCATTATAAACGCTCTCTAATATGAATATCAGATGACACCAAAACATGAAGAATTTATACTAGCGAGTCTATTCTGATAATCTCCCATATTAGAGATTATCATGAGTGAAATTTATGAGAAAAAGCATCATCTGTTTACGAGTACTCACACCTAGAAGTATATATACTATAACTCCTATCATGGAATGTTTCTAACAACCGAAATATATTAATAATATTGTCAAAGAAATATAAGGTTCTCATAAAAGTGAAAAACTACTATGACTATATTAGTGTGACAAATATTATAGGACATTATTTCATTATAGTCTTGAAAAAATGGAAAATATATAGTAAGTTGTTTAATTTAATATTTAATACATAAAATATACATGTAATCAATGTAAAAATAGTTAGTTCTTGGAAAACAAATCTAAAAAACCCCCACTTATACTAGACCCACCTACAATTGAATTTCAGACTGACAGATCTCAAATGATAATCATGTTTCTAATGAGTTAAGGATTTTGTTATGGGGTACTCCACATTTTCTTCCATGGAAATACTACTCACTACAACCTCACCTATTTGAGAAAAATACCTCAAGAGATGATTCTTTGGATGTACGTGTTACATCCACTAATGTGACCTTGGATCTTTAGTGAGATCCACCATAGTAGTATTATCACAATAGATTGTTATGGGATATTTTATATATGTTACCGCAACAAGATCTTGGATGAAATTACTTATCAAAATTGCTTCTTTCACTACTTCAGAAGCATCAATGTACTCAGATTCTATAATATATTCTTTAACCACATCCTAGATTGAGCTCTTCCAGCTCACAACACCTCCGTTAAAAGATAATATGTATACCATTTGCGACCTCATGTCATCTTGATCAGTTTGGAAAATATCATCTATATATCCTCTGATGACTAGTTATTACCTCCTCCATAAACCAAGAACACGTCCTTAGTATGCATTAGATATTTAAGGATAGTCTTGACTGCCATCCAATGGAAATATCTTGGATCTGCTTGATATCTACCAACCACACTTAATGAGTAGGTGACATCTAGCCTAGTACATAGCTTATATTACATGAATAACCCAATTACTAATGCATATGGAATCCTTTCCATTTGATTTCTTTCCTCATGTGTCTGAGAACACATTTTCATTGAAAGATGAATGACATATGATGATGGAAATAACCCCATAATTTATTGTTTTAAATTGAATATATTCACTATATTGACAATGTATTTATTTTGAATTAGGCCAAGAATCCTCTTGGATATATCATGATGGATCGTGTCCCCAATAATATATACCGACATGCCCAATTTTTAAAGGAAAAATTTTTATTCATCTAATCCTTAATAGAATTCAATACTGGTATTTTAATCCTAATAAGTAATATATTATCAACATATACTATTATGAAGATGTTCGCACTCCCACAAAACCATTTTTAGACACAATTCTCACATTAGTTCTTTATAAAACCAAATTCTATTATTACTTCTTTAAAATGAATATTCCATGACCTGAATTCATTCATTAATCCCAAAATGGTTTTTTGAAACTTACATATCATATGGGTATCATTAGGAGTCGGAAAACCTTTAGGTTGTGTCATGTATCCATCTTTATAAAGTTTTTGGTTAAGGAAGGCTATTTTGAAATCAATTTTTCAAATCTCAGAGTGATGGTAATCCATAATGGAAGGTATAATTCAGATTTGTTTCAACATTTAAAATGGTGAAAAGTTTTCATCATAGTCAATACCTTTAGACTATTTAAACCATTTTTCTTCCAATCACACATTATAGATTTTGAATTGTCATTCCATGTCCAGTTTCGTCTTGAATTAAAATTTTTAGCCAACGATCTTTACATCCATTGAAGGATCTACCAAAATATAGACTTGGTTTCTCTACATGGAATCTATTTTAGAATTCATAGATTCCTGCTACTAGGCAAAATCTATTCCACTTAATTATTCCTTCTAGGTTAGGGGATCATTATTCTCTACTAAAAACCAGTCTCCATCCTTGATAATAAAAAACCATATAATTATGGTTCTCTAACCCCTATTGATCTCCTACACAGTACATGTGTCTCTGGAATGGTTTTTTATTCCATGGGGATTCGTGGAATATGATCTTATAATGTGATGACTCAAATTTTTGAATACTATTTGTATTTTATAATTATGTTTTATTTTATTTTGTACTCAATAAAACTATATCCTTTTATTAATGAAGTGAGTATAATTGAAATTAGAATATTGATTTTCGACAATTACATAACCATTGGTTAATTATGATCGTTGTTACATATGACTGTTTAAATTATACTCTTAATGTTATGATTATTGTTTATAAATAAAAATGATCATGTATTATTAATACAAAAAGAAGAGTCGATGGCCTCATCCAGCAGACTCAGGCCTTACAAATCCCATCTTTCAGAGCTTTGGAAATATGTAGTGTCAATGGGTTTTTTTCTGGACCAAGCCCGAGATGAGAATGAACTAGTAAATCATGAATGAAATCAACTACGGGAGAAGTTCAAGTTGATAAAAATCACCACTTGAAAAATGTTATCTGAAACACCCCAATATTCTATCACCATTTCACCTCATAGACATAGTTCTTATAGAGGTGTTATAATGGGAAATGTAATGAGGAATTAGTTACTTTGTTTAATCCATTTTTATAAATGAAATTGTTATTTATTATTATGATAAAATAAATAACATTTTTGAATTTAACATGTCAAAATAAATATAGGACGATTTTTTAGTCATTTTCTATAAAGTTTCATATTATTGATGAATATTGAAAAGAGATAATTTTTATTAATATTTATGATACTTTAAATATTTAATATTGTGAAATGGTTTTCAAAAACTGGACATATACAGTTGTGATCATTAATAAATTTAGAGCCTGATATGATCAACATATTTTTTGGAGAACAATAAATTTTGTATAGTAATATTACCCCAGTAAATAGTAATATGAGCAAGTGAATTTTAACCTCACATATGTAAGTATAAATATAAATTAGGGATCTTGAATGGTAAGGTGATATAATATTATATGTAAATAACTGTTATAGAAATTAGTAGTCAGGTATTAGTATTTTTTTCAAGTAAATAGTGATTTTACTTATAAATTAAATTTATAATTTATAGAAAATTATTTTCATACAATAGAGTTCATTTTTTAATTAAAAATATCAATATATGGTTAGGGTTAATTTATGAGATTTTTATAAGAGGTTTTGTTTTTCAGTGAAATGAAAAAATATAGTTTTTGAGCTTTCGATGTGATTTATGACATCATAATGATATAATTTTTAATTTAAAATGATTTTGAATAATTTGTATTAAAATATTATATGATGTGTCCCATGTGTCCAATAACATGGGCAAATACCATGGCAATGCCTATGGGTTTTAAAATACCACTAATTATGTGTCCCTTTGAAATTAATAAAACATTCCCGAAATTTTTCTATAAATACCAAACCATTCATTCCTCCCTTTAATTGCAAATTCCTCATAAAAGAATCATTGGGTTTTTACTATAAATGGAGTCCTCCCAGGGTGCCCTCATTCCCCCAATGTTCAAACATTCACGTTTTCTATGTTAATCATCACAGTAAAGGAGCCTTTCACCCTCCCCTTTTAGTCAAAGACTTATTCTATGTTTTGCATTTTAGTTTACATTTTATTAAGTTGGGGTATGATATCCTCATTTATATATATATTATGTCTGAATTATTAGGGACAATTTTCTCACTCATTAACTCATTTTATTACGTTTTAAGTGACGTCGTTAGGCTGTCAAATTTTCTTTAGGGAATTCTCAACGTCTCTTTTTCCATTCATGTTCTCTTCATTGTGGTACGTATTTTATATTTCTATACCATGTTCTTATTTCTATTTTATTCTTCAACTATATTATATTATGAGTCTTTTAAAAATGGGATACCCTATACCCTCTATTTTTAATTTTTTCTAAATCCATGTCTCATAGTCGTTATGCTGTAAATTTTTTGACTCAAATTCACTCTTTTTTTATCGAGAAATTATTTTATTTATTTATGTGAATTAGAAAAACAATTTCATTTATAAGGGTATTAACCAAGACATAAAAATGATATATTTTATTATAGAATTTACATACATAAAACCCTTATTCATTTTCTATGTGTTATGAATGACATAATGATCATGTTTTTATTCATTTTTTAAAACGTCATGATTTTGATATAAAACCCATGTATTATTTTCTCCTTGGGATACTCATGAAATGTTTGATTATAATATATGTGGATCATAAGAAAATAATTAATTATTAAGGGATCACCTAGATATACCTCTAATTATCTTCGTCAATAAATTAATCTCTATAGAAGATAAGTTTTATGATACATGGGTGAATAGCCTTGACAATTTTTATGAAACCACGACGATATTACTTGGTGATATTCTTATGAATATATAAATTAAATGTTGTACCCACATTTTTATGTTAAGATTCATGTTATTTTTATCATGATATAACTCTATTTCAATTTCCAATGTCATTATGTATTCCATCACGTTTTTATTGATATCACAAGTAAACAGATTCCCTTGTTTTGCCTTATTGTGACTTATCCTTACCCTTTATATTAATGTATATCCATAGGTTTTGAGATTTATTAATTGAGCATAATATTAAATTTTAAATAATACTTTCAAGATTGTTAAATTATTTTTTTATGTTTTATTGTATTATGTACATTTTTTCAAGGACACTAGACATTAAAGATCCTATGTTTTTAAATTTTAAAGAAAAGTTATGTAATAAAAATGTTGGATTCCATAGTTGGTATCAAATGAAATTTTAGTTATTTTGAAAAATTAGGATATTAAAACATAGGTAAAACCCTATATAAAATTTTAAATATAGGAAAAATTCTTCATATTTTTGTTAGATATAAAGTAAGTTATTTTCGAACAAATAGAAATCTACCTGGGTACGAAAAAAATGATGTGGCTCTATAACTGATTTATTAAGGGGTAAAACCTGAAAATACCACATTGAGATAGACTTGAATGGGAACTAGTTCATGACAATAGGCCTTGATTCACTCCCAATTTTACAATCCCAAGGGATATTTTCGGTCAATCAGAGGATTTTTATGAATCATTATGAATGATTTATATAGAAATATAAATATTGTTAAAGAATAATATGATTAAGCATGAATTTTTAAGAAAAAAATAATTTATAGATAAAATATTCATAAATTAAATAAGTTTCAAACTAAGGATTTACTCTTTTAATAAAAAGAGTTCAATAGAAGGAACCATATAAATGGTGACCGCAATTTAGAATGCGCCGATGACCCTCCGATGCAAGTTGGAATGAATCATTCATGATAATGATGAACTAACTGAATCAAGATATGGTAAATAACATGAATAAGACTATGTTAATAATTTCACCATGAAAGGAAAAACATTATATTGAGTCATTTAGGAGTCAACGACCACCAAAATTCAGTGGATCTACCGACCCATTGATTTATAAAAAATGAATTAGCTATATAAAAATATATATTTTCTGTGCTCGTCTATTCCGAAAAAGAGAAGGTCACCCTGGTTGTTTACCACATAGAGGTAGAAGATGATTAGTGATGGGAAATTATTAAAAACATGTGGCCAAGAGTGGATGTTGAATTTATAGAGTTTGAAGAGTTTAGAGTGATATTATTCAATAAGTATTTCCCTCATTCAATGAGAACAAAAATGGAGAATGATTTTCTTAAGCTGAAGTTGAAGGATAATGAATTTTTTGGAATATATTTTTTGAACATCAGAAGACTTTCCCATTACACCTCATGCTTTGTTATAGATCTTAATGTGATGTTTTATAGATTCTATGGTCGACTAAGACCTCATTTGTGGAAGAATCAAGGCAACTAATAATATGATAGCTATTTTAAAATCATGTAGAGTGCAATGAAAGTCAAATTACAGTTTGGTGAGATGTAGTGTTATCAGAAATCCAATTATATGAAGAGATAAATGGATAAAATATTATAAAAGCGCATTGATCAGGGATGATGAGGCAATAATGATCGACTTTCCACATGTAATAAGTGTGGGAAGAAGCATTCAGGGAGAAAACTGCTCGAGATTGGGATGTGCTAAAAGTGTGAAATACATGGTCATATCACTTTTAATTGTCATTTGGAGGTGAAGTCTCAACCTCCCAACACTAATGACAATGGGAAGATGGTGCATGCCCTACCTAATGTCCAATGATTCAGGTGTGGAGAACTTGGTATCTTTTCCAATCACTATCCATTTTCAAGTGTAGTGGAAGAAAATTCCCCATCATCCATAGCAAAGGACAAGTGAGAAATTTCATGATTTTTCGATCATCACATTTGATATTGAAGCACCAAATGATGTGGTGGAAGGTAATTTGATTTTATCTCCAAGATAGAATGTACTTTGTTTGATTCTACTTCTTGGAATTTTTTTATTTCCTCCATGTTTACATTAATTTTAGAATAAACACCTAAATTTATAAATGTAGAGTTATTAGTCGATACTCTTGGTGGGATTATCCAAATGTCATCATTGTATAGAAACTCTAGTATTTACATTAGAGAGAACAATATTATCACAAATCTAGTAGTCATTCCCATGATTGAATTTGACATTATACTAGTGATGGATTGGATCACATGGTATAATGAGAAGATCCAATGTAAAAGTAAGGAAACATTAGTATACTTGAATAGTAGGCCTACAGAGATCATCTAATGTTATATATCTCCACCTAATCTATGTCTATATGTACATATAATATCATTCTATATAGTGTTGATTGGTGAAAAAGAATAAGGAAATTAGAGTATAAGGATAGATAATTTACCAATGTTCTAGGAATACATTGGCATATTTATTGAAGTGTTACCCAGACCACCCCTAGAAAGAGAGATAGAGTTATCGATTTCAATCATACCTGGATCTAATATGATATCAGGGACCCCATATAGGATGTAAAATGTGGAGATGGAGGAATTAACGAACAACTCCAAGATCTTTTGGATAAGGGGTTTATATGACTCAGTGTGTCTCCATGGGGAGCACCTATTCTCCTTGTGATGAAGAAGGATTGATTAATGTGTCTATGCATTGATTATAGAGAACTGAACATGATCATAGTGAAGAAAAAATACCTTCTTCCAAGAATTGATGATTTATTTGACCAACTTCTCGGGGTTCCATTCTTCTGTAACATTGATCTTCGATATGGTTATCAACAATTGATGGAGAAGAAAGATGATATTACAAAAATTTCCTTCTAATAAAGCTATAAGCATTATAATTTTGTTTTTATTCCCTTTGGATTTAATAATTCTCCTGATATTTTTATGGAATTGATGAATAGAGTCTTTAAGGACTACCTTGATATGTTTATGGTAGTTTTTATTGATTATATTATGCTATATGCTAAAATTCTTAAGGAGAATAAGGATTTAAGGGCTATATTTTCTATATCTATGAAAGGAGAGGATTTATGAAGTGTTCATAAAATTTGAATCTTGGTTAGAACAAGTTGCTTTCTTGGGGCCCATTTTAGCCAATGAAGGAATCACAATTGAACCTGAAATGAAAATAGTTGTAGATGGAGTGGCCTCACACTAGAAAAATAACTAATATTTATAGTATACTTGGATTATCAGGATATTATAGGAGGTTTGTGAAAAAATATTCAGGATATTCTAATACACTAATAAATTTATCATGAAAATGGGTTTTTTCATCTAGATAAAGGACTGTGAGGAATGTTCCCAAGAGCTGATGAATATATTATTTACTGCACACGTCTTAACTCTTCCCTCAAGCAAAGAAGGATTCATTATTTTTAGTGATGCATATCTGAATGTACTTTGGTGCATCCTCATTGAAAATTACAAGGTGATTTCTTATTCATCTCAAAAGTAGAAGACTTATAATGAGAACTTCTTACGCATGATCTGGAGATTCATGTGGTAGTTTTTGATCTGAAGATATGAAGCTACTATCTTTATGGGTGAGAAGTGTTATATATACACCGACCATCAATGTATTAAGTATATTTTTACATAAATGTAATTATACATGAGACATTGGAGATGGTTGTTACTTTTTAAAGACTATGATTATTCAATTCATTATCATCCCGGAAAAGAAAACAATGTCACTGATGCATTAAGTTGGAAAGATCATGTTGTTATGTCCATGATGAGGATTCATAAAGATATATCGATCAAAGACCTAGTGAAACTGGAAATGGGAATTTATGAGAAGGGACATCGTCAACCATATCCCAAATTATTTTTCAGCCGTTATTACTAGAGAACATCAAGAATGATCTGAAACATGATACTTTGTTACTGAAAAAGATTGAGGTTGTGAAGTATGGGACGTTTCTTGAGTTCAATATTGATCATGAAGGGGTACTAAATTTTTTTCCAGTCTAAGTGTTCCATCTATTCTAGAAAAAAATGGTTGAGATGATGGATGAAGGTCATATCCCTACATTCTCTATACATCCTGGAAGTACAAAAATGTATAAGGACCTTTGTGATCATTATTGGTGGGATAATATGAAAAGGGAGATTTCTGATTACACTACATGGTGCCTTGTATGTCTGCAAGTGAAGGAGTTTCGACCACTTTTTAAAGTGGTATTAAAACCAGTACCCATACCATCATCGATGGGAGAAAATATCGCTATGGACTTTTTCACAGGTCTCCCAAGAAATTACAATGGGAATAATGAGATATGGGTTATAGTGAACCATCTCACCCAGACTACCCATTTTATATCTATTTGGGAAGATTTATCTCTTGATCAATATTCCATGATTTATGTGAAGGAAGTGGTAAGACTACATTGAGTTCCACTTTATGTCATATTTGATCTTGATCTAAGGTTCACATCAATATTCACATAAATTATTCAACATGATTTGAGTACAGAATTGAATTTCAGTGTGGCCTATCACCCCAAAACCAATGTATAATAAGAAAGTACTATTCAAACACTCTAGGATATGATAATAACATGCCAAATTGAATTTAAAGGTGGATAGGATATACATCTCCCAATAGTTGAGTTCTTTTACAAAAACGAATTCCACTCGAGCCTTAAAATGGACATCTGTTAAGATATATATGGGAAATGATGTAGAAATCCTAATTGTTTGGATGAAGCTAGTGAGATAAATTTTCTTGGGTATGATATTGTACAAGGGATGAAAAAGAAGGTCCATTCCATCCAATGACACATTAGGTATGCTTAGAGTCAGAATAAGAGATATGCCAACAACCTCCAAACACAATTGGAGTGTGATTTTGGTTATAGTGTCTTTCTTCTAATTTTACCATGGAAGAGAATAATGAGATTTTGGAAGAAAGGGAAGAACAGTCCTGGGTACAATGACCCCTATTTAATCATTGATCGCGTAGGATCAGTGGCCTACTGATTGGACTTCCACAAAATACAGCACATGTTAATTATTTCTTCCACTTACCCCTCTTGATAAAGTATATTCTTGACCTCCACATGCACTAAATCCAAAGGTGGTACAACCGGAACATGCCCTCCTTTATGACGATCATTTGATGGAGATCATGGATAGTAGAGACAATGTACAATGCAACAAGACTACCCACATAGTAAAAGTGATATGGAGGAACCAAAAATATAAAGAAGCCACATGGAAAACTGAGGAGTATATGATGAAGAAGTACCCATACCTTTTCTCTATAAAGGGTAAAAGTTGAAATTTCATGATGAAATATATTAAGGGGGGAAGAATGTAACGACAAAATTTTTTGAATAATATTTGTTTCCAAAATTTTAGTGTTATATTTTTTTGTACTAAAAAAACAACATACTTTTATTAATAGAGAATAATTGAAATGAGGCCTTTGGTTTTTAACTGTTATATGACCATTGGTTAATTATGATCGTTGGTCCATATGACTGTTGGAAACTATACACTTAACATTATGATTATGTTTCATAAATAAAAATGATCAGGGATAATAAATATTGTAAGAAGAGTCAACAGTTTCATCTAGTAGACTCTGGATGTACGAAGCCCATTTTTCTGAGCATGGGAAGGAGGTAACATCACTAGGCCTTTCTATGGACCAAGTAATAACTGAGATTCAACATGTTAATCTTGAACATAATCATCTACGGGAGAAGGTAATTTTGATAGAAATAACCACTCAACCAATGTTGTCTTAGCCTCCCTAATATTCTATCACCACTACACACCTTAATATTAGATCATATGAAGGTGTTATAAGGGGATATGTAATGTGGTCTTAGTTAGTTTGTTCAATCTTTTTGTATAAATAAAATTCCTATTTATATTTATGGTAAAATAACATTCATTTATGAATTTCAAATGTTAAAATAAATATAAAGATGAATTTTTTGTCATTTCTATGAAGGTTTATATTATTAATGAACATTGAGAATAAATAGTATTTTGAAATATTATTTTTACTTTAAATAATTAATAATGTGATATTATTTTCAAAAAAACAGACATATACAGTTGTGATCAGTAAGCAATTTATAGTCTGATAAGTTCAATTTAATTTTTGATGAATAGTAAAATTTGAATAGTAATATTACCCTTATGAATTTTAATATGACCAATGGAATTCTAACCTCACTTAAGTAATTATAAATATAAATTAGGAATCTTGAATGATAATGTGATATAAAAGTATAAGTGAATAACTATTTTGGAAATTATTCGTTAAGTATCAGTATTTTTTAAGGTAAATAGTATTTTTAATTAAAAATTAAAATTCTCATATTTAGAATATTATTTTCATAAAATGGAGTTCATTTTTTAATTCAATATATCAATATTATGTTCGGGTGGATTTATGATGTTTTTATAAAATGTTTTGTTTTTCGGTGAAGTGTAAAAATATATTTTTTGAGTATTCAGTGTGATTTATGATATCATAATGAAGTAATATTTAATTTATAACTCTAGTCAACTCATTTGGATTAAACTATTATATGAGGTGTCCTAAGTATCCAAAACCATTGGAAAATACCCTGAAAAATCCCATGTTTTTGTAAATACCACTAATGAGGTGTCCCTTGGAAATTAATAAAACATTCCCTCACTTTTTCTATAAGTACCAACCCATTCCTTATCTCCATTCATTAAAAACTCCTCCTCAATAATTCTATTGTATTTTAATCTCGCAAGGAGTCCTCCAAAGGTTCCCTCAAGCCCCCAAGGATCCAACCACAGTGTTTTTGAAGTAACTCTTCCAGGTAAGGGAACCTTTCATGATCCTCTTTTAATCAAAGTCTTATTTTATGTTATATCATTTAGTTACCATTTTCTTATGTTGGGGAATGTTATTATATATTCTTATTTCATTAAATTTTATTTAAAAATGATGATATACCCGTTTCACTCTCATCAACTCATTTTCTGAAGTTTTATGTGATGCCATTAGGTTACCGATTTTTATTAATGGAATTCTCAACGTCTCTTTTTTTCTATTCATATTATCCTCTATGTGTTATGTCTTTCATGTTTACAAACCATGTCTTAATTTATATTTTATTCTTACCTAGTTTTATATTTTGATTCTTTTTGGAATATAAGACCCATGTACCAACCTTGTTATTGTTTTATAAATCCATGTTTCATAGCCGTTATGCTATAGAATTTTCATCTCAAAACCTCTCTCTTTTTTGATAAATTATCTTATATTATTTATGTAAATTACAAAGACTATTTTATTTACATGGGTAATAATAAATACATAAAAATTAAATATTTTATTCTCTAATTGATATACATAACACTCTTATTCTCTTTCTATGGGTTATGAATGACATAATGATCACGTTTTTAATCACTTTTTAAAACGTCAATATTATGATATAAGACCAATTGATTTTGTTCTATTTGCGTTACTTATGATATGATTGATTATAATATATTTGTATCACCTAAAAATAATGTAATATTAAGGTAAATCATTTATATCCCTCCAATGCATTGGGTAAATAAATTAATCTATAGAGATGACAAGCTTTATGATAACTTGGTGAATAATCTAGGTAATTTTTATGACACCTTGAGGATGGACCATGGTGATATGTTTATGAACGTATAAACTAATTTTTGTAGCCCCATTTTCAAGTTATTATTCATGTCATTTTTATTATTATATGTCTCTCATTCCATTTCCCATGAATTTCTATTTTTCATCAAGTTCTTATTCATATCACAAGTAAACTGATACCCTTATATACCCTTACTGGGAATTCTTCTAACCCTTTCTTTTAATGTATTCCCTCAGGTTATGATATTTAGTAGTTATAATTAGGAATAAAATTTCAATAAGACTTTCAGAAGGATTAAAATATTGTTTTTTTTTCATTTATTATGTACCTTTTTTCCAAGAAACTAGAATTTTAGGATCCTATATTTTTAAAATGTAATGAAAATTTTGTAATGAATAAGAAGGATTCCATAGTTGGTATCAAATTATAGTTTAGTTATTAGTGAAAATAAGGATATTAAAATATTAGGAATATCCCTGAGGAAATGTTTAAATATAGTTAAAATTCCTGGTATTTTGGTGAGATATTAAGTAAGTGGTTTCCGAACCAATAGATCCTTGTCTGGATACAAACAAGTGGATGTGGCTCTGGCACAGATGTATCTTGGGGTAATAGCCAAAAAACACGCTTTGAGCTATACTCAAATGGGAAATGGTACACAGAAATGGGCCTTGATTCACTCTTTTTTTGACACTACTAGGGGATATTTTTTTTAATCACATGATTTTATGAATCATTATTAACAATTTAAAGAGAAATATAATTCTTGTTAATGAATAATATGTTTAATAATGATGTTTTAAGATATAAAAATAATTTAGAGATGAAATAGTTGTAAATAAAATATTTTTCTCACTATGGATTTATTATATTTGAAAATTATGGTCAATAAAAGGAAACGTGAAAATAGTTACCACAATAGACCATACACTGACAACCCTATAATGGAAGCATAAATGGAAATGTTCAAAATAATGATGTACTAACAGACTCAATTTATGGGAAATACCTTGAATCAAGATGAATGAATGACTCCACCATGAAGGGAACAACATTATGTTGAGTCCTTTATGTATCAAAGGCCACAAACCATTAGCAGATCTATTGACCCATTGATTGTTGAACAGTGGATCAAATTTATCTAAAAGACCTAATCAATGTTCCAACATTCAGAACAAGAAAATTTCACCCTTGGTTTTTCCCACTTAGAGCGGGAAGCTGTTCAGTGGTGGGAAATGATTAAATACCTAAGGCCAAGAGTGGAGGATTAATCTATATAGTAAGAAGTGTTCTGAGGGATCTTCTTTAATAAGTATTTTGATCATTAAATGAGAAAAAAATGGACAAGGAGTTACTTAGGCTGAAGAAAAATGATAATGAATCTATTGGAAGCTATGAGATTAAATTCACAAGACTTTCCTATTACACCTCAAGATTTGTCATGGGTTATAATGGGAAGGTTTCTAGATTCTATGGTTGACTAAGAACTCTTCTACCGAAGAATATAGCCATCCAAGACTATGATAGCTATTGAGAGATCATGAAAAGTGATATGAAAGTTTAATTGGAGTTCATTGAGACACAATGGTCATATATACTCAATGATAAGAATAGATCATTGAATCCAATATTAGGGAGGATCATTGATCAGGTAAGATGAGGATTGAAAGTGAAACTTTCCATGTGTAATAAGTTTGAGATGAAGTATTTTGGGAACTGCCTACTCAAGAGTGGGAAGTGCTACAAGTGTGTAAGAGATGGTCCTATCTTTTGAAATTGTCATAGTGAGGGGAAACCTCAACTTACTAACAATAAAGAAAAAGGAAAGATGGTGAAGGCCCTACATAAAGTGAAATTATTCATGTAGGGACATATTGGGATCATTTCCAATCATTGTCCAAATTTGAGGGATGTGGAGGGAAATCACAGTTAGCCTCAGCAAATGCCAAGGGAGAAAGGTCATGCTTTTGCTTTCACAACAGATGATGTTGAATCTCCAAATATTGTGGTGGAAGGAACTCTTGTTGTTCTCTCAAATCTATAAATTAATTTGTTTGATTATGGTTCTAGGAATTATATTATTTCCTCCATGTTTGCAAAGAATTTAAAATCAACACCTAAATTTCTAAAAGTTGAGATATACGTCAAGAGTCCTGGTGGAATTATCCAAGCATCATCAATGTTTTGAAACTCTATCATTTACATTGGTGAGAAATTTTTTATCTAAAATATTGTAGTCATTCGCATGTTTGAATTTGACCTTATACTAGGGATTGACTAGATCATAAGGTATAATGATAATATCAAATGATGAATCAAGGAAATATCAATATTTTTTAATGGATGACCTACAAATTTCTTCTCAGAAGATATATCTAAACATGATATTTTTCTAGAATAATCACATATATCATTCTATATGAAGTTTATTGGTGAAGAAGAATTAAGAAATGAGAGTATAAGGATAGAATATGTCCCCATCATCCTGGAATACAATGAAATATTTATTGAGGAGTTACCTAGAATATAAAGAGAATGATAGGTAGAGTTATCCATTAAATACATACATGGATCACATCTGATATAAAATACCCCATATAGGATGGAAAATGTGAAGCTAGTGTAATTATAGAAGAAACTCCAAGATCTTTTGTAGAATGTGTAACGCCCTGATCCCAGTTACCTAGAATCGGTGAATTGTTACATAACATTTTAATGAAACAAGGAATCATGTCACGAAAGACCGATCAGTTTAGTTGTTTTATAAGAAATAGATATATACATAAGTTTTAAATTACATTTTGAAAAAAACAACATTTTGTACCTTTTGAACACACTTACATCCCTTAGCCTATTCTTCCAGGTTAATTTGAATATACTTCTTTTCATCATAAGAAAAGTAAAATATAAGAATGGGGTAAGCTCAGATTCTTAGTAAGGATAACAATATAGTAGAAACTATCATAAATAAGAATAAACATTTAATGAAAGGTATAAGACTACAACACAAGAATTTTAAACTAAAACTTTAGCATAATATGGAAAAGATAAATAAAATAATTCCATTAACTTATTCACAATGATATTATACTAGTCGAATAATTACACGTAATATCAATATCCAATTTCATAGTGATTGAATTCATAATGCCAAACTTCATAACCATATAGTCAAGGCATTGTGCCAAGACTAAAAATATGATTTTTTAAAGGCCTTCTGCCAACACACTAGCTTGTCTCACGAGACCTAATGATGCATAGAGGAACTATAGTGGGCTCCACCCATCACTTACTGAGTCTAATTCATTCCTCAGATGAAAAATTTGAAACATAATCTAAACATTCATATTAAATCTAGCATACGGAATGTCAATATTTTATCCACAAACCATGAATGGTATAAAAATAGCAATCCACAGTCAAGCATAACTCATTCACTACAATATAAAATATTGTATTATAATAAAACAAACTCGATAAATAATAATGAAGGATATTTAAATAGATGAAAATAATCATCAAAACAATTTGAGATAAATAACCCCCTTTTTCATTAAAACATTTAAAAGTCTCACTATTTATCAATATGGTTTTTAAAATAGATTTTTGAATCAATGTTTCCCATACCACTTTGAAACTTTTAAAAGGAATTTTAAATTTAAAACATTAATGTGCATATAAAAAATCCTTAAAACCATTTTTATAACATGGACATTAATTAGACTGATTTAGAAGAATATTTTTTAAAAATATTTAAAATGATATTTTAGTTAGAGTTTTAACCAAATGAGATAAAAATGAATACAAATACTTGAGTTAATAAAAAAATTATAAAATCACTAGAATAAAGGGATTCATGATATACTATGTCAATGTATAATATATACACCAAATAAAAGTTAATTGGAACATAACAACAAAGATGTCTCAATGGAATGTAAGTTGAGATGAATTCCCTTATAAAGACCATATTTTTAGTTTAAGGATAAATCAATGATATAATTATGTGTGATAAATATAAAAGAAATAAATATTATTGGATATTCAGTGTAAATCAATCAGAGTACATTCACACGTATTCTTATAAAAACAACACTAATGACTTGGATGTTTAACTCAATGAATTGAAATTGAGTTAAAATTACTCTAATCAAGTTCATATTGATGAATTGAGAATTTATCAAAGAAGTTATTATTTGTATCAAAAGTATATCCACACAAAGTAGAGTGTCAATTAATACATAAGTAAATAAATAGTGACTTCACACATAATCATGGATTAATGTAATCAATGATGTTTGCGTAAAATCGAATGAGTGGAAATTGAAATTTGAAAGTCACTTACTTATTTGGTAACTTAAGAAACATACACACTACGAAATAAGGAACATCCAATGATGATGAAAATACCAATAAATTAATGTATATTATGAAAACAATTAAATCATGGGTAGTATATACACCACAAAAAAGTTAATAGTGGAAAATATAGCATGAATCTCACGAGAATAAAAGTGAGATGAAAACCCCTTACTACTTTTTGATCAATAAAGTAATATGAATAAAAGTTAATAACCAAAAAATGAATCATAGAATACCATTATTATAAAGAAAATAGTGATAATATAAATCAAATGGTAGTCCACAATACACCCCATGCTATAAATAAGTGGCGAACAATGGAAATCTCACGAAATTATATGTTAGATAAGAAAGCTATTACCATGTACTTTTCCTTTGAATAGAGTAGGATAAACACCTGTATAATGGTGAAATAATTTATATTAAATTATAAAAGAACCAAATACATAAATATGATATCATATATGTTCTTCTAATATTGCTTTGTTAATGATATTTCAGTAGTATCATTATTTTGGTTGTTAACTGATTCGATTTCCATTATATATTATGTTCTAGAAGTCATGTTTTTTATGTATAGGCTGTATTTTATTCATATTAAAAATGATATTAAGTTCATAAACTCTATTTTTAATCATAAAATGAAAATTATTCTTTAATTCTTAATATGGGGATTGAATCTCATCGTGTTCGTGGAGACGGTAAGTCGTACGTATGCACGAGCATCTATATCATTATATTGACAGTGAAATTGTATGTAATTGGATGGTATATAAGATATACAGAATAATTAAAATGATATATTTATTATTTAAATAATTAATACTCATTATTATACCCATCCAAATAATTAAGCATTTGAATAACAAACCACACCATGACGTGGAGATGGTAAGCCATACGTACGTACGTAGGGTGACTTTGTCATTTATAGGATGGTTATAATAATGAATATGGTTGCACCGTATTTATAATAACATCATAGTAGGTAGAAGATACTGGATTTATTATTTTCTTATGGAAACAAAAAAATGAACAGGGAGTGGATGAAGAAAAGAACTTGAAAGAGGGTGGTGAAATTATTACCTCTTTTTTGGTTGTTTCCAATTGAGTTGATCAAAAGGTCTCTCTAGGTTGATTTTATGATCAATGTAAGGACTATAGGTTGATTTTAATGAATTTGGGAGGATATATGGGCATGGTTTGGCAGATCCAAACGGATTTGGAGGTGTGATTTTGATAGAAGGGGGCGTGCCCTTTTATAAGAGGGGTGAGGGTCACTTTAGGAAAATCATGAAATATTATTCTATAAGAAAATAGTTTTCATTTTATAATGCCTCCAAAATGATTTATTTTGAGGATAATATTTGGATGGGTAAAAAAATTCTCAACCAATAAGATTTATAAAGGTTTAGTTGACCATATTTACCTCATATTTTAGATTTAACTCTTAGTTAAATAGTTTGACATTTACCCTGTCTCTTTATAATTTTTTATTATATGGTTAATAAACATACTATAACAAGACTTGAAAACAAAAATTGGTTAATTATTAATATATAAAACCTTATATAGGTCATTTTGTAAACCATATATTTTTAGGAATAATATATCAATTAATAATATAGTGTTTGTTTTTAAAAAACAATTATGTCAATTTTGACACTATTTAGTTTTTTTTTGAAAGCCATAAAAACTTTATCACTTAAAATAAAATTTATTTTATCAACCATAACTTATCATAAAAACTTATAAAGTTAGTTGAATTCATCATAAGTCTCAATATAAATTTATTTGGATATTTATAATATCAATTATTTTAATATTTCACTAATAAGGTAATTACTACATCACTATTGTGTTATAAATAAATTAAATTATATAATATCTCAAAATTATAAATAAAATACCATTATGTATGAAATATTTTTTGATTTCTAATGAATATTTTTGGTTGAATTTTTTTAATAGGTAACCATATATTAAAAATGGTTTAGTTATTAAACTTTAAATTTAACACTTTTAACTCTTCTTTAAATGAAATAATAATAAATGTCCTAATCTAATCCACGTGGACCTAAGAGGATCATATTTTATTCATAAGTTTGTTTTTGGTCTTATTACACTTATCCAATAGAAATAGGACTTGTGTAAGGGTAATTATAATAACATTTTTACCCTTAATTAACCTATTTACTTTTAACCGTGGAAAATAAAAGTCAAAAATTACTATTCACCGAAAATTATTATTATCCTATTGAACCACATTTTATTTACTGATGTTAACTATGTCTCTATGATTTCTGAAATTCAACTCACAGAATTGGTAAAATTATGTTTTATGCAAATTTTCAAATGCTCCTAGAAGGTGGGTAAAATACAGTAAAAAGTTCAATAAAATTTAATATATCTAAGCGTCTTATAAAATGACTAAAATAAATTAAATTGAACATATATATTTATTATATATCTATTTTGAATTAAAATAAATTAAATAAATTATTATTTAAATAAAATTTCCGTTTTAATCTATAATTTTGTGTTTTCACTATTCATCAAAAATTGAATGTTTTCAGAAAAAAAAATTTCAACCTAAGCTAATTTTAATATTCAGAATTCAAAAATGAATTCAATTTTATGAAATTAGAAACATATATGTTTAAATAATAAATTTTATATTAATTGTCGATGTCAAAATCAAGAAGTGTTTTTTTAAAGTAAAAAGTATCAAAATATTGACATGTGTTTATGTCCAATTTAAACGTGAATCTACTTATAAGGACCTGCATTGTATTAAATGATAAAAATTTAATATAATTATACCTACAAACCATTAAAATTCATAATTTAACACTATAAATTATTTTGAGAAAAAAAGTTGTTTATAATTAAAATTTAGTATTTTTCAGTATACATCAAAATATGAAAGTTATCAGAAAAGTACAAAAAAATTATTCAATATAAATTTTTATGTCCCGATTCTAAAGAAGAATTTAATTACATAAGTTTTAATATATAAAAGTGTCATATATTGGTTTTAAAATGGTTTTCTTTTAAAATGTGGTAAATTTTTTTTTTTAAATACTTCTTCTATTTGAAAAAATGAATTTGAACTTATATTATGTCTAAAAAATAAATAATATTGAATCTAAAATTATATGGAGTATATAAAATTTAAAATTCAGTTCATACTATTTATACAATCTTTTTGAACGGCTATTTCGGAAAGTCATGGTCCTCTCAAACTCAGTGTTGCATGTTGCATAAGGTATTTAATTACTTTAATGAAAATCACTTACTATGAAATCATTGTGTGTTATATTCATACCCCCTTTTGGAAATTGCATCCTCACAATTTCAATACTTGTCTTGGGAACATCATTGAATGTCCAAATTGAAAAAAAGAGTTAATAAAACTATCACTTTAAAAGAAAGAAAGAAAAGTAAAAAGGTCACCCAAGATAACCCATACTAGGATTCCATGTAGGAAAACATAGATCTAGAAGATAAACTAAGTGGTATATTCTGATGGAGTGTGATAGAAAACATTATCAGGAAAAAATTAACAACAAGAAAACCACAAACATTTGATGGTATAAATGGTCATTAGTTTTCTAATAGGAAAAGTAAACAGACAATGGTTTTTTTGTTTTATGTTCCATTGAAATAAAGTTGAGGAATTTATTTATGACAATGAATAATAACATAAAGAGATATACTTAATTTTTAATTAGAGTTTCATCCTTTAATAAATTTCTACCACTAACTCATATTTTTTTTCAAATGATGAGCATTCAAGATGACTTGGTCACACCTAAAGCACTAGAAAAAACTTCTATAGAATCACATTATCCACAAAGGATAAACTATATATTTAACTTGTATTTATAGATTAACTAAAACCAAAATGTTTACTACAAGATCAAATGATCCCCAAAAAGGATAATCCATTTGTGAAATAAATACAAATCATAATTTCTAAATATAAACCAACAATACCCAAATTTCCATAAATACAATTCAATAAAAAATTGCCCTTAAAATCCTTCAATAAAATTCAAACTAATATTGAAACACCAAACTTAGATGAATTTGATTACATAGTCTTCAGTGTTAAATTTTATCTCCAAATAACATCGACTACACTTAATGTCATATAATTAAATGTAATTAAACTAATCAAATATTCTATATTATAGGTTAATCATTTCCATAAATAACACAAATTTCTATAAATAGTTAATAAAAACATGGCTAAAATACACCATTACTCCCCAAATGAAATACCATAGTATTATATTTTCTGTAGGCATATAGTGTTCCCAACAGTGTAAACATCTTCCAAAATAACATTTATCACTTAATCACCAAATCATTTTCCTATACAAAGGATATCCATTTTATAAGACATAAGATCCAAAATCAACATATTATTGATCGATAAAATCTTTTAACTATGAAAAATTTGTCACACTAACCAGGGACTTCACGTAGTCTAGTTGTAGCCAATAAATCACAATCACACTATGGTTGTGGATTCGATTCCCACAGCTTTTGCCGACGCGACAGGTTGTCACACTGTCTGCGTGTTGTCCTTTTTCAAAACTATATTTTATAACATTCCCAAAATGAGATAAATTCCTCAAATAACCATAAAATAATTTCACAACAAATGTTATCACATACCGCACATTTTCATCCCAAAATTTAATAAATTGTAATTGCCTCAAATTCAAGGATCATATAAACCCAAATGGCTACTTATAACTGTATCAAATATAGAAAAGATAAATCTTCCTAAAATAGTATTTTCACAAAACAAAAAATAGGGTTATACATACAATAAATGTTTTCCAAATTAATCCATCAACAAAGAGAATTAATACTTTTAAACATATCACCATCCATTAATGTCCACATAGGTTCATACATAACCAAGAAGTTATTCTACAGAATAGGGCATTCCCTCAGGTAATTCCCAGTTCCCCTACATTTACGGAAAATGATTATAAATGGATTATTGGGATCATTTTTATTTTCTTCTATAGTACTCTTCATTTACATCTGCAATTCTTTAGATAATGTCCTTCTTTCCCACACATAAAGAATTTTTTTGTTCCATTTAGACACTTCCCTAGGTGTATCCTTCAAAAATTCCCACATGAAGGAAATTGAGATTTATTTTCTATACAGTCTACACTGTCGGAGCTCTTATCATTCACCACCTTTATCTTTTTTGCTGAGTCCGTGAGATGGTCAATTTATATGTCATTAATCATATTTTTGGAAAACTAATTCGGCATGAACACGATATATTTTACACATATCAACATCCCTTTTCATTTAACATTTCCACCACTTTTCCCACCTTATACTTCATGTTCAATGTTACTATGACTTCCCTTGAATCCAACCATTGACTAACTTAAGAAATCGTAGTGTGAGTCATAATATCATTCAGAGAATATCATAACACCTTATTTTCAATCTAATAAAATAAAGGACTAACCAAGTTTATTTATTATCATATAATATTAAAATCCATAAAATTGGTTTGTAAAGAAAATGTGAATTATCCTAAGAATATCCCCTGGGAGTTTCGTAACAAAGAGTGAAACAAGGATCATTGTCGTGTACTAGGATACCCCGGGTCATGTTTGAAACTCCTTTTCAGAGATTTCACTACTAGGTACATCTATTCAAGAGCCTCATCTACCTTCTCTTATACCGATAGAGATGTATTTCTAGGAAAACCCACATAATATTTACATTAACAATATTTTTGGATGTTCTTCTATAATATTCCTCATTGTCTATCTTAGGGTACTATTTCCTATTCTGAGGTTTTTCCAAATCTAGCTTTCAAGGTTTGTTCTAAACTTCCTTGAATACCAACTATAACACCCCAACCAAATTTACCTAGAATCGGTGAATTATTAGATAAAATTGGCCTGATAAAATGAATCAAGTCCTGAAAGACTAAAAATTTTAGTATCCTTGGATGTATTAGATACGTACATAAGTTTTAATGACATCGTGAAATAAAAATACAACATTGTTACCCCATCGAACACTCTTATATCCATTAGCATATTCATGTAGGTTAGTCGTAATATACTTCTATTCATCCGGGGAAAAAAACATAAAAAAGTGGTGAGCTTTGATGCTCAGTAAGGATAACAATATAACGGAAAATGTCATAAATAGGAATAAAAATTCAAGGAATAGTACAAGACTAGAAAACAAGCCTTTTAAACTTAATCTTCTACATAAAATGGAAATGATAAATCAAATAATTCCATTTAATTATTCAAATAGATATTTTATTAGTCAGAGAATCACATATAATATCAATATCCAATTTCATAATGATGGAATGTATAATTCCAGACAGCAAAACCACATTGTCAAGGCCTTGTGCCAAGACTACAAATAAGATTTTATCAAGGTCTTCTCCAAGGAACTAGTTTGTCTCATGATGCATCGAGGTGCGATAGAAGGCTGCAACCATAACTTGTTATATCCAATTCATTCCTCATATAAAAAGCATGAATCGTAATATAAACATTCATATTAAAACTAGCATACAAAATGTCAATATTTTAACCACAAACGATGAATGGTATAAAAATAACACATCCACAGTAAAACATAACTCATTCAATACAATATGGAAGATTGTATTATTATAAATTAACCTCAATCAATAAAAATGAAGTATAATGACATAGATGAAAATAATCATCAAAACTATTTGAGAAAAATATCCCCCATTTTCATAAGACATTTAAATGTATCCCTGTTTTTCAAGAAGCTGTTTAAAATTGATTTTTGAATTAAAGTGTCCAATAACACATTGAAACTATTAAAAGGAATTTTAATTTTAAAACATTAAAATACATATAAATAAATCCATAAAACCATTTATAAAACATGGACCTTAATGTGAAAGATTTAGAATAATATATTTTTAAAAAATTCAAATTAACATTTTAGTTATAGTTACTAACCTACGGAGAGATGCTTGAATAAAAATAATTGAGTTAATCAACAAATTATAATATCTGGAGAAAAATGGAATTCATGATATTCTATGTCAAAGTATAGTATATACACCAAATAAAACTGAATTGGGACATAGCAATAAATAAGTCTCAATGAAATGTAAGTTGAGATGAGTTCTCTTATAAAGACTGTATCCTTAGGAAAAAGATATATCAATGACATACATATGTGCGACAAATATAAATACACTCAATATGATTGGATATTCTGTGTAAATAATTTTGATGTCATTCACACCTGTTATTGTAAAATCAACACCATTAACGTAGATATTTAACTCAAGGAATATAAATTGAGTTAAAATTACACTTATCATGTTCGTATTCATGACATGAGAATTTCTCAATGTAGTTATTATGTGTAGGAAAACTATATCCCCTCGAAGGAAAGTGGAGATTACTAAATAAGTAAATAATTAGTTATTTCACACATAATCTTGGAGTAAAGTAATCAATGAAGTTTGTGTAAAACCGAATGAGTGGATATTGAAATTTGAAATTCACTTACCGAATTGGTAACATATGAAACATACACCCCATGAAAGAAGGATCATCCAATTTTGATTTAGATAGAACTATATTAATGTATATTACACAAATAATGTATTCCTGGGAAGTATATACACCAGAGAAAATGTAATAGTGGAAAATATAGCATGAATCTCTCGGGAATAAAAGTTAGATGAAAACCCCTTACCACATTATATACAATCCAATCGTAATAGTAAAAGTTAATAAACATCATATTAATCATATAATACCATGAATATAAAGATAATCATTTTAATATATATCAAATGGCAGTACATTATACACAACATGAAATAAATAAGTGTCCAATAATGAAAATATCGCGGAATTAAAAGTGAGAGAAGAAACCCCTTACCTTTTATGTTTCCTTACTACAGGGTAGTTTAACTTCATTTATAATGGTGAAATAATTTTTATTAAATTATACAAGAACCAAATAAATAAATATGATGGAATATATGATCTTATAATATTTCTTTTTCAATTATATTTCAGTAGTATCATTGTTTTGGTTGTTAACTGATTCATTTTCCTTTATATGTTTTGTTACGTAAGCTATGTTTGTCATGTATAGGTTGTGTTTTATTAAAATATAGAATGATATTAAGTTCTTAAACATTATTTTTAATCATAATTTTTAAATTATTCATGAATGATTAAGATGGGGAATGAATCTCATCGAGTTCGTGGTGACGATAAGCCGTACGTATGAACGAGTGACAATATCATTATATTGATTGTGAAATCATAATTAATTGGATGTTATATCATATATACAGAATCATTAACATGTTATATTTGTTATTTACATCAGTTATACTCATTATTATACCAATACAAATAATAATGTGTTTGAATAACAAACTACCCCACGACATGGAGATTGTAAGCCGTACGTACACACGTAATGTGACTTTGAATTTTATAGGATGGATAGAATAAGGAATATGGTTGTAACATATTTATAATAACATCAAATTATATAAAATATTCTATAGTCTTTATTTTTTAATGTAAACATAAAAAAGAAAGATGATGTGGAAGAAGAAAAAACATGAAAGAGGGTGGTGAAATTATTTCCTCTTCTTTGGGTGTTTACTTTTGAGTTGATCAAAAAGGATCCATAGGATTGCTTTCTGATCAAAGTAAGGATACAAGGATGATTTTAGGGATGTTGAGATGCTATTTAGGAAGGGGTTGGATGATCCAAATGGATTTTGATGTGTGATTTTGAGAGAATGGGAAGTGACCTTTTATAAGAGGGGTGGGGGATAGTTTATGAAAGATTGAAATATTATTTAATAAGAAAATCATTTTCGGTTTCTAATGGCTCCAAAATAATTTATTTATAGGATAAGGTGGGAATGGGTCCAGAAAATCTTATCCAATCTGTTTTATAAGGGTTTATTTCCTCATATTAACCTTATCTTTTAGATTTAACTCTTAGTTAAATAGTTTGACATTTACCATGTCTCTTTGTATTTTTATGTTATATGTTTAATAAACATAATATAACGAGCCGAAATTACCCCATCTTGTTCATTATTAATATGTATAACCATATATAAGTCTATTAGTGGATCCATATATTTTTAGTAATAGTATATCAATTAACAATATATTATTTATTCTAGAAACTCAATTATGTCAATTTTGACACTATTTACTATTTGATTTTTTGAAAACAATAAAAACATTATCAATCAGAAATTAAATTTATTTAATCAACTATAAAATGTCATATTAAACTATAAAATTATTTTAATTCTTTAGAATTATCATTTTACATTTATTTGGATATTTATAATATCAATTAAATTAATATTTCATTAATATGGTAATTACTGCATCATCATTGTGTCATAAATAAATTAAATTATTTAATGTATAAAATTTATAAATAAAATAATATTATGTAAAAAACTTTTTATCTTTATAATTAATATTTATAGTCGAATTTATCTTATGTGTAACCCAATAGTAAAAAAGGTTTAGTTAATGAACTATGAATTTAACACTTTTAACTCGTATTTATGTAAAATAATAATAAATGTCCTAATCTAATCCATGTGGAACAAAGAGGATCATATTTTATTCCTATGGTTGTTTTTTCTCTAATTAAACGTATCCAATAGAATTTAGATACGTGTTAGGATAATTATAATATCATTTTTACCCTTTATTACCCTATTTGTTTTTAAGCGTGGTAAATAAAAGTCAAAAGTTAATATTCACCAAAAATTATTTTCTTCTTATTGAACCAAATTTTACTTAATGATGTTAACCATTTTTCTCGGATTTTTGAAATTCAACTCACAGATGTTATAAAATTCGGTTTCAGAAAAAATTTTAAATGCTCATATAAGGTGGGTAAAAGACGGTAAAATATTCAATAAAATAATATATATATATATATATATATATAATTATTATGAAATGAATCCAATGTATTTTATTGATCATATGTATGTATTACGTATCTATTTTGAAATAAAATAAATAAAATAAATAATTATTTAAATCAGAATTTGGTTTTAAACAATAATGTATTGTTTTTCACTACTCATCAAAAATTGAATGTTTTTAAGAAAATGCAAAAAATTAGCCCAAAGATAATTTTGTTATTCCAAATTTAAAAATGAAATTTATTTTACCAAATTATAAACATATACGTTTTATTAATTAATTTAAAATTAATTCTCCTTTTCAAAACCAAAAAGTGGGTTTTTTTAAAAAGTAAAAAATATCAAAAGATTGACATCGGTTTTTGTCAAATTTAAATGTGAAATTACTTATAATGACCTAAATTGTATTAAATGATAAAAATATAACAAAATTATACTTACAAACCATTCATATGCATAATTAAACTCAAAAAATTATTTTTATTAAAAAACGTTTTTTTCAATTAAAATTTATTATTTATAAGTATTAATCAAAATATGAATGTTATCAAAAAAGTTCCAAATATTTATCCAAAATAATTTTTTATTTTCTGATTCAAGAGAATAATTAGATTTCATTATGTTATATATTAAATTGTAAAATATTTCTTTTAAAAAAGGGTTTTCTATTAAAATGTGGTAAAATTGTATTTTTCAAAAAATACTTCTTTTATCTAAAAAAATGAATTTGTACTTATATTATGTCCATGAAACAAAAAATATGGATTCTAAAATTATATGGAGTATATAAAATTCAAAATTCAGTTAATAAAATTCATAACCATTTTTTTAATGGAAATTTTGGTTAGTCGTGGTGCGCTTGTACTTGGTGTTGCGTGTAGTGCAAGCTATTGAGTTACATTAAACGAAATAACAGACTATAAAATCTGGGGGTGTTACAGAAGGGATTTATCCGAAGAAGTGTATCTTCTTGGGGAGCACCAATTTTATTTTTGAAGAATATTGATGGATCAATGCGGCTATGAATTGATTATAGAGAACTAAATGAGATCAGAGTAAAGAAACAATACCATATTCCAAGAATTGATGAATTATTTGACCAACTTCATTGGGCTCAATTCTTCTCTAAGATTGATCACTAATTTGGTTATCATCTATTGAAGGTGAATAAAAAAAGATATTCTAAAAACTACCTTCCGATCAAGATATGGGATTTGTGGGTTTGTTTTTATACACATTGGCTTGACTAATGCAACTAGTAATTTTATGGATTTGGTGAATTGAGTCTTTAAGGAATACCTTGATATCTTTTTAGTAGTTTATATTAATGATATAATGATATATTTTAAAATTTCCCTAGATCATGAGTATTATTTAAGGGTTATTTTAAAAAATAAATAGAAGGATATGATATTTTTAATGTTTAGAAAATGTGAATTTTGGTTACAACATGTTTCTTCCATAGGGAACATTGTAACCAGTGAAAGAATAATAATTGACCCTAAAAAATGTTATAGTGGAGTGTCTTCAACCTACAATAATAGCTATGATTTCTAATTTCCTTTAATAAGGTTGATATTATTTTAGGTTTGTGAAATACTTTTCAAAACCTTATAATCCACTAACAAAGTTAACTCAAAAAGGAGTTAAGTTCATAAGGAAAAAGGATTGTGGGGAATGTTTCTAAGACCTTATGAAGATATTGGTTATTCCACCGTTATTCACTCTAACCTCAAGTACAGAATGTTTAATTATTTTTATCAACTTATATTTGAATGGAATTGGTATCATCCTCCTGAAAAATGGCATGGTGATTGCTTATGCATCTCAATATTTGAAGACTCATGATAAAAACTATACCAGGCAAGATCTGGAGGTGGATGTTGTTGTTTTTTCCTTATAAATATAGTGGTTCTATATTTATGGGGAGATTTGTGATATATACATAGAACATGAAAGTTTGAAGTATATTTTTGTATAAAAATAATTGAACATGAGACATAGGAGATGGTTTTAAATTCTTGTAGACTATAATGGTTCAATTCAGTATCACCCTGAAAGAAGAAACAAAGCCACTAATGCATTAAGTAGGAAATATACTATTGTTATGTTCAGGATGAGGATTCATAGATATTCCTTGATCAAATACATAGTGAAACTATACATGGTAATTTTAAGGTAAGGGACCTCAGAAACCCTATCTAAAATGATTTCTCAATCGTTATTACTATAGAAAATCAAGAATGTTCAGAAAAAACATCATTTCTTACAAAATAATTTTGAGCCTATGAATAAACGGAAGTTTCCCGAGGTAAATATTAATCAAGAAGGTGTACATAAATTTTTTACGAGAATATATGTTCTATCTATTACAAAAATAAGGAAAGAGCTGATGGATGAATCTCATAGTTCTATAGTCTCTATACATACTGGAAGCTCGAAAAATTATAGTGACCTTCGTGATCATTATTGGAGGGATAATATGAAAATTGGGAATGCTGACTACACTACAAGGTTCCTGGTATGTCATCAAGTGAAGGAAGAGAAAAAAATTCTTAAAGGTTTGTTTCAAACACTACCCCTACCTACATTGAAGTGGGATAATATCACAATGGATGTTGTCATTGGTATCCCGATAAATTCAAATGGAAACAATGCGATGTGGATTATATTGGACCATCTCACCCAAAATTCCCATTTTAACTCTATTCAGGATGATTTTTCTCTTGATTAATTTGTTTGGATTTATGTGATGTAAGTGGAAAGGTTGTATTGAGTTCCACTTTCTATAATATCTGATCATGATCCAAGGTTCACATCAACATTCTGATGAAGTCTTCTACCTTTTTTGAGTACTGAATTGAATTTCAGTACGACCTATCACCCCCAAACTGATGAAAATTTTTAGTGGAATATTCAAACACTTGAGGAAATGTTTAGAACATGATCAATGTATTTTAAAGGGGGGTTTTATCAACATCTCACATTAGTTTACTTCTCTTACAACAACAAATTCCACTAGAGAATTCCAATGGAACACTATGAAGCTTTATATGAGAAGCGATGTAGAACAACTACTTATTGGAAAAAACCATGTGATAGGATGGTTTTTGGGACTCATCTTGTGTACGGGATGGCAAATATTGTTCATTACATCTAGAAAAACATTAAGTATTCTCATACCATTAATTATGGTTATGAAAAATGAACAACGTTTTATTCATGGAGTTTGTAGGCCATACGTATGAATGAGTAATATTTTTAATTTTTGTTGATCATTCGGACATATGATAATTATTATATTTTCTTAAAATAATAATAATAATATTTTTAACATAATAATAATCATTTTAATATACTTATATATGTATATTTAATAATTCATTAATAGTTAATATAGAGTATGAATCCCATCACGTCATGGAGATGGTAATCCATATGTACGCCCGAGCAACGATACCATTCAATTTAATGGTTAAATTTTATGAAATTGTATGTTATATTAATTATAAATAATAATTATCAATTCATATTGATTGTTTAAATAATTTATACTATTAATTATATTAATCAAAATAAAATATAGATGAAAAATATTTTTCACCACGTTGTGGAGATGGTAAGTCGTACGGACACACACATGGTGATATTTTTCTTATAGGATGGGTAAAAAGATAAATATGGTTTTCACATAAACATAAAAAAAATTTATAATATAATATATTATAGATTTATTACACTAGTATGGAAACAACATAAGAAAATTAACTAGAAGAATAAATAAAATAGAAATTCTTAAAAAAACGATACCTCTTCTTCGGTTTATCACCTTTAAAAACAGATTAACACCTCTAACAAATGTGTTCTGTATAAAATAAGGATAGAAGAACGTGGAGAGGGATTTTAGTAAATGTTTTGGATAGGTATTTTATAAAAAAAAGTGTTTTTGAAGTGTTATTATTAGATAAGAGAGTGTAACTTTTATAGGATAAGGAAGGGGTACCATTAGAAACTCTAATATTATTAAAATAATATAAATCATTTTTTAATTAAAATGGCTCCAACATGAGGTATAACTAAGATAATATAAGGATAGTTCTAAATACTCCCATAAAATCATTTTTGGCATTTATTGTGTTTATTTTAAACCTTATCTTTTCTTTTTTCCCTGAATTATTCTCTTTTAATTTTAGTTGTGCTAATGACATTTGAATTATTAAGAGGGCGTACAATTTACTTATATGGGGTAAACTTACAATAGTTGGAAACTTAATTAACATTTAGAAATTATAATATTCAACTTGGTATTTTAATTTTTTTAGTAATTTTATATAATTAAATCAATTAAAAATTTTATAAAATATTAATTTTGTCAATTTTTACACTACTCACATTATCGAATTTCAAAACAAATCCAAATAGAGAGATAAATTTGAAAAAAAGAACTGAATATTCTTTTAACATGTCATATTAACCAATAAAAATATTAGATGACATAAATTATGTCATATATTATTTATTTTCATATTGTATATATCATTTATTTTGTTCCTTCATTAAAAATGAAATCTCGACTACATCATTATGTCATAATTAAATTTAATTTTTTTATGTCTAAAAATTCTAAATAATATTCCATGATGTAGTAAAAAATTTATATTTATAATCAATATTTATAGTTGAATAGATAAATTATAAGAATTCATATTAAGATTATTTTAGTACGATGGTATATGTTTATAACATATTTCTGTTTACATTAAATTAAATGTTATATGTGTCATAATCACACCCAAGTGGCTACCAAAGACCAAACTTTCATACCAAGGATTTCCCTGGTCGACCATATCTTTACCAATATTATTAGGACAAGTGTTAGGGTAATTATATATTATTATAATATTATTTTTACCCTTATTTACTTGATTTTCCCTTTAACCATGGTAAATAAAAATAATTACTAATGTTACTATTCATAATTCCCAAAAATAAAACGGACTTATTTACATAATTTGGAACCACTGATTCTATATATTGAATCCATTTTGAAAAATTTAAAACATATATGTTTCAATAATTAATTTAAAATTATTTTATTTGTGTCAAATTGAAAAAAAATGTTTTTCAAAATAAAAACCATCAAAAAATTGACATGCGTTTATATCTAATTTTAAGGTAAAATTACTTCCAATGATAAATATTTGATTAAATAATAACAATTAGTCCAATTACACTATAAAACCAATTAAAATTATAACCTAAGTATATAAATAAATTAAACTAAAAGTCAGTTTTGAATAAAAACACAATATTTTTTACTATTCAATAAAAATGAATTTTAACATAAAAATACCCAATTTCTACCAAAGTATATTTTGGTGTCCCAATTTAAAATAATAAATATATTTTGACAAATTTAATATATAAAAGTGAAAAAACTAGATTTATAATGGGTTCTCCATCAAAAGGTGGTAAAACAATCTTTTTAAAAAAATTATAGTATTTTATTCCTAAAACTGAATTTATTCTCCTTTTATGCCTATAATAATTATTAGATGACCGTAAAAACATTTAACAAACGTGTGTAAATATAATATAGTTAGTTCTAATCATTCATTCTAACATTTATGTTAGGTGATAACTACCATTTAAAATAATAATACACATAATGTATTAGTTTTTTGTATAACACAACATTGTGCGTGTAGAGTATGCTATTATACATAGCATCACCTTTTAAGTAAACATAATATCCAGTTTATAAATATTAGTAGATTTGAAAATTACTTTTTTATAATTAATTAGGATGTTACATCCGTCCCCCATTTTGGAAATTACGCCCTCACAATTTTATTACCTTATCAAATAAGTGGGGGTATTTCTCCTTCATTTCACTTTCTGATTCCCATGTTTTCTCTTCAACTATATGGGTTTACAAAAATACCTTAATATGATAAATCATATTATTCTTCAAAAATTTCTCTCTACAGTCTAGATTCTAGACTTGTTGTTTCTCATAAGAAATATTCTCTTTAAACTGAACTACTTCTGGAATCAAAACATGAGATTGATCTGATGAATACATTCTCAATATTGAAACATGAAAAACAATGTATACATGGGATAAAATTGAAGGTAAATTCATTATAATGGAAACTGATCCAACTTCTTATAGGATTTTATAGGGTCAAATGAACTGCTGACATATCTTTCCTTCTTAACAAAATGCATCAAACTTTTCAATGGTGAATCTTTAATAAAGACATGATCAACTGCCTCGAAAGAAAGATCATTTATCCGGTTATCTATATAATTTTTTTCTTTTTAGAATTATTGATGTTCTTTTGAATAAAATGTACTTTCTTTTCCATATATTTTACTAATTATGATCCAATAAACATCATTTCACTTACTTCATCCCAAAAAGCTGGATATTGACACCACTTTCCATATAATGCCTCAATTGGTGCCATTTTTATAATAGAATAAAAATTATTATTATAAGAAAACACAACCAATGAAATATTTTGTTCCCAACTTCATTGGTAATCCACAGAACAAGCATGTAGCATATCTTTCAAGGTCTGAATTTATCATTTTTATTGACCATCTGATTGATGAATTAAAATATTTAATAAAATTTAATTCAGTTCACAATGAGTTCTGAAGGCCTTTCCAAACGTTATTTGTGAACCAAAGATCAAGATCTGATACAATGGATAGAGGAACTTCATATAATCTGACCATCTTCGTAAGACACAAACAAGAAATTTGATCTAGATATAGTATATCTCCAATAGAAAAAAATGATCTGAGTTAGTCCATCTATCAATAATAACCCAAATTACATTGTTACCTCAATAAGTATTTGTTAACCCCACTAAAAATTCCGTGGATATATTTTCCCTTTTCCAATCGAGTATAAGAAATGGACAGAACATTCTCTTTCGAAACATCCATTCTTCTTTCACCTAACAACAAGTCAAACACTTAAAAATAAAGTCATAAATATTTCTTTTCATTCTATCCCACTAGTAATAATCTCAATGTTTTTTGTAAATCTTATTACTTCAAGTATGAAATAAAAATAGAGAACTAGAAACTTCACATAACAACTCATTAATAAATTGTTAATAATAAGGCGTACTGAATCTCATTCCAAACATCAAAATAAAATCTTTATAAATGTTAAATTCAAGAAACATACCCTACTGAACAAATTATACCTTTTTCTGTAACTCACTGTCTTCGTTCTGTGTTTTCATAATTCTATCTGATAGGAATTATTTCACTTCCCCATGAATAAATAGATTAATTCCCTTTAACAACAACTTCCAAAAAAATCATCAAATCATTAACCAAACGATCACGTTCCACACGTACCATGGTTAATATAGCATTACTCTTTCAAATCAAACCATAAAACTCTTTATTTAATGTTCCTACGTGGAAATGAATCATATGATTATAATTCATGATTAATTCGAACCATCTTTTTTGTTTTTCAGTTCTTCCTGAGTGAATATATACATAATACTTATTTTGTTAGTATATATTTCAAATTTTACACCATACAGATAAAGCCTCCAAATTTTTAAAGCAAAAAAAGAAGCTAATTCCAAATAATGTGTAGGGAAATTTGACTCATGACTTTTCAACTAATGTAAAGAAAAATAATTTAACTGATCATTATGTATTAGGACACAACCAAGTATTTTCAATGAATAATCACTATAGATAAAAAATTCACCATTTCTGGAAGGCAGTTCTAAAACTGGATCAGTCACCAATCTTCTGTTCAATTGTAGAAACCACATAATTTTGATGGAACAAAATTTACTGATGTTGTTGAAAAATATTTCACATCATCTTTTTTCTTATATTATGGATTCTTCCCATTATTTGAGTTCTTTCTCTAACACTATTTTTCATAATGACCCTTCTCATTGCTGTTAAATTTTTTTACTAACTCTAAATTTGATTCTGAATTACCACTACACTGATATTATTAGTGTAATTACAAGACTTATATCCCATTTTACAACATTTGAATCACTTACCAGAATTCAAAGGGAATTCCCCCATTGATATTTTTACCACGATTTTCACAAATTGTAAACTCAATTTTCGTACCATCATAATTTTTTGAAGAATTATTCCCTTTCACCTACCATCTAGACCTCTTATTCTGGTGTTTTTTAAAGAACATATAATCATTAAAAATCTCCATTTCCACCATCTCTTCACATCGAGCAAGGTTTTCATAACTTTTAAACTCACAGGAAGCGAATGCCCTTTGATACATTGGATTTCATCCCGAGTAAAAAAGATTTATTTTACTATTAATATCCGAAATGAAATATGGAGAATACCTTTCTAGTCGAGTGAATTTTACTCTATCATAAGAAGTCACAAAGTCCTCATCTTTCCTCAATTATAAAAATTGTTTTCCCTCATAATTCGAAACGCTTTGGAAATTATTTTCCATGAAACATACATTGGAATTCAACCCAATATAGAGCATCAAGGTCCTAATTGTCTCTGGCATTCTTAACCATCAACCACCACTAATTAGATTCACCTTCAAAACTGTAAAAAAAATAATACTATCCTATTGATCATATGAACACCCCATGACATTAAAAATCTTTTCTAATGATTTAATCCACCCTTCAGCTCGCAAGATGTTAAATTATCTTTTGAATGATTTATGATGTTGCCTCATGAAATGATACACTACTAAAATGTTCTGTTATGATTGATCTGGATAATCTCATGCATGGATTCCACCACCATTTATAGCCTAATTCAACTGTGCCATCACTGTATCAAGCTATTCAGTTATGATTTTGACCATCTCAAGTTTCTGATTTGGAAGATTGTTTTCCGCTTGATGTCATCTCATCATAGCTACCCTGTTTCCTATGTGGAATACCATTCTGAACAAAGAAACATTAAATAATGAAACATGGTAATCTTCAAATTCTATATCATATAAATTTGAATATAAAGTTAAAATCATTTATGTATACTATATTATCAAATTCCTAACCCCCTAAAGTTATCTAACCAGAACTCTGATACAAACTATAAGGCCCCAACCCGAAACATTTCATAATTTTTATTTATGTCAAGAATCCACATTAATGACCTTTTAAGGATTACTGTTTTAGATAATTAGGCCATAACTATTTCATAAAAATAAAATTCATACAAAATGGATACATCTAAAATAATATCCATTTATTCTACAATATATATATATTTTTAAAATAATTATGATTTATTTTCTAGAAAAAATTGTTTTTGAATTATTCAATTCTATTACCATCCTTCTACCCTATGAAAAACATTTCAACAAGATGAGATGAGCCCAAAAATATCAGTAAAGGAAATAAAATAATGAAAGAAAAATGTTAGTCCATGAATACTTATAGTTCCCAAGAAATCATATTTTCACTCATAAATCAAAACCTATTTAACATACACCATGAAATATTAATATTTCTAAAATAATCATATAAATATTAAATCATAAGGTTATATTATAAAATTCATATCATACATACATTGTAGCTTTCACAACTACATAGTGAGTAACATTCATGGTTACATTTGGAATACCCATCACATTATATTCCACAAATAGTTTAGGAGAAAACTTATCATTTACTTTCGTCACGGTAACCAATAAATTGGAGAGCTATCAAGGGCCCAACCTCCCTTAGTTTATCATTGAACCACCCATATACATAAAAATTACCATGAACAATAACATAATCATAACACATAAACCATGCATAATGGAAAAATAACATTTCCACATTGCATTCATAATATATCATTTAAAGATATTGATATAATCAATTCATTACCAAAACCATTTTCAATACCAAAATACCTAAAAATGAATATGGTATTTTCATTTCTTTTAAAAAATCTCTGTCTTATAGGGTAATCCAAATATCAAATAATGGTTGCGCCGATAGAGAAGTCGTCCTTGTTGCATACGTTAAAAAATTCATTTTTTTCATTTAGTAAAATGCTATGTATAGAAAATCACTTTTTAAAAACCATTGAATGAAATTTTAATTCAAATGGATTGATTATACACTATATAAAATAAAGTTGTGTATATTATCAAAATATTCCTTAATGAATGGAGATTAGGATGAAGTCCCTTACCTAAAGTCCCACTCAACACATAGAATCGTTATATACCTAATAATAAACATAAGATAATTTATAATCGATTGAGAACATTTTTCATGTTTATTATTTAATTTATATAACTTATTAACATGTTATAAAAATTATATAATTATTGAAGTTCATATCGGATCTTTTGATGATATTTAGTACATCAGTCAAATATGAACATGGTTTTGATATTAGTAGTCCATGTGGTCATAAGTTCATAATCTACAGAATAATATTCATGAAATAATCATAACTTTTATACATTAATCCGACTTTTTAAATCAAACCATTAATTATGGTTATGAAAAATGAACAACATTATATCCATGGAGGCGGTTGTCCATACATACGCATGAGTAACATTATCGTTTTTCATTGATAATTTTGGAAATAAGGTAATTATTATTTTATGTCTAAAAATTATCATAATATTATTAACATCATAATAATAATTTAAATATAATTATATATGTATTTATAATAATTCATGAATAGTTATTATGGATAATGAATTTCATCGCGCCGTGGAGACGGTAAGTCGTACGTAAGCACGAGCGACGATATCATTCAATTTAATGGTAAATGATATGTAATTGAATGGTATATTAATTATACATAATAATTATAAATTCATATTAATTATTTAAATCCCTTATAATAATATTTATATCCATCAAATTAAAGAATATATGAAAAAAAATTCACCACGGTGTGGAGACAGTAAGTCGTACATACGCAAACATGGTGATATTGTTTTTCATAGAATGAGAAAAGGGATGAAAATTGTTGTACCATAACAATAAAAACATATAGAAATATAGTTTATTATGTAGTTATTAAATAATTATGGAAATAATTTACTAAAAGGAAGGAGAAGATGAAATAAAAGAGAATCTCTAAAAAAACGATACCTCTTCTTCAGTTGATCACCTTTGAAGAACACCTTAACACCTATAAGAAGGGTGTATCCCTTAAATAAGGCCTCAAGAATGTGATGAGGTATTATAGGAAGGGTTTTAGGTAGGTATAGTCCAATCCTAATGGTTTTTTAAGTGTGATTATTAGATAAGAGAGTGTACCTTTTTATATGAGAGGGAAGGGGAACCCATAGAAACAATTAAATTATTAAAATTATGTAAATTATATTTTTAATAATAATTCCTCCAACATTAGATATTTCAAATACAAGATGAATATATTTATAAATCCTCCAATCAAATATTTTTTTTCCTGAATTTAGTTTATTTTAAACCATATCTTTTCAGCTTACCCTTAATTATTCTCCTTTAATTTTAATTAAGGTAACAACATTTCTAATATTAAGAGGGCATAAATTTTACTTATATGGGGTAAATTTTACATGGTTGGACACTTAAAAAACTCTTTGACCTTATAATAGTTAATTTTTTATTCTAAAATATTTTTACTATTTTTATTTAATTTAATCAATTATCATTTTTATAAATTATAAATTATGTCAATTTTTACACTATTCACTTTATTGAATTTCAACAAAAATCAAAACAGAGATATAACATAAAAAAGTATTTAATAGTATTTTAACATGACATATTCATCTCTAAAAATCATGGATGACAAAAATTATGTCAAATAATATTTATTTTAGTATTTATATTATAATATATTTGATTCCTTTATGAAAAAGGAAATCATTGCATCTTCATTGTGTAATAACTAAATATAATTATTTAATGTCTAAAAATTATAAATAAAATACCATAATGTATTAAATAATTTTATATTAATAATGTATATTTAATGTTTAATATATCACTTATATAAACCTATATTAATTTTTTTAGTATGAAGATATATGTTTATAAAATATTTTCCTTTACACTAAATTAAAATTTATAAGTGTCAAAATCACACCCAAGTGGCTTCTGAAGGCCAAATTTTCACCCCAATGGTATTATTGGTTGGTATTATCTCATCCAATTGGATTTGAACAAGTGTTAGGATTGTTTTATATTATTACAATATTATTTTACCCTAGTTGATCGGATTTATCCTTTAACAATGGTAAATGAAAATAATTACTAATGTTACTTTTCATAACGTCCAAAACGTTAATGGACATATTTACATAATTTGGATCCACTAATTGAAAATATGGAATCCACTTTTCAAAATTTAAATAACAAAATTTTATAAATTAATTTAAAATTAAATAATTTTTCAAAATGAGAAAATGGGTTTTTTAAATGTTAAAACCATCAAAATATTGACAAGGGTTCATATATAATTTCAATGGGAAATTACATCCAATGAAAAAAATAGTATTTAATTATTAAAAAATAGTCTAATTATACTTTAAAATAAATTAATATTATAACCTTACTATATAAATAAATAATTCGAAATGGTAGTTTCGAATTAAAAATAAATTATTTTTATCTATTCAACAGAAAATTAATTTTATCATAAATAACAATATTCAGACAAAGTAAATTTTTATGTCCCAATGATAAATAATAAATTTATTTTTACAAATAGAATATATAAAAGTGACAAAAACTATATTGAAAAAAAGTTCTCTATCAAAAGGTTGTAAAACTAAATATTATAGTATTTTATGTTTAAAACTGGATTTATTCTAATTTTAAGCATATAAAATAAATTAGATGAAAGTAAAAACATTTTAAAAGTATTTGAAAATATAATATAGTCAGTTATTTTCCTTCTAATAAGATGGCCCAATGATAACTACTATTTAAAATAATAATACCAATAATGTATTATTTTTCCGTATAACTCATCCTTTTGTGCAACATAAGATTTCATAGAAACCCGTTGTTGTGTGAGGAGTATTCAATTGTAAATAGAATCCCATTTTAATTGAATGTAATATAAAATTCATAATTATTAATAGATATTAAAATTTATTATTTTATAACTACATTGGATGTTACAGGTCCTCTTTAGAAGGACCATGTGATCATGTTGAGAAAAACCATATGAAAGTTGTTGAGGAGGACTGTGAGAGCATATTGAGAGGAAGACCGTTAGAGCTTCCATTTTATTCCAAGGTACCATGAGACTTCTAAGAGTTTAGACAATGGAAATAATATGAGAGATTCTCCATTTTCCTAGAAATAAATTATGATTTGTTCAGTTTTACTCACATTAAACCCCAGAGGTTATGGCACTAGTTGCACATTACTCATGCCAAATTTATGAAGTGACATATGTATTGTATCAGATATAAATTATGATAATGAATAGTAATCTGGATTTCAATTATATGATATCACTTTGAGATAGTTCATACTCCGACACGAGATGAAAAGGAAATTGAGGTTTGGGTGTCCTCAGTAACATGGGGGTTCATGTGGTTAAATAAATAATTTTTTATAATGTGATAAACTATTTACTTATGAATTGTAATTATTTCCTTATATAAATTCATGCACTTTCTACTGACTGAATTTTTTTTAGACACTATTGGTGGTGGATTATTGATTTGTACCAAGACCATAATCGGGATGCCTGTTTGGCACCCGAATAGAATTTATTGTTGTAGGATTGGTTAAGGGAAAATTCCTTACGTTAGATGGGTGATTTGGGGATGGATATTGTAAGAGGGAACCAGACATGGGTTAGGACCTATTTGGGAGTCATTAGTGTCTTTATATTCAGTTTTCATTTTAGACACTTGACAATTAGTTTATCATGTCATGTTTTCTATTTCAGTAGGAAATTGTATTTCCTTCTTTGACAGTCTTGTGATTTTGGTATTGTTTATTGACCTATTGTTTATTATTTCTTCTTGTGTATTACTTTCATCAAAGAGGCTATAATCTCTCCATTAATGACTTATCAGCCCCTTGCTTCTAGCCGGTAACCTCTTGCATATGGGGAGGCGCAATTGAGGTCATTGACGGACCGATTCAGGGCACTGGTGAGTGTAACTAAGGACAATACTTTACAATTAAAAAGTATACATGATATACCATATCCATGGATTTGTAATTTTCACTCATAATCATAACTAGTTTCATTACTTAAATAGTGTCACAGTGAAATATTGAGAAAAAAAATCCATAAAGTAAGTCCAACATGATTCTCTGTAAGAATATCCTTAACTTATAATAAATTATAAATTATTATTATTATATTAAAAATCAACATAAATTTTTTTGCATCATATACAATACAATTATAACATTTCAACACCCTGTTATTTATAATTCCATATTAAAATACCCATTTCTCAGTGAGAACTATTTCATTTTTTATACATGGTTCCATTTCGAAGGTTTGGTCCTCAAAAAGTTATCATGGATAAATAAATTAAAAAATAATAATTTCATTATATGTATAATATTTAAAAATAATATACTCTTTTATAAACATTCATATATATCACTGATGAAAAATGAATTACATAACTTCATTAAGATGGTAGTCCGTATATATAGATATATGATGTTTAAATTTTTTAAGGGATGGAATGAAATAAATTTTTATAACAGTTCACCTCTAAAGATTAATTATTATATAATAAAATTCTCTTCTAAAAATTAATTATTATATAATAAAATTTATATATATCAATTATATCCAATATTATAACCATCCGTGAAATATGGTAATGGAAAATGATTCATGTCGCTATATGGACCCAATAGTCCACATGTACACATGAATAATACATTTATCTTCCATTGGATAGTGAATAGGATGGGAATGAGTTTACATAACTATAATAACATCTCAAAATATTTATGATACATTATTCATAACTTTTTTTATAGATAAAATATGTTTTTAGATGATGGAAGAGGAAATAAAATTAAAAGAGATTTATTAATATTTATAAATATTCTTAGAGAGACCTCATTTGACTTTACATGTAGACACTTCTACTCAGTATCTTTTTTTCATAAAATAATAACTTATAAAATAATAGAAACATTTTTAGTTCAATGTTTTAAATAACATGATTTTTTCTTTGTTCCTATACTTGACCCTATTCTACTTTAACTCATGTGGAAAATATTTGAAAACTTTGGATGAGTTTAAAATCATAGAAAGGAATATAAAAAGTAGGAAAACTATTAGTTTTTCAAAACAACATGTAAACCATGAATACTTTATCATAAGTAATACTTATTTACTTTCTGAAGTAGTAAATACTCTCCAAAAAATTAAAACACATTTTTTACCCTCTTTTAACCAACATATTACCATAAAACCCATAGAAAGGACACATAACATAAAAAAGTAATGTTTAGAAATAATAATACATAAATTGAATAGCCATAATGTCAACTTCCATGAATCATTCTTACAAATGAATTATACATACAAATGACATAAATACCCAATGCATTAGAGGTTATAACATAACCACCCGTCGTTGGTTTATCACAGAACCATAAGTAATTCGGTTTATCACATAACTAACTATCAAATGTCTATGTACCATTGCATAATCATAACACAAGTAATATTGAAAATATCAACATTTTAGTAATAAAATTTAATTTACCATCACAAGATATCATTTTTATATATTGAAAAAAACAATCCATTTCAAATAATGTTTCAATACAAAAACACCCTAAAATGGAATAAGGTATTTCTTTTCCTTTTAAAAATATTAATGATAATAGAGGAAGCTAAATAATGACTATAGAGGAGGAGAGGTCATTATGACTAAAAATTTTAAAAATAAAAATTCCTTTTAACATCTAGTGAAACAGTTCATAGAAAATTATTCCCTTGGAATGAAATGAAATTTTAAATGGGTTTATAAACTATATAAAATCAAGACATGTATAAATCCAAATATGCCTCAATGAAGGGAGATTGAGAGAAGGTCCCTTACCATGTGTCCGACTTGACTCGTTCATTCTTAAATTTCCTGAATAATAAACATATGTAAATTTATACTTGCATCAAAATCTTTTTCAACTTTATTATTCCTTTTATATCACTTATTACCATTCTATAACAATTAGATAATTATTTGAATTCATATCAGACATTTTGTCTATGTTTGGAACATGAATCAAAAATGAACTTGTTATAATTACAAATTGTCCATGTGTTAAAAATACAATTATATGTAGAATTATATTAATTAATTAGATATCATATATATCATATATATCTAGTTTATATGTATTTATAATAGTCGATATAATTTCGATAAAAGAAATGAAATGCACCATATATGGAGACGGTAAGCTGTACGTATGCATGAATGCTACATTCATTTCATTATCATATTTAATGGAATAAAAACTAAATTATAAATTATAATATTATAATTATAGTATCATATCTATGTTATATATGTTACATACGTTCATTAATTATATCCTTTATATTTTCTATGTATAGCATGATTGAGTCATATCACTTTGAGGTGGTGGTAGTCCACATTTCCTCAAATAAAATTATCATATTTATAAAACATTAAAAGCATAAAGGTATGTTATAAATGATAATTAATGAAGAATGGAGATAAAATAAATATCCTAAATATAACATATAATAATACTTCTATCATAATGGCCACCATGAGAGGCGGTAGGAGATAATTGAACAATCATCATTTAGTAAGGTGGTAGTTCACCGTCCATAGAAACAATATGTCCAAAATTTATTAGATGGAGGTGTGTGTAATGTAGTTAAAATAATTATCATAAAAAAATCCTAGAATATTTATGATACTATTTTTTAATTTTAATCAAATAATAATAATATAATATTGAGTGAAGATGCAAAATATTGGAAAGGAACTTTAGGGAAGACACTACCTCTTAAAACGGGAAAATCCCTTGGATTTGATCTAAAAGGAATTATTAAATTGTCTTCTATATAAATTAATGATAATAGGTGGAAGATAAGGATGTTCGGAGCTTTTTAGGAAAGAGTTTGGATGAGTAAAGGGGGCATTAGAGGTGTGAGTAAGGGGTAGTTGTGGTGTCCTTTTATAAGAGGTGTGATGGACTCTCTAGGAAAGTTTGAATGTTTTATTTCAAAATAAAATGATTTTTGGATTAAAAAATCCTAAACTCATTAAATTCTGATATAAGATGAATATAAGTCTAAATAAAAGAATATATTAATAATTTTAGAGGTTTCAGATATTTTTTAATCCTTATATTTTTTGTTTAACCCTTTTATACTCTTACAATTTTATAAAGCATTTAACACTTTGAGCATCCAAATACTTAACAAAACATGAAAAATAAATATTTAAAGATTCAATAATAATATTTTATACTTATGATAACTATTTGGATGAATCTTATATTTTTTTAATTTTATAATATTTATTAAAATATTTTATATTTTAAAATATGAATTATGTCAATTTAGACACTATTAATTTCTTGAATTTTTAAATACCCATAACAACTTTATTGATTTGAAAAAACATCATTAATACAAATATAAAATGTATAAATCATCCAATGTATGAAATAAAAAAACCGAATTACCACTATTTTAATATTTATAATATCATTTATTGGAATCCTTTATTAATGAAACAATCATTGCATCATCATTGAGCCATAATTAAATTTTTTTATTTGCAGACTAAAAAATAAAAATAAAATACCATGATGTATGAAATATTTTTATATTTCCTATTAATATTAATAGTAAAAAAGATCACTTATATAACCCCATATAAATTTTTTTAGTAAAAGATATATGTTTAGGTTATATGTTCCTTAACTTTAAATTAAAAGAAATTAAATATCATTTTCACAAAAAAGTGGCTCCATGGGGTCCTAAAATTGACCCATGTATTCCCATGGATGGACCTATATAAATAAAATTATATATACCTAAAAAGAATAACTAGTTTTGAAACATAAAAATGTCACAATGAAGCAATATTGAGATGAAAAACCAATACAAGTCCAACAGGATTCTATGTAACAATATCCCACTTTATATTGAATAATGATTTATTATAATTATATACATTAACCGTACAAATTTTTTAGTATCGTATATGATACACTTATAACATCTTATCACCATTTTATTTATAATTACATAATAAAGTCATTATTTCTAGGTGTGAACTATATCATTTTTCATATATAGTTCTATTTGGAAGCTTTTGTCCTCATAAATTGATCATGGATTCATCAATTCCAAAATAATAAAATCAGTATATATATAATATTTGAACATACTTTACTCTTTTATAAACATTCAAATAAATTAGGTATGAAAATGTATTACATCACTTTTTAGAGATGGTAGTCCGTACATACACAGATGTGATGTTCCAACTATTTGAGGGATGGAATGCAGTAATTGTAAATAATAGATCACCTAAAAGAGTTAGTTTTATATAATATAAATAATAAATTTCTATTAAATACATCATTATAACCATCCATGAAATATGGTAATGGAAAATGATTTATATTTCTACGTGGAGCTGATAGTCCATATATACAAAGGAATAATACTTTCATTTTCCATTGGTTAGAGAATAGGTGAGTAATGTGTGTCAAATAATCATAATAACATGTCAGTATATTTATTATATTTTATTTATCCATTTTTTTTAAATAAAATAGTTTTATAGAAGGTAGATGAGGAAATAAAATTAAAATAGATTCATTATAATTAATAAATCTTCTTATACAGACCTCATTTGGATTACTTCATAAGGATAGAAATATTATAATTAGAAGAATACTAGGAGACATGTGATAATGGGATGGAATATATAATTTTTTCAGTAGTTATTTGATGATCTAGAAGTCTCAAATTGTATGAATAATTGAGGGGAAGCAGTTTTAATTTATATGTGGTGAGAGGAACACACATTATATTACATAAATGATTTGATTAATATAAGGCCACTTTTAGGAGAATGGGGTAAAGAATGGAAACTTATTTTATGATAAGGTATGAAAAGGATGAAATATACCCCATTAAAATTAATTATTTATGTTTATGTGGAATGCCTATAATTATCTCTCAGTTTAACCACCCTGCTAAACTCATTTTTACCGTGATCGTATTGACACAATTTTAATGATTTTACTAGTAATTATGATGAAAAAATATATTAAACAAATAATATTAAATTAATTATACTAATTTAAAATATGGAATAAATTTTACAATCTATAATTTATAAAATTTCATTAATTTAATTTTCAACATGCACACGAAATATAGTGTAAAAGTATTTATTGGAAAATGTATTTTTAAGAAAAAAAGTAATTTTACATTGATTAATTTATTTGTAAAAACAAAAAAAAATATTTTAAAATGTTTTATTGAATAATTAATCATTAAATATGATTTAAAAATTTAATCAATTGAGAATAATTTAAAATATTAAGATTAAAAAACATCCCAAACTTGAAATTATTTTTTATAAAAACGTCTTTTATTCCCAAAAATAAAAATATACCAAAATATTTTATAATATATATTAATTTGTAATTAAAGTTTTTTAATTTTATTTAAAGTAGACTTATTTTGAATTAAAATATGATTATACTTTTAATTTACCCAACATAATGAATGAAAATTTCAATTTAAAAATATTATTATTATTCACCATAAACATAAAATTTCATTTTAAAAAAATTATAAAAATTCACATTAAGATAATATTGGCATGGTAATTTCAAAAAAAAATATTATTTCATAAAAATAAAATTTCATAAAATGGTAGAAATTAATTTTAATTTCAATTTGAAAAATGGAATTGGAAGTCATTTTGTAAGAAAATATATTTTTAAAGCATAAAATTACATTATTGAGATTTCAGTACCTATATATTATGAATTAATAAATACATTTATCTTATATAAAATATAGAAATTTATTCATAATTTTGTTAATACTATTTATACCATTGAATTTCCCAACTAGTTTTTAATGGTCACATTTTAATATTATTAATTTTATTATATATCACTTTTAGATAATGATTAGTGATGTGTATTATGTAAGATGTTGAGCATTGTATTTTTTCATGCTAAATTTTTGTGGTGCTACAAGAGTCTTAGGTTTGGATCATTTATATGTATAAAATAGAGAGTGTAAGAGGTGTAATAAGTATGGATCTTGGATGTAGTATGTCATAATATATTTAATCATTTATGAAACTTGTTTATGTGATTAGACTTGTAGGAAATAGATGTATATGTTCTAACATGATCATGAGTCTTAAATAAAGAATGAATCTACATTCATATATTATTTAATATACTTATTATTTTCTCTTTTTGTAACCTTTTTATTGTTATTGATGATAATTATTTATTTTGAAATCATTGTGAAAATTGATATGGGTGTATAGTCTCTTGATAAAAATCCCATAGACCCCCATTCCAAATTATCATCCTCTATTATTAAGGGTTTTTTTTGAGGTCCCAGTAGCACTCTTTCATACACACTAGTGTAGTAATCTAGGGATGGGGTGTTATATTAATAGTAGTGGTAAATTATAATCACCATATAAATAAATATTAGAAACATGTTTTTAATTTACCACAAGTAATATGAATGGTATTTATGGTTATTTTAAATCCACTACCTATTTAAACACATTTTCAAAACATGGATTCCCCTTAACCTTCAATTTATCCTTTAAAATATAATACATATATCACATGAAACTATTCCCCTTCATCATCTAGATAGCCTTCTACACTCATCAATTCGATGGATCACAAAAATGTTAGCATCTAAGTGAAAGGTATGTTCTGAGAAGAATCAATCGTCCCTTTTCCATATTATTCTATGATTTATATGAAATCCATGAGTGTTTCATATGGATTTTAAATTTCTTATTTATGGAATTTTCATATTGGGAAATAAATGTTTAGTTTTAACATTTAATTATTTCATTGAGTAAGATTACCAGACTGATAAATTTGTAGGCACCCAAAGTCTGATGTCATTACTCACATTCCCTCTAATCACCTATAGTTTGGCTCTTGTGACCCTCTTTGTCCAAATATTCCCCTCCTGTTGGGACGAAATTGTGTGTACGGTTGTACTTCTTGTCAACAGTTGTTAATAATGATGAAAATGAAGAATAATTTGACGAATAATATCAAATTTATTGAGAGTTGTAATTCCGATGATTGTAGAACTGATCTTATGTTCACAATACATGTCTCAGGGATGATACATGTATATAAAAATGGAACCATATTAGAAAGTTAAATGAAGTGACATACATCATAGCATGAAGTATCATATAGAGATTTGATGATTTAATAATGATCATACAAATCTGAGAAGATGATGTCGGTCATATTCATTGTTCACTGGAAAGACTAATGCTTTTGAAAGATAGATGATTGATGAAGGGCTTCATGATAGATATGGTTTGTGAAGAAAAAATATGATTGTTGGAGAGGAAATATGATAGTGAATTAGCTTTCTTTTTCTTGATGAATGTCATTTCCCATTGTTTTCTAAACTGTTGGAGCGCAAAATCGGGATAATGTTTTTGGAAATGGAAGGATTTTTGTATATGAGTGACTGAGATGAGGAATGGAGAATAAAATCAGAAAATTAAATAAACTGTGTTCCTTGGAGCCTGGGACACATACCATGTTTGGGAAATGGATTGTGACCACATACCTACCACCAAAAATTGTATGCGGAGTGGTGTGAAAAACAAAAAATGGTTCACAGTGACAGTATATGGTGAAGAGATACGGTACTCAGAATAGAATGCGGTGAAGGTACGTAGTATGAGGAATGTTTTTGAAAACAGTTTGTAGCAACGATACACGGTGAAGGTGTGTGGTACACATAATAATGATGGATCAACATAGAAAAAGTTTTGGTACACGGAACGGATCATCGTTATTGGAAGAGATGAAATACATGGACCGAAAGACACACGGTACGCGGTGAAGGCTTATAGTTCACAGGAGGATCACAATAAGCAATGGAGGCTTACAGTATGAAGAAGGGATTTAGTATATGGTGAAGTATTTCCCATATTGAAAATTTGGGTAAAACGAATTAGCAAAATTCACTAGAAGTTATAATGCCATCATTAAAGTAGAGTGATTTCGATAAGAAAATATCATCCCTGTGGAAGAACTCATTAATGTTCTAAAGTGGTACACTAGTGATATTTTGGGTATAATGAAGTGGTATGAAATAGACGAATCAGTTCGTGAAATTGGGAAGTGTAGTCCATGGAGGAGATTTTGTGTGAAGAAAAAGTGGTATGCGAGAGAAGAAATAATTTGTAGAATTTGAGGAAGAAGTCTGCAGAAGGAAGAAATGGTATGAAAAGATTATACAAAGAGGCACGGTATACGGAGCGGGCATGGTATGCAGAGCAGATGTAGTACGTGGAGTAGGAATGGTACACATATCGGGGGAAATACGTGGAGGAGGGAATGTACGTGGAGAAAGCACAGTACACTAAACATATACGGTACGCGAAGCAGGAGCGGTACACAGAACATCCGCAGTCTGCAGAACAGGTGAGGTATCCAGAACATGTGTAGTACACAGAAAAAGAGCGGTACACAGAACATGCATGTTACCCAGATCAGAGACAATCGACAGAATTAGGGACTATTAACAGAAATGAAAAAAAATCATAAAAGGATTTTGTGATTCTAGAAAAAAAGATTATGTTTTAGTGAATTCAGTAATTGAACTAAATAAGAAAATTGAATATAAAATAGTATCAATTCAAGAAATCAATGGAAGTAGTGTCTAATAATAAAGAGAGACAAAAGCATTTATGACAATCTGTTGATGTGACGTTCAAGTTGATAAACTAAGGGAGACCTCCCCCAAGGTAGTGAGCTAGGGGGAGTCAGCAGAATTGATACTAGGGAAGTAGTGGGCTATACCTAAACCTTTGTAAATGTAGTGTGCCTAAGAAAGAGTGACTGTGCCCGAACCTTTGTATTTGAAAACTATTTATGATTAGTGGAATTTGGTACAACCAACACACTGTGAGTGTATGCTCTTTGAACATATCCCTTAGTGGAGAACCCAGTAAAAAATTTTGTGCTTTCCTTCTGCATGGGAATATATTAATTATTGAACATATCCATCAGAAATGTTTAAAAAATGTTCTTACCAACATGGGAACAAGATCTAGTAAGGATGTGAAATAGGTGACACCCCGATTCACCCCCTCTCAGGGTTGTCTATGGTCATACACCTCTTGGGATAGAAATGAAGGAAGAGAGGGGATGACCCCCAAGTCCCCCCTCCAATAGGCCCTGGGGTGGAGACTCACCCAAAGGGTACTAGGATCTCACAATATTGGACGCATTAAACTTTATAAGAAAAAATTATCAAGATATAAGATAGTTCATCCCAAAAAAACTCCAATACATATATATATAAGAAATCCAAAACCTTCACACATGATATTTCAAAATATAACATCTTCGAATACAATAGACTCCACGGTATGTACCAAAAGAACAAAGCTAAGCCACAACACAACAACTGTCCTCACATCCAATCTAGTAATGTCAAAGATGATCGATGTAATCCTCTTGGAAACATGAAAGAAGTTATATATATATAGTTCTAGAATATAAGTATACTAAGTAGGAAAACCAAGGTCTCTCATGCTCAAGTGGGAGAAGCATACTAATAAACCTGTGAGAAAACAACAGAAACCAACAACCCATAACAGGGAATATTAGCCATCCCAAACTCACTAAGGCACACTCACCAAATAACTCAAGTCCAGTAATGTAATATAATAAGCACATAGATGATTGGGTACACTACACTACTTCCCACTGGTTAACTAGTAATTCCCTAACAAAAAAAAGAAATGGATCTTCCACACTCTTCCAAAATCCCCAAGTCACAACCCACCCACACACACCATGGCCTCAGATCTAGTCCCACAAACTTGGCATATGAAGCTCACCACATCCCACCCACACACACATGGGCGAAAACAATACCACATACCATCCCATAGGCACCAGATAAACATTCCTCACTCATGGACACCTGACCACAACCTTCTGAATGATTCTTGAGCTACCAATGCCTATAAGAGGGAGCAAGGATGTTCCAATAACCAGACATCCATCCTACCACCATGATGCTAGGATCAATCACCCTCCCCATGATAATGGGGTAGTTTAAAAAATAGTTCACAACTGTGATGGGGTGCATATAGAAAACACAAGGAAAATATAGGTATGTATAATTAGTATCAAACAGTCTAAGCCAACATATGGGATCTTCCCAAACAAACAACAACCCACAGAACCTCATTTTCTTCTACCTCTAAATGCACAACTACACAACAATCCAATATTCAGTTCATAACCCCAACCAACTAATTTAACCAAATATTAATCTTTATTAAAAACCAAATGTATTCATTCAATCCCTACCCATGAAGCTACTAACCACACCACACAACAATCCACACAACATAAACCATGCAGAGGGAAAATTACCATAGTAAATCAACCCACTTCACATTTCCACTCCATTCAACACCCATACCAACCACTACTATCATAATTCTTCAAAGTCATTCAAACCAATCCATTCTCTCAATAAGAAAACCCCAAGACATAACAAAACCCCACAATGCATCTCATTACAACCAAACCTGACATCCCTACTGTATAAAAACACCACACCCATCACACCCAATAACATAAACATAGCACAATCAAAAGCTATATCACCGCTAACCAAACACTACCATTCCATTCCCCAATCATTCAATATCTCATCTTGAGATTCCATTACACCACCCATACCACCCCCTAACAACCGTTCTCTCAGCTGCAACACCACACAACCACACATGACACAGAACAGGACAAAACCCCACAAAACACACAACCACACAAATCAAGGCAGGGTGTATTCAGATTTTTTCAAACACTCATTCTATAATTAGTCTTTGATAATTCTAGGGTTATCACATCAAAAGTTTGATAATGAGGAATCCATTTATTTAATTCGGTATACATGGTTAATCAATTGAATATATAAAAAAATTAAACACATGATCAGAAAAAATACATCACAATTCATCATGAGTTAACAAATAAATACCACTGAAAAACTTTTTTTTAATAGGCATAGAACACATACATCTCACAATATCAATAAATAAAAAATATAAGCATTTGTGACTTTTTTCTATCCCCTTTTTATTGGTTTTGTTCCAATTCAATTATATTTATTAAATTCGAGATCAACTTTATTCACATTGGATACATTATTACACCCACCCCACATGATACAAAACTAAATGTGAGATGATGGAGTCCCTATCTCGAAGAACATACAATCATAAAATCCTCCTTGCACCCTAAATAGGGGATGCACATGCAGTAAGAAAAATACTCTAGGGAAACTTGATCCGATGGAAATAACACAACACATGATCGTTCAAAGAATAATGGTTCTTCAGGGACATAGTTTTAGGTGAAAAGGAAAATACACAAGGGATAAAGGATCCCAGCATTAGAAAGGCCAGATCCTATATCAATAGAAGAAATAGTTTCAAATTCTATTAAATCTGTATCACAATCAAGACCACATGTTTTGAGTATCTAAAATACTCTAGTGTGTTGGGAATTTAATGATATATTTTATATTCATTAAAAATTATTAAAAACACTTAATCATGTTTTTAACTAATTTTATGTCAAATAAAACACTAAAGGGTGGATTTGGAAAAAACTAAGAAAATCGCAAAATTGAAAAAATGTGGAAATGACTCACTTTTGTGTGAGTCACCGACATGAGTCTTTGGTGGGTGAATCACCACTGAAATATTTACCAGTGTGAGCTTCTAGTGAGAATCTACTGATGGACAGTCATCGTTCAGTGAGTCACTGTTTGGCGAGTCACTGTTTGGCGAGTCACCGTTTGTTGAGTCACCGTTCAACAAGTCACTATTTGGAGATTCACCGTTCAATGGGTCACCATTTGGGGAGCTACCACTTGGTGAGTCACCATTAAGTGAGTCACCATTCAGTGAGTCACCATTCAGTGAGTCACCATTTGGTGAACATCCATTCAGTGAGTCAACATTTACTGAGTCACCATTCTGTTCACTGTTGTGACTCTCCATTAGTGACTCTCCATTAGCGAGTCATTGATGTGACTCACCATCAGTGACTCACCACTAGATGAGGTACCAGTGGAGGGATCATAGTTTGGTCACCTACCATTAAAAAAATTGGATTTTGAAAAACTTGTTTGAAATCAGTCACCGTTGCCTCCAAGAAAACCTCAAACACTATATTTTCACAAATTAATAGACTAAGGAGGTACATGCCATTACATCAAATACCTCTCAAACTATTCTCATCCATGAGAATTCCAAACCAATACAGAAGTAGATAGGGGTCTGAACTACCACACTATGAGATACCTCTCAAGGATCTTGCTACACTAAAAACACCGCTATTCTCTTCAATGTTGAATGATAAACCACCCTTTGTTGTTTGAAAGTTGGAGTGAAACCTCAATATCCAAGAAGAACTGATCAAACATCTACTACCCCAACCGAACACAAGACACATCACAAAAGCACCAAAATCCATACCTTCTAGACCTATGTATCATGGAATTCCTTCCTCCATGTTGAGATACTATCTTTTTTGGGCGACAATGACTCACACACACAAGTTTAATTAGATATCAATTAATGTATCTCAATTTGGAATATGGTCTTCCCCTTTTCGATTTAAGGACTTTTTAACACATCCCAACATAATGAAAATACTCATTTCATTTCAAACTATGTTCAAACATTACATCACAAGGCAATACAGAACAATAAAAAACATAGAATAACTTTGGGTTTTGAGTAGGCATCTACACTTCTTACTCCCATGTACTCTCATCCTGGCCACCAAAACTACTCCCTCAAACCACGATACATTTTTTAAATTCCTTGGTGTACCACCAAAGGTGAGCTTTGAAACTAATATAGGACTCCCTCATGAATCTCTAATAGAACTCACAACCTTCCATGGAACATCTTCTGATTATAACTATCCTCCAACCATCATTTTATAGCATCACCCTGGTTAATATAATCATGCATCACCTCTACCTTAGAGTATCTCCACAGAGACTCTTCCAAATATTGCATAAGAGAATAATTCACTATCATCTGAAACAAAAAAAATCCATTCACATACCATTAATGTATCTAAGTGAAACATTCCCAACTCCTCCATCGCCTTCCATGCATCCTCTAAATCCCAAAATACCTCCTTCTATAATTTCCTTCTGAAGGAATGAACCAAAATATTTCCCTTTCCTGAAATGAAAGAGATCACGATGTCATAGTCCTGGAGAAACTCCATCCACCTCCATTGTTGAATGTTTAGATCATAGTAGGAAAATATAAACCTCAAGATCATTCGATCCTTGAAGGCCACAAAATGATCCCCAATGAGGTAACACCAAAATAAATTCAGAGAAATTATGACCACTACTAGCTCTATATCATGGGTGTTATAGTTACGTTTGTGGGGACGTAACCGCCTTTACCCATAAGAGATCACTCCTCACCGTTGCATCAAAAGACATCCCAAGCCTAGTTTGGAAGAATTGAAAAACACCTCAAACATCACCCCTTCACTGGTAACTAGAGCACTATAGCATTGAATAACATCCCCTTTAGATAGTTGAATGTTTTACTTCACTGGAAATTCCATCCAGAAGCTATGTCTTTTCTAGTAAATTCTGTAAATAAAGCTATAACTTGGGCGAATCCAGGTATGAATCTCTATTAATTGCCTACAAGACCAAGAAAAATAAGAACCTATGCAACATTCATGGTTTCTTCTAAAGAAACTACTACCATGACCTTTTATGGGTCCATAACTACACCCTATTGTGATAATACATGTCCAAGGAAAGGTATATTTCGTCTTCAGAACATACACATGGACAATTTTCTATAGAGTTTGTGGTATCAAAGAAACTCTAAGATAGTTATGTGGTTCTTAGTAGGAACCTCCTCTGAATTTTTGTATACAAGGATGACATCGATAAATACAATGAGGAACCGATCTAATAACTCATATAAAACAGAGTTCATGAGCCCCATAAAAACAACTTGTGCATTTGTAACACTAAATGACATAACCACAAACTCGATGTGCCCATTCCTACACATGAAAAAATTATTTGGGATATCACCTTCAGTCAACCTTCACTGGTGATAACCAGAATACATATTGATATTAAATAACCAACATTATTCTCTCAGCTAGTTGTAAATATCATATATCCTTGGATGAGGATAATAGTTCTTGACCGTCACCTGATTAATCCACTGGTAGTCTATATACACCCTCAGATCACCATCTTCCTTCCTTTAAAATAAGACTGGATCACCCTAGGGTGACACAATTGGCTGGATAAATTCCATTGGAGTCAAATCATCTATATGAATCCTCAACATTAGTAACTCTAATGGTTCAATCAGATAAGGATCCCTTGAAATTGAACAAGAAATGGGTTGTAAGTCTATTCCAATATCAATGTCATGTCGAGGGGGTAAAGTCATAAGCTCCTCAGTTGAGATATCTAAGAACTCCAAAGAATTCTACCATTCTACATAATCTCATCATCCACGGATTCCACTGACATCTTAGACAACAAGGAAAGAAGAGGCTCCACATGTCGACTTCACACCTAGAAACTCCTCTCACTGATAAAAGAAACATGTTGACATTTCATGTCTTAAAACATGACTCTCATCCAGAATAAGTTGATAAAATCATGCACAGAATTCAACCTGCCGACGCTAAGGATGGCATCGTATGGTTGCATCTGTATCAGGAAACGATCCCCATGGGACTGATGTGGTCCCATCATCATCCTACATCCTCAGTACACATCAAAAAAGATGGTCAAACCTATAACTAGTATACACAACACCAGGATCATTAGAAGCCTCTCTAAGTCTAGTCCAAGAGCAAGGGATAGACTAAGTGATACAAATTATTGTGAAACTCCTGAGTCAAACAATGTGCAAACCAGAGTACTAAACAAAACGATCAAACCTAGAATGATATCAATACTTGTTGGGATTGCTGCCTATGTGGTGTACAATTGACAATGCCCAGAAACTCTACCCCTCTATTTATGACTACATCATTGACCATACATGGGTTGAGTTACCTGAATAACACCCTCAGGTCAGCATCTACATGCCCTATCTACCCTCAGTAGAGCAGGAGACTATTGATCTTGCTATGAAAATGGGATGGTAGGAAGCTGGTGCTGAGGTAGTCGGTGGACATCCCAACCTCCACCATACTATGCTCGAATGACCATCGAGAAATGACTTTGATGATCCCCATGTCCCCCGAAAGAAAAAATACAATGTCTAATGTTCATGGGAAAATCACAAGGACCTGATGACTGAAATAAAAACTAGTGAGGATGATTCCCTACTGGTCGAAAAATAGAAGGCCTTGTCACCCAAGACCTTCTACTACTAACCATTCCCTTAGAATAACATTGTTAGATCCCATATCCATGTATACCTCCCCATGATTTAATTCTCTCAAATACATCCTCTTTCTTCTATACCTCTAGGTATGTCGGTAAGGTGAAGGGAGTAACCCTGTACTAGAGAGGAGGAAAATGGTCCCCCTCTAGATGTCACACATGAGACTCCTCATAAAAAAAATGATCTAGAGAAAAATAATGGAGATCCTTGATCTTGATCCCTAGATCCTATACAAGTATACTCCCCTACTAATGTGATTGTTACTCTTTTATCTTCTCAGCCTTCATGGTCAATGAAAGGAATTATTCTCAAAACGTTTTCTCAAAATTGACCCACATAATGTCAACCTCATTTCTCTCCCCTTGGTACAAGATCCACCACTGACACACAACTCTCATAATCTGGATTACAACCCATGAAACCATGTACACCGTTGGAGCCTCGATCATGCTGAATGTGATCATAAGTTCCTCAATCCTACTCTCCATCTCCAAATAAAAATCTTTAACCTTGAACTTTTTGAGAAACTGCCACTAGATATAATGTAACATCTTTTGCCACTGATCATACTCCTCAACATGGTCAACCCTCCGTCGATTGATCGGGTCCTCTCACTGAGCCTCTATTTATTGTACTACATGCGAACGATGACTTAATTCCCTAAATCCAAAGGTAAATAGTTACTCCTAAGCTACAACAGTATGTAATTATTATTTGAGATTCATTTTAAATCATTATTTATTTAAATTTCCTAAAATGCCTAATTGAAACAAAAACATAAGTCATTATAATGCATGTATCTTTCCTAGAGTCTCTTCCCTGAAAACAGTATAGCCTCACATGGTTGTTCGGTAGACATAGAATCCTTGCATCAGATCACATGGTTCCATAAAATAAAATATCCTAGCCAGTCTTCCCTCAACAATTTAATGCATAATGGCCACCTGACATTGATTCCCTACCAACCCATGCAGACCTCACGGTGCCTAACTCAGAACTCTATCCCATGTTTCACCTATCACCTCTAATACCTTTCTTTCATGACCCCTATCCCTCTAAAGATGCCCCTCCTAATATACAAATGATGGAATAGAGTTAATAACCCTAAGTCCTGCCTTTAGTAGGACCCTAGGTGGTGAATAACACCAATGGTACACGTATATCACAATAAGTGAGGCATTACCATTTATAATAAAAAATTATTCGGAGATAAGATAGTTCATCCCAAAACAACTCCAACACATATATATACATATAAAAGAAATCCAAAACCACCCTGCATTAGTTTTTAACATATAACCGCTACAAATACAATAGACTCTATAATAATTACTAAAAGAATAAAGATAATAATTGACACAAAAACTATCTTCATGTTCAATCTAGTAAAGTCCATCACGGTCAATATAATCCTCCTAGAAACCTGAAAGTAGTTTTATATGCATAGGGTTACAATACATGTATACTTAGTAGGAAAAATGTGATCTCTCATGCAGAAGTGGAAGATGTATAACAATGCCCATACTAATGCTCATAAGTGGAAGATGTATAATAACGCACATATTAACAATCACATCGATGTATAGGTAACCTGCACCACTTCCCACTAGTTTACTACTCATACACTGACAAAAAACGTCTAGGTGCTTCAACACTCTTCCAGAATCCCCACATCACACACATGCCCACACACACCTTGGCCTCATAGCTAGTCCCAAAACCTGGGCAGACAAAGCTCACAACATCCCACCCATACACACTTGGGCCACAACCATACCACATACCTCCTGTAGACAATTGGGCCACAACCATAAAACATCCCATTCTGTAGATACCTGAGAAACATACCTCGACCACAAACACCTCAGCCTCACAACTGTACCACAAACTGCCCAAATAATCTTGGGCTACTACTGCATAAAAGAGGGAGCAAGGAATAGCCAACAACTAGCCATCCATCCTCCTACTATGATGTTTTGGCAAAAGTCGCCCTCCCCCATGAAATTATGGGTGTTGATAATATAGTTTTCAACAAGGGTGGGATGCATATAAAAAAAGTAAAATATAGTTATATATATTTAGTATGAAACACTCAAGACCAAACTATGGGTTCTTCCAAAGAAAAAAAACAACCCACTATACTTCCTTTGATGCTACCTATAATTGAAAAATTACACCAAAATCCTCAATTATGTTCATAACCCCAACTGACTCATTTAATAAAATTACATTCATTTTTAATATTACCCATTTATTCATTCTATCCCTACCAGGGCAACTACTAACCACAGTTCACACCAAGCCACACAGCATAAACCATGCAGAGGGAAAAGAACCAAAGTAATGAAACTAAATTCATAATTCCACTTCATTCAACACCCATACCAACCACTACCACCATCATTCTTGAATGTCTTTCTGCCAAATCCATAATCCCAATAAGAAAAAACCCATCACATATCCAATCCATGCAACACATATCATCACAACCAAACCCAATAGACATAATATATAAAAATACCACACCTATCACACCGAAAAACATTAACATAGTACAACCTGAACCTATATCCACATTGCTAAAAGACATCCCATCATTCCACAATCAATCAATCTCTCAACTTGAGATTCTATTACACTACTCGTACCACCACACCTTATAATCATTCTCTCAAACCCATCACCACACAACCCAATAAGGAACAAAATAGAACAAAACTACACACAACACACAACCACACCAAAATAGGCAGGTTGTATTCAAATTTTAGAAAACACTCCTTCTTTAATTTGACATTGATAATTTAGGGGTTATCATGTAGAAAGTATGATCATGTGGCATCCAATTATTTAATTGAGTATACAATGTTAATCATTTTCATATATATGGTTGTTAAACATATGATCGACAGAAATCCATCAAAATTCGTCACATGTGAACAAACAAAAACCACTAACAACCATGATTTTTAGTAGGCATACAACCCATATAATTCATATTATCAATAAAAAACAAAACAGAAGTATTTTTCACTTTTCCCAACCCCTATTTAATAGTTTAAAGAATATTCAATTATCATTATTAAATTCAAGTTCAACTACATTCACATGGAAGAAAAATTCATACACCCACCCCACATGATACAAAAATAAAAGAGATACAAATGAATCCCTACTTCGAATAAAAAACAATTACCAATTCTTAGTTTCACCTAAAAAAGGGAGAACATATATTGCAAGGGAAAAACCTCTAGGGAAACACAGTTTAAAGTCCACAACACTACACATGACCTCTCGTAGAAGAAAGGTTATTGGGATGCTTGATAGTAAGAGGAATGGAAAAAGCACAAGGGAGAAAGGATCTTGGATTTAGAAAGGCATCATCATATATCAACAAAAGAAATGGTTTCAAAATCCATTAAACCATAATCATGATAACGACCACATTTTTTGACAATATAAAAGTCTCCTTAGTTTTGATAATTTAAATATATATTTTATATCCTTTTAAACAGCTTAAAAAACACAAAACATGGTTTTAAACTCATATTCGGTTATATAAAATGTAAAAGGAGAGAATCTGAAAAAACTAGGAAAAGCTATAAATTTGAAAACTACAAAAAAGAATCACTAATGGGTGATTCACCATCACGATTCATCGTCACAAGTCACCGATGGTTGAGTCACCGGAGGATGACTCACCGCTGGATGAGTCACTTGGGAAATCTATTGTAGATGAGCTACTGAAGGTTAGTCACAATCTGGCGGGGCCCCTTCCGGTGGGGCCCCATCAGAAGGGAGCCATCATCGGTGAGATGGAACTGTCAACTTGGTGCCACCATCGACGAGGCACCACCATTGGCCCGACAATCCACCATCCGATGAGCCACCGTATGTTGTTTTCGATCCAGTATCAGCGAGCCACCTTCCGACGAGCCACCATCCAGCAAGCCACCATCTGGCGAGCCACCATCCAATGATCCACTGTTGGGTTCACCATCGTGACTCACCGTTAGAAAATCACCATAAGAAACACACCGTTGGATGAGAAATTGGTTGATGACTCACCATTCAATAAACTACCATTTAAAAAACTGGATTTTCAAAAACTCCTAAAATGAGTCACCATTGCCTCCCAAAACAACTCGAACACTGGATTTTTATAAGGGAATAGATCAGGGAGGTCTGGTCCATTACCATTTTATAATATATGTTTCACTTTAAATTGATTATCAGGGTAAATTTATTTGAGTCACTTTTTTTTATTTTTCTAATGCATTTATGAAGTCAACGTCACGTTTCATTTAAATATTTTTTTATTAATACATTTTTAATTAATAATGAATTTAATAATTATTATGTGTTTTTTGTCACATTTATATTATTCTTTGTTTTTGGTTGGATTTTATATTGACAATAATTTTTTAGTTATTTTATTATTCAATTAACCTTTATCCATTATATGAATAATGATTTAATCTTATGATTCTCTAATATATTTATTATTTAATTAATCTTATAATGAATTTAATTTAATATTATTATTTATCATGCATTTTTTTTTGTGTTTTGGTCATAACATTGAATCTTCATTTATATAACAAATATATAAAATGAAATAAATTAAAGTCAAATAATTGTATTAGAGAGTAAAAATGTGTGAAACAATAATAGATTTGAATGTTTTATCCACTTAAATATTAATATACACCTTCAAAATAAAATATTTTTTAGGTTTCTGTAATGTGTTATTTTTTTATGTTTTAGGATATATTTAAATAAAAAAATATAAACTCATCATATTAATTGATTATAATTATATCATATTCAAATATTTGATATTAGTAAAAAAATAATTATAATATATATATGAATATTAATGTTTCGAAATTTAATAAATCATATGTGTAATTTTTAACAAGATTGTATTATATAATTTTAGTTATGTTTGTTATAAAATATTTATTAATATGATACAAAATGATAAATATGGGGAAAATAAACCTTATAATACAACACAATATGTCATGTGGTTGGATGTGTTTATAGAATTTCAATTTCAAATAAATCCATAGATGGATGAATAAAATGTTAATGTATTAATTATAATTTCAAATAATGGTTGAAAATACATGATACTAATTTCGACATAATTTTTTAATAATTTACTATTAGATGTATGATTTGTATTTGGCATGAGGTATTATAATTTTCGGAAACATTGATAAGCGACCAGTATTTGAGTGAGACACATTCCACCTAGATAGTAGAAAATGATATTCAAAACATAACTAATGATGTTTTCATCACTAAAAAAATAAATCATAGGATTTTAAAATATTGGTGTGGTCTCATTATTATTTTGAAAATATAAATACAATAGAAATAATTGTGAGAAATAAAACAACTACTATTAATTAATAAATAACATAAATCATGTGTCGTATGATGGATATAGAAGTAATAATGAATTTTACATTGTATTGATGTTGTAATATATCATGTGTTTATATGAAATTATTATATAATGAAATATCGATTATATCGGATTTGCTGTATTATAAATTTGATGAAGTTTATAACCCTCAATTATTTTTGGAAATGATGATTGATGTGGAAAATATAAGTCATATTATATAAATATGTGGCCCTAACATATTTATTGTATTTTATATCAGGGAGATAAATCAAATAAATCGGAGTATAAAAGTTGATATAGTTATAGATTGAAATTGGTGGATCGTGATAATTGTATAAATGAATGCACTATATATTACATGGTAAATAAAAGTACTATGATGGTTTTTTGATTCCTTCCATTAAAAATGTGATTTAAAATATGATCAAAAACATGTAAAAAATATAAAAAATCATGTTTCATTCCATGTAAAATAATAATTCAATGTTATATAAAAACTTAAATTTTTGAAATCATGGATGTAATTTTATTATTTATATTTAAATTCCATTTCAAATCCTAGTTATGTGGGTTTAGAATCCACTATTTATAGATTTAATCTATTGGAAAATCTCAATACAAGTAAACATATATGGAAAATTATTCATTTCTATAAAAAACATAAAATTTTAGATTTCTATGTAACAAATTCCATTCATTATTTAAATTATAATTATAAAATATAAAACAACTTCAGATTATATTAATGTATTTTGACACTATATTATAGAATAGTCAAATTGACAATGAGAAACTGGTGTTGATTGATATAATGTATCAAAAATTTTAAAATTTTGTATGATCTAATGTGGAAGCTTAGTGACTTCCCTGGATTTGGAAGAATGTTTATTTGGAACATGAACATTTTCTAGTCATGTCCAGTTAGTAACATTCACTTTGAGTCTGGATGACTAAAATATATCCAAATGTGATCCTTCATGTATCATCATTGATTCATTGATACAAATCATAGATATCAATTTAAAATGTCATGATTCGATGGATGAAATGAATTAATTCCACCTCTAAAATTTTTACCAGGCTTAAAAATATAGTCAAAATTGTCACCTATTGATGAAAAATTTTAGAAAGTGTGCCATTTTAACATTTCTAGGAATACAGTTCAAATATCATAGGATGTAGATGTTACATAATAGTGTAAGAAACAAATAATTATTTTTAAACATCCTTGTTTGGAATGTAAATTGATACATCATAATGTTGACTATACATACAACCAAAATAATAAAGGTGCTAATTCAGTTTTTATAATACCGAATGGACGGATAAAATTTAGCGATCCAAATAAATCAAATATTGAATAAGAATAAATGGATATAAAACATGATTTTTGGGAAATATATATTGAATAGTATCATAGAAGAAATAATTTCATTGAATTTTTTTGAAAATGATGTTTTCTTTCCATGACTGAAATATTTACAGGTAACTAATAGATAAGAAAGTAACATTCAAAGATGTTCTAATATAAAATATCAAAAGATACAAGGGAATAAAATACATGAATCCCATATCTTGATGGAAAATGGATAATTTTTTAGACCATAAATTATTATGAGGTAAAATAATAACAGTTGAAATTCTATTTTTTATATTCCCAAAATAAATTTTTGGGAAAATATTAATTTCCATTGAGCTTTAAAATCATAAAGAATGAATTTTAATAGAAAATTTAAATTTAGAGATGATTGTTCCCCCATTGTTTTCATAGAGATGTATTTCCATCATACCTTTTTTTATAAAAACAACATTAAAATTTTCAAATGTGTAACATATAAGTTTTAATTATCAATGATTATTTTTTAACAGCTATTTTTGTCATTTTTTTTATTTTTATGTGTAACAAAACCCAAATATATTGAATTATTAATTAAATTTATAGGTTTAAGTGTTAATAATTTTTTTTTCAAGGTACTTTGATAATATTAATATATATAAATTTTATTATACTAGTAAATCAACATGATATGCGATGTTAGGTCATTATTTTAGGAAAATATTATCTGTTAACAAAAATAGTGTATATACAAACACATACATCTTTAATAATAAATAGTTATATTGATTATAATTAATCGAATAATGGAACATCCAATCAAGGTGATGACTTAAAAGTGGAACACTAGTTGATTAATTCATATCAAAAGCCCTTAATAAAGACATTATTCATTGGTTTCCATATCACGTAACATCCCAATCAATTTAAAATATAAAATATGTTTATATAATTATCTTATATAACAAGTCACATTTTTTAAAATAATATGTATATCATGAATGATTATACTTGATATATTATTCAATATGATTATGAATACATGGTTCAAGAATACATAATTCATTATTTAATAATAGAATCTTATAATACTAATCAATTCATGTTTTGTATAAATTTTTCAAATGAACATTTGAAAAAAAAACATAGAGGAATCCATAAAAAATCACAGATATATGGGATAATATAGAAATTTTATTTACATTATAAACTTAAATTACCAAGGAACTTTTTTAACTATCTTATTTAAATTAAAGTGGGATTTTGTTTACATGGGTATAAGGAAAGATTCATTAAATATTAATTATGTTAAATTATATTAATTGACTGATACTTGTGTGTGATAAGAAAATGTTATATATATTTTTTGTCCAGAAACTAAAATAGTAGATTATGTGGATAACGGTTTGAATTAATGGTGGAATGTTGTATTCCAAATGAAACTATGATTTTTTTCTAACATTTGTGATTTAGGTGAATATTTTTTTTATGATAGGGATCCCTATTAATAGTGAGAGAATGATATATCTTTATAAGATTATTTTGAAATAATTGGTCATAAAATTGAGTGTGCAGATTATGAAATCATGTTAACAATGGCTGGTTTTAGAATCATGGTCACCTATGAATTAACTGGTTTTATGATTGTTCATCCTACAACTTACCTATTGTTTTTTATTTAGAATACATAAATTCAATTTATATATGTTCAATATTTTTTGATGATTTTATATTTTATATCATATATCATGTTCTAAATCAATTAATAATTCTGATGGATATAAAAATTCAAAAAAAAAATAATTTGAATATATATGAAAATATTTCAAAACTCTTATATTGTCTTATTACTTGCCTAATATGGTTTCACCATTATTATATATCTTCCCAACATTTAATATGTCCCCTTTTAGAAATTTGATTCTATAAAATATGTTTTCATATTCAATATTTATTCTCTTAACTTCCTATAAATCACATTCTACTCAATGTATTTCCAAGGGATCTAGCTGATCACCTGAGGAATGTTCATCAACATAGAATTTAGTTTCATAGTTATCATCGTGAGGGTATTGGACGGTTAATATTATTTATATATATTTATTGATGTGAAAAAATAATTTAACAAATTTGTGAAATAATTTTTTGATGTAGTTATTTAATATATTAAAATAATAAGAGAATAAAAATAATATTTAATATATAATATTTTTTGAGGATAAATGTACATAATCTAGTTGTTTCATTTGAAATTTATAGGGTTCTTAGAGAATTTTACTTCGGGGGGACTCCATTAGCTACTCATTTATGATATTAATCTATATTGTTTTTTCCATGGAAAATTTTGATCATCTAGGAGAAAATATGAATTTTTTTTCTTTGTATTATTATTCATTATAGAAATATAGATAGTTCCTAGGTTTTTGGTTTTTTGTTAGTTAATATTTTTTAGGTTTAGTATCTTATTGAAACCCTTCAATAATTCTATTTGGAAATCATCAAGAAAACTATTAACGAATAGTCCATTCGATTTATATTTATAGAAGAAGGACCAATAATGGATGATATTTTTTATGAGTGCATAATATTATTAAAATAGTATGTACATAGAATGATATAGAGTTATATTAAACTAAACTATATTTCATGGGATCTAATATAAGTTTTTAGAGCACAACCAAGATTCTAGAGGAGTTTTTATAGAAGGCCTCACTAATATGTGATGAGAATTACATCCCCTTAAACATCAATATCATATATTTCTTTTTCCATATTCATGTTATGCTATCATACTAACATGAAGATTTATTTTTATTTATTATTAAATTGCTATATTACTATTATCTTTATTTAATTTTAAAACATTTTAAGGACAATTCTTATTATAATGGTTATAAAAGAGGAAATAAAAGAGTGGAAGTAATGTTTTTAGAGTGGGATCATAATTAAATAATTGGAAATCTAGTCACTATCACTTTATACAGACTATTAGGGATGTGTTACATACATTCATAAAACATTCTCAAAGAGAATATATAATATCATCATCATAATGGTAGGGTTGTTCTGGGAGAGACACCCTATACATGTATAATTGACAATAACACCATTTTAACATTATGTGAATAACCAGAATATGGTAGGAAGTAGTTTATAAAATGAATTTTAATAGAGTTTTTTGAGTTATAATGTTTTCATTACCTATAAATCCTTATTGTTACCCATGGAGATTTTCTTTTTAATTTAAGAGTTATGAAATAATCCATTTATAGTTATTATTTATAAAATGGAATAAATGAAGTTAATAAAATGTTTTAGATATGATTTTGTGTTAGATTATATTTTCCATGTATAAATAATGTTTAAAATAACATATAATAAGTTTTATTATGTGAATAGGTGGATGTAAAGATGTTTTTAGTAGTTTGAACGAGGTTTCAAGATATTTTTAATAATTTTTGAGGTTTTTTGAGTTGAGTGTATTAGGGTTTTAAAATTTAAAGTTTCCTAAATATGTAAAAGTAAAATTATTTCTATGAATTGGAAACTATTATCAATACATAAGGGTTATATATATGGGTGACTATAGTTCAGAGTATAATAGATCAAAAAATTAACAACTTTCTCAATAAGTAAGAGTAAGAATTATAAAAAATAAATTTTTATCCACTAAATTATAAAGGATGATCCAAGGAAAAAGAAATATGAAAAAATGATCTAAAGTACATAAATTTTTATTTGAGGTAACATTATAATGTAAAGGATAATCTAATTATATTTACTGGATGATATGACTAAAAAGTAACACATAATGGTTTATCTAAAGATGTATCATATTTGATCTGTAGAAAAGAAAATACATAATGGTTGATCAAATAATATTGTGAATGGTGTTTTTAAAATGTACCTTATAAACAATTAATAGAGAATAAAAAATAGTAGAAAGTGCATATTCAACTATGTAAGTAGAAGGTAATTAATAAGTAGAGTACACATATAGTTTTCATGTGATCATCCCACATGTCTTGTGTGTCAATGAAAAATAAAACTACACCTATTCATTATTTTAAATAATTGATGTTTAACTATCAAATTATTATGATATAATCTATTCAATGGAATTTTAAAATCTCTATATCATTTAAGATCAAGATAATGGTGACACTTTTATGAATAAAATAAACTGGTATTCTCATAACATGAGTTTAGGGATATACCCTACATGTTTTATCCATAGTGTAGATTCATATGGATTATATGGTATTAGAAGATTTTGTACCATTAAAAGGAGTATATTGTAATATTTTATATTAAACTTCATTCATCAGGTTTTTTTTATTTCGATGGTCTTTAATAATTAATTACTGAGATAAGTTTATCTAAACATTTATGATGATTTTATAAGAAATTGTGAAATAGAAAATGGAAAAATTTCACCTATTCACTACCATAATGAAAGGTTATATCCAATGTTTTATAAATAAAATAAATGTTTCATTTTATGATCATGAAGATTGATTTTTAATTTTTTGATGGTTCTAGAACACATATAGTGTTTGAGATTTTCACTACATGTAGAATGAAATTTTTTGTCTATATTGCAATATTTTGTCTCTAAATGTTTGTTCTAGACATGGATACAAATACAATGAATATAAATGGGATTCCAAAATTCAATATGAAAAATTATTATATTTAGAAGGATAATATGTTCTCGTATCTTTTCTCACTCCATTAGAACATTTTCAAGCTACTATAGAGGGTTTTTTCCTTCTTATGAAGGTATTATAATGGTAGTAAGATAAATCTGTAGAATGATGTTGATGCTCAAAATTCCATTTAATTAACTCTTCCTAATTTTTTTTATATATTTAAAAATATGATAATAATAAATAACAATTGGATGAAATTATAAAATATCCACAAAGGTAATGCACAAGTGATGAAACTGTGATATAAATATCTCAAGATTATTGATGATAAAATAATAAATAAATAAATCCCAAGAGATAATAGTGTGTTGATCACCATTAGTGGTTTTGAAAAAAGTTACATGATTTTATTGTTATTGATAATATAATAAATATTTTTCTATATAGGTTTGAGGTTATGTTATTAGTTATTGAAGATAATGAAACTAATTCAATTACATTGAATGATTTGTATTGCGTAATTATTTCTTATTTACTACATAAGATAATTTTATTAGAGAAAATGAACATGGATAATAGATAAATTTATTTTATGGTTTCAAGGAAATATAAGATTAGTACATAAATTGTTGTATATTAGAAGGAATTTGTTGATGAATATGATATTGAAATGAAAATTTAAAAACCAATATCATTAATTTATATATGTTTTAAAATATTAAAATTAATCTTTTAGGAAAATATTCAACATAAATTCATTAATTGTGATGAAATTATAAATTTAATATAAAAATTTAATAAATTAGATAAAGATGTTGTGAGTAATAATGTGGACTATAATCCAAGAAGTTTCATAAAGAAGGCCACCTAAATTTTTTTAGGATTGTGTAAATATAATTATTTCTCTAATTTCAATAAGAAATATGATAAAACTAAAATAGATTCAATGAAAATTTATGAAAAAATGTGTTTTCATTATTATTTATCAATATTAAATTGAGAACAATGGATTGATTAATAATTTTTAATTATCTTTCAATAAAAAAATATTTTTGGGTGAAAGAGAGTAAATTTCAACCAATAATATTTAAAAATATGATAGGTTTTTGGATTAAGAGAAGTAAAAATCGATATAATAAATGAAAGGGGTTACTTAAATAAATGGTAAATATCATTAACTTGATCAAAATATATATTATAGGTTGAAAAATAATTTAGAAATCCAATTTTACATGATTTTTTATATAAATTATGTGAAATATCAAAGGATAAGATTTTGGAAATATTTTAAATGTTGATGTATATTGGAATTCATTTATTCCAATAAATAATATATTTAATGGTTATTAAAATACATTTATTTATTGGTTAAATGGGTGATTCATTATCAGATATGAAGAAATTAAAAAATTTCTTATAAAATATTGATTATATGAAATGTGAAAACTCTTTAGACACTAATATGAAAATTAATATAACTAAAAATGAATACATTGAAAATTAATATACAAATTATACATAATATATGGATGTTTTTTGAGTTTATTAATATATTATTTTGAAAATGGGAGTGAAACTTGATGGTTCAAAGATAGATGGAGAGATGGATTCATCATTAACATAGCAAGTTTTTTTTATATAAATATTTGTATTTTATAGACACATCTAGAATCATGAAGGAAATAATAAGATGTGAAGTGTATATAATTTTTTAAATTTAGTTATTATCATATCCTAGATTATTTGAGTGATAATGAATTAAGGCGATTCTACCCACTAAAATTATAAAAGTTCAGAAACAATATGAAAATTATTGATTGAGGGTTGAGAAAATGTACAAAAAAATGGTTGGGATTTATGTAAGATGTGACCATAAAATTTACATTATATAAGAATGTACAACCATTATACCTACGTAGAATATTAAGAATTATAATTCTTAAATATCTATGTACAATGAAAATAATTTAAATGATAATGAATTGATTATTGAAGGCTAGTAATAAAATCACAAAATTTACATTCAATGATCCATGATAGTGTATGATCCTCTATTATAATAAGTGATATTATAAAATTGGAGGATTTTTACAATTTTAATGTAATTGGATTCCCATTTAAAATGAATTCACTTAAAATTAATGGTGTTAGTTCAACATTTATTAGAGAAAACAAGATGAATAAACAGTGTTTTTATGTGTATAAAGGCAACTATATATGAATATCTCTACTAAGTGATTAATTTGGTAATATGATAATTTAGTAAAATGTATTTTATTTAATGATGTATAAATGTTAATATCTATCAATGAGAGGAGAATGAATCTGTGTTAACTTGTTTCAGGTTAACGAAGTAGGAAATTCATTCCATCTGAGAATTAATAAAAATTAATTATGGTATAGGTTAAATTCAATATTAGATAAGAAAATATAATGGTGTTTATACATATAATTTGAAAAATGTTTAATAGTGATGACATAAAATTACTATAACAATAATATAATTAAATTACAAATCAATAAGTATGTTTTAATGTAAAGATGATAGTGAAGAAGTTGTTAAAAATATACTGCATACTATTCAATCCAAAGAGGTTGGATAATATTTCCCACCAATTAAGTATGTCAAATGAGAAATATCAAGTAGATGAGATCATAAAAAAAGATAATGTGCTTTATTATATATTTGGATTTTAATGTCAAAATTGTGAAAAATAAATTTAAATGAAGAGTAGAAAGAAGAAAAACACTTCATTGTGCCATATTTATAAAGTGAAGAAGAATATATATTATCTAAATATAATTTTGAGTATGAGAGAAATTTTTTTGATCTATGTATAATTCGATCTGTGGGGTATTTGAATACTGATAAAAAGAAGATGAATAATAAATATCATCATTCAATCATCAAATTAAAAGGTTTTATTATTGTGTCCCCTCTCCCACTTTCTATATTATTATTTATTATTGGTGGGAGAGAAATAAAACATAAATCCTTTAATATTTATCGGTTAATGTAATTTAAATTGGATGGGGGTATAGTGAAGGAATCTATTTATATATGATTTACCTAATCGGGTTATAGATCACTTATTTTAGAGGGTCATATATTTAATATGAGTTATTAAAATGGGTAATATGTGAGGCTGACATCGTTGTGTGGGTTGTAAAATGTTTTAAATGTATTGTGAAAATGTATACATTATTTTTTTAATCATAGGTTCACAAATTTGTTTTGATATGTGAAATAAGACTAACTATTTTTTAAATTAGAATAAAATTTGGAGAATTAGATGTATGTCACATTAATGGAAAAAAAGATTTTATTTCAATTTTATTTTTTACCAAAAATGAGTTGGATGATGTCTAATGAAAATAATTTTATGAAGTTACATATACATGTGTGTAGAAATGTGATATTGATTTATGTTCAATGGTTTCTATCAAAATCCAAACGGTGAAATTTTTAATACCAAGGGTTGTCTGAGGGATATAGTAAATTATGATTTTATTTTTCCTTTTGACTATTTTTTTGACTTAGAAAGGGTGTGCAAGAATGAAGAGTTGAATACAAATATATATTTCATAGTTTTTTTTGTAAAAATTATGAAGTGATGTTAGGATAATGGGGTGGATATGTTTGTGTGATTTTTTTTTTTCAATACAATATTAATGTTTGAAATCAAATATATTAAATAATATATTATGATATAAAAGCTATAAATTATTTTAGTGTAAATTTGAAATATTTTTGATGTTTTTAAATGAAGCATGGAGGATTTTTATGTTCTATATATTTTGATAATAAATTTTGAAATGTCCTCATTTTTTATGATTATATTCACTCAAACATAAGGGTTAGTTTTGTCAATATATAGGATTCATAGATAAATTTCACAGACAATATTAGAAGACATGATCAAAAAATCTGAATATTACTCAATATATAATAGTAACATCTATTAGATGTAAATTTGGATATATGGATATGTAATGGTGGCTATGAAACAAATTAAATATTTAAAGTATTATCTTATGATAAATAAGGGTTGATCTGAGGTGATGGAAATTTGTAATGGATGATATTTTGATATGTAAAGGTTGATATATGGAAAATAAATTATATGAAGGTTTTAATATTTATATTAAATTGTAAATCCATGGAAAAGGAAATACATAAAGGTTGTTTACTTAAAACGTAAACAATGATCTTATGAAAAGGCTTTTACATAATAGTTTATTAGGGATATTATTTTATTGATTAAGTATCAAAATCAGATATTTTGATTCAAGTATTTAGATCATAGAACTTATATTATAAATATGATATTATTTCATTTTCATGAAAACCAAGAGAAAAGAAAATATTAATTGTTTCATGAAGAATATTTTCACACCACAAATATAGAAGATTCTTCATACAAAGTTATATGAAATTATTTATCACACTATATTGTATGAAGTCACATTGTGATGACCTACAGAGATCCAAATATTGATTAAGTTCAAGAGTCATAAAATTTTAGTAGAAGGAAGATTGTATTTTGAATTTTCATTTTAAATTCAAATATAGACATTTGGAATTTATCTCTCGTTATTAGATAAAAGTGAACAAGGGTTATACAGGATTATTATTGAGAGATAGTGGAATAGGGGACTATGGAAGGAGTGTGTCCAAATAAGTGATAATAGAATGAGAAAATTAGGAGAAGAACACATTGATGTTATTTTAGCAGTGAACATTGTATTGTATAAGAAGAAGAAGTTGAATAATTTTATACACATTATTTCTATGTGATCATGACACATGTGTTGTGTGTTGATGAAAAGGTAAGTCACACATATTTTAAATTATTAATAAGTGTCTGAGAACTATAAAATTTTTAGTATACAATATAATATGTGGAATTATATTATATTTATCTCATTAAATATTGAAAAAATAGTGAAACTTATCTTTATAATTTTCTGGATACAACATTTTCATATTATTATAACCATAGTTCATGTATATAATATACTCATTATTTCTATAATTATGATTTTATTAGAGTGTATCACCTTAGAGGAATATAAAGAATACAAATGAAAAGATAATAATTTTGAGTAGTAAACATTATACATATCGTGTACATTATTTTATTTATTTATTAGGTGTTTTGGAGTTTAGTCATGATATCATTCACACTACCAGGTTATAAAGGTTGATTCCATTCGAAATTAGGAATGGAAAGAAATAAAAAATGGTTTAGTGATTCCCACCACAACTCTTGGGGATTCAATACCATTGCAACGTCCGTCAAATTCATGGATTCAAAAATGATTATTTGGGTCCATACATCATTATCATAAACTGTGTTGTCATGAAACATTATGATTCCCTACAGTCTATTTATGAATTCATTTTAATGGACTTATACATCATTCATAAGGTAATAATGTTGGCTCTTCATGACTTCAAAATAAATTTTAAGTATAAAAATTATAATTTAGTTGATATTGATTTCCAATGTAAGTGGAACCTATAACATATTAGGTAATAATAAATTAATCTATTTTCATATTTATTAAATTGAGTTAGATAGTTGTATTAGTTATAAAAATATTATGTACTTTTAATCAAACAAGAAATAGTTCAATAAACCACTTTTATTATATGTTTTTATTTAAAAGATCAATTTATAAATTTTAGAATTTAAATTTTATAAAATTAAGATAATTTTTGAAATCATAATATCAAAATTTAATTTGGGAGGAAATTTATGTGTTTTCAAAAATATTGATTTTTCAGTGAATAGTGTAAAATTTTGATTTTTGTAAAATAGTAATTTTTTAACAAATTAAGTAATTTAAAAGTATAAATATCTTTGAATGTGTTTTTATGTAACCTATGTTTTATTTATTTATATGTATTCCACTCAATTACTTCTAAATCAAATTTATACTATTTTTTAATATATGATTTTTTTGTTGAAATTCGGGTTTTTCTAAAAGCTGTTTTAAAATGCATAATAATTCACATTTTTTAATTAATTAAAATAAGACCAAATTGGGGGTGTCTTAAATGAAGTTTATTAAATACATACTAGAAATTATTAATTTAATTTTATACAATTATTATTATCAGTCATAGATTTAATATAGAGTCATGTTTTTCTAAACAAATATCTTAATTAAAACCAGTTTTCTCACCGCGACTACATGATTAATATTAAAATTAATTTTTCCTATTTTGTGAATTGAGTTTTGAAGAATATATTAAATATTTTTAATGATCATAATTTCTAATTTTTAATAATTTCAACTAAATTTTTGAACAATGTGATTAGTGAAAAAAAAGAAAATTAATTACAATGATTATGGTAAAAATTAGAATTACCAAATGACTAAAATTTAAACATAATGGTACAAATGACATATGAAATAGTAAATAAAAAATTTAATTGACATGTTTAGATATTATTTTTTATATTTTCTGAATTTTTTTTTCAATATTTTATCCACTTTTATAAAAAAAATGTTGGTGGAATTCGCTACTTAAACAATTTACAAGTTTTCTACTCTTCCCACTTATAAAAGGCCTCCCAGTCCCCTCTGCTATTCAAAACTCTAAATATATTTGTCTCATTCAATACCTAAATATCCAATACAATTCCCTGCTCTAATTCTATAATCCTTAGATTTTGAATAAATCCAACCAAGTATTTCCTTTGGTGAAAACCAAAAAGAGTTTCCAGAAGAAGAGGTAATGTTCATCAATGTTCATTTTTGTTTTATTTATTTCTCTGCCCTATTAAATAATCTTATAAAATGATTATATAATAACATTATTATATGAAATATACTTATATATTGTTATTTTAAGGGTTATACCTAAAAAACAGATACACTTATATCAAATGGGTTAAGGAATTTTATTCGTGTGTACGACAGACTACCGCCTCGAGAAACAATGTCATTTTATTATCCATTACCACCTCCAATGGTTAGGAATAATGATCGGAGAACTATTTATATATTGAATTTATTTTATTTATAACATAATAATACCTCAGGATTTATTATATCATATGAAAAAATTTTACATTTAATACCATATAGGATACGATAACATCGCTTGTGTGTACGGAAAACTGCTTCCTTACGAAGTGATGTGAAGTATTATTCACTAACGTGTTACCTGAAAGGTAATAAGGGTAAATATATTGAATATATATGATAACAATGAAATCATTATAATATTAATCACGTAATTTTATTTCTGTAAATATAATATATCATTTTCTTTTTATCATTTCACATACTGAGAATGTAATAACGTAATTCGTGGACGTATGGACTACCGCCTCCTTGAAAATATGCGATTCTTTATTTTTCATCACCACATCACAAGAATGATTAATATAATTATACATAATTAAATAATATGGTATTTATTATATAATTATCATTCTATAATGTTAAATTTTACTTAACTTCATTCCATAATGATCAATGAGAAATGGAAATTTTACTCATGTGTATGTATGACCTACAATCTATATGATCATAACATTGATTAATTTATGATAACCATATTTCATGATTGATTTTAAGAGTATAATTTATTTATAAATATGGTTAATATTATTTATTATTATTTTATATATTTTTAAATAATTAACCCATGGATATTAGTTAGCCTGCCAATGTTAGTTTTGATACATAAGTTGAATATAGTCAAAACATACGACTAAAACATAATTGATTATGTAATTGTACATAGATTGTTAATAAGAGAAATAAAATTAATAAAAACTTAAAAATGGTTCTAAATAAAATAAATAAATAATATATGTTTATAATTCATGAATATAAAGACACACATGACAAGTCAGACTTATGATAAGGGACGTCATCTCAATTCCCATTAATTGAGGACATTCTTGATGTTATACACGTTTATTGTTTTATAAGGTGTATATACAGCCCATTTAAAATTTTATATCAATAATTTATTTATTATAATTATATTTATCATTTTTTAATGTCATTATTTAATGGATGTTACGATTCAAGATTCTCACAAGGGATAAGGGGATTATCATGTAGTTGGGGTCATGGAATAGTGGTTATGTCTACCCTATAATCCTACATCAACTAGGGTTTAATCCCTAAACACCTTATAATTTGGGAATTTATTATGGATGTGTTCAGATTGGATGACAGATCTGTAGCATCGATAACTTGCTGTAGGTTTTTAAGGAGCATCAACAGTTGTTCGGTGACACGGTCCCGGTCTGGAAGATGGAGGGTCAGCTAACTACGGTAGACTATTCTAGATGTGACGATCACAGTAAGAATGTAGGATTAATATTTAGATGTATTAGGAGGTTTGAGGATGAATAATGTTATGTCGAGGCTGGTGGATGGGGGAAGATGGTTCGAATTGCAACTGAATGTGGTAGTGTGATCCACAACATGACGATGATGGGTGGTGGTATGGAGCATCTCCCACGATGGTGCCGTAGCAACCAATATGTTTTTTGGTGAAAAAATATAGATCTCAACCAAATTTTACATCCCTTTAGATTCATATCACATATCTCTTCTTTGTAAGTCCACCATATCGGTTTAATGATAGGGCATGATATCATATATCGGGACAAGGCACAATGCATCTTTGTACGGGGCATTGCTAGCTGTGCAAACAAGAAAGGGTTGAGATATTGATTATAAATATTTATCAATTTATGTGGGGTGGTACTATTATGTGTCTATATTTCCTTATGGAATTCTAGTTCATATACTAATTCCATGTTCTTATAGGAATATGGGTCATGAATTGTCACGACCCGTCCTCGGGGCCCGTGTCGTGACTACCCCAAGCCCGCCTTCCATAGGCCAGGGGCTGGCGACTAGAACCAAAGGCGTAAATCCCGATAATAGGGAAGGCATTGCCTTTATAAAAGTAAACAAAAAATCACAGAGTACAAGCGGATGTAAAACACTAAGTACAAAAGAAAGTGCTGAAAAGTAAATGGGCCAGAATACAAACCCAACTGAAAGTAAAACTACTACTGAACGAAAGTAAAATAGAAAAAGATAAACAGCTGGAAGAAAGGAAGCAGCTCCAGGGTCGTCCTCCTCATATCCTACATGAAGGGTAGGTACAGATGGAGCAACTCCTAGATCATCCACCACAGATCCTACCTGAAAGGTAGGTAGAGATAGCTTCCACAAACTCCCTCGTCCGTCAACCTCCTCCGAGTGTTGTCTCGCCATGAAGTCCACCTCCGGGTACTGACTCGTCGTGTATTCCACCTCCGGGTACCGTCCAGTCCTCGAACACTCAGCCTCCGTCAGCACTTCCCGTCTTCTTCAACCAACATAGCGAGGTGCGGGCATAACCCGTGCAGGGGTGAGTATAACGATACTCTGTAGGGACCCCGAGACCCTCAAGGTCTCACTAAAACCAACAAGGTTAACCAAAAAAAAGATCTCAATAGATAACCTCTACTTAGGTATATGCTCATGCACATACCTAAGTTATCAAGTAACCCATCTCAATCATGAGGAAAACACCAAGATCATGAAATCAATGGATAACCACTACCCAGGTATATGCTCATACATATACCTAAGTTATCAAGTGACCCATCTCAATCATGAGGTAAACACAAAGGTCCAAAGTCTCAGCTCAAACCAGGATTTTCATTATCGAAACCGTAACTGCTGAAGAGCCCCATCTCTGGAGTGTACAGTCGTCCTGTCACGACTCTGAAGTACTGCTCACTAACCTAAGACTGCTGAGGTACTTCTCCGGTCGAGTACCGTGGGTCAGCCACCCAAACACAGTAGTGCTTCTCGCCGGGGAATGCCACCCAAACACAGTAGTGCACACCCCCTAGTAGCCTGTAGAGGTACTCTCCGGACGAGTACCGCGGGTCTGCACTGTCACACAGGTATTGCTCCGTCTGCCATGGGTTTGCACCTCTCAAAGTAGTGCTCCGTCCACTTGGCTAGTCGACTAACTCCAAGTCGAGTCGGTCAAAACAGTCGTCAGGTCTCAGTCTGCTACACGGTCTCCGTAATCTGCATGCTCGTCTCTGGGAGGGTCCGATCCACGAGCTACAGGTCGATACTCCAATTATCTCAAAGTCCCACGAAGAAGTATCTCAACAGACCGCCTCGTCATAGGGGTCTCAATGCAACAGACAGCCCGTCAATCGGACGTCCGGTCTGTGAGTTAATAGCCTTTTCGTCCCAGGGGCCCGGTTAATTTTGTGAGCGAACCAACCCGGCCGTATCTCAACTGTACCCCGAACTCTCATAGGGTATACTCATAGGGACTCTTTCTCAACGAGGTCACCAACACCGCTGACGGTTCGTCAAACGAACGTCCGGTCTGAAAGATATCAGCTATTCCGTTCCAGGGGCCCGGTTGGATTTCGGGTACAATCCAACCTGACCACTATCCAACTGCATCCAAACTCGGGTGACGTATGCCAAATGTTCCGTCTCATCATGAGTAATTCAACGAGACAGATGGCACGTCAATCAGACGCCAGGTCTTTGAGTTATTGGCCTTTTCGTTCCAGGGGCTCGGTTGGTTTCGTGAGCGAACCAACCCGACCGCACTCCAACGACATCCAAAACTCAAGTGGAATAATCCAAAAGATCTGTCACAACTAGTGGAATCCATCAAAGTTGATGGCACGTCAATCGGACGTCCGGAGCTCAAGATATGAGTGTTTCCGCTCCGAGGGCCCGGTTGGTTTCGTGTACGAACTAACCCGACCGAACCCAATGTATTCATAAACTTTGAGTGCGATATACCAAAATGACTGAATCGATCCACGAATCGCATCGCAACTGACAGTGCTTCGATCGGAGGTTTGTAACCAAAGATATGAGCATTTGACCTAATGTGATCCGAAAACGGGGGTTTCGGGCGCGGACTGCCCCGGCCTGAGGCCCCCTTCGTCGGCCCGAACCGGGTCGACCTGACCCGGGTCCGATCGGCCAGCTGCCGCTCAGCCAGCGTGGCTGCGCCGAAGTCGCGGAGTGGGGGGGGGGGGTGCGTGGCTCACCCTTGCTGATGATTGAGGTCGGCGGCGGATCTGCCGCCGCCAATCTTCCGGCGGCGCGCTCGGGTGTCGCCACCTCCTGGCGGCAGGATGGCTCCGGCCGCCGCCCCCGGTCGCCGGCGGCACCGCGCCTGCAACCCATGCCTCCAGGTGTTTCCGCGGGCCACCAGAGTTGCTCTGGTGTTCTGTTTTCAAAACCGTCTGAGCCGGTGTTCATCTCGGGTCTTGAACATTACAACGCAAGCTTCCAAAATACTTTGCAGCCCCGTTTGTCTTCGCCCGTCAATCCGCACGTCAATTAACAAAACGTACCATCTTTGTGGTTTTCTGGCACGACGCGATGGCGTCGCACCCCTTCCCCGCGGCCTGACTCTGGCCGCAGTTCTTTTGCGGTTCTTTGGCATGGCGCGACGACGCCACCGAATTGGTTCAAAAATTTGAATGTGTGGCGTAACGATGTCGCGCATTCTTGCCGCTCCGTCCCACGCGGTGCGACGGCACCGTGCCACTTTCATTCGATCCGGAATAACAAGGATAACAATAGGGAGGGGGCCGGCCGTGTTTTTGCGGTCCGGCCTTCTCCCGTTAACTGATATCATGTGGTCCAAATAAACGCGGTTAAAAGATGGAAGATAATAACGTAAGGAAAAATCACGTAAACCCCCTACCTCGTGTGAGCTTGAATAGAGGTTCATCGAACGAGGATTCGTTGCAGAAAGAGACATCACGGAAGGAGACGTCGTGGAAGAAGACGTCGCGGATGAAGACGTCGCGGAAGAAGGAGTCGCGTAGTCGGTCTCCGAGGACTCGGTGTTCTTCGACGGAGTTCGATGCGTTCTTCGCGTTCTTCGTGTTCTTCAATGAAGAAGATGAGGAATTCTAGATTTCCTTTGCTTTTCTCCCCAAACCATTCAATAATCAAAGGTTCCACCCCCAAAATAAAATAGGCTTACCTCTTATTTTATTAACATAACAAATATTTGAATATCAAGAGTTTAAAATTAAAATAACCACACTTAACTCACTTAATTAATAATGTATGTTATTAAACTTAAGTTGTCAAATATTAAATGTGAGTTGAGGGGGGTTAAATAATGTGAAGAGTTATGGAGGGTTAGGGAAGGTGAAGGAGTAGGGTTTGTGTGGGCCCCACCACCTTCATAGCCTCCCTTTGGGAAGTTGGGTAGTAACCCAACTTCCACCCAAAGCCTAATCCACTTAGTTAAAATAAAAATTGTACTTTACTTTTTATTTTAACTTCCACAAATTCTAACTACTTAATGCTTGTAAACGCAACATCGAAAGTGGAGTTCCTACGAAATTATCGGCGCTACGGTTCCATCGGTGCCCTCAGAATTCGATTCTGAGAACCGGTTCAAATGATAGGAATTCCCGCTCGTTCGTTCACTGAACGTACCCGAGCCAAACTTTGGAAAATGATTCCAGGCACACCGGGCCTCGGAATCAGGCGCCGTCAGAAACTACATTCTTGTAAAATTACAAATAAAATTAAGAAAAAAATTTCCATGAAATTTCAGGGTCTTTACATTACTCCCACATCAGGTCTTTACGTCCCCGTAAAGCTTCAACACAAACTAGGGTCACAAAAGCGGTATTGAGCACGCACCTGATCCTTCCCCTCCCATGTGCTTACCTAAAGATTCTGTACTACCAAAGAAAGCACACTCAAGGAATCGACTATCCTCATAGGATCCTCTCATGTCGATTCTTGATCCCTACAGGAACCATCGTGGAAGTAACCCCATCGCCATCGTCCTGATCCTCATGGTCGATGATATGCGAAGGGTCGAATGCGTATCTCCTCGGTTGAGATACCTGGAAAAAGTAGTGCACCTGGTGAAACTGAGGTGGATGGGTCAAGCGGTAAACCACCTCGCCTACCTAGCTGAGGACCTAGAATGGTCTGTTGAACCTCGGAGATAACTTTCCGCCCTGGCCACATCTCCGTAAAACTCGTCGAGGTGAGACCCATATAAGAACGTGATCGTCATCCTCAAACTCTAGAGGTCTCCAATTCCTGTTAGAACTGAAACTCAAACGACTGCTGCCACGAGGGTATGGTTGACCGACTCAATAGTGATCGACCGTACCCTCCTGTGAAAGATTTTACCTTGTGTTGCCTGGGGTTTCCTTTTCGCTTACCAAGGAAAGCCCATCCCGACGTTTGCCTAAAACCGTCAATTTGAGTATGAACAGTTATTTCCCATTCCATACTCAAACTAATTTCGTAAGGCCTCGATGCTTCCACCAAGAGATTCCAACCAAAACTCTCGCCTCGAGGGTCTGACCACACCGTCGGTGTAAGTGTGATTATTGAGTCTCCTCCCAAGGTATCTCCAGATGTGAGGGTCAAGTCCAAGGCTTCCGGAAACTCTAGGTCTGGAACAAGATTTTTGAAAGCAAGGAATGGTTCATATCGATGTTTGTTACTATAGCAGCTAGTAGTGGACACAGACTGTCCATTGAATCATTTTTAGAGCCATTGGGTCACACTCTTTGACAGCATGCAGCCGCACTCTTCCTCCGCCCTCCAGCTCCCTGAGCCTGGCGAGGATAACTAAGACAGGTGGTTGTAGCATGTAAAGATGTACACCAGGTCATGCTGCTCTCCTAGCTCTGCCTCCACGTCTGCTGCTCCGCAGACTCATCTCTACTTAAAGATTCCTCTTCTTTAATCATTTAACACGCTCGAGTCCCTGATACTGGAGCCGGTTTCCTGTTTCTTACTGCACTATGCAGTCTTCATCCACTCATGGATGATCTAAAGGAGCTGCTAAAATTTCTCATTTGCCAAAAAGAGAAACTCGGTCTCATCCCCTGGATGAACCATGCCCATTGCCTAATACTGTCAATCCTAACATGAATGACGCATTCACTCCATGGATGACATTGTAAGGCCTCGACGTAACTACTAAGAGATCCAACTGTCACTCTCGCCTCCAAGGGTCGAGTCACACTGTCGGCATCAGTGTGAGGTCACTGGGTCTCCTCCTGTAGAAATCTCGAAAGTGAGGGTCAAGTCAACAGTTTTAACCGGGACCACTCAGTATCAACCAAACAAAAGGACAGGAAAGAAAACAAAGATAAGTGTCTTTTTATTATTGTAGCTCATAGTAAAAAAGACACGAATACAACAACAACATGGAAATAGAAGTACAATGGATGTATCCACTAGTTCTTCTCCTGTCTACCTGCTCCCGGAGCTCTACTGCCTTGTCCACTGCTCGGCTGTTGCTCAAGCACCCGTCGCTGCTTCTGCCTCGGTGGCTCCTCCAACGCATGCGGATCAACTGTGTGGGGGGGTCGTACAGTCACGTTCCAGGTGACCCTTCCTGCTGTAGGAGAAACACTATCCGTTTCTGGCACGCCTGGCTCTGACCCCACCCCGGGTGCCCCGCACCACCGATCCTAAACCCCTAGATCGCCCAACTGTTGGTCAGGTCCTCATGGACCTCTGCATCATCTGTCTACTGCCCACAGACAAATCTGCTACTGATCGAAAACCCTGCGGAAAAAGAAGAAGCTCCTGTACACACTCGGGGTGTAGAGCTACTGGCACAAACTCCACCCTGAAGAAGGTCTCGAAGTCTTCCCATGTGAATTCCATCCCTCCGCAAAACTGGAACATGTGGCTCCTCCACCTGCCTGCTACTACCTGAAGAAGGATGACAACAAAGATCACCATGAAGTCTGCAGGCATCTCTACTAGCGTAAAGACTCTCACCACATCCTCAAGCCAATCCTCATCCGCCTGTGGGTCCATCTCTCCCCGAAACCTAGGTGGCCTCTGGCGCTGGAACTCATGCAGCGCGCTCAAGTGGCGTGCATCGCCTACTTCTGGGGCTGGTGGCATCGGTGGCCCAACATATGGTGGTACCTCTGGGGCCTCAACTTCAAGAGGGCCCTGTACCGAAACCTCGTCGCTCGACAGGCTGTAAGTATGCACATCCCTCTGGGCTCTAGCTGGTTGTCCGTAAAAAGTCATCTTGAAGAAACAACGTGACATAGTCAAACGAATATGCCTGGTGAGCTGACCTGGTTTGAGCTAACATTTAAAAACTTATGGAAACACACACACAATCAGTGTTTTCGTTCACCAAGTCAGAAATCAGTTGTCAGGGTCCTGGTGTATGGATACGTCGGCCGCCCGCACCAACACTAGACTCCCTGAACTAAAAACCACACTCGGTACTCTTAACACTATTGCTTCACAGAAAGAAAGTATCAGAGTTATAAGTTCTGTGGTAGAACCGACTCCTCTGATACCAATTTGTCACGACCCGTCCTCAGGGCCCGTGCCGTGACTACCCCATGTCGGCCTTCCATAGGCCAGGGGATGGTGACTAGAACCAAAGGCTTAAATCCCGATAACTAGGATGGAATTTCCTTTATAAAAGTAAACTAAACACCACATAGTACAAGCGGAAGTAAAACACTATGTACAAAAGAAAGTGATGAAAATTAAATGGGCCAGAATACAAACCCAACTGAAAGTAAAATTACTACTGAACGAAAGTACAACAGAAAAAGACAAACAACTGGAAGAAAGGAAGCAGCTCCTCGGTCGTCCTCCTCGGATCCTACCTGAAGGGCAGGTACAGGTGGCACAGCTCCTAGATCATCCACCACGGATCCTACCTGAAGGGTAGGTACAGATAGCTTCCACAATGCTCTCGCCCATCATCCTCCTCCGAGTGTCGTCTCGCCATGAAGTCCAGCTCCAGGTACTTACTCGTCATGTAGTCCACCTCCGGGTACCATCCAGTCCTCGAACACTCGGCCTCTGTCAGCACTGCCTGTCGTCTGCAACCAACACAACGAGGTGCGGGAATAGCCCGTGCAGGGGTGAGTATAACGATACTCAGTAGGTACCCCAAGACCCTCAAGGTCTCACTAAAACCAACAAGGTTAACCAAAAAGAAGATCTCAATAGATAACCTATACATAGGTATATGCTTATTCATATACCTATGTTATCAAGTAACCCATCTCAATCATGAGAAAAACACCAAGATCATGAAATCAACGGATAAACACTACCCAGGTATATGCCCATACATATACCTAAGTTATAAAGTGACCCATTTCTATCATGAGGTAAACACAAAGGTCAAAAGTCTCAGCTCAAACCAGGGTTTTCATTATCAAAACCGTAACTGCTGAAGAGCCCTGTCTCTGGAGTGTACAGTGGTCCTGTCATGACTCTGAGTTGCTACTCACTAACCTAAGACTGCTGAGGTACTCCTCCTGTCGAGTACCGTGGGTCATCCACCCAAACACAGTAGTGCTTCCCTCCGGGGTATTCCACCCAAACATAGTTGTGCACACCCCCTAGTAGCCTGCAGAGGTACTCTCTGGACGAGTATCGTGGGTCTACACTATCACACAGGTAGTGCTCCTTCCACCATGGGTCTGCACCTCACAAAGTAGTACTCCGTCCACTGGGCTAGTCGACTCACTCCATGTCGAGTCGGTCAAGCAGTCGTCAGGTCTCAGTCGGCTACACGGTCTCGGTACTCCGCACGCTCGTCTCTGGGACGGTCCACTCCACGAGCTATAGGTTGATACTCCAAGTATCTCAAAGTCCCACGAATAACTATCTCAATGGACCGCCTCGTCATAGGGGTCTCAACGCAATAGACAGCCCGTCAATTGGACGACCGTTCTGTGAGTTATTAGCCTTTTCGTCCAAGGGGCCCAGTTGGTTTTGTGAGCGAACCAACCCAGCCGTATCTCAACTGTACCCCGAACACTCATAGGGTATACTAATAGGGTCCTTTTCTCAATGAGGTCACCAACGCCGCTGACGGTTCGTCAAAAGGACGTCTGGTCTGAAAGATATCATCTATTCCGTTCCAGGGGCCTGGTAGGATTTCGGGTACATTCCAACCCAGCCACTATCCAACTGCATCCAAAACTCGGGCGACGTATTCCAAAAGTTCCGTCTCATCAAGAGGAATTCAACGAGACAGATGGCGCGTCAATCGGATGCCCGGTCTGTGAGTTATTGGCTTTTTCGTTCCAGGGGCTCGGTTGGTTTCGTGAGCAAACCAACCCGACCGCACTCCGGTGACATCCAATTCTCGAGCGGAGAAAGACAAGAGATCCGTCTCACTTAGAGGAATCCATAAAAGTCGACGGCACGTCAATCGGACGTCCGAAGCTCAAGATATGAGCGTTTCTGCTCCAAGTTCCCGGTTGGTTTCGTGTACGAACTAACACGGCCGGACCCAATGTATTTTGAAACCTTGAGTGTGATATACCGAAACGACCACCTCGATCGAAGGATCATATCGCAACTGACGGTGCGTCGATCGGAGGTCCGTAGCCCATGATATGGGAATTTGACCGAAAGTGATCCGAAAATGGGGGTTTCTGGCCCGGACCACCCCGGCCTGAGGCCCCATGGGTCGGCCCGAACCGGGCGACCCGACCTGGGTCCGACCTGGCGGGGCTCGGCCTGGCTTGGCTGGTCCCGCCCGACCAGCCGGCCCTGGCTCAGCCATCGTGGCTGAGCTGATGTTGCGGAGCGGGGGGGGGGGGGGTGTGCGCGGCCCGCCGCCGCCGTTGATTGAGGCCGACGACAGATCTGCCGCCGCCTATTTTCCGGCGGCGCGCTCGGGCGCCGCCACATCCTGGCGGCCGGATGGCTCCGACCGCACCCCCTGGTCGCTGGCGGCGCCGCGCCGGCGACCCGTGCCTCCGGGTGTTTCTGCGGGCTACCGGAGTTGCTCCGGTGGTCCATTTTCAAAACCGTCTGAGCCGGTGTTCATCTCTGGTCTCGAACTTTACTGCGAAAGCTTCAAAAATACTTTGCGACCCCGTTTTTTGTCACCTGTCAATCCACACGTCAATTAAAGTACTATCTTTGTGGTTTTCCGGTGCGACGCCATCGCGTCGCGCCCGTTCGCCGCGGCCCGACTCTGGCCGCTGTTCTTTTGCGATTCTTCGGCACAGCGCGATGACGCCGCGGAATTGGATAAAAAATTTGTCTGTGTGGCGTGACGACATTGCGCATTCTTGACGCTCAATCCCAAGTGGTGCAATGGCACCGCGTCACATTCATTCGATCCTCAATAACAAGGAAAACAATAGGTAGGGGTATCCGTGTCCGTGCGGTCCGACCTCCTACATTTAACTGATATCATGCGGTCCAAATAAATGCGGATAAAAGACGGAAGAGAATCACATAAGGAAAAATCACGTAAACCCCATACCTCGTGCGAGCTTGAACAGAGGTTCATCGAACGAGGATTCGTCACGGAAAGAGACGTCACCGAAGGAGACGTCACGGAAAGAGACGTCGCGGAAGGAGACGTCGCGGAAAATGACGTCATGGAAGAAGATGTCGCGGAAGAAGGCGTCGCGTAGTCGGTCTCCGAGGACTCAGTATTCTTCGACAGAGTTCGATGCGTTCTTTGCGTTCTTCGTGTTCTTCGATGAAGAAGATGAAGAATTCTAGCTTTCCTTAGCTTTTCTCCCCAAACCATTCAAGAAAAAAGGTTCCAACCCCAGAATAAAAGAAGCTTACATCTTATTTTATTAACATAACAAATATTTGAATTTCAAGAGTTTAAAATTCAAATAACCACACTTAACCCACTTAATTAATAACATAAGTTATTAAACTTAAGTTTTCAAATATTAAATGTGAGTTGAGGGGGGTTAAAGAATGTGAAGAGTTATGGAGGGTTAGGGAAGATGAATGGGTAGGGTTCGTGTGGCCCCCACCACCTTCATAACCTCCCTTGGGAAGTTGGGAAATAACCAAACTTCCACCCAAATCCTAATCCACTTAGTTAAAATAAAATTTGTAGTTTAATTTTTATTTCAACTTCCACAAATTCTAAAAACATACCATGTGTAAACGCAACTTCGGAAGTGGCGTTCCTAAGCAATTACTGGTGCTACGGTTCTATCGGTGCCCTCAAAATTCTATTCCGAGCACCGGTTCAAAAGATAGGAATTCCCACTCATTCGATCACTGAACGTACCCGAGCCAAACTTCGGAAAATGATTCCGGGCACACCGGGCCTCGGAATCAGACGCTGTCAGAAACTGCGTTCTTGTAAAATTCCAAAGAAAATTAAGAGAAAATTTTCCTTGAAATTTCCGAGTCTTTACATGAATGGCTCCCCATGAATCCATTAAAAAGAGTTATTATAAATCAAAAATATTAATAACCTTCAGGATTGGCGGTAAAATGGAATATTATTTTAAAAAAATTCCCTTTTATGGTTTTATGTAAAAATATCTTTCCATCCCATATATATGTTTTTAAAATGATATTTTAAATGTTTCATATGGGTATTAATGTTTTATAAAGTTCATTTTATATTTCTTTTACTTTATTTTAGTTGTTTTAATAATGAATCTTTTTTCTTGTTTTGAATAGAATGATGAAAAAAACTTTATCGGCCGCTGTGATTATTTTTTTATTTCTATTATTATTTGTAATCTTACAGGTTTTATTAAATTAAAAACCCTATTTTATTATTTGGGTATTTCGGTATTAAACTGGGTTTTTAAAATAAATATATATTGAAAATGTTCTTTTGAATGGAAATTGTATTTTAATTTATGAATGTGATTTATAAATGAGTTTAAAAAAGATTTTAAAATGATTAAATGATTGATTCATCCTGTGCTTCAAGGAATTTATTTATTATTGGTGCACCTAAATAGTGATGGGTGATCCAATTATACCTTAAATGATGGGTTTGCCCATACAAAACTCTAATGAATTGGTTAATGATTATGTTCTTCATATAATTATTCTAGACGTTGACCGTGTGGTTATTAGAATTTGTATGGGTTATTAAATGGTTCTATGAGATGATGTGCCAAGGTAATTACATAACTTTTCTATTCTTTATAATGGGTTTTCATGAAAAAAATTATTTTAAAAAGGTTAAATAAATGATCTTTTGAATGTAATGATATTTCCCCTTTCTGGTTAAAATGTTATGTTTTCAAGAAATAGTTTTTCATCTGTTTTAATGTTTTTCACTAGAAAAATGGTTTTCTTATTTTTTATCCCTTACTGGTCCTTTTTCTCTCACACCTTGTTTTTAATTTTTTTTCAAAAGATTTATGTATAGAAAAGGGAGTGGCAAAGGTAAATTCGATACTCATGAAATTTTTTCATGAATAGAAATAATGTTTTTTTTAAAATTTTATTTTATTGAAAAATAGATATTATTTAGAAGTATCCAATTAATATTGTATTGTTTTGTTACGTATGAGTTTTGGAATAATTATATAAAACTCCAATCCTAAAAATATTCTAAATGTAAAAGAAGTTAAAATTGTTTAATTAAACTGAAGATTATGTGATGATTAACGATATGGCCTTATAGTTGTTATCAACGGAATGTTTTAGAAAACATTAGAGGTTAGGATAATTACAATAGCATGCCCTTGAATGATTTTATCTTATAGATAAGTTAAAATGATATAGAATACGATGATTACCATGTTTCATTATATAGACCATGTTTTTTAAAAATAATTTTACATATAAGAAACGTAGAAGCTATAGTGGATAAAATTGATAAGAAAGTATGTTTCCAAATCATCATCTTGAGATTGTTGGAATTGGAAGAGGGTAGTTTTTATGGTGATGTTTGAGTTGAAAAAGGCTATAACTGTCGGTGATTTCCATGCTAGAGATGAAGTAGATCTTCTTGTAAGGAAAATATATACTATTGAGAATTTCATGAGGCAACATACTTGATATTTCAAGGGACCTTCTGAACCAGTGATAGTTGAATAATGGATCAATTATATATGAAAATATATTTTATGTCATGGGATGTTCAGAATGCCAAAAGGTAACTATTTCTATTTATAATTGTGAATGTGAAACGGATTGATGATGGACATTGGTTATGAATAATGGAGTTAATGATTATCTTGATTCCATGGAATTGAAATATTCAAGGATATTCTTCTGGAGAAGTATCTCATTAAGGCTTTTCAACTATGGATGGAAAAAAAATTCATTTAATTGAGGGAAAAATACACATATTCTACAGCTACATCTGATGAAACATCAAAAGATAGACCATGAATGTGCGTAATTTTATTTGAGAGATGAATAGAATAATTAATAGGTTTTACTCAGGATTGAAACCATGTATAAAAATAGATTTTTCATTAAGTGAATTTAAAATCTATGAGAATGTTGTTTGTTGTGCTAAAAAGGTGAGGTCGTTTTGACTCTTATGTTCCTCGTGATGAAGAAAGTAAGAAGTTGATAGGATGGAAGGCGATGAGGAAACATACATCAAAGAAATATGGATGTAAGAAATTGGTGCTTTCATATTTTGGTAATTGTGGTAAAAATAAACTTGGACAATGTATTATGTAGTTAGGGATGTGTTAGTGATGTGAATGTTTTGGCCATATAGAAAACAATTCCAAGGAAAAGAATCTCGAGGAATCAAAAAATAGGGTAACTGATAGTCATCCAATGGGGATATGTTTTAGTTGCAATGAGTTGGGCCATTATACTACTATGTGTCCGAATTTAGTTTAACAGGAAGAAAATATTCATGATTGGAAATAAAAAGGTATAGTGAGGTCATTTTATACTATTATTGTGAATATTGGGTCATAAAAAGAAGTAGTGATAGGAAATGAAATGAAGATTGGTTAATACTCATGTTTTAACCCAAACTTCCAGACTGGCTGAATGGTCCAAATGCCTAAATTATATTAATTTTTGGATAAACCCCTTTTGAAAGGAAAAAAGGGGTAAACATCACAACATTTCAAGGATATAAAACATCCACAAAAATTCTAGGTCAATGAACATAACTAGACTACATAGGCATACCCCTCCCCTGCATTATCTGTAGTAAGTAAAACCTCCACCAATGCATGAAAATATAGTAAGTTGTCCCGTGCAGAAATTCAAATGCCTGAGACAAATGATAGAAGCATAATCTCTAAAACTTCCATATCTGGATAGTCATGCATAGTGAAGGCACCTTCTCTAATCTTCTTCTGAAGCAAATCCATGTAGATAGTCTGAAAAAATACTTCCAAAATAAAAATTAGGAACCATTGGTTCAAATACAAGTAAAAAAATATCAATATTCCTATTAACCAGACCTCCGTCATCAACAAAAACACACTTATTCCATAAACCAACTATCCACATCGAAAATCCTCAAAACATAAAAAAAATCAATTCCTCCTTCCATCCAAAATCAGACAAGAACACAAAGTGAAATCAATCAAAAACCAAATTGTAGGCATGATTCCAACTAATAATAAAAAAGAGACTTCGTCATAAAAATCATGGATTTGTCAGTAGTAGAAGTCAAGATCATCAGATACGTGAAAGGAAAATCAACAGAAAATCAACACCCAGTCAAGGACTAATAAAAAATGTAATCCAAAACCATTGCACAGACTTAGAAACATGAACCATCACAACCCAAACCAAAACGGTTGTAAGAAAATGAAAGTAGAAGAAATCAGTAGTCGTCCATAATGAGACCTACCACCCAGATCCCATTGCCGCCAACCACAACACATTATAATACCATGACAAAGCACAAATGGTACACACCAGAGATAAGGTGGAGACCTCAAGCCATTGGATCTAGAAACTCGGTCATGGACTGACACCATGCCACCATGGGAGACCCTATCCATCAATGAATGAATTTGGTGAGACATTCCAGAAATGGTGTAACGGAAGAGACAACTCGAGCTCACGAAGCATCACCACAACCAAGGTTCCACCTCCAGATCTTGCCGATAAACAAAAGTGTCACCGTGTCAACCCGAGTCGAAGGAGGCGGTGATGAGGAAAAAATACAATGTTTTATGGCCTTTACAATCTCATCATGTTGGGGTCCCAACCGTTCAGAAATGGTGAATTTTTCATCTATAGTTATGCTTCATTGAAAGGACTTGATTTTTTTCCTATTCCATACTGACCATCTAATTGATTATGCATCACAGCAGTTGAAACCTCATGAGATAAATTACCATATACATGATTTAGAATTATATTCTATGATTTTTTATTATAAATATTTGGATACATCATTTTTATACAGTAAATTGTGTAATATTTACTGACAAAAAATATTTGAATGATATATTAACGTACAAATAATTCAACATGAGACATAGATGATGGATAGAACTAATCAATGATTATGATTGCATGATCCCTTACCATCCGGGAAAAGAAAACAAAGTGGTTGATGCTTTGAGTTGAAAATTTTATGCTACATTAAACATGTTTTATTTGGAATGCAACCATTTGGTTAATGATTTGATGAATTTTAGCCTAAGAGTTGTGGATATAGGGAAAACCACTATTTTATTTTCGATTATTGTATAGTCAACTATTTCAGAAATAATAATGAGAGCATTGATGTTTGATAAATATTTATAGGTAATGTTAGAATCCATTAAGAAGGGTATGTTTTCGAATTTTAATATTAATGAAGATGGTGTTTTATAATTTGGGAGAATGTTATGTGTTCCTTGAGATTATTATTTTAGGAATTATTTGTTGATTAAAGCTCAGAGTTCTCTATTTTCTCTTCATCCGAGAAGAACTAAGATGTATAGAGACTCTTGAGAGTATTATAGGTTGGATGGAATGAAAAAAGATATTTCGTAAATTATAATGAAGTTTTAAACTTGTTAGTAGGTAAAATTAGAACTAAATTTACAGGGGGATTATTCAACCTTTTCTAGTGCGATAGTGGACATGGGAAAATATATCCACGTATCTTATAGTAGGATATATAAAGAATTATCAAGGTAATAATGTGATTTGGGTTATTATTGATTTATTAAATAAATCATTACCTTTACTTATCATTTGAAATAAAATGCCTATAGTTTAGCTTTCTTGATTATATCTAAAATATATTGCTCTGTGACATGGATTCCATATCTCCATTGTATAAGACTGTGATCCTAGGTTCACATCCAGTTTTTTGAAAGGGATTTAGAATCTTCTGGGTACTAAATTAAATTTCATTATACGATTTCGTCATAAATCTGATGGATATTCCGAGAAAACAATTCAAACTAAGGAATATATACTTTTTTCTTATTTGATGAATCACCAAGGAAGTGGGGATCATCACTTTTCCCTGGTTTAGATTTCTTATAAAAGTTATTTTTATTCTAGTATACATATGGCACTATTTGTGGCATTATATGGAGAGTAGTACCAAACACCAGCATTTTGGGATGATATTTGAAAAAAAGATGTATATTTGACCAATTTTGGTATAGGAAACAGTAGAGAAATTTTATTTGACGTAGTGACACGTGAGGATAGCTCAGATCAGGTATAAAGGTTATGCGAATAAGCGAAGGAAATATCATTCTTTTGAGAAAGTTGATCATGTCTTTCTCAATGTTTTTCCAAGGAAAAGTGGGATGCGTTTTGGTAAAAAGGGGAAACTGAGTCCACATTACATTAGACTATATCAAATCCTAGAGAAAGTTGGCTCATTTTCTTACTAAGTGGAATTATCTCTTATTTTATCTCAGCTAAACAATGTATTAACTGTATCAATGTTAATGAAATATGTTCTAGATTCATCTCATGATTTAAGACGTCAATTTGTTCAGTTGGAATAGAATATTTCTTATAAGGAACAACTCATTTAGGTTCTTGAACATAGATATAATGTGTTTCATAATAAGAATATTCATTACGTTAAGGTTTCATAGAAAACCCATATGGTTGAAGTGGCAACATGGGAATCTGAAAATGCAATGTGGGATAGGTATCCCTATGTTTTTAATAAGTGAATAAAATTTAAAAGAAAAACTAATAAAAGGGTGAAGGATTTAATATCCTAGGTAATAGTATAATAATACAGTTTAATATTTATTAATATAAATTATATAGTTATATTACATATATAAATATTAAGGAAATTCTAATCCAAAAAATAGTTTAATTAATCAATTTTCAACTATGTTTTCATGTAAAACATTCATTTATAAATTTTTAAATTTAAATTTGATAAAATTATTATCATTTTTTGAATCATTATATCAAAATTTAATTAAGGTGAAATTTTTAATTTTTTTGGAAAATAATGATTTCATAGTGAAGAGTGAAAAATACTGATTTTGGTAAAACAATGTTATTTATTTTTAATAAATTATGTAATGTAAAAGTATAAACAGGTTTTGAATAATTTTTAAGCAACCTAAGTATTAATTTTTTATATTTATTCCACATAATAAATTTTTAATCAAATTTATATTATTATTCAATATAAGTTTGTTTTTGGGTTTAAAGTCATGTTTTTTCTAAAAACTGATTTAAAATGCACAATTTTTAAATTTTTTAAATTAATTAAAATAAAACCTAATGATGGGTTTTTAAAATTAAATTTATAGAATATATATTATTATTTATTAATATATTTTCAAAAAATTATTATCATTAGTTATAGAGTTAATATAGAATCATAATTTTCTAAAAATACTCTTACCAAAATCATGTCGTCTCACCGAAACTGTTAGATTAATATTAAAATTAATTTTTACACATTTGTGATTTGAATTTTAAAAAATGTATTATATTATTGGAGTCACATTAATTTTAATGTCTAATAATTTCAACTTAAATTTTTCCAATATTATTGTTAGAAACAATTAAAATTTATCACAACAATTAATGTAAAAATTAGAATTACCAAGTGACTAAATATTAAACATAAGAGGAACAATGAACTAGAAACATGTCAGTAACCATTTTATATCCATATTTAGAACATAATACTTATATAATTTAGTTTTTTGAATTATTGGTTCCAATTTACATGAAACAATATGGGTGTAATTCCTTCATTTAGTGATGTACATGTTTACCATTCACCCCACTTTTAAAAGGAAGCCCCCTATCCTCCTATACTAACACCTCGAAATCCCTTTGATTTAGAAATTAGATAACTGAATAAATTATCCTCTTCTGTAATATAATTATATAATCCTTAATTGGGTATAAATATAACCAAGTATTCCCTTGTTTGCAAACTAAAAAGACTTACCTGAAGAAGAGGTAACATTAATTAAAATGCATTTTTGTTCTATTTATTTCTATATCCCCTTAAATTATTCTTATACCATGACTATATAATAAAATAAGTATAATCAATATATCAATATATTGTTAGGTCATTTTTATAACCTATAAACACACAAACAAACACCCATTGAATGGTTTATGTAATTATCATTCGTGTGTACAGTAGACTACCGCCTCGCAAAATGATGTCGCTTTTTTCCATTACCACCTCACATGGTTGGGAATAATGATATAAATACTATTTATATATGAAATTTATGATATTTAAAATATAATAACACATTTTTAGTGATTATATCATGTACAACTTATTAAAATTTCATAGCCTAAGAGATATGAAAACATCACTCATGTGTACAAAGGATTACTCACTCACGAAGCGATGCGAATCATTTTTCACTAAAATGATACATAAAAGGTAATAAGGTAAAATATAATTTATATATATGATATAAATGAAATAATTATGATATTAATGAAATAATAATCTTTTTATAAATATAATATATACTTTTCTTCTTACCATTTCACACACTGTAAAAGTGATAATGCCATTCATTGAGGTGAGGACTACGACCTCCTCGAAGCAATATAATTCACATTTTTTCATTACCACATTATAAAAATGATATATATACATATAAGTATATATAATTAAATTATATGGTATTTATGATATATGTAAGATTTTTTAAAGGTAAATGTTACTTACTTTCTTTATATAACGATCATTTAAAAATGAGAACATTACTCATGCATATGTATGACCTACCCTCTCTATGATCGCAATGTTGGTTCATTTTTCATGACCATATTTCATAAATAATTTAAAGATCATAATATGATAATTATTTCATGATTATTATTATGGATATGTTTATATAATATCATCATTGACCTTAGTCGGCATAAAAAAGTCTGTTTTGACACATAAGCCAAATATAGTCAAAACATTTGAATTAATTATAACAGATTGCGTAATTTTACATATCATGTTAATATGTGAAATAAAATACTAATAATCATTAAAAAGATTCCCAAGTATGTAAATAATTAACATTAGTTTATTATTTAAGAAGATAATGGTACACATGAAATGTCAGACTCAAGGTAAGATACCTCGCCTCAATTTTCTTTCATTGTGGTAATTCATGATTTTATGCACCTTCGTTATTTTATAAGGTATACATAAATATAATTTGAATTAAAATTTCAATAATTTAATTATTATCATGATATTTAGTTTTTTGGTTAATTTCATTCTTTAATGGGGTTTATAATTCAAATGTTTCTCAAGTTATAAGGGGGCTCTTCATTGATAAAAATCATCTTCTATGGTTTTCCTTAAAATTATATTTATTTACTATGTCCATGTTTTTAAAGTGTTATTTGAAATCTGATCATATGGGAATACATGATTTATAAATTTCTTTTCATTTCAATTTAACTTTATTTCAAAGGTTTCGAAATGGAATATTTTTCTGTGTTTAAAATTGAACGATGGCAATGACTTTTCTTACTATCATGAATGTTATTTCATTTCAAGATTCCTTTGAAAGATTAAATTTTTTCTTAAATAAAAAATATATTTAATTTTTTTTTGGGTATTTTGGTTTTGAAAATGAGTTTTTAGAATAAATGTGTATTGAAAATGGAATTTTAAAAGGAAATAGTATTTTAACATCGTAATGTGATTTACATATGAGTTTAAGAGAGTTTTTTAAATTGTGAAATGATTTATCCTTATTGTGGTTCCTAAATATTATATATGATGGGTGCACCCAGAAGGGTTCTCAATTATCTAATTATATCTTAAATGATAGGTTAACCCATATACCGATCCATTTCATTAGTTAATGATTATATACATCAGATAATTATATTATAAATTGGATTTATAGTTATTCCAATTTATAAGGGTTATATAAAGATTATATAAGGGTTCTATGAGATGATATCCCAAGGTAACTACATGAAGTTTCAATGATTTGTAATGATTTTACATGAAAATAATTTGTTTCCAAAAGGTAAAATAAATGATATTTTTTAAAGAATGATAATTTCTTTTTAAAATTAAAATTTTATGTTTTCAAGAAAAGGGTTTTCATGGGTTTTAATGTTTTTTTCTAGAGTAACAATTTATTTTTTTTTTGTTTCCCTTTTTGAGTTTTTTGTTCTCATTCCATGTATGTTTTTAAAAAATAACATGATTTTAGGATGGTTATGGGATTGGAAGAGGTCAAGTTGAATGTCTTGAAAAGTTTTCATGAATAGAAATCATGTTTTTTAAAAAACATTTAACTTATGGGAAAAGTGATATTAATCATAAGTGTCCAATTTTTATTTTAAGGTTCTTTATGTACGTGTTGTAGAATAATTCTATAAAACTCTAAACCTAAAAAGATCCCCAATGCGAATGTAGGTAAAATTATTGACTTAAACTCAAGATTATGTATTGTTTAAGGTCAAGGCCTTATATAACCACTCTATTAAAGGGTAGATTCATAGTTTCCAAATCAAGATTAAGAACATTCTACACTATTTGACAACATATATCACACCCAATTCATCCTATAGTTTATTATTTTTTCTTATAAATTCCACCGTAATATCTTGTAATTCTGTCCTTCTCCATTCGGATTAACCAAAAAATCCAACAAAATTATCGTACAATCACTTTGTACAATTGTAGGAGAATGTGTTTATAATGATAAAAATTTTCATCAATCATTTTTAGAACCATATTCCAAGGATAATAATTTATATTTACTAGTTTTATTATGAGAAAATAAAAATAAAATAATTATAATCTGTTAAATTATAAATATTATAAAAACATAATATATATATACAAGTGCTTTTACTATTTTTTTATTAATTTATTTTTTATACCTTTTATTGAATAATATTTATTATTTTTTCACGCATACTAACCATCATATTAATTTTCTTTTTATAATTATTTTGATGGAATTACGGTGTATTAGGTGAAGTGACCAATAATATCAATTTTTTATATATGTGGGATGTTTGTACATTCATGTTTGTGTTGTACAAGGTTGTGGATGTGGTGTGTGTTGGTTCTAGGAACAACATAAGCGTGTTCAGGTTGGTGATATATTAAAATTAATTTTAATAACCATTTCCCAAAGCTACGAGTGAGGATTTAACATATAAAATTTATAATTACTTAATTTAATATTTTAAGAAATAAATAATAGGGATTATGAACTTTTTTTGTTTGTGAATATTGATAATCCCAAATTCCATTTCTTATTACCTTCATTGTGCTATGAGTATCCATGGATAGAATCCCTCTAGTAGTGACCAAATAATGCTCATAGGGACTCTGGGAAACTTCACTGGATCTCGGGGTGCTAGCATAGTGAGTCGAATGTCTTGAATTGTTCATTCTTAATTTCTTATTCTTCAGTCTTGAAGAAATTTCTATTTCACTTATCATTATTGAGAGGGAGAGAGGAGTAGGAATTGAGAGATAACTCATTTTGTGCAACAATTTTCTATTCTCAATTTTTGGATTCTCTACACAATAGAGATACCCATTTAATTATAGAGTTAGGAATTAATTTAACATATTATTTAATTGAAGACATGCTAATAAATAAAATTAATTACCTCTAATAAATTCCACACATCATAATAATAATTATATTATTTGATTTTGAGGAACATTCAAACAAGCACAATAAAAAATATTATTTAATGGTCTTGTTAACCAGTATTTGTCACTAGACTCAGTATTTTTCTTTTTGAACTCCTCTATCATTTATTGAACAACCAAATAAATATTTTATTCTTAAATAATTATTTTATTCCCAATATACCGAATAAATATTTATTAATTTTTTTTACAAAAAATAAATATTTTATTCACATGTTATTGGATACATAATTATTAAAATCATGCGATCAATGTAACTTTAATAAAATAATTTCTAAGATGTGAGAATAACATTTATTCCATTAATTAAAATAAAATAAAATTTAATTGAGGTCGATTGAAACACTTACATTGTGATGCTATAAGATTGTTTCTTATTGTAATTAGCTGAGATTTCCTAAAGTCTAAGTTTACTATTTATAAATGGGTCAAGGCACCCAAGATAAAGAAAAAAATGTCGTAATTTCAACAACCACATATAGACACTCACTGTGTTATTTAATCCCTTTTTCACAATATTTCATCAAAGAGGTTACATAATCGTGTGACCAAAATATATGATCGATATTTATTTATATGAATATATGAAATAAAATCGTCATTAAACCACTTTCATGGAATTTAATGTGATAATTAAATTTCAAAAAAAGGGATGAGGTTGCAGCTTACATAAAGATGGAAGGGACAAATCTTTCGTTGAATTATTCATTAATGACTTGTCACTCAAGACACACCCAACATATCCAAATTCACCAAGAACTGTTATGATCATGGTTTATGAAATACATCTATGTTCATGAGTTGTAACATGTATTAATAATAATATTAATGTATAATGACCATAAAAAACACTCGTATATAAGAATATTTGATGACCCCAAGACATGTGAACTTCCTACCAGGGGGTATGTTATTACAATCTTATGTCTTTGAGATTACCAAGTTTGAACTTCACGAGAAGAAGCCTCATCAACTAATGGGTTTTCACACGTGATAGTCTATGTACTATATGTACCATAATATTTTGTTGTTGAACCATAAAACATTATTTGAGAATATCATCATAGTACATCAAGGTTCTCATCATAGTGGGGAAACACTATTACATTATTAATGAGACATATACTATAGGACATTATTACATTAGAGTGCATTAGAATAATAACAAAAATGTAATAAGTTTTTTGTTAAAATTCATTAAATCAAATATTTATGTAATAAAATTACAAACAGTTGGTCCTAAGACACCAAATCCAAAAATGTTCTATTGTATTAGAGCCACATTCCTTCAATATTCAGTCTAGTAGACCTCACATGATAGTCTTGTTTCTATTTATTAAATGATTTATTCAGGGGGTCTTCAATGTTTTCTAATATTAAAATACTTCTCAATGCAACTTCAAATCTCTGAGAAAAATACATCAAGAGATGATACTTCTAAAAGATGTGCTACATCAACAAGTTACCTTAGATATTTTTCAAGATCCACCATTAAAAAAATTTCACAATATAGTGTGATATGATATTTACTACTAGGCACCACATCATGATCTTGGACAAGTTGCACATCCATAATGATTATTGATATTTTTCAGGATCCAAAATAAACATGGACATTGCTATATAATCTAAAACCAAAGCTTACTTTAAGCTCATCTAGCTCACTACAACTCAATTAAAAGTGAATATGTATCCCATTTGTGAATTTATTGCATCTTGATCAGTTTAGAAACTATCGTATTCATATAACATGATGAAAAGTTCCTCATACCCTTATTAAATTGGGAACACATCCTTAGCATGCCTTAGTTACTTAAGGATAGTATTTTCTTCAATACAATGGTAGTCACCTAGATCAACTTGATATCTTACAATCACAGTTTTTGCATAAAAAATATCTAGCCTAGTACATTTCATAACATACATTACTAATCCAATCACTAATATATATGAAATGATTTTCATTCTATTTCTTTCCTCATATATATCAGGACTCATTTTCATTGAAATATGAATGTCATGTGACACAATAAACAATACTAAATATGATTGATACATATTTAATCTCTTTAGTATATTTTCAATTTATGTAATTTGACATAGGCCATGAAACCTATTGGATATATCAAGATGGTTATTGATCCCAATAATATATGATACCTCACCCAAATCCTTCATAGAGATGAAATTATTTGACCATGTATTAATAGTCTATAAGACTACTCATTTACAATGAGTAATTTATCATCAAAATATACTATTAAGAAAAAAAAATACTCCCACTAATCCATTTATATGCATATAAATCACATTTGTTCTTTAGGAAAACAAATTCCATTATGTCCTCATCAAATTTAATGTTCCCGGACCTAGATTCTTTCTTTAACCCATAAATGGATCTTTGAGAATTGAATACCTTGTTGGAATCCTTTGGAGTCACAAAACCTTCAGACTATATCATATGGACATATTCCTTATGGTTCACATTAAGGAAGGCTATTTTGATATCCATTTTCCAAAACAAATAATCATGTAATTCCAAAATGGAATGTAGAATTCTGATGAATTTTTGCATTTAAATTTGTGAAAAGGTTTTTCCATAGTCAATTCCTTGATTCTATTTAAAACATTTTGCCACAAATTATTACTTATAGTTACTAAATTGTCCGTCCATTTCCATTTTCGTCTTGAATACACATTTTAAAACAATTGGATTTACATCTACTAGAGGGTCTTCCAAAATCCAAACCTATTTTTGGTACATGGAATATATTTTAGAATTCAAGTTTTCTTACTAATTGGAAACATATTTTCCACTCAATACTTCCTTGTATGGTAGATGTTCATTATTATCAACTAATAATGAGTCACCATCTCCAATGACTATAAAACCATACCATTTTTGTTATCTAAACTCTATAGTAATCCTATAGAGTAATTGTTTCTCTGGAAAAAATTATTCCTTCATGGGGATTTGTGGAATTGTTTCCCATGAAAACTCTATTGTTTCTTGAGCCTAGACTACATAAATTTACATCTCACATTCACTATATCTTTTAGAGATATTATCCACCTAGAGAAATGTGGGTTGTATGTTGACCCTAATTTTATATCAGAAGGATTTTATAGGTAGAGTCCCCTTGTTTCTTTATGATATCATATAAAGATACACTTAGTCCCTTAGTGTGTAATCTTATTAACTTAATAGGTCATAACAAATTATTTTTTACCCCACACATGTATGTAAGGCAACACAAGTTTCTTTTCATTATATAATTGGTATGGTATACTGGCTATTTTGTTAGTTGGATCTCATTTTAGTCATATGCTATTTTTTTAATGCATATCCCAAAAAGGATAATAGATGAATATCCAGACTCATAATTGATCTCACCATGTCCAATAATAATCTGTTCCTCCATTAACATACACCATTACACATAGGCATATAAGGAGTAGTGAGTTGAGATAAAATCTATTAGTGCCACAGATAATCAATGATGTTTTGAATAAGATATTCTCCCCTATGGTCGAAGCAAAGTTTTTAATATTTTACCAAGATGGTTCTCAAATTTATTCATGTATTCATTAAATTTTTCGAATGAATATCACTTATACCTCACTATGTCGACATATCAATATCTACTAAAATCATTAGTATAATTTCATCAGTCTGAGTAACCATTCCTTGCATCAACAGGGAGTGGTCGACACACATTAGTATGAACTAATTCAAGATTCTCATTTTCCCTTTCAAATTTCCCACTAAATTGGGATTTAGTCATTTTTCCTTATAAACATACACGATATACACAATGTGGTTTTATTTAAAAAGAATATTAATAAACATATTGATGTTTTTTAGTCAGTAACTTTTTATTTACATGACCTAGATAGTGATACCAAAGTTTGGTGTGGTGTGATTCATGTGAAGTAACTCTTTTATAGATTTCCATTATTTTATTTCGGTTATCCAACACATTAATATTGTTATTTAAATGTTAATTTATATAAAAAATGATATCTTTATAAAATATGAAACATTTACTGCAAAATTTAAAAATAAATCCATCTGTATCAAGTATAGATATAGAAATAATGTTTTTGGTAACTGAATGTACATAATAAAAACCCTATTAAACCTAGATCATTCCAATCGACAACGTGAGGTTGTAGTCCCTAATTTCTACAAAAAAAATGATTAGATCCATGGTAAACTCAAATATATACCTCTCCTTGGTGAATATTTATGAATTTACGTGGTTTTAATATTTGAATACATATCTGAGAACCCAAAAGTGTATCTAATACCCAATTTAACGAAATAGATAAATTTCACTAGATAACAAATGCACCTGAATCTTCCCCTTTATTCTTTTTCCAAGTGATTTTTTTTCAACCAATGGCCCTTTTTCCACATGATGCCTAGACAAAATCCTATTACATTTCTCACCCATTAATCATCCTCTTCTTGGAAGGTCATGAAGAATATTTGGGCTTAAAACTCCTCACTTTCCCTTTCGTATTGTTCACTATAAGGACAAAATATTTTTCATTCTTCTTATCCTTACCTAATTCGTGAAGAAAAATGAGAATATATGGCATATAATTCTCAATGTTTTTTAAATTATAATGAAAAAAATATGGAATCACTAACAGAGTGATTCTAGAATGAGGTCAGTGCCCAGTTCATCATAGAGTTTAAACCCTAGAACCTCTAAAAACTCAATATAGCCAATGATATTAAAAACACAAGGATAATTTGGGGAACCCCCTCCACTAATTCACATAAATAATTCCACGTATATCTTAAAACATTTATATTTATCTCCCTCCTAGTAAAGACCATATAGGTTATCAACCATGCTATAACAATCTATGTTTTCGTGAAACTTAATTAGTTCAATATAAATCGACAAAGTCATCAAAAATTAAATGTATACTATGTCGCTCAAATGTTTTTCACGGATGATGAAATATTTATCAGTCACCTCATTAGCATACAGATTAGGCATTGAAGATTCAATCACTTAATATTTCAGTTCATGGTGTAGCACAACCTGAAGGCATCTAAACATCTCATGGATGTTACTTACAGTTAGAAGGTTATCGTTCACCAATTTTTATCGTAGGGATAGTGTGGATGATGAAATTTTAATTTTATTTTGAAATTAAAATGAATATATTATTAGTGCTTTAATTTATTACATAATAAGTGAGATAAATTAAATTAAACCTTTCTAATTATTTATTTATTAAATCTCCCACAATTTTATTAATTCATAATAGCCCTCACCATTGAACTCATAAGGTTTAGTCGATTTAACATTCTAGTTTAAATGATCCCTGTTACATTTCTTAATTATCCATGATTCGGCCATAAAAACCCTAATAAAGTAATTAGGGAGGTGTTCATGTCGAATATAGAATTTTAGCTCCTTGATCCATTGAGTGGATTCCCCTATCAAGAAATCTCAACTTGTATTTACTCGACACTTACATCTAAATGTTTATTCAACATACTTTGGACATTAAACTCATCACAATGTTTGTTAATTCAACCAAAAACACTAATGAGAAATCCCCACCAAAATTATGTGTCCATACATTTGCCATATACTACACATAGTTTTAGGGATTCATTCCCAATAATGTAATATAAGGCATAGTCTGACTTAATATTTTATTAGCGGATTTTAATTTATTATTTATAAATTTTATCTTGTTTTATCCTTTATAGGAATTTTTAATATTATGTGGATGTAACATAATTAACCATGTTCGTTAGAAAATTTACACATAATTCATTTACTTACAATACATCATTTCACATTAATTCATTTAATTATGTGATCATGGCCTTGTATCCATAAAATAAATAATTCCATAGACAAAAATAAATAAATAATTAATTGAACTATTCATGAGCTTTATCTAACATTTTATTTAATGAGTGGACATTAAATCAACCATTTAACTAGGGGGGAATAACTCTTATTTCTGGTTTTGGAATGAGTTACAACATTCCACCAGTCCACCTGTGTATGACCAGGATTGGAATCATAATGGTTTTGTCCTGAACTACCTCGATGCACCTTTGGATGATCCATAAATTACAAATATTTATTACTCAGATGAAAGTGAAGGGAACCTATGATTTTGTTAAAGGGGGTTACATCAATATCCTTGGACACATAAGTCATACATAGTTATGGAGGGAGGGATGAATCTCAAGCCATCGTTTAATATAATATTAAATAATTGAAAACTCATGCAATAAATTAAATTAAAACATACAACACATATATAGGTCTTGGCCATGTTCATGAATTTTCATACATTAAATGAATACACAAAAGTAAGTGGATAAAATTCATTTTCATATTCATCTTTTTATTTTTTATTTTTTAAAAATGTGATTGCATTATTTAATTACTAATTAAACTAATTAATTCCATTTCTTCTTAATGATAAACCAATATTATTTGTAGATACCCCTTATTAATGGAGTTTAGGAAAAATAAATGACAAAACCAATAATGAAATATTAATTACAATACATTAATTGTTAATTTAACATTCTTTAAAACAATTATTATATTTTCAAACAAACAAATATGTTCAAATCAATGAAATAAGGTTTTAAATGTGTAATTTTCAAATTTAATGTAATTTTAATTTTTTAAATTAATGGGATACTACCTTTCATGTACATGAAGTTACATTCCATGTACTTCAATTACTGTATATCCAAGTCACATACCGAGGGATTCAGCATGTTAACAAAAATAGACTATATGTTGAGTACATGCTAGCTACATACCTTGTATCCAAATTCCATGTTCCAGGTTGTCCTAGTGAACATCCAATGTACAATAAAAACACCACATGTAATTAATCTCTAAACACATCTAAATAAAACTTGTATGTGTATACAACGCGTGCTCCAACTGCATGTTGTGTAACCATGTTTTACTGGTCAATGATTTGGAACTTTTTGATGATATCTTCAGTCGTTCTTCGTTTGTTCATAAATAATTAATAAAATAAAACACTAAAAGAACATTATTAATATATTTATAACACATTAATTAAAATCCTATTGAAGAATGAATAACATTAAATGAAAATATAACCACAATTGCGCATATATGAAAAATAAAATAAATAAATATAAATTTAAACATGATAGTTCTGATAAGACTTGTTGGTTTTAAGCCTAGTAGAAGAATGTAGAGGTTGTAAATATATTAAAATTAATTTTAATAAACATTCCACAAAACCATGAGTGAGGATCTATAATTTCAAATTTGTAATTTATTTTTATAATATTTGATGAAATAAATACATGGGCTTAGGAAATTTATTCATTGGTGTGTTGATCATTTGAAAAGATCATTTTGGATTACCACCATTTCGCTGTTAGGATACAATAATAGAATCCCTCTAGCGGTGATCCACACATGCTTTTATAATATATGAGAAACCCAACATGATCTATGTGTGCTAGTGTGGTGTGTCAAATATATTGAAATTTTAATTCTTTATTTCTCATTCTTAGTTCTTCATGAAATATATTTTTGACGTCTCTTTATTGAGATGGAGAGAGAAGGAGGAGTTGAGAGAGATATTTTCCCATGGAACAGTTCTTTATTCTCAATTTTTTGAAGCTCTGAAAAATAGACATAACCATCTATTTATAGTGTTAGGATTTAAGTTAAAATATCATTTAATTGTATAACAACCATTAAATAACATTTATTACCTTTAGTAAACCCCATGGCAAGTAATAATAATTATATTATTATAATTTTTCCGCACGCTCCAAATTGTAAAATAAAAAATATTATATAATGGCCTTGTTAAATAATATTTTTCACTAGACTCATTATTGAGTGGTTTAAACAAGTTTATCATATATTGATCAACCAAATAAATATTTCATTCCTTGAAAAATATTATATTCAAAATATAGTGAATAAATATTTATTAAAAAATTCAATAAATAAATTAAATATTTTATTCACATGTTGGAGAATAAATATTTATTTTATTTATGAGATAAATATAACATAATTAAAATTATTCATTAGACATGAGAATAACATTTTTTTGCATTAACCAATCACATATAAAATTTAATTGATTTCAATAGAAACACTTAGCATGTGAATCTCTAGGATTTTTTATCATTGGAATTAGGAGGGCCTACATAATGTCTATGACTACTATCTAGACACAAGAAAGGGCACCAAAGATTATGAACATAATATAACAAAATTGACAACTATAACCACTTAATATAATCCATTTCTCAAAATATCTCATTAAGAAGGTTCAATAACTGTGTCACCAATCAATATGCTTGACATGTCTTTCCATGACACTCATAAATAAACATAGTGTTACACCATAGACATAGATTTAATGCAATGGATCTATTTCAATAAAGAGTTGAGATATCATCTTCCATAAATATGGAATGGAAAAATCATTACATGACTTATTCAATAATGAAATATCACTCATGACACACCAAACATATCCAATTTCACCATAAACTAATATAATCATGGTTTATGAAATACATCTATGTACGCAAGTTTTAACATGCATTAATAATAATCATAAATTATAAAAACCATCACACAAAAACAAACATGCAGATAAGAATATATTATGACACCAAAACATGCAAAAATACTACTAGTGGGTTTTTTCTCAAAATCCATTATCTTGGTGATTACCAAGTGTAGACTTCATGAGAAGAAGCCTCATCTACTTATGAGTACTTGTACCTAGAAGTATATTTACTATGTTTACCATCATATTATGTTTTCCAACTAAATAACATTGTTTAAGAATATAATCATAGCACATCAAGGATATCATCATATTAGGGAACATCTATAACCTTATCAATGTGATGAATAACCTAGGACATTATTACATTAAATTAATGATAAATAATTAACAATATATAATATGTCATTTTATTAATATTAAATACATAGAAAATATGTGCAATAAGAATAAAAAAATTTGGTCTAAGGACACAAAATCCAATAGTATTCCCATCGTATAGAAGATGGGGATTATGAATTTTGGTCCAAAACACAAAACTTTATAACGGAAAACACAAAGGAGGAGAAATATGATGGAGACTGGGGATAAACAATCTAATAAAACATGATCTAATCATCCAATCGAATATATAAGAATATATTTTGTATAATAATATATCCAAATATAAGATCATCCCCAATAAAAATTTATTTTTGTGTAATTAATTAACATTCAATAACATATGGTTGAGACTATAACTTTTAAACCATCCATAGAAGTAGATTTCATGAAATGTAATGTTAATGTAGAAGAAACAAATAAATTGGTAAGAGGATATGAACAACATGATGATCCTATGTAAAATATCCCATATATTTCTACACCGTCCTTGGGATTATCCTAATTCCATTAATTTAATAAATAGGTGGATATATGGTAAAATTTCTATAGATATGGGGTACTCCAAGGGTCATTTATTCATTTGAGCTAACAGTTTCTACAATAGATCCTATGGAACATCATGTAGATGTTTTTACATGAGTAGTATATTCCCAAATTGAATGTGTTGTTTAAAAAAAAATGAAATCTCACCCCTGTGTGGATAGGGAGAGTTTTTCATGAGATTTTAGCTAGGGTGATAAATATGAAAGTAGTCTTGGGAGTGTTTCCACGGAAGTAAGGGGGCATAAATTCTATTTAATTTGTATTTTATTTATTTTCATTTGATTATAAATTAAAAAAATCATTGTCCTTTAATCCTACTCACAATAATAAAATCACACATTATTGAAAGATTTTCCATCCTATATAATATAACATCCATCATGAGATAATATCATGGACCTAAATTCATCACAGAATGGTAGTGCTGGAAGATGGAATAAAAAATATTATTATTTAGGAAATTATAATTTCATTCTATAAAAATAATACACTCAGGACCAATATAATGCAACAAGTATAAATAATTTGGGAAATAAATATGTTACCATAGTTTTTGATACATGGATTCATTTGGGCATGCACAAGGCAGTATAAAATACTTGGCGGTGAATAATTTATGCAGGTTTGGCCACGATAAGTGGGCCTTTGGCCATTATAATTACAAGGGCCTATGGTAATATACATTAGTGGGTCATTGTTCATATAAATTGTTATAATATATATATATATAATAAATAATGTGGCATGATGGGTGGGTTACACCTTTGGGGTGATATAACCTGCCTTTCAGGCCCTATGGGCACGAGGGGTGTGTGCATTTTGTTGTCATTGTACCCCAAGTGACCTAGTCTAGACCAAACCCAAACAGACTGACCTAATTTGATCTTCCAAGTCAACATATATTCGATCGAAACTTTAAAAAACTTGAGACCAAAATTTATTCATTCCCAATTATTAAAGCTCATATTTGACAGCAAGACATCGTGATTTTCTGAAAATTGTTAAAACTATATGATTATGTTTATCTGTGAGTGTGTATAATTAATTAATATATATATATATATATTAAAATAAATATTTATATGTTTATATAACGAAATTAGGAATATATATATTCACTATTTTTTTTAATATAAAAATTATCATTATATATCTAAATATAAAATAAAAAACATGTAAATATTTTATTCACATAAAATTTATAATATTTCAATGTTATATATATTGAAATTATATATTTATATATTTATTAACATTATATTTATATATATATATATTAACATTATATATATAAACATTAAATTTATATGTATTTTTATTATATATATAACCAAAATTTTTTTTATCAACATTATATTAATTATAATTATATATATATATTAGAAATTAACATATAAACATTACATTTATCAATTTTGTATATATATATATATATATAATGTTTTTAAATTTTTTCTATATTTCATATAGTGGATTACAAACAATAAAAGAACACATACACCCAGTCACACTAGTGGGTCAATCCTTGATTCTCCCCACAAAAAATTATAAGAACACAATTGATCAATTTAATTTTATATTTGTTGCCTAAAGCACCATGTTATTGATTTGATGAAGGTTATTTAAATGTGACCCAATGACAAATAAAGGAGATGATATGAAGTATTAAATGAGCATCCAAGAAACTTTTTATGTCACTAGTCATTCTACCGTGCCACCACTATCAGCATCATCACATTATGATTAAATTTTGAGTAATGAGGTTTTACCTCATTGTCCCACATTATAAATATGCCTGGGTATAAGGTTGATTGATAGGTGAAAATGAAAACATAACCCTTTTAATCTACCCATAAATTGACAACATCAAGTCCTTATGTTCTGCCTTATGCTACTCAGGTATCAGTGTCATAACACCCCCATTAAGAACCCCAATCAGGCTTGTATCGATGATAAGAGTGACCTCTAAATTCCACCTGTAATAATACTCGAGTTGGAAAATAGAATCAAGGGTATTTCTAAAAAACATGATAGGAATTACCCTCATGAATCCAGTTAACATACAAAAATACCACAAAATCCTCACTAAAAACCTAAATAAACCAATATTACATATGTGAAAACCCAAAATTTATTTATATAATAAATATAGAAATGAATCTATAATAAAAATTTACCAAAATAACCCTATGTCTGAAACCATAAAAACTCTATGATCTAAGCTAGTATTGTCCAACCCAATCAAAAAATTCTTCCTAGAATTATAGAATATGTATATATTAGTGTGATTATAACATGTATAATCCATATGATTATAACCATAGTCTTAGAGGAAAATGTTAATGAAAATTCTAATACTTTATTGAAAACATAGTGGAACTAACCAGTTATACACATGTCAACAATTCTTCCCCCAACCCCACAATGGATTGTCCACGTAGTATCCTATCCAATAATAATAAAATGTTATTATAATAAAATAGAAAATGTTCCCTATAAACACATTCTACATTGGTTTTATTCTCTCACCCAATGATAAGAAAAAAATTGTTCACATCTCTTCCATATTCATAAATTATGACACCAATTGTAAATATTGTCTTAAGATACTAAATGTATATCTTATCTTTTTGAACCAACCATAGAAATCATAAACATAGTAGTTTGGTATCATGAATTTTAAGGAAATCATCCTCTAGACCGCCTCGTACCATGTATTACCCCTACTATATGTCACAATATCCACCAATGGGTACCACCCCAAACTACGTATCACTGGTACCACCAAGTTCTATAAAGGAATATAGAGCTTAAGAGAGGGTTTAGTTAGCCACATGTATCATCCTCATCATATGTTTTGTAAAAACCACTGCCATAACATCTTGGATTCTATTATTTTATTATATTTCTGTGGGGTTCATTTAGAATAAAATTGAAAATATAGTTATATAATAGTCTCATATAAGTACATGCTTATTTTTTCACACAAGAATCACTGTCTCAGCCATATCCAGAACACTAATTATATAATTCCACCAAGAAATACCTCTAATGTGGAACAAAAAAACCCAAAATAACTACACAAAAATACAAAACCCTTTTTACTTTTTCTTAATTAATTTAATTACACCCCATCCATGATTTATCCATTAAATTAGATATTTAAAATTCTCCATGATGAGTTCATTAGATCTTAATGATTTAATACATAAGAATATATTATAAAATCAATAAAGAATAGCTTCCATGTACCCAACACATAATTCTAGGGCATCAAAAACCATGGAAACCAAGATGCATGAAACAAAGGCTATCATGGAACAATATAACAATAGCAAACAAGCCACACACCTTATTAGAAGAGTATAACTATCATATTCATTATTGTATTTTAATTTAACATCCCTAATTATTTAATAATTTAAAGAGTATTCCCAAAAGATACCCAATACTAAATGACATGAATTCATATTAATCATAATACATTAAATATAAATAATATTATAGAAAACATGGAAACACGTATTCATTACACAATTTCCATTCAATTTCGGTGGTCCCTTTTATTATCCTTATTGTGCTCATCCATACCATTCACCCAATAGAAATAAAAAAAAGTTAATCTCATAGATTCATATAAAGAGAGAAGGAACATAAATCCCCAACCCCAAAAAAAGATTCACGATTTACTACACAATTAAGTATCAAGAGGAGTTAATCGTGTGGATATAATAATAAAAGGGATCCCCAATTCAATTTGAAATATAGAAATTCCCTACCAATTTCACTTCCAAATAACCCCCACCCCAATCAAAACATCCTATTTTAAAACTATAATTAACAAATAAATAGTCATGATAGAAAGTGAATAAGGATTCATTAAAAAACATAGATATCAAAACTCTTACGACAAAGGATGAATTACAAATATTATGGAAAGTTATAGATTCCAATATCACATTAGAGATGATATAAGTTTGAGAGAATAAAGGGAATAATGAGGGATATTATATGCATGTAATAATTTATAGATAGCATTTAAATAAATCCATTCATAATATGATGTTTTGGTGCACGCCGTCAACCATAATTGGTTCCCATAATCTAAAAATAAGGTTCTCATTATAATAGTACCGAGGGGATATCACACTATGAAAACTTCAATTATAGAAACAAAAAAACTTTCACAATGAACATTCAATCATTGATCCAGTTATTAATGACATGAATCACCAACAACAACTGTATATTTAAATATACCACTCCTCTATAACTTATGTATCTAAAGTTCACATGTAAATAGGTTAGGTAGATTAAAAAAGATACATTAGATACCACTTAAATGAACCTCATCCTCAATAATAATTACTAACCAAAAAAAGGAAGCATCAAGCAATATGAACTATTAAAAAAACCATTAAATGTACTTCTCAAAAAATGATGAACAAGTATCACATAAGAAAACAAAAATACTTCTAATGTCCATCCCAAAAGTATGACATTAATATGGACATATTTTTTAGAACAATCAAAATCAGGTACCAATCATGAATCTATGACATGTTATCCCACACACTCCAATCCATATGACCGTTACTCTATTGAACTAGAACCAATGGGATATCGCACCCTCTCCATATATTCTCTTGAAATTACTGGATCGTAACCAATTGTTCCATGAATGTCGTGTCATCAATGACATCCAACTCCCCTAGTCGTTGATTTTGAAATCACCATCAAGATAACAGTGATTCTTGGATACATAGAAGAAATCATAAACATTATTCATATTTTTAATAATATCTAATAGATAATACACCTCACCAACTCATTCTAACACATCGAATGGTGAAATAAACTTGTTCAATATCTTACTCCCCATCTAAAAAGCTACTTCTTATATTAAGTGGAAAACATCTGGAAGACATGGAAACTAACATTAAACTCCAAATGATTCATCTAATAATATTTAAAATAATTTTGGCTCTATGAGGCCTTTAGCTTCTTGAAAACTATCTATATCTTCTTCGTTATGATTTTCACCGCTTAAGGGAAAAGAACAATTACCTCTCTAATATAAATCTAGCTCAATGGTGATGGAAACAGCCTCTCTCATGACATCTTAAGGTGGTTCATTCCACATGAGGTGTGATACATTTTATTATAATAAAATAGACCCAATTTTATATGTCCTTTAATGATCCAATTATATTTATGAAACATTACCAAATAATTTCATACATCATTTGGATGGTGCTCTCTGCCTGTGCGTATGTCTGAAGGTTGAAAGTTTTTCTATGAAAAAACTAAGATACAAAGGAATTTTAGAATATCTTATGGAATAAATAATTAAAATAATTGTTTACATCATACATTTTTTTTTCTTTCAACCCCATTTATTCTCAACTCATCATCCCTATAATATCAAATTAGATCATCCATAGTGCATGTATACCGAATTTCTATAATTTGGTTTGATGTCATTAGTGGATCTATAATCATCCAGATAAAATCATATTACCTCGAATACAAAGGTATCCTAGTGAATAAATCCATCATCATGTCCTCCCATTTCTATTCAATGACCTCCAAAGGATCTAATAAACTATAAGGGGGATGATATTATACCTTCACCTACTAGTGGACTAAAAACCATTCAATGAAGTATGATACTTACCATGTCATTTATTGCCACCAAAATTTCCTATTGTATCCCTAACACATCATAGATATTCTGGGGGTATATTGTTAGTCAATATCAATGATAATAAATAAGGAATCTCTCACATGTAACTAATCAGATAAACATTATTCCCTAAAATATAACTTTATACTAGATATATTGTGACCATCGCTTAGGGGAATCACCTTAAATGATATAATTACATGCCACATCTACCTCTCTAACTCCCCACAAAGACTCCTCACCTATTATACTAATGAGGGATTTAATATAATCTATAAAAAGTATCTGTAGGTCTCAAAATCCTCTGATATGAGATACAAAGCCACAAACTCCTCCATCTATCTCATGGAATCCTTAGATTCGCAAATGGATCCACATGAATTTCTTCTCAGTGAATCTACTATAGAGTTCCCCTTTCTCATTTAATAGAATATCCTGAAGTCATAGACCTCGATAAACTCCATCCTCTTCTACCATCATATATTATGGTTTTATTAAGAATGTATATAACTTAAGATTGTCTCATTTATGAAGACCACAATGTTCCCCCCTTGATTTATTCATGTCCCCATAACATCATATTAAACACCACGAAAACTACATCAAGAATGTGGGTGGCATATCTAATATCATGGGGGAATAAATTCCTGGAACTATAGGTGATCATTTCCAACAAATACATCAAGAGACATCCCATTCCAATTGGTATGAATCAAAAATCTAATCAAAATTCATGAACTCGTTTGGAATCTTAATAAATGGTCACTGATCAACTTCCCCATTAAGATGAAAAATATTTTATAACAATGAATAATAAGAAATAAATATTAGTCCTTCCTATATAGGGATATTAATGGGGCTATAATTTTATATATATATATTTTTTTACAAAAAACATTGGTAATAACTAGTTAGACTATGAATTATACGAACTACAACCATCTATAATGGTAATACCCCCAAAACAACATGCATAATTTTATATGGACAAACCACTAATCAATACACTTAAATACTATGTATAATGATATCCACCACCCACATATACAATAAACTCTTAGAAAACATACCATATAGTTGGTGATATCATGTAGGTTTAAAGAGGATCCTAAAAATCTTAATTGATCCTCCTCTTACCACAAGTTTAGGTTAATCTATCCAATGATAAAATCTATAAAAAAGTGTAATAAATCTCAAAAAATGGCGTTCATGAGTCACATGAACACATCAATTGTATTCATCGAATTTAATGTCATAACTACAAACTCATAATGTCCATTCCAAAACAAGAAATTAGTCTTCAAGATATTTTCCCTTAATCCTAAAATGATGATATTTAGACTACTTATTAATACAAGTTATCAATCTAGCTCTCCTATATAGTTAAATGGTATTATAGATTCTGAAAATATGGTAAATATTCTTGATATTCACCAAATACGACATCCATTAGTCTATATAAATACTTATACTTCCATCCACCATGTTAGAGAATAAAACTAGAGAACCCAGTGGCGACACAATAGGACAAATAAATCCTCGATATATTTAAAAATTAATATAGGTCCTCAGCCACCACAACTCAAAGAGTTCCATCTAATTATGATTCATCAGAATATTTATATCACCTAGATAAAACACTATTCTAATATTGAAATAACATGGAGTTCTTTTGTAATAATATCATATGGTAAAACATCCAAAAATAAAAAAAACCCTATATAACCCCTCTATTTGAAATCAAACAGACACTTTTGATTACTGTGAAATTAATGAATGAGGGGATCATCTCACCTACCACCCATATCAATTCCTCATTCACTTTAAAACACCACACACTATCCTCATTCATAAAAAAACATTAAACTCTCATTTGGAAACAATAAAATATCGTATGAGTAGAATACACATAATCCTTGACATGAATGGAATTATATGGTTTAATATACAATGAAATGTAAAATACCAATGGTTTATGGTACCCCATAACAATAATTTATCCCCAAGACACATCAAACAATCTAGTGTGGACTCTGACTACACTAAACAACTCTTAAAGATAAAAACCCTCTCCCCATAAAGTGAAAATATTTAGAACATTTTGTGAAACAAATGAGTGTGAATCTATAGAATAAAATAAATCATAATCAAATGTAGATTAAAATGTGATAATAAATAAAAAAAATCTAGAACATCTATCATTGGAGCCTCTATCTCATGCATTTGGCCTCGATTATCTCATATGCCTCATATCTTAAAGACTCCATGTTTTCACATTGCCCATGGTCTTAGTTGGAGAGGTATATCAAAGGGATACTCTATGAAAAATCCACATCCTTCAAGATAGGTATAAGACTTCTAAAATGATAGTAGAATATATATGGGTGGTCCCTATAGTTTTCACTAGCTCAAGGGAAACTATTTTTTCTTTATGTGAGCCAAACTGACCAAATGATATAGACTCTCTAGAGATAAATTACACAAATACTAATAGTGATCTTAACCTCTATAACAAAATTAAAAAATTGGTTAATGAACATTAGGATCATGAGATCTACCACCACTCATTAAACATAATGATGACTAGTGAGGTCATGTCCATACTGACTGAAATCTCGATTCTCTCGATATATGAAGCCTTGTATCTAATGAATTGCAGATCAATGTTCCCTGATGACTCAAAACAAAAGGATTTATATGATACTCATGCACCCTCTGCATCACTTCTTATTTCTTATACACATCCAAATATGTATTTAATGTAAATATGGAGACTATAAAATAATGGAATGGGTAAAATCCCCCTCCAAGCATCATGTTATAGACTAAACATATTGGAATATGTCAAGGGAAAATTTTCAAAAGGACCTTATACATAATTCTAACCACCCAAAACACATTTTATACTATAAAAGATACCGAAAATATTTATACTTGACATCCTTAACCATTTTATGTGAATTTAACATTGAACTACTATTAGAAATAATCCCATGATACATCGGTATACTCCTGCTACTTGAGGTACAACATCCATCACTATCACGCCACTCCACATAACAAGATAGGTACTCAGGGCACCAAATACTAGGCTCAAGAATAAATCAATCCAAAAGTGATCCTTATAACCTCTAGCTAGCAATCTATATCTATATCATTGATACGTCCCTTATATATTACTAGTCATTAAGATTATAAGTTGTTTAGTGTATGATGCCACTAATTATCCAATCGACCTTGATCAACCCTTTGACAATCAACATGGACATCTTGGTGAACCTACCCGACATAGACAACACGCATGTGATGACCATGTAACATTTCTATAACGAATGAGAAACACCTATGTTCATTAGAAAAAAATTAATGTAGATTCATTAACTGATTAATTTACTTATTCCTATATCCACCAAATTGAAAATAGAACACAATAAAGTATGATTCATGTATCTATCCTTGGTATCTAACTTGCAAGATAAACCACTTTATAGAGTTTCCTTGGGGATATTAATGTGTTTGTGTAAGATCACATGGACCCATTAAATCATGTCTCAATGTTGGTTTTCACCATATTTTATGTTCTATTCATACTACTTCCTTATGACCACATTTATTATTTATTATTTCCTCATATAAAACTCCACCCTACCACTTAACAATTACCTTTTATACCACTATATCTTGACCCACCTACACTAGGAACACCTATGAGGTTTATAATTAATATGGTATTTACTCTCTAATATTTTCTCCAATAAGCATCATGTTAGGTAATACTTCCAACAGTATAAAACATAAATATTTGATACATTTCCCTCATGTATTTTAATAAAATGGAAACACCAACAACCAATCACAATAGAAGTTAAATAATCCAGAATTTCATACAATAAGACCCATAATGAAGGAATATAAAATAGTTACAAAGTACCTTAATAATGAAAAAATACGAAACTAATCATTTTTTAGAAACCCTCAAAACTCTAGGATCTGAGCTAGTTCTATCCAACTTAATCACCATTGTCCCCAAAGAAATCCGAAAGATGTATATATAGGTATGATCATAAAATGTATAAAAATAATAATACTGGGGTTCCTATAGATGCCTTCAATTTTTCTTTCATCCTTTCTGACCTCCTATTCCACTACACCTGTCTAGGTCAGTTATGGAGTGGTGGTTTTAGGTGGTTTTGGGTTTTGTGGTTCTATGATCAATGAATCTAGTGATATTGGGTATATTCCTCCTAGTCTATTTATTCATAGTTTTACTCCTAACTATCTTTTCTGTCATTCGTATCTCTCAGCCGCTCAACTACTACTCTGACCAAATTTTATGCTTAACCGCTTATATTCAGAGTTGGAGTAGTGTAAATTACTATGATTTGGGAGGTGTGGTTTGGTGGCCCCCATTGTTCCAGGCACGGCTCTTCGACGCATGTTTATGTTTTTTTTAATTTCCATCCTTTTATTTTTAGATATAGTTTGTCTTTTTTTCAGTACGGTTTTGTGTTGATGGATCATGATTTTCAATGAAGAAATCTTTTTTGATTTTGGATTTAGTGATTTGGTTGTTACGAGCTTGATGGGGGTATGAAGACATAGTGTATAGTTATAGGTTGACCAATAGTCATGGTTTTTATCCAATGTCTCGATTTGTGGTAGGATGGTGATGAAGATGTGGTAATGTATGGTGATGAATAATTTGGTACGTGTGATGATGTTGAATGGAAATGATAATATTGATACTCATTGATGATGACATGGGTGGTTTAGAACTTGATCTCGTTGGGTTTTACAGATGTTTTTGAAATTTGAAATATTTAATTATAATCTATTGTTTTTGGTTACCATTAATCCTTAAAAAAATATTCTAAAATCCAATAAAAATGAAATTTTCGTTAATAATATCAAAAGAATATAGACTGGGCATTATTCAACACATTTCTCGAGTGGTTTCCCACTCACACGCAAATTAATGTCATTATTTCCTCCCATCCCTTACATATCCTCCAATTACAAAACAAAAAACATATCAAGAATAATATAACTAAATAGATATAATATATTGTAGAATATTTTATAACTAGAGAAACATTATATCATTATCATGATGGAAACCAGCATTGTTACTCCACCTACCATGAAGGAACCCCACCAAATCTATACATATCATCAAAGTTATACTACCCCTAACTATGTATCATAAGAACCACCATGGAACATTGCTGAAGCGAGGGTTTTAAAGAGGGGTTAGTTTTCCATAATTATCATACCCCTCCTTGATGTTTGAAAAAACAACACCCAATACATGAGGGTTTCAATAAAGTAATCATACTTTGGTGGGGTGCACAAAGAAATCCACATAATATATAGGTTTTAAACATCCTCTCATAGGTTCACACCTATGGGTTTATATAAGAATCCTTATCAAAACAAATGTTAGGACACTAATAATAACAATACACTAAGAAATTTGTGTAATGTGAAAAACATCCCACAAGAATAACACAACATGGTGAAACCCAATTTCAATTTCCTATAATTTTAATGATTCTGACAGCAGGAATTATCCATATAATTCTAGTTGTTTATTTAATAATAAAAATACCCCAATTAATCACAAGATTAATATATAATATGTTATTTTTCCATTTCTATGGAAATACAGCTATAGAACCACCACTTAAAGAAAATATGTCACAAAAGGACCCTAATCTATAAAATACCAAGGCCACCATGCTAAAAACAAGAAAGGAAACTAAGATGAACACATAATGAAAATCCCAAAAAAAGTATACTCAAAATAATCATATAATTAACAAAATTTAAGTAATCAATCAATCAAAATGTATTCTTAAATAAACCCAATACTGTTGGAAATATTTCTATAATAAGAATATAGCAGGAAATAACAAAAAAAATATCATGGAAAATGGGAAACCAAATATAAATAACTTAATTCCCTTTAAATTATATTTTATCATATTTTTATTTTTATTATTACAACTCATATCATTCACCCATCAGAACATAAAACCATGATAATATCACATATTCACCCATAATGAGAGATATCTTGTATCCCAAACCTCTAAAATAATCATCAATATTCACTATAAAATGCTAAATATATAGTGGAACAATAGAAAGGTCATATCCTCACAAGGGATCATCAAATAAATCTAAAATATAGTGTTTCATCACTATAATAATATACGTATGAACCCCATGATCAAATAAATACAATAATTAAATGACCCATGAGGAAAGAAATAATAACATAGAGTTAAAGAGACGAAGGTCTCACTAGGATTCAATAATATAAATAAGCTAAATGATATAGATAAATTCTAATAACCCATGGCTATTAGAGACTCCAAAAGCACATATGAATCACTAGATGTTTGATAATGTAAATGGGAGAATGAGGGAGATCGAGTGGAGGGGGGTGAATAGACAACATGTTAAAGAATCCATTCATGGTGATCATGGATGGTTCATGTCATGATCCTAACATCATTGAAATCAACTGAAAACAAGGTTTGCAATCCAAAAAAATCTGGAGGGATTTCACACTATGAATTATTCTAATATTGAATTTCCCAAAAAAATAACCATGAAGATTCATGTCATGAATTGGTGATTTACTGTGAGAATCACCACCTATAGTTTCATATTTTACTGAAATCACTCCACTACTCATTTATTATATAAAATTAAAAAGGTAATAGAATGAGAATGTCTGAGACAGTACATGAAAAGTACACATAGTCACACTAGTAGAAATGTCACCATTCTATATGCCATGTCACCCCATGCAAGTAAAAAGACATATCATGAAGCCTTCTGGTAAAACATCGTAGGATATCCCGCTATCCCAAATTGTATATTCTAGTGGGTAGAGGAAAATATGAAAAGTCGAAACGTACCACTCACTCTTTAATGCTCCTCACCAGGTGATTCATGTGTATTCACATGACTTACCACCTTATAAGTCACATCACGCTATTCTCTAGGTCCCATTATTCCACCACATAACTACATATGTATCACACTATGATGGATAAAAGGAAATATAGACTAATTTAAATTTATATCCCAATTTCATTATCTACAAAAGACGCAAATAATTGGTTAGGAATTCAATTTTCACATGAATGATACCACTCCTACTGTACTAGTCTATAATACCTTCTACAACGCCTACACAACTACAATTGTTACACCCAGTTTTTCATATATATATTATGTTCTGGTTCATTGTGAATATCAGTCTTTATATAATGTCATGGTGTAATGATGGGTAAATTTTAATGTGTTTCTTTTTTTAGTTTTTGTCCTATAGATGATCCTCAGTTTGTTTAGGAGTTCGGTAAGAAAATATTTTTTTGGTTTGGAAGTGGCCTATTCATGGTTTTCCACATAGTTTTGTAAACTGTGTAGCTGAAACTAGTAAACCATGTAGAAAGTGGTGGATTCAGGTAGAACCTACCATATAATCTTTTCATGGTAGGTGAAACCATGCGGGTTGGTCGTGTGATCGATCTGATCTAAAAATTATTTAAATTTTATGTTTTCCACTTTTGGGATATTAATCCAAAACCCAACTACCTCCCCTCTGCTAGTTAATGAGACCCTAAGAAGATTTCCACCCTTTTCGTAGATCCTCCACTCATCTCTTGGTTTATATATAAGGATTCTTCTAGTTTGTGCTTGATTTATCCAGGTAATGCCTCTCCTCTCTCCTTCCTCTTCCTCTTTCTTCCATTTATTTTTAGGATATTATTCTTCCTAGGTCATGTGGATATATGTTTCTTATTTCCCTCATTTTATGTTGGTTTTTTTATTAGGGTTACTTTTCATAGATCATGTGTTTTTAAACCCTCGTGGAGTTATTTTGGGATTGCATTGTTGATGTGCAATGTATTCGAGGTAGATTTCCCATGCACTTGTCCTTTTTAGTTCATGATTCATTGTTTTCATGCATTTTCCTCCTTCATTGATTATTAGTTCATGATATGTGACACATTAAGTATTTATTTGTTGTGAAAACTAGATATTAATCCCTTAAATAATGTTATATATAATTGTTTTCTTAAATGTTGCACACTAAGTGTTTGGTTAAATTCCTTGTTGGATTTTGAATGTGTTTTTAGGTCATCTAATGTATGGTTAGGCCATGTAAATATATTTTTTATATGAGAAATTATTATTTGGGCCTCATTAGGTTGTTTTTAAAGAAATATTTGGCTTTAAAATAAATTTCTATTTGGTTATCAATGTGGCTGGGTACGTGATGATGGATAATGGACAATTTTAGATTATTATAAAAAGATAATTACCTTGAAATTGTGATGTTAATTGCATTAAAAAATGTTGAAAATGTTTTATGTTGAAAAATGATGTGTTTACATCCTATTTTAATGGTGGAATTGGTTCTTTTAAATCGCTGGTTTTGTAGAAAATGAATAAAGGCCTGTTTAGAATTTTTTTGAAAATGATAAATGTGTTTGTTAACAAAACCACCATTGGATAATTCACAGGACTTATAGATGTTTAATGTATGGTGTTTCCTCACTGTGGAATCTTTATGATCCATTATAATAATTTATGTTCCTCGATATGAGCTTCTTCCTAACATATGTGTTTTATGGCAAGAGAATGATCCTTGGAGTGTCTTAGAGTGAGGCATGTTGTGGAATTATTATTACATATTCATGTGATTGGATTCTTGGTTGGAATAGGTTGGAACCACCAATTTATACATGAGACATGGGAGCATAACATAGTGATGAAATTTTCTATGAAAAATTGTATCATTGGATAGATTATGCAATAACTGGTGGCCTATAAGAGGTGGATATATAGGGTTTATTTCTATTAGATTCTCACCTCGGGCTATCCTAATTTTGTCTGGTCAAGACTATTAAGAAATTTTTTATTTAATATTGTGATTCATGCTTCTAGTGATGGGTCTCCTGTATTAGTATGTTCTAGATTTATCACGATCTCCTAGGTTAATCCCAATCTATAGACACTTAGCTTCTTTTAATAATGACCGAGATACTTGGTTACTCTTGTTTTTTTATTTCCATTTTACTTATTATATGAATATTATATTGACATCATCTGTGGTTCTTTTCTTGGGAAGTGATGTGTTGGTTTATAAGGGATTATAAATTTTTTTAAGGTAAAAGTGTTTTATATTCTCTTCTTCTATTTGAAAATGAAAGCATCCATTTCCCCCCTGAAAATGTTAATGTCTCACTATTGGAAACTAAACTGGTTTGGAAATGAAGTAGTGGGATAAACTATAGTTTTATTTCCTATAAAATGTTTACAGAATATTGCTTCTATATATATCAGTTAAAACTTGATGTTGATATTTATTTTGTTTTAATGTAAGTGCATTAATAATTGATTTATCTAGGCTTACCTACTAATTTTTAATGCTCATGCATATAGTTTCCTCTTAATTTAAACCTTCAGTTTAGTTTCAATCATGATTTTGATTACCATGGTAGATGGTTGATCTTTTTATTTAATAATTTCCCATAGGTCATGTGGATATATTTTAGTCGTATTTTTTGGATTGTTTTATTGTATAGTTGTTGTAATTTTTATCCTTATATAAAATATGTTCATTTTGATACCATTTAGGTATCAGGAAATTTGGTTTCCTTCATCCATTAAATTTATATATTTATTCTTGGGATAAATTATTCCCTTTGTGTACTCTGTTGATTCCCAACACTAGTTTCCAGCTTGTGGGGATTGGAAACACCATTTGTCTATACCATGGATTGGTTCGGGTTGCCATTTTAGGGTTGAACCAGGTTGGTTTGGGAAAAAATTGTATCAGAGTAGGTTGTCTATTAGAGGAACATTCTTTTCAGAGTTCCCTTTATTATAGGGGAGATTTTAGGGCATATGGAGTTGGATTTTTGATACCCGAGAGGTAGAAATAAGTACATCCCAAACCCCCTCTTTTTTTGATCCCCATATTTCCATGGGAATTATATATTTTTAGTTTCATTGGTTCTTGTGTGATTTTTGGTGTTTGGGATATGAAAATGGAGATGGGATAGTAGTCTCTATGATCTTGTAGGGCCTATAAATCCATTTGGATCATGGGGAATTATCCAAGAAGGCTCTCCATGATAATGGCATATTTGGAATATGGAAGACATCTATATGGCCATTTCACCCATCAATAATAGTTTCCCCCACTTGTAAGCCTCTTTGGTTATTAATTGATTATGATTTTTTTGAAAACTCTTTATGTTGGAACTATGAAATTGGGGTTTATGTATTAATGGTTAGATTTTTTATGTAGGAGAAAGGGGTTTTCGGAATTAACAATGCGAATGGTTTTAAATAATGAATTTTTATAGTAGACCTATTGGGGGTAAAATTGAAATTATTTAACAAAATAGGTTGTTTATTGTCATGAATTGAGTTTTATGGAAAATAGCTATTCGAAACCAGATGTTTCATGGAATTTTGTTTTTAATTAAAATGAGTTGTTTTTTAATCAAATGGTTTTTTATGAAATGATATTTTATGGGCTTCTAGAAAATGTTTTGAAGGAAACAAATTATATTTTTGGATATAAATTCATGGGATTTTATTTTTGATCATGGAGGAATGGATTGGATAATGGAATATGAATGTGTTTTCTGACCCGATGGTTGTGGCTCTTTTGGAAGGAATCATGAAATTTTCAATTGGGTTGAACATTTTTTTTAAACGAGGATGTTTTTTTTGATCCATTGGTTTCCTCATGGGTTCTCAAATGAATTTTATTATATGGATATGTGGATGGGTTCCTAGTATGGAATGGTTGATGGGTTCCCATTGTGGAAAAAAAATGCATGTGATTGAGCTTCTATGGGATTCAAATGGAGAGTGTTCACCCACTGAGTTTGTTTGAAATGAAAACAAAATTCAAAAAGAAAAGATTCGATTTCATTGGTGTCTTGTTTTCTTTTGTTCAAATCTTGGCAAATATGATGTGTTTTAACTTGAGTATTATTATTGATGATATGGACTTGATTTAGTTCATTGATTTGTTTTGTCTAGCATTTACTTCCATAGAGCCTAGATGGGTAACCATGACATGACTATGGGTGACTCCCCATTATCAGGATTTCCAGATTATCTACCAATGTTTTTCTTTTTTGTGTTTTGGATGCTAAATCCACACATATTTTTTTGTTAAAAGAATCATCTTGAAGCGTAAGAGTGGATGAAAAATATCTAAAGGAGATTTTTCCTCATTGAGTTGCATGAGTTGTTGAAGGTTAAAGTTTAAACATTCATTCTTTAAGGTTCACTATGGAAGTGGTGGAATTTGGTGTCTTGGAACAAGCCTTGTGAATATATTATGTGGGAGTTCTATAAATATTTATTCATCCATTATAATATTTCAGAGAAAGAAAGGGTTTGAAAGGGGACAAACGTTTTTTCATGGCTGGTTGATGAATTAGTGATGGAGTATTTTTTTCATTTTTAGACATAATTGCTTACCTACGAGAGTATGTTGTGGATGATACCATAAAGTCTTGATCTTTAAATTTTGGGAATCATCCAGATATGTAGTCAAAGGTGTTAGAGTTAAATCTAAACTGTTTTTCTGATATGGTGTGGAAATCATTTCATGTTGAAGCTATATTAAAAGGAGTGCCTAAGGTAGTCCGGACTCATTCAATACCGAGAATTATTAGTATGAATTGCGGTAAGGTGGTAAGAAAGTGACTGAAATATGTTAGAGATAGTCATGGAATAAAAAGTCATTTGGGTATTTCATCAGCATCCTTTGGTAAAAATATCATGGTGTGTTATTAGTGAAGAAAGTATGATCACAAGAATCCATCGTTTCCTTGTACTCCAAAACCCTTCCATGCTTCTGGATGCTTGGGTCACATGCAGAAGTTTCTTCAGGGTGTTGCTAGAAATCATCATGGGTCCAATTCTAAGAAGTGATGTAATGATGAGGACTCATTTAAAGTTTATTTTTTTAAAGTATCTATATAGTTGTTAGGGTTCTTTTATTGTGGCAGTTGTACTGGTGGGTTTTTGGTGTCTAAAATGCATGGAATTTTGTGAGTCTTTTTATGAACTCTTATTTTAAGTAGTAGTTTGATTTTTATTTTTGAAATTTAGGGTTTTTACTTTAATATAATTGGTTGATTCAATTTTCTTTGTCAGGGTTATCATTTCCTGACAGTGATGTAACAATTGCTTCAAACATAAGAGCTACATCCAGAGGCCTTAGAGTGAAGATGTCGTGTGGTCCGAAAACCGCTGGAGGGCATGGGGAGTGTTGGATCTGTTCATGTCCCCACTATTTGGGAGTGGACGGTTTACCTGCTCTTGATGGGTCCTTATTATAATTGGTTGTTAGGTCTATGGGCAAGAGTTTTTGTTGGACTATGTGGGAATTCTAGCTGTTAGCTCGTGTTGAATTTTTATTTGGTCAGTTCCAGTTAGCTCTAAATGGCGGGGAGTCCCACCATAGGTCTCGTTTAGTTTTCTCTTAAGATTCTATTGGGTGCTAGTTGTTTCCTAATGGTGGAGATTCCATTCTTTCCTCCCTTGAAGTTGTTGGTTCTTGTTTGCTCTTCAGTTTGGGTGAGCATTGGGATTCATGAGAGATGTCCAAACAATATTATTTTTGGCAGGTGTAGATGTTGTGGCATGGTCTTTCTTGCTGATTTTATAAGAAATAATCATTTTTTTTGTTATGTTTTTTGGTATGATTCATAAGTATCATTGGTAGTGGATGAGATTTTAATAGTTAAATATGATAGGTTGTGTTGTTATAGAATCATTATTCATTGATCGATCAACTAGAATGTGTTGTGTCTTTCCAGGGGAGGAAATCATTAATAGTGGGGATAATTGTCACACCCGGTTTTTGTCTCTATATTATGTTTTGGTTTTTTAGGAATGTCGGCATTTATCTCGAGTTACAGGTGTGAAGGGTGTTAAATTATTATGTTTTTCTTTGCCTATTTTTTTCCATGTGTATGTTCCTCAGTTTGTTTGGGAGTTCTTACAGAAAACATGGGTTTTTTGGTATGTAAGTGGACTAATAATAGTTGGAACATAGTTTGGTAAACCATGCAGCCTAACCGAGGTAACCATGTGGTGGGTGGTGGTTTCAGGGAGAACCTACTGGATGGTCTGTTCACGTTAGGTGAAACCATGCGGGTTGGTCATGCAGTTGATCTGATATTAAAATTCTGTAAATTACAAGATTTTCCCTTTCCGGATTCTAGCCAAACTCATCCCTTCTCCTAGTTTGTGCTACCCAAATAGGCTTTCCCCCTTGTTATCCTAGCCTCCACTACACCTCCACTGGTGTATATAAAAGGATTTTTCATGTGTGGGATAGATTTATCATGCTAAACCAGCCCTTCTCTTCTCCATATTCTAATTTCTTCCATTTCTTCATGGTATATTTTTATTCCTTGGTCGTGAGGATATAGGGTTTTTATTGCCCTCATTTTATATTAGGGTTTTTGAGTTTTTATGGTTCTTCTTCATAGATTATGGATTTTTGGAACTCTTGTGGTGTGATTTCATGTGTTCGTTATTGATGCACCATGGATTTGAGGTATATTTCCCATTCACTTTCCCTTTTAATTTAATATTCATTGATTTCATGGCTTTCTCACCTTCTTTGATTATTAATTAATGATATGTTATGGTTGAAGTTTTTTTTGGGGTGAAAAGTGGATATTTATCTCTTGGTTAATGTAAAATTGAATTGTTTTGTTTAATGCTTCCCACCATGTGTTCTGTAACACCCCGAGCTTCCACGATACGCCTCTCTTTCAATAATGCAATAGCTTGCATTGTACGCAAGTTTGAGTTCTAACACACCGCAACTAATAAAAGTAGCCGTTATGAATAGTAATAACCACTTTTTAAAATTATAGAAATTTTATATTTCAAAATGGAATTCATTTTTGTATTCGTAATATTGAAATTACCCTAAGTTGAATTTTTTGTAATTTTCTGAGAACTTCCAATTTTTTATGAATAGTGAAAAATACTTAAAACAACTTTTTTAATAATAATAATTTATTGTGATAAATTATAATATTTATTAGTTTTAAAGTATAATTAGAATATATTTTTACCATTTTATCCAATGGTGGTCATTAGAATTAATTTAACATTGAAATTTGACATAAACAATTGCCAATCTTTTTATATAAATTGTTTCTTAAAGACACACTATTAGTTGTGACGACGGGATATAATTATAAAATTAATTAATGCAACTTATATGTTTGGAATTTTGTAAAATATACATCATTTTTGAATTCGGAATATCAATTATAGCTTATGGTGAAATTTTTGCATTCTTCTAAAAAACTTCAATTTTTGATGAATAGTGAAACCACTAAGTGGTAGTTAAATAACTGATTTTTTGTTTAAATGAAATATTACCACTTCTGTGTTTTGATTTTCAAAAATCCAACATACATGGTTGTCATTATGAAGTAAAATTTGGTTCAATGAGATTAAAATAATTTTTGGTGAATAGTAACTTTTAAGTTCTTAATCGCGATTAGAGGTAATTAGTGTAGTTTAAGGTAAAAATAATGTTTTAATAATATGAGATGAGCTTGAAACATGTCCTAACCTCATTGTATGTGCCATGTCCGACCAAGACAATCCATGGGTCAACTTGGGGACCCCATGGATCCACTTTAGTTGGAAAATGACATAAATACCATTTATTTAATGTTAAAGACACAAACATGAAATGTTTTACTAAAATAATTTTTACATGGGGTTATACAAGTAATATTTTTTACTATAAATAGTCATTTGAAATATAAAATGATTTCCTACATCATATTATTTTTTTATAATTTTTAGACATTAAATAAATTAAATTATTTATGACATCATTATGATGCAGCGATGACCTCATTATTTAATGATTTTAATAAAATGAAAAGATAATGTACAATCCAAGGCATACACTTGTCCAAATACTGTTGGATGGGTATATTTCGAACCCTTATCACCTTATCCACTAATTATATAAGTGTGGGTCCTTTAGAATCCGAAAAGCATTGTATAATAATGTAAAATGCCCTTACTTTCCAAGAGTGCCCCTCCTCTCCTCTTATAAAAGGCCCCCAACTCTACCACCTCATTCACACGTTCAAGACATTTGTCTCGAAAAAACTCTGGCCAAATACCCTCCCAACTTCCCTCCCTTACTCCTAGAAGCCTCACTTTGGGTAGAATTCTTCCCAAGGAAGCCTTTGGCTCAAATCAAAAAGAGTTACACGATTTTTAGGTAATGTCTTCTCTAATGTTGTTTTGTTTTATTTAGATTCTCCAACCCCTTAAACTCTTTTTATCCATTTCTTTTGTAACAACACCAGTATCCTCAATATACTAGGATGTTGTTATAAGAAGGATTCGATCTACACTTACACACAGCTACATCTAATGGTTAAAGAACATACTGTTTCTGTGGATGGCGAATTTCTGCCTCACGAAACGATGATTGTTCAACACTCATATAACACCTTCAAATGTGACCATTAAGATGTCACTATATTTATATATGATATATAATATGTTTATGTTTTACTTATGCTTCTGTATTTCTCATTTATGGCATAATTTATGTTTTCCATTATGGTTAAACGCGATAATTTCATTTTAGGAAGTACGGACTACCGCCCCCTCAAAGTGATTTGAATCATTAATGCCATATGTGGGATGTATAAAGGATGGAGTAAATTCTATTGTACACTATATTATACTGGAATTATATTATACATTTATATCATTATGATTTCATTCCATTAAATACGAAATTGAAATGAAAGTAGCGTTCATGCGTACGTACGACTTACCGTCTCCATGAACGGTGCATTTCATTTCTTACCTCTAAATGTTACGTAATATTATAAATGAATGTATATACATTATATATATGATATATATGATATCTACATAATTAATAAAATTCTGGATATAATGGATATTTCACCACATGAACAACTTGTAATTATAAGAAGTTTATTTTTGACTCAAGTACCAAAGATCGACAAGACGACCGTTATTAACTTAAATAATTACATAATGTTCATAACATGGTAATAAGTGATATAAAATGAATAATGAACATGAAAAAGGTGCTTAAGTAAATAGAAATTAACTTTAGTTTATTATTCAGGAGGTTAAAGAACGGTCGAGTCAGGACAGAACGCAAGGTAAGGGAATTTCTTAACCCAACTTCCATTCTTTGGGTTAATCTCCTACATTAAAATTATGTCATGATATTATTATGTCCTATTTTGTATTGTTTACGTTCTTTATGTGTACCTATAGTGAATACACATAATAGATCTATTTTATTTTAAAAATGATCTTTTTAAGGACTTCGTCTCAATCTCCATTCATTGAGGCATATTTGGTTTTATACACAATTTTCTTTTATATGGTGTATAAACCCCTTTGACTTTTACATTTATACAAAAGTAATCTTTTTTATACGAAGCGTTTTACTAAACGACAAAAAGGGAATGTTTTTCTTTCCGTACATATGCGGTGACAATGACTTCTTCGCCGCGTTGACCATTATTTGAGTTTTGGCTTCCTTTACAAGCCATACCTTTTTTTAAAAGAAAAATAAATACCATGTTTTACATTTCTTTTATTTTGGTATTGAAAATGGTTTTGAAAGCATTTGTATTATATCAATGTTTTGTATTGAAATCTTGTGTTTGAAATGTGGAAATGTTATCTTTCCTTTATGCATGTTTTATGTGATACGATTATGTTATGGTTTATGATATTTTTAAACCCATTCATATGAGGAATTCATTGGACTTAGTATGTGATGGGTGGAGCCCGCTATAGCTCCTTGATGTGTCGGCAGGTCTCATGAGACAAACTAGTGTCTTGGCACGAGGCCTTGACAAAATCTTATTTGTCGTTTTGGCACGAGGCCTTGGCTACGTGGTTATGATAGTCTGGCATTATGCATTCCATCATTATGAAAGCGGTTATTGATATTTCATATGATTATTCGACAAGTAGAATATCCATGTGAAGAAGTGAATGGAATTATCTCATTTTACTTTGGCCATATTATGTTGAAGTTCATGTTTAAAATGCTTTTGTTTTAGTTATACATTGCCTTAAATGATTATGTTTATTGATGAAAGCTTCCGCTATATTGTTATCCTTACTGAGAATCTGAGCTCACCCCTTTCAATGTTTTAATATTTTCCAGGATGTGAAGAAGTATTTTAGAAATGACCTGCAGGGATAGTCAGAAGAGGATATTAGTGTGGACTATGAAGACTTTGTTATTAGTTTTTCACTTTATGATGTAATGTAAGACTTATGAATGTATCTAGTGTTTCTAAGGCTACTAAACTAATCGGTCTTTTGAGACTTGATCTTTTGTGATCATGCCAATTCTACGAAGTAATGCACCGACTCTGGGTAGCTGGGGTCGGGGCGTTGCAGTTGGTATCAGAGGCAGTTTAGTAATAACCTTGGAAGCTAGATTTAGATAAACTCTGATTAGAGCACATAGCCCGAAGATAGACTTTGAGGATCAGTATAGAAGAACTTCCTAGAGTTTTGGTATTATTGAGATTTTGTGAGTTTTCCGAGCAATACATCCCTGTCTGGATACGAGCAGGTAGAGGCGGCTCTGGCACAGATGTACCTAGGGGTAAAACCCGAAAACACCTCTTTGAACTAGACTCGAACAGGAACTGGTGCATGACAACGGGCCTTGCTGCACTCTTGGTTACGACACTCCCGGGGGATATGCTTAGGATAATTCTCATTTCTTTACAAACCACTATTAAGTGATTTATAAGTACGGAATTATGTATTTTGATTCATAAACTAATCTAGTTTATGCCATTGTTTAGAAATGGATCCTAGTGGAAGGAATGGAAACCGTATCAATGCACGCACTCCGTGTAGGGAATTCCCTCCTGCTCAAGATAATTATTGTGGAGATAGAGATACAACTGGTGATGATCAACTTATTACCATACTGGGACAAGCTCACTCAGGTTATGAATAATAACCTTACTCGTATGGAGCACCCTGATCCGCAACGTGGAGGATCAATGTTAGACCTCTTCATGAGGCAACAACCTCCAACATTTAATGGGGGTACAAATCCATTAGTAGCTGAGCAATGGATAAACTCCTTAGAGAAAATATTCCACACCTTGGGGAGTAGTGAAAGGGAAAAAGTTATCATGGCAGTTTACCGCCTCACTGGAGATGCTGATCAATGGTGGTCATTGATTCAGAACACAAAGGAAGATGATGACATATCGAATATGGAATGGAGGGAGTTCAAATATCTTTTCATAGAAAAATACTTTCCTCATGACCATAGAGCAGATATGGAAAGGCAATTTCTGAGTCTGAAACAAAAGGAGGATGAGAATGTCGCAAAGTATGAGGCCAACCTTACAAGGTTAGCGAGGTATACTGCAGATTATATACGTAACCCAAGAGGTAAGATTGATCATTTCTTTGATGGTTTAAAACCATTTCTCCGTCGAGCTTTAGTATCACAATCCTTCTCATCATACGAAGATATTGTCTCGTGTGCTATCAAGACAGAAAAGGAATTCTCTAAGTCTTATGACAACAAAGTAAAGAAATAGAAGAAGAGAATGGTGGAACAACAGTCGGATAAAGGGAAAAAGGGAAAGAAGGATTTTCCATTATGTGATAATTGTGGGAAGACTCACCCCGGTGCTTCCCTAAAAGGAATGGGAGTTTGTTATAAATGTGGGGAAAAAGGTCACCAGGCTCGTGATTGCAAGGGAAAGAAAGAGGCTATCAATGTTGAATGCTACAATTGTAGAGAAATGGGGCATTATGAAAATGAATGTCCTAAGCGTCAGGGAAACATAACTCTGAAAAGGCCAAGGGATCAAGGAAAATTATATGATGTTACTACAGTTGAAGCAAAATAATTAATGTATTGGTGCTTTTGGGCTCATGGATTATATTCTGGTTATTAGAATAATGTGATATATATGTATAAGGATTGTATTGCAGTACTTGTTGATTTCAGTAAGGTTTTAATATGATGAAGGTAATCATATTTTTAGTATGTGACAAAAAGAAAAACATTAATTTGTTTGGGGAATCTGATAAATTGATTTTGGAATTAAGAGACCTTTTAGAGAAAGTCTGGACAGAGGTATTTTGGATAACTATAAAGGTTGGAGTGGATTAAGTTTATCTTTGGATAGTATTGTTTAAGGTTAAAACAATTTATGAAGATTATTTTTGGAATATTACAATACTATAGTCTTAGGGAAAGGACAACCTGTAGGGTGGGGCATAACCCGTCGCGTCGGACAAAGCTGCAGGAATCGAACCCACAATCATAGTGCGACAGGCCCTTATTTCCTACCACTATCCTATAGGAAGTCCCTGGTTATTAAAAAATAATTTTACTAATCTAAATGGTATGTGTTAACATTTGGAACCTTATACAATTAGGATAAGTATAATATTTTTGAGTTCTATTATCTTTTTGAGTGAAAGATGAGTTGAAGGTTGAAACTCTACTTGTCAAGCATAAATATATATATACCTATATCTTATTAATTCTTAAACTTTATTAAATGGATATTAAAACAAAAAAATGTGTTATCCTAATACCTTATGTCTTGTTGAACTGATGATATTTTAAATCAACATAGATTGAAGGTTTTGAGGCCCTCAATTTGACACTTGTTTGTGATTGATGACCTCAATCACTCCCTACAAATATTTACGTTTTTCCTCCAATTATATGTCTCTAATTGCCAGCAATGTTCTCTTTATCGAGATCATAATTTGGTGGTGACTTTTTCATTTCCATTTCCCTCTTATAAAGGCTAAATTTTATTAACCTTATCTCTGATGTGGGTTTTCCACAAAGGTATTTTCTATTTTCAACCTTTTATTTTCAAAGAAAAATTTCAAATTGCGAGGACGCAATTTATTGAAGGAGGGGAGAATGTAACACCCTGAGCTTCCATGATACGCCTCTCTTTCAATAATGCAATAGCTTGCATTGTACGTAAGTTCGAGTTCTAACATACCGCGACTAATCAAAGTAGCCGTTATGAATAGTAATAACCACTTTTTAAAATTATAGAAATTTTATATTTCAAAATGGACTTCATTTTTGTATTCTTAATATCAAAATTACCCTAAGTTGAATTTTTTGTAATTTTCTGAGAACTACAAATTTTTTATGATTAGTGAAAAATACTTAAAACAACTTTTTTAATCAAAATAATTTATTGTGATAAATTATAATATTTAGTAGTTTTAAAGTATAATTAAAATATATTTTTACCATTTTATCCAATGGTGGTCATTAGAATTAATTTAACATTGAAATTGGACATAAACAATTGCCAATATTTTGATATAAATTGTTTCTTAAAAACCCGCTATTAGTTGTGACGGAGGGAATTAATTATAAAATTAATTAATTAAACTTATATGTTTTGAATTTTATAATATAGAAATCATTTTTTAATTCGTAATATCAATTATAGCTTAGGGTGAAATTTTGGCATTGTTCTGAAAAACATCAATTTTTGATGAAAAGTGAAACCACTATGTGGTAGTTAAATAACTGATTTTTCATTTAAATGAAATATAACCACTTCTGTGTTTTGATTTTCAAAAATCCGACATACATGGTTGTCATTAAGAAGTAAAATGTGGTTCAATGGGATTAAAATAATTTTTGGTGAATAGTAACTTTTAAGTTCTTAATCGCGATTAGAGGTAATTAGTGTAGTTTAAGGTAAAAATAATGTTTTAATAATTTGAGATGAGCTTGACACATGTCCTACCCTCATTGGATGTGTGTCCGACCAATACAATCCATGGGTCAACTTGGGGACTCCATGAAGCCACTTTAGTTGGAAAAAGACATAAATAGCTTTTATTTAATGTTAATGACAGAAACATGAAATGTTTTACTAAAACAATTTTTATATGGGGTTATACAAGTCATATTTTTGACTATAAATAGTCATTTTAATGATAAAAAGATTTCCTACATCATAGTATTTTTTTTAAATTTTTATACATTAAATAAATGAAATTATTTATGACATCATTATGATGTAGCGATGACCTCATTATTTAACAATTTTAATAAAATGAAACGATAATGTAAAATCCAAGGCTTACACTTGTCAAAGACTATTGGATGGGTATATTTAGAACCCTTATCACCTTAGCCACAAATTATATAAGTTTAGGACCTTTAGAATCCGAAAAGCATTGTATAATAATGTAAAATTCCCATACATTCCGAGAGTGCCCCTCCTCTCCTCTTATAAAAGGCCCCCACTTCTACCACCTCATTCACACTTTCAAGCAATTTGGCTCAGCCAACCTCTGCCCAAATACCCTCACAACTTCCCTCGCTTACTCCTAGAAGCCTCACTTTGGGCAGAATGCTTCCCAAGGAAGCCTTTGGCTCAAATCAAAAAGAGTTACCCGATTTTTAGGTAATGTCTTCTCTAATGTTGTTTTGTTTTATTTAGCTTCTACAACCCCTTAAACTATATTTATTCATTTATTTTGTAACAAAACCAGTATCCTCAATATACTAGGACGTTTTTATAAGATGTATTCAGGCTACACTTACACACACCTACATCTAATGGTTAATGAACATACTGTTTCTGTGGATGGCGAATTTCTGCCTCACGAAACGATGATTCTTCAACACTCATGTAACACCTTCAAAGGTGACCATTAAGATGTCACTATATTTATATATGATATATAATAAGTTTATGTTTTACTTATTCTTCTGTATTTCTCATTTATTCCATAATTTATGATTTCCATTATGTGTAAACGCGATAATTTCATTTTAGGAAGTACGGACTACCGCCCCCTCAAAGTGATTTGAATCGTTAATGCCATATGTGGGATGTATAAAGGATGGAGTAAATGTTATTATACACTATATTATACTGTAATTATATTATACATTTATATCATTATGATTTCATTCCATTAAATACGAAATAGAAATGAAAGTAGCGTTCATGCGTACGTACGACTTACCGTCTCCATGAATGGTGCATTTCATTTCTTACCTCTAAATGTTACGTAATATTATAAATGAATGTATATAATGTATATATATGATATATATGATATCTAAATACTTAATATAATTCTGGATATAATGGATTTTTCACCACATTAACAACTTGTAATTATAAGAAGTTTATTTTTGACTCAAGTACCAAAGATCGACAAGACAACCGTTATTCACTTAAATAATTACATAATGTTCATAACATGGTAATAAGTGATATAAATGGAATAATGAACATGAAAAAGGTTCTTAAGTAAATATAAATTAACTCTACTTTATTATTCATGAGGTTAAATAATGGTCGAGTCAGGACAGGACGCAAGGTAAGGGAATTTCTTAACCCAACTTCCATTCTTTGGGTTAATCTCCTACTTTCAAATTATTTCATGATATTATTATGTCCTATTTTGTATTTTTTATGTTATTTATGTGTACCTATAGTGAGTACACATAATAGATCTATTTTATTTTAAAATTTATTTTTTTAAGGACTTCGTCTCAATCTCCTTTCATTGAGGCATATTTGGTTTTATACACAATTTTCTTTTATACGGTGTATAAACCCCTTTGACTTTTACGTTTATTCAAAAGTAAACTTTTTTATACGAAGCATTTTACTAAACGACTAAAAGGGAATTTTTTTCTTTCCATAGATATGCGGCGACAATGACTTCTCCACCGCCATGACCATTATTTTAGTTTCGGCTTCCTTTACAAGCCATACCTTTTTTTAAAAGAAAAATAAATACCATGTTTTACCTTTATTTTATTTTGGTATTGAAAATGGTTTTGAAAGCATTTGTATTATATCAATGTTTTGTATTGAAATCTTGTGATTGAAATGTGGAAATGTTATGTTTCCTTTATGCATGTTTTATGTGATACGATTTTGTTATGGTTTATGATATGTTTAAACCCATTCATATGAGGAATGAATTGGACTTAGTAAGTGACGGGTGGAGCCCGCTATAGATCCTCGACGCATCGGCAGGTCTCATGAGACAAACTAGTGTCTTGGCACGAGGCCTTGACAAAATCTTATTTGTGGTCTTGGCACAAGGCTTTGTTTACATGGTTATGATAGTCTGGCATTATAAATTCCATCATTATGAAAGTGGTTATTGATATTGCATGTGATTATTCGACCAATAGAACATCCATTTGAAGAAGTGAATGGAATTATATCATTTTAATTTTTCCATTTTATGTTGAAGTTCATGTTTAAAAGGCTTTTGTTTTAGTTATACATTTCCTTAAATGTTTATGTTTTTTGATGAAAGCTTCTGCTATATTGCTATCCTTACTGAGCATCTGAGCTCACCCCTTTCAATGTTTTAATATTTTCCAGGATGTGATGAAGTATTTTAGGAATGACCTGTAGGGATAGTCAGAAGAGGATATGAGTGTGGACTATGAAGACTTTGTTATTATTTTTTCACTTTATGATGTAATGTAAGACTTATGAATGTATCTAGTGTTTCCAAGGCTACTAAACTAATCGGTATTTCGAGACTTGATCTTTTGTGATCATGCCAATGCTATGAAGTAATGCACTGACTCTAGGTAGCTGGGGTTGGGGTGTTACATGTTCAGTTAAATTCCTAGTGGATTTTTTTCAGGTATTTTATAGACATCTAAAGCATGCTTCGGTCATGTGAACATATTTTTGATAAGAGAAATTATTATTTAGGTCCCTTAAATGGGTGTTTAAAGGATGTTTTGGTTTTAAAAAAATTTCATTTGGTGTTCAATTTGGTTGTGCATGTGATGATGGATATTGGAATGTTTTGATTATTTTTTAAAAAATATCCTTGGCTTGAATTTGTAATGTGAATATATTGAAAAGTGTTTTAGAAATTATTTTTAGCTATAAATTAGTGTGTTTAAAACCGATTTGAAAGGAGTAATTGGTTCATTTAAAGTGATGGTTTCGTGGAACACATCTAAAGGCCCATTAGGAATTTTTTTAAAATCATAAAAGAGTTTGTTATAAAAAACTACATTGTATTTGTTTCATTCCATATCTAATTTTAATGGATGGGATTTATTTTATTTGCAATCCTTGTTACTGATTATGTTAATTGGAGTTCCTTGGTATGAACTCTTTCATGACATATGAGTTATATGGAAAGAGATTTATCCTTAGAGTGGCTTGGGGTGAGGTCTATTGATGAATTATTATCATATGTCTAGGTGATTTGAGACTCGGTTGGAATCAGTTGGGTCACCCACTTTATAAATGAGACATGAGAAATTGGCATACTGAGAGGATTTTCTGAAACAAAAAATTGATGCACTGGCAAGATTATGAACTAGTTGGTTCATCATAGTAGGTGGATATATTGGGTTTATTGCTAAGGGATTTCCCCTTCTGTCTGTCATGAGTTAGGATGACCTAGAGTATTAGGGCATTTTTTATTTCATCATGTGAGGCATTCTTCTGGGGATGGGTCTCATGTATGAGTATGTTTTGGATTATTAATGATCTCCTCGGTTCACCTAGGTCTATTTTCACTTAGATGCTTGTAGTAATGATGGATATACTTGGTTACTATTGTATGTTTATTCACATTACCCTCAGTATATGATTATTATAGTGATTTCATGTGTTGTTCCATTATTGAGAAGTGATGTGTTGTCTTCAAATGGTTTACGAAAACTAATTTTAAAGTAAAAGTGTTTTATATTCTCCTATTTCTTATGAAAATGGAATCCTCACTTCCCACATTGAAAATGTTAATGTATCATTATTGGAAACAAACATGGTGTTGAAATTAAGTAGGTAAATAGACCATAGTATTTTTTCAAGTAAAATGTGTAGAGAAGCTTACTTTTATATACTGTATTTCAAACTTGATGTAAATGTTTCTTTTATTTTAGCGGAAGTTCATTTGGAATAGATTTTTCTAGGATTACCTACTGAGTTTTAAAACTCATGCCTATAGTTTCTTCTTGTTTTCATCCTTTAGAGCAAGTTTTAGCTTGAGTTTGATCATATTGGAAAATGTTTTACCATTGTGTTAGAGAATGATCCATATGGTCATTTGGAGATCATGTAGTCATCTTGTTCAGTTGGATTTATTTTATAATTACTATAACTTTACGCCACATGTAAAAGATATTCATCTTGGTATCATTTATATATTGGGTTATTTGGCTTCATTCTTCAGTTTAGTTTATTTATTTATTCTTGGGATAAATTGTTCTAATTTTGTACTTTGTTAATGCCCGACACTGGTTTCTAGATCATGGGGATCATGAATTCCCTTCAGACCATGCCAAATATTGGCTTGGGCGACTAGTTCGTGGTTGAACTGGGTTGGTTTTTGAAATCAATGCTACATTACTACTATTATATCCGGAAAAATTAACTCCACCCAGATTTTAACTCGTGTTGCATGGAGGATTATAGGGTGACATTAGTAGTCCTGTATTCCCCCTACTACAATAATACTATATTTATAAACATTATGTTTATATATAATTGTAATATAATTTTATGTATATATCCCTAATAAAATTTTATTCCAATTTTTTTTTTCTAAATTATCATTTTAAGATTAAAATATTTTATTCTACTTTAATTAATAAATATTTATATAACAATCCCATGGGGTGATAGCTGAGTGGTACCCAATGGTTGTACCCCTTGCTCTCCGTGGGAACTGGCCCGGGCTTGTGTCCCGCCAGACTCGAACACTTTTCATATTATGCACAAGGAAATTTAAAGCTATTTTCCTAGCTGGGGAAAGTGCAGCGTGCTCTGGGCATGGAGGGGCCCCCCAGTGGGAGGCTAATGTTACTCCATACATGTTTTGGGTCCTAAAATTCATTCGGGTGACACAATGCATTTGGGCCAGTTGTATCTCAAGCACTTGGGGCCACCCTACGGCCTTCAGGCCACATGAATATCCATATGTACTATTTATAATTCAAAGGAAAATGCTCTAGATGAGGATCAAAGCTTTCACATTCACCATATAAGAGCTAACCATAATTGGAATAATTAGAGGGTATGACATTACCATCAGTACCAGTCCTGTGCATCTCTGTAAAGGATACTGAGCTGACCAGCCTTTCGATGGTGGAGTGCTGATATCATGACACGTGATGGGGAGGAGCAGTTTCAAGAAGTCTTGTCTGGGTGATTTTCTATAAGACCTATGTTTCATGTAATTGTATCTAAGACTTCATGACTTTTAGGGGTTCCACCTCACACCTTGAAATGTGGATTATCCAAAATAATAAAAAAGGCCTTCGAGCCATTCATCCAGTAAATATTAATACATATTTCAAAATATTTAGTTATCTATTTAATCAAATTAACATTGTATATATTGATGATGTATAATAATATATGTGCATATATATATATTAATATATTTATATATAACAAAAAATAAATTTATATAATAATATATTAGTATTATTTTTAATTTATAATTAATAAATAATTTTAGATATGAAAATAAATTAATATTTATTTATTTATTAAATTTAATTTTACGTATAAATATTAATAAATAAAATATAATTATAAATCAATTTGTTAAATTAAATTTTCTATATACATAAATTAATAACTAATTTATATATATTTCTATGTTCAATTAAATAAATTAATGTAATATATATAATTATATCATACATAATTAATTCCCTCCTCTGTAATCATGTGTGTAAAACTATATTTGACAATAACTTAAAATCCATTATAAATATCATAACACAATTCTATATATCTAGGGAAAAGTCTAGTATATCCTAGAAATAAATTTTTTATCATGGATGGATTGAAAATCCATCCACGATAAACATGTTTATCAATATATATTCGGATGGATTTTAAATCCTTACCACATATATTGGGTTAATCCAATATAAATGTCATGAATTTCAATTATCTCAAAGGAAAACTTCATATTTATTGAGGATTTAATAATAATCCTAGAGAAACCAACAATCAAATTTTTGAGGGAAGAATGTGAAATACATCTCATTAAAGATTTTTTATTTTGGGGCTAACCTAGAATCCATCCCCAATAATTTGACACATAAAATTTACCTAGTATGTATAAAAATACATATCAAAAATATATTTATAATTTTTAGTGATATATATAAATATTTATAATATATCTTAGTATAATAGTTATATATATATATATACAATTTCAATAAGTCAGGTTATTTCCCCCTTTTATATATAATTTGGATTATAGAGATATAAATACATATTAATATGATAATGTTAAAATATATGATCATATTAAATATTAAAACTAATATATATATATATATATATATTTGTGATAGATTTAATGATTCCACATATAAACATGTGTGGTGTAATATATTTAGTGTCAGTTTCAACTCTGACAAAAATATGATTGGAATTTCTATGTTTCTAGGATGAATATGAAATATCAATAGATAATTTTCTACATAAAGTTCATCTAGGAAATATTTAAAACCCTTCCCCAAAAAATAATTTCTTGCATAACTATATTAAAAATAAAAACTCATATATAACACTTCGTATAATTATAAAAATATATAAAAATGAATAAAATTATAATATTTATACATGTGTTATATATATACCAAAATACAGATTGTTACACAATCAAAAATACAATTATGAATAAATATTATTTTTATAAATTTAATTACAATCAAGACATAATAAAATTAATATAAATTAGAAATTTAAAATTATATTTTTATCCATATACATTCATAAACATGTAGACACACACTTATAAAAATATATTGAATATAAATAAATAAAATATTACTATTCAGATATATATATATATATAATTATTTATTTAAATATATACATTATCACACAATATAATTTCATTAGATAAAAATATTAATAAATATACAAAAACATTTATATCCCCCCACAAACTAATATAACTATATAATTATATAAACTTTTACATTTATTTTTCTCCCTTATATATAAATATAAATACATATATGTATATAAAAATAATTACAATATAATTAATTAGATTAATTTACAAAAATAAATATATAAATAAGTGATTTTTGTATTTCTAATATATTAAAATTTATCTGGATTTATATTTGATTTATATTTTTATTTAATTATAAAAATATTTATATATGTACATATGAATGCATGAATTCATGCATGCATTAATTTATGTTAACATGAATGATTAAAAAATCACATGTATTTATTTTATAAGTGAAAATTAATTTTAATTATTATTTTTATATACTTACTCACACATAGAGATATATTTTTAAAGAATATTTTTATATATAATATTTTAATATCTTGAATGGATTTTAAATCCACTCAAGATAAGTATCTATGATCAAATATTCTATGATTATTTTGTTCTATAAACCATAAATTCTACCACTCTATGATGTATTATATAAAAACATGGCAAATATATCCCCAAAAAAATTCTTATGTGTCCACACTAACTTATCAAGTAATTATTTAATTTTTCATTGATAATTATCATGAAATATTTTAGTGGTTACAAATATAAGATGTATATGATATTTTACATATATAATCCATCTAATAATAAATTGTTTATTTTAGATTACACCAATATGATATCTATCTTGGGTGTTCTACTCTCAATATGGGATTTTATTGTAGTTAGCGTTTCTTATAGGACCCCACAATTTATGGAAAAAGAGTAGGAAGGTGCAAACCCTGTTGGGTCACTAAAAGTAAATACATTTAACATTTAATTATCATTATATACATACTCTGTAATATTTGTAAATAACTTATCGTATGTTTGTTTCTGTCTTCATGACATCAGTTTGATAATATCATTATAGTATCATTCACATTGAATGGCTATAGTAGTTAGCTACTATGATTTGAACATTGAGGTGTTGTGATCATATTTTTAAAAATATTTTCTATACTTGAATGACATAATTTGACAATAAAAAAAAACTTCAAGCTATCAGGGGTTGCAGTTTCATAATAAAATGAACTTCTTATCATGAATGTTCCTGTCATAATATCTAGATGAGGATTTACTGATAATAGACCCACACATATGAATTATATAAGTAATATTCATAATTAAATATTCTTATATTTGAACATATATAAATATCCCTGTAATTTATATTATTATAAATTCATAATATGTGGAGTGTAATTTTATGTATTGATGAAAAAAATGGAAATTTATGATCTAAGGAAGCTTGGATACATTTGGAACGTCATGAGTGATATTTGATATAAAAATACCTTAACATAATTTTTTCCTTTCCATTTAATTTAGTTGATATATTCGTCCCATTTATTTATATGATTTTATTAAACAAAATAAATGGCCATGGTGTTTTCAATAGTTCATTTTAGATATTCAATGAATAAGAAATCGAGGATATATATTGATGATACAAGTCTGAACATGATTTTCTTAAGAGTTATAAATAAAAATAGAATACATTAAACATTGATAATTCTTAGGTGGTTGTTGTCATTTCATCATTATCAATTATAGCTATTGGGTTTTTTGACTTGTTACATCATTATGATCTGGTATCTCAAGAAATCATTCTAAATTATAGTGGTAAAGTGGCCTAGAGGGCCACACACTTAGTGTGTCCGTCTAACTATGTTAAACATTAATTTAATGTAATAGTTTGAAAAAATATTATTCTCAAAAACAACAAATAATAGTTATTTTTCAATAAATTATCAAAATTATTTAGTAACAAAAGTTACATGAATAAATAAATAAATATTTATTTATAATACCGTTGAAAGGAAATTTATTTATCTCTCGTATTATTGAAAAGTAATTAAACAATATTCATTAAATACATATTTATTTATTTATTATAATATTATATAATATTTTCTCCATATAAAGTGAATAAAATATATATTTTCTTATGAAATGAATATTATTTATATGATATTTTAGGTTCATAAAATGTCAAAGAAGCTGACCAGGCTCTAAAAAGTACCTAATAATATAAATTATTTAATCATAAACATCATTTGATTAATTTTATAAAATTTTATTTATTTACAAAAGTCACAATGTTCTATTATATAATAATAATATTTTTATTATTAAATTTTGGAAATATATTAGGTGTCTTATTTTATTATGAGATTTTGTGAAATTATCAATATTAAACCCTCTCATTATATATACACACTTAGATACTTTTAGAATTTTGGTGAAATTGTTCATATTTTTTAGAATTCATCCTTTCCATACAAAATTAAATCCATTAATAATATCTCCCGAGTTCTCTTAAGAAAAAAAGTATTCCCACACCTTATTCTTCTTTCTCATCACCACGTGAACGAGAGAGAGAATCCTAAATCCCAAAGGATTTAGTTTTAATTAAGGTAGCCAATGAAATATATTTATATTATCAATGATAACATAGAGAGTTAAATTTCAAAAAATTAATGATCATGGAGAAAATATGGATTACCATGATAATGATTCTATTTTCTATCCTCTAAGTCTGACAGAACCATTATTCCTCCTCCTTGGCCAGTAGCAAGCTGAAAATGATACCCAAAGCCCACCACCAATATCCCATGTATTGGAAACCAGTGATAATTATGCATAAGTAGAATTATGGTTGGTCATAGCCTATAGTACCTATAGATACACATAAATCTATATACAATAGTGAATAAGTAAAATTATAATTTTAACCTCAAGAGCGCAATATTATGCCTGATAAAATAACAAGTTAAACATCTAACTACAAAAATTAAGACATGTATAATTTGGGTGAAATAATATAAAAAATGAAATGTAACAATCCAAAGTGGATATTTATTTCCAAATAGAGAGGCCATATCATGATCTTAGGAAATGACCACCATATATGGTCTATGTCTGTTTTTAAAACTAAGCTCCACCTACTCTAGGCCCAACAATATCACTTTTGTCTACAAAAGTGATGAATCTAGTATGTAGATCCCGTGTAAGGGTGAGTACATAGATACACTATAGGACATACTAAACACTATAAAGGTAGAAATAATAATAATATAGTCTGATCAACCACCATGGTATGATGAGAAGGAAAAATGAACATATATATGATTAAAAATAAGAATCCACAATTATGGACCAAAAAATATCAATATTTATATCTAGATAAAAGAGTTGAGTTGACCATATCTCAAAATATTCCATCATTGATCCCATGAAACACAAGAAACACCACAAGAATCAAAATAGAGGAAGCACACCCTCACAACATTTCAAATAGGGGGACCAAACCTCACTGATAGGTATCACCACTAAGGGAGTATCTATTCTAGGGGTGGACCAAATCCTAGACAGAGCTCGATGATGGGTGAGTTTTAACATAAAAATAGATGATTGAAACCCCTATGTTATGGGGGAGTACAAAATCTATATGTATATACTATACATGGACCCGTACCTAAGATAATCTAATCATCCAAATATTATCGACCCTAGCATTATTCATACGTTCTCACTCGAATATTGTCATTGGATAAATGTAGCAAGAAGGGGCATCCCACTAACACCACCATGCATCATATCTAAGATATAAAAATAGATTCCACTATAACATCCTATATGATATTAAGATCAAAATGAAATTTATAAGGGAAAAATTCTGAGTCAATAAGGAGGATATACAAATCTTATAACACCTTGGAGAAAGTACACAACATGTTCATTAAGTGCACATTATATTTTCTACTACCCAGGGTCATGAGAATTTACTTTTTTTTACATGTCTTAGATAGTAGGACAAGACCATATATTGTGTGTAAGATCCAAAACGTCTAATGTAGTACATATTTGATGCTTTTTAGATAAAATACCTTTGTGTTGGTGAATGGTTTGGTTCTTTGGTGTGCTAGGAGTCTTGGGGTGTCACGGGGGTTTGGGGAATGAATGGGGATGGAAGGGCCATCCTGTTCTAGTTAAACAATTAACACATAGTTATAAGTAATCATTCACCATAACCATATGGTATTGGAGGAAGCTATTTAATGGTTGAGAAACCAATTATGGTGAGCCTGAAAGAGTGTGAATTTGGGTAGATCCATTCCGCATCAACAATACATTGTTTATCAAATCGTGTGGGTTCTTTTGAGACTCTAACCCTTTCCCCTCTTAGATAGAGGGTGGTTCATAGTTGGGGCATGGTTTTTCCATCAATGCATCCAAAACATAAGCCTCTTTAAGAGGAGGATATTTAGAATTTACCCCTAGATATTTAAGGGGTTTCAACAGGAATTTCTTCCTAATTATTTTTCCAACATCTTAGGTGATGAACCCTTTCCTCCCAAGCTTCCATGGAAGGAATCTCCTTCAATTCTTGGGTTTTTGGGGCACTGTATAGTTTAGGCTGAATACCTGGTGATTTTGAAACTCCTATTTCATATATTTTATACAAGTGGCCTTATGTAATTGTTCTTATCCTTATAAATTCTCTAAAACATATTTCCTAACAGATTAATTGTTTATGATTTAAAGGTTATTTGATTTCAAATCATAAAATAAGGATATGTGAGTGTTATTCTATAATCTTTAGGTTGGTGTTCTAAAAGTTAGGTACCATAATATTGATTATCTAATTTATGTGTATATGTTTATATGGTAGTACCTTTCTACTGTCCATTTGGTTCCCATGTTAAGAAATGATAAATAGGTTTATTGAATGTTAAATTTAACCCCTCATGTTTCCCATGGGATCCATTTTGGTTAATTACATTGGGCAAAAGGCCGCCCATGGGGTGTGCCACTTACTTGAACATCGAATTGGATTATTAAATACGAAATTTAATCATTTATGAAATAGTCCTTATGATAATTATATTTATCATGTTCACATTGGATATTAAATAAAAGTAATAATAATTGTTTTTGGATCGATAACATGGTATAAGGGGATTTTTGGCCTAACTTGAACGTGTTAAATGAGTTTTGTAATGGAAATGGTAATTGGATTAAATAGATAAAGAATCATGAATATGAGAATTAGTGGTTTGTTTGGAGTATTGAAATGAGGACTTAATCCATAGGTTGGGCTTCCCCAAGACTCTAGGACCCACCCCGATGTTGCATGGGATAGGGTGTCAGACTGATGCTCCATGCCCCCCATAAATTCATGGGATTATTACCTAGACTAAGGATCTGAGGAAAGATGTGATCTATTTTTTTGTTAAATGAAATTTCACTATTGTGTGGGGAACATGACTACCTTTATGCATAATTTATTAAACATTTTTTATTTTGTTTTTCATATTTGGAAAAAGTGTGTAAGATGAATATGGGAAACACATGGAACTAATGATGAAAGTGGCTAATGTAATTCATGATAATTAATAGAACCCAATTTATACAATTTATCTTATTATTAACCATAATCAAACAAACACTATTTTTTAGACTAAATATTTCATATATAGAGTTGGTATTAACCTATTGAGTTGTACTAACACGTTTTTCATGCCTCTATTTAGTACTCCAGTAGAATTCATGGTTATAGGATTGGAAAAAGGAAAGGTCCCTAGGATAGAGGGATGGTTTTGGGGATTAGGTATTCCCTCGGATGGGGGAATCGAACATGGTATTTTAATATGTCTCATTTTTTAGGTATTAATTTGTATATTTTTGGCCTCGTGGTCATTGATTTGTTTCCTTGTGAGTTTTTGGTGAAAATGGAGATTTTGGGCTTGAAAATAGGTGGTATAGTATTAGTGAATAGTTTGGTAATCCCGGTGGGCTATCCATGTGATATCTTTCATTTTGATAGTTAAGGATATATGGTTGTCGCACGGTTTGGAAAATCCTGAGACCTATCTAGGTCATTAAAATTGTGAATTTTCTCTTCAACCCTCTTCGGAATTTGACCCCAAATTAACCAATTATTCTCGAATTCAGTTCATAGGGCCCTAAGAGTATAATCCCCACCTCATCACACCACTAATCTTTTTCCAAGTTGATTTCAAGTGGGTTTATTCTAGTTTTTTTTGTGAATTTTCAAGTTAATATCCTTCCATCATTTTTATATTCCTTTTCCTTCCATTTTAAAATGCGTTTCACTTCTCCCTTCAACATTGGGATCTATTGTTCTTGTTTTTTTGTTTAATTAAGATTTTTTCGTCTTTAATGTTCCTTGTGGTATTTCTGGTTTATTTTAACCGTCGAGAGGTAGTATAGGGTGGAAGTTGTTGATTCACCATGAGATTGAGGTATGTTTCCCATTTAATTTTTCCTTTGAATTTAATATTCATTAATTTATTGTGTTTAAAAACTTCTTGGGACATTATATATTGATGTATCAATTTTATAATAATTTTTTTATGTGAAATGCGGTAGTTTTCATAATTGTTTTGAAGTATATGGTATTGTATTATTAAGTTGTGCACACCAAGTGTTTGATAAATATCCCTATTGGATTTTGAAAATGGATTATTATTTTTAAATCATGCTTTGTATTTCTAAAATGTATTTTTAGCATCAACAATTTTGGTTTGGATATATCCAATAGATTTGTAATAGTTTTGGACTTGATAGTTTAGTGTGTTTGGTACATTTAAAATGGTTTGACATGTGATGAAGGAGTGTGGCTCATTTTGAATCTTTATGAAAGTGGATTTGGTTTGAAAATGTAGTGTGAGTGATTAAATGGAATTTTAGAAATGATCGTGAAATGAAATATTTCATGTTTTCACCTTATTGGAAGGTGGAGTTGGATCATTGAAAATGGGTGTTTTCTTGAAGGGTGCTTGAGGTCTGTTTGGAACATTTTTGAAATGAGTGATCTTGAAAACTCATATTTGATAAATCTCATTCCATGGTTATGATTATATGTGTGTGAGGACCACGGTGAGAGAATCCATTATGATCATATTGTTTAAAGGAAAGATATTGTTCCTTAGGGTGACTTGAGGGTGACTTGTTATGTGATTTAATTGTATATGATATATTTTCATGTGATTGGTAGCTTGTTTTTCATTGTTGGATCACCCTCAATTAGGTCTTGAAATGGGAACCTCGTAGTGCTAGTGTATATTTAGTGAATGGATACTATAATAGCTTATGATATCCCTCTATCTAGTGACCCATATCAGGGGATTTGTTTTTTGTTTTTTTCTATGGGATAAAGAGCCTCAGTTAGACCAGGTAGGGTGCGATCAAGTGTTTGGGTGAGAATTTATATCATCGAGTGAGGCATACCTTCTAGATGAGTCAATCTGTATAATATGTTCTAGATTATTCCACTGATATCTTAGTCTCTTTCATGTATTTTGAAACATATTTTTCTATGACAGATGATTGAGATGCTTATTGGTTGGTTACTCATGCTTGATTGTTTCCATTGAACAAATTATGTGACCATTTTTGTTGCTATCTTGTTTGGTGTACCTTATATGAAAATTGATGAATTCGTTTTCAATGGTTTATGGAAAATGTTTTTTAAATTATTATCTGTCCCTTTTCTGTTATTAGTAAAAATATTATTATTCTTCTCTAAGGTGATAATGGTTGTTTATTGAAAATTAATTGGGTTTTAAACAAAAAAGTAATATTGGACATGTTTTGTTTTATAGAAAATGTGCTCTTGAAAATACAAGTTTATATATTTTATTTCAAACATGAAATTAATTTTTCTCTTATTTAATGTAAATTAAATGCTAAATGATTTTTTCTGGAACACCTAATAAGCTTTAATACTCACTCCTATAGTTCTATCTTGTTATTATATATATTTTTTATTTCATTATTAGTTTAGATCAATGTGAGAGGTATTGGTTTTTGGGATCACAAAGAAACACTCGGGGTCACATGGAGACATTATGGTTTTCAGGTACAGTTTTGGGTTTTTTATACTTTTTTTGTATTTGTAATTTTGAATAATGGATATCTAGTTTTTAAATTTCTATATATTTATTTGGGATTCTCTTTTTGTTTCAATTATTTATTTATTTATTTATATTGGGTGAAATCTTTTCCTTGATTACTCTATTGATTCACTAGAACAGGTTTACAACTCTAGATGATCAGTAACACATCTCAAGAATTGTTGTGTGATGAATCATATGACTAGTTCGAGGTCATCCTGGGTTATTTTGTGAAAAAATGATATCAGGTAAGGTTGGGTTTATTAGAGGAACTTTATATCAGAGTACCCATTATTATCTAGGATATAATGTTCAATGGATTAGGACTATTAAAACTTCTGGTGTAGGTATGACTGTGTTTCTGGCCAACAATTTCAATACCAAACCATGTGTTTCCATTTGAATTCGGGTTTTATTTGGTTTGTCTAGTTTTTTTTTGGTTTTTTGGTGTTTGGGACACTAAATAAGAGTTTATCCAATGGTATTGGTGAGTTTTTAAGGCCTATCAATTCATGTAGATCTAGATAAATGGTTCATAAAGTATCCATGATTGTGGGGGTTATTGGAATATGGCTACAAACTATATGGATATGTCACCCGTTGACACTAGTTTCCCATTGTGAGTTGTTTTGGGTCTTCTTTGATTCTGCAAATTGATTTGAAAACCCTTATTTATGAATTGTAAAAAAATTGGATTTAAATTGGTAATGGTTTATTTTGGAAAAGCTGGAAAATTATTGTTATGGTTTATTTTGAATAAAACCTTATAAAATGAATTTTTATAAGATGATTTTGCGGTCAAATGGGGATGAGTTTAAATATATCGAGTTTTTATGATCAAAACCTGAGGTATGTCGACATTATTTTCATGGGAAATTGAAATTTATTTTAAAAATGGTTTTGGATACCAATTTTGAATGAGAATAAAATTTTGATAAAATGAGTTTTAATCCAATAGGTTTTGATTGAAAGAGATTTGTTAAAGTGAAGGAAATATTTAAAATTGGATGAATTTGGGTTTTGGATGGGACTCACATGATTTTAATTTTGAAATGGAATAAAATGGAATGATGTGTAGTGTTTGAAAATGGTTTTTTTATTTAGCGGCTTGATGTATTTTTAAAATGTTATTTCAAATATAAAGGAGTATGTGGATTAAGGATTTGAAACTCTAGATGAATGTTTTGTATTAGAAAGTGAAAATGTTTTTTTAGCCTTTCGTATTCTCATGAGTGATCATATGAATGTATTTTTTTGAGAATGTGAATGGTTGATGGGATAGTTGGATGAGTTCCCATATTATCATTAGTGTATGGGTGCTCTTATTTTCATGATAATGGGTATGTGAGTAATGCTCTAAGGAGTACCATTAGTGATTGTGAAACAAATTATTTGTGTTTTGATTTTCAAAAGTGTTATAAGAAATCCAAATCACAATGTTTTGAGAATTTATGGTTTTTTAGTGAGTTTCATATAATTTGGGAATGTGGTTTTAGTGGTTTTTACTGTTTGAGATCTTGTTGGTCAATTGGATTTTATTTGGTAGGATTCATATTTGTTTTGTGTTCACCCCGTATAAGGATTTGATGAATATTCAAGGTTCAACTATGGGTGGTTAATCATTAGTGGACCCTCTAGTTGATCAAACCATCGATTTACTTATTGAATTTTGGAATTTGAATCCTAATCTCTTTTATGGTCAAGTGATTCATCTCAGAGAAGAACAATATCTCTGGAAAATTGATGGAAACTATAGTTTCCATGTTTTACTGAGTTATTAAAGGTAATGTTTTATACCTCTATGCTTTAAGATCTAACCTGTATTTAGTGGAGGTAAGTCTCTCAAACCAATACTCAAGAAGATATTACCAGGGAATTGCACAAGGATTCATCCATAGGTTAGTATTTATCTTGAAAAATGAAGGTGAAAAAGGGGACATGGATTCGTTGTCTATAGAAAGGTGATGGATCCGTGTTGGAGTACATCATTTTTTTTGTGGATCTAGTTCCTTACCATTTGGATTTTTATGTGGACGATTCCTTTAACAATTTTTTTGAGATAAGTCTTCGTCCTGATCTACAGTTGAAGGTGTTAGAATCAGACATATCCTCCTTTGACGACGAGGTGAGGAAAGCTGTTCGGGTTGAAGCTATGAAAGCAAGAGAGATTGGGTTAGTCAATATTCCTTATATATCTGGAAGTGGTTAAGGTAATTCTAGTAAGCATATGGGGAATTAGACTAAATTTTCTTGTGCTTTTGTGGGATTAAAAGACCTATTTATCTTTTTTTATTTTCTTCAATGAATAGGATCATGGTCTTCCATCAGTTCATAAAGATGATTCGTAAGAATTCATCATGTTAGAATTCTCTAAAGTCTTTCTATACATGTGGGTTCCTTGATCACTTTAAATGGTTCCATCAAGTAATTTATAGGAAGTAAAGTGGAGCTAGATCCACCCATTTAAAAACACCCCATCATGTTTCCTAGATTGAGGGGATGGCATGGGTTCAATTTAATTAAACTTTATTTCTTAGTGTTACTTCTTTTGTAATGATTGTGTTTGGTGGTGTTGTATTTTCATTAAAATCCAAAACTGTATGTAATAGATCTATGATAAATTATGTTTAAATGGAACCATGTTTTTATTTTGAAATTTCTAATTTTTATTCATTTTAAATGGTGGTGTGTGACATGGGTATCTTATTCCTATGTTTTCTTGATCCATGTGAGATAGGATGATGTGGGTGTATATTTTGGTTTGGTGGAAGTTCCTTTGTAGAGAAAAGTGAGTTACATGGTATGTTGTGTTCTCATGGTTCTACCGAAGATGTAGTTTTTCTACTTGTGGCTCGAAAAACTAAGAGCTTCAATTAGGGGTTGTCATCTCCCAATTACAGGGCATAAGATGCTTTAAGTCATCAAGAAACTATTTATAGTTCCCGGACTGAAGCTCTTCATATAGTCAGGAATCATCTGGGGTGTGACGAACCTTGTCATAGATCTTGTCTCCTCTATTAGGGTGCATGAAATTTATGTTCTCCTATGGTTGTTTTTCTTATTATTTTATGATCCTCCTCATTTTAAAAATCCAAGTGACATATTCCATGTCCAATTACAATGGTTGTGCCTTTGGGATGTGCATCTCTAATTGGATTTACTAGTGTGAATATCCCTGATGAATCGGTTTTGGTTATGGTTTCTAATCTTCTAACCATGGTTTCATCTTGTGGAGACGATGAATCATGTATTGGAATGGTTTTTTTGGATGGGGTCTCTTTCATCATGATCCCCTTTGTGCTGGGAATGTTTGGTGTGTGTGGGAATGTTTTGGTCTATGTGAGGAGTTCCCAGGTTAGTCCATGATGGGTTTCCCGTGTCAGCCTATTCTGGTTGATTTAATCTGGCCATTCTTTAATGGAAAGGGACCCACTCTTGATGTTATTGTGGTATCTTCTAGAGTTGGTCGATGAAAACTAGTTTCTAATAGAGTGGATTCCATTCTTCCCTCCAATGTTGGAAAATTGGTTTAGTCTATGGTGTTAGTTGGGAGCTAGGTGGTTTCTTTAAGTGTTTTTAATCTTTGTTCTTTTTCAATTGGATGTGCATCAGGATTTTGGAGTATTCCCAATAGTTTTACTTGTGGAAAAATTTTAAATGTTTATTTCGAGTTTTACATCGTTTTCTAAGAAGTAGTTTTGGTTCACTAGGTTGTTTTAGGTAGAGGTTCATGATTTCTTTTTAGTAGTGATTAGTATGCTTTTGGTTAGAGGATTTGAATCGTGTGAGTGTAGAAAATTTGTCTTTTATCGATCATTTGGAGATGTTGTGAAATTATATGGATGAAAAGTTTTCATGGAGGGTAGAATTTTTATATTTGTGTTTTTCTTTTGAGGAGTTGCTTTGTTTATTTTTGGTCTCATGGCCATTCATTATTTTCCCCATGTGTTTTTGGTGAAAAAATTAATATATTTAGCATGAAAGTTGGTGGAACATGGTTGGATCATTGTTTGGAAAATCGTGTGGCTTGTTCCACTTCAACGGTGAGGGATGATTGGTTGTCGCACAGTTTGGAGAACATTGTGGGAAAACCATGCAACATTTCTAGGTCATTAAAAATGTGAATTGTTTCTTCTACCATAATTGATATTTAACCCCAAATCACCATACACATCACTAATTCAGTTATTATGACCCTAGGAGGCTTCTCCCCACTACATTATTCATCCCACCTCCTTTCATAGTGATTCCAAGTGTATTTCATCATGTTTTGAGGGTTAATATTTAAGGTGGTTTTCTTAATTATTATCCATATTCCTTCTCATTCTAATTTCTCTGGAGTCCCACATATCTCATTTCCATGTAGATTTATAGTTCATGTGTTTTTGGCTTATATTTATGGTTATCTGTGTGTTTAATGTTCATTGTGGTTGTTCTTGGATCTTTAAACCTTTTGAGGTTGTTTCAGGTTGGTGTTGTTGAAGCATTTTGATATTGAGATATGCTTCCCTTTGAATTTTCTGTTAAATATAATATTTGTTGATTTAGTGTGTTTTATAATTTCATTGGATGTGAAATAGTGATGTATAATTTTTAGAATAATTGTTTTATATGAAATTATGTAGTTTTAATTATTATTTTGAAATATATAGTGTTGTTAAATTATGCACACTGAGTGTTTGATAAATTTCATGATTAGCTCGTGCAAATTAATTTTAATTTTTAAAGCATGGTTTGGATTTGTAAATTTATTTGTGAATATAAAATGTGATTTTTGATCCATCAAATGGATTTCTAAATGTTGTTGACTTGATTGTACAGTGTGTCTGGTTCTTTGAAAATGGTTTGACCTATGATGATGGTGTGTGGATCACACCCAGTTTAGTATTGACATGAGAACCTATAATAACTAGTTTATTTTTGATGAACGATTGCAACACTAGCTGTGGATTTTACTCTGGATAGTTTCCAATATCAGGCTGGTTGTTTTGTTTTTGTTTCTATGTGATAGTGGCCCTCAGTCAAACGAAATAGGATTCGATCGAGTGTTTCAGAGAGAATTGATGTCCTCACGTGAGGCATTCCTTCTGGATGTTTCAGGATATATAGTGTGTTTTAGATTATTAAACTGATATCCTAGTTTGTCCCATGTCTTTTGTCACTTATTTATCTATAGTGGATGATTAAGATGCATATTGGTTGGTTACTCCCACATGTGTGGTTCTATTTCCTTTAATATGTGACCGTTGTTATTTCTCTCTTAGGAAGTGTACAAACTAAAAAAAGTTATTAGTTGATTTTCTAAGGTATAATTTTTTTTTTGAAAATTATTTGAATTTATTTCCCCCTTTTTAATTAAAAACATTCTTCTTCTTCTCTAAGGTGATAATTGTTCTTTATTGGAAAGGAATTTGGTTTTTAATGAAAAATATCAATAGAACATGTTTGGTTTTAAGGATAAAGTGTGTGTGAATGTCCAAGTTTTATATATTTTATTTTAAAACTAATATTTATGTTTCTCTTATTTAAAGGAAATGCATTTGGAATAGATTTGTTCGGGCACACCAAATGATTTTTATTTCTCTTTAATATAGTTCTCTATCGTTTTTAGATTTTTCTATAAGATCCAAGTTGGTGTAGATCAACGTAGGTGGTGTTGGTTTTTGGGATCAGATAGTGACCCTCATAGTATCAAGATACACTATGGGTTTTAGTTTCAATTCATATTTTTTATAGTTTTTTTGTATTTTCAGTTTTGTTTAAATGATGTTCAGTTTAGATAATTATATCTATTTATTTGTGATGATCTATTTGTTTCCATTATTTATTTACTTATTTATTTATATTTTATAAATCATACCCTTGAAATCTATGTTTATTCCCTATCACTAGTTTTTATCATGGGAGGATCAGGAATGCCTTACAGGCCTTATTGTGGGCTGACTCGGGTTATCAGTTCAGGTTCAACACTAGTAGGTTTGTGATGAGAACCATTTTGGTGATTTTTATCTTGTATTTATTTTGGGTTTCCTTTACAAATGGTACTATAAGACATGAAATGGAAAATTGATTGTTTGGGTGTGGGCATGTACCCAGTTTTGGGAAAAGGATTTATGAAACAAATTTATTACTTTTACATATTTTGTTATCTCATATATTGTATAATGTGACTTACTATGAAAATGATGGTATAATATCTCCACATGTCTTTTTTAGATTGTTACTTATAATGGGAATCCTAATACATATGGGGAGGTGTGACTCAGTTCATGTGGAACACTGTCATAGGGGATCTATTTAGTGGCTCCCGGGCTAGGGTATTACAAAGTGGTAAAAATGGATTTTTCTTTTTTGTTATTTATTTTATCTGAGAAGGCAGGCATGAGATTATGATGTTTGGTACCATGGTAATGAGATCAAATAAGGGAGTAGATGATACTTTTAGGGGTAAAACCTAAGATCCCATTGGGGGATTGTGGTTCTTGATATTAATTGTTATAGTTGAATGTTATTTCACCTCAGCTGATGCACTTGATGTGTGATGTTATTGTTTTATGGGATTTTTCTAGTGAGAATAAATGGTATTAGTTCATGTATACATGCATCATTTTTTTCACATAAAGATACCTATGACATGCATCTTGTTAGAAACACATAAGAAAACATGTTGTGGTCGGATATGGGAATTTTAATGGAATTTTGATTCTATTGTGATTTTAAGAAAATGTGCATAAAAAATATGTTATATTGAAATAAATAATTAAAGATCATTTGTCTAATGGTTAAAAAAAGTGTCTAATGAGAATGTTTTAATTCATTATATAATTATAGGATACTAAATTAAAAGAGTTATTATGGTGTATAATTATAATTTTAAATGAGAGAGTTAGTTACCCTATAGTTACCCTGGTATTTTACACCTATCATAACATGATTTTAATCATAATTAAACAAAAAATATCAATCCAAGGATCAGAAATCTTAGTGTATTGGAAAAATAGGTACATAAAATTGGAAAGATGGAACTAAATAAAACATTTCTTTATTTATCATCTATTGTGATTTCCTAAATTCTTATGAGATTTTACATCTTAGTAGGATAATGTGGGGATAACATTAACAATGGGATGATCTAAAAATCCAAATAAGGGAATAAACATTAAAATAAAGCATAGTACATGTGTTAGAAGGCATAAACTAATTATATAAAAAGGCATGTAACATGACTAATAATAAGTAATAATAACATGGGATCATATAATAATTGATTCATTATAATGTGGAAGTAATATAAAACATGAATTTAGTATGAGACAAGGCTTGTTTCACATAGAGAAGCACGAGTCAATTCTTGTTGCATATTAAAGTGCACGATTAAAATCTAACCAGGAAAAACATTGCACATAACATCTCATGAGGATAAACATTTATAAATTAGTTGGAGAACTATCTAGGTGAACCCTTCATAACATTTTCATGACTATTTTTCAAAATAATTAATCATACATAAGCAATCAAACATAAACATAAGGTTTACCCACAGAAATAATTGGGTATCATAATTATGTATAAATTCTTATCAAATGGGGATATCATAGTGGTGTACCTCAAAGGATGGATTTAAAACATAAAAAAACATTCATAATGAAACATAGACATATATCATGATAATTGATGTCATACTAAAGTGAAAAGAGTGTTTAAGAAACATCATAAATAAAACATTTTAGTACGGTTTAAGGGAAACCTTTCAGGATTATTTATATTGGAAAATGAGTAATTGTTTTTATAAAACCATAATTGAACCAAGATAGTTATTCATGATAAAATTAGGGGTTTTATAAAATTAATGGTGTCTTAAATAAGATTATGGAGCACACATGAAAATTGGATAGAATTCGAGATATTCCCTTCAATCAGGCTTGCGTATCGAGAAGAATTGGGTAGGGAACATTTTAAAAACATGTATATCTTGAAACAATACGACTGAATGGATCATGATACATGCTTTTGGAACATATAAACATACTTTATAATATATACTCAAAAATATTGTATTATTTAATTTGGGTATTAAATGTAGAAAGTGTAACCTTAATGAATAATGGAGGCTCGAGTGGAATCTCTTACCTTAAGTCCGAAGGTGTACTTTACATGATCATAATGTCCCGGATAATAAAATTATATTAATTAAATAACAAATCCATAACCATTTAAACATGTATTTTATTTATTTTAACATTATTAATTTCATTTATGGTCTTTTGGATGGGTTAAGAGGTTCAATTTCACCGTTTAGGAGTGTTAGTTTCCATGGTTTTCATGGTCGGTTTACGTGTATATGTGAATGGAAAATCATTTAGAATGAGGATAGTTATCTTGAAATAAACATATATATTATGAATAAAATTATTGAATATTAAAATACCAAATTTTTATATTTGAGGATGATTCATTAGATAAATCATTATTGATAGTCCCTTAGATTAATTTAGCAGTGTTTGATCACAACGAATTCATATTATTTTATAAATTAATATAATGTGTAAAAAATTATTCCAGAATAATAAATACGATTGAACAATTATATTATAAACTTATTAAACAATAAAAATGGTTTCATGATCAACCTGGAAGGTGGAATTGAAACATTAAACCACATCATCTATTAAGGTAGTAAAACGGCATCTCAAAAACGATATTTTCATTCTTAAAGTAAAAGAGGGTGGAGAAGATATTTGATGAATAATTATTCTATAAACATGATAAAATTATAGTATATTTAAGGTACTAGTGTTTTCATTCCCTTTGGATGAGGGGATTTTAGAAGAGTAAAATAAAAGAAAGCAACATGAAAGTTTTGAATGAAAATGGATTAGGGTTTTACCTCTTGATTCCTTCTTCTTAAAAACCACTACAGGCGATTGGTTTTTATTTTTTTAAACCAAATCATATTAGAAATTTGGGAGAGGATTGGGAAGGTTAGTGAAAATAATTTTTACAAGGATCACGACATGAGATGTGTGAGGAGAAGAGGTGGTGAGAGAAGGTATTTATAGTAGATGAGAGTGGTGTTTTTTCATTATTTTACTCAATATTATATTATTATTCTCAATATAAGAAATAGTGTTAATTATTGAGGTTAAGTATAGTAGTTAGATCATGTATGTTCGAGATAATGGTCTTAAATCAGAACTAATTCACCTATAACTCCATAATTCATTTATTTAACATTTATCATAATTTATCGTATTTTATTATTCACAAAATTCAAGTATTTTAGGAAAATCCAAAATATTAACCCTAACCATTTTTCAATGTGTATAATTAAAAAACATATCTCAATTTTACAAAAATAGTTTTTCAAATATGATAAATTTAATTTTTTATTAAAATCATAATTTACACAAAAAATTAAAATTTTAAAATTCTATGTAATTTTAGATAATTTTAAAAAATTAAATAAGGTATCATAAAATTATCTTATATTAATAAGAAATTAAAATATTAATTTATGAAATCATTTTATGAAAATAAATTTTCTTTTCAAATATTAAATTCTTCATAAAATTGTAATTAAATATTTATGGTTTGTAAAAATACAAACACATAATTAATAATTTTTTAAATAATTATTTACATATACTATAATATAATTATTTATATTATGATTAATAATATGGATAAATTTTATTCATACATTAATTGGTGAGCTTACTATAAATTGTAAAATTTACTATTCATATGGTTCACGTTACTATTCCAAATATCAAGTTACTATTACATCGGTATAGTTACCTAAACTCCTAGAAATTATTCTTATTTCATTAATTCATCATTTTTAAAGTTGGTATTGTGTTCCATTATGTGTTTATACTGTATAAAATAGTTATATGAAGGTAATTTCAATTGATAAAACATTGGGTCGTTACATGCCCAATGTTACCCATTACCCATTATAGGGATTGTTGAGGGTACTGACAGATATGTGATCATGTCTATTGGGATAGTGTATTCAGAATGGGTTGTTTATGTCTAGTAATTGGACCTCTTTTTGGTAAATTATGGAAACAATATGTTACATGTTTTGAGATGTGCAATTGTCATTATAGATATATTCCACCATGATAACATTTACCGGTTAGGTGACAAGAGGATATCACCAAGAATTCTCATCCAGTGGTGGGATAAGAACCCCCATTAATTTTAGGTAATAGAGGGGAGGATATGGCCCATGAAATATTTTATAATTTTATATAGATGATGGAGTGAGACCCATGGAGGGTTGTGTTGTGTATGTTTGATCTGACAAAAGAGTTTCTATTGTAGCACATTCTGATGTTTTATGGAGAGGATGGAACTAAGGAAGATGAGTTTGGGATAATCTCCATCTAAATGATTATGGATCACATAGATACTCCTCATAAGAAAAGAATCAAGTTGGACGCTCAACTATTGTGAGGAATGGTGAAGCAATTTTTTGATATATTAGTTTAGTTTGAGGAGGAAAATGGTATTCTATGGAAATATTTCCATGAAATGTTTATGGAAATTTTATATCTGAAAAATATAAGAAAAGAGAAAGCTTTAGAGTTTATGAGGTCGACCCAGGGGATTATGTATATGATGGAGTATGCAGGTTGTTTTACCAAATTTATTTTATTTTTTTGATCATTTATGGGGGATTAGGAAACTATGGAAATATGTTTTTCATATAGACATACATATGGAATATAGTCCAAATTAAATATATTCTGTTTGAAGAAACATATAGAGGTGGGGGATCATGCTCTCATTTATGAAGGGAACTTGAAAGAGGCTTATGTTAGTAGGAATGTTGTTCATGTTGGGAAGTCTAATTGTAAGAAATATGATACTAGAAAGTTTCTATTTATGAGTTCTCACAAATAAGGTGGTAGATAGAGTATCCAGGGAAGAGGTTTCACCTTTCAGGGTAGTGATTTGGTATTATTCTACAATTAAAAAAGTTGGGAAACATGCATGTTCAGTGTCCCGAACCACCTATTGAGTGACGAGGTTGTTGTAGAATGTTACATGTATAATGATTTTATAGGAACCCTTAGAAGTTGGGAATTGTTGGAGGATCAAGACAGTTGTAGAGTGTAGGAAGGGGGTCTTCTACCATACACCAGGAAGGCTGTTGGAGTTCTAATGACCATACCTGTTGGGGTGGTGGATGTGGTGCTTTAAGAGAAGAGAACCCCAATAATAAGGTTAGTACAACACCGGGAGGTTGGACCAGATCCTAGGGAAGATGTGTGCGTTCTCTTCATGCAGTTCATCATGAACCAGGTAGTGTTGAGGCTATACCATCGACTATTAATGGTACGATTCATTTATCTTACATTCTTTCTATCACTTTATTTAATACCGGGTCCCCAAATTATTTTATATTTTTTCAATTTTTTAGTGTTTTGGGTCTAGAAGTATAATGTATGTGTAGGGTTATGTCGATCGACATACCGGTAAGAGTGCAAGTAGAAATTCTCTGGAAGTGTAAGGAGTGTGATCTCAAGGTTTATGGGTTCCATTACTTTTGGGAATCATTTGTGATTGATATGTCGGGGTTTGACAAAATAATGGGGATTGAGTAGATGGTGTTGTATCAAGATCATATTAAATGTTATCACTGGAGGGAGACATTCACATCACATAGGGGAGATAAATATGTTCACTACAGATAATAAAATATCCAGGTAAGCCATGTAGGGACAATTCCTTAGCAGTTAGGTGAGCTCACAGCCTAGGTAGCATGTATTATAATTTATGATAGGGTACGAGATCATGATTTCATTCCTCCTTTGGTGGATCAATTGAAGGACGTGTTTTCTAAGTATATCTCGGGGATTCCACTTGAGTGAGATGTTGATTTCATGATTGAGTTAGTACCTGGAGATGACCAGGTATCCTATTATCCATACAAGATTGCTCTAGCTGAGCTCTAAGATATTAATACTTATTTAGAGGAATTAGATAATAAAGTATTTATTCGCCCATGTATGTCAACTTGGGGGGTCTATTGATTTTTTTTCAAAGAATGATGATGGGACTTCTTAGCTATGTGTCTATTATCAGATGATGAATCGGATAAAAGTTAAGATATGATAAACCCATCAGTACATCAATGATAATTTTGAACAACTAAAAGGTGGTTCGATTTTCCCCAAAATTGATTCAAGGTCAGGGTATCTTCTTCTGAGGGTGGGACCTTCTGATATACTGCAGAATATTTTCCATAGAAGGTATGTTTGTTTGAATTTTTTTATAATTCATTTCAGGATAAAAAAATAATCTTTCTATGTTTATGGCCTTACCAAATGGAATCCTTCATCCATATATGGATCATTTTATATTTGTTTTTGTACATTAAATTTTGGTGTACTACCAAAATCCTAATGGTAATGCTGAACACATTAATATCCTCTTGAGTAAATAGAGAGAGAATATAATATACACTAAGTTATTAAAGTGTCAATTCTGGATCAAAAAGGTACATTTCATGGGTCACATTGTCTCTGATGAAAGGTGTTTCAGTTGACCTACAGAATTTGAACGAACATTTATCTTGAGATAAACATAAGAATGTTTTTGATTTTATAATATTTTTGGGTATAGTGCGCTACTAATTATGTGTAATATAGAAATTTCCCCACCTGAAAACACCACTATTGGTATCAACAAAGAAGGGTTTCAAGTTTGAGTGGATTGAGGTATGTTATAATGATTTCCTAAAATTGAAAATTAATTTTAATACTACACTGATTTTGATCCTACCTGATCTGGGTACGGTGAACACCTTTTTTTTTGATGCATTGGGTAATGTACATGGGATATTGTTTATGTAGGGAGATACAGTTCTAGAATATTGTTCTTATAAGTTGAGGCCACATGAATGGAATTACCCTATGGAAAATCTCAATATGCCTATTGTCATTTATGATTTAAATTGTAGGTATCATCACCTATTAGGTGAAATGTTTAATATGTATACCAAAAAAAAATAAAGTACATCAAATCATAGTCAGATTTGAACCTCCAACAGTGGAGATGATTTATTTATATGAATTATTTTGAATTTGAGCTAACCTACATGCCTAATAAGGGTAAACATGTTGTTGATTCTTTGATTTGTAATTCATGGACATAGTCTGTTTAATAATCCATTTTTTAGTGGAAGATGATGGCCTTGTTTGTTGGGATTCATATAGAGTTTTAAGAGAAATAAGGATTGTTGAACCTTGTATCTTTAATAGTTGAGTTTACCAATATAAGATTAATCAAAGAGGGAATATATGAAGATCCTGAGTGTTTGGATTTTAGGGAAATTCATAAAAGTATAGAGTCACCTTTTTATTAGTGTATCGATGGAGATGAGACTATTTATGTTTATGGCCACATTTTTGTTCCCATGTGTATGTGAGAAGAGATAATGCATGAGTTTCATTCCTCAAAGTGGGTGGTGTACCCTAGTTTGAACAAGATGTATTATGACCTTAATAGATATTATTAGATTCCAAAAATTAGTAAAGTGGGTGTAGGTTTCATGACTCGATGATACACCTATCCATAGGTGAAGACCGAGCAACAATCATCGTGTTGTTGGTCACAACTATTTCCCATTCTGAAATGGAGGTGGTTTGATGTCACCATGGAATTTATTGAAAGCATTTCAAGGTTACCATCAATGAATGATGTTATATGGGTGATTTTGGATTGGATGAACATGGTGGAACATTTATTTCCGATTCAAGATACGTTTACCATTGACTAGTTGATCGATCTGTATGATCAGAAGATAGTGTGTTTTTATGGGGAACCTCAAAATATTGATTCAAAACATGATATGAATTTTAAATTAAACCTCTAGACAGGGTTAAAAAAGGATATTGGTACCCAAGTGTTTCTGATTATAGATTTTCAACTATAGACAAATGGGAAATTATAGTTTACTATCTAGGTTATAGAAGAAATGCTGAGAGCATTTGTCTTTAATTTCAATGGGACAATTAAAAAGAACATAGAACTCATGTAGATCACCTATAACAAAAGTTATCAGGTGAATATTTTTATGGGAATATATGGGGTTATCTATGTATGGTCGTGTAGGTCTCTATTATGTTAAATGGTGGCTGATGGTTCAAAGTTGTTGTATTTGAGTCTCATGTATGATACATCAATGAAGGATCAGTTGATTTGAAAATGTATGGACATTACATAGAGAAGTGAAACGTCATATTATGATTGACATTTTAAACCCGTTGAGTTTTTATTGTGATCTTATATGTTCTTTCAGGTGTCACCACGGTTGGGTCACCTTTAGATTTGAAAACCGGGTAACTTGGCTCCCGAGTACCTAGGTCTAATTGAGATTGTAGGGAGGATCTGACCTGTGGAAAACCTGTTGTCTCTACCACAATATTATATGGGAATTTATGATGCATTTTATGTGTCGCATATTCTAAAGTTTCACCCTAAACCTTTTCATGTGATCAATTTTGATGATGTTGATCTTGAGGCAAATATGTCCTTTGAGGAGAATCCAATTCAGATTATGGTTCACAGTGGGAATGTTTTATGAGGTAAGACAATGTTGTTGTTCCCAGTGTTGTAGAAATATTTTAATTTTCAAGGGGAAACATGGGAGATAGAGATATGTATTATTGACTAGTTCCCTGATATTTTTATTGTGGATTCTTAGTAATTCTTGGGAGTGTGATTAGAGGACAAACCATTATAATATGTAGAGGTTCTAAGATCCAAAACATCTAATGAGGGGTACACTTGTTTATGTTTTAGGTAAAACTACATTATATTGGTGAATGGTTTATTTCTAATGTTTATGAGGAGTCTCAGGGGTGTCTTGGTGGTTCTGGGCATGAAAGGGGGAATAAAGGGCCTTCTAGTACATGTTTTTTAGTTGGTGCTTTATTATTAGTAACTATGCAACATAGTTGTTCGGGCCTTAAAGAGGTATGTACCTAGTTGAGAAACCATTCAAGGGGGAGCCTAAAAATTTTATGGCCTACTAAGAGGAATTTTTCATGGCCACCACATGGTTTACCAATACATGTTTAATCCTAGGAGAGAGTGAGAGCAAGTCCCCTCTTGGACAAGAGTTTCACACAATTAGCGCATAGTTGGGCCAACCATGATGGAAAACCATGTTCCTCATTAAAAGGGGGGATTTCAAATTTCCCCCATCAGGATTAAATGGATTCTAACCCATGTTTCTTCTCCATTATTCTTCCAAAAATATAGGTGATGAACCCTTTCCTCCCAAGCTTTGATGGAATTATTCCCCTTTTATTCTTGGATATGTGTAGAACTGTAGGGTGTATATTGAATCTATGCATGAGTCTAACACTCCTATATCAAATAATTTCTCTAATAGGACTTGTGTTTTTGTTCTTACACATTATAATCATATAAAACATGTTTTTATAGTATTTCCTAATTTGGGGATTTGATGGTTGTTTTAGTTCAAATCAAGGGACATGGTTAAGAAAGAATTTTTCTATGATCATGTGGTTGGTGATCTACAATTTATATCCCATAATATTGATGTATAATTTTTTATGTATGTGGTTGGGTTGTGGTACCTAATTTCTACCCGTTAGGTTCCCTTTGTACGAAATGACAAATGGGTTAATTAAATGATAAATTTAACCCTTCATGATTCATGTCGGATCCATTGAGGATGATTAGAAAAGACTAATGGAAACCCATGGGGAGTTCCACTTCAATGAATATAAGACTAAAATGTTAAATAATAAATTTATGGGTTTGTGAGACAGTTACAAATGATAGTTATTTTTTATAATGTTTACATCGGTTATGAAATAAAACCCATGATAATTGTGTTTGGTTTGTTAAAATAAAATTAGTGTTCATTTTTCCAAACATGAATGTGTCAAATGAGTTATTGTATGGAAATGTTAAATGAATTAAATTGGTAAATAACCATTATTATGTGAATAATGGGTTTTTAGGGGTATTGGACTGTGTATATACTCTCTTGGTTAGGCTAGACTGAGGCTCTAGTCCCTACCCTTGTATTTCAGGGGTGAAGGTGTCATACTAAGGCTTCATGACCCTTACAAATTTATGGTATGATTACATAGATTGTGTCTATGAGGAAAGTTGTGATTTTTTTGAAATGAAATTTACCTATGATGTAGTGAACTTGACTCCCTTTATGAATATTTTAGAAGACATGTGTGGTTTAGTTTATCATCATATGCCAAAGTGTGTTATATTAACATGATAAAATCATAGAACTAATTATAAAAGTGGATAATGTCAGTCCTTATAATTAATGTAACCCACTTTATCCTGTTTTATCATGTTTCTTAACATACACTTTTATATACAATTTTTTTATAATGGATATTTTTATACACAATTGGTGGTGGCCTACTGTGTTTTACTCACATCCTACTTGGGCCACCATTTGCTACCTGAGCAGCCATCATGATCATTGGTTAGGATAAGAGAAACTTTCATATGATAGAGGGCTGATTTTTGGGCTCTGATATGTGCATGGATGATGGAACTATACTTGGTTTTAGATCCCATTTTTTTATTTTCAGCATGTCTTTATTTTGGGTTTCCTTTAAACATTGTACTATAATGCACGACATGGCATATTGACTATTTGGTTATGGGAGTGTACCCAATTTTAGGAAATGGATTTTTGATGCAGGTTTACTATTTATACCATTTAAATTATATTTTATTTTATCTATTGTGGGAATTCTCTAATAAATAGGTTATATTCTACCCACATATAACATTAGACCATAGTTGTCATTCAGTAGCCTATGGAATATGGGGATGTGCAGTTGAGATAATGTTTTTCACCATCATAGGGCACTGGTTTAGTGGATCTTACGATGGGGTGTTACATCATGTCCTTTTAGGGACATATATTGTAGGACAATTATGTTTCTTGAGATTGGTTTCCATGTATAGTGTTCAGATAGAAAGGTATGGACACACAGTGTGTTGGCCTATACAAAGGTTGTGTTACATTTAACTTAGTATTTTAAACCTATCAGCAACAAATAGTGGAATTTAAGGCATGTGATCTTCCAAAACAAATGGTTTGTAGAGTTTTTATTCATAAAAAGTAATTTATTGTCTCCCAGATCATCGTACATTAACTATTACAATATTTAATCTCAAAAAATATGTATCAACATCTGAAAATAAGTTATCTAGGACCACTAGAAGTTGGATTATAATATTCACATAATTTTAACATAAATACTCATTCAATATTATCATTCTCATGAACCCAAACTCAAGAAATAATTGTATGATCCAGACACAATGGAAACATTGCCGTTGGGGGTCCCAACTTTTCCTTTCCCATAATCGATGACCAATCTAGGATCAATACGATGATAAATTCTAGTATCCATGAATTAAGATCAATGTTCTAGAAAAAAGAATAAAAGGGTTCTAGATCCTAGAGAGAGGATCTTGAACATCATTTTTATAATTAATTTAAATAATTTCTGCAGAAATTAAATACCTTGATCTTCATCAATTTCATTGTTTTTGTTGTTGATCATCCGGAATGACCCTTCCAGATTGTCTCATTGTGCTTGTGAGGATCCAATCCAGAATCCCTCTAGCAGTGATCCATATGTTCTCTGATGGCCAATAATCTATACTACTCATTTATCAGGTGATATCATAGAAAAGTGAGTGTCATGTGTTGGTCGTTATTGATTACATGTTCTAAGGTATTGATGAATGTCTCTCATTCATGAGAGGGGATAGGAGAGGATTCAAGAGATAATTGTCTTTGCTCAATGATTCACCCATCACAGGCAATATGGTTCACCAGGAATAATGAGACAATAGATGTACCTTTCTATTTAATGACATGGGGTTTTAGTTATATTATTTAATTGAGTAATAGTAATTAAATACATTCATAACCATATAGAATACCCATGATACATACTAACAATAACAACACCATTATTTGTGGTATGTGCCTCATCCACTGATGTGACCTTGGATCTTATAAAAGAGCTGCCACTATAGTATTATCACAATTAAGTGTGATGATATCTTTACTGCTAGTTGCCACATCCATCTCTTGGAATAATCTCTCCATTCGAACAACTTCATTAGATACCTTAGAAGATGTGATATACTTGGACTCTATTGTTGAATCTGGTACAACACAATTCATTGAACTCTTCTAGATCACGACACCTCTTTGAAAATTGAATATGTATCACGTTTCTAAATCCATGTCATTTAAATCAGTCTAGAAACTAGCATGTGAATATCGTCTAATGACTAGTTCTTTATCTCATCCACTAACCAAGAACACATCCTTAGTTTTCCTTATATACTTAATGATAATCTTGGCTGCCATCCAAAGGTAGTCACATGTATATTCTTGATATCTTCATACCACACTTAATTCATAAGAGACATATATCCTAGTACATAGAATAACATACATGACCGACCCAATTGTTGATGCAAGTGGAATCCATTCCATTCTATTCCTTTCCTCATGCATATGAGGAATCATTTTCATGGAAATATGATTTCCATTTGATGTTGGAAATAATCCACTCTTGAATTATTCCATAATTAACCTCTTCAATATCTTTTCAATATATGTGCTTTGACTTAGGCCCAAAAATATCTTGGATCTATCTCGATGGATCTTGATCCCATGAATATATACTACCTCACCCAAGTCCTTTATGGAGAATCATTTATTCAACCATTCCATGACAAACTATAATACTACTATTTCGTTTCCAATATGTAATATGTCATCAAGATATGCTATTATGAAAATGACTATACACCAACTAAAGTATTTGTAGACACAAGGTTTACATTCATTCTTTATAAGACCAAATCCCATTATGGATTCATCAAAATGAATGTTCCATGACTTGGATGCTTTTATTAATCCAGAAATTTATTTTTGAAACATGAATATCTTATTTTAATCCTTTTATGTTACAAACCCTTTAGGTTGTTTCATATATAAATCTTCCTAAAGGTTCCCATTAAGGATGGCTATTTTGACAACAAATTTCCAAATCTCATAGTTATGGTAAGCGACACAGGCCAATAGAATCCAAATGTATTTCAACATTGCAACAAGTGAAAAGGTTTTGTCATAGTCCATGATTTCATACTATTTAAACACTTTTATAACCAGTCATTCATTATATGTTTTGACTTATCCTTCTATATATATTTTATTCTTGAATACCATTTTTCAACCAATAGGCTTTAAATCTATTGGAGGATCTACCAAATTTTATATTGATTTTTTTTTCATGGAATGTATTTCAGAACTCATGTATTTTGCCACTTGGAAACGTCTGTGCCAAATAATACCTCATTGTTGGTTAGATAATTATTATTATAAACAAATAATGATTCACCAACCATGTTAATTATAAAACCATACACTACTAGTTATATAACTTCTCTTTGTACTCCTACGCAATACTATAATCTCTGGAATAGATCCTTATTGCTGGGTCTTTGTGGAATATACTTCTGTACCAACTCTTGTATACCTATAACATCAACTTCATCAAAGTCTATTTTTCTTCCACTATATCTTTTAGAGATGTGATCCCTCTCAATTAATATGGAATGCCTTTCCTCAAAAACTATTTTTTCATAGGGTTCTTATGGATAATATCCCCTTGTTTCCTTGGGCAATCCTATAACGTTACACATTATGCCTTGGGGTTCAAGTTTTCTACTTAAAGAGGCCTTAACAAAGTCTTAGCTTTCCCACACATGTAAATTCTATAACATGGATTTTATTTCATTACAAAACTCTTATGGAATACCATTTATCAATTTAGTTGGTACTTGGTATAGTACATGTTCCACTGTTTGTAACACGTATCACCAAAATGATAATGGAAGTCTTACATGACTCATCATTGATCTCATCATGTCTAAGAATGTGTGGTTATTCCTTCCTCTTACACCATTCCACTATGGTTTGTAAGGATAATTGAGTTGGGATAAGATCCCAAACTCTTATAAGTAATCAATGAAGTCTTGATTAAGATATTTTCCACCGTGGTCAATGTAGAGTTTTTTAATCTTCCTAGCTATCTCATTCTCTACATCATTCTTGTATTCTGTGAACTTATTAAAATAATCCAAATTTTACTTCATTAAGTAGATATATCAATATCTACTAAAATAATTATTAAATGTTATGAAGTATAAGTACCCACCCCTTGCTTCAATTTGAAATGGTCCACACACATTGGTATAAACCAATTGAAGACACTGTTTTACTCTTTTACCTTTCCCACTAAATGGGGCTTTGGTCATTTTTCCTTGTAATCATGAAAGACATACACAATATGGTTTTAGATTAAAAGAATCTAAATATCTATCTTAATGTAACTCTATTAAGTGTTTCCCATTTACATGACCCAGATTATGATGAAAAAGTTAGGTATGGTATGATTCTTGTGAGGTAGTTTTGATATTGATTTCTATTAGTTTTTTTGTTTAATATAACACATAAAGACAGATATATAAATGTACATTACCAAAAAATTCAATCCTTATGAAATAGGAGAAATTCATTTTCTATATTGAGAATAAATTCATCTGAATCTAGTTTAGAGCCAAAAATAATTTTTTGGGTTTTATAAGACACATAATAAAAAAAATTGATACGAAGATCATTTAAGTCATAAATGTGAGGTGGTTTTCCCTAATAGATACAGCAACATGCATATCTCTATTCGATGCTCGCAGATCTACCTCCCCATAGTCAACTTATACGGATCTACTTGGTTTTTGTATTTGGATACATACGTGAGGACTAGAGGGAGTATTTAATACCCAGTATGTAGAAATAGATAAATTTCAATCAATAAAAAATGAACATGAAGCTTCCTGTTGCATCTTCAAGATAGGTGTGTATTTTCTTCCGTGGCCCTTCTTTCCACATGTGGAACAAAGAGATTCATCTTCCCTTTCTTCACATTGATCATCCATTTCATAGAAGGGCCTGAATAAGCATTTGGCATAAATCTCTTCACCTTTCTATTCCTATTATTTACCATAAGTACCGAAGGCTTTTGGAACATTATATATTTGTCTACATGGATAATGGGGATTATAGGAGAGTATAAAGACTTCTCATTGTTTTTCATATTGAAATTAACAAAAAAAACTGGAAAATATCTAAGGGAGTGATGTGATAATGAGACTTGTACCCAGTTATTTAGGGAGTTTAAAACCGAGAACCTTGAGGCGCTCAATGAAGACAATGAGCTTTACTATGTGAGGCCTAGCTGGGGAACCCTCTCTAAGAATACTCTAAAAGAATTCCTTCGAGATCTCAAATCATTCTTGTATTTCTCTCTCATAGTAAAGACCATGGAGGTGCTCAAATATGCTATAGGCATCAATGTTTTAATGACCTGCATTTCCCCATGTATTCCATTGTGAAAATTCACTGCTTATGTTTTTATTGGGGTCATAATGATTTATTTTAGGAGTTTTCCCAAATTCATGTTTCACCAAATAGTTTCACTAAAACAATGGCACCATGATGGAGGCACACTGAAATGGTGTCACACTGAAACAATGGCACTGTAACAGTGGTAGAAGGAAACAATGACACTGAAACAGCAGCATACCAAAATAGTGGCACCATAATGGTGGCACCGGTGAAATTGGAACATCAAAACGGTGGCACCGTAATGATGGAACTGATATAGTAGGACATTGAAATTGTTTCACACCAAAAAATTTCTCCCCATTTTCCAAATTTCATGTTTCTTGTGTTTTTTTTCAGTTTCTCCCCTCTTACATTTTATTTGACGTAAAATGAGATTAATTCCTTATTTGGGAATTTTTAAGGGAGTTGCAAATGATATTAAGTATATCATTAATATCAAAATACATTGGGGACTTTGAGATATTTAAATCGTGTGATCTTGACCACAATCCCATGTTAATGAAGTTTTAGACAATTCATCCTTTAATATAGGAAATAATTTTTTTAAAAGTCGATGTACTCCCTTCTCTTTTCTTTTTGTGTATCTAGAGCCAACATCTCTATTTTAGCCAAACAGTTACACCCAAAATCTAGTTTCACCAAATGGTTTCACCAAAACGGTTGCACTATGACGGTGGAACACTGAAACAACCATCATATATTTTCTTTTGAAACTGACTTCCTCATGGGAGTTTTCCAAAAATATTGTTTCACCAAATAGTTTCACCAAAACAGTGGCACTCTGATGGTGGCACCAAAACGGTGCCACATCGAAACTGTGGAACCAAAATAGTGGAACAACGAAATGGTGGCACACCGAAATGGTGGAAATATAATTGTGGCCCTGTGATGGTGGCATATTGAAATGGTGGAACCACAATGGTTGAACTGTGATGGGGTCACACTGAAATAGGGTCCCACAAAATGGTGTCTCACCCATTTCCAAATTTCCAATTTCTTGAGTATTTTCCAGTTTCTCCCCTCTTACATTTTACTGGACATAAACAATGTTTAATTCGATATTTAGGAATTTTTAATGGAATTTAGAAGGATATTAATCATATATTTAATATCTTCATTCTATAGGGACATTGATACATTCAATCTGGGTGATCTTGTCCATGATCACACATTAATGACTTTCTAAATTGTTCTTCCTTTGATACAGGATATGGATTTTTCTAATAGAAAATTCTTATATTCTCTTTTATTTTATGTTCCTAGATCCATACTCTCTAGATGAGTTGTGAACCTGTGATAGATCCCCCTCCTTCTTAGTTTTCTTGTAGTTTACTATTACTCACACGATCCCCTATTTTGGTGAAAAGGGGTGTTTTGGTTTCCTATTGTTTTAGGTATGGATTCTTCTACCTATATTTATCTATGTATCATATAGGGTGGGTTTAGTAATGTTTATTTTGTAAAAAACGGTTGAATCCATTTCCATAACAAGTAATAAATGAGGGGAAGATAATATATTGATCAAAAGATAAAAGGTTCAATTAAATAACGACACGGAAGTGATGATGTTACATATGCTCTTTTAATTGTTATCCATGAACGTTGCTTCCATTTGTATGGGATGTAAGGCCTTATGAAAATCATTTTCATTGGGGTTCTTCGCTTGTGCACTGGTGGTGTTCTTTAATTTGTTGTGATTATTAGATAAATGATTGTAACATGAATTTCTCTTAATAATTTATTTATGGTTAAATAAATGGATTCTCCTGGATAAAACCTATTTTTTGATCACCCATGTTAATTAATGTTGAATTAAAGAACCCCTGCTGCAAAATATGAATACTCTTGGACTAATGGTTTAATTGTGTGATGTGTTTAGTTGGGTTTTGTAATTCATGTTGGGTTGTTTGAGGTTTATGTTGGTAACCTTGTAATGGGTATGAGGGGTGGACAAAGAGAATGAAATTGTGTTTGGGGGATGACCGGTTTGTGGAGCAGGGCTTTTTTTGTTGTTGTGTTTTTCTTTTGGATTTGTGTATTTGGTGGTACAGGAGGTCTGATGGAATCTCAGGTTGATATATTGATTGATTGTGGAATGGATGGACTTTTTGTGTTGTGGGATTGCTTCTAGGAAGTGGTTGGGATGCATGGCTATAGTAATGGGATGTGTTGTGATATCATGTTTATGGTTGTGCTGGGTGTGGTGTTGTTGTGTGGTGGGGTTGATGGTTCTAGTTGTGTGAGGATGATTGAGTATGATAACATTCTATAATGACAGTTGGAAATGGATGAACAAGTATATAGTAAAAAGGGGGTGTGATGTGGGACTATAGGTTAGATGTTCTCTGTTGTTCTGATAAGTGATTGTTTTAATGGATTTCCTTACATTTGTGCCTACATCAATATTTTACTTTGATGTGTTTCCTTTAGCCTTATGAAAATGATTGTAGATGTTGTTCTTGTTAGTTTTCTGGTTAGTTTTGGAATAAATTAAAGTGAACCCCTTAATTAATGAATTGAAAGTTGTTAAATGAAAAGGTTTTACTCATGTGTTTTATTGCGGCTATTTGTATGGTTTTGCATACAGGGTTAGCAGAAAATGTTTTTCTATGTTGGATGATTTTTTGTTTGAATCCCATGGGTGGGATGAGTATTTTATTACATGTATATATAAATTGTATTACCTTGTGATTTCTATATGCACCCCAACCCTGTTGATAACCATGTACGAAACACCCATTTTTATGGGGAGGGTGTCTTTCCCAACATCCTGATGGGGGGTTGGATGTATGCTTACTGACATTCATCCTCACACCCTCGTCCAGGTTCATATCGCTCGAGCATATTTTTACAGGTTGTAATGGCATTTGGTTTACCATAGTGCAATATCCTTTGAATAGGTTTTTGTTATGGAATAGGGGCCCAGGTGTTTGTTGGATAATATTGTTTTCCAATGTGTCTACAGGATGAGGCCAAGGTGTCTTTTGGTGAGAGGTTTGGTTATTGTAGACCAGGTGTCTGTGGGTGGGTTGTGTGATGTAGTTGTTCCCCAGGTATCTACATGGGGTATTTTTGTGTGTTTTGAGGCCCAGGTGTTGTGGGTGGTATATTTGGTAGTGAGACTGCACTTGGGAAGAGTGGTAGTTTCAAGACGTTAGCCATTAAAAATGAGTAGCTGACTAGTCGGAATGTGGTGTGAGGTACCCAAATTATAATGTAATTATAATACTACATTACATTACATGAAGTTATTAGTGAGAATTCCTTAGGGAGTATGGGCTAGTTATTATTAGTTTCTAGGTGTTTTGAGGTTCTGTTATTCTCTCATTGGGGAATTTTTATATTTCCCCCACTAGTTAATGGGTGGATTTAGTTTTCTTACTAAGTATACTTGTATACTCAAACTATGTTTGTAATAATATTTTTTGATTATCTTGGATGACTTTGAGGACTGTAATGGAACTTACTATCATTGGTGTCAGGATAGTTGTTGTACTACTAATCAGTTTCTTTCTTTTGGTACTCTCTTTAGATATTTGGTTGTACTTTTGTCTATTTTACGTTTAAATCATGCATGGGTTGGAATTTGGTTTCCTTTATATAAAAATTAGGTGTTTTTTGTTATTTTTTCTGTCATATCTACTAATCCTATTTTCATTTAAAAGAGAAATTCCTTCAATTTTTTTGTGATATTCTAGACCCATGGTGTTAGTTTCCACTTTGGGGCCTATTGAAGGTGGTCTTGGAGGTAATTATCTCTTGTTCATCTTGAATAAGGAATGGTGTGACACTTTATTATCCCTTACCTCAACATGAAGAAGGCGGGTTGTAATTGAATGGTATCAGAGGTGATGGTTGAGATATAGGATGGAATTTCGAGTTATGCACAATGGGGATTTCATGGGATGGTAGGGAAACAATATTAGTAATTCTTGGTATGTGAAATATGCCAAGGATGACGGGCTAGGACACATGATTTTATGCTCCTCCATGATGCGATGTAAGGACTCTAAGCCTACCAAATGACTAAGTGAGGCAATAATGATTACTAGTTAGTAACCCTAATAAAGTTAAATTAATCACAATGACTTTTTTTCTTGTGACTATTTGGTGTTCTGGGAATTTAATATAAATATGTAGTTAAAATAAATCATAAAAAAAATTCATAATTCTCGAGTTCAGTAGTTCCTTATTTAATATTTTCAGAATTTGGCACCTGGACATCACCAGCATGTTTTATGGGAAGTTGAGGCCTACTAAGCTTACATGGTCGATACATGGAGGGTTGATCGAGAGGAGGAAGATGAATTGTGGTGAAAGGCCCTTCATTATTTCTAGCAGCATACCCTAGAGAAGTACGAGTGCATCATTTCAGAAATAGAGATAGGGGACTCACTTGAGAAGATACCAATTACCTTTACCTTGGTCCATTCTTCAGGGGATTACTGGTTTACTCTAGTATTGAGTGAGATGTGAGGATAGGTTCTCCAATTGTGGACACTTTTCCTCAGGGAGAGGAAGGACACAAATTTCTCATGGGATGAATTTGAGAAGGAGTTTCCGGAATAGTTTTTTTCTTCAATGATAAAGGCCAAGAATAGTATGTATCTTCCCTCCCTCCAACATGGGATTATGTCGAAGAAGGAAATGGGGTTCAAGTTCATATATATTCTACTCTTTGATCCTGATATCCTTCCGGAGGAGGTGTCACAGGTGAGATTCTTGGAAGTGGTACTCTGACGTTCTCTTAAATATGTTGTCACTCCCTTTACCATATCGACAAACTAAGAAGTTCAATAAATTGAATAATTCTTGAAGATGATTCATTTTCTAGGAGGTGTATCATGAGAGGGGATCCAACCAAGTTCATCCAAGGTAAAGGCAATAAATATCTGGTCTCCTGTGTTATTTCATTCTTGGTTTCAACCAGCGAGAAGTCGGCCTCATCTGTTCTAGTTCAGATATCCATGTCTTCAGCATTTTCCTATGGGCCCATGACCGATGTTATTTGTTTATTGAGGCCATGGACATCATTGGAGCCTTGCCCAGTTCAATCTCAGTATGGTGGGGGTTGGTAAGTTCAACACCCACCTCAGCAGCAACAGTTTCTGTTAGGACCTTTCCAGAAGTAGCGCTAGTGGGCTCCCACTCCCCTGGGGGTAGGCTTTGCTAAAGGAGGCTAACCTCAAGGTGATCCTTAGGGACATCTACCAGATCATGTTTGTGGAGGCTTTCAATATCATTGAGGTTGAGAATGTGGGTGTGGGCAGTTGCACACTGTCAAGGGAGTAGTTCCAATGGGTCATAGGTTGTTCGAGATACGATCATTTTGTTTTGTACTTTTGCATGTTTTTGTTGTATTTATAAGATTCTCACTACATTGTTTCACCCATTATACCCTATTACTTTGGTCTAGATATTGAGAGAATTTCTGTCACCATAGGGTTGAGCACACCATTTTGAGGTTAGACCAGTCTATTTTATGTTTACCGGGGGTGTAGACTGATGATGGGGATGCATCAGTCAAGTGTGGATCTTCTTATTCTATAGATGTAGCCATAAAATTTCATCTTTGGCATTGATTGTTTGTTTTATGTACATTCCGTTATTGAATACTTCCAAAGTAGAGTCATGTTTTAAGATATGTATTGCTATATTGTAGCTTTTTTGGCGAGCACAGTCATCAAAAGGGTAGTCGGCGTGTGCAACCTCTTCTTTTTGTTTTATCAATTCTGTCAAAGGGGTTGATGGGTGCTAAGATGGTAGAGGTTCAAAGATTTTTCAGGGTGTTCCTATATGTTTTACCCAAAGTGTTTGTTACTCCAACCCCGAAACGTGACATTAAGTTCAGAATAGACATACAATCTAGTGCTTGTATGATTTTGATGTTTCCCTATCAAATGTTGCCTTCTTTTTTTTGGGAGTTGTGGATTCAGGTTGAAACGCTGTGGGAATTTTTTTTATCTAGCTGATTTTGTCACTGTGGGGTGCTCTGGTCTTGTTCATAAAGAAGTTAGACAATGGAATTATTCTATGCATAGACTACTGAAGTAAAAATCAGGCAGTAGGTAATAATTGTTACCCTTTACGGAGAATAGATGATATTTTCGACCAGTTAAGGGGAGAAGGATCTCCCAAATCGATATGTGGTATAGATATCACCATTTGAGGGTGAAAATGGTGAAATATCGAAGGCTAATTTCAATTATAGGTTTGGTCACATTGATTTCGTGGTCATGCCCTTCAGTGTTATGAAGTCACCATCCATGTTCATGGGGCTCATGAACTCTGTCTTCCAAAAGTAACATGACTGGTTCATCATCATGTTCATCGAAGATATTATGGATTACTCAATGTCATAAGATGAGCATGATAATCACCTCAGGATAGTCTTGGAGGTCCTATGACACTACCATCTCAATGAGAAGTTATCCAAGAGAATTTTTTGTGATTATTCTGGTCCAAGATTGCGATGTGTACTAATATAGAAATATGGAGTGATCTATTATGGGTCTAGAAAGTAATTTCCACATCAATGTATCCATGAAACCCATGATCTAGTGCTTGAAGAAGTCAAATTAAAACTGATGTTGTGGTGACATTACCTCAATGGGGAGTGCATTATGGTCTTCGCAGATCACAACACCTTGAGGTATATCTTCTCCCAGCGAGTCCTGAACATGAAAAACTGAAGGTGGATGGAGTTTTTCCAAGACTATGACATTGAGGATTATTATAAAATAGGAAATGGGAACTTTTTGTATGATTTGTTAAGAAGGAATTAGCATAAGGAGGTAGTTCTACAATCCACAGTTGCTTGGAATTCAATTGAGGAGTTGGCTACTTTGTGCCTGGATATAAGACTAGATGGCATTAGAGTCTGTCTTTTTCAGATGATAGTGAAAATTTCCTTCATTATGAATGTGGAGGAGTCTCAGTGGGGATACTTAGAGACTAAAGAGATGCGTTATATCTATTTTGATGCTTTCACTGGGGTTCACACATCCGTCATGTTTGAGGGAGAAAGGTGTGATTTCTTTTCCCTGAATTCCCGTATTCCAGAGGCAGGAGACATCTGTTACTTATTCATGGAAATTTTTACCATGAATGAAATGGGGTGATGGGATGTCAGATCTTCCTTCTGTGGATTCCTCCGCAGAACTAATCACCTAGTCTGAGTCTCCCTTATAGATTTAATACGTTATTCATATAACTCTTCCTGGTTCCATATCTTTATGGAAACTGATTAATTACACTACTTCTGTTGGGATATTCCAATGGGTCCGGTCAGGGAAGCAACCTTTGGTTAGGGGAGTAGTCTCTTAGGACATCACTGGCGTGCCTTGATGCTCAAACACTAGCACGTCTTGTATTCTTACCCTTATTATATGGCTTCTCATGGGTGTGGAAGACTGAGGCATACCATGTCGAATGAGAGGAATCGTATGCCATAGGCATGTATCTGAGGTTTCCCTTATCTTCCCATTATTAACACATTTTATGTGGATGGCTTAATGTTCGGTGGATATGGATCAGACTGATCGAAACATAGAATAGTGTGGATCAGATAGGTGCAACCCCTAGAAGGAACACTGATGCTAGGAGGGTGGGTTGTCATGAATTCAAAGGGATGTGGTGGCCCAGCTAAGAATCAAGATGGATGATGCATTGTTTGAATGAAGTGGATTGTGGATGGGATGGAACCTTTATGAAGGTGACAGTAGTGTTGGCCTTGAACCTCGAATAGACTTCCTACGTATCCCCATGGCATGGAATAAATGTCTGTGTAGTTCGGTATGGTTGAAGGGACGCCTAAGGTGGTGTCCCGTGAGAATGGACCCATGTATTGGACCTAGAGGAAATGGAACCTCAGGGTCGGGGCCCTAACATCCAGAAACACATAGGCTCGAAGGGAAGACCTAACAATGGACTAAAATTGGGGGGTACACATAGGACGACAACCCGATGATGTGTATGGGGGTTATGCATGGTTAGTAGCCCAAGTTGTTCTAACACCACTAGGATGGACCAAAGATGAGGGTCCCAACCAATGGGATTGCAATGGCTTGCCTCTAAGTAGGGGACGAAACAGTTTACCTCTGATTGAGGTCACAACGGCATAGCACTGGATGGGGTTGATCTTAATGGATGATTCCTATGTACCCTGCCCAAAAGACAGACATCAAACCCACATAGTTCATATGGTATGGTGGTCGGTGGACCGACATGAAAGAGGACCAGGGGTCTAAATGGATGATCTGCTTGAACATCGTTGACGCTTCCTACGTAACATGTCTCTGAAAAGATCAAATACCTCGTAGTTCATGGAGGAGTTTGGTGAACCTATGTTAAGGGGGGTCAGAACAAATGGGTGGTGGGCTTGAACCTCAGGGAGACTTCTTAAGTACCTCACCTTGGTGAGGATCAAAGACCATGTAGTTCATATGGGTTAAACAACATTCTTCTAACTAGGGAAAACAACGACTTACCGTTGATTAGAAGAGATAACAGCTTACCGCTAATTGAGATTCATTGTTTAACATCATGCAGGATAAGAGTGAACTTACGTGAAGGAGGACATGGGTCCTAGATAGATGGTGGGATTGAACATCATGGAGGCTTCCTACGTACCTCACCTTGGCAAGGATTAAAGACAACATAGTTCATGTATGGTTATACGGATTGCAATCTAGGTCGGCTGGGGTGTTGGTGAACCAACGTGAAGATGGCCGGAACGACCAGGTGTTGTTCTTGACCCTCAGTGAGGCCTCATATGTACCTCACCTTTGTTGGGATCAAAGACCGTGTAGTTCATATGGGGAATTGTTGCATTGATGTGAATGTGGTCAGGACTAATGGTTGTTGGGCTTGGACCTCAGGGAGGATTTATATGTACCATTCCTTGTAAAAAATCAAATTCCACATAGTTCGGGATGATGGCGTGGGGCACAAACATTAGGCGACCTATGCGAATGGATGTCCCGGTCGATGCATACTCTAATCCCTTGTGAGTCATGCTCGGTGTAAGAAACAAGAGGCAACAGGGACCCAACGATCATGTCGCGAAAGGTGCTTGAATGGGAAGTGGAGTGGGGCTTACGCATGGTTAGCGGCCCAAAGAGGAAACATGGGAATAAGCATGATTATCCACCCAAGTGATGAATATTGGGACTTACTAAAGGGTATAGGCTCGATTGTGAAAAACCATAGTGGGAGAGGGACATAGAATTGATGAGTGGAGGAGCACTGTTCCCCACCACACCCGTTGCCGGCCTTTGGCATCGAAAAATAAAGGAGGAGTATAGGTACTACCTATTGCAAGAAAGGATACGGTCTTACAAAAATATGGTTTCCCTTCCCCATGGATAGGCGTCGCCATAGTAAAGAGGATCTCATTCCATTTTAGGAAGATTTCACTCCCGTTAAGATGAGTGGACGTGCAGAATTTCCATGGTGGGGACCCTGAATAGGATGCTTGGTGTGAGTTTATAGTTTAATGTCATGTACTGAGGAGGATAGCGCTTGGAAATTTAACGTATTGCAACTCGAATGAGGTGGGATCGCTCCCCAGCCCTAGGACATACATAACTGATACCCACCTGCCCTTGGGGGAAGGAAGGCATCAGAAATGCCATGACTGGGGGGTGTTGAGAGGTGATCCCATTGGGGGTCCACATTAGCATTTCTATTCGATGATGAAATAGTTGTTAGTATGCCTATATGAAGAATAATGAGGTGAAGCAATGAAATGGGTAATATCATCCAAGGGACATTGAAATTTCCATGCGCAAACCTGAAGGGATGCACAGGAAAAAAAGTTTCAGGGAAGAGGTGTTCATATGTAGAAGTGCATTGTAGCTATGGGGCTCCAAGAGTGGACGGCCTTCGCAAAGGGATATTCATTGAGAAGTGATGTCTCATAGCCTAGGATTATAGAATAGGTGCATATGGGAGGATCTATGTGAAGTGGAAAGGCATTCGCAAGGAAATTACCCACGACGTAAGGGTTCCTCCTGAGGCATGGTGTTGTGAAGCAATGTTCTTCACGAAGCACAGTGACCTTACCTTAGCATGTGGGCTGCGTGTATTCAGAGGGTGTTTTGTGAAGAATAAACACATAGCGATGACATGAGTCACTGTGGGGATCAAATTCCTTCCTAAAGGCCTATAGGCTTTCCGAAGGGAATCCCTCATGGAAGAGGGTTTAAATTAAAGCAAGGAAGAGACATTTCACGATGCAAAAATACCTCGCATTGCTCATAGTTCGCAGAGTAGAGAGTGCTTCGTGATTTGGGATCTAGGATGTTGAATGGTCGGATCATCTATCCTCTAGGAATAGGGGGATCCCTGTATTTATAGGAAAAAGGCACCGCAGAGTTGGGATCTCTTGGCGCAATGATAAATTTTTCTCAGCAGTAGATCGCAGATGTCAAATGCGGTCGCGGAGCGTTATAGCCTCCTTGATCTGCAGCGGGTCGCGTATGTCAAAATGTCTCACAGATCGTTATCGCCTCCTTGCTTCACATTGGGAGAGGGGCTATGGGGCTCCATGAAAGGGCTCCCGCAGGGCAGAATGTGAGGTGTCCCTCTTATTATTCATCTTCCCAATATTTTGGGGTAAAAAAATACCCCCCCCCCCTCAGATTTGGAGCTGAGGAGTAATCATGGTTCAATGTATGAGTTTAAATCGCCAAAAACTATCACCGTCCGTGAATCTATACCACGATGTGGTCCCGTGAAGCAGATAGGAGACATGACAGTTGGCCAGGCCGCGATGGTCGTCGTGGTATAGATGTTCCACAAATATCTGAAAGTCTTCACCTATAAGTATAGGACTTAACCCTTTTTGTCCTTTCTCTCCTTCACGATTTTTTTCATTTAGTTATCTCGATACCTAAAGCTCAGTGTACTCCATGATATCTCTCTGCAAATCAAGTCTTCTTGCTCCATGACACAAAGTGAGTCTTTGACTCCATGATAACGCTTTGTGATCTTTCTCTTGAAGGCTGGGTAGGGGTCCAAACACGTTCTTTTCCAACGAGCTCTGCGACAATCCTCTACAAAAGGGATTCACGAACCAAACTGAGGAAACTCCCAAAATTCACACTGAATGTCTCATCATGAGGCTTACAGGGGGTCCTTGAGGATGCTAAACAATGGTAGGAGATGGAAAATAGTTAGGGCTTAGGGTAGTTATTTTAAAGCCACATTGGCCATGGTTCATTGGTGGAGCTTCTATCAAGAATCCAGATGAACTACCTATTGTGTAACAGGTTGAATCTATACGGAATTGGGATGAGGGTTGATTTATTCATTCCTAAAGCAATTAGGAATTAGCTTGCTAACTGGTTCAGAATTACGTCATGTCAGGACCAATGGTTCAGGGCGGTTGAAGACCATGCCTGAGTAGACCCCACAACAATCGATGCTGACTGCCTATATAACCACCTAAACAACGTAGATGGGGAAGAATTGCAGTTGGATACTTCCCCCCTTGTACCAGAAAATATTGATGGATGCCTTGAGGAACCATAAGAAGGGATGGTCTAAGTAGTGGGACCTACTCCATGAGGCAGCTTTATAGATAACTGGGCTGAGGCCTACTGGTTAGGTTCCTTATGTGAGGAGTTTAGGGAATATCTGAGAATAGTGGGTTTATATGAGGCATTTGGGCCTCCTAGTTCCACATTTACAGACCAAAGCAGCTAATACAGGAATTGTTGAGCAGGTGTTCATCGAGGTCTAACACCTTCCACATGCACCATGGAAAGGTTGGAATCAGCTTGTGGGATGTGCACCATATCTCAGGGGTCCCGATATTGGGGGCGATGTATGACTAATTCCTCCCTATGATGAGTTCTTGGGAGGATCTGTAGAAACATTCATGGTTGGAGATGGCATTGAAGGAACTAGTACCTAAAGGGGGCAAATAAGTTGTGAGCGATGTCCATTTCAGGCGGTGGTCCAAGCAGTTTTAGAACATCCTGGAAGAAAGGCAGTTTATGGTGAGGCCTAAAACATTGCCAAAGAGGGATCAATGTGGCATGGAGCAATCATACTTGTGGATCTTGGAGGAAAGACAATGGAGAACCTATGTATTTAGCATTAACCACAAGCATTAGTCAGTCGTCAAGTTGGAGGCATTCATCGCGGATTATTTCTGTGGTTGGATCCTGCCAGTGAGGGATTCAAATATGGGCGTGCGACCCATCACATTTATCATGGCGTCCATGATGGCGATGGGAAGGCGGGTTAATCTCGGGATCCCAATTCTCTCCAAGATATAAATGATGTTATGGAACCTCAGCGAGAGGAAGAGGCTACAAAAAATATGTGGGCCATTCCACCTCTTGTATGGGTGGATATTGACACTTGTTTAGGGGGGGGGGGGTTTGGAGTACCTAAACCCCATCTCCCATCTAGGGTTGAACTTCCACCAATATATTCTGAACGCCGCATGAAGCATTCCAGCCAATCTGACCACAACTTTGGTACTGAACCGAATGTTGAAGGTTAAAGAATTCAATATTCACCCATTTCCATTACCAACTGGTGATTTTACGGATGACGACCCATGATCGAAAAGTCACCGGGCATATCTCCTTGCATTTCGAGGTGGAGTCATGGTGGAAAGGGTTAACCGTGATCCCCTTTATGAGCCATAAACCCCACACTTATTTTCCCGAAAATTTAGGTGCATGCAGCAACTGACCCCTAGGGTCTATCTAGGGGTGCGCCACAAGGAACCCCAATGTGTGATGAGGCAGATGTGGCTCATGTCCACACGGGAAGATGAGAAAATGCAGGATGATCTGCCTCCACATATGGCTGGATTTTGGTTGGTAAAAAAGTATTCCCAAAGATGGGAGGTGGCTTACCCAGAGGAGATACTAAAGCTGCCAACTGTTTGGTTCGTTGATGGTGAGTCTTCCCTACCTTGGAGCCAAGGGTGGATGGTGGCAGGGGAATCTCATGGTGGAGGGGTTGTGTAGTGGTGAGGCCTAGAACGAATGAGGGGGAGGTAGTGGCAGCAGATACTGCAACTTTAGCAGACCCGGTAGTCCCAGAAGTTCAGGTTTATCCAGAGGGGAGGCCACCGAGTGGATTGCACTGGATATCCATCCAGGCTCTGGGGAATCAGTTTTTCCACATAGACATGCTGAAGAACATTGTCTTCCCAGAGGCCTATGACATCTAGGAAGTCAACCAAGAATTATTTGTCCCATCTGAGATGTGGCAATACCTGAATCTTCTCGTGATGGATTTTCACGTGATAGGCCATATCTGCGCCGGCTTTCCAGAGTCCCATGCGGAGGCGGAGCAATATCTGGCAGAGTTGGAAGAGTTTGTGCATTGTCGGGGTGATCCTCATCCAATGACATATCATGTACAGCTGTTGTTGGATCATACAATCCCATTGTAGTTGTTGGCCACTGAACTGAAAGAGTGCCTCCCTCTATCGGAAGAATCGACCGAGTCCTCCTAGTGGTACGTGGCCGGTAGAGGGAGCCCATTGGAGGAGGGATAAGTCAGTGATCAGGACTCAGACTATGAAGAATTTGCAGAGGCCATTGAGGTAAGATACCAGGCCCCTTACTCAGGTTATTCCCTCAGGTCGTTCTGGACTCCTTGATAATACTTGAACTTTGTAGGAGAGTCTCATACCCACAACCCATTCTCATCCCCCGGTGGTTGTAGGTACGGGGGATTTGGGATCCAAACCTATGGCTGCATCAAATTTTATGTCCAGCAGGGCCAGGACACCTGAGTTGATCCCTCCGGCGCTTTCAGACCTTCCAATAATATATGGGTGACCACACGTCAGGGTCTCAATGACTTCAAACCAAGAACGAGACCAGGAATTCGATCTTTGTAAGTCTCTTTCACCAAATTTAGGATTGTCACTCACTAAAAATTTCAACTGACATCCAAGACCTCTTTTGTGTGTAGAGTTCTTAAAATGGCATGGGCCACCCAAGAGAGGTTGGTTGGGGCTTCTGGATGTGTCTTTCCTAGAGTAATGCTGGTGATCATGTAGTCGGATACCCCAGGCTAACCAAGCTGCAGCGTTCCCAATCACTAGTGGGACCGTTAGCAGGGATGAGCCTAAGATTATTGAGGTGGGGTCTGATAATGTGGATCTATCAGATAGCCCAGGTCCATCCATACATGATCCAACGCCAGATGAGGACCATGATGACAAGTTCCCGGGGGGAATTCCCCACTTATGAGCATGCCAACCATGTCAACTGGGACGAGACGACCTCTGATGAAGAAAATATAAAAATAGACTATCACTGATCGTGGAAGATGATCAAGAACTTCATCAATAATACCCCCAAAACAAAATGGCCAGATGAGATGGACAGAATTCGCTTGCGACTGCGTGAACTGTGTGTTGGGGGAGTGAATGCCCGACGTTCCCACCTGTTCGTCCGAGATCTTATGGTGGAGAAGATTCTGAAGTAAGACTGTGGCCATGGTGTGGGCTGGCAGGGGAGGAATGCAGTGAACATCAAGAGGCTTCAGGATGTTTAAAATTAGGTTCATCGACTGTAGAGTCAGGCGGAAGAGCAGTCATCCTTCCTCAACGCACAATCTGAGCTAACTTTTCTATTAAACTCCCAGCTGGCAGAGGCCAAATAGTGCATGAAGTGAGCCTTTGAAGAAATAACCATTATCTGAACCAGTGTGGAGTGGGCACAGACTACAACAGATGAATTTCACCTTATCACTGTCAAGGATGAACGAGAGCTGATCCGGTGGCAACAAATCTTAGATTCTACAAGCTAGAGGGTAGCAGAGCTGCAACATTATTTGGACGTGGTTATTCTGCCCCTGGGAGGGATAGACCCTCAGGTGCTGTACGGATTACAACACCCCTAATGTAATTTCATTATTTTATTATTTTATGTCATAACATATATGAGTCACGTTATTAGTGTTGGTTTTACACAAATCTGTTATATTCATGAAACACCCATTGATCAATCCCAATGCTCACGCGAGTTGATCCCAATGTGAGAAACAAGGGATGATCTCTATGTTATTCCATCTGAACATAAAATTACTGACCCTGTTTTGGGTATCTGGGGTTTGAAAAACCAACTCGACTTTCCAGGAAGAGAAGGGGAAGACCTGACTGTAGAATGAATCTCTCATTACAGATGGATTACCGTTTTCCAAGTGTACAATTCTATATGAATGAGGTAATGCCAGGGGCGCTAGAATAAATCCAAAAAGGGGTTGCAAAATGTGATTCAAGATACCCAAAATCTGGACCACTATAGGGGTGGCATGACATTTATGGATAATTTTTTAATATGTTCTAAACACTATATCCTTATTACATTATCATGAAATGGGGATAACAAATGAGGGCTGAACACTGACCATGTTCAAAACATGGGGTCTAACTCAAAATTTAATCCATTTTTCTTCTAGAATGTTGTCCATGGATAATATGTGAGCCATATGACGAGCATCCATACTATTAGGGGGTTCCCTTAGACATGAAATAGGATGAGGGTCGAAATAAAAGGAATGAAAAATGTGGATTTGGAGTGATGGGTTGTTCGAATGGAGTCCAACACTATAGAAACAACACCACCATGGTGGAAACACATTATGTGGGTACATCGGTCTGATAATGGATCAAACATTTATCCGAACAGGACCTATCTGGTATTGACATGGAAGGACCTATAGATTTACATCATAAGGTAAATACGATGCAAATGGTTTAATGTTCATACTTCCTAGACCATGGTTAACAGTTTAATGTCAAGTTACATGGACTGTTAGCTCCTAGTTTAATGTCATCGAGAGTAGACCATGATCAGGGCTGAGGGGCCAAAAGTGTTAATGAACCTGGGGCTGGTCCCAAGTAGAAATTCTTGGGCGTCTCTACGTATCCCATAAAGACTAGAATCATGCCAAATGTAGTCCTTGGGGAACAGTGTGGTCAGAGACCAACACTGGTAGGGAGAATCCTCTCTTGAGAGGAAACTGACTCATCCCATCATTAATATAGGTCATCCTGAACTTGTTCATGGTATAACCATAGTATAGTGTCATGCGATGAGAACATATGGACTCGTGTAGTTTAATGTCATATTATAGGATGAATAGTGAAAGAGGAGAACCCAGGGAGGAAGTATGTGGTGTGTTGGCTATAAACTCGATGTGAATGAAGACTTGGAGTCCAGATCACACCATGCATCCTAGGAGGAAGATCTTCAGGCCGAGGGACCAAAAGTGAAAATTAGGTTGGGCCCAAGGCAAGATCCCTGGATATTCCTGCATAACCCATTCAGATGGGAATCAAACTGCATGTAGTTCTAAAGAGCATATTTTAACATCATGCTGGACGAAGAAAGGCATGTGTGGCATGGCCATTCCAGTACACGTCCAACCAGAACTACTAATCCCATGTGAGTCATGCTTGATAAGGGAAACAAAGAGTAGTGATTGGATGTTGCTATAATAAGAAGGAACATGTCATGGGCGACGAGACGCTTGGTGAACGACTTCCCAATAATGATGACCGCCCATCTTGACACAACATGATGCATGAAGGGATAAATTTGTGTATGTAGGAATTCCACTTTATCATAAGGATGTGGAAATATGTGAATCATGAAGCTTGAGATCTGGAAAACAATGATAGTGGATTGAAAATATTGGATAACTGTTGACCATGTTTGAAATTCAGCATCAATATTGTGTTAGCCTGATATGGGGATGAATAGATGAGGGTCGACTGCTGACCATATTTGAAACATAGGGCCTATCGAAAATTTCGTCCAGGGTCTTTATGGATGTTGTCCTGAGATGGTCGGTGAGACGAGGTGGCATGAGACCAGGCCATGAAGGGGGTCCATTCAGATATAGAAGAGAAGGAGGTTCTAGATAACGAGCACACAATGCATGGACATGGAATGAGGGGGTGTCCTTGTGAAAATTCCACACTTTTTTGTCCTTGTCAGAACACATATGAGAACCAAAATGAGACGCATTAGGTATAGGGAGTCGAGTCCATTCTCAAGGACAAGGGTCCTAGAGTCGCACGCCTAGATGTTAAGGTCCTAGGGTGGACCATTAATGGAGGCTTGCTTTAATACACTGTGCTCAGGGTGGTTAAATAGCCAAACGTGGCGCACAGTTCCCATTGGTAGATCTTAGTTTTGGGTCATAGAACTCAGACCACGGTGGGAGAAGACAAGGGAAGCACATGGTCTGGCTATTGAAAATCCTGACATGAATGAGAGCCTATGAGGTACTCTGCACACCACATGTTCCCAAATGAGATCGGTCCTAGGGGCCGAAAAATAAGGGAAAATATTTTTATATTCCTAGGGATGGACCTGGTGAAAATAAAACATGGTCATTCCAATGTATCCCATGAGGATGGGACCCAATCCACATATAGTTCTAGAAGATGTTATGCAGTTTAACGTCATGTGGTAAGGACGTGGAGTGATATTATATTATAGTTATAGAGATTGGACCGCATATGGAATGAAATGAGAGACACACAATGATGTAATTACAGAACCTGAAGTGAATGAGGACATGGCCAAGATCCCTGTGCGCTTCTTGGGGGTGGTTTCAGGTCGAGGGACCAAAAATAAAAGTTATGGTGAGCCTGAGACAAGTTTCACGGACGTTCCTACGTTCCACATGAGGATGGGGATCAAGCCACATGTAGTTCTATGAATGGAATAGTTGGATACTGGTTCTAGGGATAATAATTTTGTGCGGGTCTGGACCATGCACCCGAAGAAGTGTTATTTGAAATAACATTTTTGACCTTTAGAATGAATGATTTTTTTTGTGAATAGGATAACCTTGGATAGAATGTCCAGGAATCACCACAAGACTCAAGCCATATGCAAGAATTGAAAAATGCTATGGCGTGTGACTGATACCAAACCTGATGTCCCCTCGAGTGAGGACACCACAATGCATTACCATTTTTCATCGTTCGGCCAGGATGATATTATCACAGTTTAGGGTTAAGTGATGCGACTAACCATGCATTTATAACAACCTTCAGGATAGATTCAATAGTTTAATTTCATGTGTGACTAAGTGTCATAGATTAAATTCATATTGCTCAGACATATACAGGTGAGATATGGTTTCAAAGGGGATGTGCACGACATGATAAAGCATACCTGATGTGAATGAGGATTAGGTCCACACCATACCATGCACGATTCCGAGGAGGAAACCTCAGGCCAAGGGGCCAAGAAATTTCAGAGGATAAGGAGCAGGAGAAACTAGTTCCCAATTGAGTTGGACCAGATGAAAATATTTTAGGGTGTTCCTATGTATCCCATGAGAATGGGAATCATGATGCACATAGTTATCGGAAGTTGCTTTTAACATTGTGTGGGACAACATACAGTTTAATTTCTTGTGGGACATGAAGTAGGGGTTATCTTCTAGAAAGGGGTGTACATGGTGAGGCCAATGAAAACCCGACTTGAATGAGGATATGGTATCATACCATGCTACATAGCCCCATAAGTGTTAAAGCCCCGAAGGAAGAATAGAAGAGATAAATTATTGGAACTCAAGATGGACCCAAAGAAAATACGTCTAGGTGTTCATATGTATCCCATGGGAATGTGAATCAAGATGTGTGTCATTCTAAAAAAGATCTTATTTTATGGTCGTAGAGCTCAGACCATAGAAGAGCAAAATCCTTCTATGTCATTGCAGGCCTCAACCAGATCCATAAGCCCATGGGAGTCAAACTCAGTTTCAGAAACAAGGTTTGAAAAGGTTTATTACAATACCTGGAATGCATGCCAAATGTAAATCGGTGCGGAGCCCGGAATGATTCCATTACCGTGGAATTTGTCCTCCTAACATGAAAATGTGCACTGAGAGGATTGTTCCAGTAGTGTCAAAATTGCATTTGAACATGATGGGGTGGAAAATTATGTGAATCATGCGACCGATGTTTTGGGCTTAAGGGGGATGCTGTGACAAAAGAGGATAATTGTTGATTGTGTTTGAAACACAGCATCCATATCGTGTTATCCTAAAATTGGGACAAAAAATGAGCGTCGACCACTGACCATATTCGCAACGTGGGACTTGTATCGATTTGTTAACTGAAACCCTCAAGGATGTTGGTCCGTAATTGTAACACCCCAGGTAAATAAAGACTATAAAACATTCAAATTTATCCATATTTGTGAATAAAATATTAATATAACTTTAAAGGGGAGGCTATGCTCGATGGCGTACCCAACACACAACCATGAGTTTCTTCGGAATCTTACGTTGCACTCTAATAATAAAATAATATTATTTTAAATGGTAGTTAACGCCTAGCTGTTGTGATGGAGGGAATGAATGGAACTAACTACTGTTGCACCCCACACTCTTTGATTTTCATGATCACAATCACTTTCATTTTTGTCTAATATTGTGTTTTAAGTGTTGTGGATGATAGGCACAAGATTGCCAAAGGATTGGCCCAAGAAAGCTGACAAATGGACTGAAATTCAGTCCACCGGCCAACCGGTGTGGTAGCACCGGCCAGCCGGTGGACCTGGCAGAGGCATTGCCCACTGCCAGGCTCCACCGGTCAGCCGGTGGCTTGACCACCGGCCAGCCGGTGGCATCCAGCAGAATAGTGCAAGCTACTGTCTCGCCCGCCAAATGCACAAATTTATGAAGAAGCACAAGAAGAAGAAGAAAACCCGCAAGCATCGAAAGCAAGAACCCACCGTAAGATCCGAGCCCAAGGTAAAATGCTACGGGTGCGGCGAAAAGGGCCATTACAAGCCCGATTACCCACTCAACAAGAAACGGGCTAAGGAAAAAGGAAAGAAAAAGGTCCTCAAGGCGACATGGAGTGACACCTCCTCATCGTCCTCCTCCTCCTCCTCAAGCGACCAAGGTACAAAATGCCTAATGGCATGTAATGAGGTAACATCTTCCGACTCCTCCTCCTCTTGCTCTTCAAATTCCAATTCTTTAAATCATTTATCTTATGAAGAACTCTCACATGCTAGAGACCAACTTGAAAATGGTTTTCATGCTTTATCATCAAAATTTATTGCTTTAAAAAAGTCTTTCAAAAAACTCTCCTCCGAAAAAGAACAACTTCTCAAAGAGAAGGAGGAGATGTCCCTCAAAATCCAAAATTTCCCAAATGTTGATTATTTGGAATCAACCATCAAGGACCTTAGAGAATCCCTAGCCAAATTCACCCAAGGAGAACAAAATCTTTCAAAATTGCTTGGTTCCCAACGAATTTCAAGAACCACCCAAGGGCTAGGATATACCAATGTAGCTTCCTCCTCCCATGCACCCACTATTTTTGTAAGGGGGAGCTCCGGTTATAAATTTTGCAATTATTGTAAAAAACCCGGGCACCTTATTTATGAATGCAATTGTAAAAATGCCCAGTACGGCCAACCCAAGTCTATTTTTTATTCGAATGAATTCTATAGGAGAAGACCCACTATGAGACAAGTATGGATTGAAAAATCCCTTCTTGCGAGTCTCTCCGGGCCTAAAATCATCTCTTTTCAAAATCCCTCTCCCCGGTGACTTTTTGTTTTTATTTAGGGGGAGTTAGGATCTTTTAAGTTTTTTTTGTAATTTCAAAATTTTCGATTCAAACTTTCAATTTCAACTCTTGGTTTCAAAATATTCAATTCAAATTTTTTATTCAAATCTCTCAATTCTTTTTTGATTCAAAACTCTCAATTTCAAAAATTTCATTTGGTTTCAAATTTCAAATTTCAATTAGTTTTTGATTCAAAACTTTCAATTCAAACTGTTATTCAATTTTCATTTCAAAATTTTCAAAATTTTCAACAATTGATATCATTTTCAATTGATTTAAAATCTCGTTTTTCATCGATTCCCTCAATCAAGTTTTATGCCCCACTCTATTTTGATAATCACAAAGGGGGAGAAATTTCTTGATTGATTGGGGGAGAATCTTTTCTCTCATGATTAGTATTTATTTTCAATTTATCATTTAAAGCATGCCTTTCATTTAAGTTTTTACATTGCTTTGATAAGTGATTGTGATCATCAAAATAGGGGGAGATTGTTGTACCCCACACTCTTTGATTTTCATGATCACAATCACTTTCATTTTTGTCTAATATTGTGTTTTAAGTGTTGTGGATGATAGGCACAAGATTGCCAAAGGATTGGCCCAAGAAAGATGACAAATGGACTGAAATTCAGTCCACCGGCCAACCGGTGTGGTAGCACCGGCCAGCCGGTGGACCTGGCAGAGGCATTGCCCACTGCCAGGCTCCACCGGTCAGCCGGTGGCTTGACCACCGGCCAGCCGGTGGCATCCAGCAGAATAGTGCATGCTAGTGTCTTGCCACCGGCCAGCCGGTGGCTTCTCCACCGGTCAGCCGGTGGCACCTGGACCAGAATCCTCATCCTTTTTCAAGGCACCGGCCAGCCGGTGGCCCTGCACCGGCCAGCCGGTGGACACAGTCAAACTAGCCGTTGGGCTGTTGACCAGCCTGTCCACTTGGCTCCCAACGGCTCTTTTAGCCTCTCCAACGGCTCCGAAGCCTCCCCAAGGGTTCCATGCCTATAAATAAAGGCCAAGGAATCCCCGGACACCCATCGGATCACATAAAAAGCGCCCGGACATATTGTTGCACATTTGGCGAACCTCCGGCGCTCCACCTTCAAGGATCCACAAGTGCTCCAACCATTTTCCAATCCAAGGAGCACCTCAAGAAGCTTGGGAGAGCACGCTACATCAACTCCATCATCCAATTGGCGCCCAAGTCTTCCTCCAATACGGTTTTTATTGTTTTACTCTTTTTGATCTTTAAAATTGGGTTTGTGCCTACAAACCCCAAACCCTTTTCTCATCCCCCTTTCTTTTGGGTTTCACACCACCATTAAGGTGTGAAGAGGTTTCTTCAAGCCTTTCCTTTTTAAAGGCTTGTGTTTCGGTGAGCTAGCCTTCACCCGTTAAAAAGGCTAGTGGGTTCTTGCTATTCCATTGAAAGCAAGTGGGTTCTTGCTTAACCAATAAAAGCAAGATGTAATAGGTCCTAGTGCTACCTCAAAGCCTAGTGGGTTTCTTGCTAAAACCATTGAAAAGCAAGCGGTAGGAATCTCTCAACGGTTGAGTTGGGAGCGGAGACGTAGGCCGGGTTTTGGCCGAACTCCGTTATCAATTTTGTGTGTCTTGCCTTCTTTACTTTCCGCTGCATCTTAACTTTGTTTTTTTAAATTGTTAATTTTTTTTTTTAAAAGGAAATTCACCCCCCTCTTGCCATCATTCCCGTTTTCTTCCGACCCAACAACTACAAAATGATTATATATTTTTGTCAAATATTTTTACTTTTTACAATAAATGTTAGAGGATTAAAAATGCGAATGAATCCAATTTTAAACGTAAACATTCTAATATTCTTTAAAAGGTCGATTAACAGCCTTTTGATGGAGAACCACTTTTAAATCCACTTTTTGACAATTGTATGTGTTATATCTGACCAAAATAAAATTCTTCTTTATAATCGGGACATCAATATTTACTTTATGTAATTTTTTGGTATTTTTTCAAAAAATTTCAATTTTTAATGAATAGTAAAAAATGTTGTATTTTAATTCAAAACCTCTTTTTAATCTAATTTATTTATATGATTAGATTATCTTTTGAATTGTTTTTAAAGTGAGATTAGAATATATTTTTACCATTTAATCCAATAGTGGTCATTGGAATTAATTTCACTTTGAAATTGGACTTAAACTAGTGTCATTCTTTTGATACTTATTGTTTCATAAAAACACGTTATTTGCTCTGACAGCGGGAATTAATTATTAAATTAATTAATGAAACATATATGTTTTTAATTTTGTAAAATAGAAATCATTTTTGAATTCGGAATATCTAATATAGCTTAGGGTGATGTTTTGGTATTTTTCTGAAAAACTTCAATTTTTGATGAATAGTGAAACCACTAAGTGGTACTTATAAAAACCGATTTTCCGTTTAAATGAAATTTTTCCACCTTTGTATTTTGAATTTCAAAAATTCTACATAAATGATTTTAATTAATAAGTAAAATGTGGTTCAATGGTATTAAAATAATTTTTTGGTGAATAGTAACTTATTATGTTTTTAATCGCGATTAGAGGTAATTAGTGTAATTTAAGGTAAAAAAATGTTTTAATAATATGAGATGACCTAGAAACATGTTTTAACCTAATTGGATGAGTCATGGACGACCAAGAAAATCCATGGGTCCACTTTGGGACCCCATGGAGCCACTTTGGTTGGAAAATGACATAAATACCTTTTTATTTAATGATAAAATTAAAATGAAACAAACAAGAGTTGTTTTACTAAAACAATTTTTACATTGGGTTATACAAGTCAGCGTTTTGGCTATAAATAGTCATTGGAAATTTAAAAATAGTTCCTACATCATAGTATTTTTTTATAATTTTTAGACATTATATAAATTAAATTATTTATGACATAATGATGATGCAACGATGACCTCATTATTTAACGATTTAAATAAAATGGAAAGATAATGTAAAATATAAGACCTAAACATGTTCAAAACCTGTTGGATGGGTGGATTTAGAACCCTTATCACCTTATACTAGAATCAAACCAATGTGGGACCATTAAAATCCGATACTCAGCCTAAAATAAAGTAACATTTCCTTACATTCCAAGAGTGCCCCTCCCCTCCTCTTATAAAAGGCCCACACCTCTACCTCCTTACCCACACTCCCAATGCCTTTGTCTCGGCCAACTCCTGCCCATGTTGTCCTTAAACATCCCTATCTAACTCCTTGAAGCCTCACTTTGGTCAGAAGTCTTCCCATGGAAGCCTTTGAGCTCAAACCAAAAAGTGTTACCCGATTTTAAGGTAATGTCTTCACTTGAGTCCTTTTGTTTTATTTTGCTTCTCCAACCCACTAAACTCTTTTTATTCATTTATTTTGTAAAAACTACAGTATCTTAAATGTACTAGGATGTTTTTATAATAAGGATTCGAGCTAAACTTACACACACCTTCGTCTAATGGTTAAAGAACATACGGTTTCTATGGTTGGCGATTTTCTGCCTCACGAAACGATGATTGTTCAATATTCTTTTATGACCATTAAAGGTGGCCATTATGATGTCACTTTATTTTATATATTATATATATGGTATTTATGTTTACTATATTTTTCTTTATTTTATATTTAAAACATACCTTTATTCTTTTCATGTTGTGTCAATGCGATAATTTCATATGAGGAAGTGTGGACTACCGCCCCCTCAAGTGATGTGACTCGTACATGCAATACATGGAATATATAAAGAATGAAATTAATGAAAATATGTGACCTATATAACATATATATTATAATGGAATTATAATATATATATATATCATTAATTTTCATTTTCATTAATATGACAAAGAAAAAATGAAAGTAGCGTTCATGCGTACGTACGGCCTACCGTCTCCATGAATGGTGCTTTTCGTTTTTAATCTCCAAATGATATGGAATAGTATAAAAAGAATATGTACTGGATATATATTACATTTTAATCATTAATACTATTCTGTAAATTTGTTACTTATAACTTCATGGCAATCATTTTTCAAACAAGTTCATTTTTGACTCATGTACTAAACATCGGCAAAAACGTCTGATAAGAACTAACATTATTAAACAATTATAATAACATTATAATATGTGATATGAACCGAATAATAATATTTAAAGGAGGTCCTTAGGCCATTATAAATTTACCAAAGTTTATTATTCAGGAATATAATGAAACGAACAAGACAAGTCGGACTTGAGGTAAGGGATCCTACTCCCCTCTTTCTTTTTAAGTAAACTCTTTTATGTCATTCCTTTTAAAACTCATCTTTCCTGTTATAGGGATGTTGTTTTATATTACTCATACTTTAATTTTTATTTTCATATGATGATAGACCCTATTCTCTCTCATCAATCCATTTTGGAAGTTTTGAGTGGCACCGTTAGGCTGCCGAATTTTCATAAGAGATCTAACCTCTCTCTTTCTTTTTAAGTACTATCCTTTTTGTCACTTCTTTTAAGCTCCTATTTGTTATGTTAGGGGATGTTATTTTATATTCCTCTTGATGTAAAAATTATGTTAATATGGTGAGAGACCCTATCTTATCTCATCAATCCATTTTTGTAAGTTTTTTGTGGCGTCGTTAGGCTGCCGAGTTTTCGTAAGGGATTTTTCATCTCACTTTTATTCCCGTGTGATTTATGCTACATTTGCCAAAATTTCCTTTGCGTGGTGTATTTACTGCCCATTATTTTACTCATTGTGTAATATAATATCATTTATGAGTATATACATCAATGTTGTATTGTCCTTCTTTCACGGGATGCATGTCTTGAAAGATACCCATGTCGGAAAGGGAACCTTTCACCCTCCTCTTTTTAAAAGAATTCTTTTGTTATGTCTTTTAATTCACGTACTATTATGTTGGGATATGTTATTATATATCCTTATTGATTTAAATTTTATATCCATGTGATGAGATACCCTTTTTGTCTCTCATCAACTCATTTTCTGAATTTTCTAGTGACGCCGTTAGGCTGTCAAATTTTTGCAAGGGAACTTCTTAACCCAAATTTGATTCGTTGGGATAAACTTGTACTCCATGAATATGTCGTTATATGAATATGTTTAAATATCATCTGATTGTTTTACACTTAATATACACTTATATTTCATGTATTCATTTGTCACACATAATTATGTAATTGATTTATCCTTAATCCAAGGATACCATCTTTGTATGGGACTTCGTCTCAATCTACTTTCTTTGAGGCATATTTTGTTTTATACACAACCTTCTTTTATACGGTGTATAAACCCCTTTGAATTTTATGTTCATTCAAAAGTAATCTTTTTTATACGAATCATTTACTAAACGACAAAAGGGAATGTTTTTGTCATACGTATGCGGCGACAACGACTTCTCCGCCGCCGTGACCATTATTTGAGTTTCGGCTTCCTCTACAAGCCATACCATCTTTTTAAAAGAAAAATAAATACCATGTTTTAAATTTCATTTATTTTGGTATTGAAAATGGTTTTCATAATTTTTTTATATCAATGTGTTGTATTGATATCTTGTTATTGAAAGTTCAAAAGGTTATGTTTCCTTTATGCATGTTTTATGTGATAAGATTATGTTATGGTTCTTGGGCATTGTTATGAAGACGGGTGGTTCCGTGATAAACTAAGGGCGGGTGAGCCAGATATAGCTCTCTAATGCATTGGGTAATGCGACGGAGTGAAACGTTAAGGTTTCTCCGAAGTGATTTAGGGAATATACTGTGGTGGGTATTCCAAACGTAACCAAGAGGGTTACTCCCTACGTAAGAATGTTATGAATGAACAAGTTACCTTTTATGTCTTATGATTTTTATGATTTATTCATGATTTGATGAGGTATGTTAAGGTGCCTATGGTTTATGGGTAAGGTATGATTTCATTCTTATATATATATATGAACTCATGTTTCCTTTCAACATTTTTATAACCCTTACTGAGCTTTTTATGCTCATCCCAAGTTTTTTTGAAATGTTTTTCACAGGTCAAGGAAAAGGTACATATTATGATGATAGTGTCAAGGAAGTTTCAAGAAGGAATCCATGCTTTATTTTTAAATACGTTTCCATTGATGGGAAAATGAATACTATCATTATGTAACCACATTGTTTAAATGTGAAATATAATCCATGTTTTATGATCTAATTCTCTAAAACTCTAAACCTGAAAAGTTCCTCAATGTTTAATCTTGTAATAACTCATTATTAAGTATGGTTTAAGGCTGGGGCCCTATAGTTGGTATCAAAGGTCAGTTTAGACAAATTTTGGGATTATGAGTTTTTCTTAGACACATGATTAGTCCCTATATCTATTATTTCAGTTAAATCCTTGTTTTATAAACTTTTTTCAGGTCAAGTAATGTTGGTTACGAATGGAAGGAGAAGGATCTCAAATGACATTCCTATCTCTTCCTGATGACATGCTTGCAATAATTATTGGAAAGTCATGTTTGGATGATTGTGAAACTTTATCTAGCATACAACTCACTTGCAAGCAGTTGATTGAGATATCAAACACCTCCACTATACCTTGTTATCATCGTGGATCATGGGTTGTTTTTAGACAAATACTATTTTCACAATATTGTCATATTTTTAAGAAAGGTAAATATTATCAAGGTATTTTCAAATATTTTACCTTATCACATGAATTTGAAGCATATTATGATTTTAGAAATGGTGCTGAGGAAGGGGACCCTTGCGTAACCTATTTATATGTTCTTTTTAAAATATAGTCTCTCAACACATACTTATGTTCTTTTAAAAGGACCAATAATAGAATGTTTCAACTCAAATTCTATCCGACTATTTTATAGAAATCATGTTTTATCAAATGTTTTGGAATTATATGTCATACATTATTATTTTACAAAACTATTTTTCTGTGAACACCCATATAACCCATGTTGTACAAGGTGTATTTGGATGGAGGAAGAAAATGATTTTGAAGGATCTCTAAATCATTGTTGTAATGCATGGGACTTATACCTACGTAAGCAAATTGACGATGAAACCGAGTGGATGCCATGATCAAGGTATGATGTTATTCATTTTGGGAATCATTTTATTTTATCTTATAGTGTTGAAATAAAACATCAAGAATTATGATGTTGAGATCACAATGAATTTGGATGAAAATGAGAGGTATAAAGAACCTATTGAGGTTAAAACATGTTAGGATTGTTTTTGGAGGACAACACACATACCATTTGACAACCCGTCGTGTCAAACAAAGCTGCGGGAATAGAACCCACAACCAAAGTGCGACTGGTATTTCTCACCTACCACTGGACTACGTGAAGTCCCTGGTTAGTTTGACTGATTATTTTAAGTTAAATGATTTTATGAATTAATAGTAAGTTGATTTTGGGTTATCTATGGAAATTTATTAACCTATCATGGAGGATATGTGATTAGGTTAATTACTTTTCAATACGAGACACTAAGAGAAACTGATGTTGTTTGGAGATAAATTTTACGATTTAACTTGGAAGACTATGTGACTAAATCATTTAAATATTTGGGTTTCAATCTTAGTTTGGTTTATTTTGAAGAATTTTATGGGCAAATTGTTTATTGAATGGTCCTTGTTGAACTTTGGGTTTTGTTGGAAAATTTTTGGAGATTAAGAATAGATTATATTTTTATAAAGGGTTAACCTTTTCTGGATTATCTGATCATGTACTAACCTTTTTGGTTTTGGTTTTGGTTAAAGTCTAAAGACATGGGAAGTATATATTTCTCTTTTGTGGATTAGGTGATTCTCTAGAGGTTGATTATATTACTCTTAATGTGAACAAGTCTTCCTAAATACTCGCCTTTTGGAGAAAATATGAGTTTGTGTATGGAATATAATAAAAGTTGATAGTCAACATGATAAGTGATTATGTTTCCTTATGAATAAATTCCTCGATAAAAAGTAACTTAAAACAAAAAAAAATTCTATTAACTTTTCCTACTGGGAGATCGAATACCGTTTAACCCATCACAAGTTTCTGATTTTCTTGTGGTTAACTTTCTCCTAAACATGTTTTCTATCACTCTCCATCAGAACAAGACCCTATGTTTTCTCCCACATGTCCATGTTTTCATACATGGAATCCTAGTATGGGTTAACTCGGGTGACCTCTATACTTATCTTTCTTTATTTTAAAGTGATTGTTTTACTTCCTCTTGTTCTGATGTGGGATTTTCAATGAAGATTCCAAGCCCAATTTTGAAATTACGAGGATGCAATTCCCAAAAGGGGGGAAGGATGTTACACCCCAGGTAAATAAAGAGTATTAAACATTCAAATTTATCCATATTTGTGAATAAAATATTAATATAACTTTATAGGGGACGCTATGCTCGATGGCGTACCCAACACACAACAACGAGTTTCTTAGGAATCTTACGTTGCACTCTAATAATAAAATAATATTATTCTAAATGGTAGTTAACGCCTAGATGTTGTGATGGCAGGAATGAATAGAACTAACTACAGATTTATTATATATGTTTTTCAAATATTTTTAATTTTTACAATAAATTTTAGAGGATTAAAAATTCGAATGAATCCAATTTTAAGCGTCAACATTCTAATATTCTTTAAAAAGTCGATTAACCGCCTTTTGATGGCGAACCTCTTCTAAATCAAATTTTTGACAATTGTATGTGTTATATTTGAAAAAATAAAATTCTTCTTTAGAATCGGGACATCAAAATTTACTTTGTGTAAATTTTTGGTATTTTTCTGAAAAAGTTCAATTTTTAATGAATAGTAAAAAATGTTGTGTTGGAATTCAAAAACACTTTTTAATCAAATTTATTTATATGAATAGAAAATCTTTTGAATTGGTTTTAAATTTAAATTAGATTATATGTTTACCATTTAATCCAATAGTGGACGTTGAATTAATTTCACATTGAAATTGGACTTAATCTAGTGTCAATCTTTTGATACTTATTGTTTCATAAAAAAATGGTATTTGCTCTGACAGCGGGAATTAATTATTAAATTAATTAATTCAACTTATATGTTTTGAATTTTGTAAAATAGACATCATTTTTGAATTCGGAATATCAAATATAGCTTAGGGTGAAGTTTTGGAATTTTTCTGAAAAACGTCAATTTTTGATGAATAGTGAAACCACTAAGTGGTACTTATAAAAACTGATTTTCCGTTTAAATGAAAATTTTACCACCTATGTATTTTGAAATTAAAAAATCCGACATACATGGTTGTCATTAATAAGTTAAATGTGGTTCAATGGTATTAAAATAATTTTTTGGTGAATAGTAACTTATTATGTTTTTAATCGCGATTAGAGAGAATTAGTGTAGTTTAAGGTAAAAATAATGTTTTAATAATATGAGATTACCTAGACACATGTCTTACCCTAATTGGATGAGTAATGGCCGACCAAGACAATCCATGGGTCATCTTGGGGACCCCATGGATCCACTTTGGTTGGAAAATGACATAAATACCTTTTTTATTTAATGTTAAAATTAAAATGACACGAACATGAGTTGTTTTACTAAAACAATAGTTACATGGGGATATACAAGTCAGATTTTTGACTATAAATGGTAATTGTAAAGATACAAATATTTCCTACATCATAGTAATTTTTTTATAATTTTTAGACATTATATAAATTAAAGTATTTATGACATCATGATGATGCAGCGATGACCTAATTATTTAACGATTTAAATAAAATGTAAAGATAATGTAAATTATAAGACCTACACATGTCCAAAACTTATTGGATCGGTGTATTTCGAACCCTTATCACCTTATCCTCGAAACAAACCAATGTGGGACCATTAAAATCCAAAACTCATTCTAAAATAAAGTAACACTTCCTTACTTTCCAAGAGTTCCCCCCCCCCTCTTATAAAAGGCCCCCACCTCTACCTCCTTACCCACATTCCCAAAGCCTTTTTCTCGGAGAAACCCTACCCATTTTGACTCTCCACTATCGAACTCTTTGAAGCCTCACTTTGGTCAGAAGTCTTCCCAAGGAAGCCTTTGAGCTCAAACCAAAGGGAGTTACCCGTTTTTAAGGTAATGTCTTCACTTGAGTCCTTTTGTTTTATTTTGCTTCTCCAACAATATAAACACTTATTATTCATTTATTTTGTAACAACTCTAGTATATTGAATATACTAGGATGTTTTTATAAGAATTATTCGAGCTACACTTACACACACCTTCGTCTAATGGTTAAAGAACATACTTTTTCTGTGGTTGGCGAGTTTCTGCCTCACGAAACGATGATTGTTCAATATTCTTTTAACACCATTAAAGGTGGCCATTATGATGTCACTGTATATTATATATGATATATATGGTATTTATTTTTACTATATTATTCTTTATTTTATATTTAAAACATTCCTTTATTCTTTTCATGTTGTGTAAACGCGATAATTTCATATGAGGAAGTGTGGACTACCGCCCCCTCAAGTGATGTGACTCATACATGCAATACATAGAATGTATAAAGAATGAAATTAATGAACCTATGTGACCTATATAACATATATATTACACTGGAATGATAATAAATATAAATATATATCATTTATTTTTAATTTCATTAATATGACAATGAAAAAATGAAAGTAGTGTTCGTGCGTACGTACAGCCTACCGTCTCCATCAACGGTGATTTTCGTTTTTAATCTCAAAATGATAAGGAATAGTATAAAATGAATATGTACTAGATATATATGATATTTTAATCATTAATACTATTCTGGAAATTATTTACTTATAACTACATGGGCATTCATTTTTCAAACAAGTTCATTTTTGACTCATGTACCAAACATCAGCAAAAACGTCTGATAAGAACTAACATTATTAAACAATTATAATCACATTATAATATGTGATATGAACTGAATAATAATCTTTAAAGGAGGTCCTTAGGCAATTATAAATGGACCAAATTTTATTATTCAAGAATATAATGAAATGAAGAAGACAAGTCGGACTTGAGGTAAGGGATCCCACTCTCCTCTTTCTTTTTAAGTACACTCTTTTATGTCATTACTTTTAAAACTCATCTTTCTTGTTATTGGGATGTTATTTTATATTACTCTTACTGTATGTTTTATGTTCATATGATGAGAGACCCTATTCTCTCTCATCAATCCATTTTGGAAGTTTTGAGTGGCACCGTTAGGCTGCTGAATTTTTGTAAGAGATCTAACCTCTCTCTTTCTTTTTAAGTACTCTCCTTTATGTCACTTATTTTAAGATCCTATTTTTTATGTTGGGGGATGTTCTTTTATATTCCTCTTGCTGTAAACTTTATTTTAATATGATTATAGGCCCTATCTGATCTCATCAATCTATTTTTGTAAGTTTTATGTGGCGTCGTTAGGCTGCCGAGTTTTCATAAGGGATTTTTCATCTCACTTTTATTCTCATGAGATTTATGCTACGTTTTCCACAATTTCCTTTGAGTGGTGTATGTACTGACCAATATTTTACTCATTGTTTAATATACTTTCATTTATGAGTATTTACATCAATGTTGTATTGTCTTTCTTTCATGGGGTGCATGTCTTGAAAGATACCCATGTCGGTAAGAGAACCTTTCACCCTCCTCTTTTTAAAAGACATCATTTTTTATGTCTTTTAATTCACATACTATTATGTTGGGATATGTTCTTCTATATCCTTATTGATTTAAACTTTATTTCCATGTGATGAGATACCCTTTTTATCTCTCATCAACTCATTTTCTGAATTTTTTAGTGACACCGTTAGGCTGTCAAATTTTGGCAAGGGAACTTCTTAACCCAAATTTGATTCTTTGGGATAAACTTGTACTCCTTGAATATGTCGTTCTATGAATATGTGTTAATATACTCTGATTTTTTTACACATAATATCCACTTATATTTCGTGTATTCATTTGTCACACATAATTATGTAATTGCTTTATCCATAATCCAAGCATACCGTCTTTGTATGGGAATTCGTCTCAATCTCCTTTCATTGAGGCATATTTTGTTTTATACACAACCTTCTTTTATACGGTGTATAAACCCCTTTGACTTTTACGTTTATTCAAAAGGAATATTTTTTATACGAAGCGTTTACTAAACGACAAAAGAGAATGTTTTTGTCATATGTATGCGGCGACAACGACTTCTCCGCCGCTGTGACCATTATATGAGTTTCGGCTTCCACTAAAAGCCATACCTTCTTTTTAAAAGAAAAATAAATACCATGTTTTAAATTTATTTTATTTTGTTATTGAAAATGGTTTTCATAATGTTTTTATATCAATGTTTTGTATTGATATCTTGTTATTTAAAGGTGGAAATGTTATGTTTCCTTTATGCATGATTTATGTGATAAGATTATGTTATGGTTCTTGGTCATTGTTATGAAGACAGGTGGTTCTGTGATAAACTAAGGGCGAGTGAGCCCGATATAGCTCTCCAATGCATTGGGTGACACGAAGGAGTGAAAATTTAATGTTTCTCTAAAGAGATTTAGGGAATATACTGTGGTGGGTATTCCAAACGTAACCAAGAGGGTTACTCCCTACGTATGAATGTTATGGATGCCTCAAGATACCTTTTATGTCTTATGATTTCTATGATTTATTCATGATTTTATGAGGTATGTTAAAGTGTCTATGTTTTATGGGTAAAGTATGATTTCATTCTTATATATATATGAACTCATGTTTCCTTTCCATATTTTTCTAACCCTTACTGAGTTTTTTATGCTCATCCCAAGTTTTTTTTGAAATTTTTTTCACAGGTCAAGGAAAAGGTACATGTTATGATGATAGTGTCAAGGAAGTGTCAAGAAAGAATCCATGCATTATTTTTAAATATGGTTCCGTTGATGGGAGAAATGAATACTATCTTTATGTAACCACTTTGTTTAAATGTGGAATATAATGAATGTTTTATGATCTAATTCTCTAAAACTCTAAACCTGAAAATATCCTCAATGTGTAATCCTGTAATAACTCAATATTAAGTAAGGTTTATGGCTGGTGCCTTATAGTAATGGTAGGAGATCCCTTTGGCCTAGAATCCAAGCCGTTTAGGGGTCCCTTCGGGTGTGAAAGATTATCGATTCCCGAATGAATGGGATCACAAATCATGGAAGGTGGGTGGTGTCCAAGAAATACCTGACAATCCAGACATTGAACCAGAGTTCTCTTGGGTACATTGTTGAATCTCCGAAGAAGGTAGAGGGGCTCAACATTATAGTGGCCGATTTGAATAGATAAGTATATAACTAGAAGATATAAACCTTTACATGAGAAATAGGCACATTATGTGGTTGTTGCAGAGCCAATGTGAATGGGGACTTAATTCAACACCATATACCCCTCTCCCTAGGAAAGTGTTTTCCAAGGGGCCATGGTGAAAGAGAGATTTCTAACATATGGGGATAGGCCAATAAGAAAAATGTTCGTGCATTCATATGTATCCCATGAGGATGGGAATCAAGCCACACATAGTTTTGGAATAGGGTAAGGTGTAGTTTACCATCATGTAGTAAGGAAGAAAATGGTTAAGATACCCCAAACAAGGGAGGTGTATGGCACAACGAGTTACCCAGTGTAAATGAGGAAAAAATCCCATACCACACCATACAATCCTAACTGAAGACTTAGTATAGGGGCATGAAAAGACCAAGGGGCCGGAGGTTGGGCCTCAGACAGAAATTCCCGACCAGTTTACAGTTTATCATCTTGTATTGAGGCTGAAGGTAGGGTATGGTATCTCATCCAGGGATGTGTACGACACGATGAGAATACCGTCATGAATGATTCCATAATCCCACACCACACCATACATCCCTAAGTGATAACTTGGGCCAGTGGCCTGAAAAGGATGAGGGGCATGAGGCTGGGCCTTGGATGGAAAGTCCCAGCCAATTTTTAGTTTAATTTCATACTGTAAGGATGATGGTGGTATTCTTTTAGGGTCATAGAGATAAGAACCTATATGCCTAGTTAAATATCATATTTGTGGGACAGAGAGGGTAAATCATCATGCTTATGGAAGACGACAAAGTAGAAATGATGATAGATGAAAACTGTTGATCAGGTTCACAACACAGTCTCCACCCTCATGTGACCAGAATTTGGGGCAAGGAATTGTTCATCGACCCTTGACCATATTTGTTACATGTGATTTATATCAATTTTTTGTTTGAAAACCTCTAGAACATTGGCCAGTAATGGTAGGTGATCCTTTAAGATGAGCATCCATAATAGTCGAGGGTCCTTTTGGATGTATAGGGTGATGGAAACCAAAATGATGGGATTTGCTAAGCATGGAGGGGCCTGTGCTCACATAACATATGATAAATGAAGGAAGGAATATTTCAAGGGGATATGTGTGGCATGGTGAAATATCTCAATGTGAATGAGGACCTTATCCGCACCACACCACATGTCTTGACCTGAGGGGAGATTATGGAGTTTGGGGCTGGGCCAATGAATGAAATTTCTAGGAATTCCTATGTATCCCATGAGGATGGGAATTAAGCTACATGTAGTTCTTAATTCCCATGAAGTTTAACGTCGTGAGGTGAGGGCGTGGGAGGATATAAGAAAGGGGAGAGGTCACATGGTGCGACCATCGTTAATCATGTCATGAGTAGGGTCCCAAGAAGGCTTCACTACACCGTGTATGGATCCTCCAAGAGTTCAACCCCCAGGGGGGGACGGTCAAAGAATAATGTTTTTGGGCAGGGATCAAGATGAAATTATTGAGCGTTCCTATGTATCGCATGCGAACAATAATAAAGACACATGTAGTTCTAAGGTTTCAGTTTAATGTGTTGTAAGGAAACATACAGATTAACATCATGCATGAAATTTTACAGTTTAAAGTCATGGAGGACCGGGTAGTTTGGGGTCATGCGAGACCTTTTAGTTTAGGGTCATGCAGGACCAGATAAAGTTTATGGTCGTGTGGGACCAAGCAATTTAGGAGCATGCAGGACTCGGATGTTTAGGGTCATGTAGAACAAGATACAATTTAAGTTCGTGTGGGGACAAGCAGTTTAGGGTCATGTTGGGCCCGATAGTTTAGGGTCATGCAGGACCAGATACAGTTTGAGGTCATGTGTCACTAAGAAGTTTACAATCATGTAGGACCTGTCAGTTTAGGGTCATGTAGAACCAAATGGCTCATGAAATGTATTTCTTGAGAAACATGGCATTGGTAGGGGAGTTTCACACTCACCATCTCTAGTTACCAATGAGTATGCACCATTGGGGTAAAGCTTGAAAATTATGTAAGTTCCTTCCCATTTTGGATCCAACATGGGTGGTTTCCTACTAGGTATCATCAGTGACTGGAGGGATAACATCGAGTTACCTTTCAAGAAGGAGTATATGAAAAGTTCATTGTTGAAGGATCTAGGTATCTTATTCTGATGCCTTTCCAAATTTTTCATTTCACAGAGCCAGTTTTCATCTAGTGCTTCCAAATTGTCCAGACGAATTACAGATACATTATCTGGCATGCACTGATCATAGACCGCAATGCGTAATGAATGAAACAGTATCTCGATAGGCAGGATGGCCTCAGCTCCGTATAGCAGGGAATATGGGGTCACCTATGTGGAATTATGAGTCATCATCTGATAATCCCCGAGTGCATTGGGGATCTTTTCCGACCAACTCTTCTTGTTTAGGCCAAAAAAATTCTGTAAAATGTTAGAGAGGGTCTTGTTAAACGCCTCAATCTTCCCATTTTCTTGTGCATGATATCAAGAGGTATGATTAGAATAGATGTTTTACTTAGAGTACAATTTCTTTAGCTCAGTCGCTTGGAAGATTGTGCCATTATTGGTGACCATGGTGTGAGGACACCAAACAGGTAGATGATATTGGAGCTCAGAAAGCGAAAGATATAACAGGACTTGACCTATTTTATTGGAACATCATTTTCATATTTGGAAAAGAAATCTGTAGCGGTCTGGATGAATGGCCATTGGTGTTCTATTGCATGCAGATATGGTCCCAAGACATATAGTCCCCAGACTACAATGGTCCAAGAGTATTTTGTAGTGTGGAGAGGCTCTGGCAACCGATGCATGAAGTTGGAATAAACGTGACATGTATGACTACTTTTGGTAAACATGATGCAGTCATGGATCACAGAGGGCCAAAAGTACCCCATTCTTCAGTCCTAATAGGGTAGATTCGACATAGCCTGGTGGGCACCGAAGGAACCATCATTAATCTATTTCATGACCTAAGAAATCTCGAATATTTGGAAGAAATGGAGGAGAACACCATCAAACATGCCCCTAGAGAGGATGTACACAAGACTGAGACCAACCATTAGGGTAAACTGTAGCGTGTGATGTCAGATTATCTTGCACTCGGACTGATCTTCCGTGAGATTACCGTGTTGGAGGTATTTAACCAAAGGTACCCTTTAAGAGAGAGCTACTTTATTTACTGTATCCGGGGGACCTAGGGGTCCTGACATGGAGGTGTCAGTGGTAAGATGTCTTACATGTAGGATGCCATAGTCATCTGTAATGATGGAATAAATGAATCTTCGGTGTGACACATGGTTAATCTGGTCATCCTGTTCGGGCTCTCCAAGTGATGCAGCTAAGTTATCCAAAGCATATGTTCATTCATTCTATGACCGAGGGTCATGGGTAACCTCCTTATGAGAAGGTAACTGGGCCATTAGCTGGATATTTCATTACAATAATGATATGAGATTCGGCTTCTGGACGACATAGTCATTGTTGATCAGTTTGATAACTAGTTTAGAATCCCATTTCACATGCAGATGGAGCACATCAATCTTGACGGCCAGCTCAAGGCTAGTGATGAGATCCTGATACTCTTCCTCATTGTTGGTGTAGCCTTTTGATGATAGGAATGAGTATGGAAGAATGGATTCTGCTGGGGTAATGAAGACGATAACCAAGATGACCCTGTTGAGCTTGGGGTCATTGAGCCTTCTTCTGGTGGTGCTCTGAGAAGCTCCATAAAAATTCATCTACCAACACAAGAAGACATGATCTACGTAGAGGATTGACTCCTAAGAGAAATCCAGGTTTAGAGACCGGTTTGCAGGGGTTGGATGTGAAGTTAGAAAGTCTTCTAAATCTATCCTTTTAATATCCTTCGGAAAGAAAAACATTATGTCAAACTTTTGGAGGATTACTGCCCACCGTGATATGTTTCTTGTCACTATAGGGTAGTTCATAATGTACTTCAGTAGTTCTGCTCGGGACACTAGCTTTACCACGTAGTGTTGTAGGTATTGTTGAAAATTATGTATGGTGAATACAAGCGAATGATAGCTTTTTTCTATGGGGCAGTATAAGGTCTTCGTATCATGGAGCATGTTTCTGAGGTAGTAGAGGATGTTTTTAGTTCCCTCATTGTTCATCTGGGTGAGAAGGGTGTAGATAAATCATTCCAGGTTGGTCACATAAAAGGACCAACAATTTTCTAAAGATAGTTCGCATCATGATAGGAGGCTGAAGCAGATACTTCTTTATTTCCATGAATGTGTCCTAGCACACTTTGTCCCATTCATTGGCAGTGCCTTTCTTCATGAGCTAAGAGAAGGGCTTACACATACTTTCCAGATTCATAATGAATCGACGTATGTAGGCCTAATGACCTTGGAAGCCCAAAAGTTCCCAAATGATGCTCGGGGGAGACATCTGGATGTGGTCCTTGATCTTCTCTGGTTTAATCTCGATGCCCAGGTATCTGAAAACGATGCTGAGGAACTTCCCATAGGTAACACCAAAGGCACATTTTAAATGGTTCATATCTAGGTGGTGATAATAGTGGAAACCTAACACTTTATCAAGGTCCATGAGATGGTCCTGGCGCTGGTGGGATTTGAACACCGGATCTTCCATGTAGAATTCCACCAATTTCCTGAGAATTGGCTTGTATATGCGATTCATGGCCTACTGATAGGTGGAAACTGCATTCTTTAAGATGAATGGCATGAATTGGTACCAAAACATACCTTGTGGTGCCCTGAATGCTGTGGAATCCTCTTCCTCGGGGGATATTTAGATTTGGTTAAACTCGGAGTACCCAACCATTAAGTAGAGGGTCTGAAATCCATTTTTAGCGTCGATCTGCAACTCTGCCACTAGATGGGAAAAACCATCCTTTGGGCAGTGGCGGTTGAGATCCCGGAAGTTGATGCAGACTCTGATCTGTCCGTTCTTCTTCCTGACTGGAAAAATGTTGGCTAGCCATTTTGGGTACTAGACTTCCTCAATGAAATTGGCTCTAAGGAGCTTATCAACTTCTGCCTCTACCATGACACTGTGAGAAGTTTTCATCATTTTGGGAGGTTGGTTGAACCCAGGATGATTTGCAGGGAGTCCGAGGAACTGGATGACTACCAGAGGATCTAGTATGGACATCTGATCATATCTCCAAGCGAACACATAACAGTGTTGTTTTCAGAAGTCTATGTATTGTTGTTATTCCTCGAAGGACATGTATTCAATGATAAATGTGGGTCTTAGGTCTTCCTCCCTACCAATGTTTACTTGTACCAAATCGTTGACTGTGGAAGAGACGCCCTCTTCAATGGCAGGGGACATCATCCAGATCATCCCCTTCACTTGTGGAGGGAGAATCCTCGGTAGGAGGAGTCTCTTCTAAGTCGGAATATCCCGACGGGATGTTGGTACCCACCTGAGCGGCAATGGACACTGTATCAAAATAATCTTGTTCTACAACAACCATAATGATAAAGGTTGTTGATCCAATCCCATCTGGCCTTCGGCCCATGGGGCCACTCTTGTTGATATCGAAGTAATAATTGTGCATTGTCTTGAGCCGGTTAATTACCGCCTTGTGAAACAAACATGTGTGACGTATTTTCATTTCCATAGCACGAACATCCTGATATCATATGGGGGCAGGAGGCTCCAGGATCACCTAATCCTAATTTTTATAGGAGTACGAGGTGAGTTTCAACCGTCGCATAGACTTGACAATGTGTTCCCCCTCATCCCATATAAAACGAATAATTATCCCATGTATGGGTTTGTATCCTCAAGTTAGTTTATTATAAATATGTAGGAAACATCCAGATCTATCCACAGGTCAATCACAATGGTGGCATGCATGACCTCGTTGCTTTGAATCTTCTTATCCATGATCTTGTAGTAGTTGGAATTCAGATATCGGTCCTCAAAAAAAGCAGAGGTAGTTGTGTCACCTTGAATCACGCCAACTTGAACATTAAGAGAGTACCTGAAGCACTGTTGATACGATGTGGGAACCACCGGGTGCAGGTGGAGCCATTGTTTCCCCATCAATGCATTATAGGCGGTTTCCTGGGAGACTACCATAAATTCAGTGCTAGAAACTAGGCCACCAAACTGGGTCATCAAGTGGATATTACCGAACCGTGTCAATTATGTCCTATCATAACCTTGTGTTCATAGGTTAGAGGGACTCCGGTCATCTTCAGACAATCCCAGCTTTAACAGTGTCTGAGTCTGGATAAGGTTAATCCCAGTGCTGGTGTCGATGAGGTAGAGGTGGATCAACACACCATTAAAATGGAAAGTGATGTACAGTGGGCGTATGTTCCCCTATATGGTCAAACCCTCATCAATTTTGGAGAATGATATAATGGCCTGACATTCAACATTCTCGATCGCCTCAGCATGAAAGGCCTCTACAGCTGCTACCTCTATCTCCAACTGGAGGGGGATTCTTAAAGCCTCAAAGGGGGTCTCACAAATATCTCACGGCAGGCGAAGGGCCTCAAGGATAGGGAGCCTTGCTGGGATACTGGAAATATTCATAATAACATCGTACATCCATGCCATGTGTGATCTTCTACTTATAGGAGGCCGCTCCATGAAAGAAGGCATGGAGGGCCCCACCGGATAAATCGACTGCTGACTGGTGCTAGGAATGTCCCGCTGCTCATTATTTGAAGCACATATATCACCTTACATACTGGGGATAGTTGATTGGAACTAGTTTGGGGTGGAGATTGTCCAATCATGGTGAGGCCTCGGTGGATATTCATGGTCCAGTAGCACAAAAAATGTTGGAGGCGGGTCTGATTAAACTGGACGAGGAGGCATCGCATGCTGAGCTCTACGCTGAGCCTACTTCCTGGTCTCAGTGGCATGAAAATCCTTACTGGAAGAGTCAATTGATGTTCCACTAAGACTCGTATATACACAACTCTATCGATGCTGGTGATGACTAGTGATGTTCGGAGGATCCGTCTGGTGCTCCCCGTCATCGAGAGTCATGTAGGGGTTTACCAGCTCTACGGTATTAAATGAACCGTACCCTTGGAATTCACATGATGAGTCGTCCACTACTGGATGGATTATTTGAGGAATCTCCATATCTTGGGGCATGAAGTCACCATGATTATGGTATGATGATGGAATCGGTGGGGGACTTTTCTTTCCCTTGGGTCACCAGTGTTTGTTTTTCTGGGAGGAGGAGGGTTGAAATGATGATGCAGAAGTGGTGGTTGCAGCTTCTAAATAATCTGGCCATTTCAGGCATGCCCGAATGACACCATGGGCCATGAGACTATTTTAAGGGTCATTCGTTCATCATACATTTGAGATCCGTGACTGAAAAATTGATACCACTCACCATAATTTTCGTTGCTGCTTTCTGTCCTCACAAAGACACATGCTACCTGCGCTAGGGTTGGCCCCCGTCTGAATATGTTGTTATCAAATTGGTCTTGAAGCCTGTCTTTGAACACATAGCACTGTTTGAGGGTGTACCCCAGGATCCAGTGATAAGGGAAGTAGTTGGGGCGATTGGGGAGGTTCTCCTCTTCTATCCTTCTGTACACAGGAAAACACACAATCCATTGTTCCAAGGCACTTTGGAAATATCCGAGGACCTGATTCTCATTGAACAAGTGGATCTGATTTATTATGTTCGGAATGGGGGGACCTTGGAGCTTGGCCCTGGCAAGTAGCATGAGAAGCCTTTCGAGGAGGAGGAGCCTGATTATCCCACCTGAGTGGTGGCTAAGCGTTACACGAGGGTGCTTGCAGATTTTGAGGTGGCCGTTATTGGGACGGAGGCTGAGCCTTTGGTGGTGTGCCTCTACAAGGCTGCGGGGGTGGCACCACTGGTAATAATTAAAGTTGTCTGGGGGCTTCTATTTTGGCCACCGTGGCATGCTCGACCCTGACATCCCACTTTTAGAGTATTTCTGGGGGCAACAAACGTGCCCAACAAGCTTATTTCAATGCTTATTCTAGGTGTTGGGCCTTATCAGAGATGTCCTTAAATCCTCCTGGGTGGTTCTAGGTGATCAGTGAGAGAACTAGTTCCATTATAACATTTCCCATAGACATCGTCAATATTTTCTCCTAATTAAGTGGCATGTCAAGAGAGTATGTAAGCCCTTTCCACCAGGCGATGAGTCCGAGACACGCCCACCAGGCCTCTATTTTCACTTGAAGAGGTCTATGATACTCATCCTCCGAGTGGTGGAGATGAATGGGTATTGAAACTCCGTGAAGATATCCTCTCATCCCATTATTGACCCGATGGGGAGTTGGCAATACCAGACGAATGCATGCCTTTCCAATGTCTGTACAAAACACTGATTCATGATGGACTCATGCTGCATTAGAGTCCCTAACATGGGCCCACACTTCGAAATAATGTGGATCATATGATGCGGGGTTTCACCTGTCCCATTAAAGGGGGAGAAGGTGGGATTTTCAAAACCCAGGGGCGTTGGCATATCATCTTCCCACTATGGATATAACTTTCCATTAGGTGGTAGTGAGACCAATCATGTTTCGAAAGCATCTTTGTGGGAAATGAGTGTCTCCATTGGATCATCTGGATGGGGGTCCCTATTGTGACTAGGATCCCTAAACCTGAGTGCGTTAGTAGGTTCTTCAAAATGTTATGTAGGACCAGCGGCTCATGGAGCGGCTGGTGGAACAACCCTCTGGACAGCTGGGGGGACACGAGGTGGGTCCCTTGGATTTTCATGCCGTTCTGGAGGATTCATCCAGACAAACCAAACCCTCTTTCCATAAGTTCCAGCTTCATCCCTATTTACGGGGTGTAGGATGGTCATGGTTACATGGAGGTATCTTGCCGAGGAGATGTTGTTCCTGCCCCTGCTGCCCTAGCAATGGATTAACATAGTGTGGTTTTCACTCTGCAGCACATTTAGCCTGGGCGTTGTTGACCAACATTTTTTGTTTGATAAGTTTTTGATGTAATGCGGCCTTTTCAGAGTCTTCCTCAATCTTCTGCACTAAGGCAGATGGGTTAGAGTGTTTGGTGGCTCCCAGATGCACTTTACCCTTACCGTGATTTCGGCTAAAGACTATTGCCTCAGTGGGCATGGGGAGTCCCAACAAGTTTATCTATTAGAGACTAACCCTTTTTTAAGGATCCAATAGTGGTGGTATGCCCTAAGGGGGGGAGTTCCCCATCAATGACCTCTAGTTCATTCTCCTCTTCCGCTAGGTTAGCCATATTGACCATGGACTAACCTGGGTACATGTCCTCGATATCGCCTATCGAGTCAGGTAGCCATCATATTATACTGAAGAGAAGGGAACCATACTTCCCCTGGCCCCAAACTAGCATGTTGGGGGAAGACTCTTTGATAATATTGTTGAGTACCTTGAAACTCTGAACGCATTGCTATTGGAGGGTCATACGATGGGCTGGTGACTCAGAGTGCTGGGGCATAGGGAGTGCGACAAGATCCACCAGAAGGAATTGCTCGCCGATGTCCTCGAAATGTGTTTGGATCCTGGGATATGTAACTCTCTGGTGACAAATTCAAAAGTGCATTGTCCAAAGTGTTTAACGAAAACATTCAAACTCATCTTGAGTAAGGGATCCTGACACACTGAAATTCGGTGCTGCAATCGACCAAAAAATCTCGAGGATGTGGTTCACTGCAAGGATATCCCATAAGGTCCTCAGCTAGGATTCAGGGTCTAGCCCTTGATTTCGCAATTTTTTTAATTGTGGGTGGCTGAGGAACAAACAACAGTAACGTGGAAGACCGCTGGGACGATAGGCTGGCTGGTGGGGAATATAACGAATGGGCTAACTGGCTGCTGAATCTTGGGCTATCCTTCTAGGAGTGTAGTGACTTATACACCACATCATTGTAGGATGGGTTGATGGCCGTAGTTCTTGGTAAAGGGACCATTTCTACTGGTGATGGACCACATTGCCTCCTGTCTTCCATTCCTCCATTAGTCCCCAGAATAGCCTTCAATGATCTCTAGTTGAGGCAGAGGGTGCTTCTAGTGATGTCAATGGAGATTTCATGACCATAGATTGTGGGGTTGCCTAATTTTTATTTCACCTAGATATACTTGTTGAGGGTAGAAGTAATCTGATGGACCTCACATTCTTTTAGAACTAGTTTGATGCGCCTCGTTCCAGACCCAACCCTGACTCGGAGGATCCAGGAGAGGGTTCTTAAACTGAGTCAGACTCTACTTCGAATTCTGATAAGCAGACTAGTTTGATATCTATTCGGGCTTTCCCATAATTCTTATTATTGTTGTGATGACCCACTTTCCATCCCATGGATGTATCTTCGGGACAATGGAAATTCCTGACATGGGGAGGTCCCTCGACCGTACTGGTGATGGGGCTGAGATAGTTTCAACCTGAGTATGCCAGGGTGCGAGGAGCACCAGGAATGTTATCAAAGGGGACATGAGGAGGACCTCTGTGGGTAGTGATGGAGAGGGTTAGACCTTCATTGGATCCAGTGCGAGCATGGTGAGGACTTCCATGTTTTTTTCCCTTCCAGGACATTAGTGTAAGGATGGACCTCGTACTGTTCGAGCTGAACATGGGTAGTACCTCCGTCCCTGGAACTAGTGAAGCCAAGATGTCCCTCACTCCTCCAATTTCTGGGGCGAGGAGGAACTTCACCAACTACTACTAGAACATTTGGAGGGAACACATGTTAGAGAGTGACCTGATGTGAAATGTCTCTTCACCTACAGTCTGTGGCAGGAGAAGTGACTCCAAACTTGGTGTAATGAGCACGGGAGAGACTTTAGTACTGGGATTCCCTACCGTGGGGAGGAACCTCATTTGGATTGAAGGTTCCAAGAGATGGTCCTCCATGATGAGATTGTAATTTCTGAAGATTCGTGTTTTCCATGGTACTATTACGGGGATGACCTCCGTACTGGGTGGCATCGCTGTGGGTTTTTCTCAGGCAGTAAGTGCCTATACCATTGACCAAGAGAGTTGACCCAGCCTACACATGGGGCGGTTGGGGCCCCAATACATGTTGGAAAAATAAATTCCCATTCTCGGCATATACATGGAGTTGGTGATATGTGTTAGTGGTGGCTCGGGCCATAGTAGCCGCTGACATTGATGCCACTTTGAGGGAGTCCTCTTCGGCTTTCACCCAAAGCTAGAGTCATGTTAGACGGACCGGAGCCGGTGGTGCAGGTACATGGGTTACCTGATCCTCGACCAGTAGAACCGGGTGACAGCACTGGTGAGGCATGGTGGGATCCCTTACTGGGTACCCCTAGAATGAGACTCTGACTAGGATGCCTCAGACGTCCCCTACCCCATCGATGTTGGGCAGGGAGTCACCGAGGCATTCTGAAGATAGAATCTTGAATCAATTATATGTTGCAGTGGGGAGAAATGGCTCCCTAGGCGGCCCTTGGGGGAAACATTGACGATGAGGTGTAGACGCCTCTAAATCCAGGCGGGCCATATCCCTCATTGGGATTATCCCCCCTCCTCGTAACGACGTACAAGGTCACTGATTACCCTCCACTGAATAACCTCAGAGAAGGAGATGGGGAAAGGGAATCCCATGGTCATGGCCGTCAAGACCATCATAAAAGAGTCGGAGCAACACAGGACTGGCATGCTTGTACTTCCCCTTCCCCTGCAACGTTGGGTGGGTGGGGATTGAGTTCTAGGTGCAACAACTTGATTCTTGAAGTCCAGGGAGATTAACTCATTAGTGATGAAAAAAAAGATTCAACGACCAATGCCCATGTTCCATCCCATCTTCCATGTTCGGTAAGAGGGTTCCATGCTGAAAACATCATAGATTGGGATGTCCAACATTCTAGTGCCCCGACTTCTTGTGTGTTTCACACCAGGACCACTATTTTCATAGCGGGACCCAACGCCGGATAACTAGATCTGGTGACGCACTAATCCATTAATGTCTCAAACACTACTAGTCTCCATATTTGGGAGAAGAGCATCACGTTGGGTTCACCATTTCTGTTTCCAACCCTTTCACTGGGGTGCACACATCCATCTGGTTCGAGGATGAAAGTTGTGGTTTTCTTGCCCCGCATTCCCATTTTCAAGAGGCGGGTGGCATCCATCTCTTATTCAGGGACATTTGCACTTTGATCAAAACAGGATGATGGAATGTCGGTTCTTTTTTCTATGTATTCATCTTCAGAACTCATCACCCAATCCAGGTCTCCCTTATAGATGTAACACATTGTTCATGAAACTCTTCCTAGTGCAACATCTTCATGGACATTAGTTAATTACACATCTTCTGTCGGGACATTACAAAGGGTCCGATCAGGGCTGCATGATTCAGTCAGAGGACTAGCCATGTTGGACATCACTGGTGTGTCTTGACACTGGAACACTAGAATTTTTGGGTTTCTTCCCCTTATTATAGGGCTTCTTAAGGGCGCAGAAGCCCGATGAATCCCATGTCGAACATGGGGAATCATATGACATAGTCATGTAACTGAGGTTTTACTCAGAATCCTATGTTTAACAAAGTTTATGCCTCAATTTTAACATCTGGCAGAGGCAATCAGACAGATTAGAACACTGAATAGAGTGGATCAGATAGGTACATCCCCTAGAAGGAATAGTGATGATAGGAGGGTGGGTTATCATGACCTCACTGGGATGTAGTGGCCTAGGTAGGAATCAATATGGATGATAGAGTGTTTGAATGAAGTGGAATGTAGATGGGATAAAACCGTCGTGAAGGTGACAATAGTGTTGGTCTTGAGCCTCGAATAGAATTCTTACATATCCCTGAGGTAGGGAATCAAAGTCCCCATAGTTTGGTATGGTTTATGGGATGCCTAAAGTGGTGGCCCATATGACTGGACGCATGTATTCGACCTAGAGAAATTGGAACCTATGGATTGAATCCCGAACATCCCAAAACACATTTTCTCAAAGGGAAGACTGAACAATGGACTTGAATTGGGGGTGTACACGGAGGATGATAACCTAATGCTGTGTATGGGGTCACGCATGGTTAGCAGACCATGTTGGTTTGAAATCACTAAGATGGACCAAAGATGAGGGTCCCAGCAAAAGGGATTTCAATAGATTGCTGCTATGTAGGGGATGGAACGACTTACCGCGGATTGTGGTCACAACGTCTTGCCGCTCGATGGGGTTTATCGTCATTGAATATTCCCACGTAGCCTGCCTAGGAGATATATATCAATGCCATGTAGTTTTTATGGGATGGGGGGTCGGTGAAATGATGTAAATGAAAAAAATGGGTCCAAATGGATGATGGGATTGAACCTCATGGAGGCTTCCTATTTTCCATGCCTTGGCAAGGATCAAGGACCTTGTAGTTCATGGAGGAGTTTGGTGAACCGACATGAAAGGGGGGTATGAACCAATTGGTTGTGGGATTGAATATCAGGGAGTATTTTTATGTACCTTTCCTTGGAAAGGATCAAAGACCACGTAGTACAGATGGGTGAAATGTCTTACCGTTGATTTGGGGAACAACATCTTACCCCTGATTGGGGGAGATAACGGCTTACTGCTATTTGAAGTTCATAGTTTATCATCATGAAAGACGTGGGTGAACTAACATGAAGGAGGACATGGGGCCTAGATAGATGGTTCGCTTGAACCTCTTAGAGGCTTCCTAGGTACCTTTCCATGGCAATGATCAAAGACTGCATAGTTCAGGTATGGTTGTGGGGATTACACTCTAGGTTTCCCGGGGTGTTGGTGAACCGACGTGAAGATGGTCAAATTGACCAGGTGTTGGGATTGAACCAAAAAGAGGCTTCCTACATTCCACACCTTGAATAGGATCAAAGACCACGTATTTCAGATGGGGAATTGGTGCATCGACGTTAATGTGGTTGAGACCAATGGTTGTTATGCTTGAACCTTAGGGAGGCTTCCTATGTACATTCCATTTGCAAAGATCAAATGACATGTAGTTCGGGATGATGGTGTGAGTCTTACACTCTGGGTAGCCCATGAGGATAGATGTAAAGTCAATTCATACTCTAATCCCATCTGAGTCATGCTCAGTGTGAGAAAAAAGAGGCAACAGAGACATGACGATCACATCACGAAAGGTGCTTCCTTGGCATTTGGAGTGGGTCTTATGCATGGTTAGTGGCCCAAAGAGGAAACATGGGAGTAAGCATTATTAGTCTCCCAATTGATGAAGATTGGGACTTACTCTAGTGTGGAGGACCGATGGTGACAAAGCCTAGCAGGAGTGGGATTTGGCACGGATGAGAGGAGGAGATCCATTTCCCCCCATGACCTTTGCAATAATTTGGCACTAGAAAAGAAAGGAGGAGAAAGGGTACTATCTAATGAATGAAAGGCTTAGGGCTTACACAAAGATGGTTTCCCTTCCCCATGGATAGTCATCTCCGCAAAAAATAATATCTCAATCCATTTGAGGAAGATTTCACTCCCGTTGTGACGAGCGGACGTGTAGAATGTCCATGGTTTGTGGCACCGCATAGGATGCATGGGGTGAGGTCACATTTGAACGTCATGTGATGAGGACGATGTTTCATGTCATTTTAATGTCTTATAGCTCGGATGAGATGGGTTCTCTCCCCACTCCTACGACTTACATAACTGATACTCGCCCGCCCATGGGGGAAGTAAGGCATCGAAAATTCCATGACTTGGGGGTATCAAGTGATGATCCCATTGGGGGTACCCGTTAGCATGGATATGTGAAGAATAAATAGCTATTAGCATTCCTATGAGAAGAAGTATGAAGAGATGCAATGAAATGGGCAGTATTGTCCAAGGGACTTTGAGAAAGCTTCATGAAAACCTGAAGGGCTGCAAGGGAAAAGGAGATTCAGGGAAGAGGTGTTCATATGTAAAAGCCTCATGAAGCCCTGGTGCTTAATGAAGTGGAATGGATTCTTAATGGGATTTTCTTTTTGAAGTGAAGTCTCACAGCCTAGGAATATAAAATAGGTGCATATGGGAGCAGCTCCAGGATGTGGAAAAGAATTCTTGAAGAAATGCCTCAGGAAGCAAGGGTGCCTCACGAGGCATGGTGTTGTGAAGCAATTTGATTTTTGAATCACAGTGACTCTGCCTTAGCATGTGAGTCGTGTGTGTTCGGAGGGTGTTTGGTGAAGCATAAACGCTTCATTACGACCCGAGTCCCCATGGGGATCTCGTTTATTCGTGAATACCCCTGGGCTTCACGAAGGGTATCCCTCTCAAAAGAGGGGTTCAATTATTGAAAGGGGGAACCATTTCGTGATGAAAAAACCTCCCATAGCTCTTGGTTCAAAGAGAAAATAATGATTCAAGATTCGGGATCTAGTAATTTGAAAGATCAGATCGTCTGTCCTCTGGGCTCGAAGGGAGCGCCGTATTTATTGGCAAGAGGATTCGTGAATCTGGGCTCCCTCGGTGCGAAGATGAATTTTTTCCTTACTGGAGATCACGAACATCAAATGTGGCCGCAGAGAGTTACCACATCCTTCCTCCGTGGAAGTTCAAAAATGTCAAATGTGGTCACGGAGGGTTACCACCTCCTTGATTCGTGGCGGGTCGCGAACGTCAAAAAGGCTCGCGGAGTATTATCGCCTCCTTGCACCGTTTTGGGCGTGGAGCCATGGGGCTCCAATAAAGGTCTCTGTAGGTAAGACTGAAAGGAATCCCTCTTGTTCTTCATCTTCCAAATATTATGGCGTCAATAATAGCACAATCTAGGGTGATTCTCCATAGGTATGGTAGAAGTATAGTCATAATCACATGTCGTTCCATGGGATTTTTTTCCCAGTTAAAATTTACGAGGGAGTCCTCCTTGAGTTCCATATCTCACCCCTGGATTTTCATCCAATTGTTTATAAAATATATCAATGCTTGAAGAAACAATTTTTGTGGCTTAGGGTGAAGCGGGTAGTGGAAGAGTTTTTGGCAAGGTGCCTAGTGTGTTAGTAGGTGAAGGATGAAAACTGTGTTACCGATTGTTTATTGCTATGCTTGGATGTTTCCAAGTGAAAGTGGGATGAAATTTCTATTTATTTCATAATAGGATTACCCATGACTCAAGGTTGATATGATTATCTTTGGACAAGAGTGGATTATTTGATAAAATGGTCTCACTTCATCGCGATCAAGGTGTTGAGGGATGTGGGTGCCTTAGCGCAGAGGTATGTCAATGAGGTTGTGTAGCTTCATGGAGTTCCAATATCCATGGTCTCAAATTAGGATACATTTTTTACATAGAGGTACTATAGTGGATTGTTGTATACCTTTGGCAATCAGTTATTCCTCAACATTGCTTTCCACCCTCAGACAGATGGAAAGACAGAGGACCATCCCATCATTAGAGGAAATGTTATGGGCATGTGTGATAGACTTTAGTTGGTCTTGGGTGCTACATTTAAAATTTTTAGAGTTTTATTACAATAATATCTATTAATATTCCCATGATATATCTATGTTCAATTATTTATAAAGGAGGCTGTGTCATTCACCCTTGTGCTGGAAGGAAGTTGGGGAAGTATGTATTATTGGTTTAGATGTAGTACAGAGTATGACAGAGAAGGTGCATCTTTTCTATGAGAGGATGAAGGAAAAAAAAGATAGACATAAGTCATATGAAGATCGTAAGAGGAGGAATTTAGAATTCAAGGATAGGGGCCACATATTCTTGAATGTTCCCCTCGATGTGGGTAGTATAGTTTGGGAAGTGGGAGAAAAAAATTCTCCCATGTTTATGAGACACTTCATGGTGTTCAGATCAGTTGGTGAGGTGTAATATCATCTAACATTTCCACTGCGGTTGGAGAGGATCCATGAAGTCTCCCATGTATCTCATATCCATTAGAATCTATAGGATGACTCCCAGATCATTGAATTGGGAGAGTTTGATATTGAATACAATGTGAAATTTGTGGATCAACCAGTAAAAATCAAGGATTGTTAGGAGAAGCTGTTTCATGGATAGACTATTCCATTGGTTTGTGTGTTATGGAGGCATGTTGGCTTCGAGAAAAATACTTATGAGATAGAGGTATATATGTGTGACTAGTACCTGAATCTATTATGTTTATTTATGTTTTTTATTGATTTTTTCTTTTCTTATGTTGCAATGCTTGACCTCATTTTTTATGAGATGAGTTGTTTCCCTATTCTATAAATGTGTGAGAAATGTATTTACTATGGGGAGGGGAGGACCTGATCCCTTATCAAGATGAATTATTGGGGATGTGATTGAACTGATGCAGGTGATTCATTTACACCCAAAGTAGAAAGTATCTAGGGTTAGAGAAAGGAGCTCCCTAATACATGTGTATTAACTGTGTAACCTTTGGTGTTTATGTAGTTTTTTGGTGGAATTAGTGATCGTTGATGTGTTCTTAGATGTCGATGTTTTTTCATCAGTTTTTGAACAACGAATGGTTGTTTTCCCCTGAGATATATATGAAGGGTTAGTTATATAGACCAATATTTTCCTGAGGTTGTTTTTAAATTATTGGGGATGAGAATTTATTAAGATTTATTTGATACAATGACTCAAATTTCCCTGAAACATTTATCTTGTTAAAACACACTTCCTATGGTGTTCATAAGAGTTATAGTGGTTTGTTTCAGCAGTTTACTAAATATTATGTTTTAATAAATTGGTGCACCAAAACAGTGGAACCATGATGGTGACACACCGAATTGGTGTCACACCAAATGATGTCTCACCCTTTTCCAAATATCCAGTTTCCTATGTTTTTTTGGTTTTACCCCTATTATGTTTTATTTGAGATAAACCATGTTTAAATCCTTATTTGGAAATTTTTAAGGGTGTTTCAAAGGATAAAATGTAAATATTTATTATCCTAATGCTCTGAGGACTTTGAGATATTCAAACCGCGTGATCTTCACCGTGATCCCATATTAATGAATTTTGAAAATGTACATCCTTTAATAGAGGATTTGGATTTTTTTAAAAGTTAAAGTCCTATATTATATTTTATCTTGGTGTGCCTAGAGACCTACTCTCTAGATGAGTTGTGTTAATTTTTTGGATCCCCCTTCTTCCTAGTTTTCTTCGATATTCCTACTACTCCCGTGAGCCTATATTTTGGCGCAATGAGAAGTCTAGGATGCCTGTTGTTTTAGGTAGGGATTTTGTACCTCTTTATATTTTTCATCATGTGGGGTCGGAAAAGTAATGTTTCATTATGAAATAAAGTATAATCCATTTCCTTAACAAGTAATAAATTAGGGGATGTGAATATAATGATCAAAAGATAACATGGCTCAATGGAATAAATGCAGGGAAGTGATGACGTTATGTATGTGATATTAATTGTTATCCTTGAAACTTTTTTTGGAATGGTATGGGTTGTAAGGAATTATAAAGATAATATCCACTATTGGTTTTGATTGCACATTGGTGGTGTTCTATATTTTGTTGTGATGAATTGTGAAATGGTTGTAACCATAAATTTACTTAATCATGTATTCTTGGAAATAAATGGATGCCATAGGATAAATCATATTCTATGATCACCCATGTTATATAATGTGGAATTATGGAACCCCTTTTTCTAAATATGAATGTGTTTGGAATAATAGAGTGGTTTTGTTCTGCGTTTGGTTGGGTTTTGTACTTGGGGGGGGTGGTTATGTCAGGTTTCTATTGGTGACATTGTTTTGGGTATGGGGGTGGATAAAGGGAATGACCTTGTGATTGGGGGATGACCTATTTATGTAGCGGGGGTGATATTTGGAAGTGTTCTATTGTGGGATTTGATGATGGAATGGTAAAAGAGGTGTGACAGGATATTAGGATTAAATATTGATTCATTATGGAATGGATGGACTTGTGGTGCAATGGGACTGATTCTGGGAAGTGGTTGGGATTGAGAGGAAGCAGTACTAGGTTGTGTTGTGACTTCATTTTTATGGGGTTTAATGGGTGTGGTGTTGTTGTGCAAAGGGGCAGCCAGTTCTAGTTTTGAGAAGATGATTGAGCGGGATAACATTGAAGAATTACAGTTGGAGATGGTTGAATGAGTGTCTTGGAAAAACGTTTTGTGAAGTGGGACTATATGTCAATTTTTCTATATTTTTTTTATGTATTGGTGTTGAAATGTATTTCCTTACATTGGTACCTACTTCCTTGTTTTCCTTGACAATGCTTAGTGGCCTTTTGCATTCTGAAAACGTTTTTAGATGTAGTGCTTGTTAGTTTCTTAGGTAGTTCTAGAATAAATTAAAGTGAACCTCTTTATTAACGAACGAAAGGTGGTTAAATGAAAATGGGGTAAGGATTGGGATTTATTTTTTCTGTTTGTGTGGTTGTGCATATTTGGGAAGAAAAAAATGTGGTTCTATGTGATCTTGTATTTTGTTTGAAACCTATAGGGTTGGATGAGTGTTTTATTACATGTATGTATAAATTGTATTTCCTAATAATTTTTATACATACCCTACCATTATTTAGAACCATGGGATGAACACCCACATTTCATAGGGCAGGGTAACATTCCCAACATCCTGGTGGAAGGATGGATTGTTGGTTACTGACATTTTTCCTCGCACCCATTTCCATGTTCTTATCGCTTGAGAGTATCCGGGAAAGCTATAATGGAAAAAGGGTTACCATAGTCCAAGATAATTTAGATCTTTTTTTTTGGATGAGGGGTCAATGTGTTTGTGGGCCATTATTTTTTTCCCAAGTGTCTTCGGGATGAGCCCCTTGTGTCTTCAGGAGAGAGGCATGGTAGCTATGTTCTAGGTGTTTGCAGGCAAGATGTGTGGTATTGTTGTTGCCCAGGTGTGTGTGGGTAGAATTTGTGTGTGGTTTGAGGCCCAGGTGGGTACATAAAGGTTGTGGTAGTGGGTTTAAATTTCCGAATAGTGGTAGCATCAAGACATTAGTCATTAGGAATGAGAATATAACTAGTGGGAAAGTGTTGTGGGGTACCTTAATGTCGATGTTCTTATAGTAATACATTAATTGTATTTCTATATTTGGTGAGTGCGCCTTGGTCAGGCTAGGTATGTTAGTACTCCTTGGTAGGTTCTTTGAGGTTGTACTATTCACTCACAGGGGAATTAATTTGTTTCTCCCACTTGTGCACAGGTGGTTATAGTTTACCTATTGGGTATACATATATACTCACCCTGTGTTTGTAAAACTATTTTAATGTTTTCAGGAAGACTTTGAGAACCGTGTTGGACCTTAATAGCTCAGGAATTGGGATAGTTATTGTACTTAGACATTGTCTCTTTATTTTGGTAATTTATTTGGTGCCTTGGTTGTAATTTTGTTACAGTATACATTTAAATAATTTATGGGTTGGATTTCAGTTTCCTTTATATAAAAGTTTGGTATTGCTTGGTATTTTTACCATCCTATCTCCGGTACTTTTTTCATTAAAAATGGTAATTCCATCCATTTTGTTATAGATTCAATAAAATTTGTTCTATTCGCCATTCTGGGACCTATTGAAGGCAGGATTCGGGGGTCTTCATATCTCCATCATCATGAAGAATGGAGGGAGTGATACTTTTATATCCCTTCCCTCATATTGAAGAAGGCGGGACATGACACATGTTTTTGTGAGACATCATGAGTTCACGAGACATTAATTATAACATAAAATATTGAATTCCTACCACATTGTTCATATGTTTTTTAGACCAGGAACTCTTAATTACTTGCCTCCTGGGAAGGTGGATCAGGTATTGAGGACTCCAACACGTAAGATTTCCATTCATGGGCTAGAATGACCTGAAGGCATCTAAACCATTCATAGAATTTACTGCTGGAGAGGATGTTCTCTTTATCAAATAATGATCAATGTGATAGTGTGGTTGAAAATATTTTCATTTTTATTCTACAATTAATATAGCAGATAATTAGTACATTAGTGATTACATTTGATGAGATATAATAAATTAATTTTATTAATCCTCACAATATTTTTCAAGTCCTATTGTCTCTCACCATTGAAGTCAAAATGTATAGTTTATTGGACATTCTAGTGGAAAGGAGCCATATTACCCTTCACATAACCCCAAAAATGGTTGGTCAATCTATTTGAAGGAATTTAGGTATGTAGAGCTTTTCCAACTATGGGCTTGGAACTCTTATATTCATTGAGTAGACTAAACAATCCTGAAATCCTAATTTGTATTTCCTCAACACATGCATCTAATATAACACCAAGTATATAAAGGTATAATCCTCTTGATAGAATATTGTTATTTCAACCCAAAACATTCATAAGGGATTCCTTTATAAGAGTAAGTGTACCAAAAAGGGTTTGTCAAACACATATTTTTATTGAATCTTTCCCTTAGTAAAGTAACACAAGGCTTAGCCTGACATAATATTTTATTAAGGTATTTTTATCTCTCGTGAATAAATTGTTTATTATCTTTATCACATTATTTTAAATATTAATTGGATCTTATAGAAGTTATTAAAAATGTCTTTATAATATTTATGCATAATCCGTGTTTATTTTAGTTTCATCTTGCCTGTCTATTTAATTCATTAATTTTGTGATTGTGACAACACAACCATAATGATAAATCATGCAACTGAGAGAAATATAATAATGTATAGGGAAAGATCATGATATTTTCTAATAGTTATATTATCTAGTGGTTGATAAAAAAACCCTGTATAGGGAGAGAAACACCTTGAACCTTTTGGTGTCATGTTTAAAACTTTCCACATGTCCACATTTGTATCTCATGGGATTGGTTTCGCCTTGGATCCATCTTGAACTACCCCTTTTTCTTGGGATCTCCATCCATTATAATTTATTTAACTCACACGTAGGAGAGGAGAAAAATTGGGTTTGACATAATATAAACCATGTGAACATAGTCCCTACATATTATTGGGGATATATGGAACACATACCAACCATTTAATTTAAAATAAATTAAAAATTAAACCAATAACGTACGAAGATCATGTCTAGCTCATGATCATCCACATACATGCAACGAATTATGTATTTAATAAAACTAGCATTTAATTATTTTATCATTATTATTAAGATAAATAATTATTTAATAGATTAATTATTATCTTTAAATAATCAATCATTTTTTCTTAACCGTTTTCTAAAATTCCCTAAGATTCTAATCCATAACCTTGGAGGTAACATGGTGAAAACCCATTAGAATCTACAAGATATTTAATTCTGAAATTACTCAAACATTAATGTTTTAATTTTTTGTAATTTGGTAATGTACATAGTGTGTTTTTATGACTACCCTACATGTACTTATTTCTTTTTCTTACCCAAAGTACACAACTAGGGACTTGGTGTGTGAGGTGTATTTCCGAAATAATAGAGTACACGACATTTCTAGTGCTCTAAACATAATGTTGTGTCTGGGTTATATGGTTATCAGTTTTCTTAGCCATGTGTTGGATACAGAGTTTGGCCGTTGAACCAAAAGGCCTACAAAATGTGTCTTGTGGTCCAAACAGCTTGTAATTTGACTAACCGTGTGCCCGTATATCTTGGTCAACACGCAGGGTAAGAATTAACTACACCCCATGTCATTAATGAAGACAAATTGAGTAATTTCTAAAAAAATTCCAATGCACTGAACAGTAAACAATGGTTTGTAATCAAGATTAGACAGGATGTATGGTAGATTACAAGTAATTTAAATCCAAATACATGGAATGTAATATCTTGTTACCTAGACATAATCGTTGAGGCCTCCTGAAAATATCCTCAGTTAAAATATAACTAAAAATTTATTTGTTTTTATTAGATATACGAGAAATGATAAAAGGATGAATAGATATCCAAATATAGAATACAAGGGAGATTTAACATTAATTCAAAAACTATATAATTAAAGCCTAAATCATTAACAATTTATTTAAATAATTATAAATGATGATATGACCCCTCTGGTACAACTTGAAAGATCGATACACGACATAAGCATGGTGAGTGAGGGTCCCAACATTACATTTTCCTTAATCTATGACCAATACATAATCAATACAATGATAAACGCTATTATCCATATTTGAAGATTAATGATCCAGATAAAAGAAGAAAACGGTTCTGAATCATAGAGAGAGGATCTTGCACTTCATTTTTAACATTAATTTAAATAATTTCTAATGAAATTCAATACATGGATCTTCGGTACATTATTCATTAATGATGCTAATTGTCTGAAATGATCATTTTATATTGTCTCATTGCAATTGTGAGTATCCAATCTATAATTACTATAGTAGTGATCTACACATGCTCTGATGGCCTCTGATCGACAAAACATGTTCTCTAGGTGCTCATGCAGCAAAGAAAGTGTCTTGTTTTTGATATTCTTGATTTCCTGTTCTTAGGTCATGAATAATGTCTCTCATTATTGAGAGGAGATAGGAGAGGATTATAGATATAAATGTTCTGGCTCAGCAATTCTTTCACCACCGGCGATTTTGTTCAACAGGCATAATGGCACAATAGATGCACCTATATATTTAACGACATGGGGTTTCAGTTACTATATTTAATTGCGTAATAGCAATTAAATACATTCATAACCTTAGGGAATACCCATGCTACAAAATAAAAATAAAAACACCATTATTTGTGGTGCACCAAATTAGAAAAAAGATAATCATAAATGAAAACCCTTGTCATATAATGATGACAATATTATTATTATTTTTTCTTGTGAAAAATAGTTAAATAATTATTTACCAACATTAAAATTATTATTTTAATACAAGTCTGACCATGGTCCTCTAAATATACACTCCATTTATTGAACACCCTAATAAATAAATAATTTATTATCTAAAATAAATATTTTATTCAAAAACTAGTAAATCAATATCTATTAAATTTTCAAAAAAATAATTATATTTTATTTCATTTTTGCAATTATTTTAACATTAATATAATTTTTCCACGGTCTTGAAAATAATATTTATTCCACTAATTGAAAAAAATAGAATATAATTGAGTCCATGAGGAACACTTTGTGCTTGACCCTCAGGGTTTCATTCTCTTCAACATTAGGTAGGCTTGCCTAAAGTCCAAGTGTACTATCTAGTAATGGGTCAAGGAACCCAAGATAAAGAACATAAAGTCGTAATGAAAAAAATCCACATACGAATTCTCACTATGTAATACAATCCCTTTGTCACAATATATTATCAAGATGGTTTCATGATAGTGTCATGGAAATATATACTTTATACGACATTATTTTACTACCTGAATTAAACTCTTCGTCACACCATGACCATGGAATTTAGGGTGATGGTTATATTTCAATCAAATAGACAAGATATAAACTTATATAAATTGATGGGAAAAATCCTTCCTTGACTTATCCATTAATTACTTGTCATTAATGAGGCACCAAACATACGACACTTCCCACCAACATATGGCATGTATGTTTTCATTATCAAATAAAAGTGTATGAGTCATGAAACATATTAATGATAAAATTAAAGTCAATGGACAATTATACATGCTGGTAGATATGAATATATGTTGACCCCAAAACATATGGAATTCTTATTAGTGGGTATGTTATCATAATATCCCGTCATGGAGATTTCCAAGTGTATAATTCATTAGAAGAAAACTCATATACTTATAAGTACTCTCACCAGACAGTTTATATACTATTTGTCCCATCATTGTATGTCATCCAACTGCAGAACTATATTAATGAATATTATCATAGCACATCAAGGTTCACATCATAGTGGGGAACTGTTATGACCTTATTAATGGGACAAATACCATAAAACATTATTAAATTATAGTGTTATAGAATAATGAACAACATGTAATAAGATGTTTAATATTTATATAAATTAAATGTTCATGTAAATAATGTACAAAAAGTTGGTTCTACGACACCAACTCCAACAACAAGAACTCAATCCATGTGAAGATCATGATTCCTCAAACATTTCATGAATAGCAGAGAATGATGACCATCTCATTTCTTCCAAAAAATATAAATATGAATTTAGGGGTTTGATTACTATTAGAAATAAAAAGGAAATAATGGAACCGCCCATAGAGTATGTTTGATGACGATGAACATGATGAGTGGTAGGAGAAAACCAAATAAGAATCAAAATGATAAAAATTATTGGATTATATTTTTATGAACAATGATCATCATTGTGGAAACTAAATAAAGGAGATATATTAACCATAGAAAAATCCAAATTAATTTTTTTGGGAAATGTAAAAACGGAAAAATATTATGATTCATAGAAGAATAAGTAATCCATAGAGGAATTGAATATTAATTTGGAAGAAATCCCTAAATAACTATCCCTAATACATGAATGGGTGGATAATTAGTGAAGAATTATTTTTCAAATGCAATGTTATATAAATAACTTTGTTTTTTAATCTATCCATAATTTTCAATGATCTCATGACCTTGATCCCAGATTCCTCCTTCATTTGACCATCATAGGTCATTACACGAAATAATTCCTCCTATACACTCAATATATAATAGTTATGTGGCTAACCATTGATATCAAATATAAATGGGATTATATAGGGGTCACTACTAAATATTTTATTTTTAAAAATATAATTATATTATTAATTTTAGTCATTTTTCCTCCTATGAAAACACATCATCACTATCCCAATGAACAAAAAACATTTCTCATTCTTAAGAAAAAACCCATGTTCTAAATCAAATGAAGTTCACATATTTTTCATCATATATTATGATTGACAAAAAAATAATGTATTCATAATTTATGTGAATTTTATGTTTAATATATTCAAATATTATTAATATATAAATTTCATGGTCCTATGACACCTGTAACACCAAACAAACCTGGATAAAATCACCATATATATATATACAATATCCAAATGGTATACATATTAAGAATATATTCATTTAATTCTCACCATCTTCAATAATTTTAACCCAAAAAATTTAAAACCTACTCAAAAAGATAAGGGAACTAATCCCACATGATGTGAAGTATTCATAACTCATAACATTCATCTCATATTGTTTATTTTCCATCAAACGCTGTATCCTAAAACAAAACAAAAAAATAATTAAATATCCCAAATATGAATCGTTTAACATGTATATAAAATATTTCATATACTAAAATAATCATTTATATTATTTCTATGTTAATTTCCCCAAACAAAAACATAGTTTCCCTTATGAATGTAATCTCAAAATAAACAAAAGACAAACAATATGTTACAGATATTCAAATTACAATAAAAATAAAAAAATGATTACAAATGTGGATAAACCTTTCATGTTTAAGATAAAAATAAATTCAACATGACACTCATCAAAAAACTAATAAAACTAAGAATTAGACTTTTCTCAAAAAAATGGTGTTTTTTATCCTCTCAGTCATTTAAATATCATAATTCATTATTTTGAAACATGACATGTCATGTTTTCTTTCATAGTGGATTATTTTCTCTCATCTGTAATGATACAAAGTAATATAGTGTAATGATATTATAATTAATACATGATCCTTTTCTATAGGATTGTAAATGAAATAATTTCTTTATTGTATAAAGAAAAAAATAAAAAAAATTAATGATGAATTTATAAATAAGGATATAATGAATCTGAGGCATATGGTTGGTAGGGACTCATGTTCAAAATATTAAAGCTCAAAAAGGAGGTTATATCTAAATAATACTATTTGATATCAATAGTAATTTACAATAAAAATATCCTCTGTAAAAAGATAACTCCCACTCCTCAGGACTCAATGTAAGGTCATGATCAGTGTAATTATAATGAATGAGTTTCACCTTCTTGATTTTTTTCTTCATTTTTTTTTTATTTTTAAATATTTATGTTTTTTTTAAAACATTATTATTAGAAAAAATATAACAACCAATACCTAACGAAATATGATAAAAAACCATAGGTCAAATAAGGGTGATTTTTTATTCTTTAAATACAAAACCAATTCCCTTTTTATTTCACTTTTTAGAAGGAAAAAATATAACTTTCAATGAATAAGTCATAAACCATCCATTATTCCCAAAGTGGAACCCGCAAAATTTTCCCTTGCATCAAAATACATTGATTATTCCAAGACTTCCCACATTCCAAGACTGAAACCATAAAATATCATGAAATATAAATAATGATAGGAATTGGTAAAAGTGGATTGTAATGGGAGTCATTCATAGAGTGGTCATTCATAGATTTTATGGGACAAAAAATTATTAATGTCATGGTGGGTGTAAGGATAATATCATAAAAACCCTTTTCCTCATTCATTTTAATATGGTTTTCCATAGTTATAGCTTCATGAAGTTCTAATTCAGGTTTTAGTAGGTGGAATTCCCTAAGATCCCTCAAGAAATATAATCAAGATATAAAAATAAATTATTTGGTCTGGAAATAATCTTGATTATGGAACATGTAATCAGGTAAAATAACTCATTTCACACAATAATAATAACAAACCAGTTTAAATAAATTTTAGAAATTCATTGTATGAAAATGGTAGGGAAATTTAATTTATTTGAGTCAAAAAAAATATCAAATCATTAGTAATTTATTCAATATCAATTATTAAATCGAATTATAAAATTATATATTTTACTCATTTAATTTCATTTACATTGAAATATAAAAAATTGAATCATGTGATTCCTAGAAAATTCATATATCCTAGATTAGTCAAGTAAAGAAAGAAAAATAATTATTGGAAAGCAATTTTCTTTAAATGTTCAAGAACACATTTAAAAAAACATGTAGTAAATTCAAAGGATAATTATTGTAAAATATAACTCCCTTGAAATTATGATCTATTTACATTTTCATGATCTGTTCCTTTAGCTCTATATCAACCCACGACATGTATATATTTCATTATGTGTATTTAGTTCAGTTTCACCACTTTCCTGCCTTTCGTTATCTTTATTGATAAAAAAAATAAAAATAAGAAAAAATTATAGTACAAGACCATCCATTCATGCTATAATAGGACTACGGGGAAGAGTGTATAATGAAAAAATATATAAAAAATATAGGTTTCCTCATAGAATCATTATAATTTTATTTCAATTGATTGACTTGAAAATTTATTTTTTATGAAAAATCCATGGCAATTATATTACATCCCCCACACATAATTGATGTAGTTTTTAAATAAATTTAAACTCTTTTTCATGATTATTGATAAAAAATGGATTAATATGTTTAATCAAGTGTAAAGGAAAGGTGAAACCTGTTGGGTTATCATTGGTAATCAGGGTTAAGGAGTGTAATCTCCTCAACAGGTTCTTTTTTTATAGTTCTATGGAATATCTGCACCTCTTCCAATTTATAATGAATGATTTTCCACATCATATTATAATATACACAAAAATATATAGGTATACCTGAATAATAGTAAAAGGTAATTCCTATTTGGAATGAAATTTACAAGGAATTAGTTTGAGTGTGGTGTTTTATAAAAACACTTGATCTCTAGGGTTGATGGTTCTTGACTAAATTAAATTTTCATGGGATATCATTTTTTCTATTTGGGGGGTTCTAATGTTTTTATACTTATTTCCTCTAACTGAAACAGTTACAAATTTCCTTTTTTTTCTCATCCCAGTCATGGTACAGATTCATCTACCTCATATCCATATTGGCTTTGTGTTCGAATTCCATCATAAGGTGGAAAATAATCTCGTAAATATATCTCAAGGGGTTCATTCCTATAGTTTTATTTTAGAATGAACTATACACCCATAAGATATTGTATATATTTTGGATCAATTCCTTCTTGTTGGGGTTTACAATATTTTACAGAATTCTCTTTATTTATCTATTGGAAACTTCCCCTTATCCATTTTTAGGGATGATATGGGGTTGGTGTTTTATGGTGCACCCCATATAGTTTCACTAATTCCTTCATTATATTGTTTTTTAAGTGGGTCCATTGGTCACTAATGATGCCTCATGATACTCCAAACACTAAAAATATTTTATTCTTGAACAAATAATGGAAATCTTTAAAATCATCAGTTCTAGTGTCTTCAAATTCAACTCATTTTAAAAAAAATCTATTTAAAGTAGAGTACAAGAATAAAAAAAATTACATTGTAAATGGTTCATTGATGTTTATTCTACATACATATAAAATTTATTAGAAGGTAATTGGTTTTTGGGACACATCTATTATTTTTGAGACATATTAGGAAAATTGGAAATTTTTACATTTCATATAGAATTGATGCGCTTCTTCAAATAGTGTGGGATGATAATTTCTAGATTATAAGACTCTATTGGTTTTAGTTTAGGATAAAAATGTCCTCTAAAATATAATGTATGGAAAAAATTAAAAAAATACTTCAATTTCACTTTTAATGTGGAATATTCTAACTACTGGATCAGTGCATATTTTCTAGAGTAATGGGTCATCCCAAATAAAAAAACAAGAGTTAAATTTATCTTTTTTCATTTTATTAGAGTTTAAAAGAGGGGGTAACTGAGATGTAAACAAATAATTTACAATTTTTTTATACAATGAAACTTCACCATTGACAATATATATTTTTTCTCCCAGAAGGTTGTCATTATGTGTGTTATATATTGTAATTTTATTCTTCAATGGTGTTGTGTATTTGACTTAGATGATCGACCACATGATTTTCAATTCATTTTTTATCATTATTTTTCAAATTTAACTCTTATAAGAGTATAATAAATCTTACTATCCTTGTATAAGAATAATCCTGATTCATTTAATACACGAGTAAAACATGATTTGAAAAAACAACATTAGTTCAAGGAAGATATGATAAGAATTAATCTGGTGCAAGGATGACTAGAATAAACTCATTTATATTGGTTGTGTAATTTATTTTTGTGTAATCCAAGGTCCTTGATGCATTGTTTATAATTAGAAGAATTCTATTAATTCTTTATTATTGGGAATATACCACCACTTAGTTGGATTCATCATAAGGTAACTCAAAATGGTTGTCCCAATTGTGTGGTTTCATTATTGGAGGTGTGATAAACTATTAATTAAACTCAAAAAATGAAATCATATGTGCATAATTAACATTAAAATCATCTTACTTTAGTGGTAATCTTGAGATATGGAGTTAAATCATACTAATTTCTTTGAGGAATATTTTATAAACATATAAAAATCCTAAAAAGGATCAGACATGTTTTAAAAAAGTTGAATATGGTAAGGAATTTATTACATTAAATTCTGATTTTATAATCCACAATTCCCTTTTTTTAATTATGTTCCCAAATGATATACAATTTTCAACCATGAAATGAAGTTTATGAAATTTAATACAATATTATTTCTGATGCATGTTTTTAAAACATTTTAAATTTTTATAATCTATGCTCAAATGACTTTCCAAATCTGTTAAATCATCGAGAAATATCTCTAGGAAGTCCTTAATATAATATGATAAAATACACAAGATACAAAATTGAAATGTAACTATTGAATTATATTGGTTAAAAGGAATACTTTGTATATAAATATTATAATGGGGTAGGTGAATGTCATCTTCTTCTAGTAAGCTGGTGAGATCGATACATGGAAGTGTCATGAAATGTATCTAAAAAATAAAAAATGGGTTCTCCAGCTAACCTCTATATCATTTCATTGATGAAGGAAATAAAAAGTGTATTTTAGGGTAACTAGATTTAGATTTATATAATCTATACACACTCTCCATATATTATTAACTTTGATGGGGATCTATTCATTTCATTCATTGTTAATAGTAGTTTGGATGGTTTTACTTGGGACTACCTAACTGGGGCTAACCCACCCAGAACAAGATATTTTTTAAATGATATCAAATGTAAATAAATTATCTTTTTATTAAAAACCTCTAAGTTCATTGTGTTATGTCTCTAATGAGGTTGTGTAATTTGTCAGGAATCAATTTCTAAAAATATTCGAAGAGAGAATAATTTTGAATTGATTTCAAGTATATCACCTAAAATCTATTCTATAGATTGGAAATTTCATTTAATATGGTTTAAAAATTGTTTTTTCATTAGAATGGGATAGATTATTATAAATGATCACCAGTAATTTGTCTACATCCATTTGGTAAGAATACATCAAATAACTTGGAAATTGATTTAAATCTATAATTCGGGGTCTTTATAGGGATAAGATTGAGATAAGGTTCCCTACTTCTAAAGCTTTAGTCACTTATCTCATGTCATAGTATTTTAGTAAATCATAAAAAATTTAAAGTAACCTCTTATGTTAGCATGAATTTTAGATCCAAAAGCTTTTGATTATTGGAGTTTTCAAATGAAAATGAATATTTTAAAGATAAAAATGCTGATAGAATAACTGAATCTATAATTTGTTCTGTACCTTATTCATGGGAGATCACATTAAGTGAGTGACTCATGGTAGGATATTTCATCACATAAAGAGTGTCTAAATGTTATGTAATATTTCCAATTTGCATTGTGAGTGTTATTTTATGGAAATCTATGATGGTGTTCTCTCTCTTTAATATTGGTATTCCCATGATGATGTGAGAGTGGCCTAGTGCTATGTTTTATTCCATTGAAAGGACCTGAAATTCTATTAAAAATACCAATTGTCTTAATATTATGAGTAAATATTCTATGAATCATGCTATGAAACATTGGATATGTTTGATTATTATACCACCTATTGAGTAGGATTTAGTTGTTCAATATTCAATGATGGAAACACAGAGTGAGGAATAAAAGTTATTGAATCTCTTAGATCAAATAGTGCATCAATAAAATTTAATTACTAGATAGTATAGAGAATAGATAATTTTCCCAAATCACTATCCCTTTTTTTGTTTCTATACTATTATTAGTGTTGATATGCTTCTTCCTAAGATGATTCTATCATTTCCATTTGTAAAACATATTTTTGTACACATTTCCTTAACAATTTTTTCATATTTTTTGATTTTTTTGATGGCCTCTAGTAGTGGGATGTTGATATATAATTTATGGGAAGTTTCATAAATTTCATGTTGAAGTCACTACTATTCACCCTTATTTTACTCAACTAATTTAAAATATAATAATGATTGGATATCCATTTTCTTCTTTTTTGTTTCTATAATGGTGTTTCTAGACTCTCATTGCTAAACCTGGTCGTTACAATTTTTTTTCTACATATTATCTTTTTCTATGTGGTTAGTTGGATCTTATGAATTATTCTCTTATTATTTTGGTTTATGTTGTTTAAGTGGCGGGATATCTTTTCTATTTCATATTGTAATCACACATTCAAATTCCTTGGGATTTAAAAATGTTTTTTCAAATATTTCTTTGTTTATTGGCAAGAATATCTATATGTCTATCAAATGTAATGTCTAATTTTATTAATATTAACTTTTGTTTTCAATATCTATTTATTGGTGGTTCTTATAATTACTTTTATAAGGTTTTTCATATAGTTTTGATTGATCCAATTATTTATAGTGATGTTGGAATGGTAGATGGTTATGATATTGATGCTATAGGAACAATGGTTTATTTTCGTACTAATTCCGAAAAAGTGGTATATCCTAGTTATATTCAAATCCATATCCTAGTTGGGTCCGATGTTTATGTGGATGATTAAGCTATAATTTCCTTCGATTACAACCTTCATCAAAACATTATGTCCCCTTCCCTTATTGACATCGATCAGTGTAAGGATAAGCATTATAGCATAATCCACATACCTATGTGAGGTCTTGTTTTTCTTTTACATGGTTATCACACATATTACAAACTGAACTGGTGATTAAATTCATTTTTATTTTGAATAAATCTATTGAATCCGATGTTCTCACCTCATGTATTATTCTCATGACTGTACCTTTAGTGTAGAATATTTGTGAGTTATGAAAAATATTCTCAATTAGGCCTCTAGCTTCGGCTGGTGACTAGTCTATTATAGATCCTTTAGATGAGGAATTGAGTATGTTGAAATAATTTTAAAGAATTATTTGATAGAATAAAATATAGATGTTTCTTTTCACCATAGTCTAGTGTGGGAAGCTGGTGAAGAGGTTCTTGAATCGCTCCGTGTACTCATAAAGTGTAACTTCAATTGATTAGAGAATAAAGTAGATATCGTTTTGCATAGTTGTTCTCATGAATGGAAGAATTTTTTTTCATGATATATCTTTATATATTTTCAAGTCTTGTAATTCTCCTAACTGTAAACTGTACAACCATTCCTTTGTTTCTCCCTCAAGTGAGAAGAGGGTTTCCATCTACTTTAACTATTCCCCCGCAACTCCTTAGGGTTTGTAACTAGACCAATTTTTTTTTTAATTCCTAAATTTTTAGGATTGTGTATTCTAAATCAAGGCCAAAGAATTTTGGTTTTATTCGAATTATGTTAATGAAAAAATCAAAATAATTCTCTATGGTGGGGATAACAAGTTGATTTTTTTTGTTAGAAAATTGTGGTACATAGAGATCAGACATAGTTTGATTGGTATTTGTAGACATTATTAGAGGTTTAGTGTGATTATTAAAAGTATCACATTAATATGTGAGGTTTTTTTTTTCCAAAAACACTTTTTTAATTTTTTTCTCAATTCGGCTATTATTAATTCAATTTTATTTTAAAATTAAAATAATCTTTATTTCAAATACCGATCATTCAATTTTTTTTATTTTTTAGTATTTTGAGGAACTACTTCTATAATAATGACACTACTTTTGATACATTAATATCATGAATAATGGTAATAAATTACTATTACCTATTATAGTATTGAAGTTCACCTAGGTAGTTTCTTGAATATAAGAGCATAAAAAATGGGGTTTTCAGTTTTGATTAATTTTTTTAACTAAATTTCTATTGGATTGAGAAATTAAAGACAGAATGTAGTCTAAATTGATTAATTATAAATTAGATGATGGAATTACTCATCAGGGTGGGTTATTATGGAGCTAAATAAATGTTATGACACTTTAAAATTCATTCTCTATTCTTCCTCTACTAAAATGGTTTGAGGGAGAGTCTTCTATAGATTCCTCTCTCTCCCATAGAAGATGGGGATAGTGAGTTTACCGCAATCAAGTCAAAATAATTCTAATATCCATTTGATGTGCATGAATGTTAAATTATCCCTTTCTATAAATTAATGAAATTCCAAATTAGGAACTATTACTCCTTAATTAACAACAATCCTTTTCATAATTCCTCACATGTGCTGGGGATCGCCGAACACTCACTATGAAAACCTAACATGTTTTGAATAAAATATATACGAACTGGGTGGAGGGAGATTTTTGATAATTGATATAGTAAAATAAAATATATAATCTAACCTTAACATAGTTTCATTCACGGTTAAAAAATGCAATGAATTGATACCATAGGAAAAGAATTGATGGATTTTATTCATTAAAGGTGAAAAACTCTAACAAATATTGAAGGTCTAGTTTTCCACTTTCCTGATCTCCCAAAGGAACTACCACTCCATGTAAGGGAAATTTGAGTTAATTTGAGTTAGGGGAGATATTTCAACCATAAAATAAGGAAAGGGAATAGAGATGAAAGCATCATAATAAATTTACAGCAGTCTATTGCCCAGAGCTTCCACATCTGAGTAATCCCCTTTCCATCTAACCTAGCCTATTATTTATAGTATTTAATCCCTTTATGTGGAATCATAAATGGTTCATTAAATTATCATGGTTTATAGTTGGCGTACATGATGTGTAATGTGCGGGACTATGAAAAATATCATGGAATGTTTCATTTATTTTATTCCTTCATGTTACATATTATGTTTGAGACTTAAATGATTTGTAATGTTGATTTTTAGCCCTTTTCTCCAAGTCATTGTCCAATTTTTAATTTTTGAGTTTTTGATTTGGACATTAACTTGTCTATTCCTCAAAATCATAATATTCATCATTAAATAACCTTGTTTATTAAAAAATATTGTGTCCCACCACACTTCTTCGCGACATTTTGTGAAGTGTTTGTGACTCACTACATTCGTCTCTTTTTTGTCATTTTTCATTAAATTATATATCTATCCTAAAAGATAAAAATAATTAAATACATGACATATGAATCATTTAGTACATATAAAAAATATGATTTATACTAAAATAATCAAGAAAAATAATTCTCTATTAGTGGAAAAATTTAATTTTAATTAATCATAAAAACAATAATGAAAACCCATTTTCAAAAATTAAACATATATAAAACATAAGATAATTACATTCCTCTCATTATAAAAATCATAAAATAAATCATAAAACATAAAATTGAAGATATAATATAAATTTTTTAAAAAATTAATATATTTATATAATATTAAAAATTTGAGATAAAACATATTGTACGAATAATAATTTTTTTAAGAAAATATTTTTTATGTCCATGAATTAGCTTATACCAAAATAATTTATAATCATGATTCCTATGTAATAATTACATTATATATAATTTAAGGAAACTTCTATCTATTTAAGATACTATTCAACAAATAGCGATGCCTTTATATTAAAATAAATGATGGTATTTAAATAATTTAATTTTTACTATTCATGAAAAAATTATTCTATTTAGAAAATTCTTACAAATTCACCTTAAGATAATATTTACATGGTAAATTATAAAATTAAATTTATTTTGAAAAATAAAATTTCCAAAAATTGTAGAACATATTTATAATTTTTGTAAGTGTTAAATTTAAATAAACAATATATATTAAAAATATTTATTTTCTGTAGAAAAATGTTTTTATTGAATTTTTTTACTTATTCATTATTCCTTACAAAATACATTTTCATTTTTGAAAACCATTATAAAAAATTTTCAAAATATTATTATTACTATTAGTTCCCTATAATTTAACAAATTTTTTATAATGGTTTACTATATCATGATTTATATAGACTCAAGTTTTCATGTGAAGAAAGGTACCGAGAACTAACATTTAATTTAATGAAAAATATAATAAAAATGTTTGAGATGTTACATTCTACCACTAAATAAATTGTTCCCTAACACTATTTATATCCTTAAACAAATGTTTAATAGTATAAAATATATTTTTTGAAAACTAAAAATTATAAAAAGGTACAATTATAATTCATTTTAACTATAACAACCTATTTCCATATTTTATTTAATTCTTGTTTATTTAATTGTTTTACATTTTATTTGGGTGTGCCATGGGACACCTGAGGATGTTTATCATTTGCTATTGAGAATGGAGTAATGTTTTGAGATGTATGTTTATTTAATTAATGGAGTCTGGGTATAAATGTATATTGGATTTTCAGGGTTCTCCCTGAGTTTATAAATTTCAGAAAGTGGTTTTGGTTTTTTTCCTGAAAACAAGACTTTTTACAGTATGTAGGTAAAATAAGGACTTATTGTAACATCCCCTAATCCAACAATCTCTTGTATGAATATAAATTGTTGCTTACGATACCTTAATCACCCCTCCCCATATGCTAGAGGATTTTGATTAGAATGTGGTAATTTTTATAGTAGAGAGACTATACCCCATTGTATTAAGTGTCATAACTGTATAAAAAATCATAATAACTAGAAAAACAATCAAATTATACCCATAGAATAAGACAAAAATAAAATACCTATGAATAATCTAATATATAGAAAAAAGAATATTTTATTTATATGATAGAATTTATCTTAATGACATGATTGAACTATTATAGAATATACTGTACTACTAAAATAAAATACTGAATGTCCTAGGTCCCAAACCCCACACTACTCCCATATCCAAACTCTAGGATAATAAAAAACCAGAAAGAAACTACATGGTCATTTTCTGTTGTGCTGACCTATATTCACATACTCTACTCGAGTGCCAAACGTCAACCTGAATAGGGTGTGAGTATAACATAGTTGGTCGATAACACTGAGTCTAAACAAAACTAGTCTGATAAGTAGTGTATGAAATAAAATGATAAACATATGTATTAACTAATTCAATAATTAAGAAAATAAAAAAACAAACTACATGGGATCCTTGATGGAATATCTTTGATCATGTCTTATGACCATGAAAACCACAACCATGCACCTATGGTAAACACCATGCATCATCTCCGTGCTAGAATATCTCATAGAAAGTATCACAACCACACAAACCACAACTATATAACCATGGTAAACAACCTGCTTCGGTGCCATGATTGAATATCTCTAAGCATATCTTATGACGAAGATAACCATGATCATATACCCATGGTATAATAAAAACAATCCATGTCAAATCCCTATAATCATTACAACATGGTACTGGTCATAGACCACTCTATATAAGTGTTACAAATGGGACTGGTCTGAGCCCATTCACTATCACCATTATAGCATATACATGTGCATGTTCTTGGGACTGTCCTATTATATAAGAATCTATAGATGGAACGCAATTCCTATCATATAGCATATATATCATAATATCACATCACAATTCTCATTGGTTAATTATGATAATTACCATTCTTTTTTCATATACCACATGAAATTAAATTGATAATTGGTTAACAATTATATCAATATGAAATAAGCCAAAATTTAGGGATTATATAACAATAAATAAACCTCGGACACATGTGATGCTAAACATACATTAATCCATTATCCCATTACTAATCCATTTGAAACAAAATGATTTTATGGGACAATATCATTTAATAATGTTTGGTTCACCCAACAAGGTCACAATCAAGATATTTAATAAACTTGGTTATTATCAAACCATTGGTCCAAAGTTGATACAACCTACATTTAACAGATGAACCAATAATTTTCCCAAAGGCCAACACCCATGGGGAAGAAGGTGAAGTTGATTTAAAAAGATGTTCTTACACAAAAAATGATCATGATCGAAACCAAAATTAGAAAATTATTTCACCACAACGGTTGGAGAATAAGGAAGAAAATAAATAAAAAAACCCAAAAAGACATACCATGGATTAATCAGATAAAATGGATGTCTATAAGGGGTTATGTCACTCTATAATTTCCTGGATATTTCCTTAGGGATTAATGGATAGAGGCTATAACTGAAACATATCATAAATCTTCCGCACAACATGTTTAAAACTGTAGACTAGGAATTTACACTACGTGTAATATAGTTACAGGTGGTGTTACTATATTTAATGGAATTCAACAAAAAAATTTCACCTAAGATTTATTTAATTAAAAACAATAACAATTATATGACATTTAATACCTTTACACGATGTTTAAATGGTCCACAACTTAGTTTTCTTCCCATTTTCCTTTTAACTCTTCAAACATCCTTTAAAGCCTATAAAATTTTAAAGAACGAATGAAACCCTTAACTCATTTATAATCATACTCTACAAATTCAAATGAGCATAAATCCAAGAAATTTAGGTCATTTTATACCACAATGTCCCTCCATCTCGGAACAAGACTCAACCACCAAGGCTGAAATGAAAAACTAATTGAGAAACGTACCTAAACAATATGAGATCTTACAACCACCCCACCTTATAATAGCTCATCCTAGAGCTTCTCCAAGCATCAATCCAAGGTCTCAGGGAAAATGTCTAGCCACATTATTTACATATCAGACACCCTATCCTAGGTCTCATCCTTAATTATCCAATGCTCCAACTACACTCAAACCAACAGCACAGTCTTACCCCAAAGATATTTCTCACTATGTTCCAAAACCATTATCAAATTCTACCCAAAGGATGAATCATCCAAATGATCAAAATAATATATTTATATCACATATGAAGGGTCTAGATTATATATTCACATTTTCAACACATGGAATATGTCGTGCATGGCATTATAGCATTCTATAAGGTAAAAATATTTCTCCACTGATATGACCCTTGCCACTATTTCAAAAGTCCCAAAAAATGTAGGTTCTAAATTACTTTATTTCATGATATGACATTCACCCATCATAGGTGACACTAAAAGGAAAACATGATGTCTAACCACAAATTATAGAGATTATCTTCGATGCGCAGCCTATTATTTCTTCTTGCTTTGTGTATTCACCAATCAATGTCTGATCAACTGAACCTATTTAGATCTCTCCTACATGATACTGGTTCCAATAAGTGTTGAATCTCCTATATCTATTGAAAAAATCGGTGAATGAAATAAATTTATATAAAAAGACTAAAATGGTTTTGTAACACCCCAAGCTTCCATAGTATGTTTCCCTTCGAATAATGCAATAGTGTGTGTTGTACGCAACCTCGAGCTCTAACACACAACATAACTAATTAAACTAGCCGTTGTGAGTTGTAATACCTACTTTTTGAAATTTAATAAATTTTATTTATCAAAATGGACTTCATTTTTTGATTCGGAATATTAATATTAGCCTATGTTGAATTTTTGGTATTTTTCTGAGAACTTCTAATTTTTTATGAATAGTGAAAAATACTTAAAAACAACTTTTTAAATCTAAATAATTCATAGTGATAAATTATACTATTTAGTGGTTTTAAAGTATAATTAGAATATATTTTTACCATTTTATCCAATGGTGGTCATTAGAATTAATTTAACATTGAAATTGGACATAAACAATTGCCAATCTTTTGATATAAATTGTTTCTTAAAAACACGCTATTTGTTGTAACCGCGGGAATTAATTATAAAATTAATTAATGAAACTTATATGTTTGGAATTTTTTAAAATAGACCTCATTTTTGAATTCGGAATATCAATTATAGCTTAGGGTGAAATTTTGGCCTTATTCTGAAAAACTTCAATTTTTGATGAATAGTAAAACCACTAAGTGGTTGTTAAAAACTGATTTTTCGTTAAAATGAAATATTACCACTTCTGTGATTTGATTTTCAAAACTCCAACATACATGGTTGTCATTAATATGTAAAATGTGGTTCAATGAGATTAAAATAATTTTTTTGGTGAATAGTAATTTTTAAGTTCTTTATCGCGATTAGAGGTAATTAGTGTAGTTTAAGGTAAAAATAATGTCTTAATAATATGAGATGAGCTTGACACTTGTCCTAATAATATTTTATGAGTCATGGACGAGCAAGACAACCCATGGGTCAACTTGGGGACCCCATGGAGCCACTTTGGTTGGACAATGACATTAATATATATTTATTTAATGTTAAAATTAAATTGACACAAACATGAGTTGTTTTACTAAAACATTTTTTAAGTGGGGTTAAACAAGTCCAAATTTTGACTATAAATATTTATTATAAAGATAAAACGATTTCCTACATCATAGTATTTTTTTATAATTTTTAGACATTAACTAAATTAAATTATTTATGACATCATTATGATGCAGCGATGACCTCATTATTTAACGATTTTAGTAAAATGAAAAGATAATGTAAAATCCAAGGCTTACACTTGTCCAAAAACTATTGGATGGGTATATTTGGAACCCTTATCACCTTATTCACGAATTATATAAGTTTTGGACCATTATAATCCGAAAAGCATTGTATAATAATGTAACATTTCAATCCTTCCAAAAGAGCCCCTCCTCTCCTCTTATAAAAGGCCCCCACCTCCACCACCTTATTCACACTATCAAGCCTCTTGGTTCGGAAAACCTCTGCCCAAATAATCTCCCCAATTCTCTCCCTTCATCCTAGAAGCTTTACTTTAGTCAGAAAGCCATCCTATGGAGTCCTTTTGATCAAATCAAAAGGAAGAACCCGAAGAAGAGGTAACATTTTCATCACCCTCTTTCAAGTTTCATTCTTCTTCCACTCCCTCTTTGTTTATTATTTCAATTCTAAAATTATAACTCCATTATCTTATATATACTGTGATGTTATTATAAATATGGAACAACCATATTCAGTATTCTACCCATCATTTGAATGAAATTTCACCATATGTGCGTACGTACGACTTACCGTCTCCACGTCGTGGTGTAATTGTTATTCAATATATTATTATTTAGATGGGTATAATAATGATATGTAATTCATGTGAATAATAAATATAACATGATAATTATTCTTTATATATGATATACTATTCAATTATATATTATTTTAATATCAAAATAATGATATTATCGCTCGTGCGTACGTACGGACTACCGTCTCCACGAACGCGATGAGATTCATTCTCCGTCGTATCCATTCAAGTATAATTATCATTTGATGATATAAAAATAATTTTTAAGGACATGATATCATTCTGGATATGAATAAGATACAACCTATCCATGAAATCACGACTTACGAAAACGAGTATGTTAACACCCGAAACAACGATAAATCTAAGATATTGTTAACAAAGAAATGTTAAAAGATCATATATGATATCATATGAATGTATATGATTCTTGTATAATTTAATAACAATTATTTCACCATTATACAGGAGGTTAACCTACCCCAACCAAGGAAAAGTACAAGGTAAGGGTTTACTTCACAACCTCTTCAATATCCAAGGTTGTTTATACATAATTATCTACTGGGACCTCGTTATCATCCACATCCATGTTTCTTAAAAATGTCTTTCAAAACATTTTTACTATTAAATGGAAAATGGGTTAAAGTAATTTATACCCTTATATGTTTTTGAAAGTAATATTACAGTATTTTTCCAAACAATGTACTTTTTGAACTTTTTGACAAATTTTAGGTAAGAATGTTTTTTTTAACTTATACGGCGGGTGCGGCTATTTTCCGCCATTATAACTTCATCGAAGCTTCCCTAACAAGCTGATAAGAATATTTTCAAAGTAAATGTATTATTTTATAATTATGGGACTTTTAAATGATTTCAAAAAGGAGAGATATTTCTCTCAAATAGCTTTGATTTCATCTACGTCAACATCCTTTGATGGGTTTTAATTTTAATTGAAATTGATTTATGATACAAAACTTCCATTGAACATTTTGTGAAATATTTGACTGTGGATGTGTTATTTTTATACCATCCATAGTTTATGGAGAAATTGTTAAAATTTTGTATGCTAGTTTTAATACGAATATTTATGTTCTGTTTAAACCTATTCATATGAGGAATGTATTTGACTTAATATGTGACGGGTGGAGCCCGCTATAGCTCCTCGATGCATCGGTATGTCTCATGAGACAAATAGACGTGGAATTGGAAGAGGCCCTTTCCCAATTTGATTTATGGTTTTGGACGATGCCTTAATCATTTTAGATGTCTTGGCCGAGGCCTTGACAAAATGTTTCAGAATGTCTGGCATTATACATTCCCTCATTATGAAAGTGGTTATTGATATTTCATGTGATTATTCGTCTAGTAGAATATCCATGAGAGTAAGTAATGGCATTATTTTATTTTACTTTTGCCATATTATGATGAAGATCAAGTTCAATAAGTATTTTTTTTAGTTATACATTGCCTTAAATGCTTATGTTTTCTTATGAAATTTTCCGCTATATTGTTATCCTTACGGAGCATTTGAGCTCACCCCTTTCAATGTTTTATTTTTCCCAGGATGTGAAGAGGTGTATTATGACTGACTTGCAAGAATAGTCAGTGAGGATATGAGTGTGGACTAGGGAGACCATGTTATTGTTGTTTTTCACCTTATGTTGTAATGTAACATTTATGAATGTACCTAGTGTTTCCAAGGCTACTAAACTAATCGGTCTTTCGAGACTTGATCTTTTGTGATCATGCCAATGTTATGAAGTAACGCACCGGCTCCGGGTAGCTGGGGTCGGGGAGTTACAGTTGGTATCAGAGGCAGTTTAGTACTAACCTTGGAAGCTATATTTAGATAAACTTTGATTAGAGAACATAGCTCGAAGATAGACTATGAGGATTAGTATAGAAAAACATCCTAGAATTTTGGTATTATAGAGATTTTGTGAGTTTTCCGAGCAATACATCCCTGTCTGGATACGAGCAGGTAGAGGCGGCTCTGGCATAGATGTACCTAGGGGTAAAACCCGAAAACACCGCTTTGAGCTAGACTCGAACGGGAACTGGTGCACGACAACGGGCCTTTCTGCACTCTTGGTTACGACACTCCCGAGGGATATGCTTAGGGTAATTCTCATTTTCTTTACAAACCACTTTGAAGGGTTATGAGTATATACTTCCTCAAAGGAAACATTTCTTTTTATGATTATAGATTATATCCATAAATAGTTCAATTTATGTAAAGTGTTTTACAAATATGGAATTATGTACTTTATTTCATAAACTAATCTAGTTTATGCCATTGTTTAGAAATGGCGCCTAGTGGAAGGAATGGAAACCGTATCAATGCACGCACTCCGTGTAGGGATTGACCTCCTGCTCAAGATAATTATGTTGGAGCTAGTGATACAACTGGTGCTTATCAGCTTCTCACCATACTGGGACAACTCACGCAGGTTATGAATAATAACCTTACTCGTATGGAGCACCCTGATCCGCAACGTGGAGGATCAATGCTAGACCGTTTCATGAGGCAACAACCACCAACCTTCAATGGGAGTAAAAATCCTATAGTAGCTGAGCAATGGATAAATTACTTAGAGAAAATATTCCATGCCTTGGGGAGTAGTGAAAGGGAGAAAGTTGTCATGGAAGTTTACCGCCTCACTGGAGATGACGATCAATGGTGGTCACTAATTCAAAACACAAAGGAATATGATGAATTAACAAACATGGAATGGCAGGATTTCAAAGAGATGTTCTTATAAAAATACTTTCCTCGAGACCATCGAGCGGATATGGAAAGGCAATTTCTGAGTCTGAGACAGAAGGAGGATGAGAATGTCGCAAAGTATGAGGCTAACTTTACAAGGTTAGAGAGGTATGCTGCAGATTACATACGTAACACAAGAAGTAAGACTGATCGTTTCTTTGATGGGTTAAAACCATTTCTCCGTCGAGCTTTAGTATCACAAACCTTCTCTTCATACGAAGGTATTGTCTCGTGCGCTATCAAGACGGAAAAGGAATTCTCTAAGTCTTATGACTTTAAATCAAAGAAAGATAAGAAGAGATCTGCTGAAAACTCTAGGAAAGGAAATAAGGAAACCGGGAAGAAGGGTAGAAATGAATTTCCACCCTGTGATAATTGTGGAAGGAAGCACCCTGGTGCCTGTCTAAAAGGAAAAGGAGTATGTTACAATTGTGGTGAAAAAGGCCACCAAACTCATGAATGCAAGGGAAAGAAAGCGGCTGTCAACGTGGAATGTTATAATTGTAGAGAGAAGGGACATTATGCAAATGAATGTCCTAAGTGTCAGGGGAACTTACCTCAGAAGAGGCCAAGGGATCAAGGCCAGGCTTATGCTATCACTACTGCTGAGGTAGAAGCTCCCAAAGACGTGGTGGTAGGTAATTTAATGGTTTCCTCAAGTTTAGAAAATGCATTATTTGATTTTGGATCATCACATTGTTTCATATCTCCCCAGTTTGCTAAGAAAATTAGATATTTCTAATTTGATTTAACAAGGGAGTTGTCGGTCAAAACCCCTAAGGGAAGTATTGTTGCAACAAAGTTTTGTCGATTAGTTCCCATTAGAGCACCTAAATGTTCTTTACCTGCTGATCTCATCGTCATACCCATGATTGAATTTGATATAATCCTCGGTATGGATTGGCTTTCGGACCATGATTCAAAAATTTATTGTAAGAGGAAAGAGGTTACGATTCTTGACGATGATGATAAGGAACACCTTATCTTTAGAGCAGAATAGTCGCCACATAATTCTTATCTAGATCCACCCCCAGTAGCTCAACTAAATTCAATTATTGGGGAGGAAGAGAAGGAAACTACTGAGGGTGAGGAAAGGAATATTCAAATAGAGGATGTACCTATTGTGAGAGAATATGTTGATGTGTTTCCTGACGATTTACCTGGACATCCTCCAGAACGAGAAGTTGAGTTTTCCATTGATTTAATTCCTGGATCAAGGCCCATATCGAAGACCCCTTATAGAATGGCCACTGTGGAATTAGTTGAACTAAAGAAACAACTAGAGGAATTGAGTAATAAGGGATTTATTCTCCCTAGTGTTTCTCCATGTGGAGCCCCTGTTCTTTTTGTTAAGAAGATAGATGGATCTATGAGGTTGTGAATTGACTATAGGGAGATCAATGCTATAACAATAAAGAACAAGTATCCCCTACCTCGTATTGATGATTTGATTGACCAACTTCATGGAGCTCAATACTTTTCAAAGATTGACCTTTAGTCTGGATACCATCAGTTGTGTGTGAAGAAGGAAGACGTTCCCAAGACAGCATTTCGAACAAGGTACGGGCATTACGACTTTACAGTAATGCCTTTTGGATTGACTAATGCACCCTCTGTTTTCATGGATCTAATGAATAGAGTTTTCAAGGAATATCTTGATGACTTTGTAGTGGTATTTATTGATGATATCATGGTATACTCCAAAAGCCACGAAGATCATGAAAATCACTTACGCATTATCCTGAAGACTCTTAGAAGACAAGAATTATATTGGAAATTTAGCAAGTGTGAATTCTGGCTTCAGGAGATTTCTTTTCTTGGCCTTATTGACTCTAAGGATGGAATTTCCATTCATCCTTCTAAAACCAAGGCAATCCAAGAATGTCCAGCACCGACAAGTATAACTGAGGTACACAATTTTATTGGTTTAGCAGGTTATTATCGACGTTTCGTCCAGAATTTTGCCAGATTGGCTAACCCATTGACAAAGCTCACACGTAATGGGATTAAATTTGTCTGGACAAAAGAGTGTGAAGAATGTTTTGAAGAACTAAAGAGAAGATTAGTCAGTGCCCCTGTATTGAATCTACCATCGGGGAATGATGGGTTTGTTATTTATAGTGATGCATCGAAGAAAGGACTTGGTTGTGTCCTTATGAAGAATGATAAGGTCATTGCCTATGCATCACGATAGCTAAAAATGCATGAGAAAAACTATCCTACTCATGATCTTGAGTTAGTAGCTGTGATCTTTGCTTTAATGATATGGAGACATTACCTCTACGGTGAAAAATGTGAGATTTATACTGATCACAAGAGTTTGAAGTATATTTTCACACAAAAAGAACTCAACATGAGGCAAAGGCGATGGCTTGAACTACTCAAGGATTATGATTGCACGATACATTACCTCCCGAGTAAGGCAAACAAGGTGGCAGGTGCTTTGAACAGAAAAGACCATGGAGTTTTGAATGTGATGAGAATTGAAAGGGATCCAATTTTCTTTGATCTAGTGAAGATGGACATGGGAATAACTAGGGAAGGTGAAACATCAATGATTTTTCAAATGGTTGCCAAACCATCATTACTAGAAAGGATTAAGAGTTCTCATACCAATGATGAAGAATTTCAGAAGCAGATTAAAGATGTGAATGATGAAAGATTGAGGGACTTAGTGTATAAGGATGAAATTTTGAAATTCGTGAAGAGACTTTGTGTTCCCGATATACCTGATCTAAAAAGGGAATTGCTGGATGATTCTCATAGTTCCAACTTCTCTATACACCCTGGGAGCACCAAAATGTATAGATATTTGAAGGAACATTTTTGGTGGGACAATATGAAGAGAGAGATTGCTGATTTTGTGTCGAGGTGTATGGTTTGTCAACAAGTGAAAGCTGGAAGGCAACATCCTGGTGGAGTATTGCAACCTCTTCCCATACCTGAGTGGAAATGGAATAATATTACGATGGACTTTGTCATGGGACTACCAAAGACTCCTAGAAGGAATGATGCAATATGGGTCATTGTTGATCGACTTACTATGTCAGCACATTTTCTGGCTATACGGGAGGATCTACCACTTGAACTTCTAGAAAGACTGTATATTAATGAAGTTGTAAGACTTCATGGAGTACCCCTATAGATTGTTTCTGATCGTGATCCTCGTTTTACATCAAGATTCTGGAAAAGTCTTCAAAAGGCCCTGGATACTGAACTTAGTTTGAGCACTGCCTATCACCCTCAAACAGATGGAAAATCAGAACGGACTATTCAAACCTTAGAAGACATGTTGAGATCATGCTCTCATGACTTTCAGGGTATGTGGGATCAATATTTACCACTGCTAGAATTTTTCTATAACAATAGCTTCCATTCAAGAATTCAGATGGAACCTTATGAAGCGTTATACGGAAAGAGATGTCGTACACCAACCTGTTGGGATGACGTTGATGAAAGAAAACTTGTGGGACCAGAACTGGTGGAAGAAACAATGGAAATGGTGAAGGTAATCCAAAACCACATCAAAGCAGCTCAAAGTAGGCAGAAGAGCTATTCCGATAGCAGAAGAAAGGTTTTGGAATTTCAGGTGGGAGATCATGTTTTACTAAAGGTATCTCCATGGAAGGGAGTTATACGTTTTGGAAAGATGGGTAAGTTGAGTCCTAGGTACATCGGACCTTTCGAAATTCTAGATCGTATTGGGGATGTAGCTTATCGTTTGGCGATGCCGCCAAATCTCTCCAATGTTCACGATGTTTTCCACATATCGCTATTGAGAAAATACATGCCCGACCCAACACATGTACTTACCTACGAGGAATTAGAACTGGAACCCGATCTATCTTATTGCGAAGAGCCCATCAGGATTCTTGATGTGAGGGAGAAGGTGCTGAGAAACCGGACGACTCGTCTGGTAATGGTTTTGTGGAGAAATCATAAAATGGAAGAGGCAACGTGGGAACCTGAGGAACTTATGATGAAGAACCACCCGAGTCTTTTTATGCAGTAATACCCTAGAAATTGCGAGGACGCAATTATTTGAAGGAGGGGATAATGTAACACCCCAAGCTTCCACAATACGTTTCCCTTCGAATAATGCAATAGTGTGTGTTGTACGCAACCTCGAGCTCTAACACACACCACAACTAATTAAACTAGCTGTTATGAATAGTAATATCTACTTTTTGAAATCTTATAAATTTTATTTATCAAAATGGACTTCATTTTTGGATTCGGAATATCAATATTAGCCTATGTTGAATTTTTGGTATTTTTCTGAGAACTTCTAATTTTTTATGATTAGTGAAAAATACTTAAAAACAACTTTTTTAATAAAAATAATTCATAGTGATAAATTATACTATTTAGTGGTTTTAATTTATAATTATAATATATTTTTACCATTTTATCCAATGGTGGTCATTAGAATTAATTTAACATTGAAATTGGACATAAACAATTGCCAATCTTTTGATATAAATTGTTTCTTAAAAACACGCTATTTGTTGTAACGGCGGGAATTAATTATAAAATTAATTAACTCAACTTATATGTTTGAAATTTTGTAAAATAGACATCATTTTTGAATTCGGAATATCAATTATAGCTTAGGGTGAAATTTTGGCCTTATTCTGAAAAACTTCAATTTTTGATGAATAGTGAAACCACTAAGTGGTTGTTAAAAACTTATTTTTCGTTAAATTGAAATATTACCACTTCTGTTATTTGATTTTCAAAAATCCGACATAAATGGTGGTCCTTATGAAGTAAAATGTGGTTCAATGAGATTAAAATAATTTTTTGGAGAATAGTAACTTTTAAGTTCATAATCGCGATTAGAGGTAATTAGTGTAGTTTAAGGTAAAAATAATGTTTTAATAATATGAGATGAGCTTGACACTTGTCCTACTCCTATTGGATGAGTCATGGCCGACCATTAAAACCCATGGGTCAACTTGGGGACCCCATGGAGCCACTTTGGTTGGAAAATGACATTAATATATATTTATTTAATGATAAAATTAAATTGACACAAACATGAGTTGTTTTACTAAAACAGTTTTTAAGTGGGGTTCCACAAGTCCAAATTTTGACTATATATATTCATTAGAAAGCTAAAAATATTTCCTACATCATTGTAGTTTTTTTAAAAATTTTAGACATTAAATAAATTAAATTATTTATGACATCATTATGATGCAGCGATGACCTCATTATATAATGATTTTAATAAAATGAAAAGATAATGTAAAATCCAAGGCTTACACTTGTCCAAAGACTATTTGATGGGTAGATTTCGAACCCTTATCACCATAGACACGAATTATATAAGTGTGGTACCTTTATAATCCGAAAATCATTGTATAATAATGTAACATTTCAATCTTTCCAAAAGAGCCTCTCCTCTCCTCTTATAATAGGCCCCCACCTCCACCACCTTATTCACACTTTCATGCATTTTGGTTCGGCCAACCTCTTCCAAAATACTCTCCCAAATTCTCTCCCTTCATCATAGAAGCTTTACTTTAGTCATAAAGCCATCCTATGGAGTCTTTCTGATCAAATCAAAAGGAAGAACCCGAAGAAGAGGTAACATTTTCATCACCCTCTTTCAAGTTTCTTTCTTCTTACACTCCATCTTTGTTTATTATTTCAATTATAAAATTATAACTCCAGTATCTTCTATATACTGTGATGTTATTATAAATATGGAACAACCATATTCAGTATTCTACCCATCATTTGAATGACATGTCACCATATGTGCGTACGTACGGTTTACCGTCTCCACGTCGTGGTGTAATTGTTATTCAATATATTATTATTTAGATGGGTATAATAATGATATGTAATTCATGTAAATAATAAATATAACATGATAATGATTCTGTATATATGATATACTATCCAATTATATATTATTTTAATATCAAAATAATGATATTGTCGCTCGTGCGTACGTACGGACTACCGTCTCCACGAACGCGATGAGATTCAATCTCCGTCGTATCCATTCAAGTATAATTATCATTTGATGATATAAAAATAATGTTTAAGTACATGATATCATTCTGGATATGAATAAGATACAACCTATCCATGAAAACATTTCTTACGAAAACGAGTAAGGTAACACCCGAAACAACGATAAATCTAAGATATTGTTAACAAAGCAATGCTAAAAGATCTTATATGATATCATATGAATGTATATGGTTCTTGTATAATTTAATAACAATTATTTCACCATTATACAGGAGGTTAACCTACCCCAACCAAGGAAAAGTACAAGGTAAGGGTTTACTTCACAACCTCTTCATTATCCAAGGTTGTTTATACATAATTATCTACTGGGACCTCGTTATCATCCACATCCATGTTTCTTAAAAATGTCTTTAAAAACATTTTTACTATTAAATGGAAAATGAGTTAAAGTCATTTATACCCTTATACTTTTTTGAAAGGAATCTTACCGTCGTTTTCCAAACAATGTTATTTTTGACTTTTTTGACAAATTTAAGGTAAGAATGTTTTTTTTAACTTATACGGCGGGTGCGTCTATTTTCCGCCATTATAATTTCGACAAAGCTTCTCTAACAAGCTTATAAGAATATTTTCAAAGTAAATGTATTATTTTATAATTATGGGACTTTTAAATGATTTCAAAAAGGAGAGATATTTCTCTCAAATAGCTTTGATTTCATCTATGTCAACATCCTTTGATGGGTTTTAAGTTTAATTGAAATTGATTTATGATACAAAACATCCATTGAACATTTTGTGAAATATTTGACTGTGGATGTGTTATTTTTATACCATCCATAGTTTATGGAGAAATTGTTGACATTTCGTATGCTAGTTTTAATACGACTATTTATGTTATGTTTAATACTATTCATATGAGGAATGTATTGGACTTAATATGTGACAGGTGGAGCCCGCTATAGCTCCTCGATGCATCGGTAGGTCTCATGAGACAACTAGACGTGGAATTGGCCGAGGCCCTTTCCCAATTTGATTTATGGTTTTGGACGAGGCCTTAATCATTTTAGATGTATTGGCCAAGGCCTTGACAAAATGTTTCAGAATGTCTGGCATTATACATTCCCTCATTATGAAAGTGGTTATTGATATTTCATGTGATTATTCTTCTAGTAGAATATCCATGAGAGTAAGTAATGGCATTATTTTATTTTACTTTTTCCATATTATGCTGAAGTTCATGTTCAATAAGGCTTTTGTTTTAGTTATACATTGCCTTAAATGCTTATGTTTTCTTATGAAAGTTTCCGCTATATTGTTATCCTTACGGAGCATTTGAGCTCACCCCTATCAATGTTTTATTTTTCCCAGGATGTGAAGATTTTTATTATGACTGACTTGCAAGAATAGTCAGTGAGGATATGAGTGTGGACTAGGGAGACCATTTTATTGTAGTTTTCACCTTATGTTGTAATGTAACTTTTATGAATGTATCTAGTGTTTCCAAGGCTACTAAACCAATCGGTCTTTCGAGACTTGATCTTTTGTGATCATTCCAATGTTATGAAGTAACGCACAGGCTCCGGGTAGCTGGGATCGGGGCGTTACAGGTTTTTTTCGGACCAATTCATTGAAAATAATATTATATTCAAATTCCACGAGTGCCATATATTTCTCCCATGAACCAAAAAAAACTAAAACAAAAGATCGTAACATATCCACCCAATCCGAAATAGTCTGATTAGATATACCATTAGTCTAATGATGATAGGGTAGGCTTAAAATAACTCTTGATACTATTAATTTCTGATGACCCTTCTTGAAATGCTATGTGAAACAAGGTTCTCTATCTAAAAAGATACTCCTAGGAACACCGTGCAACCGAACCACCTCGCACAGATGAATATTTACGATATCTTCAACATTTTTGGTTTCCCTAATAGGTAAGAATGGTTATACCTTTTTCATTCTATCCATAATAAACCACACAATTTCATTCTTAAAGATCATCCTAGGTATTCCTATAATAAAATCAAATGTGACATCTTCCCATTTTCACTCCAGGATGGGTAATGTCTTCAAAATCCAATAAGTCCTTCGATGCTCAACTTTAACCTAATAAAATGTGAAGTATCTATCCATGAATCTTGACACCTCTTTCTTCATTACTAACATCCAGAATTTTTTATGGAGATCAAGATACATCATTGTTAATGCAGGTTTCACCACCCATTTAGAAGCATGATACTACCACATCGGCTCCTCACTCAATCCCCTAAGAATGATTAATCTACAATGAAGTGGAATAGAATTTACAATAATGAGAGAATATCCTAAAGGCTTATCCGCATAATATACTTTTTCTCTTAGAAGTAATCCCAATGGATTAGACAACTTCTCAGTCTTAATCTGGTCAAAAGCACATGTATAACAGATATCAAAGTTAGAGTTACTTCTCCCTGAGATTCGTGAACATCCAGATGAACATCATAAAAAGGCGATATTATCCTCTAATCATCACAAGAATCCCATACTACCTATATCTATGTATTCTATCTCAAATATTCTGTAATGAAGTTCCCCTCTTTGGGTGTATAAGCTAATTTGATGTTGAACTACAGTAGATACTCAAACCACATTTTCTACTGAACGTTAAGGTATCACTAAGAAAATATATACCTGAGGCTCTTGTGATCCATATATTCCAAAAAACCTCTCACCTATGAGATACTGTCTCCAAAATCAATTGAAAATTCCACTGTTTCTAAATATTGATCATGAGTAGGTTAATTCGACTAATGCGGTCTTAGCTTCCCGGAGCCATAAGATACCACACGATCCTCCTTCCTAAAAACTTCTCTAAGTAATGATTTGGATGCATCATAGTACATGATATATGATTTACCTAGAATAGATAATGTGAAAATAGGTGTTGAGGTCTACATACATTTCTGTTATTGAAAATCTATTTCGTAATAACCAAACCAAACAAACATTACCCCTTTCTTGGTGATCCCAAACATTGGCGCCACCAATCGAGAGAAGTCTTTAATAAACTACAGGTAATGACAAACTAAACCTAGAAATATATGAATATTAAAGTAATTAATGGGATCATACCAAGATTCCATAGCTGTTACTTTCTATGGGTCCATATAAAATCCTTCCTCTAAAATTAAATGGCCCAGAAAGTGAACATTATTAATCTAGAAATTGAATTTCGTTATCATGGAATAAAGGTGATCATCTCTCAATGCACTCAGGATGATTTCAAGATTTTTGGAATGGCCTTCTACTGACTAAGTTTACCCAAAGAAATTATCAATGAAATCCACCAAAAAATTGTCTTGAAAATGTTGAAATATCATATTCATTAATGCCATGAATATCACAGGTGCATTAGTCAACCCATACAACATTACTATGAATTAATACAATCCTTACTACCTCTTAAAAGAAGATAAACGTTTGTATGATTGAATCACTCTTAACTGATGATATCCAAATATCAATTCAATATTAGAGAAGATATTATCACCTTTATAATAGTAGAAATGATCATCAATGCATAAAAGATGATATCCGTTCTTTACTGATATCTTGTTTAACCTCTGATAATCCACACATAATTGAAAAGATCCATCAGGAATTTTGAGAAGTGAAAAAAACTCCAAGAATAAATAATCATCCATATGAATCTATTAGATTCTATATATTTCAATTGAACCTTATACTCCCAATTCTTTTCTGGGTCCATTCTATAAGGTAGGATAGAAACTGGCTCTACTCTTGACACCAACACAATCATAAAATCTATATCTCACATGGGTGTTAAGACATATAAATAGTCATGTAAAACATACTTAAAATGGTCTACCATGGGAGGAAAATAATTTTTATACATACCACCATTATCTAGAGCATGACTGGTGATCTGACCAGTGAGACTATCAAATCTGTACTGAATTGGTCATGCATGACCAGCCTGAAGATCCCACTCACCCTAGTGAGAATAACTTCTTACTTTTAGTGATAATAAGGTTACTCTCATCCTATAGAAGTCTATATTTTATTAGTATGGATTTAACCAATCCAGACCATGAATCACGTCAAATCCTATTATTTATAGTGTGAACGTTTCCCAAAAAAAATGGTAACCACCAATCTTAAGAGTACATGCGTTTAAACATTTGATATCCTCTGGCCGCAGTCCAAAAAATGTGCCAATGGTTAAAACACCATCTAAGGTATTGATATCCAATACCAAACTATTTTCAAGAATAGAATATAGAAAAAAAGTGAGTATCCTATATCAAAAAAAACACAAACCAAATAGATGATATAAGAATCGTACCTGTGATGGTAGATGGTCCTACATCCATGTTAACTGGAGAAGTCTATATAACATGATACTAACTTTTATATCTTCCTTGGGCTCCAGTCTGACTAACTAATGCTAAAACCCTTTTATTGTAATTTTATTCAAGAACCGGGGTACCACATTCCATTTATTGACTTGAACGGCATGTGGAACTCCAACTACCAGCCAGCTGAGGGGTAGCTGATCCCAATATCAATTCCAATGTGGATCTCGATCATCTACCACAAGTCTTATATGAATGTTTTTCATATAATCTTTGAAGATAACCTAGTATTCTATAGATACAACACTCGATTTTGGGGTAAGAACCATATGGGTTCTTATAGAAAAACTTTCCATAATGATAACATTGGAACCTAACATGATCTTGAGATGGTAGTACACTAACTACTGCCTTGTCCAAAACAGTCATAACGACGCTTCATACAACTCAATAAATAACTTCATGATGAACATACTAGAATATTCAGGCCATTTCATGAGGCCTCTCTTAACTTCCCTTCAATGTTGAGTGACTGGTTTATAACATCTTCAAATATGTTTAAACAGAAAAGATTTACCTTTACATTGATCTGATAATAAAGTCTATCCAAGAAACGTCTCACCTTGGAGATCTCACCGACTTCAAATATGGTGTAAAGCACTTCAGATCGATAAAACATCCAACGTAGTCCAGCACTGTCATACCCTCTTATGTTAGATTCATGAACACACAAGATTTATCATCCCTTAGGGTTTCAATATATAAATGGATGAAGAAATTCATCTTGAATTCCTTCCATGATATCTCATATTGCTACCCATCATCCTCCAAAATATCCCCAGAACACTTGGAAGGGCCTCAATGAATATACATAACAACCTTCACCCTCTTATTTGTGGGTGTCATAGGATGCTTGATGTTTCTTTAGACCAACTCGATCCAGTACACGGATTCCTAGGACCCCCATCTAAACTAATCACATGTAGATGATGAAGCTAAAAATCTCTTATCAACTTAGACATCGAAGGAAAGGTACAAAAAATCTCTATTTCTAGGGATCACTTTACACTTATGAAGTCATTATGAAGATGAACATCCATATTCTCCTTAGGTAAAACATGAAGCTCTATTTCAACTCCATTATGAGCATGCAAATTTCCACTCTCAAGATTCTCAACTCGAATATGAGGATGAGCTATTTTCTCTAAATGAAAAATACACACCATAGAGAACTAGCTAGCAACAAGGTGAACCAATATTATGACTAAAATAGAGGATAACTAAGTATTGGTATCTCTAGACATGGATTAAAAGTAATTTATCATTTCAAATCAAGTCATTTCAATTATACATTGAAACTAGTATCTCATATTACAATTCAATTGGAAAGTATACATCATAAGAAAAAAATAGATATTTCCTTATCATGAACGATTCATGTAAATATATCTCTATATGCATATTATAATGTGCATATTTTCATCTTGCACCATATGGGGCCATGAGTGCAATCCCATGAAATAATAACATCATAAAAAAGTAGCCTCAGAAAACATGTGAATCTGCCAATGTGAAATAACATCATTTGTAACAAGAATAAAACATAAACAACTAGCCCATCCCTGTGAATATAGATTTTCCCCTATACACGGGTTAGATACTCCAATTCACAAGTTCATTAACAAGTCTCGACACATAATTTTCACCATTATACATTTACCAAAATTTATGGAAAAAGAATATAAATCCTACTTCTTTGATACCACTTTGAAACTTCCCCCAATTTATAAATCCCTCATATTTCTAGAAAGGATTGGTCAAAAGACCTAAAAGAGTCCTCCCCACATAGAAAAGGCCATCGACTAGATGGAGGGGTGTAAATTGTAATGTGAGGAAACTATACTGCCTAGTATAATGTGTCATAACATTATAAAAATTATAATTATCAGAATAAGAATCAATGTATAAGAATATACGAATAAAATAATAAAAAAACAAAATAATCCAATAAAAAATAATTTAATATTATAATGATGTGATGGAATGTATATAAATTATATTCTAGAATAACATAATAAAAGAATTACAAACTAAAATAAAAGACTCAAAGTGTATGGTATACAACCCCAGGCAAGTCCCATCTCCATTCTCTAAACCAACAAAAAAAATAAATCATTTTCAAGGTAATTTGGCCTTGTCCATACCTATATCTACATAATCTTATCGGGTAACAAAAAATGGCCTTCTTAATGTGATTATAACATTGTTACACGACACCACCATGTCTAAACCAAACCATTTTAATATGAGGTGTGTGAAATAAGTGATAAAAAGAGTATTAATTAATTCAACAATTAATAAAATACAACAACAACAACATACTTCGGCTCCGTGCCTGGATATCTCATAGCATGTCTTACGACCATGGAAACCCCAACCATATAACCAAGGTAAATAACTTCCTTGACTCTATATGAAATATATCTAAGAATGTCTTATGACCCCGCCAACCAAAATCAAATACCCAAGGAAAACACCCATCTTCGGTTCTATACCATAATATCTTTGAGCCAGTCTTATGATTATGCCAACCACAACCATATACACATGGTATAAAAAAGTATGGGTCAAAGCCATATAAGAATTATAGCATATGACCAAGCATAACCTAATCTCTTTATGCATTTCAACATGGGACATGGTTGAGCCCGCTCACTATTAGCATTACAACATATACAAGTGAAAGATTTTGATCCATACCTATTATATAAGAATCTCAACATGGAACACAATTCATATCATATAGCTTGGATATCACAATATCACATCACAATTCTCAATGGTTATTTATGAAAATTACCAATATTATTTCATATTACATATGAAATTAAATTAAAAATTGATTAACAATTATTAATATAAATATAGGGAATCTGATAAAAAAAAATCCATAGATCACATGTCATTCTAAATATAATTTTCATCCATTATCTAATTACAAATCCCTTTGAAATCGAATAAATTCAAGGGATAATTTCATACATTTATTCAATTTATTTGGGCACATGCATTGATGGTGTAATCATGATTTTCCATATTCTTGGTAATTATTAAACCATAGGGTTATGGTTTAGACCCCTACCTTTATAAAAAGATATAAAAATGATCCCAAAGGACAACACCCTTGAGGAAAAATATATAGATGATTGCAAAATAGGATCCAAGACCAAAACTGGTCAAGATCAAAACCAAAAATGCAATTGGAAAAGTATTTCTCTACAATAATTAGAGAATAAGGAAGAGAAGGAATAAACCAACTAAAAAAAACTTACCATAGATTAATAACATAAATGGGATGAATAGAATAGTGTTTGGAACTCCAAAAATTCCTAGAGAATTACCAAGGGTCAAGAGGAGAGAATATTCAAAAAAAAATATCATAAATCATCTGCACAACATGTTTAAAACTACAGGTACGACATTTACACAACATGTAATATATTTCCCCGTCATGTGAATATTTTTAATGGAATTATAAAAAAACCAAAAACCTCATATTTATTTAATTAAACCCATCAAATAATTCCATGACATTTAATCACTTTACACGACATTTTAATGTAATGAAATTGATTTTTTGGCCCATGTTTCCATTAAATATCCAAACATATTTTCAAGATTCTCAACATAAAAAGAATCTAAAAAACATTTAACTAATATATACATAGACCCCCTTAATTTATACTAGGATACACCCCCGAACATTATGTTATTTTATCCAATAAAGGATCTCCACCTCCAAATAAGACTTGGCTTCCAAGGCTCAAATGAAAAACTCATAGAAAAACTTACCTGGAAAAATTTTGGGATATTAAAATATGTAATGGGATTACACATCATGTAATTAATGCAAGGAATATTCCATTAACATGGTAAATAATATTAATAGTTACACACCATGTAAATATTAAAGATCGAGTTTTTAATAAAAATTTGATTAGTTTTCTGCATATATTGATCTCGTGTATTACATGATGTGTAAAAATATTATACACCATGTAAGTCTCATGAGATGTGTATTTAGGGTGCTATATGCATGATTTCTATTTCATTCATATACATCCCTCTTCCATCATGACTGAGAGGAACTCTTGGATGATTATGGGAACCTCTACCCCTCCCAGATGGTTTCATTCCATATTTAATCATAAAGGTTGTGTGTGGTGTCTCTTTGAGCGAGTAATAATATATAAATTTTCATTGAATTTGATCATGATAACTCCGTTGTGTTTTGTTATCAGATATGTTGTCCCGTTGTGTTTATTTTCCACAATTCATTTTATATCCTTATTTATATCATCATATGGGGACAATTCTTTTATTGGTTGTGGTGTGGAAAGTGTGTGTTCTTACGGTATTTTGTGATCTTTCCCCCCAGTTATCTGTTTTTGTTAAATTAAATCTATTATGAGATGTTTAGATTGACTCTAGGGACTATGTTGTGTTTTTTGTTATTTTTTTGTTGGTGGATCCCATTGGGAGTGTGTATAACCCAAGTTTTGAGGTTGGTGGTTCCGTCTCTAGCCTATGTTGGAGAACTACTATGCTCTGGTTTTGATTAATTATTTTTTTAATGTAAGGGAATAATTGAATGATTTAAATTGTGTTTATGTAATTGGGGATTTCATAAATGTTTTTCCCTTTGTTTTGGTAAATTTAAATGGCTGTACATAGCACAATGAAATGATTTTTCTGAAATGGTTTTGAATGCATGGTTTTGATTAAAATGGAATTATGAAATGGTTTGTAATATAGATAACTGGGAAAGTCTTGGCTACTCAGGTTGAAAGTGTATTAATATGAATCATCCACAATCAAGGGGTTTGCTCATGTGGTGCTCCTTTGTTCCATAGGCCCATTTTCAAGGGATTTTTAGACCTATTAATGGGTTAACATTCTTGGATGTTCATATGATCTCTAGAATCAATGAATATGTGTAGATGCTTTATGAACGGACAATTGTCTAAGTTAGGTATGTGTTTCCTAGCTATATCAAACTAGTTTGATCCGTAATATGATGTTACCATTTCTTTTTGCCGATTTGGGATGTTTTGTTTTGTGTTTTCTTGATTTTACTTCCATGTTTTTGATATGATATGTGATAAATTATTTGGTTTGATTTTTTGAATCTTATTTGATATATTTATATGTAATTCATTGAAACTGATTTACTATTTATATTAGGAATTATGGAAAAGAGGGAAAATAAATTATTTTTCCATGATTTTGATAGAAAATTGTTAAATTGTTTATCGTGACTTATTTTCCTTAAAATATAGAATTAATGGGTTATTTTTATGATACATGATTTATAACACCTCGATGGGATCCTAACGACCCTATTAGATCTCACGCTGCACATCCCTTTCAATGGTTCATAAACCTTGTAATGTATTTTGATGTAGGGAAAGTAAAGGTTTCATAGTGTGGTGGGGATATTTTTTTTCACCTAGGTTTGGGTAGCTAGATAGTGTGATGGTGGGAATTTTCATACACAATCACATGAAGACTATTGGATTAGATATTTTGGTTATTTCATTCTTTGCAGTTGTACATGTCTCTTAGGGATCGTTTTTCTATCATTTCAATTATATCACATTCATTATTATCTATCTATTATGAAACATATATTCATGTTTATTCTATTTTTGTTATATATACAGGTCAATTTTTCTTTATCTTGTGTGAAATTATTTGATTTATTTTTTGATTATGCATGGGTGTTAGACACAGGCCTATGATGATTAGGATTTCCCTTTAGGTTTGTGGAAATTTAGGTAATCTACCGTTTTGGGAGGGTATCTAGTTAACTTTTATAACATCGTAGTGTTAGAGGTGGTATATTGTCAAGAGTCCATGTCCAAGGAAATTTAGTATGTTGGGGATAAGAATTTCAGTACATGAGAGATATATTACGATGAGTTCTTAATTATCCTTTACCATGATGAGATTCATGCTACATAGTATGTCGGGATGTGTGTCTCATGTTTTGAGTTCTCGATCTTAATCCCATTTTTTAGTGTTTTGGTTTTATATGAGATTAATCTGTTATCAGATCATTTCCAATATTTCAATGAACTATAGTATTCATTCAAGACATGATCCATAGGCTTCTCAAGATGGAACCCTTGATCATCCTCAAGAAAATCCTCCAATTTGTTAGAATTTTATCATGCCTATAGTGAAAGAACTTCTTGATATCAACCAATATGCAATACAAGTCTAGAACACTACCATTGATTTACAACATGAAGTAGTAGGATATAGAGATTGATCATGGTAGTTTTGACATTAAAAGGCACCATATTTTATGTGTATGAATAAACCTCAAAATGAAAATAATTGGATTGAAAAGATTTATTTTTGATTTCTTGGATACACATGAATGTATCAAGGTGAAGTGATAATCATTTAGAATTGAGGATCATAGAATGCAATGGTGTGATTCCATGATGTAGGTGGATAAGCATGTGGTATTTAACTCGAAGGGTTTAAAGAATCTCTTCTAACAATAGTTTTATACAAAGTTAATGTTGATAGAGAAGTATCTTTAGTTTATATATTTAATATAGAGAGAACACTGGATGTAAACATACACCAATAAAATAACTACGATGGTTCTTCATTTAACCATAGGTTGTAAAGAATTACTATCTAATTGATCATAATTTCATGCAATTTTTTCCACGGAATATCTTATTACATGTATTTATGTTGATGATTTTGACCTATAAAGAGAAAGTGGATAGGGGTATGATGTTATATATGAAAACGAAATTCAAGGCTGTATATTCTTCACCTTCTCTTCCACCTATTGGAAACTTCAGTGGCACACCAGGGAAAACCCAAAAGTAGAAATATAATTGCTGAAGTGGTGGAGGTGGTTCCCAGCGGTGGACCTACTCTTTAACTATAGTGTAGTAAGGGGTGTACATATTACTAGCTATTAGTGTTTTAAATTTAGACACAGTATATGTTCTTTTCCTTCATCTACAAGGATTTGTAATGGTGGTGGATGTAACTGTCATATATATCATATCTATCATACTATGTTTACAATTTGATATGGTCTGGGATTATTGGAACCAAAGGATTATATGGAGTAGATAGATGTATCAAATACTATAGGGATGCAGCCACATTCCCCAGCAGTAAATAACATTCATGTAGTAGATGCGTTTTTTTTTGAAGATTGATCCGGGTCCAGTGAAAATGAGAGTTACTTTATTTATTTCATCCTTAGCAAAAATTTCTTTATTTGATACTATTGATTCCCAGTCATTTAAATATATCCATTTTTGATATGATATAAATTGAAATGGATATAAAATGGTTTTTATGGAGTTAGAAAACCCTCATGGGAAGAGGAAAGAGAAGGGATTTCAGTGTCCTTATGAACTATCTATAGTTGATTCAGAGTATGTATGAGATTTACTCATTCATTATCTATATTTTTTGACATCATCATGTGTATGGATTATCTTATTTTACTATTATGATATGTTTGATTATTGTAATCAGTATGTTTCATTTATTATGGACAATGTGATCTCACAAGAGTTTTATGGAGAGTTATATCCAATTTATGGTTATATATGACCATCCCACTTAGAGATAAAGAGTTTTTTTGCTGTAGTATTTGATACCACTGATATTTCCTCTATTATTGATATTCATGGTGTTTTTGGGACTTTATTGATGTTTTCCAAACAATTTATTTTGGATTCCTCAAGATATAAATGTGATGTTTATGATTGACCTAGTTCATCGTGCATATTTAATTTCAGTACAATTTTATTGTATAGAACCTATAGAGATGAAAGCACTCAAGATTCAGTTGGATGATATAATGGATAAGGGTTTGGTTCCACCTATTGTTTTACCTTGGGCATCCATAGTTCCCTTTTTCCCAAAGTGATATGGTTCAGTTAAATTGTATGTGGACTATCAAAAGATGAACTATGAAATGGTTAAAAAAATGTATCCTTTTCCCCAAGTGTATTATTTTTTGATCAGTTAGATTAAAAAAGTGGTTTTCAAAGATCTATCCTTGGTTGGGATAACATTATCTCTGAGTTCAGGAGTGTGATTTACCAAATATTGTTTTAGGAGTATGTATGGCTGTTATGAATATCTTATGATTCGATTTAATTTGTCTAATAATCCTATGATTATTATAGATTTGATGAATAAGATATTCCATTATTATCTCAACAAATTTTTTATGTGTTTGTGGATGATATTTCAGTTTATTTGTGATCTATGTGTGATAATGAGAACCATTTGGGTTTAGTTCTCGAAATTATGAGGATTTACCATTTATATGAAAAGCATTAGAAATAAAATTTATAGAATCAAGAAGTGAAGTTATTAGGGAATGTGATTTTTGAGCGTGTATTATTAGTTAATCCTGGGATTTTTAAGGTTTTCTTTTCATAGGATGATCCAAAGAATATATTTCACATTCAGAGTATCCTTTGTATTCCTAGATACTATTGAATATTTTTCAAGGATTTCCCAAAGAATGTGTCACCATTTAATGATCCTACTAATAAAGGAGGGAAATTCTTATGGGATGAAAAGTGTTAGTCTTATTTCAATGAGATAAAATGAATTCTAAAATTGACTCCAATTTTGATCTTACTGATGCCTAGTAAGTGGTCTGTGTTTTTATGTGATGGTTTTTTCATTTTATTGGGATTTTACACATACGGGAAGATCATGTGATAGTTTACAGATCTATTTAGCATCGACCACGTGAGATGAATTAATCCACTCCTGATTTAGATCATTCCTCAATTAGTATGTGATTAAATATTAGTGACACCATATTTTTGGGGAGAGGTTCATAGTATTTTCTGAACATAAGAGTTTTAACTATATATTCTCTCAGAAATAATTCAATCTAAAAACATATAAAATGGGGTGAATACCATATTATGTATGAATTTAATATTTCCTACTACCTGGTAAAGGGGAATGTCAATATAGATTCTCTTAGCATGAAATTTCCATCGTAGGATGTTCTAGAATCGAAGGGAAAGTGAAACCATATGGAAATTTTCAATGAGTTTCATCTAGATGATAAGGATGGTGTTTCGAGTATAGTTTTTGACAATGTTCTTTTATCATCATTTCTAAATTATTCTATTCTATAAATACGATAGTAAAATGAAAAGTTCATAGGAATTCAAGAAACCCTATAATGTAGGGAGTCTGTTTTTGGTTCTATTCCCTCTTAAGCTAGTATTCTGAGTTTAGGGGATCTATATTCTATATCAATATCATCGAGGATCTTGGTTCTGTTTTATTATCATAGTTATTTACATTTCATTCATCCGGTCACTACAATGATGTTTTTTAACATGGGAAGGTGTTTCTGGTGTCTGGGTATGATGCATGATATTTCATATTATGTGTCCTTCTTTTAAACCTTACTATAGATTATAATAGTGATTTTAAACCTTGTGGTTTGCTTCATCATCTTCCAGTGATGATTTGGAAATGAGATGATGAATCTATCAACATTGGTGTTGGATTACCATAGAATCCACAAGGAAGATATTTTATCTGGATGATGGTTGATTAGTTGGAAAAGCCAAATCATTTCATTCTGATCATAGACATTTATAAAGTTGATGATCTGGGTAAGCATTATGTGCATAATAATGTTAGGATACATAGGGTTCTTTATGTTTTTTGTTTTAGATTGGAATCCTAAGTTTACTTAATGTTCAGGGCAGAGTCTCTAGGAGGTGATGGAGACTCAGGTCAGGTTGAGTACAATTTATTATCCACAAATAGAAGTTTAAACAGAGTGTTCTATTTAGATATTTGAAGATATTCTCCACACCCTTGTCATGGATTTTTATTAATCTTGGGATATCCATCTGGGACATGTTGAGATTTCTTATATCCAAAATTATTCATCATTAATAAGAATTATTCATTTTGAGGCTCTTTATAGTCACCTGTGTAGGTCACCACTTTATTAGGAAGAGGTGGGAAACACCTCATTAGTGGGACTAAGCTCCGTTCATGAGACATCTGTGATGATTCAAGATATATGTTAGTGATTGATTAAAACATATAGTAAATAAACTCTTATGTGGATTAGTGGTGTCAAACTTTGATGTATTTTTAGGTGATTGGGTTTTCATAAAAACAATTCTTCAGTTGGGTCACTGTCATCATGGAAAATTGGTAATGTTAGCTCGGAGATATTATTACTATTTGAGGCCACTGAGTGTATTGAGAAGGCTGATTATTGGTAGAAATTTCCAATTCAATTGAATGGGATTATACATATTTTTGACTTTTCATTTATATAGAAATAACATCAAGATCCCTCACATGTATTTTATTAGGGATTTATTGAGTTAGATATATGTTTTTTTGTTATGGATTAGCCAGTAGAGATCATTGAATATAATGTTAAATATTGCAATAGATGTCGATTTCATTGGTTAAGGATTTATGGTGACATAGACTAGAATCTCACAAGTCATGGGAGTGAGTGTCGTTGATGATGGAGTAGTGTCATAACCTCATTATCTAACTTCATTCATCCACCGAGCTTCCCAAGGATGGAATGTGTTATGGTGGGGAGTTTCTAACACTTGATTAAAATCCTTTAGGTAATTCCAATCTCTTTACTTTTTCATATTTAATTGGGTGTGTATTGGTACTATTGAATACAGATAACATTTTATGGGTAAAATAACCTAACTTTTAGGGATGAATGATTGTTTTAATTAGTGTAGTTAAACTATACATGTGTATTAGATTAACATGGTTCTCTCCAAGTTCAGAGAATTATGAAGTTGTTTTCCGGTATCTTCTGAAAAATAGTTTTTTTCTGTATGCATGAGAAATAGATGTTGTGTAATGGGAACACGGACCATGTAATTTCTACAGGGAAGATTCCATTAACTTGTACCCAATGTGAATGGTTTTATGAAATGTAAATGTTAAAGATCATGTTTTTTTAAAAAAAAATATGGATTTTAAGTGTATATGGATTCCATGGATTGAAAGAGGTGTAAACAGATTAAAATCTATATAATTCTCTGATGTTTGGAATTTAGGGCAATGTATGACAGATTTATATTTCTTTCTTCTTCATCCCTATTCCGTCTCAACATAGAGGAACTCTATGGTTAATTTGGGAACCTATTCACCTTCAATATCGATTTATTCATTATTTTATCATCATGTTCATATACAATGTCTCAACATGTGAGTAATACTGTCTTCTTCATTGTTTCCTTTGATCATGGTAGCACTGCATCATGGTTTTATCATATCTATTGACCCATGGTGTTTATTACTCTTTATCCTTTTCTAGATGCATCATGAGATCTTCTATGGGGGCCATTCCTTTATCAGTTGTGGTGCCGTAGGAGTGAACTATTGAGTTATATCAGGATCATTCCCCTTATCCAACTATTTTTGTTAAATTTAATTAATTTTGAGAATTTTATATTGATTATAGGTCCTCTATTGTGGTTTTTGTGTCTTTATTAAGGGATCTCATTGTAGGAATGCGCGACCAGAGTTTTGATGTAGGTGGGTTTGTTTTTATCATATGTTTGTGAACATAGTTAGTTCGGTTTAGATAATTTTTTTTATAAATGAAATGGAATAGTTGAATTATTTTCATTGTTTGTCTAGAAATTAAATTTTGATAAAAAATGGATTTCCATTAGTTTTGGTAAATTAAGAGGGGTTTTTAAAATGTTGTGAAATGGAAATTATTGAAATGATTACAAAAGAATTATGTTGATAAAAATGGATTGATGAAATGGTTTGTAAAATAGAGCACATGGTAATATATGGGAACTAATGTGGAAGGTGTATTAGTAGGCCTCAACCTATTTCGGGGTGGTTACTCATGGGGTTTTCCTTTGCTCCCTATGCCTGTTGTTCCAGGGACCTACTAGATCTATTAGAGGGATTACATTATGGGGTTCACCTACGATCTCTATATTCAATGATTATGTATAGAAGATGGATATATTCACAATTATCTATTTTAGGTATGAGTTTCCTAGCTATCATCAGCTACTGTGATTCTTGGTGGGATGTTACCTATGCTTTTGGCCGATTTGGGATGTTTTGTCCTGTACCATTTTGATAATACTTCCATCCTTATCAAATTATATGTGATACCTTATTTGGTTCTATTTTATATATATTATTTTATATAAGTATATTAAATTGTTTGAAACTAATTTATCTACATTAGTTGGTAATGTGGAAAAATATGAAATTAAAAAAAATTCCATGCTTTTGATTGTATACTATTAAACCGTATATCATACCTTGTTTTCATTAATGATGATAATACATGAATTATTGTTCAAAAACATGGCATGGATCACATTGGATGGATTAATCTGATCCTAGTATATCACACTCTACACACCAATTTGGTGGTGACTATAATTTGTTAGGTCTTTTAATGTAGCGAAATGCAAGGCACTACTGGGAGAAAGTGAGGGTTACTGTCAGCTGGGTTTAAGTAGCTGGATGATGATATTTTTGGAGTTTTTCCATGCTATGAAATGGATATAGTTAGATTATATATTTTGGTTATGTCATCCTTTATAGTTCGAATTTTATCGTAGATATTTTTTTATATCATTTCAGTTGTATCACATCCATTGTTCTCTATATGTTATGAATTATATATTCATGTATTCATACACTTCTTCTTATGTATATGTATTTGTTTCATTTTTTCTAATTCAGATTGGAATAAATCATTCCCTCTATTTATTGATGATTTCCGGGTTATAAACCTCATCCCATGGGGATCAGGAACACCCTTCGTGTTTGAGGAAATTCAGGTTTGGTATCAGTTTGAGAGGGTATACGAGTCAAGTTTCCACATGGGAAATGAGTTTTGGAAGCAAAATGGTTAGATGAAAGAACACATAATCAAGTTCCTAGATGAGAAAATTTCAGGGAAGTGAAAATAAGTACGTTGAGGAGAAATATAATTTTCAAAGATTAATATAGAGTGATTGACAAAATGTTCCTACGGAAGTCAATGACCTAAGAAACATTCATTTATGAGGGCAGAAAATGACTATAAATTTATGATACATAATAATAAAAATAAATAAAAATTCATTTTAAAGTTCATTTTCCAAGAGTTGATGACTTAAATTAACATTGAATATGAGAAAATATAATTAAATTATTTTTTTCAAATACATAAACATAATTCTATCCCATGGTTCTAGGATTAAATTAGCATCCACCCCCTTTCATCCATATTAAATTATGAATGAAAAATATGACTTTTTCACATGAGAGGAAACAAAATATCATCACAATGAATCATATAATACATAAATGGAAGAAAAAAATTAATATAGTATCTAAATATTTACTAAAACTAATGTGGATAGTATAAGATATTAAATACAATATAATATCCATATGATAAAGGAAAACGTTAATAATTGAAGACTAAAAAATATCACTCAATGTTCAATATGATTCATTCTATAAATTTTTAACCTTAAGTCTCTTATAAAATACGTCTTAAAAATTTTAAAACTAAAAAATTTTGAAAAAATTTAATAAATTTTTCCAAATTCATGTTATCATTTATCCTCAATAAATAAATAAATTAATTAACTCTAAATGTCAAACACCAACCATGTGAATAAATTTTTTTTTGTCTCTTAAGACACGTTAATAACCTAAATCACTATAAAACACCATTAAAGACATAAATTCTCCCAAAATATCACTCTATCATTTTCATTAAATTAAATCATAAACTATACTATATATTAAATTAATATAGATTGTAATAAACGTGTCAAATATAAAATAAATAAATATATCATCAAATAAATAATATTTTTTAAGGCCACCAATACTATCTAATTAACATTAAAAATATAAATCAACACCTTATACTTTTTAATCAATATTATTTAATAATTAGAAACATATAGAGGGTTATATATCCCTCATTAATTTTATTTCTAAAAATAAAAACATAATAGTAAATCAAATTTCTATGTTATTTAAAACAGTCAACGTCTATTTGAAATTACTTAATGAAAAAAGAATGTGGTAAAATTATTATATGCTTCAGGATTATTATATTTAGAATATAACTAATACAAAATATATACAACACAATTATCATATCCTAATACATGTAAACTAAATTCATTTAATTTAAATAATTGGAATAACATATTCCCTTCCTTATTCAAATATTTATCCCTTGGATTAGTGAGTTGGAAAATATAATTCACATTCTCAAAACAAATAGGACAATAAATTATAAATGGTACATTGGGATTTATTAATTTCCCTCCATTGAAATATTCACGTTTCAAAGAAATTACATTTTCTATGTACATAAATTCCTAACATAAAATATAACCTAATTCCATTGACGTATCTCCTTGGGTGCTTCTTACCACATTCTCTACATATAGGAATATGAATATTAATTCATCCATAATCTAAATGGAACTCATTTTCACATATTTGGTACATTTAAAAAATGTTAAATGATCAAGTTTGTAGTTATATAATTTAATATTTTGTTATGAATAATCATACCCATTATCATCCCATCACTCTTCTCATTAGTTACTCATGAGGATAATCAATCCATCATCCATCATGTTTATTTGTAAACTGAATCCTCTTGGTTGTTAAAATTATTTAAAACCAAAAAATATTGTGTTAAATATTAATGATGAATCATTTAATCATGAACTATCATATATTGGATTTGTAAATAGTGACACCATAATTTTAAGCTGAAAATCCATATATTTAACATATATCATCCATGGTCATAATCTATCCAAACCGTTATAATAGTTCATATAGAAAATGTGAGATAACCTAAGTATATCCCCCAAGATTGTCAAAATAGGTCTGTTGTATGGCCCTGTTCACTCTAAACCAAAATGATAAACAAGAGAAACTCGACCAACTATTTTTAGATATATTATACTCAGATACATATATTCCAAAACCATGAACACATTTAGTGTCTATACATGGATGTATTTTTTGGAAACCAAATAATTGACACCTTACCAAAACATTAGGATGTTATCCTATCCTTATGCTTTTTATGTAGGTTCAAACTAATATTTCTTTACTCTATTTTTCCAAAGTTACTCATCATTTATTTGAAACCATGTATAGTGACCCCAAACATTAATAGATAAATATTGAAATCAAATAGATTATTATTTCATTGAAAACATTATAATCCATGCTATAACGATAATGGTTTTTTATTATTAAAATATTTGGTACAGTAAAAATTGGTATATGATAGATATAAAAAATTTCCTACTAATTTCATCAAAATAATAACTCTTCTTAGAGATATCATACTTGAAACAATTCTCCATAACCCGGGGAATGTAAACATATGAAAGGGTGAGAATAGATGACTAGTGAGGGTAAACGTAAAACATATCAATAAATGAACAGAAGTGATCATAAGGTAAGAACAAGGGTATTATAACATGATACCAAGTTACAATAATAATACCCTATATATCAATGATCTATAATCATGAGTAATTGCCTAAGGATTAAAAAAATGACAAAATAAATAAGAGTTCATAAACATAAATAATAAATCATGGGCGCTAAGAAAATATTATAAGCCAAAAAATTATGTTTATGGAACACATATAAGCACAATAAATCATTTACTTAGACAATTATCAAAAACAATACTATCATAGTTGATCTGTTGGACCCACCATTCCATTATATCTATAGAAATTGTTCACTCCCAAGACCATCTTATTAGAAAAAGTGCCTTACATAAATACATTCATTTCCAATTATAGTCCTTATAATATTTTGATATATCCATTTCACCCAATTAACTATTGAGATATATAATTTCGGCCCCACCCTCTACATAATTAAATATATATATATGTGTTCCATAATTTCATAAAACATTAAACATATCATCAAACATAACTCGTTGAAAGTGTACAGTTTAAATAAAAATTTCATTATCCAAATCGTAAGCAATAAATTGATAGAATAATAATGGTTTCATTAGATCATATACCTAATAAAAAATAAGAATATATAAGAATATTATTATTGATATAAATATAAATAATAGATAACTATAGCATTTATTAAGGAATAAACACTTTTCATTCGAAAACAATAATTTAAAATATAAAAATATAAAAAACATTTTAAGGATAAAATTTTCCTTTAAAATAAAAAAGTAATCTTATATAGTAATATTTAATGTAAATTATATTTATAATGGTGGGGAAATTCATTTTAGTAGTGTATGTTAAAACAAAAATTCACTTCACAGTTTCTGTAAAAAAAAATTAAAATATTTAGAAAATGTGAATATTTTTTTAATTCTTAGAGTGGATTGATGAATATAGTTAGAAATGTCTGTTAATAATATTTTGATAACAATAATATCATCCTTCTAAAAATATTAACATAAATATGGAAATGTAATAAAAGATACCATATCGAAGAGATAAATAAAGTTAGTTTTCAAAAAAAACTTTCTTTTAGTGTCATGAGTACACAAAAAGTAAAAAATGAGTGAAAAAATTTAATCTATTTAGATAATGATATGATTAAAAATTAAATAATGTTTTGGATTTATATATCAAATAATTTCATCATTAGAAAATATAAGCATAAACAATGCTAGTAAAAATGATATTTCAATATAAAACCATTTCTGAAATGATAAAGTTTGATTCATGTCCGTCATTAAAGAAATAAACTCATATGAAAAATAATAAAATAATAAAAGATATCTATTCTTAGTATAATAGATAAAAGGGGAATTAGATACCCATAAAAATCATAAATATATGCATTTCCTCAAATATGTATCAATGAAAGAAAATTTAGATGTAGAAACCATATAACCTTAGTAAATTTTTTGAATCTAATGTTATTGAAAGCATAAAAATCATATGGTTCTATAAATACATTCACTTAAATAATTTATTATTCCACAATACAATCTTAGGTTTCATATAAAACATCTAAAAAATGGGGGGGGGGGGTTAGCATTAAAATATATCTCAATGAAGAGAAATAATTTCAAATCCCATAAAACAGTGTAGTCATTTGAATTGAAGGACATGTAAATAATGAAAATGTTTAGGATATTAAAACACCATTAATTTCATGTGTATTTCAATAATAAATAATTAGGTAGTAATCACACCAAATAAAAAATGAATGTTTTCATTATCAATTATTTTTATGAATTTGAAAATGACACAAAGAACACATTATATTCTATCTGAATTGATTCATATGTTCTATAAAATTGTTTATATTAAATTTATATTTCTTGGGTGTCCATACCAAAATAATATTCAACCATATAATATCATATATTTTCATTTTCTAACATTTAACATATTTTTAATAATGCAACGATATTAATGTCTTTATCTTATTTGTAAGCATCATCATTTTCCATGTATGTTTTAGTTCAGTGGTTATGGTATATTCATTATAATAACCCTTCCCCCATCTTGTATCATGCTGAATATAACCATTGGGTCCAATCCAGAAATCTACTCAACCTCATGTGAACCTCCCCAGACACAAGAGGCTAGTGACTAGCAACAAGGATCTAAATCCAATATCGGTGAGACTATATCTTATGTATCATGCCATCAAGTAGGAAAATAGTGAAAAATAATAAAATAATGAATTAATAATCAGAGTAAAATGCAAGAAAATTAATATTGAAATAATATAAAATTACCTCTCAAAGTGGTAGGCCTTTCAAGAGTGTATAAATAATATAATGTATAAAATAATTAGTTTGTCCAACAGAGTCCATCCCGAACTGCTACTGTACCCATGCTCCTTTATTTATCTATCCACCCCAGGCCCTTTACCTTAACCGAATTCCTCATGAAATATAAAAGTACATCATAGTTTTTGAGTAGGGTGTGAGTAAAAGACTCATTAGGAAAATACTGATGTTTCTTTATCCAGAATTTCCCAATTATACCAGTTTATGAAATAATAAAAAAAATCTTGTATCAAGCATAAACATACTATAAAAAATCAAGAATTTGTGTGATAACCAATCATCCCTTAAACCTTGGCCATAACTACTTCAGACCCATGCTAAAATCATCAAAAAGATCATGTAATTATCTTAACGTCTGAGCTAGCCTTGTGTTACTCCAGAGCCTTCTAGGTCCTTGGCCTACAGGTCAAGGCACAATTGGGCACAATGCCTCATCACTATATTTAGGTCACATCACATTGACCATGATTCCCCACTATTTACACATATGTTTGATCAATCATGATCATCATGCCTTATTGTCATCGCATATGTGTCTGATCAGTCACGATTTTCATGCCCCAAGGACATGTTTTTTGAACTAAGACTATTTGATGATAATATTAGAGTTATGTTTTATGTCATTGTACTTAGGAACATGGATGAGTAAAGAGTTTACAATGAATGAGGTTATACATTTGAGGATTAAAGAAGTATTGATGGTGGTGCTATTTCCCAGTGTTTTCAAATTTTTTGGGCCTCAAAATCAGAATCTTGGTGAGGGAAAATAATGGTTTATCACATGGGTGTTAATGGTACATGGAATGGTACACTGAGCAGTTCGTAGAAGGTTTCTCACATCGGGGTGAACTTTAAACGGAAGGGTATGCATAGAAGTTCACAAAACCAAAAACTATTCGCAGTGACGGTACATAGTGAAGGCGTGCAGAACATAGGATGATACTAAAAATGGTTCATAGCAACGGTACACTACTGGAAATACACTATTTCCCAACGGTTCAGAACCGTTGGGAAAGCCCCTGAAACCGTTGGGAAAGGTTTTCCCAACGGTTCTAAGAACCGTTGGGAAGTAAGCCGTTGGGAAAACTTTTCCCAACGGTTTACAGGAAACCGTGGCAATAGAGCCATAAAATTTACATTTTCCCAACGGTTCCAACCGTTGGGAATTGGTGAAGTGGGTTGGGAATTGGTGAAGTCTTTCCCAACGGTTTAAAACCGTTGGGAAAGACATGCTAAAAACTTATATGCCAACGGTTTGAAACCGTTGGCATACCTATGCTGCAAATTGCAGCACCCTGCAATTTGCACAGCCCCATGTCCCCTGTCCATCACCACAGGTCATGAGGCCTCATTTTCACCTCATTTTCACCTCATTTTCACCTCATTTTCACCTCATTTTCGATCCAACTATTGTACCACTAATAAAATAAAACATACATATTCAATTACGAACAAATTCATACACATTTAACATATAATGGATCCTGAAACTATACAAATCCATAATTAAATTACAATTCATAAACATACATAATTCATATAGAATTCAATTTAAAATTTAGATGAAAATTATATGTGGAATCTGAAATTCAATTCATAATATGATCGGTTTTTTCTATACCATATAGTTTTACCTCAAATGATGTCCATTTTAAACAAAATACATACACCTGAAGTGATACCGGCCACACCGCACCTCAGATTGAGGCGGGGTTAACTCGTACACGTCACATTTGACTCATGGATCGTTGTGCTAAAGTATCGACAGAATCCTAATGCGTTTGGTCGGTTTTCCGTATGCCAGTTGATGTTTTTCACTTAAAATGGCGTCCTTTTGAAACAAAAGACGGACACTATGAGTGGTGCCGACCACACCGCGTCTCCAATTGAGGCGGGGTTGATTCGTACACGTCACATATGACTCATGGATCGTTCTCCTAAAGTTTAAATGGAAACCGAATGCGTTTGGTCGGTTTTCCGTATGTACCTAAAATGTTGTCCATTTTAAACAAAAGAGTGACACTTAGACTCATCCCGCCCACACCGCGACTCAGATTCATCCCGGGTTGGCTCGTACATGTCACATATGACCCATGGATCATTGTGATAAATTATCAAAAGATTCTGAATGCGTTTGGTCGGTTTTGCGTATGCCAGTTGTTCTTTTCATTTATAATCATGTCCATTTTAAACAAAAGAGACATAGTTAGAGCGGTGTCGGCCACACCACATCTCAGATTAAGACGGGGTTGACTTGTACACGTCACATATGACCCATGGATCGTTGTGCTAAAGTATCGATAGAATCCGAATGCGTTTGGTCGGTCTTCCGTATGTCAGTTGATGTTTTTCACTTAAAATGACGTCCTTTTGAAACAAAAGACGGACACTTTGAGTGGTGTCAGCCGCACCGCATGTCGGATTGAGGCGGGATGATTCGTACACGTCACATAGGACCCATGGATCGTTCTCCTAAAGTTACAATGGAAACCGAATGCGTTTGGTCGGTTTTCCGTATGTACTTAAAATGGTGTACATTTTAAACAAAAGAGAGCCATTTAGACTGATCCCGGTCACACCGCGACTCGGATTGACCCGGGTTGGCTCGTACACGTCACATATGACCCATGGATCGTTGTGATAAATTATCAAAAGATTCTGAATGCGTTTGGTCGGATTTGCGTATGCCAGTTGTTCTTTTCACTTATAATCCTGTCCATTTTAAACAAAACAGACACAGTTAGAGCGGTGTCGGCCACACCGCGGCTCGGATTGAGGCGGGGATGATTCGTACACGTCACATATGACTCATGGATCGTTCTCCTAAAGTTTCAATGGAAACCGAATGCGTTTGGTCGGTTTTCCGTATGTACTTAAAATGGTATCCATTTTAAACAAAAGAGAGCCACTTAGACTGATCTCGGCCACACCGCGACTCGGATTGAACCCGGGTTGCCTCGTACAGGTCACATATGACCCATGGATTGTTGTGATAATTGATCAAAAGATTCGGAATGCGTTTGGTCGGTTTTGCGTATGCCAGTTGTTCTTTTTCACTTATAATCATGCCCATTTTAAACAGAAGAGACATAGTTAGAGCGGTGTCGGCCACACCGCGTCTCGGATTGGGACGGGGATGATTGGTACACGTCACATATGACCCATGGATCGTTCTCCTAAAGTTTCAATGGAAACCGAATGCGTTTTGTCGGTTTTGCGTATGCCAGTTCTTTTCACTTATAATCCTACCCATTTTAAACAAAACAGACACAGTTAGAGCAGTGTTGACCACACCGCGCCTCGGATTGTGGCGGGGATGATTCGTACACCTCACATATGACCCATGAATCGTTCTCCTAAAGTTTCAATGGAAACCGAATGCGTTTGGTCGGTTTCCCGTATGTACTTAAAATGATGTCCATTTTAAACAAAAGAGAGCCACTTAGACTGATCCCGGCCACACCGCGACTCGGATTGAGCCCGAGTGGGCTCGTACATGTCACATATGACTGATGGATGTTGGGTCGGAGGTGATGGCAAGAGGGGGGGTGAATTGCCTTTTTAAAATTAATTAACAATTTAAAACAAATTTAAATGCAGCGGAAAGTAAAATGGCAAGACACAATTGATAACGGAGTTCGGCTTTAAACTCAAGCCTACGTCTCCGCTCCCAACTCAACCGTTAGGAGATTTATACGACCGCTTTCTTTTTAATGGTTATAGCAAGAAACCCACTAGCCGTTTTAAGGTAGGCTAGATCACCTTCTTACAGCTTGCTTTTTTATTATGGTTGTAGCAAGAAACCCAAATTGAAAGAAGAAAAAGGGTGGTTTGTTTTAATACAAACCCAATTAAGAACTAAACAATTGAAGTAAATAATTTAGAACAAACTAGAGGAAGCCTTGAGCGCCAAGAGGTGAGTGTAGTTGATGTAGAGGCAGCCCAAGCTTCAAGGATGGCAATTGGATCTCAAGTAGCCTTTGAGAATTGTCGTAGGAGCCTCAAATGATTAAAATAGCTTTGGTATGCTTCGGTATATGATCGGTAGTGTTCCCGGCATCCATGGACGTCTATTTATAGGAGAAATGCTCCCAAATACTTCAAAATAGCCGTTGGAGGGTTTTCGGAGCCGTTGGGGATCAAGTGGGCAAGCCTGGTCAGTTTGACTGAGCACACCGGCTGGCCGGTGCTGATCCACCGGCTGGCCGGTGCACCAGACAGAAGCAAGGGATTTCTCTGGCTCCACCGGCTGACCGGTGCTGAGCCACCGGCTGGCCGGTGGTCTGGACAGAAGCATGCTATTCTGTCTAGGTTCCACCGGCTGGCCGGTGGTCTGGACAGAAGGTATGCCATTCTGTCTGGGCCCACCGGTTGGCCGGTGGCCAGACACCGGCTGACCGGTGGCACCTGGCAGAGGGCAAGGCCGTCTGCCTTGTCCACCGGCTGGCCGATGGGCTGGATCCGGCCGGCCGGTGACCTTACCGGCTGGCCGGTGGTCTCACACCGGCTGGCCGGTGGACTTAAACAGTCCATTTTGAATTTTTCTTGGGCCAGCTTCTAGGCACCCTATTTCCTATCATCAAAAACACTTATGATTTTCACTTAAAATGACGTCTTTTTGAAACAAAAGACCGACACTTTTTGAGTGGTGTCGGCCACACCGCGTCTCCGATTGTGGCGGGGTTGATTCGTACACGTCACATATGACCCATGGATCGTTCTCCTAAAGTTTCAACGGAAACCGAATCCGTTTGGTCGTTTTTCCGTATGTACTTAAAATGGTGTTCATTTTAAACAAAAGAGAGCCACTTAAACTTATCCCGGCCACACCGCGACTCGGATTCATCTCGGGTTGGCTCGTACACGTCACATATGACCCATGGATTGTTGGGATAAATTATCAACAGATTCGGAATGCGTTTGGTCGGTTTTCCGTAAGCCAGTTGATTCTTTTCACTTAAAATGACGTCCTTTTGAAACAAAAGACGGACACTTTGAGTGGTGTCGGCCACACCGCGTCTCCGGATTGAGCTGAAACCACCGTGAAACATTCTAATTATTATTCGTGACGTGTACGCGCAGACGGCACGTCAATCGGACGTGCGGTTTGCGCGGTACGGCTCAATATTAGTGTTTTAAGTGATGTGCGCGCTTCGTAAACGCGCGTGAGGGGGGTCCAAACGGGCCGAACGATGTCGGAATGGCCTGAAATCAGACGACAAATACGGGCGACTGATTAAAATAATTCAACTACAATACTATACTACGAGTCTAGATAAAACCAACAACTAGAATAGATTAAACATCAAATCTCAAGTCAAAAATGTAACGGATCAATATGTCCCACATCAGCATCACCATCTCCATCATCATCATCATCGCCCTCGTCATCGTCCTCCTCATCGTCATCACCCTCCACAACGCCTTCCTCCTCGCCTTCGCCCTCCTCCTCGCCCTCCTCATCTCCATCCTCTTCCGCATCAGACTGCTCGTCATCATCATCTTCAAGCTCGACATCGGCCTGACCACCACTGGAACTGCCACCTGGTGCACCATATATAGAATGTATCGACGACATGTATTCATCAATCGCTGGGCTGGCCTCTGCTGGAAGTGTTGGACGTAGAACTTCAATAAATTTCATAAATGCACTGTTTGCCCTTGCAGACTGTTCTGCCGTCTCTGTGGCCCTTTTCTCAGCCTGTTCTGCCTGTGCCCTAACTTGCTGCAGCTCGGTGGCACTACAACTCGTACCTGAGGCAGGCCAATACCTCGTCGGGGCTATCCTAGGTCGGCAGCGTACTCTGCCAGAATGATCATCTCCCAACACCTGATGTAAATGATCAGATGGCCCAAAATTGTCTGCTTCTTGGGCATCGAGGGCCTCTAAAGCATCCTGTTACAAATATAAATATATTGTTAAGTTACGAAATAGATATTAAAATATAAAATCAACAGATTAAAACTTACAATCTGCTGCTGAGTCGCTTCGTTGACAGCACGTCCATCCTTTTTTCGTCTACTCGAGCAAAACAGTTTTGCTCGAGGCACACGTCCTTCAATATTTTGTACTTTCCTCTACAATGACATTGAAAACAAAATTTATATAAAGACTTCATCAAATAATTAAATAATTGAGGAAAAAAAAGAAAATGTAAGTCGTAAAGAAAACTTATAAACAATTGTCATACCTGCTGCCTCTCATGATCCGGCATCGTCGTGCGTCCTAGTGTATGGAGGTATTTTTTTGCATCAATGTTTTTTTTATTTTTTCCAGATGATTCCTAAATAAAATTCGATAATGCAAAGGATAATATTAATGCAAAACTTGAAAGTTATTATTTAAATACCTCAAATGTAATTCATACCTTAAACTGGGTACTCGTCCAATGAGTAATCATCTGACGATACTGCTCTATAGGACAATCATCCACGACTGGTACCGCCTCTAACTCAGTGCCAACTCTAGCATGCCAGCCAATATACAGCTCATGCTTGTAGGCTCTCCAAAGCTCGCCTAAATCCTTTAGACGTTCCATTCGTGCACCCTCACCATCAGGAAAATTAAATCGAAGCTGAAATGAAAATATTAATTTATATAAATACAAAAAAAATTCATGGCATTAAATACAACAGATTTTTTTACCCATATCTCTGCCCAAGCTCTATCTTTGACCTCATGTGGCAAATGTCTCCACGACAGCGGGCTGACGGGAATGATGTCGGAGTATTTGGCAAGCGTCGCCATAAAACTCCGACATTGCTGCCCTGTTTTCTCAACCATCTGATTGTCTTCATTATATTCCACCATAACCTGTGTGCGACGGTTCCACACCGAACGCATGCGTGTACGGCCCCGCCCCCGCCTCCTTTCAGTAGATGTATCTGTCATGAAAGAAAAACAAACATTTTATCAAAACATGTTATAATGAAAATAAATATTACTATAAAAATTTGATAGGGTTTTATAAATATACCTGTGCTAGTCTGATCAATGAGTGGCGCCGGATCCACAGAACCTGATGGAACACCCTCTGGTGGAACAGGAGTCGAAGACGATGGAATATAAAAGCTCGGAGAGACAGAAGTAGAAGGAAAAGAAGATGGAACAACTGTATGACCTGATGCTGACTGGGGAGTGGGAATCATCATGGGATGTGAAAATGATGGGGCAGAAGATGCAGAAGGTAGCGAAAACATGGGAGGTCTAAATATCCCGTGTGTCCCTAACGACACACCGGGATCAGAATGTGGGAAGGCTGAAATGTCAGTGGGAGGGGCAGGGTCTAGTCGGGCACGCGCAGCTCTATGTCCACCTCTGGTACGAACCCTCCTCGTACCACCGTCCTGAGTACTCGGACCAGTACTAGGCTCCTCGTCGAATAACTGTCGACGTAATGGTGGATCCTACAAAAAAGTTTACAAAAAAAATTAATCACATGACATTATATATTCTGTAAATATATATATATATTTGAAATAAAGTACTCACTGTAGGCACTAATGGTGGAATGCCCATCTCCTCCATCCGACGATTGTTCTCCGCCATTTTTTTTCTTCGTCTCTCTTCAATTGGCTTCATTTCCTGCATTGGAAAACAAATATGTAATTAATTAGAAAAAGAAAATTAATGTGTAAACCAAAAAACTAAATATATGAGGGAATGAGGGCATTCATTGGTAATTTAGCTATCAATTGTTTCAGAAGAGCTTGAATGAATTTAATAAAACATACAAGTTGTAATGTTCACCAAGTTAGAAATATTGTTTGATTTGGTTTGAATACAGTTCAATTCCAAATTAGAAAATGCAATTCAAATAAAACAGCAACCAATAAACATTGAAAATTCACATAACGGTCAAGTCAGCTAAAACATATTTGTGATCAATACTAAATAAATATGAATATTACCAACCTTAACAACCCAACTCGAGGTAAACCAAAAGAATTTAGAACATGGATGAATGATTCTATATATTTCCAACCACAACTTCAGGTTCACAATCAACTCTGACAATTGAGCTATTGGAGTCATCAAAAGAAATAAATGGATTGGTTCCAATGGCAATAAGGACAGTGTCAATTCCATCATCAGCATCATCAAAAATATGTCTTGGAATTACTTCAACTACGACACCAAATTCAGTTTGAAGTTGATCTTTGACATAAAAAACTTGTTTAGCCATTGATGCCAACACATATGGTTCTTCGGTTGCAAGAGTGCGGGTCATATTAATTACTCGAAATCCACAATCATCAATAAATGTGCCATGTCTCGTCATCGAATCAAACCAATGGCATTTCATCATTGTGACTCGTCCATGAGAGTAATAATCCAATATTATTATTTTCTCAACGACTCCATAATAACCCACATTTTCAAGTCGCGGTCTACTATCTGATGCGCTGGCATAACAATCTGTTGTGGCAGTAACCATAATACCATCATGTTGTGTTCTCATGTTTTTGGCTCGTTCAGTGACAATAAATCTGTACCCATTGATAACAATTGATTTACAGTCACGAACCACGGTATTAGTACCAAAAGCCAAAGCTCTTATTTCCTCAGAGACAGAGTCAGCAGACAAACTCAATACCTGCAATATAAATGACAGCTAAACTTAAGTAAATATTGAAATAATTAATTTAAACAGTAATATTTTTACCTTCAATTTTAGCCAAGCAGAAAACTCTTTGCTATGCAAAGTCTCTCTCCTTCTCAAAGATAAAGAACGATGCTTCCTATTTATCATTGTTTTATGTTCCCTGTAGATAAAAAAATATGAATAGTTTAACAGATATATATGTAAGATATACATATTCTATTTTGTTACCTGATATAGTCATCGAACAAATCACAGTTGAACAAAACTGTGCGATGTGCCATCTCCCGCTCTTCATGGCTTAATGTCTTCAATGTATATGATCCAGGAATTCCTCCTGTTTGAGGAAGTGATGGAAAACTGGGTTCAATTTGCTCATATTGTTCTTCTTCATTTCTCATTGGTCTGCTCATTCTTGTAGTAAGATCAGACAAATACATTGAACAGAAATCCATACATTCTTGAGCTAAGTAACCGTTCACGATAGAACCTTCGGGATGATTCTTGTTTCGAACAGAAGACTTTAATGTGAACATATTTCTTTCAGTTGGATACATCCAACGAAAAGAAACAGGTCCTCCGAGAAGTATTTCAGTTGGAATATGGACAGTCAGATGCAGCATGCATGTGAAAAATGATGGGGGAAATATTTTCTCCAACTCACACAAAATTAATGGGGCATCTGTCAACATTTTTTGCAAGAAAGACTTCGACAACTTCTTAGCACAAAGATCTCTAAACAAATGGCACAACCGAATAACACCCACCCTTACATTATTGGACAAAAGATGACGGATTGCTATTGGAAGAAACTCATGCAGTAGAACGTGATAATCATGAGTCTTCAAAGATTTTAGCTTCAACTCTCTTCTGTTGACCCGTTTAGATATGTTGCTTGAATAGCCATCAGGAACTCTAATAGTCTCTAATACTTCCAAAAATTGTTTTTTTTCAGTAGGTGTCATCACATAAGAAGCACATGGAAGTTGCCATTTATTTTCACTGATACGCACAGGATGCAATTCTGGTCTGATGCCCCAATCCACCAAGTCACGTCGAGATCGTAAATCATCTTTTGTCTTCCCCTTGACATTTAGAAGAACTGAAAGCAACATTTCACATATATTCTTTTCAATATGCATTACGTCTAAGCAATGACGTAGCAAATTGGTTGACCAATAAGGCAAATCAAAAAAGATACTCCTCTTCCTCCAATTGTAACAGGTTTCTGTGGAAACATTCTTTCTCTTTCCAGATTTCATTTGACCCTTCCCGAACGAAAAACTGAAATCTTTCAATTCATTAAGCACATCAGTTCCAGACATACGCTGAGGTGGATCATCGGTCTCTATAGTATTATCAAATCTTCGACGATTCATTCTATATGGATGATCCTTTGGCAAAAATCGTCGATGTCCCATAAAACTGAAACTACAACGATGTTTCAGTCTTCTGGATCGTGTATTCTTCATACAAACTGGACATGACAGTTTCCCCTTCGTGCTCCATCCAGACATCATTGCATAAGCCGGAAAATCATTGATTGTCCACATAAGCGCAGCGCGCATCTGAAATATGTCTTTCGAACATGCATCGTATGTGCGCACACCCACATCCCAAAGAAGCTTCAACTCTTTTATTAAAGGTTGCATGTATACATCAATATCAATGCCAGGATCAGAAGGACCAGATATGAGTATACTCATGAAAGTGAAAGGTTTTTTCATACACAACCATGGGGGAAGATTATAAATGTGTATAAAAACTGGCCATGTGCTGTGCGAAGTAAGCATCTGCCCAAACGGATTAAAACCGTCGCATGAAAGACCCAGCCTCACATTACGCACGTCAGCTGCAAAATCAGGATGTCGAGCATCAAATCTCTTCCATGCAAATCCATCTGCAGGATGAACCAACTCATCATCAGTCTTCTTTCTCTCGGTATCATGCCATCTCATTTATATTGATATGTCATCAGACATAAAAAGATTCTGGAGTCTGGGAATCAATGGAAAGTGCCACATTACTTTCTGTGGAACGCGGGATGGTGTTCCATCAGATTTTGACTTCCAGCGGGATGTGCCACATTTTATACAATCATTTCATTCAGCGGTTTCCTCCCAGAATAAACTGCAATCTTTCGGGCAAGCATGAATTTTGTTTCTTGAAAATCCAAGTTCCTCAACTAACTTCCATGCCATATAGTGGTTTGAGGGAATATCTGCATCATCTGGAAGTAAATCCTTCAAGAGGGTAAGAATGTAATCGATTGCTGTATTAGAAATCCCATACATAGTTTTCCCATGAAATAATCGGATTAAAAATTCCAGCTTTTTCATTTTATCGCATTGCCGATATACTGGAGTCGTGGCAGCATCATTCAATTTTTTCACCCTATCAATATCATCATTTTCACTAGATGCATCAGCTGTCCTCATATCGAAGTCTTCTTGAGTCGAAATCCTTTCTTTTTCATGATGACGAATAAACGGAAACCGATCATCTAACAAATTCTCCATTCCAGTCTTTTCATTTCGATCATCACCAATTTTAGATTTCGTTTTCTCCCCATTGTGATACCACAGAAAGTAGTTTGCTTGAAACCCATTTTTGGTTATGTGGTAGATGACTTCTTCACGGCTCAACCAAGGTCTACCAACACAATTGGAACATGGGCAGTGTATGCGACCACTATCTGAAGCATTGTCAAATGCAAAATCTATAAAGCTCTCCAAATTGTTTTGAAAATCATCTGAGATCCGATCGGTTTCATACATCCAACTTCTGTCCATTCTGTAAAACGAATTTATATAAGTCATTTTGTCATAAACAATTCAATAGGCATTAACTATAATAGAATATACATTTAAGTAAACGATAAAGGAAGAAAATAATCAAGGTATCAACATAACTCATAATGGCTAGCAATTCAATGAAAATTCAAGCACTCACATGGGAATTTTTAATAGAACACTCCTAACAAGACTATAAAGATATCACATGCATTAGTTATAATATATCTAACATGGTAACATAAAATATAAGATAAATTCAATCCAATTTCATAGATTCATAGCATAGTCTCTACTTTACTCACATTGGCAAGGCAATACAATTAAAACATGTGTTAAAAAATAATTGGCATTCATGTGTTAAAAAGGGGAATGCAAACCATAAAATACCCTTAATTAATTTATTTTACAATTCAATTCAGAAATCGAACAATCAATTCGATTTATATAACCTTTCACAAATGACATCCCATGTTCAAAGGGTAAAATCCAAAAAGGAATTTTCAATAAAACTCACCCTTAGGCGCCGGCAGTAGCTCCAAAATCGTCTAAACTGAAGGGAAAAATAAAAATAAGTTTCAATACTATCCAAACATTTGAATACCTTTTGAGATAAAGAAGAATAACCTGAAGAAAGAGCTTCAAGGTCCGGCCGACAGTACTCCAAAATCGGCTGCTGCTGCTCCCGTTAGGGCTCTGTAACTCTCTGTAACGCGAATGGGGAGAGGAGATCGCGGCCTGCAATTTGGGGGAAACCTTTGCCAACGGTTTATAAAAACCGTTGGCAAAGGCACACTTTGAGCTGCCTTTTCCCAACGGTTCCATTGAACCGTTGGGAAATGTCTCCTTTTCCCAACGGTTCCAGTGAACCGTTGGGAAAAGTTCTGCTGAAATTATCTTTGCCAACGGTTTTCTTAAACCGTTGGCAAAGACTCAATATCCCAACGGTTTAAGTAAACCGTTGGTATACTGCCGTTGGGAAAAAGCTAAATTCCAGTAGTGGTACACAGTAAAGAAGTGCGGTACACAGAATGCTACCGAAAACTGTTCGCAGTGACGATACAAAGTGAAGGTGAGTGGTATGTGAAATTCTATCGAAAAGGGTTCACACCAAGGGTACATGATGAATACATGTGGTACATAAAATGCTGAAGGATGGAGGGATTGCTACGGTTCGTAAAACAAGATTGTTATGCGATGATGGATAATAATATGTAGATGGTGTTTAGTTTACCCTATATATTTTTCCACATAGAAAATTTGGGTCAATCAGATTAGCGGAAATTGAAGAGTTTTGTGGATATTTAAGTAGTAGTACTCCCCTTTGTTAAAAGATGATTTTGGGGATTAAAATTTCACGAACATATCTGGTTATGTCAGAAGTTGTTCATGGAGGAGAAGATGGTACGCGGAGAGAATCATCTATATAAGGAAATCTGTTTGACAAAGAGAGTGTGCGTAATTTCGGAAGCTCTCGTATTAATTAGCGGAGCATGGGAGTATGCAGAAGAAGAGTAGGGTAGTACACAGAGAGGGGTAGTTTACTGAGGATCCTGACGGTATGTGAAAACAACATCAGTATGCGAAAACAACATGTGTATGCAGAAATAACAGGGGAATGCAGAAACAACCGCAGTACAAAAAAACAATAGCAGTATGAAGAACACCCAAGGATGCCTCATAATTGACCAAATCAGTTTGAAAAATCAATTTCCATAACATATCTATGTATAATAAAATACATTACATCTATGGGTGATTACAGGACTGCAATAGAGAATCCATTTACAATTGATGATTCATGATTTAATTCTAAATAATTGAATCAACCTTAATGTCGATAAACTAAGTTAATATTCTTCCTATTCAATGAGAAATAGGGAGTTGGTTTATGTGATCTGAGGGATGTAGTGTGATATCCCTAAAACTTTGTAAAGGCAGTGTTAATGGCACATAGTGACTATGATAAACTCTTGTAATCAATAATTTGTGATGATTATTGGTTTTTGGTATGACAAACACACATTCAGCATATACCCCATGGATGTAGCCCATAGTGTTGAACTAAGTAAAATTGTCATGTATTTTCATTGAATGTGATTGTTTATTTTCTACACCTCCACTTTAAATAGTTTTAAGAGGTTACTACCAATGTGGGAATAAGATCTATCATTTTAAAAGAAAACACTGACACCTGATTCATCCATTCTCTCTCGGGGAGTTCTGGGGTCCTTGATAATCCAATACAGGACATCATTTCCCTCTATCCATATTGGTCTCGTCATCGACTCACATGAAGCATTTAAACATGATCCCCCTCTAGGGATAATGAGCCACAATAGTGAATTCATATAAAGACCACATTTCAAGGATCGCATATTAAGGAACACATCATGAGAAAACATAGCATCATCATAAATGAAACATGTGAATAAAACATCAACATGGAATCTAGTTATCTTAATAGTTCTCATACAGTATGGTTATATGGTTTCACTAGCCACACACACACAGAAGCAATCATAAGTCATGAATATATATATTATTTGTAAAAATGATAATCATACCATGAAAACATGTATAGATGGAGCCCATAAATGGAAGGAACTTCTTACCTCAAAAGTCACTTATGTCAAAGGCATGGATAAACTAGTGAAGAAGACCTTTTTGTGACCCTGTCATCGAATCATCAACACATGAGGTTTACCAAGGGCCCCAAAAACCAAAACAAACAATTTTATTTAAGAAATAAATAAAATATTACATGTTATGACAACTTCTATATCCTATATAATTTTTAAATTATCATTTTAAAATATTATACGTGATAATATTTTATCCCTCATGGATAATTTTTAAATAATCATTTTAGAATATTACATGTGATCATTTATTAACTATTATAGATAATTTTCAAATTATAATTTTAAAAAATAACATGTGATAATATTTTATATCTCCATTAGTTTTCAAATTATCATTTTAGGTCAACACCTATTTTGTTCACATCTTTATTGATTTGGTGAAATTTTAAATTTACAATTATTTACAATTATTTAGAATTTTCTTTGGTAATTTCACAGAATTAACTTGATAGTTCATTGAAATTATTTGATGATAATTATTTATAATTATGATTTCATATCACCTAATGATTAGTGACAAATACTGTTTTGTTACTTCAAAATAATTATAGTATGATAATTATTTTATAGATTATCCATGATAAATCTATGCTTTTTCTTTTGATAATTTTGTTTCATAATGTATAGATTGATAATTTCTAATAATTACATGTAATTATAGTTGCATAACTCTTACAATTATCTTTTGATAATGTGAATAAATTACTAGTTGATAATTCGTCCTAATTACCATTTTGATAAATAATTATAATTATATTGTGTTAATTTTAATAAATTATAAATTATAAATTATATTTAAAATTATATTTTTTTAATATTTTGTTATTTTATTTTTATTATTAAACCAATTTTTTTCTATAATTTTGTTTTATAATGATGGAAAACAAGGAAAAATATCATTAAAATAAAATAAAAAATAATAACAAAAACATCAAGTGGTGTGTACCAGGGGAGGAGGAGGAGGTCTTCACTCACTTGGATGTGACCAAAAAATTGACTGATGTTGGATCCATTGACTACCCTAAATTCATATAAGGGATATTAGGATAGTCGACGATCGTTGAAATCCACCAATGATGATAAAGCTGGTGATTTTTCTATTAGATCACACAAAAACAGTAGCATTCATAACCCCTAATTTAATCAACGATCTAAACCATTATTGAACTAAAAAAATCAATTCAGAGTCAATAAATCGATCCCATTATGTAATTAAAATCATTAATCAATAAAAAATTATTAAAAGATGACGGTTTGAAATTCCTTAGGTGTTAAATATGGAGGTGGTTCATTGGGAAAGACAATGAATAATAACATGTTTTATTTTAGTTAATTATAATAATAATTATTTAATATTACTAAAATTAACTAGCGACCTTACCAAACACCTTCTTTGAATAAACATTTTTCCCTTCTTAGAGTAAACACCTCATTGGGGACCTAAAAATAGTCTCATATTTCTCGTATGAAACACCATTTTAGAGATATAAATTATTTTATGTGTAAACATTATTTTAATAATGTAATTAAATATAAAAATGGTATTATCACATGTGAGGTTACCAATCACCCCATGTTCACTATTGTTATACACTTCACAAGCTAAACACTGTGTCCCATACCTAATGGTAGTCTCATATTTTTCATATGATGCACCATTTTAGATATTTTAAATTTATTGAATGAAAATGTAATAAAATATTAAATAATTTATCCTCATGATCAACCTAAATAGATGTTCAGAACATATAAATGTCTCACACTGTAGAGGGTAAATAATGAACTGGACCGAATTATTGTCCCTAAATTCTCAGAGGATGCACTGTTTGAGTGATATTCAATTATTTTGGATAAATCATGTGTGCATAATTTAATTTATTTAATATTTCCATTATATCTGCACTGATCACTATGAGACTCATAATATCAAACATACTCAACACCTAATTCTAAAAAAAATTGATTGAATTTTCCATTGTGTTAACTATTCTTTTAATATTAGTAAAAATATTTAAAACATTTATTAAGTGTTTTTATTGAAATATCACATTTTCACATTAAACATATTAGGAATAGTCAATATAATGTTATTATTATATTTTCAAAATAATCTGGATATTAAATTATACCCCTCTATCAACTTCACATCATCATGAAGTATCTATTGCAGACCTGCATGAATAACTAAGGCCACTGAGCTCAAATATCAGACTCGTGCTCCCATATCTCATCCTGAATCTATATATGCTACCGCCAAATACGGATAAGTGATATCATCTTTCCTCACAAAAATTTCTCATTTATATCTTTGATCTTCATTGGATTCTCCACATATTATTCATCAACCACTATCTAAACATCCTCATAATAAACAACATGTGTAGGGTCAGGTATATACCTATGAACCTGTGACACATTGAACACATTGTGTATAACTCTATAGAAAGATGAGAGGTCAAGATGGTATTCCTATTCCCCTATTAACACATTGATATCAATGGGTCAAACAAAACATGGGGTCATATTTCCTTTCTTCCTTAGATGTCCATCCCCCCAACTTAAGATTCACACCAATGAAAACCAGATCTCCCATAGAAAACTCCATGTGTAACTCCCCGACCCCAGAAGCTCAATGTCGGTGCCATATTTTATTACATAAGAATAGATACAAAGAATATTTATCCTGATAGACTAACCAAATTAGTAGTTTTGGAAACAAGATACAAACAAGAGTTCAAAATTACAACATGAAACTAAAAAAAATTAATAACTTCAATAGAAAATCCGATAATCTCTTACATTAACCCTAAAACTCATTATTAGTATCAAAATCATCGTAACATGGAAGGATAATTATTAAAAAGGGGTGAGATCAAATTCTCAGTAAGGGAGAGAAATACAGTGGAAGATATCATAATTAGGAATGGTGAATAACTAAAAACACATTTCTTTAAAAATGAACTTCAACACATTCGAGAAGGAATAAAATATGAATAAATAATTACATATTAAATCACAAACATGGGTATTATAATAGTCACACAACATCATGGAATTCAAATTACTAGATTCATAATGAGGTAAATTCATATGCTGGACAATCTAAAACATACTTCCAAGGCCTTGACCAAGACATATAAAAATTATTTAGTCCATGACCAAAACCATATCTAAAAATGGGAATGGCCTCAGCCAAGTCTGTATCTATTTGTCTCATGAGTCTTACCGATTCCTAGAGGGGCTATAGTGGGACCCAGACATCACATATTAATCCTAATACATTCATCATATGGAAAAGGTGATACATATATATTATAAACATTCGTATTGAAAAACAATCATATGAAATGTAAATATTTTGACTGTAAGACGTTAATAGTATCAAATTTGCACAAACATAATAAAATTGATCATCAAACATTTAAAAAAATTAATTATATGATATAATAAGTGACAAAACAAATAAGCATATTTTCTATCAAAGTATTTTGACTTAGAAAAATATATTTTTCAATGAGACCGTTGAAAAACTCTTGAGGAAATAAACCTGAAACATTCCAAAAATGTCCCATACAATCAGGAATCATTAAAAAAATAATTCCTTAGATTATCATGAGAATTAATAGAATCATTATATGATATCTCAAGGGTATGTACATACACCACATGTAAGGAATATGTTAAGTGTAATGCATATATCTCATTAAAGATAATGTGATATGATAAAAATAATTTTTTGTTTGGAATGACGAGTTATTTAGGAAAATCATATGTATTTGTCATAAAATTAGATTGTAAATATGTATATACTAGAAAATTAAATAAAATGACATTTAAATCACCTTAAATGCATAAATGTTGACCCATTGAAGAGAAATCACAAAGAATTATTTTTTAAAGAATCTTTAGAATTAAAACAATTTTGTGTAGATTACTGAATTCATTAAAGAGATATTATAGTTAAAAGGAATGATTTCCTTCATTAAAAAAATAAAACAAAATAGAATTTTCATGTTTTAATGTGTGATTTTATAATGATAAATAAATATTCAAAAAAATTATAGAGTAAAATTAAAAATAGGTAAGAATTGAAGAATATCCTTGAAACGTGCTTGTGTTTTTGGAAGAATTCATGAAAGATACTTTTAAAAAATGTAACCCACATTGTATAAAAAAGTGTTCTGGTTGGTAAAATTATATAGAACATTCAAACAAAATTTATGATGAGAACAAAATAATTATTTAGAATTTTATTTTTGTATTTATAGAATAAGAGTAACACGGAAGGAAATAGAGATTCAGGTAGAAAACCCTTACAAGCATTTCAGCATGGTAACTTGTGTTCTTATGAGAGGTTAATGAGATGTAAAGGAGTATAATTTAATTTATATATCATAATAGTACTATGGGGAAGGTGAAAAATATACCCCATATTTAGGAATTAAATATAAAAGGGCACAACATAGGGTAATTCATGAATAAAAGTGAGAGAGAGGATCCCTTAACATAAATCAGAGGGTGTTCTCTTCCTGATCATAAGAACTGAATAACCAAATTAGGGTAATTAGTTAACAATTACATAACAATTTATACACTTATGTGTTATATTATGACTTTATTAAGATCATTTATGGCCATTTTCTATGCGTTAAGGGATTCAATTTCACTGTTTGGATGTGCTCATTTTCATAATATTCATGAATGGATCACTTATAAAAGATTATAGTAGTTCATGTAAGATGGTAGATTATGGAAAAAATTGATTTTATATGTTATAAAAGAACATTTATAAGTCTACATGATTATAAAATTCATATAGTTATTTATAAGAAGTTGAATCATTAACTAAAACCATAATGATAAACGTTTGGATAAATTTGTAAATTTTTCTCAAAATTACATTTATTTGTATTAATATTGTGCATCATGGGGGAATATAGATTTCAGAAAATTACATAATATAAAATAAATATATAATACTCAGTTTCAACCATAAATATGTTTTCATGACTTGAGTTGAAAAAGGTAAGTCAAATTTAAAGCATCATCGTCCTTGAATGTGATTAATCAACAAATCTCAGGCGACGTTTTATTTTTAGCATAAATGATGGGGAAAGGAGATATAAAGATGAATTATACTATTATAATAAAAATATTACAGTATATTTTTTTTGGTTTTCATACTTTTCATATGAGGATAGTTTAGGAAAAAATGATAATAAAAGAACATGAAAATGAAAAAAATAAATGAAGAATTTTACCTCCTGAATTAACCTTTTTGAGAGCATATTAAGAGAAGAGGATTTGTTATTTTTATGAGACCATGGGATGATCTTAATGGGGTAGTATATTGGGAGGATATGTGGGAATAATTTTTAGAAGAAAAAATGCATGATAGGAGTGAAGGGAAGTAGGTTGATGTAGTGGTATTTATAGTGGTGGGGAGGAGGATTTTCTTAGAATTTTAATCATTGGTTTATTATTTTTCCATAAGACATGAAGTAGTGATTATTTAATGATCAAGAATAGTAATATGTGCACGTGAGTTCTAATCATTGGTTCTTAAATCATCAGAACATCATCAATGACTGAAAAAATCAATTATGTAGCATTTTTTGCAAATTATTGTACTTTACTATTCACCAAAAATTCTATTATTTCAGAAACAATCCAAAAACACCCCCTAAATTTTTTTCAATGTTTTGAATCAAAAAATTAAATCCATATTTCCAAAATAAATTTCTAAATATATTTTATTTTATTTTTATTTAAAATCACAATTTACATGAAATATATAGTTTTTAAAACATATAATTATTTATTCCAAAACATAGGTACATCATACATTGACATAAATCCTACATATATAATATCATGGTTGAGGTTATTATTTATAAGGGAATGTTAGTATTCATAAAGGTAACATTACGATTCATAAGGGTATGTTACTATTCAACAAAAAATAAGTTGGTCATATCAGACTCTAAATAACTTACTAATCGCAACCATGTATGTCAGATTATTGAAATTCAAATCATAGGGGTGGTAAAACTATGTTTAATGGACATGTTAAAAAAAGTGTATCTTTTTAGAGACTCTCTGGTTCATTCATTCAATATTAAATTTATTCTCCAAATCTTTGGAAGTTACGTTATCCCCTCACAAAAACATCATCCTCAAAATTTGATATTTCCTTGGAAAGTAATTGGTTGTTTTTTAAATTTCCTCATAAAAAACCCAAATAAAAAATATGGTTAATAGTGTATCGACCTTAAAAATGTTAATGTAAAAGTGGTGGTAAAAATAAATAAATAAATAAACTAATGAATAAATTATCCATTCGATTGGAGTGACATTGATTGGAATTGACAACCTGAGCATCGAAGAAAACCCAAAGTATTAATTTATAGTGTTAGAAGATAGGATTAGATTAAAGTAGATTACCAAAAAACCATATACTACAGTTATGAAAAATTTCATTAACGTTATCAAATATTATGATAACATAACATCATTTAAGACTCTTTTCATAGCGTTGATTGATTATTTTACTTTGTATGTTTATAAATTTATATTTATATTTCATAAACATGATCTTATCATTTAATTGTTCATTGTACTACCTAAAATTCATCTATTATCATAAGTTGCATCATGTGGTATCATTGACCTCTAAAACCTCATACAATTATCAATTTAAACCATTTCATATATTGTTTAGCATTCCAAAATAACATGATCCAAAACCTTAGAATCAATAACATGGTAGTTAGTACTATCCAATTTTCTTTATCCATATATATCATCTCCCAATTATGAAATTGACATCTCAGTATTATGAACATAATAAGGGGTGACTATTTGTTGACCTTGTATTTTCCAAAAGTTTGACCTGTTACTGAGACAATTTTTATTTGTACCATTAATCATACGACCTCAAATCCATACTAAAAAAGTAATGCACTACAATCCTTATAAATTCCACAATTCTTATAACCAGTGCATTGATGATAAAATATTAAAAAGATATGTTTCTTGACTGGGCATATTAATCATCCCACTACAACTGTGGTAGTATCATAACTTTATTTTTAACTAGTAACATGATTTTTTTTATATTGAATTAATTCTTGCGACATAGATTCACAATGTTTTCCATATCCCTGTAGTTATAAAATTGTATATTGGAAATATTTTTCATACAGTTGCAACCATGAACATGGGGTCACTTTTTTCCACATATATTACAAACTCCCATTCATTTCAATCATGTACCAGAGTGATTATTTCAATCGTTATCACATGTAGGAAAAACATTAATTGCATTATTACCTTTATCCATGTTTTTCTATACAATCATATTATTCATTTTATTCCTTTAATTTATATAGGACACATATAATTCCGTACATTTCTTATTAATACATGTTACAATTTCTTCATATAATGAGGATACTTGGGAGACTATAATCCTTTGGAAAAATGGATTAAGACTATTAATCATATGATCCTTCTTACTCTGTGTATAATGTGTATTGGTAAAGTTCTAATTACTTCTTCCAGGGTCCATTTTTAATCAATTTAAAATAATATATTAGCTCATAAAATTATGAACACTCTATATCTCTAAACATGGTATAACACATAACATAAATTTAAGCATCTTAAATCCTAGAACTATATACTTTGGTTACTTTAGAGGGATAAATCCTTCATAATGGATTTTAATTAGCTTATGAATTTACCATACAATATCACTTGGGAGTGTCGAAACAAGAGTAAAACTAGGCTTATTGTCGTGCACCGGTTCTTATTTGAGTCTATCTCAAAGTGGTGTTTTTATGGTTTTACCCGGGATACAAATGTTCCAGAGCCACATATACTTGTTCATATCCAAATATTAATATATTTTCCTGATAAACCATAGATTATATTACTTATCAGAATTCATGGATATCCTTATATGTTTATCCTCAAGGACTATCTTAGTGTTTTTTTATCTAATCTATTTTTTAAAAATATAGTTTCTAAGATTTCTACTTAACAATCATTAATCACAATTATAAACCCCCGACCCCCAAAAATTCGAGTCAGTGCCTTATTTTATTACATTTCATATATATAAGGAAGATACATCTAGAAGGAATTATTATTTTAGTAGTTTTTGTATCAAGATTCATACAATAGTTCATAATTACAACTTGAAAATAAAAACAACATAATAACTTCAATAGAAAAGTCCATAATCTCATAGACTAACCCTACAACCATTTAATAGTCTATTAATCTTTGTAACATGTAATGATAAAACATAATAAAGGGGTGAGTTAAAATTCTCAATAAGGGTAAGTAATATAGAGGAATATAAAATAAACAAAAACATTAGTCTTGGTAAATAACTAAAAACACATGCCTTTAATAAAGGAACTTGACCACATTATGTAATGAATAAGAGATGAATAAATAATTAATATTAAAGAAAAAACATGACTATTATACTAGTCTAATAACCTCAAAAACTTTTAATTACTAGTCTAATATTGAGGAAAATGAATACTACAGACAATCTAAATCATACAGTCAAGGACTCAGCCAGGACATAAAAAAATGATTAAGGCCTTAGACACAGCTATATCTAAAAATGTTAAAGGCCTTGACTAATTTATTATTTATTTTTCTCATGGTACCTATTAATGCATCTAGGGGTTATAGGGGGACCCATCCATCCCTTAGTAATCCTAATATATTCCTCATATGAAAACAATGAAACATAGACATCAAAATCATTCTTCTTAAAAATATAGCATAGAAAATGTTAATACATTAATTATAACCCATGAATGGTGTCAAATTAGCAATAAAAGAATCTAATTGATCATAAAACATTAAAAAAATTTATGTTAGATGACATCATAATAGATAAAAATCAAATGAAGTACATGACTCAAAAAAGGATTTTGACAATGAAAATTTTATTTTTAAATGAGACCATTAACAAATTATCGAAGAAATAAACCTTAAACATCCCAAATTGTCCCACACTACCTAGAAATATTCAAAACATAATCACATATAATATCATGAGAATAAGGAGAAAATTTATATGATATTAAAATATTCATTACATAAACCACATGCAAGGAATAAGTGGGGTATATGTCATATATCTCATTAAATTTAAAGTGAGAAGAGAAAAATAATTTTTACATTAGAAAGCAGAGTTATGTTAAAATACATATTTATTTTTCAGGAAATAAGTATGTAAAAATATATATCCTAGAAAAAAAGGGATGGAAATTGAAATTATATTCAGTGCATAAATATAGTCACATTGAATTGAAATCATGTAAAAAGTGTTTTTAATGAATATTTAGAATAAAAATATTTTAGTGAAGAATAAATAATTCATTAATGATATTTCAATGTGAAAATACATGTATTCATTAATAAAACTAGAAATGAACCAAAATATGTTTATCATGTTAATTTTTATAGAAAGGTAAATTTTGATTAAAACATATTATAGAGTGATCTTAAAAATAGGTATGAATTCATAAAGTTCCTTGAATTAGTTTTGTATTTCATGAAGAATTCATTAAAGATCCTTTTAAAACATGTAAAACCCATAAAATAAAGAAGGATTATTGTTGTTAAATTTATATAGAATATTCCAATAGAATTTATGATGAGTACATAATTATAATTTAGATTTTTATTGAGGTATGTAGAGAAGAAGAGTAACAAGAAAGGAAATAGAGATTCGTGTAGAAAATAATTACAAACATTTCAGCATAGTAACATGTGTCATTGTGAGGTATTAATGATTCTTAAAGGGGTATCAAGTTATTTATATATCAAACAAGATGTATGGGGAATGTAAAAATATATACATCATCATTAGGAATTAAAAATAAAAGAACACAACAAAGGGGGGATGGTTGAATAAAATTGTGAGAGAGGATCCCTTAACTTAAATATGAGGGTGTTATTCACTAGATATTAATTACCTGAATAACCAAATTAGGTTCTTTAATTAACAATTAATGAAAAAATTATACATTTATTTGTCTCATTATTAAATTATTGTGTTCATTCATGGTATTTTATATGGGTTAAGGGATTGAATTTCATTGTTTTTGAGTGCTCGTTTTAATAATATTCATGATCAGCTCACATATTAATGAGTTTTCTAGTTATGGTAAGATGGGAGTTTGATTACAGAATTAATTTTAAATGTTTTTAATTAGAAATTATAAGAATATATAGATATAAAAATCATATATTTATTTGGAGTGAAGGTTAATCATTATATAAAATATTAATGATAAACGCTTGGATTAATTTGATGACATTGCTAACGATTAACTTTTTTGTATTATTATTTTAAATCATCAGGGTATAAGGATTATAGAGAATTAAATAAGATAAAATATATATATATAATCGTCTAGTTATACTAAAAAAATGGTTTCATGACTAGGGTTATGGATGTTAAATAAAATTGAAAGCATCATTGTCCTTAGATGAGATAATTCAATACATCTCAGATGATGTTTCATTTTTAGCATAAATGATTGTGAAATGACATATGGAGATTAATTATCCCATTAGAATATTAAAATTAAAGTACATGTATGGTACTAGAATTTTCATTCCATTTGAATGAGAATATGTTAAGAAAAAAATAGAGAACAATGGAAAATTAAAATGAAAGAAATAAAAAGGGGAATATTAAATCACCAATTAACCTTCCTTAAGTTCCTCTTAAAAAGAGATTATTTGGAATTTTTAAGATAAAAATTGATTATTTTTGTGGAACGGAATCTTGGGATGTTATTTGGGTTGAATTTGGAGAAGGCACAAGGCCTGATGTGAGTGAATAAAAAGGGTGGAAGAGGTAGTATTTATAGTGGAGGGGATGAGGGTTTTCCGAATATTTTAATCATTGGTTAATTATTTTTTCATAAGACAAGAAATAATGATTATTACATGACAAAAAATAGTAATATGTGCATTTGAGTTCTATCCATTGGTTATTATATATTCATCACATCATAAATGACTCAATAAATATATTATTTAGCATTTATTTTAAATTCCCCTATTTTAATATCCACAAAAAATTTAAGATTTTAAGAAAAAAACAAAAAATTAACCCTAACCATTTTTCAACGTGTAGAATCAAAAAATAAATTCCATTTTTTTAAAAAAAATTTTCTAAATTTGATGATTTTTTAATGAAAATCATAATATACATGAATAATTCAGTTTTAAAACATTTATTTTCTTATTCCGGAACATCGGTACAACATACATTCACATAAATACAATATATATACTATCAAAGGTGAGGTTACGATTCATAAGGGTATGTCACTATTTATAAGGGTAACATTACTTTTCATAAGGGAATCTTACTATTCAACCAAAATTATGTTGGTTATATCAGACTATAAATAACATTCAGATCACAACTGTGTATATCATAATTTAGAAATTTAAATAATAGGGGTGTTAAAATTATGTTTACTAGATAAGTTATAAAAATGTAGTTTTTTTCAAAGAATCAGTGTTTTATACATTCAGAATTAAATTTATTAGAAAAATATTGGGGTGTTACACCATGGGTATCCTCCTATGGTTAGTATATGATCTCTATCTATTCTGGGAGGTGATCATCCTCTAACATAGTAGATGAACTCTCATGGAGGACTCCTGAACAATACTGTGGCTAAAAACTGTAGCCTCACTAGCCTCATGCCATTAGTTCAGCGAGAAACATGACCTCTCATAAAGAGCATCATAAGTTTTCATCTAATGGAATTATTTATAACAATTACTATATCAAAACTTAATCAAGGATATGTGGTCATCCCATTCTCCCCTAAAGTATAAGACACATGATCGAAGCATAAACTCCAAAATAAGTATAGTCTTCTCAGACTGTCGGTCAGTCTAGGGATGGTACACTGTGATCATTCTCAGCCACATCCTTAAAGATTTATGCAATCCCTACCAAAGGTGAGAAGTAAAACCGGCATCTATATCTGAAAAAATGCTCATGGGAATCCCATATTGGAGTACATGATTCAAACATAGATATTCCCATGATCCTACAATATGTGAGTCCCTCTTCCTAGTCACACTAATTGAAGTAGTTACTATTTCTCTTTCGTATACTAGGGTTTCATTTCATCATTCAATGACCTGTTGTAAAAGGAAGGTTAGCCAAAAATAACTCTACCACTAAGTCAGGTCTAGACACATTTCACCAATATAAAGAAATCATAAGTATTAAAAAAGGGAGAAGATCAAAATATATGTTCAAGATCATACATTGTACAAAAATGAGTTCTATATTACCATCTAATGTGTTTTGATCCATTTCATTGACATTGAATGCATCATCTCTATAAACCTATCCATGAAACACCCAAGTCTGTATCACTTGGGCCTGCAATCGTGGAATATGAATGGATCCTTGGTCCCTTGACCATGTATTCCTAAATCATACGAGGAATCCTATAACTAAATATATAGATAAAATCTACTAAAGATGTCTTATCTTGACACATTGTTGGCACTGGCAGTGAGGTGATGGGATGAACTTATGATAATTCCCAACCTCTTCAATGATAAAGTAATGCAGACCTATTTCTTTCACAAAAGGAGTTGTCAAACCCTTTCTCTGCATGAGCTACGTGCTGCCACTATAGTTGAAACCTCAACATTCCTTTTCCTATTTATCCTTATTGATGTATCACATTATGGTCAACCAGAAACTGGGAGGATTCTTATAACACTCCCCACTTGATATCCTTTATTGACTATGAATGCCTTGAGAAGTAGGACCATGAGTCCTGTTGGGTGAGAAATATCTACCTTTATGCTCTTTAGATTTTCCATAAGTTCATGAAAACAATATGGATTTAGTGTACCCAAAAGGATCTCTTCAAGGGTTTAAAATTTAGAAGATACCAAAATGGTATAAATTTATTTTTCAATCCCATTTTATTAGAATTGCAATTATTTTAAATGAAAAAATATTCATAAACTCCATATATATATATATATATATATTATCATCAAGATTTTTAATTTTTTTAACATATTTCATCCTAATTTTATCATATTTTAAATTTTATTCAAAAAATGAATCATTAAAATGAAATTATGAATTTATTTTTCCATTGATCTATATTTAAAAAAAATTACAATAGAAATATTAATTTAACAAAATTATTTAATAAAGATATTTTATTTCATCTAGGATGTTTTAAAAGGACTAAATGTAATATTGTTAATTTTTTTTGAATGTTTAATTTTTTTACTTTCATTATAAAATATTAAAGGAATGAAAACTTTTTACTGAATACAATGTTAATGTAATTTAACACCACCATTCATATTTTTTTATATTTGTCTTCTAATAAAAATTTTAAAATATTTTTACAAATAATAATAATTAACGAATAATTATTTTAATGTATAACGCCCATTTTTTTTTCTAAAAAATAAATGCTTCATTGAAAAAAATAATATAATGAATTTATGTTTCTCATTTATCGGATTTATGTTTTTTTGGTCATTAAAATTCTCTTAAAAATCACTTTTATATGATAATATTTCATTGTTGATTGAGTTTCTATTAAATAAAAATATTTTTTAAATAATTTATGTTATAATTTATTAGATTTTATGAAATTTATACATAAGTTGGTTTACTATGAATTTTATTTTATTGACAAGGTAAATCTTGATATTTCATATTCTTTACTGAATAAATATATTTGTTCATACGAAATATTATTTTTGAATTAAACATATTAATAAATATCTGTGGAATGATTTATACTTATTTGGACATGTGGGAAAAAGTTATTGATTTATCTTAGTTGCATTGATGAGTCTCCTGATAAAAAACAGTTAGATATCCTTATTTTAAATTTTTATATTATATATACATACTTTTTGATTAACCTATCCTATAAAGGGATTTGATTGGAAGAAATAATGTTTTTTAAGAACAATAAATCCAATATAAAAAATTTAATTCATTAAAAATTAAGTTATTATTGTACATGAGATTACTGAATTAATATTATTCATAGATGTATTTCTTTTCTATCAATTTTTTAATTATATATGATAATACAACATTTATTATGAATTATAAAATCATTTTATCTTTAGTTGTATGCAACTATCACTATGAATATGCCCCCCCTATTTTTTTACTTCTACATAATATAATGATTCTTATTACGAATAATATCAAGGATAACATGATGAATCTTATTCTATGCATTTTATACCAGAAAATCTCGTTCAGTGGAAAACCTCTAACCATTTTTTGAACTGAAATTAATGTCTAGAAAACATGTAACCCAAGATAGAAAATAAATCTACATATCATAAAAACCATACCCATCTCCAGTTTTATGATAAATTGCATTCTCTATAGTGGAAGATTCCCACTCTGAGTATTCATAATGATTCAAAACCTTGGAATACTTCCTTTTATGATTAAACCACTATAATGATAGAAGATATTTATTCAAATTAGGGATGTCCCACCCTCTTTCCTGAATGAAGAACTGTTGGAAACCGAATTCGAAAGATACGAGTAGTATTTCCTCAACCTTCTTCATGGTGGAGTAGTCATAACCTCATGATTCCTAGACCCCATCTTCTTCCTGCCCTGAAAAATGTCACTATATGAAGGCCTGATCAAGAAAAAATCAGTATTCATGTCAATATCAGAGGAATCCCCCATTTTATAGGGATATGCAACTCTTCATAACCATCCTTCAATCCTTATTTCTAACAAAATTGACTTTTAGTGTCAATAATTACTAAATTGTGTGACTGTTCCACAAACCCATGACTATCAAGTAACCCCTTAGTCGTCAATCATGTTCTATTTACCTCCTCTTAAGAAGGGAGATCGAGATACATACTAACACCTTCGTTATTTGGAGTACCCTCCTCCATAATATAATTCTTCAAATATTGAAAGAGATCACCAGTAGAAGTTGTTATCATCACACCTCTATCACTATTATCCTTCCCTTGAAAAACATCATCATAACCTTCTGAAGCCCCCAAAATTAACCAGCCAACATGGACCACAGGGTCCAAGTTCCCCACATCCACATACTCTGTCCCCTCAAGCCAACTAACATCCATCCTACTAGTGACCAACTTCCCAGAATCATCTTTCTCATTCCAATGATGAGTATCCCCTAAAACCACATAGTCATTTGAGGTGATTTCCTTACCACCGGCTCTAAAGTCACCATTATAAGTATACATTACACTATCCACATATGAAGATCTTGATTACTAAGATCAAACACAAAAGAAACTGCTAGATTAGCAGGGGACCCTACATATTTTCTAGAAGATAATACATCCTAATTCACAAAACCAGCAGAAGTGCCAAGATAAACCACAAAATCTCTCTTCCTCTGACCATCAGCCTTACATAGCCTTTCCTTCAGATCAAAGGCCCTCTAGTTAATGACCTCACGATGAAATCTTATGGCTAGATAACCCAATTGACTATAGGTTAGACAGTTTTCAACCCAATATTCAAAAACATTGTCCTGTTTCCATCTAAATTCTTCACTGACTATGAACTAAATCTAATCCACCAGATGCTGCAATACATCGACCTCAACATAGTGGTTGGGGTGATCAGACGAATCATTGTAGATGTACGAGTCTGAGGGAAATGAAAAAAATCCACCATATTTCCCATCACATGAATAAATATAGGGTTTTGAAATTATAAAGGGACTAGAGGGAGAGATACCCATGTCACAATGGAGGATTGGTTGGGATTCATACGGAGATCAAAAGACCATCAGCGAAGGAAGAATCGGTAACCGTTGAATTGATGGGTAGCACTAGACTAAGCCCATTCCAAATTGTCTTCCAAAACAAACTAAATCATGAAGTGTCATTTATCAAGAAGACGAACGACAACAAGGTCTTACAAATACCATTTACCAAAAACAAAACTATTGAAGTCATCAACAGCATGACATCAATTGTTGAAACGATCCACTAGTGTGAGGTCCCAATAACATGATGCCTCATTGATATACAACAATGAAATTAAATGATGGGCCACCAAGATGATGATTAAGAAACTCCAGGTATAACGAAATAATCGGGAACTCTAGGAGGAAACATGGGTCAGATAATAGGATGAAGTGTTTCTGCAAAATTAGAGGCATCTGAACTAGTTCTTCCTCCCCCCTCCTGCCTCCAATATGGGGGTTGAATTTTCTTTGTTCATTACCTAGGGTTTCATCACTGATTCCCAAAGCTTCAAATCCTTTTCTATAAAATCATCTTTAATGTTACAACATGATTACTTCATAGGACTATGTATTTTATACTTCTAATTCAATATGAGAAACATATGTATATGGATCGTTGAAACTGAAAAACTAATTTATCATGTACGGTTATATCCCTTTTATCTTTTTCTGTTGTAATAAATAAGACATAAACTCTGCCTCTACAATGTTGGGTTTTATACAATAATTTTTTGACACTTCCCCTATGAAAATAAATTCAATTAATAAATATTTTCAATTCACATTTAATCAATATACTGATCCACTTTTTATAAAAATTTACATTTATTATATATTATTTTTATAGATACCATATTTATTGAAATTCTTTTATTTTTTATGTTTATAATTCTTTTCATGAAAATATTTTAGTTCAAAATTTATTATTTAATTTTGTTAAATTTTTTATTTCACAGTTTTTATTTATAAATATTTCAGTTTTCATTCAAATTAATAAAAAAAATTATAATTTTTTTTAAAATTATTATCATGGGATACACCACTAAGTGAATTTTTTATTTTCAAATCCTACATTATTAATATATATTTTTATGATCAATATATTTTCATATCACATGAGGATTTAAAAAAATGTATTTTAATGTTTTATTCTACTAATTTCATCCTGGAATTAATTTCTCCATAACGACCATCATTCACTCCAACACTATTCTTCCTTTAATAGTAAATATCATAATTTTAAATGAAAAAACACAGGAAAAATTTAAAAATAGGTTTTAATTATTTGTTATAATTTATATTCAGATTTTTTTAAAATTATTTATATAACATTTTCATGGTGTTACTATGGCTATTCATAAAAATCAAAATTAATAGAAGAATCAACACCCTTCTTCCTAATATCATGTGTCTTAATTTCTCATGAATTTATTTTCATTTAATATTATAATAAATTTTTTAAATTTTCATTTTTTTATTATTTGTCAAGAAATTTTTACCTTTTATTAATTTATAAAAAATATTTATATTGAAATAGTTATCATTTAATAAATAAAAATGGTTATCAAATCAATTTTTGAATATCATTAATGTATTTATAACCGAAATTGTGTCTATTAAGGATACTATATGAAATCACATGTGAATCTCAATTATGAAATGAAGCTACATAGTCTACCAAAAAGACCATATGGACAAGACACACATTAACTAGGATTTCCCCTGGGGATGACTAATTGAATTCCCCAAGCTTACTTGTATGATCATTTTCAAATAATGTAAGGTTATTATGTTAATTAATTATAATAAATAGGTTTAATAAAACAGGATGTAGTAGATATATATGTTTTAAAAAAGATATATTAATGTATAATAATTATATGTTTCTTCAAAACAAAATGAGGAAATAATACTATGTTTGAATTAGCATCATTTCCTAATGTTACTTATGAATGAATTAAACAGTTCATTTATAAAAAATTAACCCATACTATCTATGTACTATATCTTGTCATTTATTATCATCATGGTGAAATAATAAATCCCTATTAGGTTTCATTTGTTAAATACACTATTATTATTAAAATATAAAATCATATTGTTAGTATGTTTACATAAGAATCCTTAGACACTTATATTCATTAGAGAAAAAATCACAACACAACTTGGTAAGATTATATGTCCATATCTGTTCCTTCACCCACCTCCCTATGTAAATATATTAATTTATCATTCAAACAAATGAAGATCATTATTGAAAAGCATAGGTCTAATTCCATTGATTCATGTATTGGAAGTAATATATACATACCCTGTAACCTTACAGACTATTTTCATAGTCACTCATAACTATCATAAAACATTAAAAACTAAATAATAATAAATAATAAATTCTGATGATTTGTGATACAAATTTCTGTAATAGTCAACATCAATAGATTTTGATACACCATTTGTAGATTTATAATTTGTAAGGGATAAATACCCCTAATCTATACATATGATGATTAATATTATTTTTTTTATTTATAGGATTGTATCACATTGAATTGGTGTGGTACGATCATTACATATAGAATAAATCTTCAATGTATATCATTGAGGTCCACTACACTTATCAAAATCGGTTATAAAATCTATTAACCATGTCTATTATTAATTTTCATAATAAAACAATTTATGGATGAGTGAAAACTTCACAATAAATGATTTAATATAAATAAAATACATCAAAAACAATGCATAATTCAAAGTTCTACATCCCATGGAAATATGAAACCCTCACAAAATTAAGATTAAAATTTAAAAAATCCAATAGTAATTGTTTCCTATATCTATGTGCTTCCTTATTCCACGAGCATGAAAAACACATCACCATAATCATCACTCTACCCACAATTATTATGAGGATCGATCAAGAACCAATTTATATCACTACACAATACCAAAATCATAATTCCCCTAAGCTACAAAACCAACAATAAATGAACACCATCATTGTCATGGATAGACCAATAAAACTGTAGCATACCAACCAAAAAGGGTCTCCAAAATCGCGATAATGGACAAGAAAACAAGAATAATCTTAATCATTAGGGTGAAACACCAAAGACCATAATTCTATACCAGTATGGCCAATTTCCACAAGGTCACAACTTCCAAAAATCTAACACTAATAAAACAATATATTCCATGTCGTCCATGAGAAATATATCACCACACTAAGATGACATGGGATCAATAAAATCAGAATAAATGGTAGAGATTTTAGATGGATATAACTCAAAAGCATCAAATAATGGATGTACCACAAATCCCTTCTTTAAAAAACATGGACAAGAGGATTGAAACCATAGAGAAACTAACAATAAATGAAACTAAAAATATTGAACACCTCATCTCTTTTGTTGAAAACCATAAAAAACTTATGGAAATTACCTCATATAGACCACTTCATTAAATAAACAATTAATTCGAAGAAACACCTTGAAAGCCAAAAAAAATGAGAACTAATGAATTCCATGTGGATGAAACATGACACCCCCACCAGAACATAATATTAAATTGGAACCAAATAGGTGTACAACCTCATCCATGACGAGTAATATAAATGGAACACATCCCACAAAACCATCCCAAATCCCCCACTAACTCTTTTATACTAGATGAAGATGGGGTCAGGAATAACATAATGAGGGATGTGAGGATATTAGGGTGAACAATATAATAAAGAATACCCCCGATCATTAATGTTAATAAAATCCAAATACACCAAATTTTCTTTCATGACAATCCAATATGGGGATTTTCACTAATGATTAGGCGAAAATAGTAGTAGAATCAATGGTTAGAGACCATGGAGTTATAGTGAAAAACCAACTTAAGTAGAAACTATTGAACCAAAACACCATAATAGGTAGCTATAAATTGTTAGAGAAGAATTATTCTGAGTGTAAGGTAAGGGGAAGGTGATATGGTAGAAAACCTAAACCACTGAGAGAGACTACAACAAGGGGGAAATAAGGTTCTCCACTTATGTCAATGAAGAATGAGAGAAGAGAGAAAACCTATCCACTAAGTTGAATAGGAATGAAGATGTAGTAAAAGAGGGCCAAGATATGAATGGAGGATAAAATATAGGATATGAAAAATCTACACCACCAATTTCTCCTTTTGAAAACATTTCCATCCAATCCATGGGTTATCTACTCTCACCCTTGAGTTTACTACCATGTTTCTAAGATGTTAATGATATTAAATTTTAATTTAACACCACGAGATTCATTAAAATCAAATTTTTCAAATAAATTAAATCTTATGATCTTTTTTTTGTTAAAGTCAACGAAAATTTATGCTTGAATTTCAAAAAACACTCAGTTTAGATTTTGTTACTTGCGACACCATGTTTATACAAAATATAAAATGGTATTAAAATTATATTATTTAATATTATTATTTTTACTAAGAAATTTTTATGGAATTTATTTATATGATTAACTAAATTATTAAAATATATGGTCTAAAAACATTTATATAATGAATTAATTTGAGAGAAATTAATTATAAATTAAAATACAAAAAATTTGAAAATAATAGATCTCTTTTTTCGGGAAACTACTTTTATGTACATAGACATGATTTCCCCCAATAAATTAAAACTATAAATATGGGTCATCAATTTTAATTAAATTAATATATTATATATTCAATAATTTTTTTTACAATTCATCTTATAACTTTTCTATACCATGTATAAGAATAAAAACATTTCTATGATTAAAAAGAGTAATTGTTTTTAAAAACAATTTGTTAACTTTTATTAACATAATTTATTGATAATTTTTGACACTTTTAGAATTTTGTTGTAAAACAATAATATTTCATATTTTCATAAATATCATGGATTTATTTATTTTCAATTTAATTAGATGTTAATGTTTTCAATGAATTGTGAAAAAATGGTTTTTATTAAATCATTGCATTTTCATTCAAGGAATTTAAAAGATAAATTTAATTTTTATAAAGTTTTAAAATATTAATTACTATAATTAAATATCATTTAATACAATATAGGTAATTAAAATATATTTTATTTTTTAATTTTGGAGTAAAAAAATATTCTTTTAAAAATCTTCTCTTTACAAAATCGCTTTTTATTGCATATGTGGGTTTAATTATAAATTAAAAAATTTCACTACAACGAATGGAATTTATAAAATAGATTATATATTCCAAATTATAAATATTTATATTATATATTAATCCTTACTTTATTTTTTTAACATTAAGAATAAAACAATTTCATAATTAATTACATCAGTTAAAGTTAAAATGAGATTATCGAGGGTAAACTAAAAGGATAAGGGGTAAAATGGCCTAGAAAGTTGTCTAAAATCCATTATTTGAAGCTATTTAGATTATATCTATTATATTATAGATAATTTATTATTAATGAGACTTTTTAGGTGAAAATCGTGGGTAAACCTTTTTTCTTTTCAAAAATGAAAAGTGTTCTACTCATGTCACTTATAAATGATCACCACCTCTCCCCTCTACATCACACACCAGAAAACATTTGGATTAAAAAATACCTACCGAAATATCATATATAGTTTACCTCCCACTCATATCCAAGAAGAATAATTTTGTTCATAATAACATCATATGATTTCGTTTGGTGAGAACTAAATGATATCACTTGAAGAAAAGGCACGTCCCTAACCTAGTGGTTTATTTTATTTGTTCATCCACCTCCATCAGTTACAATTAAAAATTATGATACAATAACATGATTATAATGAATATAAATATATTATATTATATTAATTTCATAATTTTTATCCTTCTCTTATTCTATCAAATGGGATAAAAAATCAGTATTCATGCGTACAAAGGACGTCATCCTCTCAAACTAATGTTTTTCATTTTCCATTATCACCTATCACAGATTAATATAATGATGTATTTAAATATTATAAATTTTATTTATGATATTATTTTACCTCTATAATTATAATATCACGTCATCCATCTTATCACCCAAGCATTGGAAATTAATGACGCCACTCGAGTGTAAAGAATACTACAGCATCATGAACTGATGTGATGTTTTTTATTTCTATATTACAAAGACAATAATAAAGTTATATGAATTATATATATATGAAATCGGTAACAAAATAATATTTTTGGAATTATAATATCATATATACATCCTTCATTTCCATTACTTGGGAATATTATAACATCGATCGTGTGTACGGAGTACTACCGTCGAGCAAAGCGATTTGATTCGTTCATCAACTACACATTACATGGAAGGTAATAAGGATCCGTTTAAAAATTTATATATATATATATATATGAAATGAAAAATATTATTTAATATTAATATATTTTTAATATTTCATTCTTTCAATCCATTGATAAAATGGAAACAACATTCAAGTGTTTGTATGACATGACATCTCTATTAATAGTGTGTTTCATATTCTGTATATAACTTTTATGGATAAATATAAATAAATATAAAATAAATATATAATAACTTATTATAATGGATAATATTTTGGTTATTATTTTACAATGATCTCATCAATATGATCGAAAATAACAAACAAACTAATACTTGAAAAACGAATCAATGATTACCTGAAACATAATTTTAACTAGGTTTTGTTAATAAACGGGCAATAAAAGGTAATAAATAAATTATATATGGTATGAAATTTATAATTAATGTTATATGGTATTTTTATAATATACATTTATTTAGTTTAAAGGATTTTAAAATGTGTATTGAGGAATTAAATTCCTATGGTTAGGGATTTCTAGTCACTCTTTTCATTTTGGGAGACTTGTGCCATATTCACCAATCATTTAATTTATGTGGTGTATATAATATCAAATTGATATGTAATATCATGAATATATTAATTTAAAAGATATTTATATTTTCCATTCATGTTATTCTTTAATTGTTCTTGCTATTAAAAATATTACTAAAGTGGTATGGTATTTTTGTCTCAATTTTCATTTGTTGAAAGATATGTTATGTTATGCGCCAATATTTTCTCATTAGGATTGAATAAAATCACATTGAAATATAATATCATGAATTTAATTATTATAATGATATTTTAGGTATTATTTAATGTTATTATATTATTTTTTCTTACTATTCAATTTTACCGAAGTGGAAATATTATTATAATACAATCTCATCATTTATCGGGATTATTTATGAATATGTTTCCAATGATAATATATTATAATATATATCTCAATAAACTTATTAAATATAATATTCAATAGTTATTTAATGATAATACAAGTTTTCCCTTAATTTTCACATATGTATGTACAAATAAGATAAAAAATTTCAATTACGAAAAAACGACATTATTTCTCTCATTGGTCAAAAATGATTTTTCATCACTAAAAATACTTTTAAAAAATATCATAATAGATTTTATAATTCTGAAAATAATTTCTTAAATAATTTTATTCTATTTTCTAATTTTTTACAAAATATAATGAAAGGAATTTTAAGATTGTTTTCTAAAAAATTCATGTTTTCCTTTTACCAAAAATGTGAAAGGAATCATTGTTTTAACATGTACGAGATGGACAATATTTACTACATCATGAAAAAATCATTATTGTCAAATACTATTTTTTATTTTTTATTTTTTATTTTCAAGAAATGTTATTTCCAATTTTTTTTATGAAAATATAGTTAAAAAATGGATTTTCAATGAAATTTTATTTACTTTGGAAATGTTTTATGTGATTTTTAAATCTTCTATTATATAGTTTATTTTCTATATTAATTGAAAATTATTTTGAAAATATATTCGTTTTTAAAAAAAATTTCTCAAAGGGAAAATTCAATTTTTCTAAAGTAAATTTTCTTCTCACATTATAAAATAATTTTTCATCTATGCTGAAAACCATTGATTTTAATTATTATTTACTGGGGATATAATAAAAGGATACCATTATTAGTATTATTATTGGTTTTTTATGTTTATGATGACTCATTTTTTTATGAAACTCACTTTTTTCCATAGATTATGCAAGAAAAAATCATTAAAAACCAAACTTCATAATCCAAGGCTTATGAACTATTGAACTAATGAAATGATTATGAAGTTTATTTTTGTATATGTTACTATATGTTTAAATGATAAAATAATAATTTATATTAATGGGTTCTGATTTGATAATTTTTAGGATCCTATGAATCATGTATGTATTATTTTAATTATGTGATGGGTTGTCCCTATACCCCCCAATTAATTGGGGAAATGTTGATATCTTTTAAGAGAAATATAATTGGAATGGGCATGAACCGAGTTCAATAAGGAAAATTGTCCACTATAATAGTATATAGAGTAATTTATGACTATTATAATGGTTTTGGGAGTGAACCCAATCCACTTTTATAGTTTAAGATATGATCCTCAAATTATAAAGAAATTATTTTATATTTTTATGTGTATACTTAAATTCCATTCATTATATCAATAGTATTATTTTGTGGCTCGTGTTCATTTATTTCCTTATGATTGATTTCTTATGAACTAATAATATTTATTCCCTAACTAATGTTTTTTCTATTTGATATGTAGGATATAATTTTTATTTGTTATGATCTTGATCTCATAAATTTTTCTCTTGTTATGTTTATGTATTTCACATGCTTACCCTTTTTATGAATATTAACACACCCTTTCTTATATTTCTTTCCCTAGTTTATGATGGTAGTTATTTTGTGTGAAATTATTAAGAAGGGTTCTAGTAATGGGGAGCTATGTAGGAGATGTTTTATAACTCTTATAAACTAGTTGTTTATGATTCCATGTTCCAAAATGAAATATAGAATCATGATCCCCAGAAACTTTTTCCCGTAATTTAAAGAATATTCATATAAAATATGTAGTATCTTTGTATTTAATGCTTTTTTCACTATAGATTCTATCATAGGAAAGGTTTAGTTGTCCTATAGAGATAGGATTATAAAATCATAGGGATATACCCATGGGTATTTCTAAGGATACGTATATGAATATGTACGAGGATAAGTATTTAGGATGATTCAAAATATTGGAAAATTTCATGTAATTTTGGTAAAGGCTTGAGTGATTGGTTTCCAAGTAATTAAATCCATTTATGTATTATATAATTGGTTGTTAATCCAGCACATTGGGTCCAAGGGGTAATAAATCAAAAAATGGATCATTTATTTGGACTTGATCATCACCTGGTGCATGGAAATGAGACTCACCACACACAAAGTTTAACAATCCCAATGGATATGCATTTTAAATTCATGAAACGTTTATGAACAATTATATATGTCCTAAATAAAGACCATGAATAACCTAGTAATAGCCAAAGGTATTATAAAGTTTCATGATTTTGACATCTTATAAGTTATTTTTCGTGATTATGTGTCTTCCCACACTGAATATTATTACTCACACTATAATGTTTTATTTTATTCAATGAATTTAAAAATAAGGAAGTGTATTAACATTTAATTTGACATAAAATGTGTTGATGAGAAACAAAATGATATTATGGCTTGAGTAAATGATATTTTTATAATGAATAATAATTTATCACAACATCTGATTTACAAAATTCAAATTAACTAACTATCAGTATCACCAAATAAGAGAACGATAAGTATCATTGAGATTAACGGTGGTAGAGACCATGTATAAATGAATATTTAGTTTCTTATATGTCAATAATGTTTGAAGAACCACTGTAATAAATGTGCCAGTGTAATGAGAATAAGTTTTATATGTGGTGAGGATGAAAACGATGTAAGAGATTTCTAAGGAAATATGAATAGTTTAGTTAAAACAATGGACGAAAATAATTGTTTCTTGAGGAATAATCAAAAGTAAAATGTTATAAATATTGAATTTATGGGAATTATACATATCATTTCTCTATGGGGGAAATATCAACAAGAGGATCAACAAGGTTCAATGATTAATTGTTACAATACAAATGATGAGGTGACCACGAATGAAATATGAAATGTATGGGATATTCTAGTAATGGTTTTTATGTCAAATGTGATAAGGGTTATTAAAAAAGTTAATTTCCTTTTGTCCTTATACTTTATATTCTTATTTCATAGCTATAGTTGATATAATATATTCATAGTGTTATTATGGATATTAATTATACAACAAATCTATCGAATAATAAATATTAATTTTCTTGATATTTTTTTTAATTTAACATGAATGAGTTGTAATTTCCTATTGTAAATTCTTTTTTAAACTATATTTTTATTATTATTTCATAAGAATATCATATATTTTTTAATGAATTAACTGGAAGAATATTGAAATATTTATCGTCTAATAATGAGAATTGGGTATCAAATTAATAAGTAAATACCATTAAATGATTTATAATCCATATTTTGTTTATTAAGTTTACTATATGTACTCATTTTTAAATCTAAAATACTTATGTACAAAATATACACAGTCTACCTATAAGATCATTGGTTCTAATAGCACAATAACTAGGATATCCCCTATGTCATATTCATAGGGATAAATGATTTAATTAATTAACCATGTCTATATATGTGATAATTTAACAATATTTTTAAGTTATTATGTTTTGTAATGATAAGAAGAAATTAGCATAAAATATCTTTTAGTAGTTAACTATTTTAAAAAAATACACATAATAGTAGATGAATATATTTTTTTTAAAATGGGGAAATAATTCGTTTTTTGGATTTGATTCATTGACTAATGATTTTTATGAATGAATAAAAATGTTACTGAATGAAAAATTAATCCATATATTCTAATTACTATCTATATTCATTTATCATCTTATTTGTGCAATAATAAGTCCCCATTAGGTCAACTAATCCCACTACACAAATAGAATTAATACCTAAAAGTATATTGTTAGTGTTCATGTGTGTAAGAATCCATGGACACTTTCTATCCTATGATAAATAAATTCATACACAAGTGATTGAGATTATATTTTCACCTATATTCATTTACCCACCAACCTATGTACATATACTAGTTCAACATTCTTACAATTCAATAAAATCTAATTTGAAACACATGTTTAATCTGATTCATTAAAGTATTGGAAATAATATTTAATTACAATAAATCATTATATATTATGTTATTAGACACTAAAAATAATCATAAAACATTAAAACCCAAACTAATATATTGAAAAAACTAATTATTTATGATAGATGTGTTCCCAATACACAATATTTATAGATATTGAGTCACAATTTAAATATTTATAACCCTTAAAGTATCAATAACCCCAATTAATGTATATGGTAATTGATATGTAAATATTATTTGATTTTATGATTCTATAAAATTTTCTGTGTTTGATTATATCATTTCACATCGAATAAAACATGAATTTTAATCAGTGGCGTCTATTCAACTTATTGGCACGAGTAATCTTCTCTCACCCTTTATTATACTTCCATGAATGTAGGATGTTAATGAAGTTCATTATTTTTGTAACACACATATGTTTTTCGAAATAATTTTTTTCCATTTATATTTAATCATTTTTTAAATTCTAATTATATGAAACACTGATTTTATATTATGTTACACAGAACATTGAGTTTATCAACTGTTATAAATAACACAGATTTTAAATGAAAGTGACATACTATTAAAATTTTATTATTTAATATCATTATTAAACCCAAGACATTTAAGTAGAATGTATGAATAATATTAAATAAATTATTAAAATATTTTTTTACAAATGTATATATAATGAAATATTTTGGGGCCCAAATAATTATAAATAAAAATCCAAACAATTGGATAACAAAGTAAATATGTTTTCTAAGAACTATTTTTAGGGAGAAAAATACGTTATATGTCAATAATTATAAATAAAATTATTTATTTTAATTAAATAATTAAATAAATATTTATATATATATTCTATAAAATGATTAAAATTCAATTAATGGTTTGTTATACAAGATATTATAATAAAAATAATTTTACGCTTAAAAATTAATTTTCTAAAAATATATTATTCTTCCTTTTTGGAACATATTTAGAAATTAATTTTTTCAACTTTTATAAAATAAATTTAAAAATATAAAGATAATTTTATTAATTATATGCTCAAAATTATCTTCAAGTTAATTTTTTTATAATTTTCTAAGACGTTAAATTTTTAGATTAATGGTGAAAAAGAATTGTTTTTTCTTAAAAAACAATCACTTCATTAAATGAATATACGAGATAAAAAGAATAGGTTTTAAATAATATGATCTGTATGTGAATGAAATTTTTTCATTAATTGTAATATAAAATTTACCTTTCATTCATTCAATTCATTTTCAAAATAAAAATAACTTTCACGCATATGTATGACTTACTCTCCCCATGAACGATGTGTTTTGTTTTCTATTTCTAACTTTTACAGATCACTATAAATTAAACTATTATCATTATATATGATAATTATTTCAATTATAAAATTATTGATATTATGAAATCATGATAAATGTAATATGTGATAACATTGAATAAGGATCATGGTAAACACTTAGATGGGTAGGGGTAAATCACTGATACAATTTTATTTGATGTTATAATTATATTAAAATAAAAATCACCTCATATTCATGATTTATAATTTTTATAAAAGAAAAATCTTTAATCACATTCATAAAAACCAAAGAAATTATAATTTTCAATTCTAAATTAGAGTAGCTTGTCCCCAATTTTTTTAGATAATATAATAACATATACTCCACAATAAATCAATATTTTTAATGTGATTTCTACATGTAGGAAATATCCTTTCACTTGAGAAAAACTATGATAAAAAATACTTCATTTCTTCTTATAGAACAAAATAACGAAAATTATTTATCTTAACAGGTTTTAAAAACATCATTAATAGTTTTTTTCTCAATTTTTCTTAATGGTTATAAAAAAACATTAAAATTGTAATTCTTTTAGAATAGTTATTCAATTTATTATCCTAGATATACTATGAACATATAGTCTATAGTATGTACAAAACTCTATCTGATAACTCTATCTAATTCCAATATTTATTTAATCTATCTATTTTATCTATCCAAAAAAACATATCTTCCTAGAATCAGGTATTTCATGTTTATTTCTAGAAATTAATAACCATTCCCTTTACCTCTAATTTACATGGCCATGAAATGTATATATGATGATTTTTTTCTAGAACTGTACATCCGATGAGTTTGTTTGGAATGTTCATTTAATGAACCCTCACCATAACTTCTCTATTTGCTTCAATATTATTATCTACCTCATCCATGAGATTACTTTGTCGGAAATGTCATACTAAAGACTCTATCCAACATAAGTTCATCAGATTTAATTAGATGATTCTTCTTATTGAAAATATGTTTGATATATTTTCCTTTTTTAAAAAACGGCTGACTGATTTTTCACTCCAAATTCCTTCCTCCATAGGTTATGCTCGGAAAATATATTCCAAAACCAAATATACATTGTTTTTATTTTTATGCACATGAAAACTACCTCCATATAATGTACTTAAACAATTTTTTTATAAGTTCACATGAATCCAAAATGGTGTGTAATTGAATTAATTTTCCCACTCAATGGATATTATTTTTCAAAAATCCTAAACATATTTAATCCTCCAAAAACTTCTCAAACAATCTATGATCTTATAAAAAACTCTACACAACATCATCACAAATTAATTTTAAAAAATCTCCTTTCTTTCAGAAAACATTATCAATAGATAGATGGTTTAGTAAACCATCAGAATATTTCTATTTTTGAATACTCTATCTGATGTTGTTAGGTTTGAATATAGATTATGAAAATAAAAATGATCTCTTATCTCTTTTGACAAAATTTTAATCCATAAAAATGTATTATACATTAAAAATCACTATAAACACTATATTTTGAAATATGTTTCTAGAACTCAAATAATCTGAATTCAATAATACAATGAAATTAACTAACTTATAGGGGTTAGATTAAAAACCGAGAAATGTATGAAAGATCAAATGTTCTATAATAGAATTTTCCAAAGAGTGTTTCCAACATGAACATTTAGAAATTCTTTATTTAGTCAAATTGTTTATTCATAAAATTTCATAACATTTTCAACCTTAGAACAAATAAAATCCATTTAATTGCTAAAATTTATATAAAAATTCCATAGAAAATACACGATCAGGTCAAATGTATGAATATAACCCACAAAAATTCAATGATATCAAATATATCTGACATTGTGTCTTATGAAAATTTACCCAAAATCAAATAGAATATATTTTTATGCCCAAAAAAATAAATCCCTCTCTTATAAAACCCTTGTATCATAAGTTTTTTTTAAAAAAGAATCATTATATTGAAAACTTTTATAGTAATAATGAATTACTAAATTTGTTATATGCACTCTATATTAAGCCCAATATCTAAAATTGTGTGTCTGGAACACTACATCTGGAACAACTTTACATTGCATATAATAAATACAAATATAATTGGGTTTCGTGATTTTATGAACATTAACATATAAAAACAATTTTCTAATTTATATTCAATCATCTCTTTATTAATTCTATAATTGGTATTCCACTATTGTCTATATGAAAATCTCTATTTTTGAATGATATGTATGAAAACATATACACCCAAGAAATTCCATTCAAAACAGAGAATATTAATAAATGAAATTTATTAATAAATATGTGTCTAATCTTATGTTTGATAACTCCTTTATCTAATCACCATGTTTTAAAAAGTAAGGCTATTTTACATACATAAAAAAACCAAAAAATTAAAAACGACAAGCCAACTTGGTCCCAAAAATATACCCTTTTAGATTTAATTATCAACCAAGAATCATAAATCACTGAGTATGTGTATCTAAATTTATGGATCAATTATCATCAATTATTAGACTTTTTGAGTGAACTAATTTTATGAAAAGAGAGTAATTGATCAACAAAACATGATCCCAAGAAGAATTTACTTTGGAAATAACTTCTTGGACATTGAAATTCACATCCCATATACAATATTTCAACATTAATATCTTAACAAAATTTCATTATTCCTATATGAAAAATATTTCATAAAAGAACATCCATATAAAGTGAGAAAGGAATCAATTTATCTAACTTCAAACATTCCTAAAGGAATAATGTTTATTTCAAGAAAATTCAAAAAACTATTATAATTGTTCACACATTTTTTTGCTGATATAATACATTCTCCCTTTATGAACCTTGAATAAATACATGATTTTCATAAATGTTTTATCACACATAAATGGATAGATTAATGAGAAAACATTTTTCCCTTCTTGAAAACACTATCCCAAGACAATATGAGTGACATGATAGAAACACATACCCCAAAATTTGTGATTATGAGGATGGGATCCCCGGTTCAATCATAGTTTATATAAATATTCCCTTAGTAATTTTTTTTTGTGAATATGAAAACAACATTTTCCATTATAAGAATATATTCCGAATTTTATTCATTATTCTCCACATGATATTTGATAAAGTGATATTTGATATCAATATGTTTTGAACAAGAATGTTGCAATGGTTTTTAGTGAGATTTACAGTACTTTTATTAAAATAATATAATGGAAGATGAAATTTTACTTCAACTATTAAATATTCTAAATAATTTTTTATTCCTATATGTTTTGATGTAGCTTGTGTGGTGAAACTATATTCGGCTTCAGTCAGGATAATAGTTGTATAAATTTTTTTTAGTATTCCAACTCACACAACCTTCCCCAATAGTGAAAACTCTAATATATGAAAATCATCTATCATACACAATAATTTCCTTGCAGTCATCTATATAAAAAAGAAAACTAATATTTCATGCCCTGATATATTTTATACCGAGATCTACTATTTCATTGATATATTTTAGAATTTTTTTCCTTCCAATAAATTATATTTTTTGGATCACTTTGGAATCTTTTTCATAATTTAGCTGTATAAAGAATATCCAATCCTGAAGATGTAAGATATATAAAGCATCAAATTAGTTTCCTAAATTCATTATAATTCCATTTCATTAAATCATTATATTTAAAAAACATGGATACTATTGAAATTTGTATTGAACTAGGTTTTTAATTTCCCAAGACAATATTTATAAGAAGTTTTATATTATAAATATCTCGAGGTGGAAGAATATATTTATTCATTATTGTTATTTTTAATATATGAAAATATTTCATTTCACCAAGAATAGAAATTTAAAGCAACTTATTAAGCTCTTAAAAAAATTTCACATGTTCTTTCATCATTTATAAAATAGATATTATCAATATCATAAATAATTAAAATTATTTTATCTCTAGATTTGTTTGATATAGAAATTAGTTTCAAATATTTCTTTATTCACGTTCAACTTCCTTAGGGAATAATCAAATTTAGAATACCAAATTCATGGAAATTTCATTAACCCATACAAGGATTTATTCACCATGCATACATAGATTCCATATTTTCCAATTATAAAGCCACACCGGTATTAAATATAAACATCTCCATAATTTTATTTAATAAGGAAATATGAATTTACATCAATATAATGTATTTTATTACCCCATTTTAAAGTAATAAGAAGAAAAATTATAATTGTTTTAACCATACTACTAATGAAAATCATCATAATAAATTCATTCAATTTTTGAGTATCCATTGAAAAGCATTCATGATTTTTTTCTCATCACTTTACTATCTTCTTTTAATATATTATAAACCAAAAACTTTGTACCCATAACATTTTTTTCATTTTTTTATGGTATTGGTTCCAAATTAAAATTATTTACAATCTCATCAAACACTTCATTCATCAAATGAATCCACATATTAATATCAATAGTGTTATTAACACATATCAGATCAACTTTTGAATAGAAGGATGTTTGTGAAACAAACATTTATGTTCTTCTCATTTGAACTTTTTGTTGTTTATCACGAATGATGTTTGGTAATTACACTAGTTTCCTCAACCAAAGAGGATGTGTACATAGTTATTTTTCAACACTAGTTATTAGTGAGTCAGGATATTATTTTTAGGTTGCAATACCCTTTTTAGATATATTTTCAATTTTATTAATAAAAATTATTTCATATTACTAATATTCCTTATTATAATGTGTTTGTGAAACTTCATATTTATCTTTTTCAATAAATTTTACATCAGCAGAATCAAATATCATCTACGTATCTTTTCTGATACATTTATATCCTCTGCTATTATGGTATATCCCAAAAAAAATTCTTCTAAACCTATGTGATCAAATTGTCAAAAATATCCACTTTCTATTTTTATAATGATGGGGTACCCAAAAAAATTGTGTCTTAATATTTTAACATTATTATACAATTTCATTAAGGAGAAATTTTAGAACATGTTTTGTTGGATCACTGATTATAAATATAATTTTATTTATCATCACCTTACTCACAAAATAGTGTGAAACACCATGTTAGATTATAATTCTATGTACAATATACACCAAAATTATTATATACCTTTTAGAAACCTCATTTTTGTGTTGATTTTAATTTGCATAGAAATCATTATGAATTCCATTTTTTCAAGATAATTTATGAATTATTAATTTTTGTACTCACCATTATCATTAGTTCTCAAAATCATCACATAATAACCACATTCATTTTCTTCACTTCTCCCAAAACTATTAACAATTTTTAGAGAATCATATTTACGTTTCTATTAAATAATACATGTATCAAGTTGAATTTCATCAATTAAATAAATAATGTACTTGTCTTGGAATGTTGAATTCTTTTATGATTAGACCAGAATGTTTTGAATGAATCAGCTCTAGGGGTTGGGATAATAAAATTTCAACATTCTTACACACTGAGATTTTAATATTCAATTTATGAAAAATTAAAGCACAAAAATATCTTCTTATTATTATAATAGTAATATCATGGACACTATCTCTATTTTGTACCATATAATATTCCTATATCATATATTCCCTAGCCTTTAGTTCCACAGTTTATTTTCTTCCACAATTCTTAGATAACCTTAACTTTATATATCACTAACATGAATGAAGATCCCCTTTAAACATTGTCATCTAATAACAAAATTCTCACCTTTAAACATTTTCAAAACAAAACCAAATTCACTAAAAACCACTTTATATCTTTCACCACATATTTTTAAACACTTAAAAAATTGTGTTTCTTCTAATAAACAAACAATTCCATTTGGGATTTCATATTTTCCTCCCAAAAAATAATATATCCCACACTTTTACTTATGATAGATTCAAAATTTCAAAAATTAATTGTTCCTTAATTAAAATATTTCACTGTCATAAAAATATTAAAATATCCCATCATATGTAAAGTGAACCCAGTATCCAAAATCCAAGTTCATCTTATTTTTTTATGTTTGGGATAAGTATAAAAAACAAGAGCCTTTTCCATCATATTTATTAACATCATATTTTTTTATAATGTTTTTAATTTTTTTGTATTGGTAAAAAAATACTTTTTCTAGATGAATAGATAGTTCAAATCTTTCTCAAATTGTTTCTAAAGGTTGGAAAATATTTTTAAACTTCATAAAATATTTAATAGTGTTCCAAATTTGATGGGATTGAATCCCCCTCAAACATTCCCTTCAATTACTCATCATATTGTTTTACTATTATTGATTGAACCAATACATATTTTTTGTATCTCAAAATCCATCACAATACCAGTAGTATAAAAAGAAATAGTATTTTCTTATATAAAATAAATAATTCTTGGAGTTTTAGACATTATTTTATAATAAATTATTACTTATCACATTTGGACTATGTTGAGCCTCATAGATTTGGATATATATAAAAATTATCTTCTTCACCTTTCATTTCATCCCATCGTCAATGGAATCACCAGTAGTAGAACCATTTAATTTAGAAATTGAAAATTTTAAAACATCGGAATTTTCAAATATGTTTGTTTTGGATACATACATGATTTTACAAAAGTTATTAAACTTATTAAGATATTAATTTTTTATTTTCAAAATTTTAAGATTGGTTTTATTGATCATTAGTAGGTTTTCAATTATTTTAAATTTTACTAATTTTATATATAAGGTCATTGAGACTCTTAACTCCCTACTATGTTTTAGAAAAAATTAATTGAACTAGTTCTAAATATTCCTCCAATTTTCTTATTACTACAATTTTTCAATTTACTAGGTTTTCACTTAATTTAACATTCATGTTTTTCCAAAAAATTCACATTTTTGTTTTACCAAATATCGGAAAAAGCATAGTTTTAATTATCAAGATATGAAAAATATTTTAATCCTTCTTAAGAAAATAATAATATTTATAACATCATTTATATGTTACAATGTTTATTTTCAAAGATAATGATTTATAAAATGATTTATGAGTTTTTAGTTATCAAATGTTATTTTAAAATAAAGTTTATATCTTATAGAAATGTTTCAATGTTTTTTAAATAATCATCTATAATGTTTCATGGTTTTTTAGAGAAATTTTTTTTGGAACCGTCTATTTTTTAATAATTTATTTTCAATGTGGAAAGGACATTTTCACCATAAAATGTTATAAGTGATATTTAAAAATAATTTTCCATATATGATGAAATCATTGACGTTTTTTTAGATTTATCGGGTATATAATACAAGGATACCGTTATTATTCTTTCTCTAAATGCATTCTGTTTAAATGTAATATATTTATGAAACGTGTTTTTTTCAGGGGTTCTTCCATGAAAAAATTATTCTGAATCCCTCGTATTTTTTCAGAGGTTATGCTATGATGAAATGATAACATGATTATAAAACTTCTTTATTTACTATTATTATTGTAAAATAAAATTTTTATGAAACCCATTTCTTTTCATGGGTTCTCATATGATGATTTTTAAAGATATTTTAATACACATTTGTATGATTTTAATTAAATGACATATGAGACCTATATCTCCCTCTAATGTATCCGATAAATATTGATGTCTCAGGAGAAAATATAAAAATAAAATGGGTAGTGAACCTAGTTCAGTAAGGAAAATTGTACACAATGAAATTCTTGGGAGTCAACCTTGAAGAATATGATGGATTAGTTGTGAAACCATTCGAATATGATGGTTTTGGAAACAGTAATTGAATACCATGGATATGATTCTCAATGCATAAGTGTATAACACAATTCCATGTCTTCTATAAATGTTATTCTCTTATGGATCATGTTCTTTTATATCCTTATGGATCATGTCTTATGAACTAATAATCCCTATTCCACGACTCGAGATATTGATCTTAGATATATTGGGTATGTTTTTTATATGCAATCATCACATTTTCATAGATTTATACTGATGTTATATTTGACTATTTCTATTGTTTAACCTTACATAGAATCTGAAATTTCCTTTTCTTATGTTTTTCCACAGGTTATGATGATAAGTATTACATATGATATTTCTTCTAAGTGTAATAATTATGAAGAATTAATTTTTAGAATATATAAAACAATTTCAAATAATTTTATTATGTTTCCAAGATTGAAAAGGTATTATACCTTTAAAATCCTCTAGAATGGATTTATTTAATATATTGAATATTAATCTAAATGATAAATAATCACTGTATATAATGATATGTTCACTCAAATTTAGTTAGGAAATAATATTTTGGGACTTTTTTAGATATTTAAAAAATGTTATTATTCTCCATGTGGCATATTAATTTCATCGATAAAACCTAATGATTGTGATCCCTGAATTCCATCAGTTTTAAGTCATTTTTTGAATATATTTAGTGGATAAATGTTGCAAAACCATTTCTGGTGAACATTAAATACATCACATATTAAAAGAAAACAATTATGATTTTAAATATATTATAGTATTATTTATTAAATATATCCATAATTTGGGCCTAAAAATATATTATACTAAAAATATAAACTCGTGTTTGTCTTCTTTCGGAACAATTGGAATGATGATGTTAAAATTAATTTTTTCTCAAAATATACATTATATCTAGAATATTCTCAGGATGAAATGTGATACTTCTTGATCCAGGTGATTTTGTGGGTTGAGACATAATATTTCATTGTATTTTTATTATTATCTCAACCTCTAAAATATTTAAATTCCAAAAATTATATAATTGAAACATTGATAAAACATATCAGCCCAATTTCATAGCCTTATTAATTATTAGTAATATATTATATTCATAGATGTAAATATTTCAAAGAATAACATGATGTAAAGAAAAAGCTTCGATATGGAATGTTTTTTGTTAACACCGAAATACAAATTCGATGGGAATTTTGATGGAAGGAAAAACTAGTTTGGAGAAAATCCATGTCAAAAACGAAAAAAAGCCTTTTCAAGGATCTGCTTCATGAAGACCTGGTCCATAGAGAATGGTTCATACTTCCAATGTTCCCTATCCATAATTTCCCTTTGAGAATATAGGAATCCTTCACATTACTTCATTAGGTAATGAAAAATGTAGTCATGTAAAGCTTTAGTACCACACAAATAATTGATTGTGTCTCCATGAGTCTACCCCATTGACTCATGGAGCCATACCTATTCTTGAACCCCCCCTGATTCTTTTAAAAACACCTTAGGTCATTAAAGAACTCAATGCCTATATACACCACATTCATTCCAATAATTTTGGGATGGTTACCAGATCATTCAAATTATGAATTTCTCCCTATTCATTAAACACTAGAGAATTTCAAAACCGAAAATAAATTTACTCTTCATGGTATACAAGCTTCAAGAAACAACATTCAATGATTTTTTAATAGTTTCCAGCCAAGGTGGATATTAGTCTTAGGAAGGCATATTCCCTTAGTGAAGGAAGAAGGCCCTATGTGCTCTCAAGGCTTCGTGAAGAATTTAGCATTCACAAATCACTCCTCTAATGAACTTATACATCCTAATGAGGTAGGGATACCATATTTATTGAATCATATTACCTTTCAAACCCCCCAACATACAAAAAATCCCCTGATATTCTAAAATAAGTCCTCTAAAAGGCCCACATATTGATAAAACTCTTATATTGGGCTGCTCAATGTTTCTTCTGTTATACTGAAACCTGTTCAAGAAGGTTGAGTTCCTGACACCTGCAAAAGAGTCCATGTCTGGTTCATATGTATTCCATATCCCATTGTGACATGTGACACCCATTCCTCCCTCTTCCTGCTTCAATATAATTGTGTCTGAAGCTTAAAACCTACCTTTATTTTCTTATCATAGCTACACTAACACCTTTGGCTTCTCAATAAAAGAAATGATAACATAGACCACATCTCTTACCACTCATTCACTCATTGTACCCAATGTAGTAAACAATACACTAAAATCCCTATGGCGCATGATCATTGGTCATGTAATACCTATGGTTATAGTGGACAAGGAGTGATTCCAACAACATATGAGCTCCAATAAGTAAAAAATTCTAGTTCTATGCCCAAGTCAAACAATATTAAAATGCATGACAACATCCTCAACACATGATGTCAATCTATATCCTTACCATATGAAATGAACATATATTCCATGGGTATGGTCACCATGGAATGAAACATTATCCAATCCATTGTATAAAACCCCAATAGCTTTTTAGATTACAATAATAATATATATATATAATCCCCTATACAATGGGATAATGTTCTAACACCATGTAAGCTTCCATGTGTAATCCCCACATAGCCTATGCCACAATTGTAGGATCATCCATGTATGACACACATTTATTGAGATACTCCTTGTGAAAATTCTAGGTGTGGGCCCCACATACATCATTGTTTATCCAAGAGTCACTGTAGAGTATTCCACTTGTAGATGATGTGGATTGTGTGATATTCATATCGACTGCTTCCTCTTGTTTGTCACACTAAGTATGAACCATGAGGGGTTAGTGGTTAGAGATTATCATGATATCTATATGATCCAAAAAAACATTTTGGGAATCTCTACATGTGTATCACCAATTCTTATGAACATTTTGGTTTTTTTATTCCTTTCAATATGGTATTTTTTGGAATCCTCCTTGTTGTCCAAACCGAACACCCAAATTCTACATGATGTTCTCCTGGCTGTAAACCTTGTAAGATCATTCCCTTCACTAGGGAGACAAAATCTTCTCCAGGTCCTTTGTGAAACATAATGTTTAATCCCAAAACCAAATACGACTATGAGAAATCCTTTTTCGGAGTGTGGCCATTCATATGTAGGCCTCACACCATCTCTCTTCTATGATTCTTGCATGACACGATCATCCTTTTTGAATGATGTCAAACTACATGGATTGATCCTATCACATAACCTTACACTGTAGCATCGAACTATAAGGGTTTTAATCCATTTTCTCTACTAAATGTAGGTGAAAATCTTAATTAAGGATCAATCCTAACCAATGATAATCTTAGTTGATCTATCCTAGGAACACACCTCCTAAATCCATCTCCCCCAAGCTTTCCAATCCATCCATTGGTAAACCTTAATGTCGTTTCATATTACCTTTAAAGGAAACACCTCATAGATCTGACTCTATAGTGAATTCTAATCCATCCATGGGTAAACCTTCATGGTGTGACATATTATCTTGATGGGACATACCTATTTGATCCAACTCCATAGGGTGTTCATATCTATCCATTAAAAAACTCTCATGGCATAAAATCTTGTATTAATGGGACACAATTTTATGACCCACCTCTATGCGAAATCCCAATACACTCAATATATCTCTAAAATACATTAAAATCAAGCATTAATACATCTCATCTTGGAATAATGACACATCTCCATAGGATGTAGTACCTTTAACACATCCCAAAAACTTATCTTTTGTATAAGAATGAGATTATTGAGGTGAAATACTTGGATATTATATGCCCCTATAATTTTTACCTCATGATAGAAATAAAATTCCTTAGGTTTTGTTCATAACATGACACACATGAGATTCAATCCCAAGTGGAAAAATATAGGTGACCAATGCTCCAAACATCCAGACATGTCAGCGATGTTGAACATGAGTACTCTTCTAAAAGTAGGTTTATTCTCTTTCATTAAAAACTAAAAAATTCTAGATAGAATATATGTAATTAACCAGAATCCACAAAGAGATAGCATTGTTAATGAGTTCATGTACAAGAATTAACTCATTAAGGAATACCCAAACTAGGATACCAGCTCCATTGAAGAATCCATGGAAAGACGAACCAACACCCCATTATCTTATTTCTATCAAATAGTAGAAATTTATATTTAATGTGATGAATGTCACCCAAATTTGGAATGTGTTAATGCGGGGAAACTAGAATGACAGTGCGTGAAACCACGAGTGGACACGCAGGCTTGTTCCAACAAATGATTTATAATCATAAATGGTATACCTGGGGTGAGACTATTATTCTCAACATGGTGACTATAATTTTTCGAGACATATACATATAATAATGTTATCAGAATAAAAATCTATCTCTAGGTACCACATAAAAAATGGAGGTACCAACATGGAACTCACTAGAAAGTGGGGCAGTTAAAAGTTGGTAATCCTGGGTTTGTAACATTGTCATTTTGGATCTCTATCCACATTTAGAAGATTGGATGACACTAGTGAATTGGACATCAAGTTCCTTGGACATGTATTGATGAATGAATCCACCTACCCTGAAGGATCCCAGTTAACGGAAATCAAGTGTCCATCACACATAGGTGCATGGGGAGGAGAAATGTTAATGAAACAATCACAAAAGACACCACATCCACCATGACCACTAATATGACCTCAACTATTGGGCACCCACAACCCATATCACCCTTTTAAATTATAAATTGGACTTTTATTGACACCCTCATATGTTGGTATGACTAGGATCTGTTCATTTCAATGTAAAACAAGGCCTTCTAGAACCTATGGGTTTCAACCCCTCGCCAACATAGCTTCCCCAAGTGCTATGAGGGGATGAACAACTCTCCAACCCAATATTTATCCTCTTTGGGATTCTCTCACCAAATTGGTACTATTACTCATTTCACTATGTCGAGTAGGTGTGAGGTTCATGATTAAGGCCATAAATAACTACATCCGAGGAACCACTAAGATGGTCTCCCAGTAGACCCCCTTAGTGCCAAAAATGATCATCCCTTCAGGCCGAAGAACAAGTTTACTTTAACACTACTATACCATCCCTATTCTGAACCACCCTATTACAACATCAGGTGTTGGATCAGAAGAATTCACGAAAAGGGGAATTGTCTTCTATCGATCCAATGGACACTTCCACTATATGCACATTATTTCAAATTACTTCGATAAATGATTATGAATCCATCTATTCCTTATTGGTATCAAGACATCAACTACCCCAGAAAAAGACTAGGATGAATCTGTTAATCTACAACACCACTAAAAAACTATTATGGGAAGACCCATGGTGATGAGAGTCAGTGATAAGGTACTCCACCCCACTGTCACCAACCAATGTAGATGTCATCCCTACTATCACAACTTGAGTGAAGGTCCCCCTTGTTTCATTCTTACCTCAAGTGGAGTTTCTCACCACTGCATCATTGATCAATTCATAAGTCTGTGCAACTTCATCAACAATTAGTACAGAGGTCATCCATATGATACTTCAAATATCAAACATAACGTCACTGCCCAAGTTGTATCCAAATAGAGTGGAGGTCCTCCCCACTCCATTAATAGTCAACATATTGGGACTATCTATGTTCCCACAAATCAAATTGTAGGTCCACCTGATTCTTTCATAAACCAGTATGGAATTTTTTCATATTCCCTCTCGTCAACATTAAGGTCCACCTATTGACGATTTCAACTAGCACAAAGGTCCTCCATCTATTATTCTTAGCTCTGTTGGAGGTTATCCCCACCACATCGATAGTCAATACGAGGTTATACCTCCTGATTTATCCCATCATTAGGTATTTTATCCTCATTCCATTACCATCGATCAACATAGAGTTCTCCCCTTGTTAATAACAACTATGGTGGAGCCCCCTCCCCCCCACATTCTCAACAATTAGTATGGTGATCTGCCCTGTACTCGTGTATCTCTAAACTGAGGTCCTCAACAAGATCCCATTAACTATAATGGGGGGTCCTCCTTACATTGTCTAAAAACAGCGGGGAGGTCATCCCCACTCATTCACAAGTCAATGTAGAGGTCCTTCCATCTCAAAGAACTACTGATACAGTGTGCCTCCCCATATCCATAAAATCTGAAGTAAAAGTCCTCTTAGGTTACCACCCACTAGCATAGAGTTATGTCCCATGTTGAATACGTTCCTTTCTAGGAAGAACCATCCAAAGGTAAAAGGGTGAACACTAACCGTTAGTTAACAAATCTTGGGAAGTGCAAATTCATCATCAAACTTTTCAATCTATCAAATATAGATGACATATATGAATCAATAAGGGAATATACACCCTAGGTGTCAGTGTTTGGGGTAGGATCCTGACATGTGAAGTCATCCATTAAAAAGGCGAGATCCAAAAAATACCTAGATCTGTAAATAGGTACATGGAGGGGGAGGATGTTGTGGTCCCCTTCTAGGAGTTCACGTTGTAGTCATCTTTATTTTCACTAGTGTCCCTATCAACCACTACCCAATATATTAGTGTACTATTCTGGTATGGGCTCAATCCATCATAATGTGAGATACCTAAAGATCCACTAATGATTATTTCATCCTCTGCACATGAAGTGGTGGTGAATACCCATTACATTAAGGATGTGATGATGCAGTTGGTACAACCCCAAAGGGAAGACACAACATGAAGCCAACAGATTCCTCATATAGTAGATCTTTTACATACTAACCAGATACTAAACTGATCAATATAAGTGGAACTATCATATCATGGTTATATTATGTCAATGTTTGTGATGATCATGTTAAATTTTCTAACTATTAGCAAGAATAATTTTAAGAGAGTTTGGCTACCAATCATTTGTCTGTCGTGTTTTTTTGAAATGTGAATCCCAACATTGACATCCCAAAAATGCTCACTGAGGGATAAGAATTATGTTTAAGATATATTATTTAGTCAATTCTCCACCACACTTATAATGATTAATTTTTCTACACAATAAGTCCGGATATCATAGATGTTATTGATCATTAGTGTAACACCACAGCCCCAGAATCCCAAATTTGGTGTAGTATTTTATTACATTAGCATAGTTACACGTAAATGATGTCCTAAATGACGTAACATTATAGTATTTTTGGAAGACTAGATTACATAAATGGAAATGATATTATATTGGGAAAATAAAATGAAGTATAATGAAAAATAAAGCTCAACATCCTTGGAACACATTCCAATGAAACCTCTTCTTAACCTAGGGAAAGTAAAAATAACAAGGAATTCCTCAAATGCTATGTAAGGGTAAGTATAGCGGAAGAAATAATGAATTAAAGAGAATAAATTGACATGTAAAGGTATATAACAATTAATACAATCCATTCAAAAAACTAGATAAGGCATAACAAAAGTGGCAAGGTAAATAACTGAAAAACGTTCCTTTTAAACAATAAACTAATAATAAAATACATCCATAGATTTTATCATATGAAAATATCATGGATTATAAAAATAAATAATGAAATATAAATGATGTAAATTATTTATTAATGGAGGTCTTTTCAGAGGAACATGAAATCCTATACTGTTAAAAACTTTCACTAGATGTTTGAAGACTACATGGAGAAACCTATTTAATTTAGCCAACTTCTTCATCTCTTGAGAACATGTCGATACACCAAGGAGATACATAAATTCTAGACCCCACCCATAATTTTTAATCCAAATAATTTCTCATATCATGAAATATATTTATTTAATAAACAATGTGTCTTATCAAATTTCTAAATTGTATAATGAATACATTTTTATCAATATTCCACTTGATAATCATATAATTATCAAAATAAATTCAGAATGTAAAATGGTATATAGTTTGGGAAATAATAACATCCATCACCCAATAATGTGTGTGTTTATGATAATTTAAAATGACAAATAATTACAATAATGTTATCATTTTAAGAGAATGTTAACAATCACACAAGAAAGTGAGATCACAAAGACAATGTTTGAGAATAAGGAATTTTCAAGATAAGCCCATTTTGTGGGATAATTAAAAGTGAAACATAAAATAAAAAAATATATTATTTAATTATGATATTAAATGAGAATTTGGTAGTATAGAAACCACATTGAAATGTATGTTTTATATCAGAAAATAAGTATCAATAGACTGTTAATTGTGATGAAATCCATTACCCTTTGTCTTCACTCTCATTGTACTCATTAAAAAATCATGTATAATAATTATAGGTTTATTATATATATATATTTCAAATAACCATATTAATTTCAATAATAACACATATGATTTAATTATGACTTTATATTAATAATTTATTTAAAATTTCATATTTAGGTTATGTTTTAGGTAATAACCACTTTTTTGGAATGTGTCTTGATTTGTTATTTTTTTATCCTCATAATTATATCATGACTTTATCATATAAAGAATGATATCTATGACCTAAATATGTAATTTATTTGGTATATAATTATTTAAAATAATTTGAAATATATTGAAATAGAAAATGAGCTACCCCGTTCATGGATACGGTAGGCCGTACGTACACATAAACATTGTTTTTATTCAATTGAAATATTTATATAAATAAATTAATAAAAATAATTTTATTAGAAATATTATGTCATATATATATATATTATATGTTAACTAAACATATCCTATGTTTTATCCCTAGTGTATTGGGCCTTTATTATTGTTATATGATGTTGGATCCATACCATATCAGATAGATATTCCCCCATATATGAGTTAGATATATGATTTTTATCACATGTCACAACTCTTTATATATCATTAGGGTGACTCTCACATCATCAGTTGAGGGTGAGATTGATTTTGATGATGATATAAATTTTGAAGAGTGTCTTGTATGGACATATACCACAATCATAAGGTATTGCACATGCATGTTATCCCCTTTATTCATGTCTGTTAGAGGTACAATGGTGTGGGGGAGAGTACATAGAAATATGAGTGGAAGATATATACTCTTTATCCAATGCTATATGATATTTAACTTGCCTCTTATAATGATATTAATTTATTGTTATAAATCCTTTATTATTTAATGATATATCTCTCCCTCGTTCTGCTTGTTTTGGCATACTCTCTGTTCATGGGAGGTGAAGATTCAATTATTACTCCACATTCTTTTTGTGTTTAACTTCCAATGGTTATATGGGTGTAATATTTAACTATAGGTGGTAAATATTTGATTATTAGTTTATATAATCACTGTGTTGATCCCCTTGTTCTAGGATGCTGGTGGTTGATCTCCTAGTTTATCGAGATATTTTAGAGCTATCTCATAGGGTGGTGGTCGAGTATTTTATGACTAGTATATAATGTATGGGCCTGAATTCTAATGGATCGACAATTTGTAAAATTTTTAAGATCGTTGTGCTCAAAAGAGGCTTAGAGGAATCCTTGAGTGTCTTGGATACTAAGAGATAGGAGGAGAGGAGATTCGACATTGTGTAAAGGAATATGACATGAAATACGGTTTCACGATGTATCAAATATTAGGTTTTAAAAATAAATAAAAATGAAGAGGTGATGCATTTTCTGATTGAAACCAAACCCTATGAATTACTCGACATGAATGAGGATTAAATGACATGTAATTCTCCAATGGATTAATGACTTAATTATTTTAATCTTCTTATGTTATTCATATACCTATGTATAAAACAGTTCTCCCTCTCATTCCTGGAGACCCAGTAACCCCCTCTTCGATGTTTTTTAGAATTCTTCATCAAGGATTGATTTCTTGATTAAATCCTATGATTTAGAGCGATCTATATTCGATACAAATTTTGTTCTATGTTTGATCTTGTGGTTTCATTGATCCATTTCATCCTATTCCTATTTACCATTTGATGGCTCTTGATCTTCATGTATCAAAATGGTATTTTTGGTTGTTTGTTAGCGCGATTGTGGCATATTGTCCTCTGGTGAATGTTGGTCTTTCTAGAGAGATGGACGAGTTCCACAATGTTGGTCCATTCATGTGGGAAGGACTTTGACCCCATTTTGAGGTATGTAAATCATTTTTTCTCTAATAACATATGTGAAATCATAGATCTATGAAGATGTATCCCCTTGCAATGTTGGTAAATAAACATTATTATTTGAAGCAGATTAAAGAATTCGTATCGATGGCAGAAAGATTTTTCTAATTTGTACTGTGATAACAATTTGCCACTAGATTTTCTATATAGTGTGATATCTATGCCTTTATTGGGTTTTCATGTTTTTTCTTAATGTAAATTCATAAATAACGTAATGCTATAAATAATTGATAATTAATTGGATAAAATATTATAGTAGATTTTTTAATGAATGTTGTTCTTGATGATGTTTAGTTAATGAACCTAAATATTGATGATTCATGTTGATAATTGAATTAAAGGAATGTTAAATTAACAATTTCATTAATTTGTAATTTCTTGATATATCATCATAATTTTGTTTCATGCAGTAATAACCTATGAATTATGATTCATTTAATTCAATATGGAATAAGAATCTATTGTGAAATATAATATTATTCTTTTGTAGGTCTTGAGTCTCCAACATTAATGTAATGGATTTGTTCTTTATTGTTTGGATCCTTGATGGACTACTATATTTGAGGATTGAATTCTTTTCTTTATGACTAGGAGAATATTTTATATATTTGTTTAGAATATCATGTGATATGATGAGATACTTGTGGGTTTTTTGGTTTAAATAGAGGAGAGCCCCAAATGTGATGTTGTCATGCGATGGCTGATCTAGGAGGTATATTGTGTTATGTGGGGTGGAGAGGCTTGAATGATGTGGTAGTATTGGACAACTAAAGATCAGAGATACATAATATTACGAATGTGGGTGTTAGTGATGGCACTGAAGGTGGTGTAATGGGTTGATGCACATCTCACTCGTTAATATAGAAGGTTGAGGTCTATTGAATTTTTTGTTTGCCTGATGACAAGTTTGTTTATTTATGATCTTTCCTTTCCAAAAAATGTAATGAAGATGAATGATCATGGTTTTACAGCCCGATTGAAAGTTTATGTGGTTTTCCTATAGTACATAGTAATATGCAATGTAATTTTGTTAACAAATGAATAAAATATTAACCCATGGGGTTGGAGATTTTTGTGATGAAATTTTCATGTTATAATTCAGAAAAGGAATCGACATGGTTTTCTTCTACCTAGAGGGAATGTAAATTTATTTTAATGTTAATATAATGTAATGTAGAAATTGAAAATGGTTAGTTAATTGTTAATAATTGATTTAAATAATGAAAAATAGATGAAAATGAATAAAATAACATAATGAATTACTTTATATTGTTTTATGCTTGCAGGATATGTGTTATTTTAGTGGAATCTGGGAGTCTGAGAGATGATAGAAACTGTTGAGTCTGATAATATATTCTACCCATAGTTTTTTTATGAGATATATAATATCATATACAGTTTGTGTTTTTATATGCTACTTCACCCTGTTGGTTAGGGAAATGTTCCACCAAGATTCTATGCTCTGGGGGGTGTTTTCTGAAACATCCTGGTGGAAGGGTGGATGGCTATCAACCCCCTTTGGACTCTCTCTTTTATCTTGAAGTTACTTGTGCTCATATGCATGTAGTTTACTATTACCCATATATATGTGTAGAAGGTTTTAATGTAATGTTCTTATATTTGGAAAAATATATTATAGATATATATTTATAAGGAATACTGTAGGTATAATGTTTGTAGGTTTTGATGGCTTGGGGTTCCTTACTCGGTGTATCAGATGTGAGGGATTGAGGTATAATACCAAATGTTTGATAAACATTATGAGGGATAAGGGTGATCCAAGAAAATACATTTTTATTTTTGGTTATTTTGACATGGTGGTGTGATGGAAAAAGTAAATGTTTTACTTCTTCTCCCTAGTGTCTCTAGGCTATCCATATTAGAGAAAGACACTCATGCCATGTGACATTAGGGAAGAGTAGAAACATAGTGTAGAAGTGATAGTGGGGCACCCATGATATTATTTATTATATTATATGGACATGTTTGTGATATGTTGTTAATGTATCTATGGTGAGGTTTTGAGAATAATATAATTTTTAATATGATGAGTTAGTTTCACTGGTTGTTCATTTTTCTTTAGCATGATTTCATTACCTTTTTCACAAGAGGATATATGGAGGATCCTACTAGGCGTACTATTATACTCACCCATTGTATATATAAACTATTTTTATCTCATTTTGAGAATGTTAGAGACAATGATGTTTTCTACAATATTTGAGTTTTTAGGAGCTGTTTGGGATCCGTGGGTGTTGTTATCTTTACTTTTCTTTGCTTACTTATAGTTTTCATTCCAACTATAGCGGTTCATGCATTTAAATACGTTTTTGAACTTGGGTAATGTTTTATATGATAGTCTAAGCTAGAGTTTGATGGTGTCATTCATATCGGTATCTTTAGAATGTTTTCTCTTAGAGGGTAATGCCTCTCATCTTCATGTTTACTACACCCTCGATGCTAGTCTCTTATACAGGGCTTGCTCGAGGCGGGACACATGTGTGTGTATCTCTCATCTCCCATTTCTATCATAGGATGGGTACAAATTTATTAGAGGGGGTTTGAAAAAATGGGTGTAGGTGTTGGTAAAAAAACAAAACATAAAAAAAGTTTTGTATTACTGTGATAGCTTGGATAGTTCATAATCATTAAATTCAGAATTTGATGGTGTGGATACAGAAATAAAACAAAATTTCATATTGAAGAATGGTATATGTTCTTCAGGTAACTGCTTTTTATTTTCACCAAAAGTCATAATTGGCCTACTTTAGTCCCATTATTAAGATTATAGGACCATAGGTGGGATTTTATAAGCTTATTGTTTTTAGGTTTTGGAAGATCCAAAAGGCTTGAGAGGTGTGTAGAAGATGTGAGTGAGAGCTCCTTTTTGTAGTGGAGGGAAAGTGGTGTTAATTTAAATATAAAATGATAGAAAATATAGGATGTTCTCTCTTAATTCATGTGCCTCCAATAATAAAATTATTATATAAAATTGTTGATATGTTATAAATATGGTCATCTAATGTTTTTGTAAAACATTCTAGGTCATTTGGAACATTAATATTAATGTTTAACTATTATGTAAACTCATTTTTACCTTAATCACTATAAATAATTATAAATTATTAACCTATTTTTATTAAAATCATTGAATGTAATATACATATTAAATTATTAGTATTCCAAAAATTTAATTAAGTTTTCTAAATTCTATTCCATAAATTGGTGGAATATAATTTAATAATAATCATGTAAACATGACATGAAAGTAGGTTTTTAAATTAAAAATGTTCAAATGTATGAAATATTTTAATATATAATTTGGTTGATAAATTGATTAAAATTAAATATATTGGATTAAATTAAATACTAATTTTATCATTATACTAAAATCCTAATTTAAAAATTTAATTTTACACTATAAATTCATTATAAAAAATTCGGGTTCCAATTAAAATCTAATATGTTTCAATTTTCATCAAAACATAAAAATTATCAATAAATTAACAAAAAATAAATGAAAGAAAATTATTTATATTACTAAAAAATAATTTTTTTTTTTCAAATTTAATTTATAAAATAAAAAAAAATTCCTGTCAATATAATTGAACCAAAAAAATGTGGTAAAGCTGGCTTTTAAAAATAGAGGTCTTTATGCATAAATTTGGATTTATTCTTAAAATATTCCTATAAAACATATTGTATGAATTTAAAAAAATATATTAAAAATATAACATAAAATTTTAACTAAAATATTTTAGTAATAGTAAAAAAATAATCTGGCTAGATAAAATTCAATTCTGGCCCTAAAAATATATTTTTCATAAAAAATCCTTTTTATTTAAGTGTATATTATTTACAGTAATAATTAATTGGTGAAAAACGAATTAATTTTATAAACATGTGTAAAATATATTTTCATAATTTAGGTAATCTCATTGATTCTCACTATTCCAATTTCTATTTGATAATTATAATGTTAATTAATATTATTAATTGTGTATCATTTCCTGGTAATACTCAGGCTTGGGTAAATCCTAATCCATCAATGAAACTAAATATTTCCTGCATTATAAGATAAATATGGTAATCTGTTTGATGAAATATAGACTATGAATTGTTTGTAACATAATATGTCAATGAATTTAAATAAATTTTGGTGAATATATTTAATAAAATTTTGTTATATTACGTCATACCCCTTAAAAATGAATGTCTCCCTTAAAATTTTACTTTTTTATCAAATGATAAAAATTTATATAAATAATTTATTGAAAACCAAATCATACAAATGGGTAATAAAATTTCATCATAAAAAAGGAAGTTGGGAATAATAAAGATCACTGAATGTTACACAGAACTGAGATTCCAAATATGGAGATCATTGGTGTGAATTTAAATGAATAATTTCAAAGGGAATACTAATCACCATATATTAATGGAGAGTGATATAGAACATGATCATGATGAATTTTGTAATGAATAAACCACATTCCAAATAGGAGAGGAAAAATTTTCATTTATATCATCATAAAAGATTATATTAGGAAATCATTTTATTACACGATCCCTTTCCAAGAGTTCATGGATTATTTCACCATCTATACTAACAACATAATGAAATATAGTTACATAATTAGTAAACATAAAAAATTTAATAAATTTCCACCATAGACTCATATATTTCTCTAAAAATGATTATTTTAGAGGGCATTCTTTCCATGAGAACTACAATAATCTTCTAACAAATCACATAATCATCCAAAAGATAACATGATATTCTTCCTACCATAAGATATTAACCAAAACCAAAAATGGTTAGCACATAGTATAATAATTAAAAACATCATATTATTTGATAATACATTATATCTATATTTCAATTGTATTACAAAATGTTATAGATGAATCAATATATATATATATATCTCAAAAGGTCATTGATACCCTTAAACATTGGTCTTCACATGTTGGGGTATTATCCCTTAAATAAATTTTAAACATAAACCTTAGAAATCTATAGGAACTAAGTAAATATTTCTAAAGGTTTTTACATTATTTAAAACATTAAATGAGGGGTGCATAAGACATTGGGCTTATGATGAAACTTAAAAAATATCGAGCTCCCTGGAGATGTCCCAACATCATTAGATTCTGAAACATCTAAATCATATATAGAAAATTATTCCCTCATCCCCATTATCATTCTAATAGTGAAGATTTATTCCATGATAAAATTTCATCAAACATAATTTCTAATAACATCCCAACTCATTACTGCTAATGAATCGTATTATTGACTTGGTTTTAGTTATCTTATTGTTGGATTGTTTAGGACACTTTTCCTTACAGTAATGAATCTTGTGACTAAACCTATAACATTAGTTCCACTTTCAATATACTATAATACATTCCCAAAAATGTATATTACCGTACGTGGGAAATATTAAGGCTAACCTCTAGAATTCATAGTTTGTTTCTTCTTCATTTCCTTCCACCATGAACATTTATTACTATTGTCATCATGTAGAACATAATTTTTAGAAAACCCTATTTCATCTATATCTATGAAATAAAGAAAATTATCATATATTTTAAATTCACGAGAGGCCCATGATCTTCTTATACATGGTTTTAATCTTGATTAAAATCTATGATTTTTTTATGTTCATGTCTTTAATAAATTTAGGAATATACGAAGACAAAATTTTCAAGATTTCATTTTATGTATACACTCGATCATCGTAATATGGTTTTAATTCAATGAAATGTTTCTCTATCCTAATCCATACATCCTTTGGGTATAATTTCTCATGTAAGTGATTGATGAATGTTTCACATACCATGTAGTCAATATCATGCATGTATCTTGTATTATTAACAAAATAACAATAGTAGTCATCTTCAACTTCAAAATGATAAATGTAAGTAATTACATTTTGATATTTTTAACATCCCATTACATCAAATATCTTCTCAAGATAATTGATCCATCCTTCATCTACGCTGTGGTCAGATGATCCATTGAATTAGTGGGGATGGTTCCTCTTTAAAGTTTCCCCTATATAAACATTCTATCTTGGTAGATCAAGTTCTTCTCTATCATCAATACCACCAACATTTATTGTTATTTCAACTATTATATCACTTCAACAATATGTTCGACTTGAATCTTATCTATATCAGGATGCTGATTTGGAAGAATATTTTCCTTTAATTCCTCCCGACTAAAATATTCTTATTTTATCTATGTAAAACAATTATAAAGATAAATTGCTTATAAAATTTAAAGCAAAAATCATAATATTATATATAATCTCAACTTATCCCCAATGTAAAATCTTTTAAGAAAAAAACTATTAAAACTTTCCTAACCTCTAATGTTGTCTAAAACATTCCTTTGATATTAACTATAAGTCCATATCCTCAATAATTACATAATCGTGATTTTATATCAAGAATTTTACCTTCTATCAGATTGAGTATATTTTTTGTTTTATAATTTTAGAGAATTATTCCATAAATCATACATAACAAAAACAGCTAATATAAAGTGCACATTTCTGATTAGTATCCATTTTTTGTATAATATGAAAATTTTAAAATAATGAAGATTTTTTTATAGAAATATAAATGACTTATAACCTGAAATATTCTTTTCCCTTAACAATCATTATAGACTATTTCAACAGTTTAAAATGTTTTGGATGAAAACCAAAGCTGAGTAATGCTATAAAAAGAATGGAAATTATTAGACTAGTAAACAAATATAAAATAATATAAAATTTACCCTTACCATAAATTATTTTATTGTGAATAAGAATAAAAAAAATTCATATGAAAAATAAACACACATTTTTCTCAAAAAATTTAAAAAAAATTATATAAATAAATTAAAATAGATTTTATGTGATTTAGAAAATCATATATATTAAACACTTTCAAAACAATTTTTATTTGATTAACCATAAGGACGAATATAAAAATTATAATTAAAAATTGGATTGGAAATCTATAGTGGGTATCAACCTTCATATAAGTTATATCAGGCTCACCTGTGAGCTATATTAGTGCTCATCACTTTGGATAATATATTTTGGGCTCACCTGTTTGATATAGATCTGAAGTACCATTTCAATAATAACACAATTTATCATAATCAAACTCATAGGAAAAATAATTATTCATTTATAACCAGATAATCTCATGAGAGGTAAATGGGTTTAATTTAAATCACCTTGAAACCTTATTAACACATTGATAATAAATAACTTCCTTAACTATCTCATCAAAATATGGTTAACCCACTAACAAAAATTGAGTTCAATAAAAATATATTTAACACAATATTAATCATTCTAGGGAAATAATGATGATGGTTTAAATAAAAAATATCTACATTGTTGGATAATTAAAAATAAGGGGTTTTGATGTTAATAAATGGAAATTCTATAAAAAAATAATTAACAAAATTCTTGAGGAATATAATCCTTAAACATTCAAAAGTGTTCCACAAAACTTTGAAATATTTAAAAACTATTCCCTATTAAGGAATACAATTTAAAAGAAAATTAAATTACATGATATCAAAAAATTTCATGATATGATATGTCAAATGGGAGTTGTATACACCTCATAAAAGAAGGTGGGTGTATAACATAAAAAACCACACCTTCATGAATGGAGATTAAGAGGAAGTACTTTACCATGAGTTTGACTTGTCATGTGTTTCTTTACATTGATAGATAATAAATATATGTTAATTATTTACTTGAATAATAAAGTATTCCTATGTTTATTTTTTCTTTAATTTCAATTATATCAATGTTTTATACTTTTAATTAATCAATTATGCTTACATCGGAAGTTTGGACCATCTTCAGCTTATTTGTCAAAAAACAAATTGGTAGGTTCAATATAGTCAAATAGGTTATTATAAAACCATATCCATAAAAATAATCATGAAATAATTTTATTTTTTAAACATAAATTATACTATTAACACCAATAATGAAATATGGATATGAAAAATGAGCCAATGTTACAATCATAGAGATAGTAGGTCGTATGTCCGCATGAGTAACATTCTAATATATCAATGATACCTATAAAAATATGTTATGTAAATGTTATAGTTATTGAAAAAAATTATATAATAAATAACATACTATTTATTCAGACACACTTATATTTTTAATTTTTGTGACGTAAATGGTATCACATTCCTTCGAGGAGGCAATTATCGATATGTCTATGAAAGACATTATAAACATTTTAATGCATGAAAATGTAATAAATAAAATGATATATTATATTTACATAATGATAATTATTTGATTAATAGAAAATATATTTCTTTTATTCTTACTAAACCCATCCTTAAAAAAATCCATTTAAATTGTGAATGTGTCACATCAAATTGGGGAGGCTGTAGTCCACACGTCTATAAATGATGTTACCGTATAACCATAAAATGGAATACATGAATATATATTTTATATAACAATTACATAAGTATAAATAAATTATAAATATCATATATATAAAATAAAATTATTATGTTTATCATAATTCCAAACCATAATTGCTGTCAATGGAAAAATGATTGACATCATTTTATGTGTTGGTTTTCCACCGTACAGAAGAATAGTGATTTCATTACCCAATTGATGGAAGTGAATCCTGGAGTAGGTTAAAACCATAAAATCTCAACATATTGGTTTATTTAGGTTACATATATTATTATATAATAATTTAATAAGAATAATTTAATTGGTGGATAAAGAAATAAAAACAAAGTGCTCGTTGGTGAATGTTACATCTTCCTTGGGTAACTCTGTTTTGTTTACAACAAAGGACATACTTGGTTGGATTTATTCATTATGTGATGATTCTAGGATGATATGGAGGATTTTTAAAATTATTTTAATTGTTTTGGATGATAAAAATGTCTTGAGAGGTGTGAATAATTTTTGAGAAACAAAATTTTTAATATTGGAGGGGGAGTATAATTTTTGTATATATAAAAAGGAAAACACTATTGGGAGGTGTCCCATAAACAATTCTCCCTCCAATACTTATCCAATATTATAAAATTGGTTATAAGGTATAAATATTGGCATTGAATGGGTTTTTTACTAGTTACTAATTAATTTGGCCCGTTATGATTAATGTTTAAAAATTATGTGGACTTATTTTTACCAAAATCAATATAATTAGTTTTTATTTCTATAACTAATGATTTTATTAAAAAACAAAGTTGAACTTAATATAAATTATTAATTATTAAAATTCCATAAATTTAATAATTTTTCTAAAATTCATATAATAGAAGTAGAATAAATTAATTTAAAAATAATCTCGTAGATGTAATGAGAAAGCGGTTTTTAAAGGTAATAAGTTCAAAAGAATGAAATATTTTTCTATACAATTTCATTATAAAAATTATTCCAATGAAATATATTATATTAAAATATATAAAATTGATCTAATTATACAAGAAAACAAAAAAAAAATATACATTAAAACATAAATTATTTAGATGAAATTGGAGTTTTCAATTACAATACAATATTTTCACAATTTATCAAAACATGAAACTTATCAATAAAATAGAAATATTTTACACAAAGTAAATTTTTATATTTGTATTACAAAAAAAATAAATTTTCAAAAATTGAATTTAGTAAACTGAAAAAATTATATTTTTAAAATAAGTAATCTATTAAAAGGGTATAAAACTGCCTTAAAAAATACAACTTTTTATGCTTGATATATGACTTATTCTTATATTAAGCCTTTAAAAAGAATTAAATCAAATTTAAGATATTTTATTATGTATATAACATATTAATTTAATTTTCAATATTCACCAATAGTGATTAATTTAATTTATTCTTCTAATGCCCCATTATGGCCATAAAAAATTCCTTTTTCATAAAACATGTCCTTTATATTTACTTGGTACTTATTTTAATTTATAATTAATTTGTAAAAATGAATTAAATTTATAAAAATGTCTAAACTATATTTTCATAATTGAGTTAATCTCATTGAATCCCATAATTATAACGACTAGGTGATGACTATCATGTAAAATAATAAAATTAATAATATATCAGTGTCTTGTAACACTTGGGCTTTTGTGAGACACCATTATTTATAGGAGCTAGATATTTCATGAAACGCATGGTTAACATGGAATTTCAATTTATTTGAGATAAACTATAATATGTCTGTAACTCAAACTATAGATGAATTTATATTAATTTGAAAAAATATATTTTATAAAATTTTAGGATGTTACATATATATCCATCTAATACTAAAATATTAAAATCTCTAAGATAGGAAAAAGACAAAAATCATTACATAATATAGATGGTAGTCCATATGTATACATATGAAAATAAATTATTTACTATATGATATTAAAGAGATAAAACATTGGTTTACCATTAACCTAAAATAGTTTTTGTATATAAAATTTTGTAATTTCAAAATATAATGATGGTTATAAAGGATTTGGCAGTTGTTAAAGAAGAAATAAACTCAATATAGATTAGTAATGCCAATTTACAACTTTTTTAGCATATTCTATCTTTTTAAACCGAATTCATTATTAATATGGACTTAATTCATTATAGAACATATAGAATAGTGGGAGTAAATTTGGGATGGTATTTTGGTAGTTATTAGTTGATCTAGAGTTCTCATGTAGTGTAGAGAATTTAACGAACTATGAGTTTTCCCTAGATTATCATTATATAATTAATATATTAAGTAGTTTATTTGTCACAATATACCGAACAAAAATTAAAAATAAAGTTGATATTATTTTTAACATCAAATAATACTGTATAAACAATGTGAATAAATAAACTGGTAAAAATATATGAGACAATATTTTAAATATACATAGAATATAAATAAAAATGGAATATGGAAGCATAATTCTTTCTTATGAATATTATTTTTATAAGAATATATGGGTCTTATAATTAATTTGGTTTACATTAGTCAATGACCAATAATAACATGATAAATTACATTTTGAGAAAACCCGTATACCTGATAATTTCATGCATATGGAGATTCCCAAATAATCAATGCCAGATGAACCATTTCCTAAAACTGAAACTTGATCTTATATGATGATTAGCTATTACATGGAGACAATAAGGGTATATATTAAAAATTAATAATACATAAACATTTAATAAAATATTTATATTTATAAATATTATGATTATTTATACATTTCAAGTGGTCAATGTCTTAATAGAATGTTTTCTTAAAAACATATTATTAAAAAATTGGCATAAAATTTCAGTAAAATAATATTATTATGATATAAATATCACAATATATGTGTATTTTAAGAATAATTATTCGACAATAGGTTAAATATAAATTTATTGGAAACATATCTATAAATATTCATAGAATATTTTCCGTATAAATTTTAATTATTGCAATATTTTATATTCTAAATTAAAAATAAAATTTATAAATATTTAGTTATGAATATTAAAATGTTAACATCATTTAAGGAATTTTCATTTAAATGTAAAATTCATATAAAAATTTGTTATTTTCTAAAATAAATATTTAAGTGAATAGAGTAATAGTTCATTTTTATTAATATTGTAAATTTTATGCCATTACTTATATATAATTATGAAATTTAATTTTATAAACCCATTTAATAAAACATATCTATTTTGAAATTAAATCTTTAAATTGTAAAATAGTTATTATTATTTTTAAAACCAAATTATTGATATTTTTGGACGAAATTAATATTTTTCATAAAAATTGTTTAATTACACTATAAATTTATATTATTAAAAATATATTTTTTCCAATTTAAATAATAATCAAGAAAATATGGGTTTTAAATTTTTAATTAGCAGGATTAAATTATTTATGATGTTCCAAATTATTTTTATGTATAAATATTAAGATAAAATTAGTAGAAACTGTTTTCATCTGGAGAAGCTGTAATGGGAAAAAAATCAAGTGATAAAGGCATTGAAACATGTTAAAAGAAGTTTAAAAAGATTATAATTGAGTTGTTAGGGGAATCATTACTTTATCTCAAAATTAATTAATTTATTTTTATTATTTGGAGAAAAATTAAAAGTTTAACATGTGATACATTTATATTTAGTTAGAATACATTGAAATTTTCAATTCTCACCACTTATAAAAGGGACCTCCCACCTAAGCATCAAAACCACCCTAAAAATTATTATTCCTCCTAAAAGACATCCAGAATTAATTTTCCAAAAATAATATAAATATATCAATAATAATCTTGTCATCACAATATACGTTCTTAATCCTTTCCTTTTAAAGAAATCCTCCATGTGAAAACCAAAGTTCTCAATGTATATTCAATATTTCCATTAACCTAATTTCCTATTATAATCCAATTTCTAATTATTTTTAAAAAATATTATAGGATGAATTATTTATTTATTTAATAAATAATTTCATTATGTTTTTTAAATAAACACTAACCACCTCTCTATTTTCACATATGAAAACCCGAAATGTAAATTATTATTATGTACATTCAACCACATCCATGACATAATGTGTTTCATTTTACATCACCAATATATATGGTTGGTCCAAAAAAATAATTTAATATACTATTATGATAATTATAACATTATTTTGGTTATCAAAATAAAACATATATATTAAAAATTTCCCTAGTTATATCAGAAAAAACCTTCATCCCTACTTGTATCCAGAACCCTCGCTCAATAGAAATGTGTATTCCATTTTACACTACCACATTCGAGGATATTTATACGATATAAATAAATATTTTTATATTATATATATGACTAAAAATTTCATTAATAAGGTTTTTTTAAATAAAAAAATTTAATCTTTTTCATAAGGTAGTCCATAAATAATGATAAATAACTTAAAACATTTTAATAACCGATTTTATCTACATAAAACATGAGAAAATAAATAATTAATTCAATAATAACATTATAGTTCATTATAAAATATAAAATCTAGAAACTTATATTATATTTTAATGAATAACATGATATCATAAAATATGTATCAAAATCAATATCATAATGTATACCCAATATAATTATACTTACAAACACCGTATAGTAAAATAAATAAGTAAAAAACTAAATAATTCAAAATAAATGATCATAAATGAAGTAAAAATGATTAATGTTCGTGTATAATGTAATAAAATAGAGCATTAATATATTTATTTTTGTTTTAAAATAGGTTTGAGAACATTAAAAAAAGTTGTATTAATGTTAATGGGTTTTCCTAACTCAAATATATTTTATGATTCATAATCACTCCAAATCGATTATATTATTTCAATATGAAATTATTATATCCTAAGATGATGTTATGTTATATATGGATATTATTTTATATAGAAATCTTGTTTCAGAATGAATTATTCTTCTTTGGTGAATATATTATTTCATAAAAAATAGTAAAATTGTTATCAATAATTCTCATAACTATAAATTAATTTTCCTCAATATGTGTGTTTTTTCCTCTTATCAATGTTCTCCTTTTACTAGTGAAAAATAAAATAGTTTTTTTCTAATATAATAATTTTATTCCCTTTTATTAATTTTAAAAATAATAAATTCAATATCATTTAAATTTTTTCATTACTAAATTCTTTGAAAGGATTTTCATTTTTTTGATATCATATTCTTCTTTTCCACATAATATTTTTGGTATGTGATTTATATTTCATATTGGTCATATTATAGGAATATTTTTTATGTAGTGATTTATTTATTTTAATCATCAACCATTAACAAAATTTTAATTTTACATTAGAATCATGTCATTTTTTTAATATAATTGTGTGCAAATTTTTTTTAAGAATTTGTTTTTGGTGTTTTCCATTCATTTTTCAAAGAATTCATCTAAAACAATAGTGATGGTTCATAAATAAGAATATATATGCTTTTTTAATTACATAAATTGGGTGATAATTTTTTTATTATCAAATTATCATGTTTTTATTGAAGTTTCATTTTATGTTATGAAATAAATCAATTATTATGCACTCAATATTATTTATATTTTTTCTTAAATTAAATAAAGTGATTTGAATTTCCTTGCAACTAATATATATGAATTATAATAGAAGGATTCACATATCATCTTCCATTAAATTGGTTATGGTTATTATATCTCATCGTATATATATGAGAACATATTATAGAATAGTTTCTCTATTATCAAAATCGAGTAAGTAATGCTCACTCCTCTATCATAATTTAGAAGGAATAAATGATCCCTTATTTTATATGATTTAGGTGGTGATGAATTCATGACAATGATATGGTTACCTATTCTTATGCTTCTTCAAAAAAAATTCCAATGATATTCCTTTATTCCATGATATGAGAACCGTTTATGTTATTCTGTGTTATAAAAATATTATTCTTTCTATATATTTTTATTTAATGTTTTTTATGATTTGATTTATTTGATTATAAGAAATGTTTTTTATTATATTTCAAGGGTATAATTTTTATATTCCATTATATATAATGATAAATTATGTTTTATGATTTTCAATTATGATCACTTGAACTTTTGTATGATAATTCTTTTTAACTTAATTTTTCCCTCATGTTTAGGGTCCAAAAATTTTGACTTATTGAAAATTTGTATTTCTCTACACATTTAAGCTCATAAATTTCTTATATTTACATTCCCGATGTCATGATGATTATTATAGAAATTTATATGTATATATGTGTATCTATATACAGAAGGTCATATAAAATTTTACATAACTGTTGTAAAATAATTCTTTTATGTAGCTAGTCACTAAGACACAAATCATTTGTGTTGTTGGTTTTCCTGACTGTTGGTTATTTGTGTTGATATAACCATGTATTGAAAGTAATAATTATTTATATTTAGATTAAATAACCATTTTCGGTATAAATATAGGGTTTATTTATTTTGATATATTAGTTTAGTTAACATTTTCATTAGGTTAGAGAACCTTAGTGAAAACCCTTGAGACGAGTCTATGTATAAGATGTTATCGAGGTATATTGGTGAATTCTTGAATATATATTTTTTAGGAAATAAATCAATTATTGGATACTTGAATGTGTATGTGGTTTTGGTATAGATGAATATAATTTTAATCACTTAGATTAAATTTTTTTGAGCATTAAATTGTTCATAACTGTGACTCATGATGAGTGGGCCCAAGACATACCATCTGGCTTGACACACATATGATATATTTTTTACTATCCAAATTCTCTTTACAGACCACGTAAATGTATTTATTTCCTAGTTAAATTAAAAGATTTGTATTAGAAGTAAATGTTTACAGAAATTCAATTAGCTGAGTACAAACTAATATTGTCATTGGAGTAATTAAAGGAATTTCATTATAACATGATGATTAGGGTAATTTTTTAATTTAAATCACTTTTAGGTCATTTATTATGATAGATTCCTCATATTGTTGGTGTTTTATCCCTAATTTCAAACCTTTTGGTTATCAGAATAGCTAGTACTAAAAGTAACCATTCGTATGATGGACAATATAGATATTATCTCAAGAAATAACCTTTTAGAGTTAGAGATGGAGTGAGAAACAATGATATTATGTAATACTAACAATCATGAAATATTATTAACAAAGTGAACATAGGTTAATTCCAAAAAATGGAAATGATATTGTTCTATGAATGTTCATGTGATGAAGATGATGATTGAAATAAGGTTCAATATATTAAATATCAAAATTATGGAAAGAAGAATAATGATGATATCAAAAGGGGAATGGTTGATGCATTTCTTTTGGAAGAGGGGGTTATGAAGAATAAAACAACTATCGTAAAAATAAAGAGGCTAATTAGTATTATATTAGTGTAAAATATGAATTCAAAAGTACCAATAAATGTACAATGCCTGGATTTTATAATATAATGACATTTTACATGTCAGATTTGTAATACAATGATGTCGTGGATGATAGGACTGAACGACCACCACTACAAAGATAACATTGTGAAGTATGTTCAATGGCTATTGGGGATTGTATTTTTGAAAAATAAATAATCCACTTCAGACTTGTAAATTTTGTGAATTTTGTTTATCTAAAGCACTTTTTTTTATATTGTATTCTATGTATACATCCGATATGATTAATCTCGTTATACGATGGTTTTATTTAATGATTTATGTATAGGAGAAAAAAAATATCAATAAGGGTCCTCTAGATGGATTTCAAATAATTTTGGTAAATGATTAAATATTTTTGTATTGACTATATATTCACTAATTAGGGTTAGAATACTGAAAACACCTTCACTATTATTTAAATGGATAGTTGGGGAAGTACAAACTAAAACCCCCTATAGGGATATCGTAATTCCACTACAAAATATTATTATAGAAATTAATCATGTTCATCATAATCTATTAGTGAAATAGCAATCTATGTAGGCCCTGATCTTTCCAATGATGGTAAAATCTCTATTAAAATGGTGGATGTATAATAAGACCCCTTGTATCTTTATCTAGTGAAAAAAGGAATGGTGGTATTGAAAATAAGGGGAGGTATCCTCATGACTTTAATCCTGTGATTGGTTCATGTTATAATTTTTATTCCCCTTATAATGTAAGTGGATATTTTGTATGTGGGAAATAATTTATGTCTTGGTAGGCTAAAAGAGTTCTACTTGGAGTTAATGTATAGTCCATCCAACCCCTTACAACCTTTATCAATGATTATTTCATGAAGCGATCAACATAAGGACTACTGTAACAAGAAGGCATGGATATGGGTGGTCATTTATAGAATCTGGAGAGATATTAAACGGATAACATATTGAGGGGTAATACATGTATGGTGGAATATAATACTCCAAAAAGGTTTTGTAAGTACTTTAATGTGGATCATAATGAGCCTTATGAGTAGGAGCATCATTATTCCTCAAATTCATCATATTAAGTAAACATTCCACTAAAAAAACCAATATTAATTACCTTATGAAAAAATAAATATTTGTGTGTGGGGTATACATTATAAAAAATAAGGAATAAAATTTCATACAATGAACCAAAATATGATAAATTTTTACTGTAGTTTTACACTATAAAATAAATTTAAGATAAAATATATTACATAAAATCATGAAAGTTATTTAACAAAAACGTTTAGGAAGAAACAAAATATTTGTATTATACATATTATATGTGAATATATGTAATTAATATTTCATTAAAAAAATTAAATCATGAGTCATCATATATATTCCCATATATAACATCATTAGTAAGTAAAAAAATTAAAATTACAATGAGGTAATTTATTTCTATGGGGATAATTTAATTACATGACATTTCATTAATGATTACACATAAAATAAATATTTAATTAGTTATTTTGTTTTCGAATATTTATGAAAATAAATTGAAAATAACGTAGTTAATCATTAATTTTAATTATGAAAATTAATACATAGTCGTTAAATTTTCTCGTATAAATTATAGTGACCATTTGGGAAGTAAATACATAAAGTTTGAAGAAATAGAATATGTAAGAATATATCCTCTATATGAAAACCCTTTTTTCAAGGATTAGAAGGGATGTAGATTCAACAGGGATTACCTTGTACTAAACCAAATCCAAAATCATGTAATTATGGATGGAGAAACACAATATTTGAGAGAAATATAAGCTTCTGAAGATAACAAGATAACCCATGTAATATGAACAGAGACATGAAACTGCTAGAAGAGATTATCTAATTCAAAATTATTATATAGAGATAATAATGTGATATATTATTATATATTATGTCTATATCAATATTTAAAATATATCTATTTTTATATATATATTAGAAAAATTTAATCCTTTTTGAAATCATATATTTTTTTGAATTCAAATTTTTTATAACGAATGTATTCCAATGAAATTGAATTTTTATTTCATGGAACAATGTTTATCTTAATTTTAAAGTAAAATATTATATTTATTTTGTATATAGTAATTTAAAAATTTCATAACTCATATGTTATCGAACAAAATTAGCTAATATACCAAAAACCATTTTCAAATAATGTCATCCTCTCACTATATTTTATTTTATTAATTAATAGTAAAATTTATAAATTATAGGATGTGAATTTTAAAAAATAATTTTCATTTTTTAGTTAATAATTAAAATTATATCAAAATATAAATTTTATATATTTGTAAAAAAAATTTTTTTGGATTAATAGTGAAATATACCCTTTTACTAATAATATGAATTTTACACCATTACTAGTATATAAGTTTGACTTGAATATTTTTTAAAACCACATTTAGAATATCATTTATTTTTTTATTAATATTATAAATTTTATTATATTTTTTATTGTTTACAAACCTATGGTTGATAATTTACTATGTAGGTAAAATTTATCTCCAAAATAATGTCTATATATTTTAAAAATAATATATTAAAATAAAGTTTTAAAACTATTGGTGATTGAACCAGACTAAATAAATTTGAAATATAAAATTTTTGTTTAAAAATAATCTATAATGTTCGACTTTATTTTTAAGCATAAATATTAATTTATCATATGTAAAAAATTGTTACCGTAATAGAATATAAAATAAGAAAAGTAATAATTCAAGGGGTAAAAGGCCATGAAACATGATAAAAATATGTTTTTAATTTATATTTTGAGGCATTATTGACCATTCCTCACCCTTTACCCAATTATTTTCCATTTATTGATTTACTTTCTATGTTTATCATATCTCTATTAATATTATGTCTAGTAATCTGAAAATGAAATTCTCACCACATATAAAATTGTTCTGTTAAAACAAATTCAATGAAGCTCTTAAAATTATATTTTTGAATTAAAAATATATCCTTTTTCCTTCCCCTATAAATATCATTAATGATCATAATTTGCACGTCACATGATATTTTCGTAATCCCTTACTTTTCAAGAAACCCTCCATGATAACCCCTTATTCATAAGAGAAGATCAATATTTATGCTTACAACATTTCCATTTATCATTAAATTTAAAATTTATCATTCTAAATCATACATGATTCCTTAATTATTTATAGTATACCTGATTTTTTTATATTTTGGAAATAAAAATTAACCACCACTCTCAAATTTTTTAAGAAAATTAAAAATGTCAATAATGCATATTATGTACTAGAACCTCCATTATACATTGTCTATATATTTCCATTCCCACATTAAAATACTATTCATATTAAGTCATTTAATATAAAAATATAATATTTGAAACCTATTTCTAGTTATGAAAATAAAAATACATATTACTACATAATATCATCCTATGGGACACACAATCATCACCAATTTATACGTGTGGTCTGCTGCCTCCATGGAGAGGTGTATTCTATTTTTAACTAAAATATTCATTAATGGAAGTAAATTATAATTTATGAGTATATATTATATATAATATTAAAAAATATCATTAATGTGTTTTTAATGTATAAAGTACAAACTAATTATCATCATAATGTAATCCATCATGGCCAAAAAATAATTTCATACCAATTCATCGCTAATTTAAGCATTAAAAAAACATGAAAAAACAATTTTATAGAAATATTATGAAATTATATGTCATTATATAACATAAAACTAGTATCGTATATGATATAAGAATGATAAACATGATATAAAATAATTGGTAATGAAATAAACATTATAAAGCATGTGTGAAACAATTAAAGATACAAATACCATATGATAAACATAAGTGATAAATAACTAATTTATTAAAAAAAGATATTAAATTTAGAATAAAATAATTTATTTTAAAATGGATCGAATATATATTATTGTGAATGTTACATATTTTTGTTTGGGGTTACAGAAATTTAGACAGAGCAGAAACAATTTTAAACGGTTTTCATGACTTTAATATTTTTGTCAAGATAATATCTTTAAGATCCCGGTTCTTATTTTTTGAGGTATAAACTTCTTCTTTTTCCCTTTATTTATGTGTTTTTGAGAAAATATGGAAAATGGGGAAAAATCCTAAATTTTGGAACTACACACCGTGTACTTTTCCACACGCCGGGTACTTTTGGCCGTGTGGGATGGGTACACGGGGCATGTAGCCATGTCGGCGACGAAGGGTGTATGAACCGACTACATGTCGTGTAGTGGTACCTTAAAAGTCATGTAGTCAGTCGGTAGGCCTAAACAGTAAGGAGGTGGAGTATCCGCTAGTTGGGCAACAGTACATGCCATGTACTCGGGAGTACATGCTGTGTACTCATGTCGATGGATGAACACTGCAGTGGTGCTGCTAAAGGAATAGTTAAATTAAGGAAGTACACGTCGTGTACTCATAAGTACACGCTGTGTACTTCTCTTTTTCGTCTTAAAATAGGAATTAGCCTCCTCATTTGGAAGAGGAGGCATTGGAGCCATTTTGGAGCCAAAGAGGACGACTGAACATTCGAAGATCCTCTGGGTGTTCGTCTTGATTCCGATTCGGCTTCGGACGATCTCGTTGGAACCGCACGGGTAAGCCCTTTCTCCTCCTTAAGCCGTTCTTACCAATTCTTTCCTGAGGAAAAGTTATTTTCGTTTGAATGGGTTTTGTTCTTTTTCATATCTACGCCGTTCTTGGGCGTTTCTGGAGTCGGCATTCGGGTATAATGTTCATTGGCGTATAAGGTAGGTGGCTTGGTGTAAATTCCCAACTGTCATGCTTTTTTGTGCATTTTCGTGCCACGAAGCCATGTTTGGGTTTCGTGTGGATGAGGACCTTTCTATATTAAATTCCTAGAATTACATAGGTGATTAAATTGTTATAATAAAATGCTGGTTGGGATCATTTCTTGGATCCACAACCACCCCGGGGTGTGTTTCACTGTTTAGCCGTTTGGCCAGGATACCTGTGGGTATGCCTTTAATGTAGTAATTTTAGAATTTCCTTGAGAGGAATTGCATATTTACTTCATTTTGACATGTTGGGCATGGCCCAGTTACCTGTTTAGCCTGAGGGCGTTATTTTGATTAGGCTGTGGGCACTGCACTATTTAGCCTGTGGGCTGTAGTTATTTCGGCCTGAGGGAAACTCCTTCCGTGCCTGTGGGTAACGGACTCTGTGCTTGTGGGAAGCACTACCAACACCTGAGGGAAAACTCTTTTATGCCTGAGGGAAGATTATTGTGTTGGATACTCGTTACCCAAGGGTAAGAGTTTACGTGTCTGTGGACAGTAGTTGTTTTCTTAGAAATGCACTGTGGCGATTTCTTATTTAAAATGGATTAAATAAATAATTAAATTGAAATTTAACTGTTATGTTAGTTACGTTGTAGTACTAATTACTTTATTTCATTTTACCACTACACACTATTGTTGCATGTTAGCACATAGTTGGGCACAAGCCTTTGGTGGGTGCCTACTGATATATAGTTCTCACACCCTATTTGGGTCACGCTTTTCGGCCCAAACAGATTATGTTTCTTTGGCTGTAGATAGGGGAAAGAGTCCCTATACAGGTACTTGACTGTCGCTGAGTAGTAAAAGGGTTTGGGACCAAGCCTTGGATGGCGATGCCGCTGCCAGCTGTTTTCTTTGCTTTGTTGTACTCTGCTTTTTTTGTACTGTATTGATGTATAATATGTTCTGGCTGTTTTCATAGAACTGGAGACATGTAGCTTCATTATTTATACAATGTTGGTTATTTTCACTGATATTTATTATTTCAGTTTTGTATGGTTTACTTCATCCACTATTTGTAATATGTTTTATTTATATTCCACAGCACTACACATTGAAAAATGAGGGCATAGTTTCCCCACCATCAGACCTGGGCCCTCGTTGCTAGTCGGCAGCCTCTCGAGTTTGGGTAAATGTGCTTGAGGTCACGTGGCGAACCAAGTTCGGGGCACCCATTGCGTGGCACCCGGTTCCGGGACATTAGAAAGTGGTATCAGAGGAGTTCATTTATTTTACTTACCATTTGGAGTCGTAGTCAGGGATAGGACGAACGGCAGTTGGTAATAAGTTGTGCTCGGGCGTAGCTAACCCATGTATAGGGAAAATCCAGTCTACCTCATATTATTGCAATTTTTATGATTTTGAAAATTTTACAGTTGATATGATTTCACCATTGGGTGACGCACTTGGATTGTGCTGTTTATATTTTATCTGTGGGATCTATTTAGTTGCAAACTGATGAGATGAGGGTATGTCGTCTCATGTATCATATACGCTCATGCTAGAAATCACATGCCATGCATAGTTTCCATGCCATGTAGGTGCATTAGAATTCACATGTTGTTTTAATAGTTGTTGTGCTGGAAAATCATGCTGTTGTGATAGAACCTCTTATAAAATACCTCCTATTTGATAGGGTAATTTTATGTTTGATTGTTTATAAGATGAACGCCAAGATTTGGTTTTTGGGTAGTATGGGCCCCCATTGACCGGAATTTGGTGGATCATTGACTGTTTATTGGTTATAACACAGATAAGATGTCAAATTTTGATTCGTGGGGAGTATGGGCCCTCATGGGGTGGAATTTGACACTTAGGTGTTGTTTTTCATCATTTCCTGGGTTCAGGGGAAGTTTCTGAGGCATACTGTCTGGAAAACCTGTATACATAATATGTAGTATTTTTATACACACCGTGTATGTTCTTCGGACCAGGAAGAAAAATAAACTTTTTGAGTACACGCCATGTAGTCTCTTCCCATGTTACAAACCGTGTTGGCGGCGACACGGGGAAGGGAAGACCTTGGAGCGAACATGCCGTTTAGCATGAGTACATGCCGTGTACTGTGACCCGGAGTCCGGCCGTGTAACTAATAACACGGGTCGGTGAACTCCTTAACGAAACACGCCATATCAATGATGGACATGTCGTGTAGTGTGACCTGGGGACTCGGCCATGTAACAAACAACACGAGCCAGTGTTAACTCTCCATGAACACGCCGTGTACCTTTGGGACACTCCATGTAGTCTTGTCCGAAGACAGACTGTGTGGCATTAGCTGTGTGGTAGGGAAATGGGGTGATGTAAATGCCGTGAATGGCTGTAACACACAGTGTGGTGTTAAGATGAGTAGTTTTCCATGTCACGGACGACATGGAAAGTAGGAAAATAACACCATACACGCCGTGTAGATTATTTACACGCTATATAGTTTTTTTGAACGGAAGTCGTGTGTCTTATCCATGTAGAAGGACCAGGGCAAAGGAAGGGAAGTCAAGTACACACTGTGTAGACATTATACACATCGTGTAGTCCTGTTTTGAAATTTTTGAAATGCCTTCTTCCTCTTGTTCCCTTTGTGGTTCCTTCACTTTCAGTCTTAAAAATCTAGAATCTAAGGAGTACCTTTGACATTGTAGTGTCATTCATCCTAGACACCCGCGCGTTGTTCTCCAGGAGATAGGAGATGACTATACTCCAGAAATGGTGGTCCATGGGATACCAGTGGAACCTTTAGCAGAGCCAGATGTGGCACCAGTAGTTATACCGGACACTGGAGTAGAGGCGCAGTTCCGTGAAGGCTTTATGCAGTTCATGCAGACCTTCCAGGGAGCACCGTAGACTGCCACATCTATGGATGAGCTGACGCGTATCTTCCAGTAGTTGTATCTGCCTACGTTTTCATGGGATGGCGGAGCACAGGCTGCAGAGTCCTGGTTGGGGTCGATGCAGACTATTTTTTTGCATCTTGAGATGCCTCCAGGTAAGAGGGTCAAGCTCACGACATTTATGATGCATGATTCCACCAATAGGTGGTGGGATGTTACCACCCAGTCAGAGCATCACAGATACATGGCGTGGAAAGATTTTCAGGCAGTCTTCTATGACTTATTCATTCCTGAGATGCTGATGGTAGATAGAGCTTGAGAGTTCTTGAATCTGTAGCGAGCTCTATTTCAGTGATGGACTATTCTGATCATTTTACGGAGCATCAGCGTTTTTCACCTGTTCTGGTGGGTGATGAGACGTTGAGAGCCAAATATTTTGAGGATGGTCTTCATTATAACATCCGAGCGCTGGTGAATGTTTTAAGGTTGCCTACTGAACACGAGATTGTGAACCAGGCATTAATTACAGTGAGGAACCTACGAGAATCGAGTGGTGTGGGCCAAGGCGGTTCAACACCAGTTACTAGTATTATTTCTATTGGAAATAGGAAGAGACAGATGGACTTCTCTTAGGGCGGCAATACCAATCAGAAGAATTCTTCAGGTGGCCAGGTGGGGTGCTACCAGTGTGGTAGAGAGGGGAACAAGAGGCCACAGTTTCCACGAGACCCAGGGGAGTGCCGAGCTTGCGGCGAGTTGGTTCATCTACAACGCTTTGCTGGGAATTTCCACTAGCTAGTGAGAGAGGTTCTGTGCAGACTCCGCATGTGAGAGCAGGACCAGTGGCTTCTTACCAGTCAGGGAACTGGTATACATTAGGCCGTTCAGGCAGAGATGGCGGTCGTGGCCATGGTAGCCAGACACCAGGATCTCAGAGGCAGCAGGGCAGGACAACTCAGTGTATCCAGGCGGTGTCGTAGGGCCGCGACATTGGGAAGACATATGTAGTGCAACAGACCCAGTAGGAGCAGGATCCCAGACCTTCTACAGTTAGAGGTACTATTCTATTAGCTTCTGTCTTATCATCAGTACATTTTGATACGGGTGCTACACATAGTTTCATATCTGTACCCATTATTGAGAGCCTTGGGTTCTATGTTTCTACTTTTCCGATATCATGATGCTAGACACTCCGTTGGGTACTAGGACGGCTGGTGTGCATCAGTGTAAGGAGTGCCCCCTTGAGGTTGGAGGGTGTCACTTCCTTTGGGACCTCTATTTCTTGGAGATGACGAGCTATGATGTCATTCTCGGGATGGACTGGTTGGTTCCCTTTCAAGCCTTTGTAGACTACTATTGTCGTAGGGTGTGTTTCACGTCACCATAGGGTGGAGAGTTTCTATAAAAGGGAGAATGGGATGTCCAGGAGAGCCGAGCTGGACCAGAGCATCATGGGAGAGGTGGAGTCACAGACCAGATTGAGAGTTTATATATGGGTGACCAGGGGACTTGTCTGACGTATTTCCCTCCAATTGTTGATCATTTCAGGGATGTCTTCTCAGATGACTTTTCAGGTCAAAATACGGTGTGAGAGGTGGATTTCTCTATCAAGCTTGTGCCAGGAGTAGCACCGGTGTCCATTCCTCCTTATAGGATGGCCACGCCTGAGTTGTAGGAGCTCAAGAGGCAGTTAGTGGAGTTACATGAAAACGACATTATCTGACCCAGTACTTGTCCTTGGGGTTCTCTGGTCATTTTTGCGAAGAAGGAGGATGATACCCTTAGACTTTGCGAGGATTATCTGATACTTATCCATTTGACAGATAAGAACCGATATCCTTTTCCAAGGATTGAAGAACTTTTTTATCAGCTTCGTGGAGCATGCGTGTTCTTGAGGATTTACACGAGGTCAGGATATCATCAGCTGCACGTGAGAGCTTCAGATATACCACTTAAAGCTTTTCGGAATAGATATGGTCTATACGAGTACTTGGTTATGTCGTTCGGACTCACGAACACGCCAGCAGTTTTCATGGCTCTGATGAATCGTGGGTTCCATCCGTATCTTGATTCTTTTTTGGTTGTATTCGTGGATGAAATCTTGGTGTACTCTTACAGTCAACACGACCATGAACCCATCTTGAGATCGTATTGAGTACACAGCGAGAGAATCAGCTATATGCTAAGCTCTCAAAGTGCCACTTTTGGATGGATCAGATTCACTTCCTGGGTCATATCATCTCAGAGGCAGGAGTTGCAGTAGACCCAGAGAATGTGAGAGTAGTAGTTTCATGGGAGAATCCTAAGAATGTGATTGAGATACGGAGTTTCTTAGTGATGGATGGTTACTACAGACGCTTCATACAGGACTTCACCCGCTTAGCAGCACCGTAGACGAGACTGACTAAGAATGGTGTGATGTTCATTTGGTCAGAAGCTGCGAGACAGCTTTTCAGGACTTGAAGGGAAGGTTGACATCAACAACCATACTAATACTCTTATAGCAGGGGAATATCTATACAGTTTACGACGATGCATCAGGAATTGGGCTGGGATTAGTTTTGTTGTAGGGCGACCGAGTTGTTGCATATGGGTCTCGACATTTGAGGCCACATGAGAAGAATTACCCTATCCATGACCTCAAGTTGGCTGCAGTTGTTCATGCGTTGCGCTGTAGGATACATTACCTGTTGGGAGAGTATTTTGTTGTTTTCCCCAACCACAAATGCCTCTATTATATCTTTACTCAGTGTGACCAGAATATGAGGCCGAGGAGGTGGGTTGAGTACCTACAGTCCTTCGATTTTGATCATTCCTACACACCTGGTAAAGGTAATGTAGTAGCCAATGCACTGAGAAGGATGACTCAGATACATGCAGTGCAGGAGGCCAGTGTTGAGTGGGAGCTCATGGCCTTGTTCTCTGAGATGCATCTGGAGGAGCACGATAGTCAGGGGTAGAATTATCTTTCATCATTAGCTGTGACGTATACCCTTCTGGACAGAGTGAGGATGAGGCAGCTATCTGATCCAGAAGGCCTAGTTCTACGGGAGTCGGTGGCAAGTGAGGACCCTCCTCCTGGTTGGACGATAGGCGACGACGAGGTCCTGCGTTTCCATGGAAGATTATGGGTTCTAGGGGATATACGCGAGGAGTTGATGCGGGAGTTTCATGCTTCGGCTTAGGCAGTTCATCCCTGGGTTACCAAGATGTACCATGACTTCAGACGTTAGTACTGGTGGCCGGGTATGAAGAGAGATGTAGCTTGGTTCATTACGAGGTGTTCCACCTATCAGTAGGTGAAGGCAGAGAATTAGAGACCAGCTGGGCTGTTACAGCAGTTACCCATTCCAGAGTGGAAATGGGATGATGTCGCGATGGATTTTGTGACTGGATTACCGAGGCCACCTCCTGGCAATGACTCCATGTGGGTTGTTGTGGACAGACTCACGAAGGTATCTCAATATTTGCCGATCAAGGAGACCTTTGGAATAGAAGAGCACAGAAGGCTGAATATCTGAGAGATCATATGTATTCATGGGGTCCCTCGTTCTATCGTTTCTGATAGGGACGCCAGCTTTACGTCTCATTTATGAAAGAGTTTTCAGAGGGCACTAGGCACATGGGTGCTTCTGAGCACAACATACCATCCCTAGACAGATGGCCAGTCGGAGCGTATGATACAAGTGCTTGAGGACAGTCTGCGTGAATGCATCCAAGACTTTGGGGGCTCTTGGGAGAAGCATATACCCTTAGTCGAGTTCGACTATAACAATAGCTTTTAGGAAACTATTGAGATGGCACCATACGATGATTTATATGGTAGGCCATGCCGATCACCTTTGTGCTGGTTAGAGGTAGGTGAGGTTGCTTTACTGGGACCAAAACTCGGGCAGCAGACATCCGAGAAGGTCTAGTTGATTTGGAAGCGGATGGCTACTGCACAATCTAGTCAGAAGTCATATACTGATCACCGCAGATGACCTTTGGAGTTCGTGGTTGGGGATCAGGTTTTCATGCATGTTTCGCCGAGGCTGGGACACAAGAAGATCAGGAGGTAGGGTAAGCTTTCACTGAGGTATGTGGGGCCATTCGATATTCTGGAGAGAGTGGGGATGGTTTCCTATTGGTTGAAGTTACCGCAGTGGTACCGATCCATGCATGACGTCTTCCACGTGTCTCAGTTGCGTCGCTATCATTCAGACCCATTTCACGTCATTCATCATGAGGAGGTTGAGCTGGAAGAAGATGCGTCCTTTGAGGAGCATCCGATTCGTATCGCTAATAGGAGCACCAGGGTTCTCCAAGGCCCGTCCGTTCCTCTCAAACGGGTGCTACGGAAGCATGGCCGAGTGCAGGATGAGACCTGAGAGTAGGAGGCCGACGTACGTGCTCAGTGGCCAGAGTTGTTCTGAGATTTATCTTCACCACCCTAGGAAGGAAAATTTGGGGACGAATTGCTATAAGGGGGGAAGTTCGTAAGAATGCGGTTCTTCTTTTTGAGGTACGTGCTTCTTCATTTTCCTTTTCCTTATGTGTTTTTGAGAAAATATGGAAAATGGGGAAAAATCCTAAATTTTGGAACTACACGCCGTGTACTTTTCCACATGCTGGGTACTTTTGGCAGTGTGGGATGGGTACACAAGGCGTGTAGCCATGTCGGCGACGAGGGGTGTAGGAACCGACTACATGCCGTGTGGTGGTACCTTACACGCCATGTAGTCTGTCGGCAGGCATAAACAGTAAGGCGGTGGAGTAGCCGCCAGTTGGGTGATAGTACATGCCGAGTACTCGGGAGTACATGCTGTGTACTCATGTCGACGGATGAACACTATGGCGGTGCTGCCAGAGGAACAGTTAAATGAAGGAAGTACACGCCGTGTACTCAGAAGTACACACTGTGTACTTTGTTTTTTCATCTTAAAATAGGCAGTAGCCTCCTCATTTGGAAGAGGAGGCATTTGAGCCATTTTGGAGCCAAGGAGAACAGCCGAACCTTCGAAGATCCATTGGGTGTTCGTTTGGATTCCGATTCGACTTCGGACAATCTTGTTGGAACTGCACGGGTAAGCCCTTTATCCTCATTAAACTATTCATACCAATAAATTTCTAATGGAATGTTATTTACGTTTGAATGGGTTTTGTTCTTTTTCAGATCTACGCCATTATTGGGTGTTTCTGGAGTCGGCGTTCGTGTATAACGTTCGTTGGCGTATAAGGTAGGCGACTTGGTGTAAATTTCCGACTGTCGTTCGTTTTTGTGCCACGAACCCATGTTGGGGTGTCGTGTGGCTAAGGCCTTTGCAATATTTAATGCCTATATTTTCATAGGTTATTAAATTGTGATAATAAAATGCTGGTTGGGATCATTGATTGGATCTAGAACCACCCTGGGGGTGTGTTTCGCTATTTAGCTGTTTGGTCAGGATACCTGACGGTATGCCTTTAATGTAGTAATTGTATAAATTCCTTGAGAGGAATTTTTTTACTGCATTTTGTCATATTGGGAATGGCCCTGTTACCTGTTTATCCTGAGGGAATTTTTGTGATTATCTAGTGGAAACTTCTCTATTTAGCCTGTGGGCTGTAGTTATTTCAGCCTGAGGGTAACTTCTTCTATGCCTGTGAGAAGCTAACTCTGTGCCTGCGGGCGACACTACCTACACCTGATGGAAAACTCTGTCATCCCTGAGGGAAGATTCTTGTGTTGGATACTCATTACCCGAGGGAAGGAGTTTACGTGTCTGAGGACACTAGTTGTTTGCTTAGAAATTCACTTTTGTGATTTCTTATATAAATAGGATTAAATAAATAATTAAATGGAAATTTAACTGTTAACATAGTTACTTTGTAGTACTGCTTTATTACATTTTACCACTGCACACTATTGTTTAATGTTAGCACGTAGTTGGGCATGGGCCATTGTTGGGTGCCTACTGAGATATAGTTCTGGCACCCTGTTTGGGTCACGCTTTTCGGCCCAAACAGATTATGTTTCTCCAGGTGTAGATAGGGGAAAGAGTCCCTATACATGTACTTGACTGTTGCTGAGGAGTAAGATAGCATGGGACTGAGTCTAAGCTCATGATGCCTCTCCCTACAGTTTGCTTTGCTTTGTTGTAATCTACTTTTTGCTGTACATGATTGATGTATAACATGTTCTGGCTATTTTCTTAGAATGTGAGACATATAGCTTCAATTTTTATACACTGTTGGTTATGTCCACTACTATTGATTATTTCATTTCTGTATGGTTTACTTCTTCCAGTGTTTGTTTTATGTTTTATTAATATTTCGCTGTGCTACAATTTGAGAAATGTGGGCATAGTTTCCCCACTATCAGACATTGTCCCTCGCTGCTAATTGGCAGCCTCTGGCGTTTGGGAAATGCACTTGAGGTCACGTGGTGATCCGGGTTCGTGGCACCTGTTGTGTGGCACCCAGGTCTGAGACATTACAATATCACCCAAATTTAATTATAATATTTAAATATTGATTTATTTAGACCTATGAGTTGTTAGGTCTTATCAACTCATTATTTTTTAAAGAAACCATATTTTACATTGAATTATTTTTCTTAGATGTATCTATTGTTTTATAAAAAATAAATTTTTTGTTAAGGTAAATTAACAGATCAATTAATATATTTTACATATATATGAATATTGTTAATTGAAAAAAATAATCAATTTTCCATAGTGAAAAGTGAAATTGGTTTTATCTCATATAATCCATTCATTTTCCTTTATTCATTTTAAAACAATCTTTTTAATATTATATTAATGATGTGGATTTTCAATATTGTTTTTTTCTTTACACACAATTTTTTTCTTCCCATTTGATTCTCAATTTTACATATGATCTTTTTATTCTATTAATCTATTAATTATGATTTTACATGAAGTAATTTTGTATGTAATATAAAATGCATCTAAAATATAAATATATTTGAATGTGACTCTACTGCAATTCATTTTATTGAGATGATGTTCTGGAATGATTATACATGTTTTTTTTCATTCATTTTCAAAGGATTTATATATATTGAAGTGATGAATCATAAATAATCATACATGTTTCTTTGATAATTAATTATTTTTTAGATACTAATTTCTCAATAAAAAATTCTTGATTTATTTTAAAATTATTTTTATCTGGCACCAATTTTAAAGGTTATTTTATCCATTTTCATTATATGTGTTTCTTATGATAATATGAATGAATAGATTTTAAGTGGAAATCATATTTATAGATGACTATTATTGAGTTCCAATATCACCCTAAAATAAATTACTTATGCTTTTATATCTGATGAGATAACTATAGAAATCGAATATGTAATCCTAACTTTATAATGGGAATCAAATAAGAAGTGCTCACTCCACTATAAGAATAATGTATGGGTTATTATTCCACTGATTTATTGGAATTTTGTGTTTGTTCCTAATCTAATATGAGGGGTTAACCTACATTAATGTTTATCATTTATCATTTACCAAATTTATAAAAAATTATCATGCTATTTCAAATTAATATGATATTTTATGTTTTAAATATATTCTATAATCTTGTTTTATGATTTCATATTACATTTTATTTTAATTATATGCATATAGTTCATGTTTTTTATGAACTTTATTAGGTATAATACTTCAAATCATTGTTTTATAATGATAAATCAAGGTTTATGATTTTCCATTATGATCCACTGATCTTTTTATCTGATATTTCTCTTTAATCATGTCTTCTATCTATATTTTGGAATATGTGTTATGAATCAGGAATATGATTACCTTTATAGTAATTCAATATTATCCCTTTCATATGTATCCCTTTTTTGTATTATGAATATACTTATAGAATATGATGTTCCAATATGTATTTGTAGGGGAGGAATGTTAGGTAGAAATGATTATAAATGTTTTAAAATTTCATGGCTATGTGGCTAGTATCCAAGGCTATAAATATTTATATATTGGGATTTTTAAAATATTTTTGAGATATATTAGTTTTACCATGGAAAACTTGTAATAATTTTGTATTATAACATTGGGTCTCTATAGATATGTGAGAAGAGGACTTTTTCATTTATATGTGACGTGGTCATTAAACATATAAGTACATGAAATGTTATTATATAATATATTTACTACTCAAGTGAGGTAACATTATTATTTTCATAGTTTGAAATATAATATGTGTGAGGTTGAAATATAATCAGGGAATAATATTTAAGAATTAATTATTTATAATTACTCTAAGATTAACATTCCTTTTAATACATTTTATCCTTACTATGGAAACATGATTTTTACCATGGTTAATATTCAGTAGTGCTAAAAAATAATTTGATCATATTACCTAATATTAATTATTATTATTACATGCATGGAATACATTTAAAATATTCTGTTCCTAAATTATTATTTATTATTTCAAATATTATCGTTAAAAATTTGTAAAATCTATTTTTAGTGAAAATGTATTTTTATGTGAAGAATTGTATTTTTAATTATTTAGGCCGTGTATTCAAGTGTAGTAGTGATTAACAATAATTTATTGGAATACCATTAAATATATAATGGTTATTTCACATTATAATAATAAAATAAACATGAATTGTTCTATTTAACACGAAAATAATGTTAATGAATAAAAAAATGGTTTTTATGGTCATGAAATATAACTCAGTTTTTAAAAATTCAATCACGTGTTTCCAATTTTAAGATTTTTATTTTAAATGAATTATACCACTCATTACAATTTTATTTGGTCGATTCATTTATTTCCTATATTTTTTGTGTTTATTATATCATAATGATGACATCCATGTTATGGTTATTAGTAAAAAATGATATTTCCAAAATTCACATAAAAATAAACATCACAATCTAAACATGGAAATTCACACAAATATAGTTGTGAAAATATTAATTTTGAAAGCAAGTGAATTTTTTCAAACCAAAAATTCAAAAAAACTAAAATTATTTTCCAAATAATGAATATATAATATATAATTAAAATGATTTATAAAACATAATATTACTCTTGAAATATAACCAATTAATATAATAAATTATATTATTGATTTTAGTTATTATATTTCATTTAACTATCTCAGTATGTAATTCACATTTTTTTAAAAATGAAATATATTATTTATATTGGTGTTTCATGTATCAAAATCTATAATAAAAATAAATTATATTAAAGATATATATATTCCAAAATTACATGTTGTTACGTTCTACCTCTAGATAAACATCCATCCTTAAAAATTTGATTTATGAAATAAATATAATTGGGGATAAATCTATTAAATTACATCATATGATTCCCATGAACCTTAACTAGATTTATGACTTCTCAAAATAATCATAACTAGATTATTGATCTTGTTTCATAGAATCTTATTTCTACACTCCAAGATTTCTTCTAGTTGTTCCTCATTATAAATATCATGATGAAATGTTTATTAATATTAGTTATGTATATTTTATAGATCATATTTTTAATTCTTTGAAATATATTTTTGGATTACATCAATAACATGACAGAGGATTTATGAACTCTAAATGTGATAACCTTCTTCTTGAAACACTCTATATTATAAGTGGGAATGATATATTTATAACTTTACTTCCCCTTATTTACAAATGTCATAACATTCCTCCATGAAAATATTCATAGGAATAATATATCCGTAAAATCAATATATATATCTACCATTGGTTGTTAGGATAATTTTTTTATTAACACTAAGATAGTCTATTTTGTTTTTCATTTCCATGAACATTTGATTTCATTTATTAGAAAAATATGGCATCAAATAACATTTCCCCATTATTTATCAAAATATATTGGATTTCTATACATCTTTACATATATGGATTAATAAAGAGACGTCTAAATACTATTGTGAAATATATTATTAGATGAATAATAACCCAGAGGATGATATTTATCCCAAATATCATTGAAATACAAAGAAAACAATCTAAATATATAATTTATGGTTTAAAGGGTTCCATTATAATATCAATATTTTTGATGATCTTTAATAGTAATAATGTTCAAATATGTATTCATAATATTCATAAGAATATAGTAGAACATCCAAGTACAAAATAGATATCAATAAAATAAAACATAATGTGGTAATATATTTAATATTACCACTTAACTAATTTATTAACATGGATGAGTATTGAAGTATAGATCTTCTCTAATTGGATTAAATTTTTATGACTCATAAGGAAATCACCATGACCCAAATACTGTTATGGTTGTTGGATTTCATAGGGAGTAAAAGGATAAAATCCATGGATATTTTTTCCTATTAAAATTCTTGTATGTTTAATTATAATAACATTACATAATATATCATGCTTTAATCCATAACTGAATTACATACCATGCATTGAGACATATACTCCACAATACCCAATTTTCATTTTATCCCAAAGGAAATCACCATTGACATATTTATAAATTATCTTGATTCTAGGATGGATAAATAATTATGATCAATGTATTTCACCTAATATATCTTACTTATATTTATATATCAAATGGATACATGAAATATTCCTAAATATTATTATTCCATCATGATAATTATTAAAATCTAAATAAATTGTATAATATTTTATGCAAAACATCTTTCTATTGTGAAACATTAATACTCCAATTAATGGATAATTGAACCTTCATCTATGGAATATAGGTTCATTCACCTTTCTTTATAATTTCAGGATTTAGATATTATACATACCTATGTAGTGGATTGTATCACCCCGAGCTTCCATGATACGCTTCTCATTCAATAATGCAATAGCTTGCATTGTACGCAACTTCGAGTTCTAACACACCGCAACTAATCAAAGTAGCTGTTATGAATAGTAATAACCAATTTTTAAATTTATAGAAATTTAATATTTCAAAATGGACTTCATTTTTGTATTCCTAATATTGAAATTAGCCTATGTTGAATTTTTTGTAATTTTCTGAGAACGTCCAAATTTTTATGAATAGTGAAAAATACTTAAAACAACTTTTTTAATCAAAATAATTTATAGTGATAAGTTATACTATTTAGTGGTTTTAAAGTATAATTAGAATATATTTTTACCATTTTATCCAATGGTGTTCATTAGAATTAATTTCACTTTGAAATTGGACATAAACAATTGTCAATCTTTTGATATAAATTGTTTCTTAAAACACACGCTATTTGTTGTGACAGTGGGAATTATTTATAAAATTAACTAATGAAACTTATATGTTTGGAATTTCATAAAATAGACATCATTTTTGAATTTGGAATATCAATTATAGCTTAGGGTGAAATTTTGGCATTGTTCTGAAAAACGTCAATTTTTGATGAATAGTGAAACCACTAAGTGGTAGTTAAATTACTGATTTTTCGTTTAAATGAAATATTACCACTTCTGTGATTTGATTTCCAAAAATCCGACATACATGGTTGTCATTAAGATATAAAATGTGGTTTAATGAGATTAAAATAATTTTTGGTGAATAGTAACTTTTAAGTTCTTAATCGCGATTAGAGGTAATTAGTGTAGTTTAAGGTAAAAATATTGTTTTAATAATATAGGATGAGCATGACACATGTCCTACCCTCATTGGATGTTCCATGTCCGACCAAGACAATCCATGGGTCAACTTGGGGACCCCATGGAGCCACTTTAGTTAGAAAATGACATAAATACCTTTTATTTAATGTTAAACTAAAAAATGACACAAACATGAAATGTTTTACTAAAACAATTTTTACATGGGGTTATACAAGTCATATATTTGACTATAAATAGTCATTGGGAAGATAAAATGATTTCCTGCATCATAGTATTTTTCTTATAATTTTTAGACATTAAATACATTAAATTATTTATGATATCATGATGATGCAGCGATAACCTCATTATTTAACGATTTAAATAAAATAAAAAGATAATGTAAAATACAAGGAATACACTTGTCAAAAACCTATTGGATGAGTATATTTCAAACCCTTATCACCTTATCCTCGAATTATGTAAGTGTGGGACCTCTAAAATCCGAAACTCATTATATAATAAAGTGACTTTTCTTTACTTTCCAAAAGTGCCCCTCCTCTCCACTTATAAAAGGCCCCCACCACTCCCACCTCATTCACACTATCAAGACATTTGGCACGGCCAAACTCTGCCCAAATACTCTCCCAACTTCGCCCTATTACTCATAGAAGCCTCACATGGGGCAGAACTCTTCCCAAGGAAGCCTTTGGCTCAAATCAAAAAGAGTGACCCGATTTTGAGGTAATGTCTTCTCTAATATTGTTTTGTTTTATTTTTCTTCTCCAACCCCCTAAAATATTTTTATTCATTTATTTTGTAACAAAAAAAGTATCCTCAATATACTAGGATTTTTTTATAATAAGGATTAGAGCTACACTTACACACACCTACATCTAATGGTTAAAGAACATACGGTTTCTGTGGATGGTGAATTTCTGCCTCACGAAACGATGATTGTTCAACACTCATATAACACCTTCAAAGGTGGCCATTAAGATGTCACTATATTTATATATGATATATAATATGTTTATGTTTTAATTATTCTTCTGTATTTCTCATTTATGGCATACTTTATGATTTCCATTATGGGTAAACGCGATAATTTCATTTTAGGAAGTGCGGACTACCGCCCCCTCAAAGTGATTTGAATCGTTAATGCCATATGTGGGATGTATAAAGGATTGAGTAAATGGTATTATACACTATATTATACTGGAATTATATTATACATTTATATCATTATGATTTTATTCCATTAAATACGAAATGGAAATTAAAGTAGCGTTCATGCGTACGTACGGCTTACCGTCTCCATGAACGGTGCATTTCATTTCTTACCTCTAAATGTTACGTAATATTATAAATTAATGTACTTACTGTATATATATGATATATATGATATCTATATCATGAATATAATTCTGTATATAATGGATATTTCACCACATGAACAACTTGTAATTATAAGAAGTTTATTGTTGACTCAAGTACCAAAGATCGACAAAACGACCGTTATTAACTTAAATAATTACATAATTTTCATAAAATTGTAATAAGTGATATAAAAAGGATAATTAAATTGAAAATGGTTCTTAATAAGGTAGATATTAACTCTAGTTTATTATTCAGGAGGTTAAAGAACGGTTGAGTCAAGTCGGACATGAGGTAAGGGAATTTCTTAACCCAATTTCCATTCTTTGGGTTAATCTCCTACTTTCAAATTACATCATGATATTATTATGTCCTATCATGTATTTGTACTTTATTTATGTGTACTAATAGTAAATACACATAATAGATCTATTTTATTTTAAAAATGATCTTTCTAAGGGACTTCATCTCAATCACCATTCATTGAGGCATATTTTTTTTATACACAAATTTCTTTTATACGGTGTATAACCCCCTTTGACTTTTACGTTTATTCAAAAAGAATATTTTTTATACGAAACGTTTTGCTAAATGACAAAAGGGAATGTTTTGGTTTCCGTACTTATGCGGCGACAAAGACTTCTCCGCCGCCGTGACCATTATGTGAGTTTCGGCTTCCTCTACAAGTCATCAATTTTTTTAATGAAAAATAAATACAATGTTTTAACATTCATTTATTTTTGTATTGAAAATGGTTTTGAAAGCGTTTTTATTATATCAATGTGTTGTATTGATATCTTGTGATTGAAACATGGAAATGTGATGATTCCTTTATGCATGTTTTATGTGATACGATTATGTTATGGTTTATGATATGTTTAAACCTATTCATATGAGGAATGTATTGGACTTAATAAGTGACGGGTGGAGCCCGCTATAGCTTCTCGATGCATCGGTAGGTCTCATGAGACAACTAGACGTGGAATTAGCCAAGGCCCTTTCCCAATTTGATTTATGGTTTTGGCCGAGGCCTTAATCACTTTAGACGTCTTGGCCGAGGCCTTGACAAAATGTTTCAGAATGTCTGGCATTATACATTCCCTCATTATGAATGTGGTTATTGATATTTCATGTGATTATTCGACAAGTAGAATATCCATGTGAAGAAGTAAATGGCATTATCTCATTTTACTTTTTCCATATTATGTTGATGTTCATGTTTAAAAAGCATTTGTTTTAGTTATACATTGCCTTAAATGTTTATGTTTATTTATGAAAGCTTCCGCAATAGTGTTATCCTTACTGAGCATCTGAGCTCACCCCTTTCAATGTTTTAATATTTTCCAGGATGTGAAGAAGGATTTTATGAATGACCTGCAGGGATTGTCAGAAGAGGATATGAGTGTGGACTATGGAGACTTTGTTATTTTATTTTTTCACTTTATGATGTAATGTAACGTTTACGAATCTATCTAGTGTTTCCAAGGCTACTAAACTAATCGGTCTTTCGAGACATGATCTTTTGTGATCATGCCAATGTTACGAAGTAATGCACCGACTCTGGGTAGCTGGGGTCGGGGCGTTACAGTCGGTAACAAAGGCAGTTTAGTACTAACCATGGAATCTAGATTTAGATAAACTCTGATTAGAGCACATAGCCCAAAGATAGACTTTGAGGATTAGTATAAAAGAACTTCCTAGAATTTTGTTATTGTAGAGATTTTGTGAGTTTTCCGAGCAATACATCCCTGTCTGGATACGAGCAGGTAGAGGCGGCTCTGGCACAGATGTACCTAGGGGTAAAACCTGAAAACACCGCTTTGAGCTAGACTCGAACGGGAACTAGTGCACGACAACGGGACTTGCTGCACTCTTGGTTACGACACTCCCGGGGGATATTCTTAGGATAATTCCCATTTTCTTTACAAACCACTATGAATGGTTATGAGTATATACTTCCTCAAATAAAACCTTTTTATGATTATGGATTATATCCATAAATAGTTCATTTTATGTTAAGTATTTTACAAGTATGGAATTATGTATTTTGATTCATAAACTAATCTAGTTTATGCCATTGTTTAGAAATGACGCCTAGTGGAAGGAATGGAAACTGTATCAATGCACGCACTCTGTGTAGGGATTTCCCTCCTGCTCAAGATAATTATTGTGGATCTGGAGATACAACTGGTGCTGATCAACTTATTACCATACTGGGACAACTCACTCAAGTTATGAATAATAACCTTACTCATATGGATCACCCTGATCCACAACGTGGAGGATCAATGTTAGACCACTTCATGAGGCAACAACCACCAACATTTAATGGGGGTACAAATCCATTGGAAGATGAGCAATGGATAAACTCCTTATAGAAAATATTCCATGCCATGGGGAGTAGTGAAAGGGAGAAAGTTGTCAGGGCAATTTACCGCCTCACTGGAGATGTTGATCAATGGTGGTTATTGATTCAAAACACAAAGGAAGATGATAAAATATCGAATATGGAATGGAGGGAGTTCAAATATCTTTTATTAGAAAAATAATTTCCTCATGACCATAGAGCAGAAATGGAAAGGCAATTTCTGAGTCTGAAACAAAAGGAGGATGAGAATGTCGCAAAGTATGAGGCCAACATTACAAGGTTAGCGAGGTATGCTGCAGATTATAAACGTAACCCAAGAGGTAAGATTGATCGTTTCTTTGATGGGTTAAAACCATTTCTCCGTCGAGCTTTAGTATCATAATCATTCTCAACATATGAAGATATTGTCTCATGTGATATCAAGACAGAAAAGGAATTCTCTAAGTCTTATGAAAACAAAGTAAAGCAAGAGAAGAAGAGAACGTTGGAACAAGAGACAGATAAAGGGAAAAAGGTAAAGAAGGATTTTCCATTATGTGATAATTGTGGGAAGAATCACCCTGGTACTTGCCTAAAAGGAATGGGAGTTTGTTATAAATGTGGAGAAAACGGTCACCAGGCGCGTGATTGAAAGGGAAAGAAAGAGGATATCAATGTTGAATTCTACAATTACATGGAAATGGGGCATTATGAAAATGAGTGTCCTAAGCATCAGGGAAACTTACCTCAGAAAAGGCCAAGGGATCAAGGAAAATATTATGCTGTTACTACAGTTGAAGCAGAATAATTAATGTATTGGTGCTTTTGGACTCATGGATTATATTCTGGTTATTAGAATAATGCGATATATATATAAGGATTGTACTGCAGTACTTGTTGATTTCAGTAATGTTTTAATATTATGAAGGTAATTATATTTTTAGTATGTGACAATAAGAGAAACATTACTTTGTTTGGGGAATCTGATAAATTGATTTTGGAATTAAGAGACCTTTTAGAGAAAGTCTGGACAAAGGTATTTTGGATAACTATAAAGGTTGGAGTGGATTAAGTTGATCTTTGGATAGTATTGGTTAAGGTTAAAAAATTTATGAAGATTATTTTTGAATATTATAATACTATAGTTTTAGGAAAAGGACAACCTGCAGGATGGGGCATAACCCATCGCGTCAGACAAAGCTGCAGGAATCGAACCCACAATCATAGTGCGACAGGCCATTATTTCCTACTACTAGCCTACAGGAAGTCCCTGGTTATTACAAAATAATTTTACTAATCTAAATGGTATGTTTTAACATTTGTAGCCTTATACGATTAGGATAAGTATAATATTTTTAAGTTCTATTATCTTTTTGAGTGAAAGATGTGTTGAAGGATGAAACTCTAATTGTCAAGCATAAATATATATATACCTATCTCTTATTCAATGAATAAATTAATTCTTAAACTTTAGTAAAGGGATATTAAAACAAAAAAATGTGTTATCCTAATACCTTATGTCTTTTTGAACTGATGATATTTTAAATCAACATAGATTGAAGGCTTTGAGGCCCTCAATTTGACAGTTGATTGTGATTGATGACCTCAATCACTCCCTACAAATATTGACGTTTTCCTCCAATTATATGTCTCTATTTGCCACCATTGTTCTCCTAATCGAGATCATAATTGGGTGGTGACTTTTTCATTTCCCTTTCCCCCTTATTAAGGATAAATTTTATTAACCTTATTTATGATGGGGGTTTTCCACAAAGGTATTTTCTATTTTCAACCTTTTATTTTCCAAGAAAAATTTCAAATTGTGAGGACTCAATTTATTGAAGGAGGGGAGAATGTAAAACCCCGATCTTCCATGATACGCTTCTCATTCAATAATGCAATAGCTTGCATTGTACACAACTTCGAGTTCTAACACACCGAAACTAATCAAAGTAGCCGTTATGAATAGTAATAACCACTTTTTAAATTTATAGAAATTTTATATTTCAAAATGTACTTCATTTTTGTATTCCTAATATTGAAATTAGCCTATGTTGAATTTTTTGTAATTTTCTGAGAACTTCCAAATTTTTATGAATAGTGAAAAATACTTAAAACAAATTTTTTAATAAAAATAATTTATAGTGATAAGTTATACTATTGAGTGGTTTTAAAGTATAATTAGAATATATTTTTACCATTTTATCCAATGGTGTTCATTAGAATTAATTTCACTTTGAAATTGGACATAAACAATTGTCAATTTTTTGATATAAATTGTTTCTTAAAAAACATGATATTTGTTGTGACAGCGGGAATTATTTATAAAATTAACTAATGAAAATTATATGTTTGGAATTTCATAAAATAGACATCATTTTTGAATTCGGAATATCAATTATAGCATAGGGTGAAATTTTGGCATTGTTCTGAAAAACTTCAATTTTTGATGAATAGTGAAACCACTAAGTGGTTGTTAAATAACTGATTTTTCGTTTAAATGAAATATTACCACTTCTGTGATTTGATTTTCAAAAATCCAACATACATGGTTTTCATTAAAATGTAAAATTTGGTTCAATGAGATTAAAATAATTTTTGGTGAATAGTAACTTTTAAGTTCTTAATCGCGATTAGAGGTAATTAGTGTAGTTTAAGGTAAAAATAATGTTTTAATAATATGGGATGAGCTTGAAACATGTCCTACCCTCATTGGATGTGCCATGGACGACCATGAAAATCCATGGGTCAACTTGGGGACCCCATGGAGCCACTTTAGTTAGAAAATGACATAAATACCTTTGATTTAATGTTAAAGTAAAAAATGACACAAACATGAAATGTTTTACTAAAACAATTTTTACATTGTGTTATACAAGTCATATTTTTGACTGTAAATAATAATTGGAAAGATAAAAATATTTCCTACATCATAGTATTTTTCTTATAATTTTTAGACATTAAATAAATTAAATTGTTTATGACATCATGATGATGCAGCGATGACCTCATTATTTAACGATTTAAATAAAATAAAAAGATAATGTAAAATACAAGGCGTACACTTGTCAAAAACCTGTTGGATGAGTCGATTTCGAACCCTTATCACCTTATCCTCTAATTATATAAGTGTGGGACCTCCAAAATCTGAAACTCATTATATAATAATGTGACATTACTTTACTTTCCAAAAGTGCCCCTCCTCTCCAATTATAAAAGGCCCCCACCACTCCCACCTCATTCACACTTTCAAGCCATTTGGATCGGCCAACCTCTACCCAAATACTCTCCCAACTTCCCCCTATTACTCCTAGATGCCTCACTGTTGGCAGAACTCTTCCCAAGTAAGCCTTTGGCTCAAATCAAAAAGAGTTACCCGATTTTGAGGTAATGTCTTCTCTAATGTTGTTTTGTTTTATTTTTCTTCTCAAACCCCCTAAACTCTTTTTATTAATTTCTTTTGTAACAACAGCAGTATCCTCAATATACTATTATGTTGTTATAATAGGGATTAGAGCTACACTTACACACACCTACATCTAATGGTTAAAGAACATACGGTTTCTGTGGATGGGGAATTTCTGCCTCACGAAACGATGATTGTTAAATACTCATATAACACCATCAAATGTGGCCATTAATATGTCACTATATTTATATATGATATATAATATGTTTATGTTTTAATTATGATTCTTTATTTCTCATTTATGGCATACTTTATGATTTCCATTATGGGTAAACGCGATAATTTCATTTTAGGAAGTGCGGACTACGGCCCCCTCAAAGTGGTTTGAATCATTAATGCCATATGTTGGATGTATAAAGGATGGATTAAATGGTATTATACACTATATTATACTGTAATTATATTATACATTTATATCATTATGATTTCATTCCATTAAATACGAAATATAAATGAAAGTAGCATTCATGCGTACGTACGGCTTACCGTCTCCATGAACGGTGCATTTCATTTCTTACCTCTAAATGATACGTAATATTATAAATGAATGTATATACTGTATATATATGATATATATGATATCTACATCATGAATATAATTCTGGATATAATGGATATTTCACCACATGAACAACTTGTAATTATAAGAAGTTTATTGTTGACTCAAGTACCAAAGATCGACAAAACGACCGTTATTAACTTAAATAATTACATAATGTTCATAACATTGTAATAAGTGATATATAAAGGATAATGAAATTGAAAATGGTTCTTAATAAGGTAGATATTAACTCTAGTTTATTATTCAGGAGGTTAAAGAACGGTTGAGTCAAGTCGGACACGAGGTAAGGGAATTTCTTAACACAATTTCCATTCTTTGGGTTAATCTCCTACTTTCAAATTACGTGATGATATTATTATGTCCTATCTTGTATTTGTTCTTTATTTATGTGTACTTATAGTAAATACACTAAATATATCTATTTTATTTTAAAAATGATCTTTGTAAGGGACTTCGTCTCAATCACAATTCATTGATGCATATTTTGTTTTATACACAAATTTATTTTATACGGTGTATAAACCCCTTTGACTTTTATGTTTATTCAAAAGGAATCTTTTTTATACGAAGCGTTTTTCAAAACGACAAAAGGGAAGGTTTTTCTTTCCGTACTTATGCGGCGAAAATGACTTCTCCACCGCCGTGTCCATTACTTGAGTTTCGGCTTCCTCTACAAGTCATCATTTTTTTAATGAAAAATAAATACAAATTTTTAACTTTCTTTTATTTTGGTATTGAAAATGGTCTTGAAATCGTTTGTATTATATCAATGTGTTGTATTGATATCTTGTGATTGAAATATGGAAATGTTATGGTTCCTTTATGCATGTTTTATGTGATACGATTATGTTATGTTTTATGATATGTTTAAACCTATTCATATGAGGAATGTAATGGACTTAATAAGTGACGGGTGGAGCCCGCTATAGCTCCTCGATGCATCGGTAGGTCTCATGAGACAACTAGATGTGTAATTGGCCGAGGCCCTTTCCCAATTTGATTTATGGTTTTGGCCGAGGCCTTAATCATTTTAGACTTCTTGTCCGAGGCCTTGACAAAATGTTTCAGAATTTCTGGCATTATACATTCCCTCATTATGAAAGTGGTTATTGATATTGAATGTGATTATTTGACCAGTAGAATATCCATGTGAAGAAGTAAATGGCATTATCTCATTTTAATTTTTCCATATTATGTTGATGTTAAAGTTTAAAAGGCTTTTGTTTTAGTTATACATTTCCTTAAATATTTATGTTTATTTATGAAAGCTTCCACAATATTGTTATCCTTACGGAGCATCTGAGCTCACCCCTTTCAATGTTTTAATATTTTCCAGGATGTGAAGAAGTATTCTATGAATGACCTGCAGGGATTGTCAGAAGAGGATATGAGTGTGTACTATGGAGACATTGTTATTGTAGTTTTTCACTTTATGATGTAATGTAACGTTTACGAATGTATATAGTGTTTCCAAGGCTACTAAACTAATCGGTCTTTCAAGACTTGATCTTTTGTGATCATGCCAATGTTACGAAGTAATGCACCGACTCTGGGTAGCTGGGGTCGGGGCGTTACATGGATAAATTTCAATTTACATCATAGGGAAAATAGAATTTTCCTTCTACTTTGAAGAATCTTCAATATTGTTCCCATTCCCGATGTGGAAGTTTTTTTATGTAGTAATAATATATAAAAAAAACTAACTATCTCACTTAGAACATATTAAATATTTATATTTAGATATATTATTACTAATTTTATTATTAGTAGAAATATCACAACTTTTACCATATAGAAAATTTCTCCATATTTTTAATGAAAAATTACCTATGTCTTCTACAAATAATTTATCATCTAATTTTTATTAGTTAAATTCATTTTTCATGATGCATATGATGTATAAATTTCATTAATCATGTTTCCATATCACATTACCTTAATTAATTAATTGCTATAAATCAAAAGCCCTTCCCCACTAAATTATACTATATGCACATTTTCTCGGAAAACATTCCTCTTTAAAACCATGAGATCTTTATCACATTATTATTTTAATGGAATCTGTATCTCATCCACATAAAAATTGTTATTGGATTTTATATTAAAGATATATATATCATAATGGTATGATAGTATCCAGACACCCAAAAACAAAATATCTCTATCATTATGGTTGGTTATTGAATTTATTCAATAACATTCATATTTGAATGATCCACTAATATACAATTGGTTTATATTTCATTACTATTTAATGATACTTTGTGTATCATGAATTAAAAAACAATATATAGGTTTTATAACCTCTAATTTTTGAATTTCCTTATCAAAAAAAATAATAATCTTCATTCTATTCATTTCTTTTGAAATATATTTGAGTATTATATATATAGAATACCATAAAGTGATAAAGGTAATCTTAAAAAACACATATAACTATATTAAAAAGATTGAGGAAAAATTACATAGAACAAGTATAATTACAATAAATACATAGTCATTATACCACATAAAGAAGCAACTCATGTGTATATCCCCATTTTATACCATTAATTAAGGATACCTAAAAAAGACCAATCTTTCATAAGTATATTTCTCCATGATTTCGACCAAACATGTAATAAATTTTGGGTAAAAGATAATTGTTCTTGGTAGTGATTTAGTTATATTATTTATAATAAATGAAATGAACCATTTACTAACCTTTATTCTTGAAAAAAACATTAAGCACATTGGAGATGGACTTGAGCATATTAATCACATTTCATGATCCACATAGACTTGCTTCTACATTTCTTATCTTGACATTGAGTACATTATATATGGATACATTAAAATTGGAGAATAAAATTGTCTGAATTATATTGGAAAACAAACTACATGATTTAGGGGAAGATACAGAATCTCATTAAGAAATACACATACATATTTCTAAATAGTATGCCAATCTTCATGATTCAGTATCTCCCCTACCATTGAAAATAAGTACCCCTACTTAAAAGATAATACGATCTATATAATAATATAATTTTCCTTATAATTTATTGTTCATCATCACACTAATAGAATAGAATATTTTTATTTGGAATATAAAATATGAATTCAATTACTCAAAAATGGTATGAGTTATATATAATGAAAGAAAAATAAATCCCAATATCAAATAAACTTCTACTTGAGGGAGACTAATAATTTATCTTAATTGAATTTTCCAATAAACATATATTATATATGAGTTTATGACTATATATATAACCTCCATAAAATTAATATTTATCAGAAATAACTAAATATCTAATCATTGGTATTTGTTTGTGTTACACTGAAATAATTATTTAGATATATAGTTGTTCCATGAAACTAAATCAAATAAGTCATTTGTAGTTATAAATTATATGATAAACATAAATTTCACAACTACGATCTCATAACACAATTAAATTTTTGTATTCACATGTTATCCCCTTTTATCACTTTGATTTTCTTCATTATTAATATTATTCATGAATATATTGGAATAATTTCCATAATCCATGAAATTATAGCAATAGAGTTTCGGTAGTGGATTTAATTGTGATTTATCACCACTCATATCATTAGATATCCTATATACATAACATTTTTATCTATTTACGCGACTACCTTATTATCAATCATTAAAACAAATTATATCACCCTCAATTAAATTTTGTATATACATCTTTCAAAACATTAAGCATAATGAATGACTATTTTGAATTCCTCCATGGGGTTTATAATATAAGTATCCTCTAATACCCATATTTATTTTCAAATCCCCAAACCCATGAGAATAATAGTTTACAAAATATCTATTTATTAATTGATAGTACATCAATAGGTTTATTCTTAGCTACTAATTCCTCTTATGGATAATACCTTCCAGATAGAGGGGTTTTAGCCACTAATGAATCAGTCAATTTTTCTTTCTTGAGAATATAAAAAACATAACAATATAATTATAACATGAATAAATTATCTTCATAATATTTTATGTATTCATTAAACATATTTTTAATCTTTAGGAATTATATTTCAATTCTTGTGAATAGATAATATTGAAAATAATTATTTATAAAATATATTTAATTATTCTCCCATGTCATGGTTTTAATCTATTAACCATTCTTTGTATTCATAATAATAATCACCCAATGGTGAATCTCACCTTAAAAATGTAAAATTAGTAAGATAAAAATTTCATTCTCTTAGCACTAGAGAATGATAAATTTTATTTCAGTCATTCTAGTAAATTTCTCATAAATTAGTGAGTAGGGTGACCAATAGATGTGAGGCTGACACTGTGTAACAACCTATGTTATTAATAAGAATATTATTTGTATATTATAATTGTTTTAAATTATAAAATATATTTTTTATATTAAAAGAATAAATATTTAATTAGAAATATTTATTACATTATATTATTTAAAAATAAAAACACTTTTTTCATTCTTATGATAAGCATTATAATAAAATCACATATTGTTATTGTAAACCATGTATTTTTTCTTTCCATGAATAAAATACATCCACTAAATGTCCATAAATATTTATAGGATAATAGATAAAATATAATGAAATGATTAATATAAGGAAATATAGTAGTTATTGTTTACCCATGTGGTGATCAATATTAAAAAACCTATAATGTGGAAGAACACCCTGAATAGAGAAGTAACCATTAAAAATCTATATCATAAAATTATAATGATTTCTTAGGATGTGTGGGTGGACTGGAAGAATTATTTAGTAATTATATATATATGAATGAAATATAATCATTTAAAATATGGTCATCATAAATACTATTTTCTGCTATATTTAAAATAGGTATACTAGAGTCCTGTATTGATTAATAGTAAATTAAAAATTATATATCGAAGTAAGAAAAAAAGTTTATTAAAATAGTATATTTATATATATATATTAATTAGATATATATAATAATATTTTTAAAAAAAATGATATGATAAAATTGAAATGAATATTTCAATATCAATGGAGTAGTAAAAAAACTATAGAATATCATTAAATAATTTTAAAAGAATTTGTTGATGAATATTTAGTATACAATATATATTTGGGGTTTTTCAATTAACTTTTTTGTTAACTATAACATCCAATACTTCTGAAACCTAGTACATATTGTTATATTAAATTATCGGTATATAATAATCAATTTCTGAATGATTAAAAATTATTATTTTTATTGAAATACATGATACATAGATATGTAAATTTTGAAAAAATAGTATAAAATATGAACACATTTCCAAATGATTATTATCCCTTCCCTAATATCCTTTAATATTACAAAAAAATCATCATATAGGTCTCATGTATAATGGATAACAGATAAGGTAGAGTTAAGATATGTTGTAAGATTAAGCATATAGTGGATTCTTTCATAACATAACCATGTAATAAGTGAAATGGAATGAATAAATGAACCAAATAAATACAAAATAAACTAAATTTAAATTAAATATATATCCCTAAAAATAATTTAAAACAAAGATAAAAATTATAATTTACCTTATACTAATGAAAATAATAATTATAGATTTCATAAAAATGTTTCTAAGGCCTTATGACACATCATTATCATATTAAAGGGAGGGGTATACACCAAAACCAAACTTATTTTTTCTTATTATACATATCAATGCATCAAGTGAATATATATATTATGGTCTCACTAAATACCCAATTTTGTCTAATTAATTACCTATAATAGTAAGAAAAAATTTTCATACCATTATCTAAGTAACCTAATTCTACATAAATACATGGATATCCATATAATTTAAAATACCATAATCAAATACATCCCCATTCAATAGAATACATTGGATTTCATAGACAAAATAAATTAATCATTATAGAATCCATGGGGTATCATCCATGTAATATAATGTAATATTATTAATAATATATAATAGTGAGGGTAAAATCATTATTTTGGGTTATCCATGGAATATTATGTTGAGATAAATATTATGAATTTGTAAGAGATCGTGGAAATGGTAGTAAATAACTATTATTATTGTTAATAATGTGAACACTGATATTCCATAGTATAAACCACATTTGTGTCTTTCAAAGTGTGCATACATTGTCCCAATCTATAATAATTTTCTAGGAAACTACATGCACATTTTACATTAAAAAAATGAAGGGTATTATTTTTCATCCGTGGAAAATATTAATATTTAAAATTGTTTTGTTAACCCATGTGTTACAATAATATAAAGGGTAGAAAAGAATATTGAAATTTAAATCCCATATATTTCATAATTAGTTTGATAAAATTAATCCTGCTCTCCATATTAGTTAGTATCTACATGAATTTGTCATATTTTCTACATCGAGTGTTTATAATTTGGATTATTTGTACTAGTTTCATAATTATGATTATTATATTCATTGTTTTTCAAATTTTAATAAGTAATAGGTCATTAAATATACTATTATATATTTTTTATAATAATATATTATGTCTCAAATTATTTAATAGTATTTCTAGTCATTATCCGTGTAAATAATATTATTAAACACCATGTTTCAATGATTTTTAAAGATCATAAGGATTTTTCGAAATAGAAGAATCAAATATAACATCTCCAAAAATGAATAATTATATACTAATTTATATTATATTTTATAATATATTATGTTCCAAAATTCTTTCATGATATAAATTCCATGTGCTGTTCAATTTGGTGGTAATATATATGGAGAAAGGAAGATACCCTAATTAAAGGAATGATTATGAGATATTTTTATTATAATATCATTATACCAGAAGAATAATAATATTATTTTATTTTTATTAGTATGACATACCATAATTATAAATTAGTTATAATATAGTATTGGCTATTAAAATATTACATAGTTTGGAGAAAATATTTACCCCTTTGAATGCTTATTTTATAGGATTGGAATTTATATTATTTTTTAATGGATATGTAAATAATAGGTTCTCAAATTCTTCATTAAATATGATTAATGATTTAAAAATAATCAAATTTCTCTATTAAATACATTCTTTAAATAATCAATTGTGGTTGTGAGGAAAAATAAATTTTATTTCTCCTGGAGATGGTAGTCCACATGCATGAAAGAATAAATTGTTTATTCCTAGAAATAGATGATTCATGTAACTAGACAATGATAAAGCCATTAATATATTAATAATAGAGTATATAAATGATACCGATAACATTATATTGGTTTTTCTGTTATAAATTTTAATGAATATAATTATGATGAAAATCGAAGTATATTATAATTCTCGTATCAGATACATGAATTTTATATGGAATTATCCTTAAATATTAAGGGCATATAATAACTAATGGTGACCAGAATATTTATAAAATGGGAGTATTTTCTAATAGAATAAATTTTCCATTGTTTTATATGGAACCTAAATGTAGTGGTGAGTCTTGAAGTGGGGTTGATGTAACACATTTATATGTTATAAGAATGATAGTCATTGGAGTTACCCTTATATTTTATATAAAGTAAGATTAATATTAAATTCTAATTGGAAATAAAATAGAAAAAATATATTAGAATAGTTTATTCGCATCCAAATTCACCTCAAAAACACCTTTTTAGATATTTTTTCTATGTTTTATGGAATATTGATCTATGTATCTACCTTTATCCTTAATTTACTTTTACCATTGTAAAATATTTTTATTCATAATAGTTATTTTTATTGTAAAAATTTATATATACCATTATTATTGAGTTTGAAACATCTTATTTCACATTAAAATGTTATTTTATAAACATCATTTTCTAAATTATGGATGATTATTTTTAAAGATAAAATTAATTTAACCACATTTTTATAGTTTTTAGAAAAATAATTTTTTTAATCCTTAAATTAATATACATATTAAAATTGTATTCTATAGTTATTTTAATGATAGAATTCAATTTATTATAATAACCTAAACATTTGTAACCCAAACATATTTCCTACATTATAACATTAGAAAAGATACAAGTTAATAAAATGCAAAAATTACCGATCAATTTAGTAATTTTAGAGAACTATATATATTCATGATACCCATTTTACGTTAGTAATTGAAAATATGGAATTATAAATAATAAGAGAAAATAACCTGAACCCCTTAAATTTCATTATAATATTTCATATTAATATTAAATGGTGCGAAAAAATAAAAATTGAGAACTCAAATTATTGGTAAGGGTTACATACAACCTAAGCTATAATGAATCAATAAAGAATAATCAATATGGAAAGAAAATAAATGAAAATACATTTCATTTAACAAATAATCTAACTATGAAGTGAATCCATAGATAATATCACTATGGTAATATAATGGATAATTAAATTAACTGAATTCTCAAGGAAATAAATACCTAAATATTGGATTCTATAATCTCAGTACTTATAATAACTCTATCATCATGAAAATTCACAAGTTGATTCAAAACAACAATTATAAACCCATTTAATGTTTCCAACTGATTTTCTTCATGATACATATCAATGAAACATGGAGATATATAATTCTCGACCCCACCCATCAATAAATATTAAATGTATTCCACATATATTGAGTGAATGATTTGATTCATGAACCATGATCTTTATCATCTAATATCTGTGTGGCGTAATGAATATGGCATAATCAATATTTTAATAAATAAAAAAACAAAATCAATATAAAACAATGTATATATAAATTATATTTTTTAAAAGAAATAATCATATCAATGATAAATATTATAGTGAAATATGTGAAGTTTAATGATCAATGATCATAATAAATATATCTTTTTAGGGAATGTTTATAAATATAAGATTTTATCAACAATGTTAATGTCAATGAATTCTATAATCAAAATGATCATAGAAAATCCATCGAATGAATAATATTGGAATCGATACCACATATAAAAATTGGATAAAAAGTAGAATATGGGTTTTTCTCATTGTGGAATTTTAATTCCATGATAAAATATTTTCAATCATTTTGGAGGAAAATAACCATTTGACCATGAAAATAAACATTAGTGTAACATCCTAGTTAAATATAGAATAATATGATTTCATATCTATTAAATATTTATGAATTATATAGAGGTTTTACTATAATGTCTATTCTATCTTTGATAGCATACTTAACTCATAATAAATAATTTCTCTGAAATCTTATATTACACACACCACTATGTTATTATAAAAAATGTATATCAATAATACCATTTTTTAATTGATATTTCAGGCCTAGCCATTGAATTAGTTGGAATGAAAATAATGTACAATAATATCATTATACATGATTGATAAATGTTTTAAAAATTATCCATTGAATTTTAGAGGCATAAAATGAGAATAAATCTACTTTTATGCATTAAATAATCTGGTATTGTTAAAAGGTAGTTTTAGCACATTTTGATGGAGAACATTTTTTAAATATCGTTTCTGAAAATTTTATGAGTTCTATTTGAAATAATATACTTTTTTATTATAAGAGGGACCTCAAAATTAATTTTTTGTTGAATTTTTGGTATTTTCAGATAAAATTTAAATTTTAATGTACAACGAAAAATACTACATTTTAATGGGGCGACCTAAATAGAACATGGTGATACTATTACATCTTATGTGATAGGAGGACCTAAATAGTGGTATGTGATCCCATTACTATTTATTCAATACATAATCCTAGATAGATTCAAGTGATACCATTAGATCATATACGATGGGGTAGCCCAGATATAACTAGGTGATCCCATTATTCCATATATAATGGGTATTCATAGATAGTGTTACAATGCATTTTAATTATTATATTAGAATTAATCCAAATTTTTATTCCAATTCAAAGGTATTTCATTGGACTTTATGAATATAATGCTGAATGTTTCAAAAAAGGGTTTCAATAGATTGTGATGTGTTTATAACACTTCTTATGAGATTGATTAATATCAAATGGGTTGGGAATATCAATTATGATGACTCTTTCCACTTCCATATTTTCATATTTTATTATATTGGTATTGATTATTATCATTTCTTTTATGAATATCACATGCACTCTGATTCTATATAAAAATTCACTTCTTATTCTCATTGATGTCATTCAATTGTTAAAGCTTAATCTTACTGTTACTGAACATTAAATCTCAGCTTTCTTATATATCCTCCTCCCCATGATATCATGAAATTATTTTGAGAACATTATTTCTAGAAGGGATATCATATGGATGATGGTGAATAATATTTATGAAGTAATAAATGCTATGTTAAGTGGGATAAACTATCATTTAACAACATTGGTATTGTTTATTTATACTTTTTCATAGTTCTCTTCAACACTCAATATAAATGGTCATGGAGAATATTAGTCATAAAATATTTCATTTTATTTTTTTATGTTTTTGATGGAGAATATTAGGTCATATACATCGATATCAAAGAATGAAATGAAAATTTTATGATTTTAGCACTGAAACCATGAGTGTAGATTCTGATATATTATATATGGTATTAGAGAATAAGTTTAAGTGTATTTTGGAGATTAGGTTGTTTTAATGTGAGGTTATATTATGATTTATGGATACTGTCCTGGTGATATAAAAATATGTTCGATTATTAGTCCAACTTCATATATACCTTTTTAATGATTTAATAAATTAGATCTTAATATGATTATTGATATTTTAACAGATGGTTTGATTTTTTAGGAATTTATAAATCACTGGTATAATGTAAATTATAATGTTAAATTATATAGAAAATATATTTAAGGTATTTATATAATTTATATTTTAAATGCTGATGGATCTTGTGAAAAAAGTTTTATTATATAGATAACAACTGAAATGAAGAGTTATTTGCGGAGTAAGTTATTAATTAAAGAATAGAAGAAGACCTATATGTTTTTTCGGCTTGTAAACTAAAAGTAACGAGATAAATATTGTGGTTAATATGAAAATTAACATTGTGGTCACAAATAATATTTGTATATAGGGTTATGTAATGATTCAGTTTTAACTTTTTTTATTACTATTGAATATTAATGATTTTGTATCATTTGATGTTTTATTCATTTTTTTGAAATTTTCAATAAAAGTGATTACCATGTTTTTTAGTTACTATTAAAATAAATGATCCATAGATTTTAATTCTTTTTATAGTTATAAGTTATATAAAACATTAATCTAGTGATTTAGGAATGAAACATTCCTCTTAAATAAACATGTTTTGAAGAAAAATATTCTTTTATGGGGAAAGTTAACTAAGGGGATAAATTATACACATCAAGTAAGTGTATTTCAATATTCTCATAGTGTAAATGGTTATAAAGATACTCAATTATCAGAAAAGGAACATGAATTAATAAATATATCCTACTACATTCTGTTCGGATGAAATGGTTGTCATTTAGATCATATTAAATTTTTTATTTTTAGGCCCTTAATGTTACCTTGATCATTTACATTCTTCTGATAAATGAAATTATTCACTCACTATAATTTATTACAATTTTCCAATTCCCGAAAATATTCTCATAATAAAAGAAAAAGGGATGTAGAAAGGTCATATATAAAAACACATAACTAGGATAATTATGATTAATTAAGTCAATCACTCACTTTAATCCGAACACACAACCCCATGATTTTTATGTCTATCAATGTATTTAACATGCAACATCATACTTAAATGACCCATGATATATATTAAAATTATGAACAAGATGATAAATTTTAGTCTATTAAAAATATTAAATACTTTATCATAAATATATACATATAAATTATTTAATTGATATAATGTTTTTAAAATTTTTCATAATTAATCAATAATTTTTTTAGTTGAGTTATTTTATTCTTCAAAAATATTTTTGTTTCATGAAAAAAATAATACAATAACTTTTTGTAACTTTTAAAAGAATTATTTGATAAGATAAAAATCATTAATTTAATCATAAGATCAAATTTTTTTTCTGAGATTTTGTAACATTTTAGTAAATATTGGTTTCATAGTGAATAGTAAAAATTACTGATTTTTGTAAAAAGTAATTTGATTTCAATAAAATATATAAATTCATTAGAATATTTTTTATTGAAAAATAATTATTTTTTAATTATATAAAGTCCAGATAATTAATTTTTGATCTAATATATATTGTTTTTTAGCGTAACATTATTTTTTTGGTTTTAAAAATGGATTTTTTTCTAAAATTGTATTAAACGTCATAATGTTTCTACATATTAATTCTTTAAAATAACCCCTAATGATGAATATTTTAAATGAGTTGAATATATTATATTTATTTTAATATTAATGTTTTATGCAATTATTATTATTAGTCATAGTGTTAATATATACTTAACATTATTAAAAATTAATCTTCCTAATCTAGTTCTTGCATCCATTCTATTATAATTATATTAAATTAAATATTTAAAATATATTAAATTAATTTTGAATAATGGATTAAATTTTTTAATCATAATAATTAATAATTTATAACAATGAAAACAAAATATTTCGCCATATTGATAAGTGAAAACAATTATAATTAGTTAGTACTATTAAAGTGAAACGAAGTTTACATAGTGTTTAATCATAGAATATATGTAGTAAAAATGAAAGAAAACAATTCCAAAAAATATTTTATGGTCATAATTACACATTATATGTTTTATTATTGATAATATACCTTTATGGGGGCCTGGTTAGATAAAAAAGTAAATTTAACTAACACGTTACATGGAAGATGATAAGGGTTACAATAATGAATATATTTTAATTGTATGAAATTATTATTATATTAATATCATATTTATAATCATAGTGATATAATATATTATTTTATTTCTTACATTTTCACTCTCTAAAAAAATTGATAACTTCACTCATGGATGGGTGGACTACCACCTCTTCGAAGTAATGTGATTTTTATTTTCATCACCAAATATAAATAATGATATATATAAGTATATATAATTAAATATAAATAAATTTATTTTATAAATATTATTATTGAAATATAATATATAATATACCTTTTTAACATATTGAACATTGGAAAATGAAAATCCTACTCATGCTATGTACATTCTACTATCTCCCTTATCAATATGTTGGTCAATTTTTCAGATCCATCATTCATGGTTTTTATTATTTTATTTTTAAATTAGGATAATTATTTAATTTTTATTTTTGAGGTTATGAAACAATATGAATATTAAATTTATCATTCATGATGAAACACGTATAAGAAAACAAGGAAATTAATAACCAAAGTAATGAAAATAACTAATGATTATCATCGAATGAGTGATAACATGTTATAAAAGGACCATTTATGATATTTTAGATATTTATATTGTTTTGTTAAAAGATAATATCATTTTAAAAAAATATATACAAAAGGTTAATGAATGTTCACCATATATGAATCGTGAGATAAGGGTTTTCTCATCTCACTTATATTTTTGGGATATACATACCATATTACAAATATTTATATTTATTATGATATATATAAATACCATGAATTTATATAATTATTAATTTAATTAAATATATTGGTATTTAAATAGACATTTTAGGATTTCTCTCTCTCATTGGGTTATAGTTTCAATTTTACTAATGTGTTAAGAGATATAATCATAATTTGGATTCATTAGGCCATATAGAATTATTATTGACCAAATATCTTCTATACAGTGTATACAATTCCCCTTTGACATTTAATATCATTAATTATTAATTATATGTGATATTTTATGTCATAATTTGAATTATATCATCCATTGGGATTTTAATTAAAAATAACCAATTGGAAAATAATTTTATAAATCAATTTATTTTCATTTGGTTATATAAACTTTTTGTTGTCATCGATATTCTATGATTTTGTGTGTAATTAATTTAAATTATCCAATATTTTACTTTAAATTTTTTATGTTTATATAAAACTCCTACACATAATAGATAAATTTATTAATCTTCATATCTACATTGTGATCAATGTATGGGTTTCTTCACAATCCAATTTTAATCAAGATGGAACATACTTGTATTTACATTGAATAAATTTATTTGATCACCATATAATAAACCCATTTCCTTTTCTTTTCCTCAGTTTATTGTTTATTTTTTCATTTAAAAGTTATCTCTGATATATATGGTAAATAAAATTTTTAAGATAATGTTTTTATTGAAAATAGAGATGATTTCTCTGTTCAATTGGAAATATTTGTTTTTCTAATAACATGTTTTAAAAAATTGATTTAAAATTTTCTTTAACCATTTTAAAAATAATTTATTAAATACATTTTACCCATATTTTCAACAATTTTTTTTAACTATAATCATATTATATCTTTATAAATAATGAACTTTTCTAAACATTTTACATTGTAAAAGGAATGTTATATATGACATGTATACAATTAGTCTTCGATATGACTGTCCTTTGTCAATGAAATATTGAAAGTTTATAAGATGAATTTGAAAATAAATTTTTTATTTTTAATCTTTAAATTCTTTTAAAAAACATTTATTTTCAATTAAAAGGATATTCAAAATATTATATATTTTAAATTTTTTTATAAAAAACATATTTTCCCAAATTATGATTTAAAAAATAATTTTTTATTATTTTTATTCAAACATGTAAATAACCAATCATTACTGCACTAATGGGTATATTTTTTATTGATACAATCAATATTATTTCTCTAGATTGATTAATATTTTTTGAAATAGATTATTATGGAACATGATTCCTTTCCACAGTTTAATCACGATTCAAAGAGATTTAAATGAAGAATATTTTATTTCCATTGGTTAATCATTTTATAAATAGAATAAGTATTATTTATATTTTTTTTATGATGAAATATATATTAAAATTATTCATGTTATTTTTCATGGACATCTTATACTATGGGGAGGCACTAATAGAAAATAGTGAGCCAGTTAAAACATATATGATGATGCCGAAAACATTACATCATGTGATCCCATTACAATATATAATATTGGGTGGAATACATACTTCTGGGTGACCCCGTTATGATTTATATAATTTTTAAACCAGATTGCTTTAGGTTATGCCATTAAATCTTATACATTGGGGTTTCCCAGATAGCCTTAGGTTTTTTCATTATAGATTATACAAAGGGTGTACCCATATAAAAATCCAATACTCTACGTAATGATTTTATCAGATATCGATCGTATGGTTATTCCAATTAAAATGGGTTTTAATTGGTTTTATGAATATTATTCTTCATATTATCGAAAATAATTTGAATTTATTAATATCGATTTATAAATTTTTCTTACGCTCATGACTAATATTACATGGTTAAAGAATATTGATCCTGATGACTCTTTTTTTTCACCTATTTTTAAATTTGATGATCATGGAAATGATGTTTCTGATATATTTAATATTTTCATAGAAACTCTGATTTTGTTATTACACCCTTATGCACACCATTTCTCATTGATTACATTAAACTTTTAATTCTTATACTTACCCTTACTGATTATTTGATTCCACCCTTCTTATGTTTTATTTTACCTAGGATGTATAGGAAATTTTATTTACTGAATTATATCTATTTTTATATTTATAAGGATTAAAATGATGACTTATTGTGATATAAGAAAAATATTTTAAGAGGGATAAATTATCATTTAAATACATGGGTATTGATAATGTAAGAGTTTGTCCAAATTGGATAAAATTTTAATCCAAAAAAGTCATGGGTAATTAACGTGATCCAATATATTTTTTTTAATGTTGAATGATTTTGATGGGGAAAATTGGGTCACCCCCATCAATATCAAATCCATAAAGGAATAAATTATGATTACACCAATAAAACTAAGAGTACAATTTATAGCTTATTATAATTGGGTATTAACAGTCCATTCTTTCTTAACCTTGTCACACACTTCCATAGAGAATCATTTAACAAAATATGATCCCACAATTTAAATTCTAATTTTTTCATCTAATTATTAGTATAATATTTTTATCTAATTTAATCATCTTTAATGTGAGCATGAATAGTTTAAATTTTTTTTCCTCTTCAATAAGTTCTATTACTAAATGTTTTCATTCACTAAAATCATACCAATAATTTGGATTATGAAATCTCATTCCATATAATGCTTCATTTGGATATATTAGAATACTTTAGAAGAAAATTTTACAATAATAATATTCTAACATTGGTAAATACCAATCCTATATGACATATAAATCATGAAAGGATTAAATAAACATTTATCTCATTGTTTGAATGTTCCTTTCGAACTGTCCTTTATATTGAGGATGGAAGTCTATGCACAATGGGTACTCATTATCCTAATCCTTATGAAGAATCGTTCAAAATTTTGGTGTAAAATTGGGATTACTATCAGACAAAATATAATGTAGTGCAACATGAAGTCTCAAGACATCATTTATATAGATATTTATAGAGAACTCAAGAGGAAACTCTTCTTTTATAACAAGTAAATGTCTAGATTTGATCCAGAGATCAACAATAACCAATATCAAATCACACATTATATGGGTATTTGGTAGTCATATAATAATTTACATTGTAATATCATCCCATTTCAAGACATGAATAGGAATAGGTTTTATGGATCCTTTGGGATTCTTTCTCTTAGCCTTGAAGATTTTTAAAATCATTCATCTTTATACATACTCTACAATTTAATAAATTATGTTATCCCACCAAAAATATTCCCTTAATTATCAATACATCGTAGTGCTATAATGTTATATTGAGAAATATGATCTAGGAGAACTATACAACAATTACCTATTTAGATCAGGTGTATATGATAATGATAATATATTTTAAATTTTTTGATTCAATCTTTACAAAATAATTCATCCAATATACCATCATTAAAATATTTAATTTTCTTAGTAAAATTTTCATAATCAGATTGATAAAATTTTATATTTTCCAATAAATGTGTGTTTTTAACCATTTAAAAAATGGATGTTGTGTCCCCATCAATAATAATTACTATTTACAACATTAGTAGATCCATTAACATAAGATCCCTCAAAATCCCCATTTTGTTTAGAAATCCATGATCATTCCTACTCAATGAATATTATACTATATTTTATTTCGATTAGTGGTAGCATATTGAAAATTCATAATCCTTGAATAGAGCAATCCATCACATTTTCTTCATATTGATCACTTTCAATGAAAAAATTCTTTTTTATGATTTTATTGATAATGTATATCTCACATATTTTACAATTAAATTGATTAAAACTATAAACTGAAGATTAGGGTATTTATTTCTTGTGTCTTATACTACCTCGATGAATATGAAATAACATTATTAGTTTTTATAAGGAAACAACCAAATATATTATTTAATGAATAACTATATATAAAAACCATCATTTCTAGATATCAATGTTAAAATCAGAGTTTTGATAAAAATTCTAATTTACATCATCAAAACAATATTTTTATTCCCTTATCAAAATTAACTTATCCAATTTAAATGTAATATTGGTTAACAAGTTAGAGAATCCAGAGAAATTCTAAAAGAAACAATGATAATAACATGAAAAAATAAAAAAAACTACAAACCACTATTATGTATATTAGTATAAGACATTATCTTACTTCCCATAACATTAAAGAATCATCTAAGATTCAATCCATGATGATAATATTGAAAATGAAATAAAATTATTAATATATGATATCACACTTACTAAATTTTCTATATATTAAATTTCCACTATTCGTCCCCTAAGTGATCTACCTGGGATTCTAATGGTCCTTATAGCTTTTATAATATGTTCTAAACTAGAACCTAGTATCCTATAGATCATTCCTTCTACTGTTACATAGGTGTATGATATAATTAAATCACATCCTGAAATACTAAAATCATTATTAGTCTTGTTAATGTAAATACATACATGTGTCTTTCATTATAATTGAATAAAAATTACAATATAATTATTTATTTTGAGTATATATTTATTTCATCTAGTATATATTTTCATATAAATCATAGTAAAAATAATTGATTCTTTTGGAGAGGAAACAAAATATGGGTGAGATAAAATGCTCAGTGAGGGAAAGTGTACAAAAGAAGCTGTGAATAAATAAAGTGTAATCAAATAGGAAAGATAAATACCTGAAACATATTACATTTAATTAATAACATGGGAATAAAATTTAAGGGATATAATGTGATCAAATAATTCCATAAAAATAACTATATAGCAATGAAACATAAACATGGATATTCTATCTATTTGAATAATCAAATTGAATATCTATAAGTAAATTCATAATTATATAATTCATAATTAAGTCCATCTAAATCATACGGTCGATGCCTTGTTCTAGTAAATCTAGTCTTTTCCTTATTCCATGAAATATAAAAAAAAAATTAAGTCGTTGGCCAAATACAAATATCTGATTTATCTCATGAGACCTACCGATGCATCAAAGGTCCATAAAGGGACTCACCTATTGAAAAAAATCAAATGCAATCCTCCTATGAAATGGTTGAAACAAAATCAACATAAATAATCACATTAAAATCATTATACAAAATGAAAATAACATCCATAATCAATAAACATAATCATTGACTATTAACAGTAAATGAATGGTATAAAAATAGTACATCCATATTCAAAATTATGAAAAAAAATCTATAAAATTCATAATGATGGAATCATTAGAATATATATTATGCGGAGTAATGGTAATGGTTTGTTGTCATTGATGAATATAAATACCAGAAAAGTGTCTTCAAAAAATATTTTTGAGTAAAAAATCCATTGTTTTTGCTGAAAATTATTTTTTTATTAAGGAAAGCACTTTGGCGGGAAAAGTGAGAAACCATAGGGTCCAAAAAAACACCCAAACAACCCCAAACAAAAAACAGAAAGAAACATTATCTACCTCTTTTAAGCAACAACAACAACCATCATCCCCATGTAGGACACTCGGCGATCCCATGCAAGCATGGTTCCTCCCGATGTTTCCATCCCTCCAAATTAGGCATATCCCAAATGGCCTGCAATGATGATGGCATAGTGCTCTAGCCCAGCGAAGATGTCCAGCGAAGTACGACCAAATAGCACACAAACCGCACAACACAGAGAACCAAACATTCCAGACCGAAGACACCCCAGCCCAGGTATCAAATCCAACCAATTAACTAGGAGCATTGAAGATAAAACTAAGCATACCAGATACCACATCCCGAAACAATATCCAAGATAAAGAAGAGAACTGTTTGTTTGGGGAATCTGATAGTATCATTTCAAATTCCGAGGCCAATTGGTCCCATGATTGTATATACTCCTCAATGTTGATCTTCACTTTGTTAAAACCCCAAAAAAGTATTGAGTCCTTCTTGTCAATCCAAGCATATTGTTCCTCATTGAAGGTTTCCCTTAAGGTTCTCCCCATCATGGAAGAAGCCTCCTGCTCCGAAGCATTGTGCCATAATACCTGTTCAGACAACTCCTCCTCACTGCTAAGAAAAAACTCCAATGGATTCCCACCCTAGACACCTTCCATCCATGTTCCCACCACCTTCGAGGTCCCCCTTTTCCCATTTCTATTCCTGGCCGATCTGGTCTCCAAAGGGGGAGACAAGGATGAATAGTCCCTCTTTCTCCTCCTCCTTGATTTACTTCCATTCTCCTGAGATGGGGTTCCAGATTCTAAGTGAGAGCGTTCAATCCCATTGTATTCATTCTTATGCCCTCCCCCTGTGTCAAAAGGAATACATGCGTGGAACCGGAAGCATCCTCAAGAAGGCCTTCAAATCTGTTGTTCAGGGGAATAGAAGCCTACCTTTGGTTGTCTTGGTTAACCTTTAAAGAACATTGACCATGTCACCCCCTCTTATATGAACTTCTTCCAGACCCTTATCGACCAACGATACAAACTCCTAGTCCACTTCTAACCGGGGTGTGATTTCCCCTCTAGCTAATTCAATTTGAACCAATCCTTCCTCCAACCCCTTATCCAAAAGATCCATCTAAATAGCTACTACCTCTCCAACCACTTCTGTCATCGAGGGGATCTGTTGCGCAGCCTCCACATAAGCGACCTTAGTGCAACCAACCACCCGTCCTTCTCCACTGTCCACACCCTATTGACAAAAACAACCCTCCCTCATGTTAGCTTCTACCTCAATATGCACAACACCATTACCTGAAGGACTACCTACTAGGACCTCCTCCCTACATTTTTTATCAAGGTAAATTTCCTTCCCCTTGCTATCAACTTTCATTTCAGATCCCTGAACCACGCCCTCCATCTCAACCAGTGATTCCCTCTCCTTACTCTGTCCAGTTCCCCTTCTCATGTTCTTCACTCGAAGATCCTTACGACAGAATCTCAACGCATGACCCATCCATTTGCAACCCGAGTAGAACTCCGTCCATGACTCATAAATCACCCTCTGTTTACATCTATATTCTTCACCCACGGTTACCCACACATACTCAAACATATCCTTGGACATGTTCATTTCCACACAAATACGTGGATTAATTGGATGACAAAGCGCCTCTATGCGGCTATCCGGGCACAGATATCTACCTATCAGGTTCCCGACCATACGCATCATAGATGGATTGTGAAATGTCAGAGGGAGGCTGGGATAAAATATCCTTTTCATTTTTAAAAACATTTTGAAAATCAATTTTTTGTTAATTTATAACATTTAAAAATGTTTACTTAAAAAATAACCTCATAAAAATTTTAATGATTCTTCAAAAAATGATGATAATATTTGTGGATAATTTCATATATTCAATACTAAATATTTTTTTTCTATATAAAATGTTTAAATGTTTAACTTATTTGAAATGAGATATAAATATTCCTTGAAAAACTATTTTTAAAAAATTAAAAATTCCATAAAAATTTATTCTAATATATCAATTTGAAATGGTTAAATTAATATTTGTTTTTCTTATAAAACATGGGTTATAATAGAAAATTTCATTAGACATAAGATAAAAATGAAGTCTAGATTTCTTAAAAAAATTATATCATTTTAATTTATGATGGGTGGAAAATGGATCAATTAAATGAAAAAAAATTATAAATATACATAGGAAATGAAAATAAAATGTTTTATTAATAAATTATCAAATATCTTCCATCAATAAAAATTAATGTGTAAACATTACTGAATAAAATGATATTGCGATGTATATCCTTGAAAAGTTCATAATGTTAAATTGAGAATAACATAATTAAATGATTATCTATATCAATCATAAATACACATTAAAAATTGTGTAAATAAAAATATATATATAAAAATATAGTATAAATATAATCCTATAATATTAAACGCAACAAGAAAGTAATATTATACAATTTAAGGAAATTGGGTTATGAAATTATTTACTACTTGGTAACTCAGAATTTAAATTTTGTTACATGAAATAATTCAAATTGAATCTTACAATACCATTAAAATTAATTATTCATTAAATTAAATGTTAAATGGATACTATATACACTAAATAAAAGAATCTAGGTGGATAACATTACAATATTCCTCAACAAAATGAAATTAAAATGACATCCATTACCTTGTGCTTTCGTTTGGTTTAACATGATTTAAAATCCAGTATAATGGTATTGCTCATGTTATTAACTATTTTTAGAACCATATTAATATTTATTATTTCATTTATAATCCTTTTATAACATATAATTTATCATTTTTATTAATATTTTAATATTTTCATTATTTTGGTAAATAAATAAATTATTTTTATATTATGTTTTTACTTATTAATATTTCCCCCATCAATTAATCATAATATAATCATCTTTAGAATTTTAATCGTGATTTATATGTTGTATTTATATATAATATTTAATTACATTAATCAATATCCTTTTTGTGTTAGGAAATGTAATACACTATTTATGGAGACTGTAAGTTGTGTGTACGCATAAACTCACTTTCTATTTTTGGGTCTTATTAAAACAAAGGAAAGTGAATTATATATATATTTGTATATATTGTCATTACAGTATCATTACTACTGCATATATATAACATAAATTTATTAAAACCATCCATAATAACTTATATGTAAATAAAGAATAAATAATATCTATTCATGAGGCGGTAATCCACCATACACATGAGCAATAATATCATATTCACAAAAAATGGAATGAGCGAATTTCTATGGGAAACAATAATTAAAAAAGACTAGTAAAATCATAATATTCATATATATAATATATATATATTATAAATTTGTTATTATTTCAACCCTAAAATATTGTAACAGAAAAACAATTGAAATATGTGGATGAGGTAGTAGTCCCATGTACACAAACATGATGGTTTCATGACCCATTTGATGGAACTGTGTGATTATTGAGGTTATACAATAAAATATGAACAATTATGTATACATAATATACTAATTTTGTTATATATTCATGGAATAATTGTAATTTAATGAGTAGAAAAAAATAAAATAAAATATCATTTTGAAGAACATTATATCATCTTCAATAATCCGTCCCAGATTTTTACTAAATCCATAATAATATTTATTTAATCAAAAGATAAGTATTATTGGATGAGTGTATGAATTTACGTGCATTATTTGAGTTGGTATTGTTTGAAACAATGTGGTTTGAAGTTGTGAAAAACAGTATAGACGGGGTGACCATTTAAAACTTGGAGAGATGACAGACATGGTATTTTTGAATAGTACTAAGCGATTACAATTTTTTTCAATTTAAGTCAATCCAATAATTCAAAATATTGATCATATATGGTATAATTTCTAAATAATTACAAAAATGGGTTTTTGACATGTTTTGGGTCATTTGTACTTAATATATTCCTTGTTTATCCACTAAGTAACTCATCATCACCTTAATAACTGTAAATAATTTTAACTATCTAACAATTCTTTATTAAAAAAATTTTATTTATTTTATTAGAAATAATGAATTAATATTGTTTCAAATTTAATTTATAGACTTATAAAAAATAATTTAAAATAAATCCTATCGATGGAACATGAAAGTAGGTTTTTAAGTGAATATTTTCAAAGGTTTATTATGATTTTAAATATAAATTTAATACCAAATAGATTTAAATGGAAAAAATTGGAAAAATAATTTTATAATTTATCTTATTTTCTTATGTCTAGTTTAAAAAATAATTTAACATTAAAAATTATTTATATGAAAAGTTCCATTTTAAATATATATTATGTATTTTTCAATATTCATCAAAAAATGTAACTTTTTAGTAAAAGAACCAAAATTCACCCTATGATAATATTTACATTAATATTCTAAAAATTAATTTTATTTTGAATTTTTTTTTTTAATGTATCAAAATTTAGTTTTAAGATTATTTCACCCTAAAAACCAGCAGAACTACCTTCAGACAAATACTTCTTTGATTCGGGAAATTATATTTGTTCTTATATTATGCAAAACAAATATGTTAGATTGATTAAGTAAAATTTAATATATAATACAAAAATTTAATTAATATAACCCACTAATATTAATTAATTTAATTTATATATATAAAACTCATTTGGAACATAAAAATATTTTATTTGAAAAATAATTTTATTTATAATAATTTCTAATTAGTTGGTAACTAAAAAATTAAACCATATATATTATTAAGATAGTTAATACTATTAATAATATATAGTTAAATGAATAGGTTATAATTTTCATTTAATATATTAACATTAATAGTATATTATTTTCTTGTAAAACCTCGTCCTGTGTGTAGTTTGAGCTATCCAAGAAACATGTTGTTATGTGTAACAGAAGCTACCTATGTATTACATGATTGTAAAGATATAGAATTGATTGAATTTTTTTAAACTTTTTAATATTTCACAATGTCTATGGATGAGATATTACATTCCATGCATGATGTTTTTTTTCACAGAGACAATTTAATTAGATGTTCATATTTTTTATTCAGGTGTCTTACATTCACTCCACCTTAAATAAATTATTTATTATTAATTTAAACATGAAATCGATAATCTAGGGATTGATGTTTGAAATTAATTTTCAAAAAAATACACATCATGAGATAGGTTGGTAAACCATCCTCTTAATAAGAGGGAATGGAAAGTAAGAAGGTCACATAGAATAACATATAACTAGGTTTCTAAGTAGAACAACATTGTTATAATGTAAAGATATGGACGTGGATAATGTGCATAAATATTTATAGAGATTTATTGATGTCATTGTTTATAAAAAATTTAACAATAAATGGGTTTTTAGGAGATCAAAATGAAAATTTTAATTGTTATGAAATGCTCATCTATATCATCAAAATTAATTGTAAAAAAATATAATTTTACTTCAATATCAATTTTCTAATGTTTATGAACTATTTTACAATCATGAAAAATAAGGAAATATACTTATTAAATACATTTATATTTCATAAGAATAGTTTTATCCTTTTTTGCTTTAATCAATTTCAAATTCAACCCTTACATTATTAAATGAATATCCAAAATTGATTTTTTTATTCTCTAAGAAATAAAATATACTTTTAACTGATTTTATGATCTATAAACCAAGTATATATATTTTTCTATAAGTATTATTCAAAACCAATGGGTTTTATACATAAATATATAAACCTCAAATGTTATAATATTGGTTCATCATTAATATTTATACATAAAATATTTCATTTTAAAAAAATGACATATAAATCAAGACATCACACAGACTAATTTTAGGTGTGAAACCCTTATAATCCTTTATTATTGGGTTCTATAACAACCACATTTCAATATATAAAGGGTTGTCACCAAACAATAGGGTATGTTTTTTATAAAAAAATTGATATAATTTCAATAAATATATAGAAATATTGTGGAAAACCATTAAATAATATTAATCACAAAATAAACTTTTTAATATGTATTTTAATATAATTTAATTGAATTAATTATAAGAATATAATTTGACTATTATTATAATTCAATTAATGAACATATTAACCCTGATGGTTATCGAGACCATTAATATTTTCTATAAAAAACATGAAGTCGTTATTCATAAAATAACCCTTCAACAAAAACATATATGGTGCATAAAGTTCTCTATGATTTCATTAATATTAGTATAATATCATTACACAAAACACAAAATAGGTGTTTAATACATTGAAATTGTGATAAATCATAAAATCAGTGACCCATGAGGTTATCCATAATACATATGTTAATAAATAAATATATTATTATAACACTATCAAATGATATTTTCATGAATCTTATAAGAAAAATATCATTGGTAAAATACATCAATATTTTATTTCTTTTATGACAATACATACGTACGTCGTCAATTTTATTCTATATTATGACTTTTCTTGGTCTATGGGTTACCCATTAGAAGATTCCACGGACTCATGTAGTTCCCAGGATCCCAAGATTTAACACGAAAAACTAAAAATGGATACCCTAGATGAAATTCATTTTCTTATATAAAATACATCATTTTTTCTTAAGAGTTCATTGATTTTGTTTACATTCCTTTAAAAATATAAATCATATTCTTATTCCCTGGAGTGTTTTTCATGGTTTTCTTTTTTCTCATTATATACAAGATGTAAATTGAGCATTTGTTTCAACGTGGTCTCCACCAGTAAATTTATTTGAAAACTAAATCAATATATTATTTGGCGAGTCTTGATGTTGGTGAAGGTATAATTTTTTATAATATTTTGAGAAGCTTTATTAGTATTAAACACAAAAATCCTTAACATATATTAATAGACCACTTTATTTCTCATTTTCAATACCTATTACATCATGTTCAACATTAACATGATTCTTTTGTGTTCCATCCATTGACTAAAATAAAAAATTATATTGTGAAAAACAATAATCAAAGTGAGAAAATTATATTATAAAATATAATATTTATAAAGAATGAAACCTTATATTCAATCTAAAAAAATTAGGTTTAATATTGCTTATTCATTTTCAAAATCTATTTAAATCCTTTATAATTTTTTATAATGAAAATGTGAATTATCATAAACATATCCCCAAGAGTGATAAACTAGTTTTGTAGTAAGCCCCGTTTTTGTGTTCTAGGTAATGATAAAGTCAATCCAAATGCAGTACATGTGGAGTTATTACCCCTACGTACATCTCTTATATAACCAAATTCATTTCTAGTATCTAGATGAGGATTTATTTTAATAATTAGTCATATAGCCTCCAACTTACTAAAATTATAAGAGGATATTATCTACTTATACTCAAATTATTCTTTATTTTTATAGTCACTATCCTTTTTTTATAATATCTTGTTTACAAGGTGTCCATCTATAGTAACCCCAACCCCAGCAACCCAAATTTGTTTCCTTATACCATTAAATTGGCATAAAATACAAGGGAACTCCATCCCATATGACCGAATAGTCTTGTAGTCTTGGTAAACTATATAAAGAAATGACTCATTCCTTATAATTGAATAAAAATATTATAAAAAATATCATTACATTGTGGATAAAAATATTCTATCTACTATATCTAAGCATATTAGTCATTATAAACTATAAGGAATCCTGGGAAAAATAAACAAAATAAGGGTGATCTAAATTGATCAGTAAGGGTATGTGTATAGTAGAATATATATTGAATTAAGACCTCCTAAAATTTTCATGCTAAATAATTGAAATACAAATCATTAAAATAATAACTGAATTATAATATGGAATGAATAAATGGTGATAAAATAATTCCATATAAAAAATAAATTGGGAATGAAACATAACTAATACTATTCTTAAAAATTAAACTATCTCATGGAATATCTATAAGTAAATTCATAATGATGATTTATTTATTAGTAACCCTAGATAGAAGATCTCCCCCATCGGGTGGCGGTGATGGAAGACTCCCCTACTCTAGTCTTAGGATGGTTTCATCGACCTTCTCTCCATTATCCAATACAACCCTCATACCTAAATTCCCTAACATTCATCTTATGCTGAAATTATTATCCCTTTACTGAGGGCCCCATTAACATCCTCTCTTCCTCTATGACTTTTTGGAGGAATCTTATCTCTAGGGAATATCGTTGATAAGTTGTTTCAGCTTTTGATGACATTCTCTCGACTTTGTTTGTCAATTTCATCATTGTTTCCTTAACACCCAAGATCTCATCATCATCAGTATTATGGATCCTTTCAACATCTTTATTTCATTATATAATAATGTTGATTCTACCAATTTTTAGACAATGTGTCATTATTAATGTAAAGGGTACCATTAATTTCATCTATGTTAGAGTAATTACTTTCACTAGAAAAGATATCTCCTCTCTTTGGTGATCTGGGTGAGAATTCCTGTTGTCACCCTTCCTTTCCGAAGTCCATCAATTCTTCAAACTTTTTGAAAACACATCATAATGTTTTTGGATTTTGAGGAGCATACGAGGTACGTGTGACATCTTATCAAACCTAATATTTTCAGGATGTTGATGTCTCTAATCACTATATTTAAGAAGTATGGATTGTGGATTAAGATGATATCTACTATCATCAAACAGTGGCTTTTGAGAACTAGTATAATTTTTTTGTTTCGTACTCGGGGTCGGGCCATCTTTAAGAGGATTGGTTTTTGACAATTCTTAACCCACCAAGAAAGTTGATTGTGGTTTTGTCTAGTATGAGATGAAATCAATAGGTACCTTAGAGTGTGGTGTTTTTAGAGTATCCATTCAAACATATGGTTCTTGTCATGCTATTTCTAAGGATCATGAGAATCATCCAAGTTTGTGTACTGATATGGATGATTCATTCTAACATGTCCCATTGGAAGCATATCCCTGGTGCATTTCCCCTACAAACAACCCTCTTTCTCACACATTGTGTTAGCTGAGGGGTAGGTTTTGTAGGATCTCCCCATCCTAATACAACCTACCTCTACACTAGAGGGGAAATGCATGTTAATGTAGATGTATTGGGCCTATGTTTCTCATAGATTAGGAATTACATGGAAGGACACTGTGGATCTAGTGTTGGAGGCTTATGTTTTGGGTGTTCTGTTTGGATCTGATCACATTATAAATAAAATTTAGGATTAGGATGACCCAATAGATGATGTTTCTTGATAGGAAGGATGGAAGAGTGTCATCCCTCATTATAAATGGAAGTCTTATGGTTCCAAGGAACAAGCTGGCTCTGAGGAATCAACCTATTGAATAATATAGTTTACTGATTCTATTAGTGAGTTCGATTACCAAATGTTGGCTGATGATACATCCAGTCAATTCTCAGTTTATTGTGTTGAATGGGTGCATGTGAGATGTATTTATATCCCCTAAAAGAAGAAGCTACAAAAACAATCATGGGATATAGGAAGTTAGGCGTTACTAAAGGGAAAAAGGTCATATATGTCATTCCTACTTTCCTAAGCCCGTAGAGACAAGGTTAGCAAAAAAAATTAAGGATGATAAGATAACAAAAACGAGAATGGAACATGTAGGGGTAGGCTCATGAGCAGCACATTAAATCCTCAAAATGTGTACAACATGGAAGAGGAGAAGGTTTATAAGGTCCCTAAGGAAAAAAAATTCGGATACATTTTTTAAATAAGAAGTAAGACCTAATGAATAATAAAAAGGGATGTCTAAATCATTAGAATAAGAAAAAGAGAATTATTTGGCGATCTTGCTACACTGTAATGAAGATATTCTTGAAGAGCCTTTTTCATATAAATTCTATAAATGGGGAATCCAAACACATCTATGATATAATGATCCAAATTGAAATAAATGAGAATCGAATGGTATATATAAACAATCATGACCACATATTAGTATGAGGAATTTTTTTATAAAATATTATCATTAATGAATATATATAGAATTGGGAAAAGCGGGCCCAACATTTTGAATAAATCCTCAGTAAAGGCCAATTTACCATGGTAATTGACTTACAATGGAGATTATAGAGAGTTACTTGTTCTCATAATATCATCATTATCATTATTTATTTTTTCTTTCCATTATGTGTTAAATTTACCTCTATTATGAAATTGTATGGTTTCCAAATTTTCCTCAAGATTTATTTTGGAATATAAAAAACTTATGTTTAGTCAAATTATTTATAATGAAATACATAGTGATTGGCATCTAAGACATATCATCATGGACTTGTTCCAATAAATCAATTCAAGGTCTCATTATAAGACATATATTGAAGACCACATTTCAATACATCTTCTCATCGACTATATACAAGACATATAAATAAATTATCACGAACATTTCAAAATACCCATATCTATTTTATCACATTATACCTATCGATGCATTGAAGGGATATAGTGGCCCCTTCTATCCCCTAAAAAAATTGATAAATTTTTAAAATAAAATATGTGAATCATAATTAATAAAACATTCGAATTAAAACTGAAATATGAAATTTAAATTCATTTCATAATCAATTAACTTAATCATAATGTGTATGGAGTAATGTAAATGGTATCAAAATTTGGAATCCCCAGTCAAAATAATCATAATCCTTCTAGAAAAGTGACATTGATGATTCCATTGTAATATATATCCATTTGAGTAGTGGTATATGATTTATTTAATTAATGAAAATAAATACTATATAAATATATATAGGCAATATTCTTGAGAAAAATACACTTTTAATTCTAAAAAACATTTTCAAAACAACTTTTTCTTTCAAAATAAAATAAAATTTTATTTCGTTAAATATAACCTCATTAACATTTCATATAAATCATTAATGATATTATGTTATTTGTGGTGGGGAATTTTTTACATTCCCTAAATGAAATTCCAATTCTATAGTAAAAGGATTAGAAGTTTTCCTTGTTTAGGAATAAAGAAATATGATTTATTTGAATAAAAATTGGAAAATAAAAAATATTTAAAAATTTATATTAATATATCATTTTCATAATGAAAAAATATTTGCTTTAAACATTTTTATACATCATTGTTTTAGAATAAAACAAGCTTCCAACCTGAGATATAAATGATGTCTGGATTTATATGAAAAAGTTTTAAAAACATTTTATGTACCCAAGGGTTAAAATATGGTATTATTAATTGAAACTAACCATGGATATCCAAATGATAATAAAAGTAATTTCTTTATTAAATAATTTTATGTTCTTTTATGAATAATAATTAAATATAAACAATCTATAATAAAATTATATTGTGATGTAATCCCAGGGAAGATCATACAATTAGAGTGAGAAAAAAATAATGAATAGATTATTTCTATCAATAATAAGTCAACATAAAACAATTTTAAATAAAAATAATAGATACTCAAAATTCAGTTCACTCATAATATTTTAATATTAATGTCAAATATGTAGTAATATAACCACATGGAATGAAGTTGGGTTATGAACTTATTTACCACATATTAACTCTTAATTATAATCCCCATAGATGATATATTTGAACTTTAAATAGAAAATATCATTAAGAATGATTTATTGATGACATTAAATTAAAAATAGATATTATATACACCATATAAAATAAATTAGGTTTATAATATTATAATATACCTCAATGAAATGAAATTGAGATTTAATTATTTACCATATATGTTTTTTGTTGAATGTGTTTTAACAAGACTTATTATTGTTTTATAAATTTTATAAATTTTTTAATGAGACATTTATAATATATTATATCATATATGATAATTTTTTAACATATTATTAACCGTTTCTCAATTATATTTCATTATTGTAATCATTTTAGGTAATAGCTGCTTATTTTTCCTATTATGTTTTTACTTCTTATTTATTTATTCATATTACATATATAATTATTTGAAAATCAATACAATTTAAACAATTTTTATTTTAATATATATTTATTATAAATCTATTCATATTAATCCATAAAATTTGGTGATCAAAAATACAATACATTGTTAATGGAGATGGTAGGTCGTACGTATACATGAATGATATATCTATTTTATTATCGCATTAAATGAAATAAAATAAAAATATATATATATATATATCATCATATAAATATCATTATTGTTTAATATATATCACATATTTTTATTAATACGATCCTTAATACATTCAATGTAAATTGTGAAAGAATTGCATCACTTCATGAGGCGGTACTCCGCTGTATTGATCAGTGATGATATCATATTCTGACAAAATGTAATGCATGGTTGTATTAGAGATAAAATAATTATAGAAGAATAAAGATAAATAAATTTCATATATAACATATATAAACTATAAATCCAAAATTATTCCCTAACATGGAAGGTGTTAATGTAAAAATGAATGACATCAGTTTGCAAGGTGGTAGTCCGTCGTACACACATATGATGAGTTCGTAATCAATTTAATATAAGTTTGTAAAGTTTTAGATCATGTACATAACATAAAAATATATATGTATATTTAATATAATTATATAATTATATATTAATATTATTAGATGAATTTAATGTGGTGGAGAAGAGAAAAAATGAAAACATTTTCATTGGAAAATTTCTTCTTCTTCGAGTATCCAATGTAGGATTACACCAAATCCTTTCTATGATGGATTTATACCCAAGTTAATACAATTATGATGTAGGGAAAAGGTTTAAATTTAATTTTTATGGGTTTTTTATGACCAACGTTTCTTAAATTTTTGAATAATGGAGAAGAGTGGGTGGCCTTTTATATGTTTGGAAGATGAAACACGTAGTATTTTTGAAAAATATGGAGTACTCATACATTTTAATTAATGTAAAGTGGATATAAAAAATCATACAATCATGATAATAGATTCTATAAGACATTTATATATCCATACAATATAACTTTGGCAAGTTTAGGGTCATTTTTACTTTTTGTATTCTATTTTTAAACACTATCTAAGATCGTTTTCTCATTAATTTGTGTAACTAATTTTAATAGCTTCCAGTAATCAATTTGGTAAAAACATTATGTTGAAATATTGATAAATTATAAATTATACTTATTCCAAATATGGAAGTAATTGTTTTTAGAATTTAATTTTCAGAGGTGGAAAAAAATTATTTAAAATTAATCCCACATATATAAAGAGAATGGGGGGGGGGGTTTAATAAAAAATGTTCAAAATTTTAATATGCCTTTTCATATAATTATTTTAAAAAAATTGTCACGACCATCCTCGGGGCCCGTGCCGTGACTACCCTAAGCCCGCCTTCCATAGGCCAGGGACTAGCGACTAGCACCAAGGCGTAAATCCCGATAAACAGGGAAGGAATTGTCTTTGTAAAGTAAACAACCACCGTAGAGTAAGCAAGCGGAAAGAGTAGACACTATGTAAAAACTATAACAAGCTGTGCTGAAAGTAAAAGGGGCCGGAAATACAAGCCCAACTGTAAAGTACAACTGAAAGGGGAAAACAGAAACTGAAATGAAAAGCCGCACCATTGAGCCATCCTCTGGAAGTCCCACCTGAAGGGTGAGCACAGATAGCCTCCACAGCTCCTCGGTCTAGCCGTCCGCTCCGAGTACGTCCCGCCCAGTGGTCCACCTCCAGGTACCGTCCTGCACCGCAAGCCTCCACCACCATTCTGCTGCGCTGTTTGTCGTATGCAAAAAACACAACGAAGTACGGGCATAGCCCGTGCAGGGGTGAGTATAAGCTACTCAGTAGGGACCCAGAGACCACTGAAGGTCTCCCGAAATCCACAAAGGATAAACCACAAGGAAATATACAATCATGGAGTAATGACCGACACTGCTTAGGTATATGCCCATACATATACCTAAGTCATCAATTCACGTTCGGCTCCAACATCCGAGGCCAGCACAAACCAATCCACATAGGAAAGCAAAACGTATACTCACACAGAAAAGCACAACAAAATCCACGAAGGAGAGAAAAAGTAATCCACATTGGAAGGTAAATAGTAAATCCACACAGGATAGTTCAACACAATCCACAAAGGAGAGGAAACAGTAAATCCACACAGGATAGTTCAACACAATCCACAAAGGATAGCAAACAGTAAATCCACACAGGATAGTTCAACACAATCCACAAGGAGAGTAAACAGTAAATCCACACAAGATAGTTCAACACAATCCACAAAATAGAGTAACACAGGATTTAGCTCACACATGTATACTTCTTCAAATGACGATAGGGATGATAAAATGTAGACACCGATTCATCTAAGCCGTCAGACCCATAAAGGATCGGTAGGTACTAACCCCGGCAATGACCTACATAGGACCGATCAGGATGTTGAAACCCAAGATATTGGGAAACTACTTCTCCATCAAGTACAGTGGTTATGCCGCTACAACCAAGAGCTTCACTCTTACCTTGATGTGCTGTAGTACTCCACCTATCGGGTACTGTGGGCCTGCTACTACAACCAAGCGCTCCTCTGTCGTGGGTCTGCCGCTACAACCAAGCGCTCCCCTATGCCGCTACAACCAAGCGCACCTCTGTCGTGGGTCTGCCGCTACAACCAAGTGCTCCCCTCTACTGCTACAACCAAGCAAACCTCTGTCGTGGGTCTGCCGCTACAACCAAGCGCTCCCGTGTGCCGCTACAACCAAGTGCACCTCTGTCGTGGGTCTGCCGCTACAACCAAGCGCTCCCCTGTGCCGCTAAAACCAAGCGCACCTCTGTCGTGGGTCTGCTGCTACAACCAAGCACTCCCCTGTGCCACTACAACCAAGCGCACCTCTGTCATGGGTCTGCCGCTACTACTAAGCGCTCCCCTGTGCCTCTACAACCAAGCGCACCTCTATCGTGGGTCTGCCGCTACAACAAAGTGCTCCCCTATATCGCTACAACCAAGCACACCTCTGTCGTTCGATCAGCATTCGTCAAGTATCAACCATCTCTAGGGTTTCCGCACACAGCATGCTCATTCTGGGAGGGTCCACTCCACGAGCTAAGAGGTCGATGCATCAAATGACATGTAGTCCGGAGTTGATGTATCCCAAGATGTCCCATAATGGTCACTGTCGAAAACACGGAGGATTCCCGTACTATTTTCATCATCGTCGCAGTCCAATCCACCGAGGATCTCTGCACAGTCGTCATCGCAGTCTACTGAGGATCTCTGCATAGTCGTCGTCGCAGTCCACTGAGGATTTCTGTACAGTCGTCATCGCATTCACAGTAGTAGTCGCAGCCAGCTCTAGGGTTCCTGCACACAGCAAGCTCGTTCTGGAGGGTCCGCTCCACGAGCCGAGAGACTGATACATCAACTGACAAAATGTCCGAAGTTGATGTATCCAAAAGTTCCGTGTCGTCAACAGGAACTCAACGTCGCAAACGGCGCGTCAATCGGATGCCCAGTCTGAGAGTTATTGGCCTTTTCGTCCGAGGGGCCCGGTTGGGTTTTAAGACAAAACCAACCCGACCGTACACCACCTGCGTCCAAACCTCAGGCGGAGTGAGCCAATAGATCCGTCTCACTTAGTGGAATTCAAAAAAAAAACCGACGGCACGTCAATCGGACGTCCGGAGCTCAAAATATGAGAGTTTCCGCTCCGAGGGCCCGGTTGGTTTCGTGTAAGAACCAACCCGTCTGAACCCAAAGTATCCCGAAACCTTGAGTGCAGTATACCGAAACGACCGTCTCGATCCAAGGATCGTGTTTCTGCTGACTATGCATCGTTTGGAGGCCCATAGATCATGTTATGGGAAAAAGACCGAAATGGTCCGAAGACGGGGGGTCTGGGCCCGGGCCGACCCGGCCCGACCCCCCCTGGGTCGGCCGAACCGGGTGGACCCAACCCTGTCAGATATGGCTGGACCCGGTCCGGTCCCGCCAGGGAGCGGCTCTGCCCGACTCGGCTCGGCCGAGTGACCGAGCAATGCGGGGGGCATGCTGCCCCCGCGTGACAGCTCAGCGGCCCTCGCAGGGGGCCGCCCTGGTCAACGGTCACGGCAAAGCCGCATCCGTGTGGGCCGGACCAGCGCGGCCCCGGGTCCGCGGCCTCCTCCGCCGCCGCGGCTTCAACAGCGGCGGCCTTGTCCGGTGGCGCGCCGGGGCGCCACCGCCTCCAGCTGCCGGCGCCACCGGTGGCTTCCGCGGGCCACCAGAGTCGCTCCGGTGGTCCGATTCCGTTCCCGTCTGCGCCGTTGCTCCTCCCGGGACCCGTTCTTCACTACAGAATCATCAAGTTGCCTTTGCGGCATGTTTTTTCATCACCCTCCAAATCCGTACAACAACGAAGAATTACGGAGGGTTGTCGGGCCGTGTTCGTTTGGCCCGCACCCTCTGCGTTAGTTGATTCAAACGGGAAGATAAATAACACATGACAAACGTATCAAAAACAATTTTAATAATTTAAAATTTCTCTTGATGCATGTTCTTTTGTTTTTAGAAGAAAACAACTACGAGAATAAAAAGGTACTTCCAAATAAAATCCCTAACTCATCATGTTGTTCCACGCGCGTTCTTCACGGAATTGATCGTCGCGGAAGGAGGGGATCGTCGCGTCGTCGCAGTATCCGGCGTTGCGTCGATGAACTCAATGGATGATTGAAGATTTTGTTGCAGATGAAGGAACGTCACAGAAGAACGTCGCGGGAGAGGAAACGTCAGCGTCGCGGCACAAAGCGTCACATCGTCGATTTCCGCGGGTTCGGCATTCTTCATCGGAGGTCGGCATTCTTCGCTTTCTTCGCGTTCTTCGCGAAGAGGGAGGAAGATCCTTAGAGATTCTCCAAAGGTTTTACACAACATTCCAAAAAGAAGGTGTGTTGGCCATATTTTATTAACATGCCAACAAAACGAAAACGTGTTAAGAAACGAACGAAATTAATTCATAAAATTAATTTCAACAAATAAACCTCCCAATTAATAGGAGCGTTTAATTGTTTAAGAAAACTACCTAGTTGACTTTTATTTAATAAGGGTTTTCATGGGTGCGTTATTTAGCGGAATGAAACAGTGGGGCTCGTGCGGGCCCCACCCCACAAATATTCTACCAAGTGGGTAGGATATTTTGTATTGCACCCTATCCGTTTCAACTGAGCTTAAACAGATTAATGTGGTCTTTAAGCGGCATTAAGCGAAATAAAAATAAAAATGTCGCAAAACTTTATTTTATTTCATAACTTAAAACCCAAAAATTAAAAACCACAACCTAGAAAACGCAACTCCAGAAGAGGCATTTCTAAGCATATACCGGCGCTGCGATTCCATCGGTGCCCTCAGAATTCGATTCTGGGAACCAGTTCAAAAGTTAGAAAAACCCGCTCGTCCGTTCACTGAACGTACCCGAGCCAAACTTTGGAAAATGATTCCGGGCACACCGAGCCTCGGAATCAGGTGCCGTCAAAAGCTGCTTTTTTGTAAAATTCCAAAGAAAATTAGGAAAAACATTTCCTTGAAATTTACGGGTATTTACAAAAATATATTTAAATGACCTAAATTTCATTATTTTAGGTATAATTTACATAATATTATTTTCAAATAAATTTAAAATATAAGTTAACATTATAAATTATTCAGATGAGAAGTCAGTTTGGAATTAAAATTTATTATTTTTTAATATTTATTGAAAAGTGCATATTCTCTGAAAGAATACCAAAAAATCACCCAATAATCAATATTATATTACAAAATCAATAAATCAATTTATTTTCCATTATAAAATTTATTTAATTATTAAAATATAGGTTTCAAACAAGTTCTCTATTTAAAGGATGAAATACCAACTTTATAGATATAGAACATTTTATAAGTAAAAATTTATTTGTTAATATCTTATGACTATAAAAACTGTTGGATGAATTTAAAAAAATCAATGAATATATAACACATAAATTTCATTAATATAATAAACTAAAATTAATTAGGTTAATTTAATAACATAAATAACATTTGGAGAATAAAAATATTTTATTTATAAAACTCATTTTATTTTTATTTAATTGAATATTATATACATTTTAATTAATTATCAACTAATAGATTCAACCCTATATTTTAATATGTTTTTAAATAATATTTGAAAATTAAAATTTAATGTCTAGGAAAAATATATAATTTTAAATAATAATATCATTTTTCTATTTTTGTTCAGTAAATAATTTACTTGCATGTAACAAGAGCTATTGAAGAAACTTGTCATTACGTGTAACAATTGATAACCCTGTATGTGATACATTTAAAGATATATAAATGATTTAATTTATTTAAAATATTAAATATTTCATTATGTATAAGGATTTAAAATATTATTCTCTTCTTGGTGTTGTGTGTCACATACACGATTGAATATGATGTTCATATTTTAAAATTTTAATTTGGTAAAGAATACACAAAGATATCATCAATGAATATAAAAAACATATCAAGATATTATTTTAATACTATATTTATTAGATTTATAAATTAATAATATTAATTAGTAAATAAAAATAGAATTATAGTAAACTCATAATGTAAATATCTCTTTAAAAATTTTGTCTTCGAAACATATTCCTTAATTACTCACAATTTATGACACCAATATTAAAGGTCATTTATTGAAAATCACTAATATCCATGATTTTGATCAAACAAGTCTTCAATTTTAGGAGGAGGATCCATGATCATTATCATAATGGATTTTTCCTTATAGTCTATGCACAACCGCATGGTTCCATCTTTACTATAATTTAATATATAAGGAATAATGAATATGGAGAGATATATAAATAAATAGAGATTCGATTTAAATAACATGAATGTACAAAATATGTAAGGAATAGTCCGTGTGAAATGGTAAATTACTTGATTATCATTAATAGATAAGCCATTTTAAAAATGGAATGGTAAATATCTTAAAAGACAAACCATTTAACCAATAAATTAGAATGAAATTCATCTAGAGATGATATCATTATGAAAATATCGTGGAAAATAATAATTGAATTATTAATATAATAAATGCATTATTGTTTGTCATTATGATATCAGACATCATGATAACTCTACTATCAATATATTTCATAACATAGTTTGAAACTATTTTTTGATATGCATTTAATGCTAGTTTACTAATTTTTTTATCGATACTACTGACACATAGAGGGGTTATATATTTTTGGGCCCCACCCATCACTACATCCCCAATACATTCCCCATATATAGAATAATATATTTCATTCATGAACAATGTCTCTTATCATCAAATTAATCTACTGAGTAAAGAATAGAAATTTATCAATGTTTTTTTAGGTAAAAAATATCATTGAAGATGAACATTATAAGTAGAAATGACAAATGTTCTATGAAATAAATATATTCATGATAAATAATATCGATATTTATGGGAAATTTAATTTCCAATGATCATAAGAAAGTGAAAATTTCAAACAAAAGAAAAATATTAATAAAATGAATCAAATAATTTAATTTCAATACATTACATGGTATAAATTATTACAAACTATCCAGATATTGACTCTTGGTTGTATCAATACAATATATCCTTAGTGTAACATGTTTATAAAAACTTTTGTGGTTGATGATAAATTAAAATCCCATTAAAAATCATATATTGAATTCTTGTAGAAAATTACCTATTAACATTGAAAACAACCTTTTAAAAAACATGATTCAGAAAAATGTTTTAATTTTTTTAATTTGAAAATAACCTTTAAATCATCAAAAAAATCAATCAAAATTTTATTTTTCATGACATATAAATTCCATTAATTCCATACATGTTAAAATTAGGATTAATGTATCTTTTTTTTGTAAAATAAAACTATGTATTATTTTGATGATGACATAATGAGTAATTTATAAAATTATAAAAATTAAAAATCAGTAAAAATAACTTTATTAAATTAGTTTTAAAATTTTCAAAAACAATTTTTTTAAAATTAAATAGAAAACATATATTCTGATGAAAAAGAACATTTGAAGGAAGAGAAAAATAAATTTATATTTTAAAATATTCCCAACCAATTTATGTACCAATGTGTAGATAAATAGTACTCTAAAAGAAAAAATTTATGAATAAAAATTACAGAATAAAATGAAATTATATTATAAAAAATGATCAAATATAATCCTTCAATAAAAATAAAAGTATAAAAAATCACGTTTAAAATTATATTGTGAAGTAAACCCTTACAATGATTACATCTGGGAAGTGAAACTTTATCAATGAATCAATTTGGAGTATCAGATTTATATCCATAAAAATAAATGGTATATAAAATATAATATATTAAAATGAAATTAAAGACATAATCTTAGAGTATCAAAAAAACAAAGAAGTAATATAACCCAATGAAAAGAAATTTTGTTTTGCAATTTTTTCCACTCGGTAACTTTTATATAAGAAAAAAATTCATGAAATAATTATTATAAAATTTAAATTACCTTGAATTATTATGGATTCATAATATTTAATTTTAATAGGGTATTTTATAAACAATATAAAATAAATTAGGTGCATAACATTTCAACATGCATCAATGAAAGGAAACTGAGATGAATTCTCTTACCTCATGATTCTATTTTTTTGAATGTGCATTAACATAATGTATAATAGTTTTAATAATTTTAATAATTTATAATAGAATCATATTTATATTATTAATATAAAACATGATCCTTAAATAACATATTTTAACTCATTTTGTATTATCTTACATTATTTTCATTGTTTTTTGTGTTAATTTATTTATTTTCTCTTTTATGTTTCAACATGAATGTTGTTATTGATGATTAATGGATATTTTTACATCATATTAAAAGTGGTATATATGTTATAAATAATTTTTTAATTATATACATTTGTATAATCTTTATTGAAATTTTAAAATATAGAATGGATCACATCACATCGTGGAGAAGGTAGGTTGTGCGTACTCACGAGAGATGTTATAATTTCCTTAAACAGGGATAGGTTAATGAAGTTTTTTATATAAAATTTTTTAATAGTCGATATAATTTTATATATAAGTAATATATTAATTAACATTAACCATATTATATTTAAGGTAAATCATAAGTGGAAAATGAATCACATAAATTTGTGAGGTTGTATTCTGCAACACACACAGATGAAATTAAAATGTTTTAAATTGAATGTAATGTAGGAATTTATATGTTTTATTTTAAATAAATAAGTATAATATTATCATATATATTATATAAATTTGTTAAATCAATCATTATATCCATCCATTAAAGGTCGTCATGGAGAACAAAATTTATCCGTTCTTGAGGTGGTAGACTGCCACACAAATGATTGGCGATTTTGTTTCTTGTTTTTTTAAAAACATGGTGGATATAGGTAATACATGATAAATTATAAAATATCTACATATGTATGATAATAAGGTTATTATATAATAATGGTTGGATAATATTTGAATTATGTGGAATAAGAAACAAAAAAACAGTCGTTTATGACAATTACCTCTTATTTTGACAGCTTCTTTAGGTTTTCTCAATAATAATCCAATGAATGGATTTAATACCAGAAAATGGATATATGATATTTTAATGGGATTAAATAATTTATTTGGGGAGGGCCTGGATAAACTAAATAGATTTTTTTTTGTGTTAATATGGGAGGATAGGGGCTAGCCATTTATAATTGGGGGAGAAGACACACTTTGAATGTTTGAATGGATCCTATTACACAAGAAATTATATCTTAAAAACCTAATAAATGGGTAATTATATAACCTTAGAAGTTATTATGTTGAAATATTTCATGAAAATGGGTGTTTTATATGTTGGTATGTTATCTTAACAAATATATTTTCACATTAACCATTCAGTAAATCTGTTTTTACCATAATTACAGCAATTAATTATTACATATTTTAATATTAATAATAATGAAAAATAATGTTTACTGGATTAGATAATATATGTTATTTTTAATTGAAATACTAAATCTATTTTTCGAAATATAGTTTAGATAAGTGGAATAATATTATTTTCTATTTACCTACAAACATGATGAAAAAGAGGGTTTCTTAGGAGAAAATTATCAAAAGCTTAAAAGGTCTTAATTTCTTATGAAATTAATTTCAATGAACTAAATTATTTAAAATTTAATTCCACCGAATAAATATTACTTTAAAATCGATTTGAAATCTAATTTAACCATGTGAATTATTTCAAATAGTAAATGTTTTTAAAAATTTGTTTTTTTTAACTACGGATTAAAAAATGAATCGCTTTAGATAAAAAAAAATGCACCATAAGATAGTTTTTTTATTATCCATTAATGAAAGATAATTTTATCAAATATATTATATACATTTGGTGAAAATTATTTTTATATTAGTTCTGAAAATTTATACTAAACCATTTTTTTTAAAATATAGATTTCTTCATAAAACCGTTCTTTTTCTTCTAAAGGATTCTTATTTTATTTCAAATAAGTATATATCAAAAAATTTCATTTATAAGTTCATAAATATTCATAACCATCCCATCTAACTTCTATGTTATTATGTTATAATTTATCTCTATTCATTTAGAATCATTTTTATGTGTTTTTAATGGAATTAAAGAGATTATATTTAATTATATATATATATTGGTTATTTAATATTGGTGTTTCATATTGTATACGATATTGAATAAAATATTCTTATTTTCAAATTTTGTGGTGTCACTTTCTCCCAATCACCCATAGTGTCAAGTATATGGATATTTATCTAATTTAAGCATGTAAAGAGTTTGACTATTATTTGGGTGGGTTTGGAATTCATTTGAAATATTTTTGGAGGTTTTTTGGAGTTATATAGATTTATCATGTTAGTAAAAACTAGAAACTCCTATATGAATTTGTGATATTACAAATAAGTGATGCTAGGTATTCACATTTTTATATTAACGGTTTCATTAAACGATGTGGCCACTTTCGAGTAATAGTATGATGTTGGATAGAGAGATTATATATGGCTATTTCATGGTTTGTCTAATCATGCATGTTAACTATACAAGGTGCTTTTTAAGGTAGTATCTGGATCACCATTAATGCATTAAACGTATAACTGTGTGACCTGACCATGATTGGTTAAAATTTAGACACTAAAAAAGTGCATCTCACTCATTTTTTAATCTAACCTCCAGTTTTCCTCCATTTAGACCAGAACCTCATTTTTATTGCTCAGAATGTCTGTGGTGACGTTCCTATTTGATATGGGAGTGATATATTTTCCAATCATGGTGCATTGAAGGTATAATTTCATGGTAATCCCATGTTCAGTATTTTTCTACTTATATCTCATCATCTTCCCAATCATTGAAATATTGATATTTCCGATTGAGGATTTTTCAATGATAGTTGAATTTTGGGAATGAGATCTAAAGTAGGGTTTGTAGATTTATCAATGTTTTGTTGAGAAACTCATATCGTTATTAATTTTTTTAATATTTTCCTATTTTTGTGGCTTCACTCGTGACTCCACTTATTTGAAAAGAAAGGATTAATTTAAAATTGTTATAATTTATTGAATTTATTGACAATTTTTTAAAATCATTATTTAAATCCTATTTATTGATGTTTTTTAGATTCATGGAAATTTAATATGACAGAAAGTGCTTTGTCAATGGATTTTAAAAACATGATTGTATAATATGATTTTTTTTAAATCCTTGAAGTGATTTTTATTATTTCTGAAATAAAAATGGTTGTTTCATTGAAGTGGATTGGAAATTTTTATTTAGATTTATTTTGGAATACATGTACTTGTGTGGGTTAATATTTTTGAAGTAATACCTGAATAAGTGGCATGTACTCTTGGGGTATAAGTGAAGTGACCCTAGATAAGAGGAATGAGCCATTGGGAAACAAGGATATTGGATACATGGTGATGACCTAGTGTATCGATAAGAAACCCCTCAAGAGTTTGGAACTCTCAATGAAACATGCATTTGTGTGTGTGTGTGTGTGAATCAGAAAAACAATATTCTAGAAATAAATGCGTAACGAATTAATGACTTGTTAATTTTGTTTCCTTGGAAACTATTTTATTTTGGAAAACTATTTGGCATGAAATTGGTTGTCTTTGATATAAAATGTTTAACGGTTTCAAAGTGTTTTATATAAATTATTATTTATAAATGTGCTAATATGTTCTATCGGATTGACATGAGTTGGGATGTAATTTGGGGAATAACAACTATTTTTCATTACTTACCCCTTATTTGGCACTATTTTTCATTTGAATATGTAATTTAGTAGGACATAGGTAAAGAGAATGTATCACATTTCATTACTTGTGCTTTGCAATACTAGGGAATGGATTATGAAGATATAGATTTGAGCTTGTTAAGAGCTATGGAGTTAGTGTCTTTGAACATTTTTTGTGTCTTCCTCTACTTATAATTTGATTTTGAATCTAGTTTCCTCTTTGTTATAGTGATATAGTATGGTTTAGTTTTTATACTCAGAGTATTAATCATTATTATCGTGCATCATATAGTGGTTTTTATTATGGTATTCTTGGTCTTAGATTCAAATATTTTAAATGGAAAAATCATCCCCTAATTTCATTAAATGCCTTAGAATTTATTTCTAGCCTTTTGCATGTTAGAGATTTCGGTTAAGTAAAAGTATAAATTTATCCTCAACTAAAGACATTGAAGAGGTACATGATGGTAAATGTGTTATTCAATTAATAGGTTCTTATGTTGTATGTAGTATCAGTTTCATTGATACATGGTTATCCGTTTTATCAGTCATAGAGTTGAAAATCATTTTGGTTGACTCCTTCGATTATAATTTTATAATCATTTAGTGCTATTAGGACATGAAATGTTGAGAATAAAAAAATATAGATAACCTATATATATTCTAATCATCAATTTAATAGAGGGTTGTGTACATAAGTTTTTTAGAGATACTTATAAGAATTGTAATATTATTTTAATGGGTATATGTGAGGACTAGATCCTGAAATTGTATCCTTTAAGGAACACATTTGTGCATAAGGGATAAGACTAGATATTTCCTTGATAAATTTTGTTCATTGAATAATAAAATATACAGATATAGTCAATAAGGTAATGATGTTAGAAAGGTACATATTTAGAGCTATAGGTGGAGGTATAATTTTAATACCTATAGAATCAGTGGGAAGTCCATTTTTTGGAATAAGCTTAATAGTTACATCTATTTCCCAGGATGTGGAGCATAATAGAATTAAATGACTAGATCAGTGATTCTTCTTCCAATAAAAAATAGAAAATATAGGTGATTTCAACATGGTTTATTCAAAAAGATGAATAAATAATTTTTGGTACCATTGAGATCATTCCACACTTGTAACCATATTTTTAATCTTCAGTGTTATTGTAACTATGCTTTATGGTTGGGTGCTTAGTACCACTCTCGTGTTTCATAGACGTCAAATGATTTGATGGGATGTGTGTAGAAGAATAATTAACTTAATAAAAACTATTCCATCCATAGTGATTCTATGTATACCATGACTAATCATTAGGGGGAATATCAATAAGGGAATAAAAAACTATGTTCCATGAGAAAACAGTTATATGGAGTTGAGTATGTTCGTTTAGATGATGAACCAAGACACTTAAGGATGAGAGGTAAGACTATTTAGAATTTTGCACTCATGAAAAGACTTTTTGATATGGTTGAATCCCTTTATTTATTACTTCATGTGCAGTTGATGTTTTAGGATAAAATATTGATAATATACATTCTATTTTGAAAAATAACACTCCTCTAGGTAAAATAGAATATCATGATTTTTTTGAAGAGCATGTTTTATTACATATTATACAGCTAAGTTGATAATATATTTTTGTATGTTTGATATGGGTGTCTATGAAATAATCATGAATATGTATTGGTTGAGAATTTTCAAAGTCATATAAACTATTATACATGAAATATTAGTGATGAGACGGATGATGGAATCAAGAAACTCTTTTGTGGAGATGGTAATGTAAGGGTAGGTGAAACTGGCTTATTGGAACCATATTCTAGGGAGATCTCATACCAGTTGGTAGCATAAACATTTGAATCCATGGAATATATTAATACTAGTAGTTTTACAACATTGTTTTATAAGTTTTATGATATTTATTCTCAAGCATTTCTCGATGTTTCCACCCACATGAGAAATACTGTATAGGATCAATCTCATTATGTGGAACTATCCTATATCACATATATATTATCATATTGAACTAGTAAAATTAATAAAATTGAATGTGAAGTTAGAATAGGTAGATAACTAAGGTTTTATTCGGCCTAATACATCATTGTTGGAAGCACCTTTCTAGTTTGTCATAAAGGAAGATGGAACTCTTCGACATTGTGTGTATTTTCATATATATTAAAATATAAAATAAAGATATTTTATCTAATTACAAAAAATAGTAATTTGCTTGATCAATTGTGGGGGGCCCAAATGTTCTCTAATTTTACATGTGATCAGGATATCACCAATTGCGGGTTCATAAAGTGGAAATAAGGCATATTTCAAGAGTAGTTATGGCCCCTATGAGAATGTGGGAATCCTTTTTAGTCTGTTGAATACAATATAATTATTAATGGATTTTAGGAATAATATTAATCAAATATATGTGGAATCCTTTTGGGTGGTTATTATGGATAACATATTGATGTATTCAGGTATAAGTGATAATCATGAGTTACATGTTGTGACATTATTATGAATTCTGTGGGATAATCATATGTATGGAATGTTATCATTGATTTATTTTTGGACAATAATAGTGTGTTTCTATATCCATATAATCTTTGAAATAGGTTTTTCTATTGATACAGAAATGTTATAATATATTATCTCTTTGAAATCACAAAATAAAGTATTTTAGATACGTAGTATCTTTGGATTGGTAGGTTTTTACCAACACTTTTTTCCATAAATTTAAAAAATAAATTTACATATGATATCATTGAAATGAAATAAGTTTCTATTCCAATTGATCAAGTAATTTCATAAGTATTTCATGGAGATTAATGTTCTCTTAAGGTCATCACTATATTTATTTTTCTATAACAATGACAAGGGTATGTTGTGTTTCATGATGCGTTGAGATATTGGTTGGGATGTGTTCTCATGAAAGATATAATTTTTTTAGTATGGATCACCGTCATTATAGTTTAATTAGAATAACTACCCAACACATGAGTTGGTGTTATATTTTTAAGTCTATTATTTATATACATATTAGCATTACTTATTTGTTGGGAAATTTATAGTGTTTACCGATCATCAATGTTTGAAACATATTTTCTCAAAGAGGGATTTATACATAATAAAAAAATATGGATGGAGTATCTCTAAATTTGTGAATTTTAATTGAGGTATACACTAGGTAAATGAAATTAATTGGATGATTCATTATAAAGAAATTAATGTAGTCAGTTGAAAAAATAGGATTTAGCTCAGTTGAAGGTGATGATGGTGATACCCAACATTCACCTGTATTGTGAAAAACAATGTTATTTTGTAGTTATCATTCCAATTTATTTGGTTCCCGATTTGGGGAAAAATGTAAAAGAGTTACAAATATCCAATTTTGATTTTTTTCCACGAGGTGAAGAATCAATTGTGGAGAAATCATTGAGGGATAATGGTTGTACAAGATTTCAGTTTGGGGGATTCTAAATCCGATTGTCATACAATTTTGTTGTCAAGAAAAACTTCTTCTAACAAACCACCATTTGATATGGGTTTTCATCCTAATATATATATATATATATATAATGAATTAAATGTATAGTTATGGTGGGTTATTATGAAAATGGTGGATGATTTTGTATTGAATTACATAACTTTTCAGCAGGTTATAGAAGAGAACCAGCGACGTGTGGTTATATTACAGTCTCTACCTATTCCTATTTGGAAATGGGAATAGAGAACCATAGATTGGGTTTTAATTCTCTGAATAATTTTTCATAAACCTGATACCATATTGGTGATGGTGGACTAGATCACAAATAAGTCCCATTTCATCCATATTTTAGAATTTCATATGGCATAGTACTAATACAAAATTTATATTAGAGAAGTTATAAAGTAATATAATGTGTGAGTTCTTGTAGTGTCATAAAAAGATTCAAGGTTTACACCTCATTAATAGAAATACTTACAAAAATCCCTAAGGATTGAATTAAATATGACTATAGCCTATCATCAACAGATATATAGAAAATATGAAAGGATCATACAGTAATTGGAAGAAATGTTGTGAGATTGTGTAATGGATTTTGGTGGATCATGGGTGAGTCATGTACCGTTATGGGATTTATTGTATAAAAATAGTTATCAATACTTGATAAGTATGGATCCTTTTGATGAATTTTATGCGATTCCTTTTCGTTATCCTCTATTTTGGGTGAAAAAATGTGAGACTTCAAATTTTTAATTGAACCTTGTCTAATAGAAAACATAGAAGATTCAGTTGATTTGTAAAAGGATGGATATGACTCAGAGTCATAATTAATCATATTAAGATCATATTCGATGACAATTTTTATTCACAAAGATCGATAATGGGTTTTGATGAATATCTCTATGGATTTATAATCATTTTTTTTGAAAAATAGGTCTTGTTATATCCACTATATAATATATCTTTTGATATACATGCATGAGTTTGTGAGGTTTAATATATAATGGCATTTCAACAATAGTTCAGGGTAGTGAAAAATGTGTTTCATGTATATTAGTATAAAAGTTTCAATGTATCTTAACCATGTGATTCATGGGATCACATTGACTTGGAGCCATATAGATGGTCGATTCATATGCTGTTAAAGATTATAGATTTTCAAGAGAAAGTATTTCATTGAAAAAACATTGGTATAGTGTGTGTTTTTTTGGAAACATGTTTCGATTCCCTAATTATTTCAAGAATTTGACAAATAATCGGTCAATCAGTGCCCCAAACACTTTCATGATTGTAGGGTTTTTATATATTCCATGTATGGAATGAGAAATGGTGGGGGAATGTAGAACCCCATCGTTTTAATTAATTAACATCTTATTTAATTATATTAATAATGTATTTTTTTGGTGAATTTTGAGAGTATTAAGAAGTCATTTGGAATGTTTTAGGTGCTTCTTTGGAGAATCATAGTTAATGAATAGTTAGTAGAAACTGTGATACTCATACAATAAATCATGTAAAGTGAAACAAGGGAAACTACATGGTTGCATAGTTAGGCACATGGTTTGGACAAATCATGTGTCCACTTAGGAGTAACTTTGTGATGTGGTAGAAAGGTATTCTATATTTCTAGATTAATAGTTACCTTACCATGTGGGCCAACCATGTGATTTCTTTTTAAGGTAGTGTCTAGTGCTTGGTGGGTGCATGATTTTATAATCCTATGACCCAACCATGCATGGTAAAAAGTTAGATCATAGAAAAGTAGATCCAGAATAGTTTTGATTCTAAACAACTTTCATCATCCCATTCAAACCTAATGACATATTTTCTCTATAAATGGGTATGTAAAGTTTACCCATCAATTAAGGAGTAATATTTTTCCAAATCATGTTGGGTTAAAGGCTAGATTACTTGGTATGTCTTCGTTTGTGGTTTTTTACTTACATATATATGAATTTCCATTATTGGATTCATATATGTAGTCTGATGAAAATTTATTTTTGAAATTTTATTCTATTCATGATGATATGATTCTGTATTGATGTTATGTAATGAAATATAAATCAATTTTTTGAGGTTTAATGTGGTTCTCTTGAATTTTTATGTCATTATTCAGTTTATTTATGGTTCCTAAAGTGCGTGGCTTATATCATGACTCTAATTATTAGAACATGTAGTCCTGGTTTCAAATTGTATGAATTGTTTGATATGATTATGAAATTGTTGTGAAAACCATGCTAAAAACCTTCTTTATTAATCGTTTATAGAATATTGGAAATTTTTTATTGTGAAATATACTTTTTTGAAGGATTTATAAATGATGATTTTAAAATATGATGTTTGTTAAGATTCATATAAATGGTTTGATTGAAATGATTTCTATAAAAGATAATTTTTAATGAAATGGATTACAATTGTTGTGTTTTCTTGGTTATGTTAAATGTGGGTTTGTGTGAGTTAATTATTTCAACATGAACCTAATTAAGTCGTTTGTACCATATGGGGTACACAAGAAATAATCCTAGATAAGGGGTGTGTGCCATTAGGGTATTAGGATATTGTCCACTTGGTGATATCTTAGTAGATGGATGATAAAATACTAATGAGAATGGAACTATCAATGACTAATTTATGTGTGGGTATGGGAGTGAATCATGGAATGGGTATGAATAAAATGATTTAGAAATGGAATAATGAATTTTTTGATTTCATTCCATGGAAACTATTTTGGTTAGAAAACTGTTTAATGTGAAACTACAGAGATCTGTTATAAACTATTGAAATGTATTAAATTATTTCATAAATAATTGTATATAAATGTGATTACATGTTCTATCCTAGTGGTGTGGGAATGGATGTACTTTGGAGAAAACCTATTGAGTTTCGTTACACACCCCATTCTATTGAACATTGGTTCTTTTGTAGATTTTTTATAAGGACTCATTTAAAGTGATGGTATTTCATTTCAATAGTGGTCCTTGGTGATAATTAGGAATGGATTGTGGAGTAAGATATTAATGATTTTTGGGAGGTGTGTGATTGGATCATGGAGCTTTTTGGTAGGTGTGGAGTTGGTGTATCAGTTCCATTGAGTATTGTTGGTATTTTCGTCAAATATTAATATGATAATAGATTTATCTTCTACATTGTTACTATGATATAGTTTTTCTTTGTTTCTGTAATTTTAGTTATATATATTTATATAATACATAATATAATTAATTTTGTATGGTTTTCATGGTTCTGGTTGCTTTTATATTGAAAGGGAAAGTCACACCTAAGTTTAATTGAATCCCTCAACATTTATTTCTAGCATTTATAGTCTTGGGAATATCATTTAAGGACAAGTAGTTATCCTATCTTGACTGACACCAATGTGGATGTGCGGGATATAACCTTATCCCAAAATTAATAACATTCACCCTCACATTGTAAAAATGATCTACGTAATCAAGGAATTAATATTTAGAAATACCATTATCGAATGAAACCACATCATAAAATGGTTAATAAAAAACATCTTCATAATAGATAAAAGGAATTATATAGGTCATCATAGATAACACATAACATGGATTCCATGTAGATGATCATTGGAGTAATGTGATGATTTATAAATAAAAGAAAATATTACCGATTCAAACTCAAGATAATGGGTTGGATAGTACTATTTTTGTTTCATAAACTATCTTGATGGATATTAAATAACATTATAATTTTCCTAAGGACAGTGCCCATAAGATTTTTTATGCAACACTATATATAAAAATCCCTTCATTTCATGATGGTGAATTAAAAATTATGTAATTGAAAAATCACTACATCAATTCATCAAAACATTATTCACATTCCTATCTACGAACAAACATACCTCTTTTACGAGGATATTTGGTTAACATGTTTCCAATTGGGAAAATTTTGATAAAATCACTAATGAAAACCACCCAAACTAGTGAAAACACATAACATAAGTATATTAATTTGTGTTGGTCATTATTTTACTTCCCTTTTAATCATGGGATCAATTGAGATCACCTTCTTAGAGAGAACAATTCCAATAAATTAGTCTTCATGAATCCATAAATCACAGTTACATATTTTTCAATAAAACTCATTTCTTTTAATAGTCTCAAGAGTTAACATGATCTGATTCCCATAGTCTGAATTTATTTTATAATACCAAAAGATATAAACAATGAATATCACCAGAAATAATCATGATACACCACTAATAATATGTTCAATAGATGTATAAAAATATATAGTACATTAGTCAATACAAATGGTATTTTTGTAAACTCATAACATCAAAACCTCATTTATAATTCTATATTCAAAAGGTATTCCATATTTAATTTCAAATCATGAATCCTAGATCTAATTTAATTATTTGAGGAATATTTATCTCAATGAATTTCATTAAATATACCCTTAATGATAGGAATTATATACGTGGTGTTTATAAAGGAATATGTCTCTATATAATCATTAAATATCCTTAGGGGAATATATTTATTTTTATTAAAGATAATATGATACCCCCTATTGAAGCCATAGTTATTATAAACCCCTTATCTCAAAAATCAACTAGTTTCTTCTTAAACCCCACTATCTTCATATTGGCCATTCAATAATGGGTATTTGATATTGATATTTCATAAGGGGTTAAATCTATAACAATAATTTATTTTATTCTATGGTGGATGTTTGGGTAGTTATTTAAGAAATACATAAGTGCATTTCATTACAATAGGTACAATATCAATTTGGATAAAACCTTCTCCATCCAAAGAATGATTTTTTTATTATTCCCCATGAATCTCATTCATTAGAGCTACCAGGGTGGATCTTCCAATGAATCAGATGATGAAATATTTTATCAATAGATAAATAATTCTATATCATTATCATGAATAAAATTTTTTTTATGAAATAAATTTTCCAATCATATTTTGAAAGCCTACCCATACTATAAATTATAACAAAGGAATCCATTGGTGTAATAATATGTTCACCAAGTAAATAATTTTTATGTGTCATAATTTGGATTACCTGATACATCTTTATGATAATTTGAATTACCATAAGAATATTAATTGAAAAATCTATTCTTAATTCAATGGGTAAATTTCTAATTTTCATGGAAAATTGGGTAGATATAAAAGAGTATGGGGATCCATAAAAAATAATTCATTATATATATTTTTATGTAGGATTATATTGCATGCCAGCACATCATTAGGAACATCCACCTCAGCTATTGAGATCATGTATATCAAACCTTTTCCACAAGGCCTCTTCTATGGTAGATTACCTTTATGAATGGGATATTACGGTGAATAATTAACTCATTATTTTCAATAATATCACTATAAAGAATAGATTTGTTTACTCTCATTTCATTAATGAGAAATATCACCCTTATCTTCACGATTATATCAAAATACCCTTCCTTTAAATAATTTATTTGGATGATTATCTCCATAGTTCTCTGAAGATATAAATTTCATTGTTATCTTATTCTTCGCTGACACATTAATTTTTTCCTAGTATTCATATAACCTGTTTGTATCTTGATTTCCTTTGAATTTTTGGGATCTAGAGAATTAACTATATATGTTGATGGCTTATAAATGTGTTCCATTATATAATGGAATGTATTTAGGTGCACTCTCTCATTGAATACATAGTTAAATACCCTAAATATAATTATTAACCTTGAACTATGTATTCTATATGTAATATTTAGTATACCAAGATAACCATGAATAGGTACACCTGTACTCAAAGACAATTTATTTTTCATTTTTCTTAATGATGAGGAACTTTATCTTCATATAAATTTGTTCCTTATTATGGAGAAATTTGTTGACAAATATATACATAAATATATTCCATTACATGAGTACTATTTCCTCTCCCACAGATGTATTTTGAGTAAATGACCAAAATTTATCAACATCCCCAGTAATAAAATTCACTAAAATTATAATGTTCTCCTTTTTATAACATCCTAAGGACACAAGTAACTTTTCTATAGACATAATCCATTGATCAACACCCATTAGATTAGTAATACGAAAAAATTATTTATGTTTTATGTCTCAGGATGTGATCTAGTATAAGATAATAATTTTGTAGAAAAGGTTTTTATATCACATAATTTTTAATATTCGTAACCTGATTAAATTCAACTAATATAGCCATAATGTTACTCATTCCAATACAAGATGCATTAGGATAAAAATCATGTTAATCTCATAATTATCCATGAGTATTGATACAATTCATCCCTCTAATAACCATTTATTGGCAATAGAATATACATGATTATCTCATAAAATTATTAAATTTTAATCATAATGTATATTTCCAATTATGGTGTAACACTTAAATATTATTTTTAAAATTTGCATTCTTAATTGTAAAAAAATAAACATGGTTTATTTAGGGATATTTTTATTTTTAAATCCTTGTTATCCGTTTGTAGAGAAAATGTGGATTATCCTAAAAATATATCGTGGATGTGTCATACAATGTGAATAGTAAGGGCCATTTTTGTTTTGAATGTGTTCATCAATCAATCATAATTACCCCTTTTTGGTTTTATTAACCCTATGCGTATCTATTCTAGATTCATGTTGACTTTGTTACCTAAAAAATTATGTATTTATATATAAATCTACATAATATCTTCCATACTAAATCATTAAGATTTTATTTTATACATATCCTAAAAATATATCATATTTTTTTGGTCCCTAATATATGTTTTCAATAATATATATCACATAGTTTCAATAAAACATCCTCCAATTCCCAAAATAACGACCTCAACTATTTTTAATTGGATTAAGTGCCTAATTTATTAAATTATAATATACATAATGGGTTAAAATACTAATCTAATTATCAATTTTTCTGTTTTAATGAAAAATATACATATATGATACCCATTAGACATTGGTAATAGAAAATATATCAAAATACATAACAAAATAAAATGTTCTATACACATGAAAACAAATTAAAATATTCCATACTCATAACATGGAGAAAAGAAACATAATAATTGTGAGATTAAATACAAATTATTGTTTAGGTACTATAGAATCTATCAGGAATCAACAAAGAATAATCAATATATCAAGGTAAATAAATAAAAAAAAATTTAATTATTCAATAATATTAGAATAAAATAAATATAATGATAATATCATTGTGAAAATATCATGTGTAATACACGTAAAGAATCCCTAAATTAAGGTAATTCATAATTATTGGACATCATGATCATATGAATCAATATACCTCAATTGTCAAGACCACTCACTATATTTTTTTGAAAACATATAGAAACCCATTTTATTTGGAAGAATGATATGTCTAATGGGACTTATTGATTCCACTAGGGGATATATAATTTGAGGCCCCACCCATTAATATTTTTCTAAAGCATTTATCATTTATCAAAAAACAATTTAATCCGTGAACAATTTTCCTAAACATAAAATATCTGTATTGAGTAAAAATTATAGATTTATCAGTACTTACCCAGATAAAAAAATAACATTCTAATGATGGATATATTATATATAATTGATATATAATTTAATAGATAAACATATTTATGATATATAATCTTGAATTTTACAGAAAATATAATTTTTAATGATTATATTAAAGTAAATATTTCACTGGAAGTTAATGACTAAAAAATTAATCAAGAAAATAAATTCTAGTACATTTATTTGAAAAAATGATAATAAACCATTAATATAATGAATAAATATGGTCTTAATAGAAAAAAATCCCAAGTGATTTATATGTATAATAAAGGTTTTGTAGTTTATAAATAGAAAATTTATGAGGAAAATAATCTTTTCACATTGAAAATAACATCTTAAAACTAATGTTTTACAAAATATTTTGAAAAACAATTATATTTAAACTATAAATTTAATAGTATAAAGTAGTCATAAAAACATTATTAGGAATTATGGTTGGAAATTATGTTAATGTCCTATGTGTTATAATAACTACTTCCTTCACTTCTTCAATAAAATGAAAATAATACTTATTTTGACACTGAAATGAAGATTACATATTTTATATTAACTAGTCAAAATCTGTAAAATCTCATTAATAAAACAAAACTAAATGGGATAGAAATTATTTTTACAATATTCTGAATCTGATTATAATGATTTTCGATCGATGAGGGAAATAAAGTCATATTTCCAAAAAATGATTTTTGTTTAGCAATTTTAAGAACAAATGAGTAGTGAAATTGTAATATTACATGAAAAATTAACCAATAATTATAGTATATAAAAATATAAATTTTAAATTATAAAATTATAAAATAATTTCAATTAAGGAAAATTCATGTATAATCAATCCCGATTAAAATTTTATTGTGAAGTAAACCCAAAAAAATGTCATAAAATTGATGTTAGAATTAACCCATGACTCGGTTATTTTTATAAAACATAAATACATGTAATTTTTTTAATGAAAATAAAATATATTCCTAATTAATTACACATGTAATCTTATAATATCAAAGTAAATGAAGAAGTAATATAACCCAATGGAAACAATTTGAGTTAGGAAATTCTTTACAACTTTGTAGATTTTATGACCAATATCTATGGATGAGTTAATTAAATATGAAACTGAAAAAAAATTATGTTTGAATATTACATTGTATTTCATTTAAAAGGTGATTTATTTACACTATACAAAAAGTGAGGTTTATAACATTACTATATGCCTCAATGAAGGGAAACAAAGAATTATCACATTACCTCACACTTTACTTTACTTAAATATGATTTAAATCATGTATATCGATTTTAATAATGTTATTAATTTATAATAGAAACGTATTCATATTTATTATTTTATATATGAACCTATTATTATATAATACCACCCATTATTCAATGATATTTCATTTTTATATGTTTTTTTTGTTATTTTCATTGTTTTCTCATGTCCATTTTATCACCAATTTTGTAGTTTTTATGCCTGGGATATCTATCCATATTATAAATAATTATATTAATGTTATAACTATTATATTTACTCATTAGATTAATTATTAGATCAAATTATGACTGTTGAATGTGAAAAATGAATCTGCATGGAGATGGTAGGTTTTAAATTTGCACGACTGACAATATCATTCCCTTAAATATTAAAAGGATAAGTGAGTAATATATTAAGATTATAGAATAAAAATAATCTCATATTGATATATATTATAATTATTATTTTTTCCCTTATTATAACCTATGAAAATTTTAAGCAGAAAATGAATCACATCACTTTGTGAGTTGGTATTCCGATGTACACACGGGTAATGTTGTTATATTTTAAATAAAATTGAATTTAAAATTTCATATGTGATATGAAATTAAATTAAAATTAAAATCATAATAATCATTTAAATTTATTAAATACATCATTATGGACATACTTTAAAGGTGTTGATGTAAAACGAATTAAATCGGCTCCTTTGGCGATGGTCTGACGTACACACAATAAATAATTTAGTTTCCGATTTGATTTAAGAGGGGATTGATATTTTTCATTACATTAATATAGGAAAAAACAATTATATTTTATTTTTTATTGTTAGTATAAAACAATTATTTAATATTATTTTTATTTTTTGGGAGAATAAATATTATAAAAAAACTCATTTAGGAATGTTACCTCTTCATTGGATGACCACCTTAGGATTACACGAAAATATTCAATTAGATGTATTTATGATAAAAAATTAATCTATAATTATTAGAGAAATTTATGTAATTTATTTTGGTTGTTATTTTCCTATCGAAATCGATTTTGGGGTTTGAAGAGTATATGGAAGTGTTTTTCCTTTTATAATTGGGGGACATGACACTCAAGTAAATATTGAAAAATGAAATATACACGAAGTTTTTTAAAATGAGATAATTCTCAAAAAAGGATCGTTATTGACTCCCATAGGATATAATTTCTATATATTTCAATAATTTTTTTTTATAATTTATATATAATTTTAATCTTTATCTTCTTTGTTTAATCATCTTTTAAATCTGTTTTTACTATAACCAAAATAATTTAATTTTACAGCTTTTACAATTCATAATAGTTAAAAACTAATTTGTTCTTGTTTGATAATATAAATAATTATAATTCTAAATATTCTATAATTTTTTTATATTCAATTCATTTATTTATTATAATTCAATTTATAATTATACCTGTACTATTGATGAAGAAACATGTTTCCAAAGAGAAATATCTCCTATGAATGGAATGTTTTTTTGTTAAAAATGAATATAAAATTGATCCTAATGAAATAAATTAGTTAAATAAGAATATTATTAATCTAATTTAAATATAAATTTTTTTAAATATTTAATTTAACATTGTAAATAAATTTAATGCAATGGTGGACTTCAAAAAAAATTAGTATTTTTCATTGTTTATTGAAAAATGTATATTTTCATAAATATACCAAAATTTTAAGATATGATAAATTTGATATGATGATTTGAAAAATGAATTTATTTTTATCAAATAATTTCTATATAAAAATTTAAAAATAATTCTACCATTGGTGTGTAAGAATATATAAAACCATTTTGTTAGAAAAATTAATTTTTTATCAGAAAGAATTTCATTTACATTTAAATGATATTTATTATCATTTATAATCAATACATAACCAATGAATGTGTTTAATTTATATATTTCATAATATATTTTTTCTTTTTTACATCTTCCTATTTAATGTATCGGTTATAATGGTTATGTTTAAATTATAAATTTTTAGAGTATCACATTTAATTTTACCAGATTTGTTTTTCATCATAAGCTATCAAAAGGATTGATTTTTTAACAGGAAATCATTAATAATGAATAAGGGTGTTATATTGCTCACCACTAAAAATTTCTTCAAAATTTCATGGATATTATCATATAAAAAACGAGTTTTTTCCTTTTCATAAAACCCTATAGTTCCTATATTTCTTCCTCTAGTTTGTTATTTCTCCAATTTACTTTTACCATTTGAGTCATCCGATCTTTACCAACTTTCTATCTAGTATTATAAATATTTATGGGTTTCAGAAAAATATATTCCAAGTTCTAATTATATATCATCATAGTCAATAACATGAATTGGTTGAAAATGTACTTATATAACAATGATATATAGAACATATAATGTAATTTTAAGTAGCGTGGTGGAATTGTTAAATGAAAATTCATATATCCGATTATTTCAAAAATTTAAATCATTAAGATTTTAATTGGTCATATCAGTCCCTTTTTATTTAACAATACGACACACTTCTATTGAGAACATTTTATGAAAACAAGATCTCCCACATAAAATTATATGTCCTTCCTTTAGTTATAATAAAATCATTTTTCTTATATTTTGTTCCTTTAATGTGAAACTGAACAAAATAAAAACATTATTTTAATAAAAAAATATTATCGGACTTTTATTTTAATTATTTTTTTGACAATTAAATTGCTTCTTGTGTTTATTTTAGTTCTACCAATGAATTACTTGGTTTATAGAAAACCAATTTATGTCTTAAAAGTCAATATATATTGGAATATAATGTTGTATATCAATTTTTTTTATCTTATTAATTCATTTTCATAAAAATATATGTTTATGTGTTATCTGTATTAATTATTAAATTAATACATTAATCTGTTAAAAATATTATATCATAAAATTTTTTATAAACTATAAACCATACCATTCAAATAATGACAAATTAATAATAATATTTTTTCAGTAAGATTAATTATTAATTAAAAAAATTCATTACCAGTGTAAATGTAAATTGGGATATGATATAAAAATAAAAACAAAAAACCAAGAAAAACTCTATTTTGTTTCTGTAATTAGTGGATAAAAAGAATTTCAAGCAACAAAAAATATAAGCTAATTTTTTTCACTATTGGAGCCATTTACCATTGAATATTACATTACATTATAAAATATATAATGGTTACTTATAAAACAACTATCCCCTACAATTATAAATAGGTAACACTTCCACCAATTTAGGAATCACATATCGATATAATTTAAACATAAAAATGTGAAAAAATTGTTCTTTTTATAACCATATACTTCTTTCAAAATAAATAATTTATAATTATTTAGCATATGAACTTCATTTAAAATGATAATTTAAATGAAAATATATGTCCTTGATGTGTGTATTATCAAATTCATAGATTTTCTTCCATATTATATTCAATAAAATATAATTTCCAAACAGAAACTTGTTGATATTTTTATAATTTATATATTTTAGTGTTATTATTTTTAGGATAAATTTATTATATCTTCATCTATACCATCTACTATGAAAAATGAAATCATTATCCATTTGTATCCATGGAATACCACCTCTATAAGTGAAAAAATTAATTTTACATTACCACCTATCATTCATGGTTAATTGAATGGATTTAATGGGGAATAAAAAATTTTATGAAATTATTAATGTTTTTATATTATTCTTTAACATTAGAAATGAAAATCCAATTACTCATCAAATCATTAAAACACGTAACTATTTAGGGAGATCTAACCACCTATCTAAACAATTTTATAATGATTCATTCATTATGGATTATAAATTGTCATATAATTTAAATAACACGTAATAATGATATATTTAAAATTTATAATCTTTCTATAATGGAATTTTTTAATATTTACTATATTAATTAATATATTACCTTCTTTTTATTAATCATATTAAAATCTAGTTCATCGCTATTAATAATTTCATAATCCATACCTATACCATTCAACTAAAGAAAACAAAAATTAGGTAATTATTATTATAATTGATTATTGTATTTCAAATTAGTTTTTTAATAGGGAAATTGAAACCACTTAGTGATAATAGATCCAATCTTCGTGAAATTTTTATAAAATAAACAACACTAATATCAACTAACTCACGGTAAAAATAATATATAAATAAGAAATATATTTATAATAAATGATAATAACTAAATTAAATTAGAGGATTTTTTAACGAATAATTCTATAAAATAGTATGTTAATTTATTTTTTTCTATTTTATAGTATTTTTTATTTTATTCAACTAGGGGTGAATAATGATAATTGTTTCCTTGTCTCGATTTTTTTATTTGTTGGACTTATTGTTTAATGTGAAACATAATACATTATATGTTCTATTATTAATACCTAATTATTCTTTCAATACATGTTTATAGGGTATTATGATCTATATAATTTAATTTATTGTAAGCTTCATCGATTAGAAACATACATACATTTAATTTGGGTTTGATTAAAATAAAAAACCACTGATAATTATTTTATTTCCAATCTTATTTTCAAGTAAATATTTATTTGTTAAAGAAAAATCATCTATTTAATTTTTATTCTTTATAAAATCTTTGATAATGTAATTTTATATTAATGTGGTTTTATATGTTCACTCGATATTTAATTTTTCATTGACTCATATTTTACATGTTGTGTTTCTTATAAGTGAAATATTTTGTGTATATTTTTTTTTGGTTTGGAACCTCCATTTTTCAATTTTATAATTCATTGGGTACCATTTATTATTTCCTTATTATACCTCAATAATTTATTTATGTAATTTTATACTAATTTATATTCTTAAAAAAATAAATTTTTATTTTTTCTATTTAGTTCTCACCAAATTCTAAGAAGAATCTTTTTTGTTTTATATGTGAACACATATTTCGACCATATTTTTTATTTTCAAGGCTACATCCTATTTAATAATTAAATTATTATGAAAAGAAATTATTATTATCAATTTGTTAAAAATATTGTTATGTAAACTGTTTTTAAAAATAACATGCATGTATTTCATTTCTAATGAGAATTCATATACTGCTCTTAAAAATGGATTTCATTTGAATCAGTATCCTTTGAAATTCATTATTCTTGTTCAAGGATACACTTCAAGTGTCACCATCCAAATTATTTCATTGAATGACATTTATTATGGCCTTTTCTATTGGAGAAAATATCAATAAATGTCATTTCATTTTCTAATAATCTATTGTTTAGGATCATATCTTTCATCACAATACATTTCATTTTTTATGACTATATTATTAATTCATTTTATGGAAGTGTTTTTACTCTGATTCCATGAAAAAATTAATTTAGTAAAATTATTGACATAATTATATAAGCTTAATATAAATGATGTAAATTCCAAATGAATTATCATCATGATTGAATGATATTTACCTATATCGAAACTTGATTTTATTGGATACCCATTTACTTTTTATGTGTTTAACATGTTAGGATTGTTGATGGAATTAATAATAATTTCCCTATATATATCCACATAAAACACATTTTTTGAAAATTGGATCTTTATGAGGTGTTTAACAAAACCCATTTTCCATCCATAGGTTATTTATTCTATAATAGTCAATGGTATAATTTTTAATTTTTTATAAATACAATTTTATTTATAATGTGTTCCTTATGATGTGATAAGTGAATGATTTCAAGTGGAAGTCATAAGTTTATATGATGATGGTTGGGGTCTTAAATCACCCCTTAATCCAGTATTTTATATATAATATCTCATTAGAGACATATTTTTTAGTATGGTAAGATTCTCATAAGTGTGGGAACTGATGTAATAACTCATGAAATTATTATTCCATGTAATAATTACTTATAAAATGTTGGAAGTTGTTTTTATTTTTTTTTCATTCATATGTGTGCGTTAAGATTTCATGCCTCATGTTTATTAACTCATGTTTCAAAAATTTCCGAATTCATGTATTATGTTATTCAATTTAATATTATATGATTTATTATCAATTAAATATCATCTATGAATATTATCATGTCTCACTATTACACCCATATTCTCATCTTAAGATCACTTATGATATTAAATTTTTATCACTTATATTTCCCCTTATAGAAAATCTATTCTCACCAATTATTATGTTTCCATTTCCCCTAGATATGAAGATGGGTACAATTTATAATAAGTATAAGGGAGATCCTAGTTTGTCTCAATTATGGGGAAATGACCACAAGGGTTATTAATTAATATATATATATATAGTTAGTCCTCAATGACACTATACCATCAATTCTTGGTAATAGGTTATAATTTTTGAGGTATAATTTTTACCTTATGGATTTGATTTAAATTAAATTAATGTCGATCCATGTTCACTATAGTTGGAATTAGAGATTGTTTTAATAATTTATTTGGACTATTCTTATTATTCTAGGGTTTAGATTGTGAAAACCATAGTAAAAACCCATTATATATAATTCTAAGGGATTTGTATGAGTATCGATAAACATCATGTAATTTGGGTAATGTAGAGATTATATGTTTTCAATTTAAATTAAATCACCTTCCAAATATTACAAGTGCACGAATACTCTGAAATGCTGTACCTTGGGGTGATAACACTAAAAATTACTTTTTTTGTATTAATAAACTCACCACATAGTTCACGATAAAGAGGCCAACCCATATCAATGGTCAGAGACCCTAGAGTGATTTTTTTGGTGAATCACATTTTCTTTATAATCTATTATAAATTATTTATCAATTTAAGGAAATAAGAGAATAGTTACGACACAAACTTATATAAATAAACCTAGATTCTAGTGAGATTTATTAAAGTTGAACATAAATATAGTATAATTGTCAGAAATTTTGAGAATGACGTTTTCATGTAATTAAATTATAATAATTATGATATGGTTTTACTTACTAGTGATAATTTCATTTGGTTTTAATAATGGTATAATCCTAGAAAAACAAAGTTAAAATTGGATTCCATATACAATTAAAATGTATTCCCCAACAAAAATCTAACATGATTTGATATAGTGTGAGGAATTTATATATAATTCCGAACATGATACCATGAATTATAATAATATTTTTGAATAGAATCAGACTCCAAAATATATCAATGTTGGGAATGATACATTCCTATGAAATTTCATATAATAGAGATAGTGATGGATATAATTTATAACCATATTAATGTAAAATATGTGGAAAGAAGAAATTTTTGAAATGCCTCAGAGGTCTTGGAATAATATATAAATGAGGAAATGAGGGCATCATTCATTATAACATTATATAAATAAAGAGTTTAAAAACAAATGATTGAAGGAAATGGAGTTCGTAGTATGGTACCATTAACAATTCAATGTCTTTTGTTGGTATAACATGGGAAATATCAAATTTTTACAACCAAATTCAATGAATATTAAAGATGTTAAGCATTAACATCCTCCAAAACCAATATGACAATATTATATCTTTGAAAACACAATTCTAAAAAAACTGAATATTAATGTCACAAAAACACTCTAATATGATGTTTTATACGCATTATTGGAATTTGATTCTATAATCCCTAGTATATCTATGTGGTTTGTAATATCATTAAATTTTTATCCCATTGATTTGATTATGGAATAATTCTTATAGTTGGGTGATTATTTTATTCCCAGTTGATGTTTATAGAAATATTTATTTTGGAAATCATATTTTATTTTAACCACTAATGTTATTTTAAAGAATGGAAAACAATAAAGACCCTCAATAGAAAAAATTTATAATTTTATTCCTAATACAAAATAAACCTAGAATCATTTTCCATTTTTTATAAAAAATATATAATATGTGTAAAATTATTCGTAAGAAAGAGATATGTTTCCCATGAATGTAATTTTAATAACTCTTAAAAAATTATATCTCAAGTCATAAAAAAAATTGGATTCCATAAAAAATATTCATTGGTATGTTATTATTGAATTTTTTTTGAAAATTGGTTTTAGGGGGATGTAATACCTTAGGTTTTTAGGAGTACAATTGTTTCTATAAACTATGTATTTAATATTAAAAATATATATATATTTTTAATAGTTTTAATGGAGTTAAAATTTATTATAAAATAATCAATACCACATATTAATTTAAAAAAATAACAAATTATTCATTAATATGTATAATATTATAAAAAATCACATAATGCTATGTTTTACACACTATGTATTGTTATTAACCATATATAAAACACATCATCTAAAATATATAAATTATTATGGGACAATAGATTTAAAAAAATATAATCTTCATGACTATGAAATCCCATGTGTAAAATTGAAACACTAAAATCACTAATTTACAAACAAAACCTATACTGGTGAAAATCAATATAAAATAGAATGAATAACGAAGAATCATTAAGATGGAATAATGTATATTCATTGTGATGTAAGATTTTAATGGATGAATTATTTAGTAAGAAAATTTATTGGAACAAAATTGGGCCATTGTAAATATTTTCGATAATTTTTTTTCATTGGTGGTTTAACCAATAGGCATACAGAAGTTGTGTATTGCTAAGAAGTTCATTTAAATTAATGTAACCGAAAATTTAAAGAAAATATGATATTAAATATTATTAATTATATATATATATATATATTTTTGTATGTATTACATATATATTAATTATATTATTAAAATATGATATAATAAAATTCAAATAATTATTTTAATATTAAATGAGTAATAAATGATAAATGTATAATATTAATAAATAATTTTAATGTTGTTTGTTAGAGAGTTTTTTGTATATGAATAATATTTATTTTTTTAGCCAAACCTTTTCAAGTATTGTATATTTTAAGGTAATTTATTTAATTTAAAATATTTTTAATTTTATTATATATGAACTATTATATTAAATCCTCTAAAATAATAAATTAATACGAAATAATATTTAGTTAAATTAATGTCTAAAAACATAATTTTTCAATAAAATAGTTTTTGTTAATATTTTTTTTGATTTCATTATGAAAACACAATTATAAACTTTAAAAACTAAATGAGAGAAACTTACAATATTTTTGGATTTATAATGCAAATATTTTCTAAGAATATTTTATATATTTTTCTTTCCTAAATTATTTTATATTTAATCCAAAAATAAAATTTTTAGGGAAAAGTATTTTTCAATTATATTATCATTATGTACGTGTAATCTAGAAGATAAAAAAAATTTATTAATAAACTGTGTATTTGAGTTTTAAAAGTATCTATTTTAAAATATTTTTGAACTTATAAATCATATGTACAAATAAAATTTTTAAATACATAAAAGTTTAATTTTGATAAGGGATTTATATATTTGAATTTATAGGATTCCAATTAGGTAAGAGATCCAATATTAATTTTTTTATTAATATTAATTCCTATGGCCAAAAAATTATTTAATCATGTAAAATAGAAATTATTTTAATAGATAAAAGGGAAAATAAGAATCATAATAAAACTATTTGTCCCTCCAAAATTACTAGATAATGAGAAATTCTACCCAAACACACTTAATATCCTATTTAGTACATTTTGAGCCATTATAACATTTACTAGTGACATTAGATTTTGGAAATTTTATTAGTTACTTTAAAAATAAAAAATCTATTCACTTATAAATGTGTAACAGTTACATCACATCAAGACTCACCTAAAACATGAATTTATTATATAAAATCTTAAAAAACAATCCTTCAAGATACATACCCCTCATAAAAAAATATCATGGATCCCATTAGTATGGATAATTCGTTTTTACCCAGGGGAAATACAATGAAAAATGTATATCTGCAATGTGGGTATTATCAAGAACTTTGCATTAATCCTTAATTTTATTCCTCCATATTTATTCTTCAAACCTAAATATAATTATACAATTATCATTTTTATAATAAATTTTATTATAATTTTTTTATTTTCATTATCTATTCATTTATACCATATATTATGAAAAATGTAATCATTATTCATGCATTCATGAAGACTACCATCTCTATAAGTAAAAATATTATTTTTTATCAAAACAATTCATTGATGATCATTAATATGGATTTAATTCTAACATAATTTACTTATTAAAAGAAATGATTTTATATATGTAAAATTTTAATCATCTAAATACATCCCCTAACTCATTAAATCATTAAAACACATTACCATTTCTACCGATTTAACCATCAATGTAAAAAATGTTACGATGATAATATAATAATTCATTATGGGATTTAAAATAATGGTAATAAAAAAAATTATCCATTTAATATATTTTAATTATTTTTGAATGGAATTGGTAAAATTTTAAATAACTATTAATATATGACCTTTAGATCTTTAAAAACATCAAAAAATAATTCATCTTCATATATATTTCCCCATATCAATATTGATGTTATTAAAATTATTTAATTTATAATTGTATAAAATTTGTACAAAATAATTATTCTATCATGAAAAATATATGAATTATGATCTTCATTAAAATATGTTTCAATAGATCTCGTATTCTTGAATTTTGAATGGATGAAAAACCCATAGTAATAATATGAGATAAAAAGCTAAATATTTGTAATAAATGATAATAAATGAATATTATGAGAGGGTAATGATTATATATAAAGGTATTAGTTAGTATAATCTGATATTTATGTCTTTTTATATGATTTTAGGTACCATTCAACTAAAAGTTCATAAAGGTAAGGGGTTCTTCATCTAAAATTTATTTGTTGATATTAATATTTTAATGATAACTATGAAATAATTAATGTGGGTGATTAAATCATTGTAAAAATTGTTTAACATATTCATGGGATTTAAATATATATATCAATTAATTTCATTAGAAATAAAATTATTCAAATGATACACAACATGAATGTTGTTTTGATGGAAATATTACTCAAATGATTTGGGTTTCATTTCCAATCTTATTTTCTAATAAAGATTTTTTATGAATGATAATTAATATGTAGGAATATAATTATTTATATAATCTCCCATTATTAACTTATAAATTTATGGGGATTTATATTTTAACTAGATATTTCATTTCCCCTTGAAAAATTATTTTGTTTTAGTGTTTATGGTATGATAGATTGATTAGCCTATTCTTTTTGGTCAAGAACCACCCTATTTTCTTAACTTAATTTACTGGATACTATTTAAATTTCTATATTTTTACCATGATAATATATTAGGGTCATATTATAATGCCTGACCTTTTTCAAAACATTTTAATGAAATTATTGATGTTTTTATGTGTCATTTTCATCAATATGTAAAAAGAATCTGTTTTTAATGTTTGACATGTGAACACATATTTTCATAATATTTATAATTTTCAGAAAATTTTAATTTCTAATATTTAATATTTTCACCTAAAAATATTATTATAAATTATATATATAATATTTTATTATTTATTTTGTTAAAAATATCATGGATTTTTTTATTTCCAATTTTTTTTTCATATTTTAGTAAAAACAATTCATCTAAATAACCATCAATAGATATAGATTATTATTGACGCATGATATTTCTCTCATGTAACCAAATATATTTTCTTTCATGATAACCTATATAATATCAATTTTTTTAAATGATCAATCAATGCATGTGTCATCCAAAATTCCCCAACTAATAATTTAATAACTTTTCACCCTATTTTATTCTTTTATGAATACCTTGTTTTTATTCATTTTATTTAAGGGTGATCATCAATATTTAATAAATAGATTAATTCAGGGGAATTATTTACTTAACAATATATAATTTATCTATATAGTGTAAATATTACATTCTATTTTACTTGAATGTTAGTTGATTTCATTGTATACAAATTAATATTCAATGGTTTGGTCATGTTATGATTATTTAGGGGATTATTACTTATATAATTATTTCCAGATATATGAAACCCATTTTAATTTCCTGGGATACTTATGATATGTTGAATGAAACTCATTTTCATTTCATGGGTATATTGTTTTATAAAATTGAATTATTTTCATTTGGAATGTTTTATAAAACCCAATTTATTTATTTGTTTTCTTTTTTATTTGATCAGTGATTGATTTCATGTGGCCCTAATTTGTATGTATGAGTATGGGTCGGGTCCTATATAACCCTAAAAAAATTTATATGAAATCTTATATCTCGTCAGTTATGTATTTTTGGGTACATTTATATAGATCATAAGTGCACTGAAATATGAGTTCAATGATGATATAAATCCTTCCTATAATAATCATTGTAAAAATTTTGAATATTATTTTTTTGTTTTATACATATTATAATTACTCTATTAATCTCTCATGGATTATGTTTATTATGTCATGCCTTTGTACTCTTATCATTTGGGTATTGTTTTATTTCAATTCATGATCAATGATGTTTCATCTATGATGTATTGGGTATAAAAATTTAATATATCTTGATTATATTTGTTTTCCAATATTATATTCACATGTGATATTAGATTATTATCCCATAATTATACCATTATTGATCATTTGATTACTCAAAATTCTTATGATTCTATTTCCATAGGTAAAAAAATTATTTTAATGTATAAAAATTAATTGTGGGATTCCAGTTTAGATTAATTATACAAACATGTTCACATGTATAGTAAAATATTATTTTTATGTATCCTGTACTCAAATTCACTAAATGTTCAATTCTTGTTATTATAATATTATTAATGATATATAATGATTACCTTTCGTAATTTGGTAAAATAGAGGATTTCTAGACCTCGATAACTATACATTTCGTCACGAAGGACTCAATAATGCATTGGTCATTCATTTTGTCATTTTAATTCCCATCATGATTCTTTTTAAGATATATTAGTGTGAGTATTGAATAATAATTTTACATTCCATCTTCAACTATATTTATTTTACAATGAATAAAATCATTTCATTAATCATCACATTTGTTGTTAATTATATCCCTCTTAGTTCTTCCAATAAAATAAAACACTTTTTTTAGTATCTAGCTATATTATTATGATTGAGAATGTATAGTATAGTAAAAATAATTGAAAATATGAATAATGTTAGGACACTTTCGTATGAACATCATACAATTTAGTTTTATCATAATATTATTTAACATAATTATATATTGTCTTAATTATTATACTCATATTTATCAAAACCAAATATCAAAAAAATTTAAAACCTAAATTGATATTTATTGACCTGACAAAAAATTTAATTATATAAATATTAAATTATTTTAGAATAATATTTAATATATATCATAATATAACCTACCTAACAGAACAATAGATTATAGTTCATGGATTATATTTACATATTCAACTTATTTTATGAATGATCTTCAAAAACCATTAGGATTTTCTTCTCAAATAATACCCTTATTAGATACACCGTACTGGCAAACATTATTTTTAATTGAAGAAAAAGAAAAAATATGAATTATTGTAATTACAAGACAAGTAAGGGTAAAAATGGAATATGTCATTATATGTTCAAAAATAATAATTGAATTAGAATTACGTTATGAGAAAATTCTCAGAATTTATAAAATTATAACCAATATATCATTAGCTAGAAATCTGGAGTCATGGAATATGACATCTTTAAGAACCAAAGCTAGAAACCCATAACTAGTGGTTACATTGTTATATTGGAATAAGATAAAAGGAAAAACATCTATATGGATTGAATAGTTTAGTATGCTTAGGTAACTATATACAAAAATGATTCCATTATTAAATTTTAATACAAAAAATACAGTGTATTTTTTTCAAAAATATAATTATTCCCTGTAGAATATAAATCATTTTACACTTACTGAATTCTATAGAATGGAAAAAAAATACATTGAGATAAAATACTCAGTAAGAGTTACATAATGGAGAATAGATAAATAAATAATTTTCATGATCAACAAGGAAATGTGTAAAAACAATACGACATTCCCTTTGAATAATTTTATTATTAATATTATTTAATTCATAATAAATATAGAAAGTATAATTTTATAATAATACTATACACAATTTTTAAATCCTGTTGTTTGGAATCCAAAAGGTATTAGGTTCAAGGACAATTGGGTGAAGGTATAATTACAGTACTATATTGGTGGTGGTGCAGGCAGGATGTAGGCAAGTAGTGGAATATGCATGAGACATTGATGGTTCTGTATGTAAGATGATACAGACATGACATTGAAATTGGATTTTGGTCCATGTAATGGGTTTCATGACCACATGGGAAAAATTCAATGTACTGTATAAATTAGTTCTTGGTGGGTGGGATATCCCCTTGGGGGTGATAGGGTTAAACTTTATGTCATGTGGTTATAGTTTTTCTGTGTGTGTGGGTGTGATTTTTTAAATTTAATTATACTCACAAGATTAATATATATATATATATAACTTAGAGAGATAAATAATTGAAAATAAATCCATTTAATCAATTAACTAATATGGTAAATTCATAAAAAGATAATATTAATGCAAAAATATCATGGATAATAATAAATTATTACAAACATGATGAAATAAATAATTATTATGCATTATGATATGAGGAGTCATGATACCTATACTATTATGACCTTTCACAATATAGTTTAAATGAGATTGGTAAGTATACACTATAAGCCCAATTAACCATGTCTAGATAATTGATTCATCTTATGAGACTTCTAATGCATCAATGTAATGATGACAATCAAGCCCCACCTATATATGAATGTCCAATTCATTCCTCATACATAAAATGATCGATTAAATTCATGAATAACAGCCAATATCATTAAATATCTTCATCGGGTAAATAATATACATTTATAAGTATTTCTATAGAAAAATATTTAATTTTATCTTAATTACCATATGTAAAAATTATATATCATTTAAGAAATAATAATATCCTCAATATAAAAAATTTGGATATTTAAGAGAAATGTAATGTGAAATGAAAAATGATCACACGTCACACCACTATGGAGATTGATTATAGGGAGGATACCAACCAAAAGGGAAGAGGAATTAGGTGTCGACTTAGAATTTGAGGACATATTAGTGTTTAATTGAACATAATTACATTGTTGAGAAGAAAACCCGAACAGATGGATGAAATAAACAAGATGAAGATGGAATGACCTCTTTTAATGATTCCCTTGTTGAATAATATGAGAAAGCAGGTGCCAAGAAAAGAGGCACGAAATTCTCTATGGGTGAGTATGGGTTTAAAATGGTCTAAAATAAGAAATCTAACCAATCTATCTCTTCCATGATGGGATAGAATGCTATTTCTTTTTCCAGTACATTCTCAGCTTAGACAATGTTTCTATTTAATTTTACTCTTTTGAAAATTGTGTCTTATAAAGCTGTGATGGAAGAGGCTATGGTGGGTTGTTCAAATGTTACATTAGATGTTGGTGGTGGTAATTCTACTATTCTTGAATTTCTAAATATAAATTATAGAATGTATGTCTTTTGAGAGGAATTTGGGAATTCTCATGTATATTCAGTAGGAAAATCCTCTGATTTTGAGGCTGTTCTGGAAAGAAACAAGACTGATTTGAAGGAAAATGCACGATATCCTGATGCACATTAAATCGAGGAATATTTTTCTAGAATGGAGGAAGATGATAAAAAATGACAGGATCATAAGTAGTGGAAAAGGGGTTGGCATCTCGAAATCCATGGTGGTGCTCGAGGAAGGGGTGGTAGAAGCAAAAGATGATTGTTTTCATTGGTTATATGTCTTGGTGTGAGCCTTTTGTTCTGATCATATCATTACATGTTTCTGAAAATTCGAAATTTTTAATAAATTTTTTCGACCTTGAGCTTCCAACTCATGGTTCACACCATTTCTGAAAAATTATCACATGAATGTTATTTTCCCATGGGAATGTTAATAATAAAAAAATAAAATAACAAATGAGTGGTGATAATAGATTCATCAAGAATTAATGTTTTTAAATTATAATCATTGAACAATAGTGATTCATGTTAAATAAATCAGGTATTAATTATATACAAAACATACATGTGAATAGGTTCATATTAATAAATTTATCTTAATGAAATGGAAATTGAGGAAAAATCTACAAAAATAATCACAATGTTGAAGTCAAAATTTGTCAATAAATATATTATATGTATCAAATTTAAATCTACATAATTTTTTTTAAATACAGTATAATATATTTTAAATTAATTTCACACATAATCTAATAATATTAAATATTATTAATATGTAATATAACCAAATGATAAAACAATGGATTTAAGAAACTTTCCCCACATGGTCATTCTCATGTCAAATACCCATGGTTTCAATAATTAAAAATTAGATATAAAACAGTTTTAATTATGATTTATTCATTATATTACATGATTTTTTTTAAAATAAAACATATAAAATAGATTACGTGCATAACATTATCATACATCTCAATGTAGAGAAATTGAGACGAATTCCCTTACCCCACACTTCATTTTTTAAGTGGAATTTACATACTATATAATAGTTTTAAGAATGTTATTAATTCATTCCATAATAATATTTATATTTATAATATCATATATTATCCTATTATAAAATTTTATCACATTTTTCTCAATATCATTTCATTGTTTTGATTTTTCAAACTGTTAATTAAAAAAATTCAATTGTATTTTATCATGAATATTATGATTAGTTTACATATTATGTATTTACCTCAACTCCATATTTATATTAATGTTATAAATGTCATATTTAATCATTATATACAATTTATAAATGTCATTTATATTGAGCATGAAGAGATGATCACATCTTTTCACAAAGACAGTAGGTCGTTCATATGCACGAGCGAGGTTATCATTATCTTAATGGGTGAAAGGGTAAGAAAGAATTAGATATATTAATTTTTAAAATTAAATATTATTTAGTATATATAACATATATTCATTAAATTTATATTTATTGCATTCTATGTCATTTGAATGTGAAAAACTAAGAACAGTGCTCTTTGAGGCCGTAGTTTTTCGTACAAAGGGGATACATTATTTCAAATTGAAATAAATAGAACGTAAGAAGGTATATTTTATTATATAATTAAATATGTATAATATTATCAATAATATTATATATATATATATTAAACCCATTATTATATATTGTCTTGATATGAATTAATGGAAATTGGTTTACATCGGTTTTAGATGTGGTAGTCCATTGTACACACAATCAATGATCTTGTTTCCCATTTGATGGTGGAGGATGTGGAAAATTATTATTACACTATAATTATAACATCATAATATATGGTATATACTATTTTAATTATAATATAATTATTTTAAAGATTATTATGGTGATTTAAGTTGAAATTTTATAAGAATGATTGTTTACTAATGTTACCTCTTCTTCAAAGGAAACAAATGGTTTCCAGTAATAGGATATATGGGATGATTAATGAAAAAACCGGGATAAGTGATGTTTTTAGGGGATTATAAAAGTAATTTGGGAAGTGTTTTTTATTCTAAAGACATTTGTATGTGATATTAATGGGGCAGAGGGGAACCCTTCTATATGTGGTTGATATCACACACATGGAATTATTTAAAAGAAGAAATTACACCAAAATATTTATAATTATAAAATTCTCCAAAATTGGCCAGTATCAACACTTAATGTGATACTATTGAATTATGTCTAAACTTTTGGTGTTGTACATGTTGAGATGCCATTTTATCCCTTATATTTTTAGTTTAATCCTTGGTACATATATTTTTACATTAACTGAAATAATCAATTTTTTGTTTATTCACAATTCATAGTGATAAAAAATAATTTAGACCTATTAAACAGTATAAATTATTTATATTTTTAATATATTATGAAAATTTTCTTATTCAATTCATATATATAATATATACTAAATTAAAATTATACCTGTATACATGATGAAAATGTGGTACTCCAAATAAAAAATTACCATATGTATAGAACATTTTAATATAAATTTTAAAGATGAAATTCATTCCAATATCACAATTTCTAATATAAAATGATTAAACTAAATATCCTCTAACAATTTTTAAAAAATAATTTTACATTGTTTATATTATAAATGAAAAATGTAGTATTTAATAAAAATTACTATTTTCACTATTCATCAAAAAATAAAATATTTCATAAAAATCCCCAAAAAATTCTCCCTAATATAGTTTTGATAGCTTAATTTCTAAAATGATGGTAATTTTATAAAATCTAATTTTTAAAATTTGAAATAAATTAATTTTAAATTAGTGGAGCAATGCTCCAATAAACGAACTTCTATAAAAGTTATGTATCTTAGAAAAAAGTTATTTTTAATTCGAATGATTACTATTTTTATTTCTAATTTATAGACAATAAATGAATTATTTTATACATGTTTATTCTATATACATTTCATAATTTTTTTTATTATCATTCATAAAGACTTGTTTAACAGCAAGTACATAATTGTATACTATATTACATTTCACTTACATGTATTTTTATAGGTTCTGTATATTATTAAGGAGATAAAATTTATTTAAAAATGAAATATATCATAATGCTTCAGGTTGTTACCATCTAATATAGTATTAATGATTCATTTAATATATTTTATTGAATCCAATTTCCTTTTTCTAAAATATCATCATGAAATATTTTATCCACATTTAATAAATTCTACCCTCACATTTTAAACATTCACTTGTAAATTGAGGGTTTGAAATTTCAGAATTCGTCTTTTGAAAATATCATCCATAATGGGGTTAAAAAATTATAGTTAATATAATAAATTAAAAAAATGAACAGTCCTATGGAATAAAATATAAAAAGGATTCCATGTTAGATAATATTGGTTGGATGTGATGATATGGACATGGAATAAAAGAGTAAATAGTTTTAGATAATGATATAGATCATTTATCACAATAAATTGAATGATTAATGAAATTTTAAGGACAAGAAATCAAAAATTATGTGATGATTTAAAGACCACGTGATTTATTTTGTTTGAACATAATAAGATAACTTTTTTCAATACCAATCTCTAATGATTGTGGAATACTTTTAGTATCTAATACTATTAGGAAATATAATTACATGATATATCTACATAATAAAAATTTCACAACTTTTGGTTCAATTTCCAATTAATCTGATACTCCTATAAATAAATTTCCGAAATGAATTTTTATTACATATGTTTTAATATTAATTATTAACATATCATAATATCCATAAAATATTGATATTTCTTTCTTTTTATTTCTAATTATTTTTCAAAAACAAAATTTTTATCGTAAGTTATACATTAATAACTAAACCTCCAAAATAGAACATATGTTCTATCCTAAATATTTATTCCTCAACATTTATATTTAAAAACAATGACAAATTAAAAATAATGTCATGTATACCCATGGTTAGTGCTAAACCCTTATTATCATTCAACATTGGGATTACGACCAACGATCATCACCAGATGAAATAGGTTTTGACCCATTGCATGGGTCGCAGTTTTTCCCAAATATTAATGATATAATAAATATAGAATTATCTAAGTCTGATGATTCATAAATACTATAGTATCAATGATAAGTTACACATTAAATGTTAAAAATTAAATTAATATTTATTCAAAAATAAATGTAGTGGAAATATTCTGGAAAATACACTTTCATATAATAAACCAATTGGTTTTATTCACAAAAATGTTTTCCAAAAATATCTTAAATCATCTTATATTCCTACCAAAATGTTTTTAAAAGGTTTATTTAAGACTATGAACACATTATAAACATTAAAATTAAATTCCCATGACTACATCCCTAACTTTTAAGTCCATGAATTCATATATACGTAGAGAATATTAAAAAAATTCTTATCTATTTCATTAATGTTATAATCAAATTACCATTATAAAAAAAGATACATTGACAATTTAATTCCTAAATCAAAATATAGAAATACTAAATCTATTTTATTTTACCATATGTATTTTCTTAGTCTTGGGGTTAGTCTTTAGAAGAGTGAATTCACTCGTATAAGTCCCATGTTCCCCAAAATCATGCGAAAAATATAAGGGGATTCCGAGAATTAAATTTCATTCATTCCCTCATACTAATTATTTTTCCTCAGTAACTAATTTAATTATGACCTTATCTTCCACACATAATAAAATTTCAATTTCCTTTGATTCACTTTCTTGGTTGTCTATTTCCAAATTTTTTACATAAGTAAATAAATCATTCATTCCAACATGGTTTTCTCCACTTCAGCTATAATATATATACATTTACCTCTTCTTTGGTGAATCATAGTGTTGATTAATGAATAGATTGTTAAACATATTTTTGGATAACTGTTTTTTTATAATAATGATAATATTCTATACTATCATACTTCTATTTTTTTCTGACAATCACACAATTTTACTTCAAATTCAATAATAACATGATTCATTTAGGTTCGATCCATTATGTAAAACCAAATCAAATAATGTGAAGAATAGTAATATTTTTTAGAAAACCCAATAACCATTTATTGGATATCAAAATTATGATACCATATTTTCAATATATATATCCTTAGGTTTAACCTAGGTCATTCATTATCATAAACTATTCAAATACATCATAATGTATCGTAATGGAAGTTTTAATGATCTAAAAAATTTGACTTAAGAGTGTTATACCAGGTGCGTAGTAAGCCCCATTTTTGTGTTCCTAGTAATGATCATGTCATGCCCAACACACCAATTTCAGAGTAATTACCCATATGTACAATTGTTCCATAACCAAATTCACCTGTAATATCTTTATAGGCATATATTCTAAAGAATAACCAAATAATATCTTCTTTAACAAACCATTATGATGTTTTTCTATACATATCATCAAATTTTGTCATACATTTATGTTTCATAATAAATGTTTTCATAAATAATGTTCCAATGGTTTCTACTATGTTTCATATGATTAAAATTATAAATATATTGACCCCAATAGCCCATAGGTGGGTGTTACTTTATTATTTTTTCATAATATATTAGGAATCGCTTATTAAATGAAAAAAATAGTTTAGTTTCCTTTGTATATTAGATACATTCATGAATCCAAAATTACATTTGAATAAAAAAAGTAATATTTAATATTTTTAAGAATGACATTATTCCCTATCGTATATCTTTTAAAATCATTCTTATTACACTTCCTGAATTATAAAAAAGGGAAAGAATAAGGGTGATCTCAAGTTCTTGTTAATAGTTACGTATAGTGTAATCTCTTAGGTATCAATAAGATTATTCAATGTGGAAAGTTAAATAACTAAATAAAAATTATATTTAAATAATTTGACAATTATAATTATATAAGTGATGTCTTAGTCATTGAGAATGAAAACAATTTTGTATTTATAAAACAAAATAAATACTATTTTAGTGGTATGAAGGGTAATGAACCACATTTATGGATTGAGTTGTTCTAGTGACAAAAAAATGATAACAAAATTTAAAACAAAAATTCATCAAATGGAGATGATGGAATAATTGTGTGGTGAATGAAATTATAAGTGTGGGGAAGTGAATATGTTATCATAATAACATGATATACATAAAAAAAATAATGTGAAAAAAATCAATATGATTGAGTGATCTTAGATATTTGGCTGGATTTTATACTAGTTTTCCCTTAATTATGCATTAGAATTTAATCATTTGGATCTGATTCAAGGAAGTTGGCCATATTTTTATTCAAGTCATTTTTTGATTGAAAAAACACTATATGTTATCAACTATATAAATGATTCCATCCCCAGGTGTGAAAAATCATAAATCACTATGTTCAAATTATTAGTTGAACTCACTGAACCTCTCACTCGATCATGATCCACATTTTATTAGAATAAATCAAATTGAAAAAAGTCTTAATTTAAATCCATGGAATATCAAATCTCACTAATAAATATTGTTTTGTAATGAATCACTATTTGAAGTGTGATGGAAAAAGACTTCCAATAGAAGATTAATGAATAAAAAAGATGATAATTTAACCAGCTATCCAATACCCCCATAGGCGCTAATTCGCTAAATATAATAGAAAAAATCATTTTAGAGGAATTCAAAACAATATATATATTTATATATGATGTATAATTAAAGGAAACATAAGAATAATAAAAAGGGTGTTATTTATCCCACCTTGATCTATAGAAGTCTTTGATGTCTTAAAAGGAGTCCTTTTCTCCTACCTGAATGGTGTTTTCTTATTGCATGATATACCTCCCATGAAATTGTTAATTGAGAAGTAATATGCTCTCCCACCCGATTAATGATATGTGAATGGATAAAATGATCTACTTATCTTTCACTTGGGATCTACCACTCCAAATCCTTCCAGAGATTTCCAGTTATTATCACTAGTTGCATTCATAGATTGGGGAGGAATTCACTCTAATACCTATACCGGTCACATTCTTAGTGGTTCTTCGTCTATGATAGTCATCAATGTAGAATCCCTCAACCCAACATAATGAATGTATGTTCCATGCAACATGATCCCCACATCCACAATAACACAAGGATCAAATAAATACAAAAAAATAAATTATACAAGAAAATTATACAATTGAACTATTCATAAAGAGACATTAACATTATTGATAACTTAATAGATATATATTATAATTATTTAAAAATGCGATTGAATAATTATATTTTCATCATATATTCAACAACAATTTTATTAATTAATATTTATATAATATTATAATTAATCTATTTATATTTACATTATTATTATTATTATATAATTAAAATTTTATAAAAATTGATTAGTAATGTTAATACATATATAAATAAATAGTGATTAGAATTGTTATTATATATATGTTATTTTTAAATAAATTAAATTAATTATTATATATTATATATTATATATTATTGAGCTATTATTTATTTTATTGTTGTTTTTATAGATTATAATTATGTATTTAATGAAAATAAATTAAAAGAAAAAGATGATAAAAAGATAGTGGGCGGAGTTCATCTTCAAATAGAGGGGGAGATCATGTGGCATATGCGTTGAGTCTTGAACGGGGGACAACATTGAATGATTGGTGGTTAAAAGGAATTTGGTGGGCCTCAGGAGGGATTGATGATGTCATAGAAGGTGGAATAACTACTTGTGGCTTAGTGAGAGGAGAAACAATGTCCTCTAGTGAGGTGACGACCGAAATCATTCATCGAAGGTGGTTTCAACTTCATATTGGGCTGTAGACGGTGTACCAATGGCTTCAAAATGGTAATATCAAGTTTCCTATATTGGTTTTTAGTTGTAAGGGGTCTTCAATGGTGTGTGATTCATGTTCAGATGGTGTTGATGTGATCAATTTCATGATTTCATCTGATGTGTGAAATATCATGTTTCAAATTGATATGTTTATCATCATCTTGGTGAAAGTATTTAGGTTCTAAGGATCTGTTTTCTTATTATATTTCCACATTTGAGATGGAGTGGAAAAGGAGGGACACACAAGGGCTCATCTATCAGTGTGTGAGGAATCACCATTGAGGATTCCAATGGGTGGTGGACCTATGACAATTGTAAAATAGATGGCTCAATGGTAGGTGTGAGGTGAAATAATGGATTGAAACGGTTAAGTCTTGTGATAGGTCACTAGATTATGGTGAGTCATTTTTAATATAAGAGTTGGTGGTATTGAGACACGTAGTTGGGTGGAAGCGCAATAGTTAGTATGACTTCTAAAAATGGAGAGATATTTTCTTTGTTAGTTTTCTATCGATGGGTGTAATACTGGTAGTAGGAAATATTAGTCAACATTGGAATCCTCCTATAGATAGTATTTGGCGGTGGGTACGAGTATTACAACACGTGAAAAAATAATAAAAAATTAAAATTAGAAAATAAAAAATTAATTGAAAAAATTTAGTATAATAAAAAACTAAAGACAAATAACAATTAATAAATGAAATAAAATAAATAAAATAATTGAATAAAAATTAAAATTAAATTAAAGAACATATGAAAGATTGATTGAAATATTAATTTTGATTCTCTACTGAAAATAAATCATTAATGAAAAGGAGAAAAAATGTAAATTCATTTATCATCTAGAAAAAAGAATGAATTAACTGTATAACTGAATGAATTAAAAAATATAAATTAATAAAGAGACTAATTAATCAACATAAGATTTATCAATTTGAAAATTAATCCATGATGAATTAATTAAATAAAATAATAAAACAAAGATTTTGTTTTTTAAAACAAAACGTAAAACATGAAATAATGAAATAAAAAAGAAATGAAAGAGGAAAATTATTATTTAAAAACAGAATTAACTAATCAATTTTAACGAATTATTATAAATTAATAAAATAAATATAAAAAATATATTTGATCAGAAAATTATTTTTTATAAATTATATACAAAATATTAAAAAATTTATAATTATAAAATAAACTACATTTATCTAAAAATAAAAAATTAATAAAATACCCAAATGGATGCGATTAAGAGTGTGAAAACTAAACTACATAAAAATACCCAAACATAAATGTTGTTTTTCCCTAAAAAAATCATGATTTTGTTTTCACTTATATGAAATCACATATTTTCCAACTTCATCTCCATTTCATATTCCAATTCTAAGAGTGATAACAGGGTAGATTAGGTGGAGTTAAAATCATAACAAAAAAACCTTGATTTTTCACTTCCTCACAGGTTCCATAAATAAAATTCCAATTTTTATTGAATCACTATATCAATACAACTCTAAACGAATTTAATACTAGTCAATTTTTCTTGTAATCATCTGGGATCAAATTTCCATCACATTAATGAACTCATTTATTACAAATAGGCACTTTTTTATTTATATATATTTTTACATATAACCCAGAAATGTAACATGGATTGAACACTATAAAAATGAACCTATTGATATATAAAGAAGACTAATTGGGACACCCAATGCCTAGATTCTTATATTTTCACAAGGGGATCCTATTTTCCCATTTTATTATTGTTTTATAGGAATTGTAAAATTATTGTTTTAGTTGGACCCTAAAATATATTACTTTCTTATAAAAAATACGAGTCCCTAATATTTGAGTTTAAATATACAATTTCATAAATTCATTATTGTAATTCCAAAAATGTTTATACTATCTCACTCTTTTCCTCAATTAATCAATATAACATCCATAAATATGGTGTGCAACTCCACTAAAAAATCATATTTCCTCAAGAGTTCCATACTTTGTGGTGACCTTAACAAACCACATGTTGTGATTCACTAAGAATGGAAAAAAATGGTGATTAGAGTGGAGCCAATGGACCCTAATGTTGTATATCAATTTTAAATCATTATAATGAAAATGATTTTTTTGGAAAACGATTAATCAATTTTTTTGACAAAAAATAATGGGGGGAATTTTTGAGACCATAATTTTAGAAAAACATATAAAAAACAGAACCCTACCCCCACACATAAAACTCAAAAATAGCCCAAATTTTTAATCTCAAGGTAGGACACAACTATGCTAAAAATAAATTAAGAATTTAGAAGTTCTATGATTTTTAAGGGTAAGGTGATTTCAAAATATTTCTTCCAAAAAAAAATGAAAAATTTACCGAAGAAACCCCACTAGTAAATACCAGCCAATTAATTGGAAACAATATTAGTTTCTTGAATTTTTCATGCCTTTAAAAATAAGAAGGGAAAATATTTTTGATGCATGTTTATATAGAATTAGGGTGACCATTATAGTACAGTTGCTGCATAATGAATGTTAATGCAATGGGAGGAGCATGTTTTATAGTTATGTTCATATAAAATTTCAAATCACAATATTCTAGTAGGTAACAACTAAGTACAAAAACTGAATCATAATTTCAAAAGATTATAGAGGGGAATCCCACAAATGTTACAATATGTAGCATGTAGTAAAAATGAGTAGGACATAAAATGGAAAAGGATAACAAAACCACCCATCATGTGGATGATTTGACCATTAATTTTAATTGATAATATGCACCCTAAGAAATCTATTTGGCATTTTAAATTTTCATAAAATAAAAAAACATGAAAAATAATCCATAATTTATGTTTAAACAATTCAACAAATGATTTAGTAGAAGTGGTTTTCTCAATATTATTAATTTGATTCCTCCATTGGTTTTCATTTACCGATATTGTAGCAGCAATAAAACTCTAGTATTAGAAATTCATGTGACACTAATACATACGAAGGATACAATACAAGATATTCCAGCAGCACAATTAATCTTTATTGAAAAATAAGGTGAAGAAAACATCCTAGAGACCAAGGGATAGTTAACATTAAACATTTTGTTTACAATCCTCAGTTACACTTGATATAGAAATATTTTTTAAGAAGAGAAATGGATGCCAATACGTTTTTATTCCCTTCAAGTAAATTTTTTATCCTCTAGAAGTTGACTATGAATAGTTTAATTTCATACCGTAAAATCTGCACAACTCCATTAATCAATACTCTCAAATTGTCAAAGTGTCCTAACCAAATTGTTGTTACATTATGAAGAATAATTTTAGTCTACAATTGAATAGTTGCACCCTATGTAAAACTATGATATCATTATTTTGAATTATTAATTCATGTAATGAAATTTTATATTTTTTTACATTTTATAATTCTCATTTGAATCCCTATTAATTTCCTTCAGCTCATTTATCTATAACATCCTCCTTTCAAAAAAATATTTAAAATCAATGTTCAGGGCCTTAAATTTATTAAAATACCTTTGATGCAAATCTACATGAAGAAGGTATTTCTTCTCAAGGAGTATACTGTATGAGAAAATCCTTAATGGAATCTTGTAAAAAGATATTGTAGTCCAATAAATCCAAATCCAAATTCACTAACTAATATATCCTATATTTAGAAACTCTCATTTCTAGAATCTATTTCATCTCAATTTATTGACACTTAATCCTACCCAATAGACTATAATTTTTAGGAGGTACCTTATCTATGAGATAATCCATACATCACTGTGAAATTCACAATATTTTGATTCCATAATTGAGTTCCATTTTTCTGTGATGAATTCATGAGGTACTAAAAAATTGTAAAAATATATTTCTTGACAAACTTCACTATAATAGAAGAAGAGTCATTAGGTGGTTCCCCTAACATAACCCACTTGGAAACATAAAAACAAAAAAAAATTCATTTCTGTAAAATTATTGTAATGGTCCCATGAAATACATGCCCTATACAACAAAAGAATTCAACCTCTATAATTACTTTGAAAGGAATTTCATGCCTTCTTCCAATATTTCCAAGAATCTAACATATATGACAACCAATGTAAAAATTAATAGTATCTTAGAATAAATTTGGAATGTATATACTATCCTATTGAACATTATACATAGTCCTCTATCCTCTATGGAGGACACCCCATGATTATGAATGAAAACTATCAAATATAGGTATCATTTCTTCCTCCGAAACACATCTTCTCAAAATAAAATCAGTTCATCTTCTAAAAAAATAGGATCATCCCATATATAGTTTATCAACTCAGGAAAAAATATTATTCCTTTTATTCTCTGAATTATCTTGTAACATGACACCAATATCCATAAAAAAAATCATAGTCAAAGAACCAAGAAGGATACTACACCAAATTAGAAATGAATTACTCATATGAAAATGGGGTATTTATTATTCTGGGTTCCTCACATTGGGTGTTTGTTAGCCTAGAAAAGTTTTATATCATAAAATATTCATCATCCCTTATTATCACTTATAAATATATAAATTATTGAAGATGTATTTTCCACCTCATGAGCCTAGATTTTTGAGTCCAACTTATCCATCAAGTTCTTTGAGGCTGCATGGTTAGTTAAGATGAAAAAATTGGACCCAATCATGTTCTGCCTAAATTTATCCTAGAAAAATAACATAGTTTAATGTTCTATTTTAGTAGTGTAATAATTCATATATGAATCATACATCAGTTTGATGTCATAAAAAATGACATAAAACTTCTTATCCATCTTCTACACCAAAACTAAACATAATTCTAGGTGACTTGCAACACACATTTCCTAAAATGTTATCTTCTAGTATCAGGATGTTATCACAGGTTTGGGGATTATTTCTCATTTCAAAAACTAATGGAAACCAAAATTTTATTATCAAAGACAAAGGGAGTGTCCATAACAAGTAGTGAGCATAGTGTCATATTAATCAGGGATAAATCTTTAATGAACCTATATTAATATCAATCATGAACAATGAAAAATATAATTTCATATTCATTTTCTATGTGGGAAGCTTTTAGAGAACCTCACCTTTATAATTATCAACATTTAGTCACATATTAGACAATTTTAGAACAAAAACAATTCCATCAATGTAAATTAACTAAAACTATTCCCAATTATGAATAAGAGTTATCTGTTGACACCTATCCAAAACAATATCTAGATTTTCAGGATATATTTAAAAAGGTATTCCTATAATTGATAATCATTCATGGAGGAACCAATTTTCCTTTCAATCATATATGTGAAAATTACAATCATGAATCTCGTATAAGTTTTTTATGCACTACACAAGACAAAGGGCATCCACCAATAGTCAAATGTCCAAAATGGACAAGTGAAGGTGGTATTCTTATGATCGTCATGACAAATGACAATTGGGTTATACCCTGATTGTCTATTATGAAAATATAAAATCTCATTTCCCTCTAACATATTTTACATTTAATCCAAAAATATCATGGTAAAATGAAGATTTCTTTTGAATGAATTATGTTTTATATAATGTAAAAAATCCCCCACCATATATTCACATATATTGTTAGGGATTTAGAATTTTTATCATTTGTGACCATAGTCACACCACTATTTTTTTTAAAACCATTAAAAACATACCAATTGGCTATTAGAAATTGGAAAGATTATCCCATCATAAATCATTTTGATAATTATTATCTAACCAATTTATTATTATTTTTGTTAAGTCTAATTTTATATTACAAACTAAATATAAAATCAAGTTACATTGGGATTTTTGCATTCATAAGGGCAGACATATCCATTTTATGTTAGAAATTTTACAACCAATGATAGTATTATACATCTTTAAAACACTCATTAGGAATTACTTTTGACTTACCTTTTGGTTGGACATGATGATCACACGAAGTGTGAAACATTCTCTTAAATAGATATGTTTTAATGGGAAGAAAGGGGTTTGATCAGTATAATCCGTGGTGATTTTCTTAAGGGATGAAACTTATGTTTGGTTGGACAAAAATCATCCAACAGCCTCTTAAAGATGGTAGTGTAGAATGTTTCTTCCTCATCATAGTTATTTCAAAAAATATTTTAATTTAAGAATTTTTTTGGATAATATATATTCCAATGAAACCACAACTAGATGTTCCATAATCTCCCCTCATACTCATCATGAGGATCCTTTTATATATTATATTTGATCCCCATGAATGTTTTAGCAAGGATCTTATGATCACAATTATTCCATTCCAGTATCCTTAAAACATGTATTCCTCTTCATCAGAAGAATATTTAGCTATTAATAACTCATCTCTTGGAAAGATTGGGTGGGTGGGTTATTTCATATTCATTAATATTTTGAGATCCTATTTTATTTTCACCCAACATGTAAACTAACTTATCATTTGAGAAATATATGAAATCTCCCCCTCAGTCCAGGAGGGGCCTACATTGGATAATTGGTACCTCTAGGTTTCACTCCATATCCATAAACACAAATGCATCAGGAAATATGAGTCTACCTACTCTCACTAACATGTCTTATACCGTACCAATGGGTAGCGAAATGGATCGATAATAATGTTATAAGACATCATTGATAGGTTTGGGTATTTATAATATCAAATTTTGAAATAGAGATAGTGGGATCAAGTTTATTATAGCTCAAAGATCATGTGGATAGTTATAATTTCAACATCTATCTCCAAAGGTTCTAGGGATACCAAATATCTAAAGGTTCTAATTCGTAGAAGGTAACCTATTATGAAAAACAATTGTACACTCCTCTATCATACTATAAGTTGAAAACTCTTCTATGTTCTTTTTTTGATGTTTTTAAAATATATTTCAAATAATATAGGAATTGAATCCAATCTTAAAGGAATGGGATTTCGAAATTATTTTTTTTTAATACCCTTATGATATTTTAACAACATAGAATCACAAATTTATTTTTTTACTCTTCATGTAAAATATAGAGAAAACTAAATTTTTTTTGGAATCCATTCAACATCTTCTTTAAAATAATTATTCTTTTATTTTCACCATATTAGAAGTCATTTATTCAGTTGGAACATTATGTACTAGAGGGTTTCTAGTACTACAATCTAATTTTCCTATTTCATAATTTTCTAATTTGAATTTTAATATTGATAGAGTTATTCATTTCCAGATTTTTTTTGGAACATTATTAGGCTATTGGTGTGTTTATAGACCACTTCTGGTGGTCACAACAGTAGAATTTTCTATGGGGTTAGCTATTATGACAATTGCAATCTTTCTGTTTCCTCTACTACCAACATCTCTAGTAAGCATCCCCATTTGAATTAACATATTAATCATTTGGAATCCATTTGACATATATAAAAATAAATTTTAGACTTTTTTGTCATCAAATATCCCTACAAACTGTTGGAAAATACCTCTAACTTATTCATTAAAATTAGATTACTCTTCCGTGGGCCGGGGTTGGAACCACTTCCTGGGTGGCTGCTAGAAACAAAGAGAAGATGTTGGTTAAAGAACCCCTTGGTCCCTCTAAGAATGTTTTCATGGTTACTATACCACGTATGTAGGTATATGAAAAACGATATTCTCAATGTCGTATCCTATGATCATATCCAGCTAAATTGGCAATATTAAGTACATGGATTGGAATGTCAAAAATGTGACAAAAAATCTGTGAGTGACTAAACACCCCAAAATGATGTAATTTATCCCTAAGTGTATTATGATTGATTTCATTGAAAAAACCAACAGCTTCATCATTAACTTTTGTTATTGGGTTTTTTTTTTCATTCTTCACTGTGAATCTTTTCCTTTAAAATTTGTGTCATCTATTTTTTTCCAACATGTTACTGATTTATTTGAACTCCTTAGTATTTCTATGGCAAAAATTCACTCTATCATATTGATATAATGAGGTTTTGTTCTATGGGGTGAGGCTATGATAAAATGTTTCTATGACGAATTAGGGATTGAAATTTTGGATTGGCCACTTTATAATAGACCTCTCTATATTAATGTTCTTCCCCACTCCGACCTTAGAGTGGTAGCTATAGTACGGTATATTAGAAGTCCCTAATGAAGTTAAGGTCATAATTATTAAGCATTCAATTGATGTTTAGAATAATAGACATCATATATTGTTTTATTTCATAGCTTATGGATCTAGGTAAGAGCCTAATTAATGATGGGTTGCTAGAAATAGTGTGTAGTAAACATTTCCTCAGACTGTTCCTCTCTACAATTTAATTACCTATCAAATTTAAATTTCTAGGTGATGGACTACCGATTTGTTTATTGTTTGAAATACCATTTTTTCGATTTTTTCCGATTTTTACTTCTTAATGTCTTTGATAATTTTCTCAATATTAGGAACGGAAGGTTCTATGGATTCAGGATTATACCTAGTGTCTGTACAACAAGTTTGAATATTTTTTTGAATATTCATACCCCCTTTTCACATTTTTTTAAAGTTATATAGATTATTATTTATGATTTATTCTATTTTATGTGTTTTTACTTATATTATTATTTCGTAATTTTAGTAACAGTTTTTTTATCTTAATATTTATTTTATATAATATTTTCATGAATTATTATTTTTATTAGTTGCATGCACCATCCTAAGTAACGATGCCCACATTTGAAGATGTAATCATCGAGTGTGGGAGAGTTTAATATTAATAATAGCCAATTACTACTGGTTTAGTGGTATGATGGGTATGAGGCCACTAGGATAGACTGCGTTTTGATAACTAAAAATATATAAAAATACCGATAATTAAAAAAAATATTTGATGCTGGTATAACTATGAAATTATTGAAATTTCTTATGTGTAAAAGTGAATGTACATACAGAATAGTAATATGTGTAGTAAAATAGTATGATAGTGAAAACAATCAACATGATGAAAACATGGATTTTTTTCTGGCTAATTTTTTTTTCCGGTTTTCTTTTTTATGATTTTGAACTTAAACATTTGGATCTAATTCAAGGATGTTGACCATATTTTTCATTAGGTTATATAAAGAAAGAATAATCAATGTAGTTTATGTACTATAGTAATCATTCCATCTCTTTGTGAGAAAAATTAAAAATAATAGAGTTCTAATATTTGGTTGAACTGAATGTTCCACTCTCTCTAGATTGATTCTATTTTCAGTTGAATTAATTAGATTAAAAACACTTTGAATTTAAATCATATAATGATAAATTTTCACTAATATTTTATTTTTTGTAATAAATACTTTCTACAGTGATTGAATCAGATACATCCAGTAGAATATAATAACATAAACTAAGGAAGATCATATTAACCATTTATCATGTTACCCAAAGGGAGATTAGGAAAAAATCATAATGAAACTAATAATATTATGATATTTAAAAATAAAGAGGTTTATATAGTAGAAATGATGAAAATAAAAATTAGAGAGATGAGTTTTCTTTCTCAAAGATTGATCTCCAGAAGACATCGATGTCCTGCTAATAGAGACAATTACCTCTTTCTATTCTAGTGGTGATGTCCTACTCATAATAGTTCTGGAGACAACCTAATCGTGTCTTGATATATTATTATTGTTTGTGGATGACATCACAATAATACCTCCACATTGTACATTCATTGGGGTTCTTCCTACTCGATAGCCACTGAAACAAAATTCCCCCCCAATAGAATGAATGTTCTGACTATGAAACAAGATTCTTCTATACAATAACACAAGAAAAAAATAAAAAATAACTTAATTATAAATGAAAATTTACTATTAGAATATTTAGAATGAATTTATAACATTAAAAATAAATTTGTAGATAAGTATTATAATTATTTACAAAATAAACAAAACTAATTATATTTGATTAAATATATATAAAATAAATGTATTTATAAATATTTTTGTACTATTATAATAAATCTATTTATATTTACATAATAATAATTAATTTAAAAATATATAATTAAAAATTTATAAAAAATATTTTAATTATTATTAAAAATATAAATAAAAAGTTATTAGAATTATTATAATATATATATTATTATTAATAACATTATATATATTATTATTATTTTATTATTTATTATATTATTTTTATTATACATTGTAATTTTATGTTGTAATTAAAATAATTAAAAAAATGAAATGAAGATAACAAGATTTTATTGGGGGTTTACCTTCAAATAGTGGTGGAGATCGCACGACTTAGGCATTGAGTCTCATCCATCAGACAAGAGACCATGCATGGTGGTGTGTAGGTGTATAGTGGGAATCAAGAGCAGAAGACGATGATGGGGATGATAGAGAGGCTTCTAGTGGTGGCTTTGAGAGAGGATTAGTGGTGTCCTCTAGTGAGATGGTGTCTCAAGTGATTTTTCGGGATTGGTTCAACTTCAAATAGGGCATCGAACAGTTAACTAATGGTGACAAAATGGTATGATCTAGTGTCTAGTAGAGGTTTGCAATATAAAGGGTTCTTTAATATCACATGGTGAAAGATAGGTTATTGTTCATTAGATCGATTTAATAATTTATATTGAGTTCATAAATTTTATATTTCTATATGATATTTTATTCATCATCTCAGTGAATGGATGAGGTTTCTGTAGATCTATTATTATATTGTTTTTATACCTTTCAGATAGAGGGGTAAAGGAGGTTCAAATAAGGGATTGAATAGCAATGAGGAAGGAATCAATGTTGAGGTTTCCAATTGAGTTTTCCTCTGATAGTGGGAAAATAGGGGACAAAATGGTGGGTACAGGGTGCAACGGTGGGTTGTAATGGATATGGCAGGTGGTGTGTTTATGGGTGATTGTATGTTTTATTAATATGTTTTTTAAAAAAAATGTGAAGGTTATTTTTTTAAGAAATGTGTCTGATAGGTAGCATCGCCACTGCTACCTTTTGGTTATGTACAATGGTGGCAGTAGCTCTACTACCTTTCCCGTCAAACCAAAATAAATCTATTTTAAATACTATATTTTATATATTTTATATATTTATTTTTTTTGTTATGTTTATATATATATATATATGTTTGAGCATAATTTATCTCTTCTTAAGGTACACGACCTTGCATGCCTATAAAATATAATGTATAAGACTAATATATATAAAAATTAAAACACAGATTAAATATTTATGAAATATTTACAAAAAAAGAATTTATTAAAAATATTTGATGATAAATACTTTATAATCTTTCCAATTCACCAACTTGAATCATACAAATCTTTCTAGTACATATAATTTCATGACTATAAAATATAATCTATACGGCCAATATAAATGAAAATTTAAAGATGGATTACACAAATAATAAATAATCTAAAATTCAAAAAAAAAATTAAAAAATATAATTAAAACATAATTTATAGGATTTCTAATCCACCAATATGGCACTTAAAAATGTTTAATTTACATGACGTTGCAAGCCTATAAAATATAAATTATAAGACCAATATAAATGAAAATTATAACATGGATTAAACATATAATATGTTGTCAAAAATAAATATTTCTTAGATAATCGGGATGAAAAATAATTTATACACTTTCAATCCACCAACAAGAAGCTTAAAAATGTTTCAAGTATGCGACTTTTCAATCCGATAAGATATAAACTATAAGAACAATATAAATGAAAATTAAAACATATATTATATATATAATAAGGATTCAAAAATAAAAATAATTTCTTAAAAATCGTTGATGAAAAAATAAATTATAATCTCTCAAATCCATCAACTTGAAACATAAAAATGTTTTAAGTACATAACTTTTCTAGCCTATAAAATATTAACTGTAAGACCAATATAAATAAAATTAAATTATGGATTAAATATATAATAAGTGGTGAAAAATTAAAAGAACATATTAAAAATTATTATTTATAAACTATATAATCTTTATGATACTAATTTTTTTGAACATATTGTTATATCCTAAAAAATTACACTAATGATTATTAGTATAGTTTTAAACTAATAAAACATTTTTTAATCAATTGTTAATCATTATGAAGTAATTCTTTAATTATATATTCATTAATAATTAATCATATGATATTAATTAGTTTATTATAAATATCTAAACAAGTATATTCATTATTAATATTAAGTTATTCATTATTTAATATATAATTAACCATTATTAAAAATAATTATAATTGCAAAAATAAATATTACAAATTAAACTACATAATAAATAAAATCTATGAAATCTACTAATGAGAATTCAATTACTAATAGTAACATTCATTGTTTAATGCCATTTTCATTTTCCATATTATCCTATATCATTATAATTATCATTTTATCATTGATAAATATAGTGATTTCAATTTTCTTTTATTAGGTATTTTAGTAGTTTATAAATAAAATATGAATCATCTTAAGAATATCCCCCAGGATTGTCAGACTAGGAGTGCATCAAGGCCTGTTGTTGTGCCCCAGTTCTCGTTTGAGTCTAGCCTAAGGTAGTTTTTTAGGTTTTACCCTTAGGTACATTTTGTTCCAGAACCACATCCATAATTTTTTGTCTATATGGTCATTTCATTCCATATATAACCACATTATATTTATGCTACCAAAATTCCACAATACATAATCTTAAGTTATTCTATACTTAATCTATAATTAATAGTTACTAACAACTATTATTATTATAATATATATATAAACAATTGATCAATATAATTAACAATATATTCAGAACTAAATAAACTATTTAAAAATGAAATAATTAGAACTAAAAAAAATTAATTAATTAAATAAAAATATTATATTAAATAGAAAAATATATTTAAATGATTTTTCACAAAAAAAAATGGATATCTTCTGGACCAATGACTCCACCACATGAAAAATGAGTTTTTCTGAGATAGAATAAGTGGAATGAGGATATATAAGAGAAAATGGATGTGAGGTAAGAGGTTCCCTATTATTGAGAGTTGGTGTAAAGGTGACATCACCAATGTCTCCTTTCGCCTTTGCAATGAGGTGAAAGACTCATCGGCGGCGCCGCCTTTCGAGTCACCCAGAGGGGAAAGACAGCACCCCAACTGCCTTTTCTATGACATCGATCCAGGCTAAAGGCATGGGGTATTAGTGATGCCTAATTTAAAGAATATTTTGTTTTATAAAAATTTACCTCTAGTTTCTTAGAAAAAAAATCATAAAACATATTAAAAGAAATTTTATGAGAATATGTTAATATAGAAATGTGAGTTGGAAGTGAGTGGGACCCACCATTGGGTGGAGGTGTAACAGTGAGTGTGATTTATGGAAAGAAATGGAGGAAGTTTTAATTGGTATTTTTTTAATGGTGGTTGTAATACTAGTGGTAAGAAATTTATTCACTTTTTATAAATTCCAATTGTGAGTGTATGTTGGTGGGTATGGGATCATAATATCTGAAACAAAAAAGTCAATATTTTACAAATTATCTATCAAAAAAGTGAATAAAAATAAAAAATAATAAAAAAATAATGTTTAATCATAACATAAAAAATTAAATAAATAATACAATCAAATAAAAATAACAATTAGATATAATAATAAATAAAATAGAGATTGTAATAACTATTTTTAAGAGCACTAGAAAACATTTGAATAATACAAAACTGAAACAAAAACATGTTATTTATTATCTAATTAAAATAATGAATTAATTAGATTCATAAATTAATAAAAAAAGAAGTAAATAAATTATTAAATATATTAATTAATGTACATAAGTTTTATTGGATTGAAAATTAGTTAAATGATTAATTAATTAAACAAAATGATAATGGAAAAAGACATTTGTTTTTTAAAAAAACCCACTAAACTTGAATAAATGAAACAATAAAAAATTAATTGGAAAATAATTAATTAAATTCATATAGAATTACATAATATTATAGAATTACTAAAAAAGAATAAAAGAAACAAAATATATCATATTTGAGATAAAATTTAATGTTTTATTAACTCTATAAAAAAAGAAAACATTTTATTATTATTTTAAAAAAATATTTTAATAATAAATAGTCAATGAAATATAAATAAGGATGTGGAAAAGAGTATTTAAACACATCCACACAAATAGGAAATAATCAATATAGAAAGGTAAATAAAAAAAACATGCCATTTAATCGATTTTCCATGAAAGAATATGCATCTAGAGATAATTTCATTGAAAAAATATAATTTAAAATAATTACTAATTTATTAATGTTGTAAATTATTACTAATTTTATGTCGTGATCTCATGCCTCATGATGAATCTAATTTCAAGGCCATTGAAAAGAAAATTTATTAATCTTGTGTAATTATTCAAAAGAAACCATTTTAACTAAGGTTATCCAACTAATTTGTCCCATGAGACTATTGATGCGTTGAAAGGATATCTATATCTAGGCCCCACCAAAATCTATATTTCAAAAACATTACTTTTACATTGAATGGTTGATTAAATTATTTAATAATTTGACATTTCTATTTTATATCATTGTTGGGGAATGATTAAGGATTTATCAATATTTTCCTAGATAATCAAAAAACAATTCAATTAAAAACAAAAAGAATACTATAATAAGGTTTAAGAAATAAACACTACAATAATATCAAAAATATGGAAATTTTTTAGGAATGTAATATCTAATTAAAAATAATCACAAGAAATTGGTTTTAAGATGAGAATGTTATTAATTACAAAACTAAAAAAATGATAGGTGACGATCAATTATTATAGAATATAGTTATTTAAAATAAAATAAAAAATAAATAGGTATATATTTTAAATAAATGAAATTAATTTATATAAAAATATTAAAATTTAAGAGGATTATATGACACATAATTTTGAAAAATGAAATATAATTTGAGATGAAATCTCTTACAGTGATTAAAATGTTGAACTCAGAATGAATTAATGAGTCAATTATGTGTATGAGAAGAAAATCCACTTAAAAAATTCTATATATAACACTAGATATTTGAAAAACATTTAACACATAATTTAGTAATATAATATACAACAAAAAAGTAATATAAACTAATGAAAATAAATTGAGTTTTGAAATTCTTTATTACTCTGTAATTTTTGTATAAAATCACCTTGGATGAAAGAAAAAAAATTGAAATTTAGAATAACAATAATTATGAATTATTTATGATATTATACAATAATGTTTTACTATATGCACAATTTAAAAGAAATTATATGCATAACATTATTATAAGAATCAAAGAAAGGAAATTGACATAATGTCCCATTCCTAACGCTACCTTTGGGTTGAAAATTATTTGAACTCATTTATAAAGTATTAAATAATATAAATAACTTATAAAATATACTTATTAATATTTATAATATCATATATGATCCATTTATAACATTATCCCACAGATTTATTAATAATATTTCACTATTTTTTTGTTTGTGTTGTTAACTTTCATGTTTTCTAATTCATGTTTTGTAGTGAATGTTTCGGTTCTTGTACGTAATATATTATTTCATAAAAAATTGAAATAAATTCAAATTATATGATCAAAATTACTCAGTAGGTTTATTTCATGAATCATTATTGAAAATTGAATATGTAAAATTTATCACATCGCTTCATGGAGATGATATATCGTATGTACGGATGAGTGATGTTATCAATTCATTAAGAGGTGAAAGTGTTTGGAATTATAAGATATAATAATTTTTATGATTCAGTATATTGTCATATATATAACATATATTCATTAAATTTGACGTTATTATATTCCAAAAAAATGAATTTTTGAAACCCAAATCACAACGCTTTGTGCCGTAGTAGTTCTCCACACACACGAGTGACATTATCATAATATAAATGGAATAAAAAATATGAATTTATATGATATATAATAATTCAATAATTATAATAAATTAAAAAATATTATATAAATATATATATTAAATCCATTATTATATACAATAGTTAGATGTGTTGATGGAAAATTAGTTACATCGGTTTGTAAGACAATATCTGTTGTGCACACGATCAATAATTTCATTTCACATTTGATATATGGGGTGATGGTTAAATGTTATTAAATTAACTTAATTAATTTTCATTATATAATAGATACTATTATTATTATACCATCATTATTTTATAATATTTTAATGATATGGAAAAATAAATAAAATATAAATGATCGTTTAATAACATTTCTTATAATTCGGAAGACTTCTTTATGGTTTAACAAAAAAAACATGATGGATTTATGATAATAAAATGTAACTAAAATGTATTTAGGGGATCAAATAAGTTATTTGGTAATGTCTTAGAAAATATAAATGTCTTTGGATGTGTGAATAGGGGAAGAGAGGGGTGAATTTTTATAATCAAGGGGAGAAGATGAAAATAGAATTTTAAAAAATATTCAAGAACATTAAAATATACAATTACTAAATAAAATAAAATTTATATTATTATCACTTAAATATGATAAGTTTGGAATATTTCCATACAATGTGTGTATGAAATCTTTTTAGTCCATTTTATCCCAAATCAATTTTTGAACAACTCTGTAAATTGGTTTTTACCTTAACTGTGGTAATTATTTTTTCAACATTCATTATTCATTATAATAAAAAATATAGTTTCCTATATTAGATAATATAAATTATTATGATTCCAAATATAGAATCCATTTTTTTTAAATTAAATTCATATATGTGACACAATCCAATTTCATCTTTCACATGTAGACATGTTTAAAAATATCGTTTCCAAAGATAAATTCTAATATGAATATATGGATTTTATATCAAAATTAAATATGGAATTTATTACACTGAAATGGAGTTTTATATATTATAATATAATTTTAATTTTTTATAATTATAATAAATTTATAATATAATTTTACATTGTATGTCATTTAAAAAAGATATTTTCCAATATGAACCAGTATTTTTCACTAATCATCGAAATATAAAAAAGTTTAGAAAAATATCAAAAATTTACCCAATTAATCTTTTTATATTTTAAATTTAAATTTAAATGTAATATTATGATATAAAATTTATAAATTTTGTTGAAATTATTTTTATTTTACATGAAAAATGAGAGAATAAATCATCCTTTAGAAATTTAAAGTTTTCAATAGACATTTAATTTTCTCTCAAATAATTATTATTTTATTTATAATTTATATTTAAAAAATAAATTTTATTTATACATGTATAAACCATAAATTGTTTATATTTTTCTTCTTATTATTCATACACAGCAAGTTAGTAACTATTTTATAATGGTAAACTATATTACAAAGCATTTATACTCGCAGTTGTGTCTTATATAATATATCAAATAGATCATATTTATATAAAAATAATTATATCATAAATTATTAGGGTGTTATATTCTCATCTATGTATGACGTTTCATTTGATATATTCTCTAAAAACAAGTTTTATCTTGTAAAATAACAAGGTTTTATAGGAATTTTTATAACACATGATATGATTTATCCGAGTAAAGACTCATATAGGATTAATCAAATGCCGTGATAGAACATCATAATCCTAAAAAATATGTTTATTGAAATATTATATTCAAAGAAAAATAATTATTTTTGTTAGGCTGCAGTTCTAAGAAAATCATACTGGATAAAGTCCCATGTTGGATATGGTTTAGTTTACATTTCTAATATTTCCCAAGTCAATGCTTCATGCTAAGACTATCATAGTGAAAAGGCTCCCCACTAGACTGGATTCCCTATCCCTTATGATTCATATTATTATATGTGATATACATTTTTATAAAATGAATTAGGGGACAATATATCATTAGGAACACCCATCACATTGAGATAAAAATGAATTAGTGTTTTAGAAGACTATAAATTAAATATTAATATAGTAGTGTAATTAACCCTTTGGAAAGACACTGGATTAATGAAATAATTCTTAGAACAACATCATGATAATCTATCTAGTGAAAAACATTCGATGGTATCATAAGAACATATACCCAATGATGTAGAAAAATCCATATATGAAGTTGGAATGAATGAAAATTATCTTTTATATAATCATTCAAAAGATGATATTAAAATCAATCGAAAAAATACTTGTTATTTTAGAAACTATTGGATGATAAAATATTAATAATAATTGGAATAGTTTTTTTCTTTTTAAAAACATTATAAATTATAAATGAATCTATTGTGTTAAAACCTAGTCATTAACTTGGAAAATATCAAGTTAATTACTGTTGAACCCAATACCCAAGTACTATAGTAATAAGGGTCATCCCAAATATAAGGGGAAGTTATGTAGTCCTAAATAATTTTAAATTTTTTAAAAAAAATTATAAAAAAATGTGGGAGGTAATGATTGTGATGTGAATTGAGAGCGACTTGTAAATTTGTTTGGTAGTAAACTATAAAAATGCATTGGGAATCCAAAACAATTTTTGTTTGGGAAAATTAATTTGATGACATTATATTTATTTCACATCCCATCTAATGAATAACCAATTATATAATGAAATTATTTATATATTAATGGAATTTTTAAAAGTAGTTATATAAATAACCCTTGAGATCGATCTCTATTGAGAACTATTTTATGTGATTGAACCCTATATGATGATGTATCTCCCAAAACAAGAGATTAACCAAAATATTTTATAGAATAGTAAATTGGTTTTCACCATCATGGAAAAATATACTAGACCATTCAACACTCGATACACGGGTCATAGTGAAACTTTCATCCCATGGATTTGAAATTGACAACTTTGAGAGAAAGAAAAAAAACCATCGATTAATCCCATTGACAAACATGTATGATTAAATTCATTCAAGGCATTTATTTTCTCACCGCAAAAATAGTTATTTATGAATCTTATAAGTTAAAATATTACAACAATTTAATAAATACATTACATTATAGTGAAATAAGGAATTAGAAAAGGAAGAAGAAGCTCTTATGGTTCGATCAGCCTCCTCTCTGAACTCAAACATTTCAAAACTGCTGTTTTGATTGCACCCAAGACACTAAACTATCTTCTTCTACAATTATCTAATTTATGGGTGATCTATGATCAGATAAATTTCACTGTGATATCTTTTTGAATAAAAGTGAATGTTGTTTTGGATTTAGTTGTATGGTGGATAGTTCTTTTTATAGCCACCTACTAATGATTGTATCATATATCTATAATAATACTTCTTAATTCATTAATTGTACCGTTAATCTCTAGTATCATACAAATATAAACATCAATCATACTTAAATGTCCTCAATATGTAATGGTTTTAACTATAAAACATCTTTATCAAGTAAATCTATTGATTCTCCCTTAACAATGTATACTCCTAGAACATAGTTCTGCCTTCCAAAAATCAATAATGTCATGGATTTTATTGTATATTTTAGCTCATACATACCATTATAATTATATGAAAGTTTGAAAATTAATTTCAATAGTTTTAGTGGTGATGTGTTTATCACATAAATTTAGATTCTTTATGTTTCACCCTTATGAAAAACAATTATATTGTGTTATTACCGTTAAATATTCATTTCCCTTATAAGAATATGTATACCCTTTTAGGTATCTGTTGGAGAACCTTACAAAACATTAGGAATTACCCTTATATGAATAATATAGAATCTAATGAAACTATGTCCATGACCCTTACATGATTAATCGTGACCAGTATCTAACCAACAAAGACAATTAAAAAATAATTGACATACCCCTTACGTGACTATATATCTACAATTAACAAATTTATTAACCCTTACATTACGTTATATGACCTCTATATAGTTTAAAATTATGTGTTATACCCTTAAATTAATTATATCACCCTTATAAACATCTTCAATGAACCTTAAGAGTTCCATTCAGATATCCCTTCGCCACCCTTAAAAAGATAATTCTCACACTTACGAGATGTCTTTTACTACCACTTATGAAGTATTCAAAACAACCATTATATATATATATTCCCTTATATACACAACAATACTAATATAGAGATTGGTGTAATTATTGTTTCATTTATTTTAGAAATTCATCCCATGCCTCACATGCCTGGTTTGTTTCAATTGGGGAATGAAAATTTGTGTACTTCATTTCACTTATCATGTCGAGTTATCAACAAAAGAAATCCAATGAGAAAAAACATGAACTGCATAATAAAAAATAATTTTATCATCACAATGACATCATCCATTGATGGTGAGTTATTTTGATTAAATCATGGATATTATGATTGGGAATATATCTATGAGATCATTGGTTCTTCAAACATCTTCTTTAAGAAGGGGAGAAAATCCTTGAATTTCTTATTTCTATATTGGTTGAGCTACGAGTATCCAATTATTCGAATCATGTAATTTATTATGTTGTGGATTTAAGGTTACTATCATTAATGTCTCATGATATTTAGTTATAATTTTCATATATAGTCTATCAGGTTTTCCCCAACTTCATGTTTGGAGAGGCTCTCCTGGATCATAAATTATTCTCCCATTAAGGATGATGGTGTCTTGCACCACAATCAAGGTTATTGATGGTTCAAATATTACATCATAATGGTTGTACTTATTTATATGTTTGTTGGTGTGGTTTGTACGTTATGTGTGGAGCAATGGAATATGAAGGGGTGTTGGTGGTAGTAGATGAGTGTGACAGTTGCGGTAGTAAATGAATTGTATCTGTAGATAGTCTAGAATATTTAGATTATCTGTGATGATAAAAAACAGGAATATTATAGTAGCATAGATATTCCCGTGAATGATAGAAGATGTTGGTGGATGGTTTTATGAAACACTTTTCATGGAAAATTGTATAATTCATATAAAATTGTTCTATAAATAGTTATTTAAGGGTATAAGTTCTAGGTATCACAATGTTGCCTCCTAACGATTGAAATGATATTAGTAGTATAAATATAAAATGGTAGAAAACATAAAATTAAATTATTTTAATATAAGAATTTTTAAATAATTAAATAAAAATAAATTAGGTATTTTACATCCCCAAAATATTAAATTTTTTACATATGTGTATATATATATATATATATATAATATTGTGGATATGAAATAATTATTGGGAACATTAGAGTAACATAAAAAAGTTAAAAAACTTCTTCAATTACACATCATCATAAATATGACATTCCAACTTTCCATCAGCCAAATTTATTTTCAAAAAAGTTGTTTATAACTTCCTCTTTAAAAAACAAAGAATAAATTCAGAAAATTTATATTCAACAAGATCACATTAAAATGTTTTCTCTATTAAAAAATTTATGTTACACATGCCCGAAAAGTATTCAATTAAAACAAATAATCATATTTTATATTATATTTTATTGGGAATTTCATATTCAACAGTAAATGACTAAAAACTCAAAAAATATAATTTTATGTGTACATCTCGTTAAAATCAAATTTTAATAAAAAATATACATAAAAAATTATCTACATACAGTCCATATTAAATTAAAATAAAATTATAAATTTCAATAAATTGGAATTAAAGAAATTTTATTTTTTCAAAAATATTATTGAAGTAAAGGGAATATTTCTCGTATTTTAGTACATACTAGAACATATGGAAATAAAAAATCCCTCCACATCATGAAATTTTCATTCAATATAATTTATTTAATTTCAATACACTACTTCGACCTAATTCGAGATCTAGTTTTAGGAGTGAATAGATGATAGATTATAGTTGAATTAAATATATAACAAGAAGAACAACCACTATTCAATATCTCAAAATCTCTTCAAGAAATTTAACTCCCATATATGTTTTGAAATATTTTTATTTAACTAATTTTATCATTTTGAGATTTATAATTTCATACCACCCTAAATATTGTTTTTATATATATTATCACTAAACTAGGAATACATTAACTACAAGACCATGTTAACATTCCTCCACCCACAACACATATATTTTATTTTTTTACACACAATAATATGTTTGGTTTTCATTTCACATAATACTAAGTCCCTTAATTAGCTTCTATTTCATTCAAGGATGAGTTTTACCAAACTTTAATACACAATTAATAATAAAAGTCAAATGTTATTATATGTAGCACCTAGTCATTGAAATGGATTTTATGGATAATATTAAAAATAATCTGAAATTTTTAGATATATATTTATATAAAATGAATATCATGTTTATCAAATAGTGAATGTGAGTGTAAGAAATATTTAAAAATAAAAAAGTTACTTTTCTATAAAAATACTTTAATATGTTCAAACACAATTTTATCCCAATAATATAAAAAAACAATGATAAAAGTTTTCAAAAAAAATTTATATATTTTATATTAAATAACTAATTTTTACACTCAACCATTATATTTGATATTTATAAAAACTAATAAATACAAATTCTTGAATAAAAAGATTTATTTTTCTAAAAGGTGATTTTACCACATTTTAATGGAGAACCCATTTTAAATCTAATTATTTATATATTAATAAATTATATTTGTCAAAATATACTACATTTTGGATGAATAATATCAAAATTTACTTTTGTTTAATTTTTTGAATTTCTATGAGTTGTATCATATATTGATTAAAAGAGAAAAACACTGAATTTAAATTAAAAACATCTTTTTATTATAATATATTTATATAGTGAAAATATATTTTAGTTTAGTTATATTTTCATAGACATTTCTTAAATAAATTAATAATATCTAGGTCATTGGAATCCACTTCGAATTGTAATTGAATATAAATTCATTTGAATCTTTTATATAATTTTTACTTTAAAAACATGCTTTATCATCACGTCTAGAGGATTAAATTTAAATTAGTTTTTTCTACTTATATGATTCATGTTTGGAAACATGGTTTCCATATAATGAATAACAATTTTTTAAAATTTATAATATGTTTATCATTGTTTTTTACAAAAAATATTTTCCACAATGATTATTTTTAATTATAGTGATTAAGAGAATAAGTATCTTAATAAAGGACCAATCATTAGTATTGATGACCAAGATAACCTATAAACTTTTCCAAAAGTCATTTGATGTTCATATTTATATAATATAATCAATTTTATATAATTTTTACCATTATTGGATCCATATGACATTGTAAAATCAAGGGTGGAATTATTGTTTCAAATGTTTACTAGAATACCACTCCTCCTCTATGAACATGCACTCAACCATCCTACTTATTCACATGTCTAATGACATTTTTATATCAAAATATCTGTTAAAATAATATCCCAATATCAATAAATTCTTCCTAGAATCATAAATTTCTGAATAAATCCAACCAAGTTAGCCCATTGGGTCAAACCAAGAGGATTTACCCAAAGAATATGTGACATCCTTCCTTAAGCTCCTTTGATTTAGTTTCCATATCATAGGCATAAAATATTCTTGTAAAATGATTATATAATAACCTAATTATTCAAAATATAATGATATATTTTACTTATATGCCTACTAAAAAATCTTATTCATGCTTCTATCTGACATGTAATGAACTCACCATTCATTCTTATAGTTGACGATTGCCTCATAAAACAATATTGATCATTTTTTACCACCTCTAATATGTGGGAATAATGAGGTAAAATATATTTTTATAACATATATATGATATTAATGATGTATTTATGCTTTTAGAAACATTATATAACACATACCATTATACATAATATTTTGTGTTAATACGCTGACATCATTTGTGGATGTGCGGACTACCACCTCCTCAAAGCGATGTGATTCATTCACACATTTACATGGAATATGATAATGATGGGTTTAGTGATCATATATGATATATATGATATAATAATCATAATATAATTATATATTATATATATACATATATGACTTCTATATTCGTTTTTAAAATAAGACAATAAAATGGAAACAACATTAATTCGTATGTACGACCTAAACTATCCAGGAACAATGCCTTCCATTTAATATTTATATATTTTATAGACTATTATGAACACATTTATATTGAATATATATAATATTTATATCATATTTTACATTATTTAAATAAGTTAATCATGATATAAGTAAGAGGATAAAGATTAAAAATCCAAATCATATATGATATATAAAGAAGATATTTCCCAAAATGTATCATTAACATGGAGTTATTAATAAACAAGTATTATGAAGTCATTAAAATACCATATAGAGTATTAGATAAAATCAAATGGTTCATATATTTATTTAAAATCAACTTATATTTATTATACATGATTTTTGAATTTTTATAAATAAATTAAATAATAAAGGTAGTGATTTTCATCTCGCATTTATTTTTTGTAAGATACAATCCATGTTCTCCACCTAATACTTATATTTGGTTTGTATAATTTCCATGGATGAGATATATGTTTCTTATACTTAAATTTAATAATATTTAAATAACATTTTTTAAAAAATTTATTCCATGGGGTTTATATTTCAAATGATACCAAATTTGTAAAATAATTTTGTCTCATTTTTCCTTCTTTGAGACACATGCCAGGTTATGTGCCTAGATTTTTATTTGAGGTGAATAAAAAACCATTTTAAAAGTTATATCAGGAACAAAATTATTTCCAATATATTTTAATCATAATTTAATGTCATTTAATTACATGGGGAGTATAATTTAACGATTCCAAGTTGTAAGTGTTTATTACAACAATCTCATCACTTATCCGGATTGTTTATGATTATGAATTCAATAGTGAAACAACAAGATAAATATTAAATTAAAACACATGAATATTACTCTCCTATGATTATTCAAGTTTTTTACATGTATTAGTATCTTTTTCTAATATATGGAACCTAATATAATAAAGAAATTGATATTCATAAAATCTATATTTATCTCCCTATTCAGTTAAAAATTTATGTTCATTCAAAAAAATGTTTTCTAAAAAAGTTATAAAAAATATTTTGATATTATAATATGATATTTAAAATAACTTTTTTCCAATTTTATTCCATTAAACTAACTGTTTTAATATATATACCTTCCAGTAATTTTATGAGAAAAGTGATTTTCTAATCATGTTACAGTGCCAATGGAATGTTCGACATGAATGGATTTATTAACTGTTATTACCATAAATTCATTAAAGATTCATTTAAATGTTTAATATATTAATTTTTATGGAAAATTTATTCTATAGTATTCTGAACATCCATTGTTTTTATGTAAAATTCCAATAAAAATGTTTTTAAATTTTTATAATGTTTAAAAAGTGGTTAAAATTGTTTTAAAATATATCATTATATGTTGTAAAAAAATTTATTTTCAATGAAATTGATTTAAATTATTTCCAAAATTATTTTATATATATTACATTTATCTTCAATGAAAATGGTTTTCAAAATGTTTTAAATATTTCATTATAGGTTATAAAAGTATTTTTAGATAAAACGTTATTTAAAAATATTTGCAGGATTTTTTTATATATTTTCAAATAAAATGGTTTTCAAAATGTTTTCAATCATCTTGTATATGTTATTTATGAAAAAAAATGTAAATTGTTTTCAATATTTTGAATATATATATATATTTTTAATATGGTTATAAATTTTTTTCAAATCATCCATCATATGTCTTAATGTCAAATTTCACAAACATATGTTTATGAAGGTTTAATGCTTAAATTGTTTTTCTAAAATGACAGTTTAATTACCTTATAAAATGTTTTTAGAATATATTTATAAATTATTTGAAATCTATGATGAAATAAATTGGTGTTACTCATGTCATTATAGTGATATGATCCAAATTGTCCACTTATAATCTTTCTATAAATGTTTTATTTAATGATGGAATGATATATATGAAACAAACTTAGCATTCATGGGTTATAATTCTTTGAAACAATTTTATTTTTAATGTGTTTTATGTTGAATAATCCTATTTATATTTTGTTGGTTATATAATTATGAACCTACTACTTTTCATGGGGTTTGATTTGATGAAATGATTATGAATCCTATCAATTATCCATATGTTATGAAATTATTACTTCTTTATGTTCCCCCTTTAATTTCATAGCTTATGATATGGTTGTTTTTGATATTGTGACACTTGTATGTTTTATTTAATAATGATTTTGGTGGATCCTATATATCCCTCTAATGAATTTTCTACATATTTGTATCTCATGAGATATACATGGATAGAACGAGGAGTGCACTCAGTTTAGTAAAAGAATGTTTCTACTATGATGATCATGTGAGTGAACCATATCAATTACAATAGTCATGGGAGTGAACCATAACTACCTATATGGTATGGGGAGTGAAAATATACTACCAATATTACTTTTTAATGTAATTCCATGACTACTGATGAAATAATTTTTTTTCTTAAGTGCCTTCCAAAAATTTTATCTCTTATTTCTATGTTATGGTCTCAGGTATTATGATCATGATTCTCTTATGATTCATATTTTATGAGAAGCAAATATTTTTATCATCACTCATCTATATGATCTTTTATAGACAGGGTATGATCATCAAATTTTATTCTCCCATTTTCATACACTTATGCTCAAAATTATGCTTATATATCTCTTTTTCTTACCCTTAATAATAATTTGAGTTCACATATTTAAAGGTTTAATTTAACTATGTTATGAAGAATGGTTTTAAGTAGAAGTAATAAATGTAAATATCCTTTTGGTAATCAATGATGATCTTCCACTGAGTATGATTATTTTTTCCATGATTCTAAATACTATAAACTAATATGGTCTATGAGATTTTATTTCTGTATTGTGTTGAATATTCTTCTAAAATTATGTAATATCGATGTATGATAAATGTGGGTCTCTATTATTTCTATCAAATGAATGTTTTATCCAACGTTTATAAATGAGGAAGATAGAACATTTTTTAGATTCCTATAGATATTTATATGTAAATGTTCAAGGTTTTTTGTATGGATAAGACTAAGGTGTCATATATTAAAGAATGTGTCATAATTGATACATAAAATATGGTTTTATATATATATATAGATTTATAATATGATAAGTGTTTCTTACATAATGATTTCAATGGTGGGAACCAAAAGAAACTTGGTTAATGGTGAATGTGATAGATAATTCTTTGATGATAAGTAAAAGGGTGTGGTCACCGTTGTGAAGGATATTGTGTTCATGATAAGTATTTTTTATGGAACATTAATAGAAAAGTGTACCTTAACCAACTCTTAGGATCACCAAACAAGATAATGTAGAATTTTTACAAATATTTCAGGTAATTGACAATATATAAGAAATAAAATAAAGTTTCTTTAGTGGCGTGAATGTGGAAAGCTCCACCCAAATGGTTTTGTAAAAGAAAAAAGATGATGTTTTGACTATGTGTGAGAATGACCTAAAAAGTAACTAAAATTAAAAAAATGGACAGTACGGTTAACACAATGAATTATAATATATTAATTCATAAAACATCATTGAATAATAATTTATTATAATGTGGAATTAAGTGAAATTATGAAAAATAGTGTCCCAAGTGGAATGCTCATAAAGAGAATGATCAAGGTGGTATGAGTAATGGTTTTATTACTGATGATGATGAGACTACTGGAGATATGTGAAATCAAAGAGTTATTATATAATAGGATGAGTTAGACTTGTTATCAACTTAAATATGAAGTATAATAACTTAAGTGTTTATGTCTTTGAAATATATAATTATGAATTGGTAAATTCATTAGGATTATTTTGTTTCGGTTTTTGAAATTTTATTTAAAAGAATACAATGAATTTTTCTGATAGATAATAATTGTTAAATAATTGTAAGGTTATATTAAAGGGATATTCATGATTAATAGAAATATAACCCATAATATGATCATAATGTTTATATAATTATGTTTGGAAAAATTCTTTGATATGAGTAAGTAAATTGGATGTTACTAATAACATTGGAAATCAATAATGATTTTATGAGAAAGAGTTCTATGTTGTACTAGATAATGTATACATCATTTATGGATTTATTTAAAATATCCAATAAATATTTGAACAATGAAAAATGAATGTTATTAATGATTATTTAGGTTAATTAATCTTATTAACATAATTTAATATAATACATGATGATGGTATTCACATGTTTGATATATGAAAACCATGAGATACGTTATGATATGTGGGGGATTTATGATAATCTGTTTTTTTGAAATTTAGTGACCATATTTTTCAAGTTTTAGATATTAATCATTTGGAGGGGTTACATGGTTAAATATATATGTAATGGTTTATGTTAAACATCATATTATTATTTTTTGATAATACAGTATTATCTCACCACATGAGGATTTATGCATAATAGAAAGATTTTTCTGAGAATTTTCTTTTGAAAAGGATAACTGGAATTACATATCATAAAATTTATGGATATCAGGGTCAGTTAAACCTCATGAATGTGATATTCACCTTCATTCCATAAAGTATGAGATAATATGGTAATCGAGAAAGGCACAACCAAATGGTGAGATTGTGAAAATAAAAAATGAATAAAATCATGTAATAATATATGAATATGGTAAAATAATTCATAAATTTGAGAAAAAAGACATTAAAAATAATTTATCTAAATATCATCATTTTTTGAACTGATGGACTTATAAATCGTCGCATATTTATATTTTTGAGGTCCTTAACAATCAACTAATCATTAACTTACTGATGAAAAATTATATTTACCACACTATATAATTATTTAGAAATTTTCTTTATGGTCAATATTTATCACAAAATTATATTCTCCTACATTGTAATATAGTTATGATTTAGTTTGGGTAACTGTTATGGTTCCAACATTCAATTTTGAGAGGATGTTTTAGTATTCATTTTTATGATGTGGGTTTATATGAAAAAACATTTAACTATTAAACTATTAATAAACTAGATGAATTTATTTGAAAAAAATTTATTTTTACAGGGGTATAAAGTAACACACTGAGTATTTTGAAATATTTTTTTCAAATTAATTTAATATTTTTATATTTTTTCATTTCACACAACGTTGAATACAGTATATATATATAATCACATTTTTGGGATTTCATTATACACAACAGAATGAAATTATTGTAATACACACAACAATTATAATATCATATGGTACATTGAACACTATATTTGACTTTTATTATACAAAATACTAAGTCCCTTAGATTTCTTGCATTACATGCAAGTATGATTTTTACCGAACTACAATATAATGTTAATATTAATATTGAAATATTAGTTTAGAAATCACATATACATTAAAATAGAAGTTATGAATAAAATTATCTAAATTGAGAATATATTATTTACACAAGAATAAAAAAAATCCATTGGTTATAATTTATTATTAGTGAATGTAAGAAAACTTTGAGAATAAATAAATTTCTTTTCTAAGAATTTTTTTTCTATGTACAAAAACAATTTCATATAAATAAATTTAATAGACAACATTAATTAAATTTTAAATAAAAATTAATTTTTATATATTCAAATAGTTTTATTTATAATCTTTGAAAATATTTTATAGGTATAATATAAGAAAAATTCCTAATTTATGAATAAAAATATGTATTTTTATAAAAAGAAATTTTGTATCCTTTTAATGGAGTACCATTTTAAAAATTTATTTTTACACCCTTAAAATTTTTATTTTAAAAATTAATATTAATTTTTTGAATCTTATTATCTAAATTTACATAGGGTTATTTTTAGGTAGTTTTCTATGATGTTCGATTTTTTGATGAATAATGTAAACAATGAATTGTAATTCAAAATTTTTTCTTCATATAATTTATTTGTATAGTTAAATTAAATTTTAGTTTGGTTTTAAATATTTCATAGAATTATTTTACATATATTAGGTCAAATTGGGAAAATGGAATCAATTTCACAATAAAATTAGATATAAAAAAATTTCAAGAATTTGAAAATTTATACAAAAAAACACACTTTGTACTCCCATATACATGATTAAATTTAAATTAATTTATTAAAATTACATTATTTAATTTATATAAATGTATTTTATATTTGGAATCATAATTATTTATAATTTATTATAAGGAAGACATTGTTTATGATGTTAAATATTGGTGCATGTGATAAAAATTAATTAAAGTGATTAAGATAAAAATTATCTTAACAAAGGACTAAACCATAAATATAATTCCTAAAATGACCTCAAAACATAATCCAAATAAGTATTATATTCATATATATATATATATATTCTATCATTACATTTTTCAAATTTTCACCATTTTTGGAGCATATTGACATTGTACAAATATTGTTATATCTCTATTTTAAAAAATTTACAATAATACATCTCCTCTTCTGATATAAAAAGGTACACACCCTTCCCAATTATTCAAGCATCTCAATCCCTTTGGACAAACTAAAATATTCTCAAATAATAACCCAAATAAATAACTTATTTATATAACCCGCCCTTCAAAAATAATATAACTACGAAATCCATTTGGTGCAAAGTAAGAGGTATTTCCCAAAAAAGAGGTAACATCCTTCTTTAAGCACCATGGTTTTGTTTTTATTCTCCACCACCTATACTCTTTTTCTTCCATTATTATATATTACCATCATTATAATCAATATTCCAAGTTTTTTATATGTATTTTATCAAAACATACACACAATTCAATGTAATGTGTGAAAAACACACCTTTCGTGCTTATGGGGTACTACAGCCTCACAAACCGTTGTTGTATGTTTTTCACTTACCAGCTTTCATGGGTGGGAATTATAATGGGAAATTTATTTTTATGTGGTATTTATAGTATTTATATTTTATTATGATTATTTATTTACCATATAATATATACCTAAACTTATTCTATTTTTTTCAATATGATGACTTTATTTGTTGACATGTGTACTACCTCATATTCAAAGCTATGTGATTCATTCACATTCTAAATTGAATGTATTAAGGTTTGGTTTCGTGTACTTATATGATATATGTGAAATAATAATTAAAATTTAATTAAAATATAAATACGAAAATATTAAAGGAAATAATGTTGATGTTAAAATAATGATGGGTTTAGTGTACTTATATATTTTTTTTAATTTTTTCATTCACAGTGAAAATAAAAAAGTGAATAATGTTGATGTGTACATACGCCCTACAATCTCCATGAACATTATATTCCATTTTGTATTTCTATATTTTACAGATTATTAAAAATACATATATACTAAATATATATGATATTAAAATTATTTTTTACATTATGGAATTGAGTAAATATTGTTATAAATAATAGGATCAGGAATAACACACAAAATCATATATAAAAAAGAAAGTATATGTAACCAAAAAAACGTCACATAATCATGTAGTCATTAATAAACATAAATTATAAAGTAATAAAAAGATCCTACATGGTATTGGATATATTATATGGTTATATATTATATTTTTAATTAACTTATATATATATTATACAGTATGTTTGTATGTGTACAAAAAATTCAAGACATAAAGTAATGGTTTTCTCATCTCAATGTTATTTTTAATGAGTGACAAGAAATTTTCGCAACCAATTTCTTATATGTGGTGCGTATTTTTTCCCTGGATTTATTCTTTTATTATGATACATATGTTTATGTTTATTTTCATATCCATTTGATGATATTTCATTCATGTTGTTTATGTTTCAAATGTGACCAAATTCGTAAAGTAATGTTGGCTCAACATCACTTCTTTGAGACACATGCCATGTTATGGACCTATATTTTTCTATGAGGTGTATAAAATACCCATTGACAGGTTATCTAAGGATTATATTTCATTTCATTAAATATTATTCCTCATTTAATTTCATTTTCTTATATGGAAATTATTATTCAATGTTACTAGTGGAAATACTTTTTTTTCAACAGTCTCTTTTTTTATCAGAATTTTTTTATTATTATGCTTTAATTTATGAAACCTTATAATCCATAATTCAAGGAAACTCATGAAATGAATTTTCCACTACTAATTCATTATATATTCATGTATTATGAACATTTTCCACCCCTGGATACTTATGATAATTATGAATTTGATTTTAAGAAAATATTACTATATCTTCTTATTCGGTCAGAAATCGATGTTCCTTCAAATCCATGTTTTCAAAAAAATTCTCAAAAATATAATAATATTGTTCTATAATTTTTATAATAAATTGATTCCCATTTATAACCTTTTAAAAATGGTTTTATAAAAATAAATAATCTTTTAATTTTCAGATCGAATCACTTTTTCGAACAATCTACGACACAAAAGGAATGTTCAACATGAATGGATTTATCCACACTCATGTCCATACTTCCATTTAGTATTACATTGAAAGTTTTAAATATTTTAGTTTAAGAAAAAAATTCTTAATATTATAGACATTCATTTTTTTAATGTTATTTTCAAAAAAATGTTTCCCAAAAAATGTTTTCTATTTGAAATTTATTTTGACAAATTTTAGAAGTCTTCTTTATATATTTTACAAATGAAATTTTCAAATAAAATTATTTAATTGATTTTAAATCTCATTTTATATTTTTCTAAATTATTATGAATGAAAATATTTTAAAATTTTATTTTTATGCTTTCATTATATTTCTTTTGAGTGTATTTATAGAAAAATATTTTCAAAACATTTTCACAGTTCTTTATAATTTTTCAAATTAAACATTTTTGAAATTTTTTTAATTTTATTTTATAAGTATCTAAATAAAATGATTTTCATAATATTTTCATTCATAATTTATAATCATTCAAGGAAAAAAATTCAATACATTTTCTAATATTCCATTATATAGTTTCTAGTTTCTTGTCAATAAAATACATTTCAAAAAAAATTTGAACATGTATTTTTCGAAGAAGAAATTATAATTTTCTCATGGTTTTTTTAAAATTTATTGAAAATTTATATCCCATATATGATAACATCCATTGGTTTCACTCATTTTCATCCTGGGATATGATCCAAATTTTGAATTCATAATATTTATATTAATTTTTTATGAATTGATTATGTAATGTTTATGAATCCCTTTTCTATTTCACATGTAATATTTTACGAAGCTTGTTTCTCTATAATGGGTTATATGTTAGTGGAAACCCTTTCTCCTTCGCTTGTTATATTATTTTGAATCCAGATTCATTTGACTGGTAATGAATTGATGAAGTGATTATGAAACCAACCTCTTTTCCATAGGTTATGATATGATTACATGTTTATGATAGCCATTTAATATCAGGGGTTATGATATGATTCTAAATGATATGGTGAAAAATATATAAATTATTTAATTATGATATGGTTGGGATCAATATCTCATTATAATGTATTGGCTAATTATTAATATATACTATATATACATTGGTGGGATGGGGAGTAACTTCAGTGCGGTAAATAAAACAGTATACTAAAATGGTATTTGGAGTTAACCTTAATTACCAAGACGGTCATGAGAGTAAACCATGTCTACCAGGATGGTATTAAGAGTGAAACCATACTACATTGATGTAATTTACATATATTCATTGAATAATATTGAATAATTTTATATTCTAATTAATCTTTCACAAATTCTATATATTATTCTTATATTTTAGTATCATGGATTCTGTTATTGATTCCATTATGATTCATGTATATGGTCCTTGATTTTTTGGAAATGATCTTAAAATTATATTCTCACATTCTCATTCCCTTATACTCATGCTATTCTAATGTATCTATTTTGATTACCCTTATCTAGTATCTTAGATCACCCATTTATAATGTTTCTTTTCCCCATGTCATGAAGAAATACTTTATGTAGAAGAACAAAAGGGGATGACATTTCTTGTTAACATTAAACATCTTTCACTGATTTAGAATATTTTTTCCCATGTTTCCAAAGACACTAAACTATTACATTCGTCAAGCATGTATCTTTCATTGAGTTGAATATTCATCTAAAATTATGTAATATCCTTGTGTGTTAGGCATCTGTATCTATAAAAAATTTGTTTCCCCTTCATTGATATAAATCAAATGATATTCTTTTAATAAATTTTCTCCTTATTATTTTTCTTCAATATTCCCATTAACATAATATACTTATTTTTTCGGGAATTTATTTTATTTTTCCCTATAAATGAATTTTTTCATAGAATAGTGAAATTAAAATATTGAGTTTTAATATGGATTTATTTACACAGCACACAGAGTTCCATTTTCTTAAACATTATCTATTGGATACATATTTCCCCTTTTACTCTACATTCAAATGAAATATATTAATATCGATAAAGATGGATTCCAAAGGTGTTCCCTTTTTCTAAGGATAAGTTATAGTTTAAATATAAAAAATCATCTTTCCCAAATTTATAATTATAATTCCTATAAATAAACCACCACACTCCCATTCTTAATTATAAAATCGTTATTTTCAGTGAAAAATTTAAATAATATCAGTATGAAATAACCCATCTCTAAAAACATTAGACCATAAAAATTCTTGATAATGGGATTGACATTTTCCAATTCAATGAGACACATTTTATATTATTAACCTAATGATATATAAAATCATATTTTATTTATATAAAATTATGAATTGATGCATTAAATGGAATAATTTTGGAAAACATTTGTTTTTATGATGGATACATAATTGAAGCATATACAAGGAAAAAAAAATAACCCTCTTTCCAATATAAAAAATTCAGTCATGTAAAAATTGACAATGAAAAAGGGCGATAGAAAATATTTATTCTAAAAAAATTAAATTTAGTTGTTTTAGATTAGTTTAATGACTTGAGAACATTTCAAAACAACACATTCACTACAAAACCCAAAAAAACTCAATAGATTTTTTAAAAAAATTATCCTTCGCATTATTTTTAAATAGACATGGAATTCACAATTTAGGTTTATACAAAATATTGTTATCAATAAAACAACCACGTATATAATTTTAAATCAAAGGGAATTTTTATGGGTGTTATCCAGGTTAATAATTTAGTTACAATTATTTTTAAACATATTAGATATTACTAATCCTCACAAATAGTTTATAAAATAGATTTTCAAAATTTTACATCATATATAACGGGGTATCCCCATAGGTAATCTTTAACAGTATACATTATAAATGAGTGGATTGTTAATGAAAAATACTAAAAATAAGAATTAAAGTTTTTATCCCTTGGTATAATTATGTTATTATAATAATAATTCATTTAACTATATCATTTATTTTTTATTCAGTAATATTCCAATATTCATTTTTCATGTTCCTACAAGAGGTAAAAAAAATTACATTAGTGTTCATCCTATTAAACTAAAGTAAATTTTAAACTAAATTAATATTTTAGGAGGGTTTGTATACTATGATTGTTATTGTAGATCCTATTGTTATTTAATTAATTTTTGAAACATCTTGTGGTCAGTCCACTTTAGGAATGACAAGAAAAAATTATATATTAAATATATTTAGATGAATTTATTTTAATGGAGGATTAAATTTAATAATTAAATTACACGTGTTTCCACTATTGGAGTGCTGAATTTAATGACTTCAGATATAATTACTCCCTAATATTGTATCCATTATAATTATGCGGGGTTTTATTAAGGAATACCACTTCATTTAATTATAATAAATTATTTCCAACATGTTAGAATTACTAAAATTCTAGCCCCTATAAATGTGCTCCCAAATAACTCAAATATGTCAGTAGGATGTTTGATTTTAATATATTTTATTATCATAATAATCTAACTAATATTTTCAAATATGTAAGAAAAAATATTGAAAAAATCAGTATTGTCACTAAAAAATTCATTATGTGCTTCCCCGCAAATAAGGGATTAAACAACTCATAAAAATGTTTAGAAATTTTATTAGGATTCTCATGTAACACCACCAAATGATAATTGTTAAATGACTAAATGATATAACTCATGTCAACTAGGTGAACCTTCCTTTTTGAGAGTCTTCTTGATTAGAACTCCATAGTTAAACATGCTTGACCTAGAGTAGTGATCAGGATGGGTGATCTTATGGGATTTTTTCCAGGGTTTGTGTGAGTGAGGAAAAAACACAATGCAAAGGACACGTGTTGGACTGTGAGGATAGACATTAGTCAGATGACCAGTTCAGGCATGTGTGTGGGAGCTAGGGTGGGGACCACGTGTCTATGGGGTAACTGGATATACCTGCCAGGATAGCACCCGATGACCATGTAAAGGCGGAGTGTCTCTACTATCACTGGGACCCAGTTGTTAGATTTGGTATCCGAGGTGGTACCCAGCCTTAATTGCAGTGCATTGCATGGGCTGAGATGTAGGTCCCACAACGAGGATGTTGTGCTCTAAGGGGGGGGGGGGGGTTATTGTAACACCACAGAATGATAAATGATACATGACTAAATGAAATGACTCATTTCATCAAGGTGCACCTTCTTTTTCATAATTCTTCTTTATAAACGTGCTTGGTGAGGAGTAGTTATTGAGATGGGTGACCTTCTAGGTAGTTTCACAGGGTGTGTGTGAGGAGGAAAAGCACGCTGGAAAGGACTTGTGTTGGCCTATGAGGAGAGTCATTAGTCAGATCACCTAATAAGTAATGTGTGTAGGACCCAGGGTGGGGACCATGTGTATATGGGGGAACTGGTGGTACCTAGAAGGCTAGGACCCAATGACCATGTAAAGGCGGGGTGTCTGCGCTCGCACCGAGACCCAATTTTCAGATCCCAACATTTTCAAAAAAACATCTTGAAACTCAAAAATCATAAATAGTTTCTCATGATGAACTAATGTTTTTCTTCCATGATAAGAGTTTTGGACACCATGACAAAATAAAATGAAGTGAGGTTTTAATATAGCAGTTGATCATAGGAAATATATGTATTCAAAATATAAGGTGAAAGATTATTAACAAAATAATTTTTTTCAATTTTAAATTCCTTTAGTTTGTTATATAATTTTAATAATGAAACTTCTTTATCAATGGATACACATTAATTATTAATATTTGATTGGAAACTCTCATATATAAGTAATATGGATCAGAAAATATGGTTCTTGGTATTGACTCCAAAATTATCAAAGGCTTGAAATTTCTACAAATGAAGTTCAAATTTCAAAGAAAAACATCATGAAACTAAAAAAGAAAAGATATTTTCTCATGATGAACTAAAATTTAACTTCCATGATAATATTTTTATACATGAGGATAAATTAAAATGAAGTGAGTTTTTTATATACTAGTTTATCATAAGGAAGCTATATATTTAGCTTAGAAGGTGAACTATTATCAAGGAAATAAATTTTTTCAACTTTAAACTCATTTAGTTTGTTAGATGTTTATAATAAATAACCCTCCCTATTAATGGATACACATTAATTATTAATATATGATTTGAAACTCTCATATATATGTCATATGGATCAGAAAATATTCTTCTTGGTATTGAATCTGAAATTATCATAGGTCATGAAATTTACACAAATATAATTGACTAATGGGGAAGAATAGTTGTATAAGAAATACTCTTTGAGGTATTTGGAATTCTAATCTCGATGGCCTAAAGGTTAAAATAACAACACTCAAAACTAAACTAGCCTTTGATGAAGTAATTATCAATAACATCAGTCAATCCATAGGTAACATCATCCTTGGGTTTCCCAAAATCATAAATCTCCACCACATTATCCACATCACGAGGGGGACAAATTACCATGGACACATCAATGGAAGAAATCCCAGTAGAATATAATGTTATAGATAAGATAATTATATGTTACTCTGAACACTCCATGTTAAGAATTAGAAAATATATAGTAAATGATATATACCCTGGACTGACTAATTAATAATCCACCCTTCCTTAAGGATGAGAGTGTGACCTATTTCATATTTAATTACAATCATAATTTTGTGTAAATACATAAGAGCTAGATTTTATATAAGGATAAAGTAATTAAAAAATACCCAATTTAAAACCACACATATATTTTACATTATATTTTATTCTATTTCTATGTTAAATAAATATACTTCCAGGGTCCTTTAATATTTTAGTTACATTCCTAAAAAAACTACAATGTATTCCGAAAAAATATTTTTACTAAATAATATGTTATTATAATTTTTTTTATCTATAATCCTTTCAGAAAATTAAAAATATGAATGAATTTAATTTAAGGATTCTTAAAATGGAATATTGATTCTAAAGGTTCAAATTATTTTTAAGAATATTATGTATTCAGGTAGATCATTTTTTCACACTTTTAGGAAATGGATTAAGAGGGGGATAATTATTTAAAAAAAATTATTTCTCACCTTCTACTAAAATACATCTTTCTTTATGTATCCCTTAATCAATTACCGATTCATTTTCCTTGGTTAATTATTTTTATCAAATATGGGTTCCTCATTCTTTTCAAGTTAGAAATTTCTTTCAATATTATTATATTTCCCTATTTCTACATTTGAATTCATAGATTTGGTTACATTATCAATTTATTTTTCTAAATGATTCACCAAAAGTTTTCATTATGATTATTAGCCAAATATTTTGGTGTAAACATAACATTATATTTGATCATCAAAACAATTGTACTATAAATCCTACAATTGTAATAATGATTAAAGTCAATATCCATTTCATGCATTTTAATTATAATATTTTCAATAATTGGATATTGGGAATCATTTTTTTGTAATTAGATTCCAAAAGAATTCGTATAAATCTAATTTCTAATTTTAAGATGCTGTTATGTTTTGAACTTCATTAAATGGTTGATTTATGTATCTAGGGGTATCAACAGGTTTTTTGGTGACTCTATATGATTTTAAAGATATTTTTGGTTGATTTTTTTAACCTTATTTATAGTCATTTGAAAATGGGTAATAATATCAATATTTCAAACCCCTAAAATAAGAAAATTGGATACCTTCGTCAAGATATTCATGAATATCAAAATTGGGGAAACCATTTTGAGTTCAATATTTTGTTCAAAAATAAGTAAATTGATTCTCATGTTTGTTTTTAGTGTAAATAATAGAATCATAAGGGACACATTCATTACTAAGAATCACTCTCTTCCTATTAAGAATTTTTATAATTATTTTATTTTTTTCCAAATAATTAATTGATAACATGTGATATCTTACAAGAAAATTCATCAAGAAAATTGATGCAAAATATTCCAATTATATTGTGTGATTATATAGTAAAAATATTCTATAGAATGATGGAGAAATAATTTATTATTGGGAAATTTTATAAGAATTCCTCCAAATATTTCTGATATCTCATTAGAGGGATCTCCCACAACCTATAAAGATCCTATTATTTTTATCTTCATTTCTATAGTGATTTTCATGTGAATAAATTTGTAAACAAAATAATTGAAAATATTATCCCAGGTTTCAAATTTACCCTCATAATGATTTTGGAACCAACACTCATTTTTTCAATAAACTCGGAATGGTAATACCCTCAACTGCAGGTCTTATAAATTCAATTCATTAAAATAAAATTGTTCTATTGAACTATAAAAATCACTAAAAATTTAAGCGGGTCCTCATTAGCATGAAAAATAATGGAATGAAAGAATAATGAGACTATTTATGTTTATAGTTACTATACATTGGTGTGAGACACATGAATAAAGGATTCATATAAAATTATTTCAATAGAAAAATTATAATTCTAGACATCTTATCTACTTTAATTTTAGGACGTGAGGGATTCCTATTTTCATTATTATTTTATACTTGTTGACCCACCAAATCATAAATTTTAAGTGGTTTTTATAATATATATATATCTTTTAGTTTTTGAAACAATTTTTTAATATTTTTTTCATGATATATATATTTTCATCATGTATATATTTATATGTATATTATTTTATTATCTTGTCCTATTATACCTTCCTAAAAAGATGATAAATTTCATTATTTCGAAACCAACGTGCTTATCAAGTATTAGGTTAAATTTATAAATATAGACTAATATACAAATGTAGTATGGAAATAAGGGTCAAACTATAGAGAATTTGAATTTGAGTACACGAAAATAATAAAAATTTTATTACAAATACATCATAAAATAAGGAATATATAGTTAAAGTTAATGTTATTATGGTAATTTAGAGTGATAGAGAAATATTTGGGTTATTAATTATAACTTAAAAAAGAGGGGAAACAATAAAACTAGCTTAGTTATGGGAACTAGACTTAATGATATTGATTGAAAAATTACTACCCTATCATAGAATATGAAAAAGTGGTACATTTTTTTGTGTGAAGTGGAATGAAATTACATTTTATCATCAAATAAATCACCCTGACCAGATATCTCTCTTAACAATTAATATATCTTAAAAACCCAAGATGATGATGACTCCTCAAAGATAAGAGCACACCATATGGATTTCTATGTCATCACTACAGTTCTAGTCACCAAAGAAACAAATATAACATACATTTAAAACCCTAGTACATGGTGTAGACTGAGAATATTTTAGTGAGTAATTAAAATTGGTATCTATAATAGAATTACTACATTCCCTATTGATTAAATCCATGCAAGAAATGAAATAATAAAATATATTCAATACATATAACTATATCCCCTATTACTATTTATTTATTCATGGTAAAAGAGGAAAAATCAATTTATTCTTTTAAAAAGTATGTTTAAATGACAAAATAAATAATAAAAAGAAAAAAATAAGATCCTTTAGTGTGATTATCCTCCTCATATTTCTTAAACATCACTTCCCTCTAGCATTAAGTACACTCCTACCACTAGTCCATCCCCCTGTTTCCTTTTTTTCAATATAATTGATTGATGATATAAGTAATGGAATTGTAAATGAATATTTAATGGATGTTTATGGTCTATAATATCCAATTAAAATGAAAATACCACTTATCACATACTCACACTCTATAATACATCCTTTATATTTGGAATTACCTTATTTCTTTAATACCTTCCTCTACACATCTCTAATAGCTCACTAGAATAAAATTATATCATTTATATATTACCTATATATAGACAGGTTTTTGCATTTAATTTTATTTATCAAGTGACTAATGTGAAAATCCATTAGAAAATTTCATTTCATATATGTGGGAATGTGTCCCATACATTATAAAATTCTTAAAAGATCTTACATCATCAGAATAAAAGTTCTTATTTTAATTCTATGATTATTTCAAAATTAATATATAGAGAATAAAATGTAACATGATTGTCACAACATTTTGATTATGAATTTAAATTTATAAATTCATCAAGTTGCACACTTATAAAGACACATTGTAATATGTTATTACCCTTACAAAATTATTAATGACACTTACAGGATATTGTGTGGCCCTTAAAAAATAATATTGAAAATAAAAAAAATTATGGGAATCATTCTTATGGGACTAATGTTGAAACATAATTCACTATGATAATGATATTTACATGTCTAATGGTTACCCATAAATATCTAATGAAAACCATTACACAAATATGATAAATAAACATATGTGAAAACATATTAACTATATACAACTCACTTGACCACTACATCACTATATATAACTGTTATAAAGTTCACCATAACATGGTGTACCCTTGATATATTTCCATGACCCTCAAATAATCACTTCATTCTCCAGATGTCAACCCTTACATCAGTAGCGGTTATACATATGGAGCTTACTTTAATTTCGCTTTTGAGGGTTTTATATCCAACCTTACACAGATCAACCTCTACATCTCTAGAATTACACTACCATAGATCTATTTTTTGCTATGTTATTTCAGTTGGGAAATTTTTCATAAACCTATCATAAATAAAATTTTGAAATAGTGACTTGTATATTGGTTTTCAGCAATTATATCACCTTGGTAAACCTACAACAAAAAATCCAATGAAAATGAGCATTGATTATAGAACTAAAATTTTATTAGTCATTACATAGTCATCTTCCCATGATGGTGTGTGTAGGTGCTTCATATGGTGGTCCATCGATGCTGAATCGTGCTTCGAGATATGGGATGATTTGGTCTCATTTTTTGAAAATAGTCCCAAATCCTCAATTTTTTTCCCCAAACATTTCTTTTTAAGAGTCTATAGTTAGTATAAATGGACAAATTATTGACAAGTAAATTTTTGGGGCCCCCAAAAATGGAACAACTTGGGTTGTTATTTGGTTATCCCACAAATGATCATGATTACCACATTTTCTAGTTCAGTGAATCATTGTTGGGTCAACATGTATTTTTACATAGAGATCACCATTGTGTTAAACTGTAATCACTGTGATCACTGGTTTGACATTGACATCAAAAGTGCAATTCAACTATATCATCGTATTTGAAGGTGTAGTCAGTTGATCTATGGAGGATGTATGGATTTGAAAAAAGGAGTGGTGGGGATATTAGTTGATTATGTTGGAAGTAGTTTTAATTATGTTTTTTAGTTGAAATGTCACAACACGTCCCAATGGGTTGCATGATGCAACTCCCCCATGCCACCTAAAATAAGATAGGGTCTACGTAATGGCACATATTAGGAATACCACTAATATGTGAGGCCTTAGCAGAGTTCTTGTACAGAAGTACACGTCACCAAACCCATACAATTTTGAATTGTAAAATAACTTAAAACGATTTATTCATACATCTAAATATCACAACCTTAGTATTGCATGAACTAAATGGAAGTAAAAAAATCTAAATATCATACCACCAAAAATAGTCTGAAAACATGTCAAACAAGAATTATATACTAGGGACTACTATCAAGATCACATTGGAACAAACCTCAATTTGTTTGGTCTCACTAAGAACCTTCTAGTACTATCCCATCTAGGACTCTTTAAAATGGTCAATCATATGAACACGATAGAACATGTCTAGGAAATCTCATGTATGCATTGGTATAAATAAAATAATAAGAAACTCCAAATCCAAAAATCATACGAAATATAATGCAATATCAACTCTACATGTGTATATGTCTATAGCATATATATCAAGAAAATAAAAATATACTTAACAAAGACAAAAATTCTCAATGGTAATGTTTCAACCCTAATTCAATCCAATCATTCTAGGTAAAATGTTCAACATAGAACTAGTCCATGAAAACATAGTCTTGATACTAATAGAAATGATGGAATCCTTCTATGCGGTATTTCTCATTTTCTCTAATCCTTAGAATTTCATAATGATTGTCTGAACAGAAATAATACATAGATGAAGATAACATACAAGGACATGGGGTGTACCAACAACATAATATGGATTAATCATATAAGTATAATATAGACACCCACATTGTGTTGGTCAGGGTGAAACTAATAAATCTTAGTAGGTCATGAAGATGAATAGAGGATCTCACTTTCATAGATGGATTCAACTATCTCTATCCAAGAAGTCTTGATTAAGGGATCATTGACCTATATGTTGAATATTATTCCATTCTTAACCTTAGAGAATGGATATGGGGAACATACCATCCCACTATTTTCAGACATTAATATATCATAACTTTTTCAAAATACGAAAAGAATTGTATAAAAATACTCTTAAAGGACATACTAGTATTGTGCCTTTAGAAACATGTAATCATAAAAATCAGTACATAATTGAGCAACATTATCTGCCACTAGGTTTTTCTTGAATATGACCCTTTTTAAGACACATCAAACATATCACATATATTAATAACATGGGGGGAAGTAAAAAATAAAAAATGGGTGTGCTCAAATGCTCAATATTTGTAAGAAAGGGAGACATTTATGTATAAAGTGGAGTATATGGGTATGATAAAAAGATCATAACATTAGATGATGATAACAAACATATCATAAAATCATAAATTAGAATCGTGACAGAAATATGGGTAGTTCATAAGATATGAATCACAATGGAATAAATAACATAATTTATGAAATCATAATATATTAATTAGAAAAATAATTGTGGAAACAAATAATCATATAAAATTATTTTCATAATTGTCAAGGAATCACTTCCATGTCCATATTGTTAGTGTGGGTTTACATTCAATGCAATCATGGTCGTCATGGATCACTACCATATCCATATTCATAGTAAGAATTCTCTCCCAAAATAATCATTAGGATATGGTTCAATCCTAGGGCCATATCACTTATTAAGGTTAACTCCCAATACCTTCAAATTTTATCTCATGAGATATAATTATTTACCCAACGTAGTAGAGGGTGATATAGTTCCCACCTATCTCATAATGATACCATACATTTATGTTCAACAAAATCATAAACAATCTTATCATAACCTGTAAAATGAAATGGATGTCATAAATTTGTTATCATATCATAACCAATGAGAAAATAAATAGGTTTCATAATAATTCCATCAAAATCATTACCCTTTAAAATAAGTAGGTTTAAAAATACAATATCATATGAAATTTAAATGGGTTTCATAAAATCATGTAATCGAAATAGAAACACATTGGGGAAATATTATGGATCAAAATAATGAATCATTTCTCCTAAAAGGAATTAGTTAATCATAGTTTTGAAAACATTTTTTTGTTTTTTTTAACAACAATTATTAATGAAAATATTTTTTCTGCATTATAAATGAATTCTAAAACAGAACACAGGTTTGAAATTTTTTTCTCTGAAAATTGATTTGATAACATATTAAGGAATTTTTGGAAAACAAAAAACATTTTCAAAATCAGTTTTTCCAAGAAAATTATCTTCAAATATCATTTTAAAAACATTTTCAAAATATGTTTTGACAACATGGTTTTTGAAATTAAATATATTTCCAAACATAGAGAGGAATATAATCTTATTTTTTCATAAAAACTTTTTCATAATTTTCTTAAGTTTCATTGAGTAAAAACATATTCCTAATAAATATAGATAAATGGGATAAATAGTGTTTAAAGAAAATCCTGAATGTTATTAAGGAATGGATCATAATATTTCAACAATAGAATAATAATCATAAAAAGTCTCGTAAAACAATGAGATTTTTTCACCAACTCATACCACATGGTAACATGGGATTATAGGGTAAATTTAAGTGAAACTAATTTAAATGAAGAATAAAATATTAATAAAATGAGGATATTAATTATATAACATCACAAATTTATCTATATAAACTGGGAAAATGAATTTAGGTTCAAAAAAATTCATGCATCTCAAAGAAGTAAAATTGAAACAAATTTATATTTCTAATTTTGTAAATTCTGAAACATAAATCCAATGAATGAAAGATCAAATAATGGATATTTAAATAACCATAAATTTAATAATAAAAATAATAGAATTAATTATTGTATATTATATACATTATAAAATTAAAAAGAGTGGTGAACATGTCATGTTTCTCACAAATATAAATTGTGAAAAAAAATTCATTTCCTTGTGTCTTCTATATCAGAATTCTCATTACAAGAACCTATATAATAAAAACATGTTTATTATAAATCAATAAAAACCACATTATTATAGATAATACTATATATGGATTGATTATGAATTTATTTTACCAACTATATAAAAATTCAATTTTATGTTACACATTGGTTAATATTCAAAAAACAAATCACCAATTACATATTTTTTTATATCTTTTGTCATTATAATTATGTCATGATATCCATAGTTTAATAAAAGATATAAATATAATAAAGAATAATTATATTATTAATATAATAATATATTTAATATATAATTGTGGAATGGAATAAAATATTCTTGGAGACGTTATGTTGTATGTACGCATGAATGTTGTATCTGAAATATTGTCATACTAAATAAAACAATTTAAATAAAATATGTTTATATAATTATATAATATCATTAATGTAGTATTTATTTATTATAAATATCATATATGTTCACTAAAACATTTTTAAAAATTTCAGTGTAATGTGTGAATGAATCACATCCCTTTGAGGAGGCGGTAGTCCACACCTCCAAAAACGATATTATTGTATTTAGACAAGATGGAAAGTGTAACAATATGTGTTATAAAAAATAATATAATACTAAATAAATAATAAATATAATATATATCATATATAAATAGTAATTTTATAATATTTCCCAACCAAAAAATGTAGTAAAGGAAAATCAAACAATCATTGTTTCATGTGGCGGTAGTTTAATGTACAAATAGTCAATAAGTCTTTTAACCATTAGTTGTATGTTTGTAAAAGCGTATGTATAAAACATAAAAAAACATCTTAGTATATTAATGATACCATATTTATTATAATAATGTAATAAGGATATTTTATGTGGTGGAAATGGAAATAAAACTAATGTAGTTGATGAAATCAGTAACCACTTAAATGGGTAACTCCTTTTGGTTTTCACCCAAGGGGGTCCTCAGATTGATTGATTTAAAAAGGGGAGGATTATTTTATGAAATGAGGAATTTTTTGGAGATATTTGGGTAGATATTTTTTGAGACAATGTGTCTTTATAGGTATAACGAAATGGGAGGAGAGGAGGACATTTTTAAGAGAAGTAGGAATATCACTCTTATAAATTTGGGAAAAGGGAATTCCACCCATGTTTTTCCATTTAATGTTGAACCAATTATCGTAAATATTATATGAATGGGATTATAGGGCAGGTATAAGACCATAAATGTTTTCTGGACATTTTTGGGGCATTAGTTTTAAGGTCTAGTTCTTCCTTAAGTTAATTTTTTTAACTTAATCACAATAATTATTTTAAATAACATTCACAAATATTTTTGGTAAAAATTATTTTTTACTTATATTAAATTATAAATTATTATTATTCTGAATACATAATATTTTTTTACAAATATTAATCATATATTTGGTATAAATTAATTTTATATTAATCGCACAAACGAGACAACATTGTATGGTTATAAAATAAAAATGATCCAAAGTTTGTTTTGATTATATATGAAATTTCTATGTAAAATCAGGTCCAATGACCTAAATTTTATTAATTAATCTATAATATATACAATTATTCATTAAAAACAAAGTAAAATATGTCTTAACTAAATAAATACAATAGATAAAAAAGTATTTTGGAATTAAAATTCACTATGTTTTACTATTCAATCGAAAATGATGTTTCCATTAAAAAATGAAAAAACTTAAACTCTGTTAATTTATATGTTAAAAATTCAAAAATTAGTTTTATTTCATCAATTTATATTTCTAAATTTGTAAAATAATAATTTTTCTTTTTTTCATGGAATGACATGACAGTAAGATCATTTGAAAATATAATATTTTTAAACATATAATGATTTTACCAAAAAATATATTTTTAATTATCAATATGATTTATTTATAAAAACCATTATAAAATATATTTAGAAATTATTTATTACTATTAATATTAATAAGTATAATGACAAGGTTATAACTATATCTTTCAAATAATTAGTTAATAAAATGATGTATTATAGGAACTCAATATTTCTTGTAACACACGACATGTTAGTATTTTGTATATGGAATTCCAAGACAGTCCATAGGAAAGGAATGATTGAATTATGGAAATGAAAAAATAGTAAAATTTAATTATTCCAAGAGAAAAAATTTGTCTATAAAATGTTGGGGGTTAAAGGAAATGCGCCATACCAAATCATGTCCAAGATACAGATCAAAAGAGATCCAAGATTACTTTTAGGGAGTAAACATCATGCAACAGGGTAACAAACCTTGTTCCATCATCCCTATGTCTACACTATGTAATACGATTATGCCGGTGTATGTGCGAGTCCAATGGTGAATGGTGTGATTTTTCACATATACCTAACCTCATGTGTTTGTACATTTCTTATACTATTTATTCCTATCATTTTTATTTTCATCATGGAGTGAATGACATGCTCATTGTTTTGAGATCCATCCCATGTCTATGAAAACTTTTTTGTAGACATCGTGCTCAAAAAAACGGGACACATACCATTTGATGAGGTCACACACCATGTAAAACGTATTTCATTTTTGAAACCCTAGATGTTGTTGATAAGGCCCCACATGTCATGTGACTTTGAGTAACACACCATGCAGTGTAGAAATTTATAGATTTGTAAATCTAGTTCACAATTCATCATCCACTCCTCTATACACCGTTCTAGACTTTCCATTTTCTAAACCAAGGAAAATCATTATTTAATGTTTTCTCTACTAATCATTGGGATTTAACCCTTAAATCCTTTTAGAAAATAGATTTATACATCATTATCTGTTGGGTGTCAAAGAACACAAAATCTTCTATGGAAAACCATATGAGCTACCACCACTTCTATTGTCATATAACCATCATGTCATTCCAAGCCTAGATCTAAAATATCAGATATTTGTTCTAGGATACGGGTGTGAAACGATTGACATAACAGAAAATGTATAACCACTGGATAAATAAAGAACGACCATTATGAATGATGAAAAAAAGGATAAATGGACATCCATAAACATAAGAAAATAACATCATCCAAAGTTCATCTTGGAATTGATCCATCACCATTATAATAACAATGAAAAATAAAATATAATAAATACCCAATCCCTAAAAAATCCATGAAATAAATCACAACCCTAAAAAAATTGATATACAAATCAATCTATTGGTTGATTCACTCATTATCTTTGTACAAATTAAGATTATGGATATAATCCATACATAAAAATAATCCTACCTTGATATGGACTATTTTTTAAAAAATATTGATATCTAATTGTTTCCATTGAATAGATCGTTTGAGTCCATATGACACCGATCATCGTTCCTCAATTCATTCACTCTCCACCTTCGAAACCTTCTTAAATGCTCTCCAATGGCTCCATAATAATTTTTAAGGTATTGAGACTAACCATAACGATTTTACATTAGTTATTATTTATATAAAATACTAGGTCATTGCATTAATGGTTAAATATAATAATTTTATATATTTTATTTATTTTATGCCTGAGATGACTTTTTAAAAAATGCTTCACACCGACCAATGTTATGTAATACCAAGGTTGACCCTACATTTCAAAGTCAATAGTTCCATTTTAACTCATATATGGAAACCCATTTCAAATTTATTAAAAAATTTCAAGAAAAATGTACGTGTATGCTATTTAATAGATTTAATATATTTCAGTCATTTATTCTAGGAACACCATGTTTCAGAATCGAGCCATGTCTCAGCACCTTTTATCAAAAATAATCTATAAAATATCTAAAAATAATTCATGGAAAATATGAGTCATTTCATTCTCCCCACCATGGGGATTTACATCCAAAAATCCAAAATAATGGATTCAGAATGAGATGTGGGTACTTAGCATAAATATAATCCCCCCTGCTCCCATGTGATCTCTAAGATATTCTCTTGCTGCCAATAAACATGCACTAAAGGAATCTCTCACCCATGAATGGTCTTATCTCCTTAATCCCCAATATATAATAGATTCTCAACAAAGATATCTACATTCTCTATGTCTATCTCGCCCCAGTTGATAATGTGGAATGGGTTTTTCCGGTGCCTCCTCTGCTACCACACATGGAAGAATTTCTGAAATCTCTCTATTAGTGATTGTATAACTAATATGAAATCCAACTAACCAAATATAAATATCATACTTAATGTTCAATAAACCAAATATATAGCTCCCTAACTCTGAAAAGTCTATATAATCCAAGTCATGGTGAAAATCATAGGACCACATTTTCTTCCATCTCAATCTCAAAAGGCCACATCATCTATCCTCACAAGTACTTTAAAATATCTATTATGTCTACATCTACTGTTGGATAATTTTCACCATCTCGATAGTTTTTCACCGTATCTTTGGTCCCATACATGTCGAATATATTGGGTTAGTCTAGAAAAGTGGTGTCATATAGTGTCACATATACAAGGCATCAAATTTTATCATACTGATGGTTTAATGGTGGCTATTGTTGTACAGAAACTTCAATTGTGTTAGGTGGTCCTACCAAATATAGAAAAAGACATACATGAACGTTCACATCAGATCCTCCAAAACCTAAATGGAATGCTCTGTCTCATACTCATTTAGGGTGGGAAACACTGTTCTCAAGAATAAATGAGTCCCAAAACCCTCCCTCAGTCCCTCCCATAATTGGGATATGAAGATAGAATCACGGTTATATGCAATCATAGAGGGAACTCTATAGATTTTGAATAAATCTCATGAATGTTGAGACCTCCCAATATCTCTACTGAACTCTGCTTTTGTAGAGAAATGAAGTGTGAAATCATGGCGATTCAGTTTATGATCTCCCAGATTGCATAATTATTTATTGAAATATGTAGTAATAAAATATTGAATTCCATAGATATTTCATCCCACATCCACTTTGGAAACTTATAAGAATGAGCTAGAAATGATGTAACATGTTTCTCAGCCTTAACATTCTGAAAAGTAATGCATCGTGGTGGAATCTATGAATCTCCCTTCATCACCCATAGCCACAAAAACTGACATTGGAGGTCCTAGTACATCTTTTCCACACCAGGATGTACCACTAAAGGATATATATGATACTCTCTTAGATCATCCTTTTGTAATATCAATGATACTATTGTGTATCTTATGAAAAGAAGGACATTCTCCCCATATTCAAAAAATCTATCATGATCATCATCAATGGATAACTGAGTAATTAGGGTCTCAAAGTTGGTATCCAGAAGTTGTTCCTCCTTGAATCACTACATAAGTGGTGGGGTGAAAACAATTAATGGGTGGTAAGCTGATCCATATCCATCCACAATGCACAACATCAATAAGGAAAACAATTTTGACTCATCATTCTGCAAATTCAAATAAGATATATTTTTAATTACATCATATATCATGTTACACTTTAAAATGTATATAAAATTTCCATGTCATAATTATATAGGACCTATAAATATTTCCTCTATCCCATGATTAATTATATTTGAGAGAATATATGCTTGAGACAATTGTGATCATAATAGTTGAGAAACTGATCACCCATCAGGTAGTGTCTCCACCTCTTCAGTGAGAAAACTACCACATAAAACTCAAGATCATGGATCATGTAGTTATGATATGGTGGTCTCAACTGATGTGAACCATAGGAAATCACTACCATCCTCTACATAAAAACACAAAAATTTCAAATTCCTATTTCATCATATAACACTATGTACTCGACACCATCCTACAGACATCATAATATTGGAGAAGTCATCAATATCTACCTTAACTATTGAAAAAACTATTGGGACCTTCCTATCCACACTCAAGGCCACCCATTTTGGGTCAAATCATTCATGTATACTTATATTGAAGATAATTATTGTATGAATCTATGATAATTGATCACCAACCCATGTATTCTACACACCAATATAACACTATTGGGTGGATCCCAAGGTATCAATACCCTGAAAATCTCCAGGTCTACTACCACTCCATTTGATGAGATTACATTAACCAAAAAGAGGACTGCCTGAATCCAGAAATGGAACTTTGAGAATTTTTCGTATATATAGTTATATTGGAGTACATCTAGAACCATTTACATGTTTCTCATGTTTACCTACTCGGTCACTATGTACACAAGTATATTATTAATGAAAAATACCATGATCCAATATAATAAAGGATGAATGATATGATTCAGGAGTCTTGTGAACTCTATTAGTGAGTTCTTCATGAAAAATAAAATCCCCAAGTACTTATATTGTCCATATTTACATCTGAATGTAATTTTAGAAATATCCTCATACCGTACTCAAAATTAGTGAAAGCCTCATGTGAGGTTAACTTTGGAGACAATAATAGACCTATATAAAATAAAATAGGATATAGATCTATGCTATTTAATACTATTTATTCATATTCACCTGGTTAATGTCTCGGTAGTCCACACATAACCTCAATATCCCATCCACCATCATGGAGAAAAAAAACTAGGGCTTTCTATGGTTCAAAGCTGGGTCTACCAAATTCATTCCACAAAAAGTCATCCAACTACACCCTCAACTCATGAAAATCAGAGGGTAACATCAAATAAGATGGAAAAGATTATAGTGTCGTCATGTGTTGTAGATCAATGCATAATTATATATCTTGGTACAAATTTAATCTTATATAATCTTTAAGGAGTACGTCCCCATACTCCACCACCACTTTAGGGAACCAAAAAAATAAAAACATCAATATCACCAGGGGTTATTAGTGTAAGTTTTGATTAATGATATAAACCCACTTATGAATGAATCCATGATATATTTCCTTGGTTTCTTTTCACTGAAAACAGAGATACTTCTCCCATTGCTATTGAAGCAATACAACCTTTTCATGGAATAGTCGACCTATGCATGGATGATTCATAACTAGTCCATACTTAACATGATTTTATATGGACTAATCTATTCTATAAATATATCCCTAATAAAACTACTTCCTCAAAGAGTTAGGTCACATTGTTGGAACTAGTGTGTAAGAACTAAGTCATCTCCAATATGAATCTCAATGTGCAAAGGTAGAGTTAAGGGATAATCCAAAATTTCTATGTCTCGAACAAGATATGTGGAAAGAAAAGAATTAATTGAACATTTTTATATCAATATAGTGGATGTGGTATAAATGATACCGATCCTACCCCAAATCATTCTCAGAGCCTCTTCATCATAATCCTCAACTGCCTGCATCTACTCTCACTACTTTCCTTCAACTCTGTAATCCCGGCGTGGACCACTAGGGGTTATTATTTAAATAAGTCAAAGTAGTTTCCACCTCTTTCAAATATCTTGGTTCTTATACCACATATACCTCTTTATGAGCATTTCTATCTATAAAAATGTTTCTGCCTCTAGGGTCCATCCATGGTTTCTCTATCATTCAAATGACAGGTTGGAAAATCTCGTACAAGATGTCCCATGCCGCCAAATGATTAGAACCGCATCTATATAGAATTAATAGAACCATCATGTAATCCTTGAACTCTATATACTAAATCTTGTGACAACCTACTAAAACATATTACATGTACAGGACACTAATACTAATGTCGACCCCCTGATACTGAGGTCCCTACTATTATGGGCCCACTTCTAACAACTGTTAGCTATATCTTCTTAGCCAATAAACTATGTAGCACAAAAATGATCTCTATCACCAATCGTAGGTAGGAATTCATTGTGGGATATCACTATCTCAGATACCTCTATGTGGTCCTATGTTGAAGGCTTGGGCACCAAAAAACTGTTCATGAACTATATCAATTTAGTACCTAGAGAGGTTAGTAAACCTTGATAAATACTAATATACTATCTCTCTACCCTTATGGAGATTAAGAAACATCAGGATATGTACATCACTCAATGTATCTGGATAGAACAACTCTCTAAAAAGGCTCTCAATCTATTCCCTTGGTATATTCAACTCATCGTTAGAATGGATTACTAACCCCCAATATTTTCATACTGTGTTGTAGAGATGTCTCATGCCCAAGACCTCCATCTAGTATGTGGGTGTCCCGACCATATGAAACACAGGTTTCACCACCTGAATATAATTATCAGTCACAAGTGGTTTAGGATATCCTCATTACATGAGGGGATTCTATTAATGAAACTTGTGATGTTCCCTCAGACAATACATTTCATCTTTTGGTACTACTAGTACCATCATCTTCTCAACATTTTATAGTATAATTAGTGACCCAACAAGAGGAATCATCTGTGGAGATAGTCCCTATATCGACGCCTCTTCACTGAGTGGGTCATCCTCATGATCCTCATGCTGAATCCTAGCAGGCGTATGTCACAGTGGCATCCTGAAAGTAAACCAAACTAACCATGGTCAATGAGTATATTTGGGGAGTTGACACAAGAAGGAAATTAATACTGTTACATGTTCCTATATAATTTATGTAACATTATTTTCAATAAATCCATTATTCTCATGTATTAATTCAAAATTAAGGAGATCAGTGTCGTAGTGTATGGAAATTTCTAACTCCGCCCCAACATTGGACTTCGTATCCTGAATGAGAAACTCAAAACACATAACAATGTTACCCCAAACCAAACTCATAGAATCTATTCCTAACGTGGAAAAAATATTTCCCTAATTAATCCTTTTCACAACCCATCATAATGGGTCTCATGCCGCAAATCCCCATTCCATACTATAATAGGGTAAGGGAGAGCAAATAATGTCGAGTAGATATATCACTAACAGGGGTGGAATTATCTTATATACCAACAGACACACACTCACATCTCCAAGGCCATAAAATTAGGAAATATTTTAATAACTAACGAAACATGCCTACATATATCTAAATCCTACAACCATAGTATGGAATGATGTAATGGAAAGTAAACAGGTCCAAATACAAGCCGTATAGCAAGATTTAGAAAACATGTCAAACATGAATGTAATACTTGGGAATGCAATCGTGGTACCTTAGGAATACACCATGGTCATTCTGGTCTCACTAAGTACTATCTAGCCATGGTCCATTGAGGACTCTATCAGAAGGTCAATCATCTTCACAAAAGATTTACATGTGTGGGAAATGACTGTGCATGGGTGAGTATAAAAATATCTTGGGTGATACACCAAAACCAAAAATAATACAAAAAAAGAATACAATAATTTATAAATTTTTATAGTTATATACCATATATAATAATAATATTCAGAAATACTCAAAAAATACACACAACATCCAAGGTAATGTTTTAACTTTAATGTCGACTTAGGATTCTAGGTCGATGGTTTCAAATATCCTTACTCTATAAGAACTCATTCTTGAGACTTAGAGAACTAATAATGTTTTTTTGAGAGGTAATTATCATTGTGTATCTTCATATGAATTACAATGTGAAGGTAAAAAGAGATACGATACATAAATGATGATCAATTCCAAGGCCAAGGGGTATAACAACAATTCAATCTAGACTAACCCAGTAATTATAAGATCATCACACACATAGATTTGGTTTGGACGATACCAAGAACTCCATCATGGGAATGAATATGAACAGAGGATCTCACTCCAGGACTCATGGAAGGATTTAAGAAACACTGTCCAAGAAGTATGGATGATGTGATTATTATCATAACGGTAAGAGATAATTCCATATGAACCCACAGGGAATGGATATGGGTAATCCACACTAACAAAAAATTTCCATGATATAGAAGCAAATTTCTCTTAGCCAACTATTATGGTGTAAAAATTGTGTGGTAGGGTGGCACACTATTTCCATTGGACCTCAGGTCCAGCTCATATATATAGATCTTCTCTAGGTACATGTATGTGTCCATGTATAAGGTGTGATTCTATGTGTTTACCATACATGATGAGTAGGTACACGGTTTGGACCACGTATTCCATACATGGCGATGTCCACGTGGGAGCACAAAACATGCTTGGTCCTATATAATCATGCATGCGTCCATGTACCTTATGAGATTCATGGTGATAAAAAAGGGGGACACATATTTTTTGACGATGTCACACATCATGTCATAATTATCTATTCCACAAAACCCCAGCTGTAATTGAGAGGTGCCCACACAACATGTGGGTCCACCTTAGACTCCTACTAGTGTTGAAATTTTAATATTTCATGATCTAGTTCATGTTTTATGAGCCTCTCCTTCATCCACGGTTCATGCCTCACCCTTCACCAAAACTAGGGGAATTCATTGTCTGAACCAGGATGTTTTCGAACACTTGGATTAAAAATTTTAATATGTTAGAAGAATACAATTTTACATCAATCATCATTTAATGTAAAAAAATATGGTATGAAAAACCATCTAATCCTCCACTGCATTATTCATTGCAACACTGTTATGTCGTGCTAACCCAATATCTACAATATTGTATCATTTCACTAAGATGGGGATGAACAATAAACAATTTTCTATCAGATGTCAAATGATGAGCCAAATGAAGAACACTAATGATTAATGATGAAACAATTGGTGAAATCCACAAACTCAAACATGTGTAATGATCCTCATACAATTTTCATGGTGTCTTTGATATGTCGTATTTAGAATGAAAATAAAGAATCAAATATCATAATGAAATTATCTCAATAAAATACATGTATTAAATATCATCACAAAAATGGCCAATCTGAAGATCAATAAAAAGGTTGACTGATCCTTTTTTGTCATAAAAAATATGAATTGGGAAATAATACAAACAAAATAATATTCCAACATAGAGATGTGTTGATCGCTGACAACGAAGTATCATATTTCCTGGTTGTTGGAAAGATCCTTTGATTCTATATCGCACCAGTCATTGACCTTTAATTTTTCTTCTATCCACAAATTGAATATCTTTTCACACATTATAATGTATCTCTAATAATTTTCAAGGTTATGTAGAAAAACCTAAAAATTTTCCATAAGGTTTATTTTATTAAAACATTAGGTTTCTATATCATTGGTTAAATAGTATAATTTTAGTTAATGATTTTATTTATTTTAATCGCAATTTTCTTTTTCAGAAATTCCCCACACCGACTAATGTTTTGTTATGCCTAGGTTAAAAAATTTGTTCACATATCAATAGTTCCATAAGAATTATAATCTAGGACCCTCTTAATAAATTATTCTTCATTTTCAAAAATGATGTGTTGATGTGCTATTTAATACATTTAATATATTTCAAACATTTAATCTGGGCACACTAGGCCCCAGAATCCGAGAGCATCTTAGATCATAGTCTCAAAAGAAAATCATACAATATCTAAATATAATATATGGAAAATCCAATTCATTACTAAAAAATGGAGTGATAGCAGATTATTGGTGTAAATAAAAATCATGATTCGTGTGATAACATGGAAAGTTCCCTTTATGATACAAATTGTTTGTAGGTGGCAGAATAAATAGTAGACATAAAAAATTTAACTACAAGTTGAAAGGTAAACTACTGGTTGATCATTGGAGGTAGCATGTGGAGGAAGCTCTACCATGATTTCTCTTGATAGTAGTGATTACGATAATAGAAATATCTAATAGTAGAAAAATTAAAATTCATATATTCTATAATAAAATGAATAAATAATGAAATTAAAATCAGTGATATTTAAAAAATCTCTAAAATGTAAAATTCTACAAATGAACACACAAAATAATATATATATTTATGATTGAAATTTATATGAAAGAATTAATATGAACATGAAAAGAACATAAAAACAAAATTTTTTTTTTTCTGATTACACTTTGTCTAAAATATCAAATTCCAAATTTAAATCTTGAATATTTTCTATAATAGAAGGTGTTTTTATTTCAATTTATCTTGTCCATGATGTCTGGGTCATCCACAATATAAAAATAAAATGAATTTTATCATAAAAAACATAAATTAATTTTGGAGGAAATTTATGAAATTAAAACACCAAAATATATATTTATATTATTATTTTCATAAAATGTCATATTAAAAATTGAATGATCATATAGAAAAAAAAAGTTTCATTTTATTTAAACATTCAACTAAAATTTAGAAATTAGTAAAAAAAATATATAGAATTTTAATTTTGAAGGAAAATTAAACATCATATCCATCATGGTAAATTATGGAAATGGTTACATGATAATCTATTCTATTCATATGCGTTATAAGAAATGAATTTTTTAACAGTTTTGTAATAATTTAAAAGCGAGTAACTTGAAAATAATTGATGAAAAATTTAATTATTTTAAAATAATGTTATAGGTCTTGAAAATGATAATTACTTAATATTTATATATAGATAAAAATTTAATAAAATAGTTTAATGAATATGGATATTGAAGATATTGAATCTCCAAAAAGAGAGGAAATAAGATAAGATTTTATTTAAAAGAATTTCTCAACATTTTAATCACCAAATATATAAAAATGATAGTAAGTCTGAAATAACCATGAATGAAACCATGGAGAAATAAATATATGTCTCTTATAATATAAGTATAATCCAATACCCCTACTTGGAAATTTAACACATACAATCAGGTAAAAAATGGGATTACATTTTAAAACCTTTCCTAATGTTCTAACAAGAATTGTATGTTATTTTATCCTCAAGTATTATAATGATTTTCTCATATATCTATACATTATAATTATTCTTATATATATATGATCATATATCATTCAATTATAATTTCCAAATACATATTTTTTAAAATTTTCACTTTAATATCAAAATGTTGTTGTTAAATGATTCTTTTAACATGATGTTTCAAGTAAAACTGGTAGTCCATGATCATTGATCTTTGATTAAACATATGTAGATTCATAAAAATGTCATATGTATAAAAGTAATCAATTATAAACAAATTTAATAGCATTAAAATAATTATGAGATGTAAAATGAATTAGAACACTTCCTAGTGATGGTAGCCCATTTGTATGCACACGTGATGTTATGATTTTAAAATTAATGTAAATAACAGAAGGTAAATAATAAAATTGAATTTAGTAGTCATAAAAATAATATTGATATCATAAATATTAAATTAATGTTTCCATTTTTCTATGTATGATAAGGGTTGTTGAAAAATGAGTCGCATCACATTTTAAAGATGGTAGTCGAAATGTATGAATGAGTGAAAATATCATTTCTATAACACCCCAAACATTTTATCATTGGTTTCTCGTATATAAATTGCATTCATTATATAGCATATATTTAATTATTCATTGCGACTCTATGGAATAGAACATGGTTATTTATAGGATATAGTCATAACCTAGCCATTAAACATAAATTTTTAAGTTCTATGATTTGAATTTTTAAAACTTGACATACACAATTGTGTTCAAAATGATATTTAGTTTCTGATTGAATGGACATAATTTTGGGTGAATAGTAAAAAAACCATATCAATAGTAACCTTCTTATATTAATAGTAACATAACGTTATGAATAATAATATTTCTCTATCGAATTGTATTCTTACCCTTGAATGTAAAAATATATTTTTGGCACCTTAAAAATGAAGATGAATGTTTTAAGTGTTTGTATTTTTCGATTAAATAATGATTCTAATTAAAAATTAAAATTATCATATTTAGAAAATTAAATTTGAAAAATGGATTTCATCATTGGATTATACATGTCGAAAAATGGTTTGAGTGAATTTTTTTATATTTTTTCAAATAGTTGAATTTTTATGAATAGTAAAATATGATAAATTATGATAAATGCTTAATATTTGATTTACAACAACATAGGTGATGCAAGGATAATGTAAGCTCAATTGGTTCAAACTCACATGCAATTTTTTCTATTTGAGATCAAATTAATCAAGAATTCTCACAGTCTTGAACAAAAATAGTAAAATAATAATTAAAATAATGTAAGATCCCCCCCTCCTCTATATAAACCACCCTCACCCCCTCTTCCTCCCAAACAAATCAGGCATCATGACTTGCGTAAATTCTGATCAGATAGATCCCAAACCTCCTCCATCACATCTAGGACCTTCCGGTCTCACCATGTGGCAAAACACATAGGTCATTATGAGTTTCTCAAAGAGGTGTACTCAAGAGGTGAACCCCGCTTCTCTTTTCTTTCAAATTCTTTTACATGTTTTATTATTTGGTTGCTAATTTCTCACCTCACCACATCCAAATTCTATTATAATTCCATTACATTACATGTAATTCATTTACATTATTATAAGGTAATGTTTCATCAAAATAACTCTTTTTTCCTCATTTTATTGAATAAATGAAAACACCGTCTGAGATGTGTTAATTTATCACACTCACGGAAGAAGGATTTTCAATTTTCATTACTATCTTCAATACTATTCATGAAACACATATAATGGTTGAAAAAGATCATACTATATTTATTTTATATTTTTTAATGTACTATAATATCTACATAGTCATAATATGGAATAATAATTCAAAACAAGTTCATTATGCACAAAACCACCAAGATAAAGCCAAGCGTTTATCATTAACTTATAAAATGAGTCAACCTCATGGTATATAACCACAATCATTATAAGATAATTAATATCTATTTTATTTCACTATCAATATATATTAACATTTTTTTATGTTTAATAACATTTCAAACGCACATGTATTCATGAACACAAATAAACTCCTCATGAAAAATCAAGGAAGGACATGCTTCCAAAACAATAAAATTGAATCTCTTAAAACCCATAAAAAGGAAATTAATGAACTTAATAAGGATATAATATATAAATTGAATGTTTATGAGTTTCTATAATTATAATTAATGAAGCTAAATTTTATTATTTAGGTCTTTAAGAACAATCAAGAATAACTTCTAACATAAGGCAAGGGATATCGTACCTCAATATCCAATCGTTGAGTTAAACATCAATGTCATTGGTTTTTTATTTTACCATAATATGTGTGAATGAAAAATGGTACTTTTATTCTATATATCCACATTTATTATGTGGGTTTATTTTTGTCACAGATAATAATGTCTTCGATTTGTCCTCGATCTATAGATACGATCTTGGTAAGGGATCCTCTATCTCACTTTTTTTAAAGAATTCGCCCAATGTTGTGTCCTTTTATTTTTAATTTCGATTGATGGGTATGTTTTCACACCTCCCCCATACTAAACTTATTATATATAAAAAATGACATACCCATTTTCCTCTCATTAATCCCTCACAAGAACACCTGTTAGCATGCCGAAATGTCTGTATAGGGTTTTCTCATCTCACATTCATTTCTATGAGATTTCCATTGTTCACTGCTTATTTCTTGTATGTGGAGAATGTGTACTACAGTTTTCATATTATATAATTATTCCATTCATATTAATGGTATTAAATTTTTATTTTTATTCTTATTAAGTTCTAGTCATATGGTTTGACTGATTCCCTTATGGTAAGGGACGTTGTCTGAACTACCATTTCAGACTGACTAACATTGTATTGTGAACCAATTTTTTTTGGGTGTACCTACTTCCTGTTTCAGTTCTATTTTAATTTGAAATTATATTTCTATTAAATATATATATTCTCATTTCATTTATATATTTATTTTCTAAACTGTACACTATTCTAAACATGATGTATCATTGGAATATTTTTGTAACTGTTGAAATATTGATGATTATGTATCCTCTAATCTATACAAATATTAAAAAGGAATATTTCTCTTTTATTAAATAAATTTATAAAGAATCAGTTTTACTTTCAGAGGCTCTTTTGGCCCGTTATGTCCCCCAGATGCATCGATATGTCTCACGAGACAATCAGTTGGCAACAAACCCTTCGAGTTTGTTTCCAAAAATTGCACTGCTTTCTACCTGTAGAAATAAACCGCTTAGATGTTATAGTGGTACCAAGTGAAAAATTCATGAAATCAAATTAATAAGTATTCTCTGTATTCAATTTCAGTTATTTATATCCATGAGTATTTCACTACGAAAAAATCTATGAATACGATTTCATTATTAGTTTATGAATGGCGTGTGTTTTTCATTTATTCATCATGCCTATTGACTATGACACATTGTATATTGTTAAGTTATTATTGATTAATTCTTATTCAATTTGTAACCCTTATTGATAATTTGACATCACCCCTTTCATTTGTTTACAATCATCATGTTATGAATAAGAGATCTCATATTGTGTTTTCATGGATGCAGTTTTTTAGTTTTCATTATGTATTGTAATACCTTTCCCAAAGTATTTTAACATAAATGTATGTATCTAGTTTCTTAAAATAAACTAAATGATCTTTCCATAAGGGTTTCATTTTTTAAGCATGCTAATATAATTAGTAATGCATCAGCTCTCTTCTAGAGGGGTTGGTGAGTTACAGTTGGAATCAAATGAATTTTTCTACAAAACATGGAAACTAGATTAGAAATTGTAGGTTAGGGAAAAAAATACTTAATTTATTTTTTGAGTATAAATACACAAGATGATCATGGTATTCTAGTAATGAATTTATTATGTGTATCTTTCTGGAAAATACAACCCTGAATGGATACAAACAAGTAGAGGTGGCTATAGCACAGATGTACCTAGGAGTAATAACTTCAATAAGGATTTTGGGTCTTTACCCGAGGTATCCTAGTACACAACAATGGGCCTTACTGCACTCTTGGTATTGGAAATCCAATGTGATATTCATAGTATAATTCAAATTTTCGTTGGAATTTATTATGAAGGATAATAATGTAAATTTTTCCTTAGAGAAACCATATTTATGATATTATCAATTCATTGAATTTTAATTTTTGTTAATTAAATTTCATTTTGAGAGTATAAATTATTATGTGAAGATTTGTTGAAGAATAAATATGTTATAATCTTAGATAATGGTGTATAATACCTAATTCTAAGAGAAGAAACATCATAAAATTATTCTTATCTAGATCTACCCCTAGTAGCTCTATTGAATTCAATTCTTGGACAGGAAGAGAACCCAATTTCTATGTCTGAGGAAAGAAATAGTCAAATTTAATATGTACATATAATGAAAGAATACATTGATGTATTTCTAGAGGATTTACCTGGACATATTCCAGAGCGAGTAGTTGAGTTCTATATGATTTAATTCATGGTCTGAGAGCTATATCAAAGACCCCCTATAGAATGGCCACTATGTAATTAGTGGAGCAAAAGAATCCATTAGGTGAATTGAGTGACAAAGGATTTATTCAACGTAGTGTTTCTCCATGGGGATCCCATGTCCCCTTTATCAAGAAAAAATATTGATCTATGAGTCTATATTTTGATTATAGGGAAATCAATGCTATTACAATAAATAATAAGTATCTCATGTCATGAATTGATTATTTACTTGATAAAATTCATGGATCATAATAATTTTTTATGATTGAACTTCGATCTGGATATCATCAGCTACATGTGAGAATGGAAGATGTTCTTAAGATAGCATTTCGAACTAGGTATGGACATTACGAGTTTAATGTAATGCATTTTTTCGGGGCTAACGCACCATCAGTTTTCATGGATAAAATGAATAAGGTTTTCATGGAATACATTGATGACATTATTGTGGTATTTATCGATGATATCATAGTTTACTCCAAAATCTCTGAAGACCAGGACAATCACTTTTGGATTATTATATAAAGTATAAGATGAAATGAATGATATGGAATGTTTAAGAGGTGTAAATTATCACCTAAATAAGTTTATTTTCATTCCATATTTTCTCTAAGGATGGAATATTAGTTGATCCTGTAATCAAAAAGGCAATCCAAGAGTGGCCCACACCAACGAACATAACTGAGGTACACTGTTTTCTGGGCATAGAAGGTTACTATCGGTGTTTCGTCCAGAATTTTCCCGGACCTTCTATCCCGCTAACTAAGCTCATATGTAATGGGGTTATTCTTGTATGGATAATATAATGTACATTATTAATTGAATAACAGAAATTAGTATTGTTAAATGCTACAATTTTGACTCTTCCATCTGGAAATGATGGATTTGTGATATAAATGATGCATCAATGAATAGATTGGGTATTGTCCTTATTCAAAATGATAAATTTCTTGCTTACAAATCAAGTAATTTTAAGACTCATGAAGAAAAATTTCCCGACATAGTATCCTGAGTTAGCAGCAAAAATATATTCTATGAAAATTTGGAGACATTATCTTTAAAGTGAAAAATAGAAGATATACATGGATTAGAAGAGTCTGATATATATTTTTACACAATAAAAGAATGAAACATGTGGCCATGGAGATGGATCGAGTTACTCAAAGTTATTATTGTTCAATACACTACAACACCAAAAATGGAAACAAGGTGGAAGATGATTTGAGTAAAAATGACCACATAATTCTGAACATGATGGGAGTTGAAAGGGATCCTATGATCAGGTATCTAGTAAAGATAGATATGTAAAATATCATTGAAGTTAGAACATCCCTAATTTTTCAAATGGTTTCCAAACATTCTTTAATGTAAAGAATAAAATGTTCTCAGAATGATGATGAGAAGTTTCAAAAGAAAATTAAATTTGTAAAATATGGTAAGTTGATTTACTTCAAATATTAAGGTGACAATTAGAAATTTGAAAAGACACATTGGGTTCCCGATATTCCTGAGCTAAAGTGGGGACTATTATAATATTATCATAACTCTAATTTCTCTATACACCTTTGTATAAAAAATAATCTATAGAGATCTAAAGGAACATCTTTTGTGGGACAACATGAAGAGTGAGATTGCCGATTATGATTCAAGACGATTGATTTGTCAACAGGTGAATATTGGAATAAAATATCATAGAGGAGTCATGAAACCCCTTCCTATACCTATATGGAAATCGGATGATATTAAGATAGTATTTTTCATGGGGTTACCAAAGACTCCCAGATGGAATGATCAGATATGGGAAATTGTTGATCATCTTATAAAATAATCACATTTTCTTACTATAAGTGAAGATTTACCACCTGAATGTTTAGAAAGACTCTATATTAATGAATTCATAAGTATACATGGTGTACTTGTATCAATTGTTTATGATCAAGATCTCTATTTTACAAAAACATTATGGAAAAGTGTTTAGAAGGCCCAAGATACTTATCTTCATTTGAGTACTCCCTACCACCCACAAATATATAGAAAATCAAAATGGACTATTAAAAATTTAGTAGACATGTTGAGATCTTTTTCACAAGACTTTCAAGGAATGTGGGGTCGTTATTTATCTCATGTAGAATTTTATAATAACAATAGATTCTATTCAAGTCTTCAGATGGCACTGTATGATGCATTATATTAAAAGAAATTTCATACACCAACTTGTTAGGATGATGTTGGTGAAAGAATACTCATAGGCCTAGAACATGATGTGGAATCAATGGTATAGTTAAAGATTATCCAAACCCATATCAAAAGAACTAAAAGTTTGAAAAAGAGTGACACTGATAAATAAAGAAGGAATTATTTATTTATTGAAGGAGATCTTGTTTTATTAATGGTATCTCCATGGAAGGGTATTATTTGATTTTTTTAATAAGTGTAAATTATGTCCCAAGTACATCACACCTTTTGAAATCCGGGATCAAATTGGATCTGTAGAATACCTTATGGAAATGCCTCAAAGTCTCTCCAAATTCCACAATGTGTTCCATATATCGATGTTAAGAAAATACATGCATGAAACAACACATGTACTCACTTATAAAGAAATGTAACATTATCGTAATCTGTCTTATTGTAAAGAGCCTATCTAGATTCTTGATACCAGAGAACAATTATTGAGAAATAGGTTGAATATACTGGTAAAGGTTCTTTGAAGGAACCAAAATATGGAGGATGCGACATGGGATCATATGGAAGCTATGAAAATGAACCACCCACATCTTTTTAAAGGTCTTTATAAATTGAAAATTTTGGGGATTTAATGTCTAAAGGAGGGAATAATGTAGAACCCCAATCATTTTATGGTATGTTTCTCCTAAATACATTGAATTAATTAGATAGAAAATATTTCATGAATCGTTGAGCCTATTTCGAAAAGCTGACATACACGATTGTGTTCTGAATGATATTTAGAGTTTGATGGAATTAACTTAATTTTTTTGAATATTAACATACCCTTATTAATAGTAACCTACCCTTATGTAAATTAAATGAAAGTTATAAATAGTAATATGACTCTTATGAATGGTATCCATACCCTTGAATATATAAATAAATTTTGGCACCTTAAAAATTATGATTAATATTTTAAGAGTTTGTACTTTTCGATTAAATATTTATTTTATTTAAAAATTAATTTTATCATATTTAGATAATTATTTTTGGAAATATGAGTTCATTTTTTTATTCTACACAGTGAAAAACTGTTAGGGTGATTTTTTGGGATTTTTCTTAAAAACAACAATTTTAATGAATAGTAAAATGTGATAAATTACAATAAATGTTAAATATTTGAATTAATTAAACATAGGTTATGCAATAATGATGTAATCCCACTCAGTTCATACTCATTTTCCATTAATACTATTAATAGTTTTGAGAAAAACTATTAAAATAATAATTAAAATAATGTAAAATACCTCCTCCCCTCCACTATATAAACCACTCCTCACCCCCTCTTACTCCCACACCACTCAAGCATCCCAGTTTTTATAAAGTATGCTCAAATAGATCCACAAACTCCTCCCACACATCCATGTGCTACTGGTCTCACCAAAATTCCAAAAATGGCCTTAAGGAGTTTCTCAAGGAGTAGTACTCAAGAGGCGAACCTCTCTTCTCTTTTGTTTTAAATTATTTTACAAGTTTTATTATTTTGTAACTCTTTTCATAGCACACCTCATCAAAATTTCATGATAATTATATTAAATTAAATGTAACTTATTTTCATTATGATAATAAAATATTTCATCAAAATCTATCTTTTCCCCTTCATCAATACTATAAATTCAAACACCATCTGGGATGTGATAATTTATCACACTCAAGGAAGTTGAGTTTTATATTTTCATTAAAATCATCAATACATTACATGATAATATTCTAATGGTTGAAATATATTATAATATATTTATTTAATATTTTTTAATGTTATGTAATCCCTATATTATCATAATATGTTATAATAATAAAAACAACTTCATTATGCACAAAACCGCTAAGCTAAATCGAATTGTTTATCATTAATTATATCGAATGAGTCATCATCATAGTATATATCCAATATAATTACAATATTATCTATAAATATTTAATTTCACTAATAATATATATTAAAAATTCTGGAAGTTTAACCACATTTCAAACGAACCTCCATTCATGAACACAAGTAAACCGGTCATGAAAAACTGGGGAAAGAAATGATTCCAAAACAATAAAATTGAATCTATTTAAACCCATTAAAAATTTCCTGGAAGAAACTAATAATTTTATACCATATCAATTACATGATAACGTGTTAATTGAATTATAAGTTAATGAAGCTAATTTTTATTATCTTGGTCATTAAGAACAATCAAGAAACCTTCTATCTTAAGGTATGAAATATCTTAACACAATTTCCATTCATGTAGTTAAAAATCAATGTAATTGGTTTTGTATTTTCCAAAAACATGTTTGAATGGACTATGATTGATTTTTCTATATATACAATTTTATTTTTTTGTTTTATGTTTGTCACACATAATTGTTTCATTGATTTGTCTTTAATCTAATGAAATGTTCTTGGTAAGGTATCCCCTATATCACTTTTATTCAAAAATTATGCCATATATTGTGTCCTTTTATATTTAATTCATAAGGATGGGGTATGTTTTCAAACATCCCCCATACAACCATTATGAAATAAAATTAATTTGATACCCCTTTACCTATCATTAAGCTCCCATATAAACGATCGTTAGCAAGAAGAAATGTTTGTATGGGGTTTTCACATCTCACTTTTATTTCCTTGATATTTCCATTATTCTTCGCTTATCTCTTGTATGTTGGGTATGTATACTACCATTTTTAATATAATAACAATATTAACATTATATTCATGTTATTAAATTATTCATTTGATGGTTATTAAGTTCTGTTCATATGATTCGACTAATTACCTTGTGGTAAGGGACTTGGTCTCAACGACCATTTCGTTGTGACTAACATTGTGTCATGGACCTAACAATCGTTATGTGGTGTACCTACTTACCAATTTATATGAATTTTTATTTTAAATTATTTATTTATTAAATATCCATATTCTCATATCATGGATATGTTTATTGTCGAAACCGTACACAATTTTACATACAGTGTTTATTTGGAATTTTGTATTAACTGTAGAAATATTGATGAATCATTATTCTATATTCTATATGGATATTGAAAAGGAATATTGATATTTTATTAAATAAATTTAAAAATAATTATTTGGACATAAATTAGTGGTCAAGGCCATCTGTAGCCCCTCGATGCATCGACAGGTATCATGGGACAATCAATTGGTAATAAAACCTTCGAGTTTGTTTCCAAAAATCAAAGAGGTTTCTACCGATAGACATAAACTGTTTTGACGGTATAGTGGTATCATATGCCAGATACAATAATTCCAATTAATAAGTATTCTCTTTATTCATTTTTATTTATTACTATCCATGATATTTTCACTATGACAAAATCACGGCATTAAGTTTCATTCTTAGTTTATAAATGGTGTGTGTTTTTCATTTATTCACCATGACTATGGACAATGCCAAGATATTTATGACTAAGTTATTATAAATTCATGATTATGATATTTGTAACCCGTTATTAGCATTTGACTTCACCACTTTCATTTGTTTACCTTCAACAGGTTATGAAGAGGAGATCACTTACTGTGTTTTCGTGGATGCAGTTGTTTAGTTTTTGTTATGTATTTTAATTTTCTAACATTACCAATGTATTTTATGTTACATATATATATATATATATAGTTTTTTATAGATTACTAAACTGATAATTTATTTTGGATTTTATTCTTTTTAAGCATGAAAATTAAATTACTAATGCAACGACTCTCGACTAGAAGGATCAAGGTGTAACAATTTATCAAAGGATGTGAGGGTTATATGGTATAAAATGTTGTATATTTATAAAATCAAAATTATATCCTAAAGGTAATATGATATATAATCTATCTATATAACCATTCAGGACATACATTGAAGAAAAATAAATTTCATCTATTCATAGAGGTGGTAGTACACTTATATGCATGATTTTATTTTCAATTAGAATTTAAAGTGAAAACATTGTTTTTTAATTAATTAATAAAACATATTTGTAGTATATAAAATTACATACATCCTTTTTCTAGTTTTATATTAGATTATTAGGGGGTTATAAATTCTCATAAATATTTTGGTGAAGGTAATTAAATATACATTGTGTATCATCATTGTTTCTTCTGGAAAAGTGGATGACCGTGTTTGTTTAAGGTTCAAACATTCCAATTGGTTTCTAATGGTTTTATTCATAAAAACGGAAAAATACAATGATTCTCTATCCATTTTAACCTACTTTCATAAGGTATGTTCTCATTAGCTGTGGACTTATGAGTCTTAAAAATTTACATTTGGTTGAAAGAATGGGAGGTCAGACCCATCAAACCTTTTTGGGGGGAATTGTTGTCTACTCCGGGAATATCTTATAGATTTTAGTTATGTTCACGAATGCTTATTAATTTACCTAGCATAAAAATGACTTTTCCTTTAGATTTAGAAAGAAATGATTGATATGTATGAGATTTAGTGAATATTTTATTTGTATTTTATGTTCTTCATCGATGGAGAATCATCCGTATGTATTGGATATTCTTAGTCAATTGTATCCTTTAATACATTATTTAGAAATCACTTGGTCATTATGATGACCATACTAGTTTTAAATCCACTCAGTGGGTTACTTGAAGATTATTTTCATTCAGAAGGACATGGATTATTTTAGAGTTGGGATCGTACCCGCAGATGGACTACCTACGTATCCTTGTTAAAGAGGAATCAGAACCCACCTAGATCTGGAATTAAGATTAGATTAACGTCATATGGGATGGATGAGAATTAATGGGTTATGGGATTGAACCTTACAAAGGATTCTTATGTACTCTACTTTTAATGTAGATATCAACGTCTACATAGCTTGAGTTAGAAGTGTGGGGCTAACATATGATTAATGGCCCAATAGATGGGTGTCGTATTTAATTTTACACTCTAAACTCATATGAGTCGTACTCGGTGTGAGAAACAAGAGATATTAGTAAACCTGCTGATTTGTGCCCTGAAAGATACGGTCACAAAGAATGATATGGGGCTTTTGTATGTGTGACTGCCCATGTAAATTAATATCAGGACCTAGTTCAATAAAGAATCCCAGGAACATGGTCCATAAACGTATTTGTGCTTAATGGAGAATTGGAATTTTATCATGGGTCCTAATCCGGAAAAGGGAGCCCACATTATGTGGGTCTTATGATTGGGCTTTATTCCTGAGAAAGAATCCCAAATCAAAAGAAAATAGCGTTGGTGATTAATCATGAGAAGGAGGCCCAATGTTAAAGGGACATATAACTTTGGAATTACTCTTGAGAAAGAGGCCCAAATTAGGGTTGAGATGGGGCTTACACCAAAGGAGGATGCCCATTAACAGGGTCCATAATTATTTTTGTGTTTTTTGGAGATTCAGATTCTTAATTTGGGGCTTAATCCTAAGGAGGATGCCTAGATTAAAGGGGGACTGTAACTTATGATTGGGGCTTACACCTGAGAAAGAGGCCCATGTTATGGGGACTTGAAACATGGGGCTTACACCTGAGAAGGAGGCCAAAATAAAAATAAATTTTTAGAATTAGTTTCAAATAAGGAATCCAGCAAAGGAACCATTCCACAAATGGCCTTGAATAGGGGTTTGAAGGATAAATATTGAAAAGGAGAGGTAAATTTTAGGAAAGGAGGTGAATTGGAAGGAGGTGTGCAAGTATTGGTCTGGTGCACATGTCCTGGTCGCACAAGTATACTTGTGCGACATGAGTTCACTTGGGCGATGAAGAACCTCTGAAGTGATACTTGGGCGACTATGAATTGGAGCCCTTAGAATCATCCCTAGAGGCTTTCAAATAGGTGGTGCACAAGTTTATTTGAGAGGGAAAGGAGGCGCACAAGTATCATCACTTCCCCTAAATGTTTTGATACTTATTCATGCATGAATTGATGAGTTCTAATACATAGGCCTTGTTTTTTCTCTTTAGATCGTCCATTCTAGGGAAGAATTTTCCTTAGAAGTGTTTTGAGGCCTTCAAGCTGAGATTAGGCTGACCAGAGCAAAATTTTGAGTTTTGGAAAATTCATCCTATAAATGGGGGGCCCACTGGGCGTATTTATAGGCCACTATGTACCATGGGAGAAAAAATAATAGGGCATGCATGTCACATGGGCGACCATAAGTAATCTTGCACGGCCCATATTTATTGGGTTCCTTGTTCATGCCTTTGTGCATTTTTTATGTTCTTCAAAGGATGAGTCTCTTTATTATTAAGGTATTACCTTTTTTTATTCGTTAGTCTCTGTGATGGAAAAGAGCATAAAAAAAGTCCCCCCTCAGAGTTGGATCCGAAAAAGTAAAAAGGATTTGTCTATTAGGAAAAGGAGAAAACCAAGGATTTTCGCCATGCAGGTTTTGAGCATGCAGGTATCGTCATGCAGGATATGGCGCGTAGGGGTACAACCTCACCAATAAATATGGGTTCTACTCTCACGCAAAGCACCCGAAATTCAAAGCACTTTTCTCTCATCACGCGCGTGGGCTCTCATTTTCGCTTCTGTAGTGACTTTCTAACTTGTGTGCCAGTACTAGCGCGGTAAAACTTGTGTGACCGACTTGGACTTGCGCGCAAACATTATACTTGTGATCCTAAATGAATTAGACATTTTTTCAAAATTTATACACAAATTTTATGAAAAATCATCCTACATCAAGGATTATTATTCGATCATTTTGCAGATTCATTGGCTCCCAGGTGAATTGGATCGGCTGATGAACTGGAAAGCATGCGGATTGATGACATGATAAATATCGTTGGTAATGACTTTTATGATATCTGCGACATCACCCAACTAGATTTTTCCAAGTAATTGAAGAAGTATCATGTTGACTTCTTACAGAGCGTTTATATACCTTTATATGGAAGTTTTCATCTTCAAGGAGTTAACGTTCAAGAGTTAAAGGAATATTTCCCGCATTCTTGGTTTCATACATAATCCAATTTTTCTTTAGAAAGTTTCTCAGTTGGACGATCATTGGTTAATGCTGGAATAGTGGAGAAGGCCTACATAATGCATCATAGCCCATGTGCACCCTATTTAAAGCCTCATAAGTCTGAGTTGCCGCCGCATTGCTCTCCCTTTATTTTGGTTATGATGTGCATTAAGAGCAGAAACAATGGTGTGAACATTCAAATTTTTTCTTCATTACAATTCCTTCTATATATGAAAATGGAAAACCCATGGGCTGAGATGTTTTTCACTGCCCGTTGGTGAAGAGAAGACTATCATAAAATTAGAAAAATATCTAAAAAGAGTACTCTATCCAATTGGCTCTTTATATCCTATGCTCCATTCTCAAATCCATGTATCAATATTCCAAGTCTTGTGGGCAGTTACAGAGTCATTGTTTGATCTGTAGAAAATTTTCTCAAACCGCACTCAAGAACATACTTTTACAATTTTTCCAAGAATATCTGGTATCATTGTGTCACTTATTGTATACAGTTGAATGAATGAATTTCATGTGGCTACTGATGAATCTCGGGATTCCGTAAATCAAATGAAGAGGTATGTTGAAAGACTCTTGTAATTCATGAAAAAGATAAGAGACTCCAATCATTGGATGTCCTTCTAACTATTGTGCACCAATGAAAAACACATTCATCTTCAATCATTTATGTCTTCATTCTATTTCTAGATGACTTAATTAATTTAACCTATGCCAATGTGCCTAGTAAACAATGTTTTATTTTGGATCGGATTATACAAACAACCCCATAGCCTTTGCATATTTTGTTTCTCAAAATTTCTTAATTCATTAAAAATATACATTTAGATTGCTGGGACTTGACTTTTGTTCAGAGTTCCCTTCACTTTTTGTGGCAGTTTAAAGTCACGCATGTCGGACATGAAAAGGCTAATGTTTACAGTCGAATAGCATTGACCGAATGGATTAAAAATTTACTCAATTCTGTGATAATTTGTTTGAAAACATATTACCACATTCATGTATGGAGGGGGAAATTGATTACTATGACTTAATAAATTTTGAATCTAAGGAATTACATGGGAGAAGGGATAAAAGTAATTAGAGAAATTATTTTATAAGAATGAAGTTACCACTAGTTGACAAACCCATTAGGGGGTTGAATTATCTAGGGCCACATAAGGGAATTAGATGCATAGTCAAATAATAGAATCTATTGGATGACATGTCTATTATGTAGAATACATATGAAAGGCCTCCTATGGTCATGTACTACATAGTCAGGACAATGAACTCTCAGAAATTTCACTTTTCTATTGCTAAAAGCCAATGAATGTTTAGGGAAATTCATATTTCCCTATGCATAGAGTCTGCTGTATGGAGAGAGGTACTTGAATAATGAGAGGATATTCTCAATCAAGATTGTAAATTAATAGGATGAATGTCACTCCTACAAAGGTCTGACCCAAAGGTAGGGAAGGGAATCATATACCATAAACATGAATACTTTAAGATCATGAAAAAGAGTATGGGGAAAATATGTCAAGGATCAATAGTTTTGTGTATCCCTACATATCGTCATTAAGACCAATAAAGACAAAAGAGGTTTTCACCCCATGAATGAAGTTACAACTATTTGACAAACCCGTTAGGGGTTTTAAATTATGAATTTACACTTAAGGCCATTGGCTGCATAGTCAAATAATAGCATCTTTTGGATGAGAGGCCCATTATGTAGACTACTTATTCAAGGCTGCCTAAGGGAACGTGCTGCATAGTCAAGCAAAAGAATTCCTAGGTATCAAACATTTTGTGACCATAAGTCAAGAAAAAGATTATGGATATTGGGAAGTATTTAAGGATAGGAGTATGACACATCAAAATAGAAATTGTCCAATGCATGAAGGAGATACATAGACCGATGATATCTATAATCATGTTATGGATGGGTCCTGAATTGAAGTGATGGAATTCACGTCGTATCCCATACGGATGTGAATCAAGCCAAACATAGTACTTGAAATACAGTTTAACATCATGTGGGACAAGAATATAGGAGATCATAGTTTATGGTCATAGAGTTTGGACCATAATGAGGGGGACACATTGTGTGTTTGTTATAATTCTGATATGAATAAAGACCAGGGTTTTCATAGCACATTCATGTGCTCATAGGGGGACTTTTCATCCAAGGGACTGAAAGTGGAATTTGAGGTTAGGCCCAAAGACATGGGGATGGATTCGAGGGATGCTCAAACATTCCTATGTATCACATAAGGATGGGAATCAAGCCATATGTAGTTACTGAAATACTATCTAAATAGATTTGGTTTGTACAAGTTAAGGGTGAAAGGGGACTTTAGTGCAATGATGGTTTTACCCAAAACTAATGGTTCGGGAATTACCATTTATGCACGTAGTCGTTGAAATATGACATGATTGGATATCAATTTCAATGATGATTCCCTCTCAGGCGAGGGACAATGGGGTACTGTATAGTTTAACATTGTATAGCAAGGATAATTGTGTTGCACAGTTTAGTGTCAGGTAGCCAGGAAAAAGTGACGTAGAGAGTTTAATGTCATATGGGACGGAGGGGAACCAATATGAAGAGATTGGTTTTGGGATGCTTCATGGATCAACATCGTATGAGGCGGAGGAGAACCGACATTAAGAGATTGGTTTTGGGCTTGAACCTCGTGTGGTTTCCTACGTACCCATCCTAGAAGGAAAGGATCAAAGTCTACGTAGTTCAATCGAAAATGAATTGGTGATCGAGTTGTGCTTGAGGACAACCCGAAGATGGTGTTGGCACATATGCATGGTTAGCGGCCCGGAGAGGGTGTTATGATTGAATCTTACTGTATTATCACATGATACATTCTCAGTGTAAGAAACAAGAGGTAACAACAACCCTAACGATGCATAGTTTAACATTATGTAGGATGTAAAAGGGGACATAGTTTAACATCATGTTGGATGAATAATGGGCTATGCAGTTTAAGGTCCTGCAGCAAGGAAAATGGGGACCGTGTCGTTTAAAGTCTTTTAGTGAGGAATAGAAAAGTTTACGGTCATATGCATGGACTAGTGTGGCACAGTTAAGTTTAATGCCATAGGGAAAAAATATAGTTTAACGTCATGTAGGACATATTAGGGGCTTTTTATGTTTTAAGTCATGTAGGACGTTGGGTTGTACAATTTAATGTCGTATAGTAAAAATGATGGTTATGAAGTTTTAATTCTTGCAGGGCATAAGTATTTGAATTAAAAAAATACTTTTTCAAGAATATGGCACTGGTTGGACTTGTAATGAGTTCTCCATCCATTGAGATTAAAAAATATGCTCCATTGGAGTACACCATATGTATTGAATAAGGAACATCCCAATTTGGCTCAAGATTTGGAGGCTTCATTCCTACTATTATTGGTGTTCTGAAGACCAATATCAATTCTCCTTGAATGAATGAACGAATAACAACTTTTTTGTTGAAATCATGTGCTATTCGATTCTGATAGACTTCCAAGTGTTGCTGGGTGCACAATTTTTTCATCTAATCATTCCAATTCATCCAATGAATTTGGTGATTGTTCATATATAGATGACTGATAAAAGGTGGCTACTCTAAGCGAAGGTAATTGAAACTCAATGTGCAAGACTGCTTCTGTTCCATATACCAATGAATATGTAGTTGATCGCGTAGCAGTGCGGGTGGTGGTCTGATAAGCCCATTAAGCACGAAAAATTATATCAGGCCATGATTTCTTATCTTTATCCACCATCTTTTGCAGTATGTTTGAAAGATTCTTATTGAAGTCCTCTTTTTGTCCATTTTCCAATTCATGATACCAAAATTAATGGTTGGATTTGATGTTTAATTCTGGATACAACTTACTTACCTCAGATGAATAGAAGTAGTTGCCATTGTTCGTCAAAATGGTATGTGGGACACCAAATCTGGTAATGATGTTAGACTTGATGAATCTTACAATGCTTTTAGAAGTAACTTATTTGAGAGGTATTTCCTCTGCCCATTTGGAAATTATTTCAGTAGTAGTAAAAATATACCTAAATTTCTTTGATGTAGCTGAAGGGTAAGGTCCAACTACATCCATTCCCCATGTTGAAATTGACAATGATTATTTTGCTTTATGGAGAAAATACGGGGGTTGATGAATGAAATTTTCATATACTTGGAATGAATGACACTTCTTAGTGAAATCAACACAATTTTGTATCATTGAATGCTAGAAGTATCCATGTCTTCGAACTTGATCAGACAGTCTATGTTCAGAATAGTGGGCACCACAAACTCCTTCATGTAGTTCTTTCATAACAACCATTATCTCTTCACCATCAATACATATGTAGAGAATTTCATCAAAACCACACTTGTAGAGAATTTTTTCTAGGTGATCTGGGCTATCATAAATAGTAAAATTGACCACACGTCGCCAGATTTGTTCTTTCCCGGGTCTATTAGGTGGGAGTGTTCTATTTTGAAGGTATTACCAGATAGGTGTCATGCATCCTGTAGTATGATCATATGGTTCAGAAATGGGACAGATTTCCTTGATTCTCTCTATTCTGATTTGAAAAATTGGGAAGCGACACGAATGTGGGAAATACTAATGATCATTTTTTCCCGATTTGGATCTGCCAATGTTGTGGGTACATTAGCCAGTGCATCAATTTGAGAATTTTGTGATTGCGGGACAAAATAAATGTCGGTTCTAAAAGAAATTCCATCATTAACTCTCTGAAGTAATCATATAAAGGGATGAACTCTTCTTTTCTAATGGAATAATCCCTATTGACTTGATTGATTACCATGTATGAATCACCTTTTACTTTTAGGTGATTTACATGTTCCTGAAGCGCCAATTCCAAGCCTGCGAGGAGAGCTTGATATCCTGCTTTATTATTTCTACTACCTCCCGCCAATAAGAAATAATTGGGTAGAATTGCCTTTTCTGGGGTAAAAAGCACAATTCCTAACCCAACTTTGTTGAATTTATGATCTTCCATTTTCTTCCCTGTTGGTCTTCTGGATGCACCATCAATGTACATTTCCAATGATTGAAGATTATGTTGAATTGAGAAGACTTCCTCATAAAGAATTTCAATATCTAATGATGTATCTTCTACTGATGGGTGTTCAGCAATGAAATCGGCCAGAGCATGGCACTTTATTTCCTTTTAATAGACAGACTAGATATCAAACAGTTGCAAAATAACTTCCCACCTTTCTAGACATCCTCTAAGCATTGGACGACTAAGGATAAATTTGAGAAAGTAATTGAGAGATTCCAATTGAACCTCATGATGTTGCAGGTATTGTCCCAATTTCCGAACTGAAAATATTAATGCTCGAAAGCACTTTTCTATACTTGAATATCGAGTTTCTTCCTCAATCATAGTCCGACTAAGATAGTAAAGGCTTTTTTTCATTCCCAACATCATTCTTTTGGGCGTGGAATTCACCCAATGATCGCTCTAAAGCTGTCACATAGAGAATAAGAGGTCTTCCTTCAATAGGTGGCATTAATACCAATGGACGCAAGAGATATTTATTGAGGATATAAAATGCCTCTTGGTAATATTTTATCCATTGGTAGGTGACTCCCTTCTTCATTAATTTGTTGAAAGGTAGGAACTTGCCTGCCAAATTGGCAATGAAACGCCGAATATAGGCCATGTGTCTTTGAAGTCCTCTTAATTCCTTCAAATTTTGAGGAGGTGACATACAAAGGATTTATATTTTTGTCTTAGAATCTACTTTTATAACATAATGGTGTACAGCAAAGGTGAGATATTTTCCTAAGGTTACCCCGAAAGCACATTTCAAGGGGTTCATCTTCAAATTGTATTGTCAATGTTTGTGGAATATAATTTCTAAATCAGCCATGTGATTAGATAGTTTTCTATATTTGACCACCAAATATTCCATATAACATTCAACAAATTTCCATAAAAAGAGTTTGAAGATATGGTGCATGGAACGTTGATATGTTGCACCTGCATTCTTCAGGACAAAGGGCATTACTCGATAGAAAAGCACACCATGAGAGGCTCTGAAGTCTATAGACTCATCATCCTATGGATCCATTCAGATTTGATTGTACCCATAATATCCATCCATGAAGGAAAGTGCTTTTTAACCAACTATTGCATCAATTAAGTGTTCTTTGATTGGAACTGGAAAACCATCCTTGGTACAATGCTGATTAAGTTATCTGAAATCAATGAAAACTACAATTTGTCCAATTTTCTTTTTCACATTGACAATATTATCCATCCATTTGGGATATCAAAATTCTCTGATGAAGTTAGCCTTGATAATCTTATCCACATCAGCTTCAATTTTCGAGGCATAATTTGAGTGTGTTCTTATTGCTGTTTCCTTGAATACTCGATGTTCTTATGGAAAAAACAAATGATGAGTGGCAACATCGGAATCAAGACCTGGAATTTTTGTATAATTCCAAGAAAAAAACATCTCGATTTTTCATAATAAATGAAGTATACATTTCTGGATATTCAAGAGTCATGGATGCTCTAATTAAAGTGGGGTGTGGATCTTCTTTTGTACCTATATTTTTTTCTCTGAGTTCATCCACAATAGTAGAGATAACCTCTTTAAATGATGGAGGAGAATCTCAGATATCTTCCTCTTATTCTTAAATATTTGTTAATTTTTTTGTTTCTCCTTGTATAGTAGATGATGAAGCAGAATTTCCATGGTCAGGGGAGAAGTTAAAATTTGAACATCTTGAAGAAGATACAACCATTTCTGACCCTATTGATGATGAAGGGTCTTCCTTGTGTAATAAATAGGAGAAGATGGATTGAGAATCAACATCATCATTTATATTTTATATTTCTATAACTTCTTCTATCTTGGTTGATGATGTATATAATTTTTGGATTTCAGTAGATGAAATAAAGACATCTCCATTTGAGCTTTCATCATTTCATGGTGAATCAACAATTTCTACCATGCTGTCACGCTTATTTGTCGTAATTGACATTATGGAAGTTTCCATAAGAGTATTTTGATTTGGGTCTATCCTTTCAATTTTACTGATAGGCAACACATATTCTGTACTCACATGTATGGATGTGATTACTGTAATCTTTTCTAAACCATATAAAGAATTAATTTGGTAAACTCATTTGTCGTGGATTTATGTTTTCCCTCAATGTGATAAAATTATGCCTCAATGTATTGAGATTCCAATGTTTTGAATGGAGCTTTATCACCATATAATGTCTCAATTTGACCATTGAAACAGTATTTGTGATAGTAATGGTATGATGAAGGTACAGATGCATGTTGATGTAGCCATGGTCTTCATAGAAAAATATTGAAAGTTGTGTCATGATGAACAACCATGAAATCTGAATTTGATACAAGGTCTCCAATTTGTGTTCGAAGGGTAATATCACCAAGAGCCACATGTTCATTTTTATCATATCCTTGCAACATCAAAGTAGAAAGAGATAAATCAGATTCGGTGAGGCCTAATTGATGAAGTGTATGAATAGGGATAAAGTTGACTCTTGAACCATTATTAATGAAATCTTGTTGAATGTCAACATCATTGACCATGCCAGATAAATACAATAGTCTGATATGTCCATGTACAACATCATCTTCATCCCCATCTATAAAATATATCACTGAATGGAATTCTGCAGGATCATTCTCTATATGGTAGACTTCAGCCGCAATAATTTCAGTTTCATATTACTGAGGACGTGAAAAAGCCACAATGAGTGCCTCTTGAAGATAATTTGATAGATTCATGGAATCTAGAATTGATAACATGGTCGGTAAATGGGTCAAATGTTTCATGAAATCATACTTTTGGTCAAAAGGTCTATGTTTCCAAACAAGAACATGTGGTTTCACAGGTTCCTTAGAAGTTGATTATCTGGAAGTAGATTCATCGTGTATCGAGGTAGCAGTTGTAAATACTCCTGGATTAGGCAGATTATACCAAATATATCTATTTATTTACTGAGAGGAAGAAAGGTTAACCTCTAACTGATCATCCAAAATAACTATACTAGGACTGAATCTGCCATGAGTGGAAAAACATTCTTGTTTCTATTGAGCCCGTTGAAGGGCCTTTCCATGAGTTTCAGCCACATATACTGTTCTGGAAGAGGTAGGATTGAAATAGTGGATTTTGGAATATCCATGTCTTCCCTTGTATCCTAGAACTCTATATCTTCATTTAATTAATTTGTTTTATACATGGAACTTAGGCTCATCATGATCGAAAATGTGGTTGGCATAAGGATTTGTTAAAAGAATCATGTTAAGAGAACCAAAGATCAACTCTTCATCTGATGAATATTTTTTCTGATTATCCATTTTAGGTTTTATCATTTGGTGGGGAAGTTCCCGTGATTTCGAAGTAAATGGCCTAAAATTTTCCATAGTAAAAGATAATTTAGGCTTTAACATGAACTAGTCTTCTCTAGATTGTTCTTCTTTCATTTAACTATATCTCCTCTTTGATGATTTTCCTTCTGATGAAGGGGTTTTTTTGTGGCCTTCATTGCAGAAGACACAATCAGTTGATTCAATTGTTTTTGTAAAATGGAATGAGTTCGGTTGATCATTTTCATGACCATCCAATCATCATTTTTCTTGTGAATTTTTTCTTTTGACTTCATGCCACTATCCATTTTCCTCTGGATCCTTAGCAGTAACACAAGCTACCTGGGCTGAAGAACTTTTCAATTTTACTAGTCCAGAGTCCACCAAATTTTTTAGGAGGTATTTGAAGACAAAAAACTCTTTAATGGGATGCCCCAACCTCTGATAATATGGGAAATAGTTGGGAAGGTCTTAATCTCCTTCTTTTTTCAGCCATTTGGGACTTGGCAACTGAACCAGATTGTTTTCCAGAGCAGGGATGAAGTACCTAGGAACTTTTTCATTCTAGAAAGAATAAACTTTATTCGTAAAATCTTTAAATTGTTTTTCCTTTGATATATTTGATCATCATGACAAGGTGACTGTTGTGGTTGATGCTTACGAGGTGGATCCCTTCGATAACATGAAGTATTTGAAGTGAAAGTAGGTAGAGGTTCTTGTTTAAGCATAAATATAGCAGTATCTACTTTCCCCATTCTCCTTCCTAGAACTGATGGAATTACACATGTTTTTGGCTTAGTCTTTGTAATAAAATATTCAATATACTAAGTGATTGAATTAAGGTGTCAAAACCCTCAAGTGTATTTCACATGAATGAACGGTGTGTGTAATTCATCACACAAATTTTCCACACTGATTGGAAACAATTCTATTTCAGGGATTTCTAAAAATAAGTAATATTGTAATCTCTTCCATCGAGCAATGAAATCTGAAACTCTTTCATTTTAACTTTGCTTACAATTTTTAAGATAAAAAGATATCGTCTTTGGAAAAGTTGAGCTAAATTGAAGAATGAATTTTTGATGGAGATCTTCCCACCCAGTAATTGACCGGGATTTCAATCTTGTATACGAGACAAAATCAGGTCCTTGTAATGACTGTACCAAACACCTGATCATAACTACTTTCTGTTGTTTAGGAGTTCCCAGCATGGGATCACAATGAGATTTTAAATGTGTTAATTGTTTTTCTGGATCTATCTAACCATTAAAAATTGGGAATGAGGTACTTGAAAAATTTGATGGATGATGAATTGCATCAACCCATTCAGGGTAAGATCTCTTCTCCTGTTGAACTAGTGAACTTTTTCCTTCCATAGTTTCCAACTGAGCTGTTAATGACTCAATGGTTTTCATTAATTTTTGAGAAACATATTGTTGATATTGGACCATTACAGGTGCAATAACTTGAGTTTGGATAGGTTTGGTGGCTGATACTGCAACTGATTGTAGTACTGCCGGTTGTTGTCGCATACGACCCATAGGATTAGATATGTGAGGGAGTACATGTAAAGGGGGATATTCATGATCTGTCCCAGTAGCTGCAACGAATTCCCCTGACTCACTAACTCCAACATGCTTAGGAGGAATAATACCTTGAATTAATTATGAATTTAACCTCTTTAACTCCTCCATTTCATCTTCTTGTTGTGCGATCCATTCCTCTAATGAGTGTGATTGGCCTTCTAAAATGATAGGGGTAACCTGAATTTTTTCCTTTCCCCTTGTAGGAATCCTTTCGGATAGGGGGAAGTTGGTTATTTGAAAGAAGACCAAAATTCTAGGTAAGCCATTGGTTTCTGGTACACACACCTTCGTCATTTTCCTCCATGTGTACATGTACAGCATCTTGAACATGAACTCATTCATCTGATTCCTCTGAATGAGCCTCATGTTCTAGGGGATTAGTGGCAATGACATTGATGATATTTATCGATGCATAATGCATTATATCTCTTCTATCGGAATTTCTGCAATACTATCTTCTTCTATGTCTTTTATTAGACATTTCCCTTGGTTGAGTCGATCCCTCAGGAACTTCGTGATGAACCATAATTTAGATGGAATATGTTGATAATTCAGATCTGCTTTCATCTTGTGGCTTCTTCCCTAATTGAGAGAAGACTTAATTTTGCTGAGGAAGAGATTAAGGATTTGAAAAAGTCCCTAGTCTTGTGGACGGGGGCTGTTCTTGCTTTCCCTGCTCAACTCCTCAAATACCATATTTTGATCCCAAGGGTTGATCAAAAATAGTCCCCATCATGGTTATCTGAGGTGGCTCTTGAGCTACTATATCTGAGACTTTCTTAAAATCTCTCAAGATTTTGCAGACTTTAGTCCAGAAATTGGCCGGATGAATCAACCAACATCCACTCAAATCACCTGGCTGAAATGAATATTGGATGATTTCTGACACTTTTGCCACTTGATGATGCACATTCTATAAACGAGATGCCTGTTTGATATTCTCATTTTCTTGATGCAAGATTAATTCAACAACATGTTCATTGTATGCCTGACTTTGGAAGGAATTAGTTGAGGCTTGTTCCTGAGCAAGCCTTTTTGTTACACACAAAACCAATTGGTTGTGGTCGGCCATGGGCAATAACATTGCATGAGACAACTTTTGCCGGGATTTTTTGACTGGAGAGTAAAGTAAAATACAATTCTCCATGAACACTCCATCCCCTGATATGAATACTAGATGGGGAATTGGTAATTAACTGGTGAAATCTTTTTAATGCGCCAAGTCCTGAATGCTGAAGGGATCTCTACAGCTTTTCATTCTTTGGATGTCAGAGAACTGAGAGAGATTCCAATTCAATTTGGTGTTGTAACCCTTCTGTTATCATGACATGATATTTATATTCATCATAAGATAATATTTTCACTTTTAAATGACAAAGAGTTTTCCACATGTTGAGACGAATATCATGAATACAATCTTCCATCAACATTTCTGGAATTTCATACTGAGAGTCAGCCAAAGGCCAAAACATGACTGGTACTTCACCTTTTTCCAGTTGTTTTCTCATATTCAACACTTCCTCCTTATCATTTTATGAATATTCCTCTACATGATTAGACAAAATCTGGTGTTACTTTGTTGCATTATCCTATTCAACAAGATTGGTAGAGAATTCATTTATCAAATTAGAAGATGAATGACCTAGGGGTCGTTTGGAGAATGACCAACACCCCAGGTTATCTTTTTATTGAGAATGTATTTCACCTGCTAGAGGTAATGCATCAAACATGACTGGCTTCACATTTGAAAGTGCCTCAAGATAAGAAGGCTTTCTCGTTACTACATTGTCCATTGAATAATTTTCCAAGCAATGTGAATTACTACTATGGATTAAATTTTGCAGCTAATTTCATCATCATTGGAGGACCACCATGCTGGGTTATAGTAAAAGATGAAACCTTTTGATCCTTAGTCTTCAGGCCACGCAGAGGGTTATTATGGCTCTCATCTGAAGATTATACTTTAAGATCAACCGAAATTTCATGAAGTAAGACTTCATGTTGAAATGTCTGATGAAGACCTTCAGAATTGTTGTTGTTACTTCCAGAATTTGGAAATGAGAGAGTAGAATCTTGAGCTGCAACAGACAATTGTCTGAGTGCATCAAGAACTCAAGAATTGAGCAGGGCCTTATTGCAGATTGGATCTTGATTTATCGATTGTGCTGGATGTGTATTTTTTTAGACGCCTTCTTACTGACTTTGAAAACCACTTGTTGACAAAAGTGGTTACTATGGGTAGGTGTATGTGCCTGCTCTGGAGAAATGGCATGGTTATGCTGATTATCTCCATTCAAATCAGGTGTATGTGTCCGACTTGATTGTCCATATGACATGGGGGATTATGCCCCATGACCCTCTTGGATTCTAATAGTCGTGTGTATCTACTCTAGAGTAACATATTATTGAGTCATTCCACTAATAGGGACAGATTTATGATTCCTCCCCTGTGATGTCACTGAAATTGTTATAATATTATGACAGGCATCCAGAATATGGGTAGGGATTTGCTTCTTCTCTTTCACCATTGTCAGAATGCGCTTGGTGATTTCAACTGCCGGAATAGGAGTATATGTCCATTCTGTGTCTAGAGTATGTGTATGTTCCTTCTCATCTCCTCCTTTTCCTGTCAGAGAATTATGACAGTACTCATGTGTGGATGAAAAAAATTGTGTATGCATCCTTCTTGTCATTGGAGCTTTCCAATTGAAATCTTCGGGTACTACCAAACGAGACACTTGGTTATCATGATGAATTATAGCTTTATGTATCTGCTGATTGTTCCCCACCACATTTCATTTCTGAGTTTCTTTGGTTGAATTCAGATGAGCCTACTGACTAGATGATGAATTATAAATAGGTGTATGTGCTTGGATATAGTACTCCCTTGTAATTTCCTGACGGGATTGGTGGGTTTATGCCAGAAGAGTCTACTGGATAATGGGATTATAACAAACAGGTGTGTGTGCCAACCTGTTTCCTGCCATAATGTTAGGTTGATGGAATTATTCAGAGGGGGAATAGGTAAGAACCTTCTCCCTGTTAGCTGAATTTCACTTTTGGCAGATTGTCTTGTGTTCTTGGGTCTGAGGAACCTGAGCCTAACCCCTAATGGAGGTACCCGCATCATGTTGAGGGTGCACTACTTCATGATTCTGGCGGCGATTTTTGATGGGAGAACTCGGAAAGGACTCTTGACTTATTGAACCGAGGCCTTAAGTGACCTCTTCATTCACCTCCCTGTAATATGGTAGGAACTGGTGATTGCGTTCCGGGAATAATGACCCAAAATGGTTGGAGTAGGTGGTTAGCACTGCCTGCCTTTTGACCACTGGTTGTCGCTATCCAGACAACCTGAGTGAATTGTTAACATGGAGGGCTTATCGAGTTGCCTCTAGAGTTGGGATGGAACTGTGTTGATGGAATTCCTTAACCAATGAATTTGATACCCAGCATTACAGACGTTGTTTAGGTGATGTCTTCCTCAGAGCGGACGAGGATCCAGCATGAGTAGCAGCCATGACCTTAACAGGTGTGAACTTTAGAGAAGCCATTTATGTATTGCAGAGAGATCTTGAAAAAATAATTCCTATCTGATATAGAAGACATAATCAAGATAAGTCTGGATAGACTACATCTTTTGGATGAGCACATATGTTATTGATTGCTTTGCTGGACCTCACATTGGGTAAAATAGGGTCCTAAAAAATAAGTAAAACATCATTTTAACTTGGTTAAGGATTCATGTCAGGTTCACCATTTGTTTTCTTCTAGAAAAAGGGATGACCCTATTTGATTATGGGTCAAACGTTCCAATCGCTTTTTAACGGGTTTATTTGTAGAAACAGAAACATCAAATGATTCTATATCGATTTGGACCGACCTTCCAATGGAAGGTGCTCATTATTTTTGGACTGATGAGGCTTAAGAATTTTCATTGGTTGAGAAGATGGGAGGTCAGAATCATCACACATTTTTGGGGGGAATTATTATCTACTTCGGGACTCTCTTATAGATTGATGTTATTTTCATGAATACTTATTAATTTACCAAGCATGAAAATGAGTTCTTCTTTTAGATTTAGCAATCAATGACTGATATGTATGAGATTTAGAGAATCTTTTATATGTATTTGAGGTTTTTAATCGATGAAGAATCGTCTGTGTGTATTGGATTTTTTTAGTCAATGGTATCTTTAAATATATTATATAGAAATCTATTGATAATTATTATAACCATACTGGTTTTAAAGCCACCCAGTGGGACACTTTATGTTTATTGTCATTTATATGGACATGGATTATTTTAGAGTTGGGATCATACCCAAAGATGGGAAACCTATGTATCCTTGTTAAAGAGGAATCAGAACCCACATATTTCAGGGAATTAATATTAGTTTAATTTCATATGGGACAGATGAGGATTAATGGGTGATGGGAATGAACCTTAGAAAGGATTCTTACATACTCTACTTTTATGGCAGAGATCAAAGTCTATGCAGTTCGAGTAAGAAGTGTGGGGATTACGTATGATTAACTACCCAAAAGAGACGCGTTTTAGTTACTTTTACACTCTAATCTCACATGAGTCATACTCAGTGTGAAAAAACAAGAGGTATCAGTAAACCTGACGATTTGTGCCACGAAATATGTGGTGACAAGGAAGGATATGGGGCTTATGTATGTGTGACTTCCCAATTAAATGAATATTAGAACTTAGTTCAGGAAAGAAGCCCAGGAATAGGGTCTATAAAGGTATTTGTGCTCTATAGTGATTTGTAATTTTATCTTGGGGCCTACTCCTGAAAAGGAAGCCCAAATTAGGAGGGAATTATGATTGGGTTTTATTCTTGAGAAGGAAGACGAAATCAATAGAAAATAAGGTTGGGGATTACTCCTGAGAAGGAGGCCCAAAGTTAAAGGGACTTATAACTTGGGACTTAATCCTGAGAAAGAGGCCCAAATTAGGGGGGACATGAGGCTTACTCTTAATGAGGATTCCCATTAATAGGTCTATAAATGTGTTTTTGTTTTATGGAGATTTTCATTCTTAATTTAGGGCTTAATCCTAAGAAGGATTCCCAGATTAAAGGGGGACTTTAAGTTATGATTGGGGCTTACTCTTGAGAAGGATGCCCATGTTAAGGGGACTTGAGACTTGGGGCATACACCTGAGAAGGAGGCCCAAATCAAAATAAGATCTCAGAATTAAATTCAAATAAGGAAGCCATCAAAGGAACCATGACAAAAATGGATTTGGAGAAGGTTTTGAAGACTAAATATTGATGAGGAGAGGTGAATTTGAGGAAAGAAAGTGAATTGGAAGGAGGAGCGCATGTATAGGTCCCACGCGGAAGTCCTAGTCATGCATGCATAATTGGGCGACCTGAGTTCACCTGGGAGATGATTAACCTGTGAAGTGTTACTTGGGAGACATTAAATTGGAGCCCATGGTATTAACCCTAGAGTCTTTCAGATAGGTGGAGGGGAAGTTTCCTTGAGAGGGAAAGGTGGTCCACAAGTATCATCACTTCCCTTAAAGGGTTGGGTATATAGGCGCACAAGTATTGATGAGTTATAATACTTATTCCATGTTTTTACACCTTATATCTTCCATTCTAGGTAAGAAATTACCTTAGATGTGTTCATAAGACTTCAAGCAGAGACTAGGGCGATGAGAGCATAATTCTAGAGTATTGGAAAATTCTTCCTCGAAATAAGGGGCCCACCGGGGGTATTTATAGGCCACTGAGCACCTTGGGTGAAAAAAATAGGGCACACAAGTCACTTGCACAACCCATATGTGGCGTACAAGTGACTTGCGCGACCATAAGGAAACTTGCATGGCCCATGTTTTAAGAGTTCATTGTTCATGCCTTTGTGACTTTTTTATGTTCTTCAAAGGATGAATCTCTTTGTGGTTAAATTAGTCCCTTTTTTCATTCGTTAGACTCTTTGATGGAATGGAGCATCAACAAGAATTTATCATGTAACTTATGTCTTATTGAGAAGTGATTTTAGTTACATTATGACATATAAGACATGGTGTAGAATTTTATTATAGTTTTTAGTAGGTATTGTAAAAACATGATTGATTATATGGTGTGTCTAATTGATAAGATTATGTTTCCTTTAATTGTGTCGGGGGTGGAAAATATGTAAATACCTCAAACATTATAATATAATATAATATTACTAAAGATATGTGGATCCATATTTTCATTGTGTTTAATATATTAATTTTATAGTTTATATCCAAATAACTAATGAAATTTAGAAATGTTTTATTTTTTATTTTAGACCATATATCCTAGATCAACACACCATTCATCACATTTATCCATTACCATGTTAATAATATTTTTATAGTGGTACCATTAATTAGGGTTATAAATTAATTTGAGATTCTTGAGTAATGTTAATTATTCTGATTCAAAATATTGAATCCATTTTATAAGATAATAATCCTATAATTGGAGGAAATTATTTCTAATATCTATAAAAAAAATACATAAATCAATTTTTTGGGGAAATATAATTTTATGTATAAAAATTGTATTATAATTATATAGGAAAATGAATCCTGGTTGTTGATTATTTTAATGAATTTATCATCATCAATTTAAATAATTCATGGATCTTTGAAAATAGGAAAATTATAAAACCTATTTTCATCATTGTTTCACCTCATTAATGTAAAATAATAGTAAGAAGTTTTTTCTTTGAATAATATATAACATAGATTTTATAAATTCATTAATAGATTAAAAAATATAATATCACATTGTTGGGTAATTTTTTACTCTTACAAAAATCTCATTATCCATAGTTTTTATATATTTTTAAGTCCTGGTTAAATCATAATGATGTCATCAACATTACAGTTTTCTTAGAGATTGAATTCTCACTATTAACTAGAAAAATACCCTTTTTTAAAATTACAAAAATTATCTGTAATCTATGTTAAATTTTATAAATTTAAAAATTGTGTTATTTTATTAATATTAATTTTTTATAGTTTCATATTGGGTATAAAAATATAAAATTTATAATAGGTAAATAACATAATTATTTTAAACATAAAATTTCTCTTGAGATATAAATAATCAATGTAATACTTATAATAATTGATTATAATAGTTTTCTTTTATTTAATTGTCTCATAATATATTTAAATTTTATTATTAAAATGCATTATTTTCTTTATTTGTTATTTTATGATTCATAATAACTAGAAAACAATGAATTTATCATAGGGAAATAAATATAAAATATCACGATGATTTAATGTATTTGAATCACTACTGTTGGCATGATAAACTATTTAGTAACATATTTCTTAGATGTATCCATAGATATAACCTCAAAAGTTATTACATGTCATGTTACTAAGACATTATTTAAAAAAATAATAGTTGTTAATTTGTTATATAGTTTCTCTTTATAGAAAATATTTGACATAATCCATTATGAATCTTCATATTATTCCAAACTATTGGAATATATTTGAATATAATCTATAAACATAAAAACTGATCAAGGTGAACTATGAAATCATTAATCATTAGCCATATAATTATTTAAGGGTATTGGTAGCTCAAAAATGAATCACAATAAATAAATAGTGTCCATACCATATATATAATGCTTCTTGGGGTTTATCATCTATTTTTACCCATAAATAAAAACATCTATACCAATGACTAATAATTATAAATTTGTAATCATTGTATAGCTTATCAAAAAATCAGAAATATAGGGTAGATAATAATTTTTCATGATCATAATATTATTATGTTCCGGATAATAAATGTTAGGATTCATCCAATAACCTCTCTTATTAATAAAAAGATCAGTTCCACCACATTTGTAATTCATTATGGTATATGAATTCCATATAAAAATTCTCCTCATGTTACATACATCAATTATTATATCTCAATCGATATGATTCTTTAATGGTTTTTTAATATATGTATAGTAATATGTAAAATTTTTAATGAAACAAAAACAAAAATTCTAATGATAGAAATAAAATTCATGATGTTATACATCTGAACATTCCAAATAAAGATTCATATATTCAATTTTGAGTTTCACACAAATCATTTTTCTAATTACCCTTCATGATTAGGTACTAATGCTAATAAAATGGATTTAATTTCAATTTCAATTTCTTATTCATTAAATCAATGATAGACATGTATAGGTTATTCCAATATATAAAATATAACATTCCTTTAATAGAAAATGATGTGGGATCTACATAGATAGAGAGATAACGGTCTTTCAAAATGAATTTAATGTAACTCTATTATAAATAAAAATACATCCATGAATAATATTCAAATAATACATAATTGGAGATCACTTATCAAAATGTAATGCCATCATCTCACCACCAAGTTTTTTCATTGATAGTTTAGTATCTAGTTGTTTTTGTGGTGATGTGATACACATGAAAAATTCTATAGATATAGAAGAGTGGGATGAACCATATAATAATAGTAAAACTAATTTATATTAATACATAATATGAATAACACTCACCAAATAATTCATGTTCTAATCAATGGACTAGAAATAATGGGTTACAATGAAATTTAGTAAACATCCAAAATATTAAGCATTAGTATGATAAATAAAATAATTTCTAAGATGTTAAAAATTATGACAAACTTTTTTTAACCCATAATATAAAAGATTATATTTAAAATATATTCTAATTTCAAATAATGGTTCATAAATAGAATAATAATTTACAATATCCTAACCCCATAAAGATTTTAATTAGTTTTATTGTTAGGCCTAATTATCATGCTTCATGTTATGATAAATTTAATTAACAATCAAACTTTTTAAATATATTATTGAAAATTGAATATATATTAAAGACTAAATCATGTTGTTATTATCTAGATAACATTTCTATTTATGGTAAAATACAAAATATACTTCTGAAACAGATTATGAAGATATCTTACACAGAATTATCCATTATCTTCTCACTACTATTTTGTAATCATAATCCCCACAAATTACTAAACTAACCTTGAAAAATAACTATATCCAAATTTAATTTCAACTAAGGAGAACCAATAATAACTTTTATGTATATATTAGAATTTTTTATGATTTATCATTACATCTATTAAAAATTTACAGCACAAAATTATTATGGTTTGATGTCCTTAGAGATAAGATACATAATCAACATTTTCAATAAAAATCTTCAACATCTCCCACATGTTCTTTTTATATAGTATCCTAAGTATACATATTAAAATGTATACCATATGTCTTAAACTATGATAAAAGAAACATTACTGAATGTGAGTTCTCAATTAACCATTAATGGTAAATATCAGTGATATCAATAGATGGTCATTAATTTGTATATTTAAAGACCCGAGATTCTAATTCAATGATATTACATCATAATATATGAATATTCATTACATTATATAGTGATATATTTTGTAGTTTTATTTTTCTCGTAACATTAAGAACATGGACATATAATCCAATGATCTATAAATGATCTACATCATCCATCACAATGTTATTCAAAACTATAACCCGTCTTAAACATATCATACATAATACATTTTTAAAACAATATGTGAATGGAAACATGAGAATGGGTGAGCTTAGATTCTCTGTAATTGTAAAGAAGGTAGGTATGGAAACCTAAAATTAATATATAGTAATCAAAACATGATCCAAACATTATTAAACCATGCCATGTTTATCAAATATCATAATCTTGAGTCATGTAATAATTTTTGTCTATTTAGAAGACACAAATCATAACAGAATAGATGAACATGAGATATAAGATCACAAAATTGGCACAAGACCCAAATTTTTTTTTAATACAAATAGGAAAAAGAAAATAACTTTCTTATAATTCATTGTTTATTGTCGAGGATACATCATTGTAATGGGTTTAGTCCCCACACCATCTTAGAATTCAAGGTTCAATCCTAGGATTATCATATTAGAAAAATCCCATTACTGAACCGGGTTCACTACCCATTATGATATTCCATATCTCATGAGATATCAATATTTATCCAACTCATTTGTATGAGATATAGGTCCCAATTTCTACATAAATAAAATCATAAACATGTCTACCAAAAAAGCAGAAAACATTCATTATTTCAGAACCTATGAAAAAAATGGGTTTTATAAATCATTTATACTATTAAAAACCATGAATATAATTGTATTTCATAGATCATTTCATCATAGTACAACACATTTAATTGAAATGGACATTAAAAAATATTTTCATAAAAAACCATCCTGATAAAAAAAAGATGTTTTCTTTGGATTATATCCCCAGAAATTATTAATTATCCTTAATGGATGTAATGTCAGATTGAAAATTATTTTGAATGAAAATGAATATGTAATGTTTAATGAGGAAAAATGAATTTCAACTTTGAGAATTACTAATTAAAACATAAAAAATTAAAAATAGTTATTTTTGAAAGTAAATAATGAGTTATATAATTGAATCAATAAAAATCATTGAAAACATTTATGATGGAAAATAACCTTTCTAGGAATTTTTTTTTAAATTAAAAATCATAAATAGATTTTTTAAATAGATTTTTTTTAAATGATAATTTAAAATGATAATTTATGATATAAAACATTTAGGTATAATGATGGTGTAAAATTATATACACATTAAACTACATGTTATTTTCACCTTTTTAGTAAATAATAAACATGAATTAACTGGATAATAACACAAAGACTAATTTAAAAAAAAATAAAGAAAATAAACAAATGATAAAAATATATTTAATAATTCGTTTAGATAATTTATAAACAAATGGTTTTTAATTTTTTTTACTAAAAAATGATTTTTGATGAAAAAATAATGTTTACCTGAAGAGAGAAATAAATATTATTTTTACTAAAAAAATATTTTTGAATATTTATTACCCAAAAGATAGGAAAATTAATGTAAAAAATTTATTATCATGAAATAATCTATGTAGAATAAAATACACGAGATGTTGAGATTTGTATCATATTATTTCATCATTGGAAGAAAATAAAAAAACATAATACATGATAAGACTGTAACATAAATCACCTTCCCAACAATTAATATTGATTAATAAGACCCATGAAAAAATAAAATAAAATAAATCATATATTATAATGATATTAAATTAAATTAGGGTATTACATGTTAATGGTTTTTATATACACCTCATAATATAACAGAGGTGTATAGCATAATAAATGACTCAATTGAAAATTGAGACAAGAATCACTTACCAATATAGAAATAATTTCAATCATAAAACAAAATAAAAAATAAAACCAAATGAAATATAAAATTTCATTAAAGGAGTGAGAATATTTATATATCCTATCAACGGGGTAGTATATACACCACACAGAAATATCATGTGGTGAATATGGTATATGTCTCAATGAAATAAAAGGGACATACGAAATCCCTAACCATAACTCTCTAATTATTTATTACATGTTTAGAACTATTAATAATATTTATAATAATATTATACATATATTTTCAAAACATAATAATATTTATAAAACCACATATTATTCATTAATTAATTTTCATTATTGTTTATTAAGTATTCAATGTTAATGTCTTATTTCATTTAATAAATCCTTTTTTTCTTGTATGTTTAAATTTGGTATTTATTTACTATTAATATATTAATTATTCCTTAATATATATAGTTTAGAAATTATATAAATATCTTATATGTTTATTATATTTGTATTTTGTGTATTCTATAAAAGTTAGAGGTAGAAAATGATATAAACTATTCATCGAGACAGTAGCCCATACATACGCATGAATGATGATTCCATTTCCTCGACTCATTAAATGAATAAAAGGTAAATAATATATAAAAAATATAGAATATTTATTATTAAATATATATATATAATTTATATTAATTAATGTAACCCTAATTATATTCTAGAAAATAATTAATGAAAAAATTATCACATGACTTCAATAGATGGAAATCTGTTGTACCCATGAACAACATTATTGTATCCCTTAGGTTTTGGAAATATAGAAGTTATATGTGATATAATATTCCTTGAGTATAAATATTATAATTATATCCTATATATTCATTTGATATATACTTATTACGATCAATACAAAAAAATTGAAAACGTGTAATATTGGTTCACGAGGCGGTAGTCCTATATACACACATGTGATGTTATTGTTTTACTAATAGGTTTGGAGGTAAGAAGTTAAGTGTGGTATTATATTTAAATAGGTATAATAATTTCATAAATATCATATATAATCCTTAAATCCATAATTATATCCAACCATGATAGGTGGTGATGGAAAATGAATAATATCAGTTCATGAGCCAACAGTCCACCGTATACAAGAATGAAGATTTTGTTTCCCATTTGTTGGAAGTGGAGGTTGATTTAGGTTCTTATAATAACATAACAACAAATAATTATTTATTCGATATTTGTGTTATAATTTCTTCATAGATGAAAACTACTTTAAGGATTTAGAAGAATTTAAAAAAAAAACACATAGTTGAAATCTATAACTTTTTTCAGAAAACCTCTTTAGGTTTAACCAAAATCATTTTAATATTGGATTCTTAAGATCTGAAAATACTATAATGTGTGTGGAATAAGTTAATTAATATATTTATTTACGTATTTTCGGAACTAAATGTTTATGGAAGTGGGACTAGGAGAGGAGAGATGGTGGCATTTTTTAATAGAGGTGAGGGAAAACATCTATCTTTTGAAAAAATGTGTTTCCACATTTTTCAGAATGTAAAAGGACCCATAATATTACATTATTGAACCAAAATTATTTGTGGTCAAAATATGACAATAAAATTTGTGTTTTATAAGTTTATATGTAATTTTAACTCTTAACATTTTAGTATATCCCTCAGTAAACCCATTTTAACCATAACTGTGATAATTTATTTTTATGGTTTATATAATTCATTATGTTAAAGAATTAATAATAACTTATTATAAAATATAAATAATTTATAACATAATTACACAATCCAACATTAGAAATATTATACATAGAAGGGAAAAAATTAAAATTAATCATTCGAACACGATGAAAAAGTATTTTTCCACAGAGAAAAGTTTCTAATGTTTAAATAGTTTTTTATCAAACATCAATATGAATTTTATTATAATGCATTAAATTTAATTATTAGATATATAATTTCACTAATGTTTAAATTAAATTCTTTGTAAATTTATTTTAATGTTTTAAAATTCATAAAATATATTACAATTCTTATTGAAAACCAGTATTTTCACTAATCATCAAAAATTTTATAATTTCAAAATAAAATTAAAACCCCATTGAATGATAATTTGGGAATTAATTTTTTTTTAAAATATTATTCATTGAAATACATTTTCAAAAATGGGTAAAATAATATTTTAATATAATTTCACGAAAGGTGACAAAAAAACATTTTAGAAGAATATATTATTTCACCTAAAATTGGTTGTATTCTTATCTTATGTTCAGAAAAAACGTATGATTAATGTTCATTATTTATTGAATACAAAATATTTATATGTAATTAATATAAATCCCCAATTTTTATATTTATTTACTGAGTTAAATTTTTTTAATGTATAGAAAAATTGTTTTTAGAAAACAATTCTTTTTTAAATGGTTATTATTTTTATTTCTAATTAATTTTTAACCATATATTTAATTTTATATAATTCATAAAACATATAAATTATAAATTTAGTTAATTTTATTCATAACATATCTTCTAATGTCTAGGTTATAACTATCATTATAAATATAAATATTTTAGTATTCTTTCATGTTTTGTTAAAACTCGATATTATATGCAGTGGAAGAAATATAGGTAAATAAAATTTTGTTAAAAAGAATAATTTATAGAATATCACAATTTAATATTATACCCCCATTAAAATTAATTTTTTCTTCTAATTTTATCACATGTTAATTAAAAATTAATGATATTTTTACCTCATTATATCTATAGGTTCTAATATATAATCCTCAAACTCTTGGTTTAGCCATAACACTTTGACAAGGTGTGTGATATTGTTTTATATAAATTTATCTCTAGGAGGAAAAAACTCAAATGATTGTTCTTTATATAAAATTTCATGATCTAATGGTTTGAAATATGAGTTATGTAGACTTAAATGGTATGTTATGAACTTCCATAGGATAGATACATAGGACACATCATGGATTTGAGAGTAGTTTGGTGGAATCACCAATGGATTGGCTAAAATAAAAATAAATTAAAGAATATAAAATGAATTGATATTAATATGTTTTAGATTTCTTTTGTATCATGTTAAAAATTACATCTTTTTGTTGTATATAGTTAAATTAAAACATAATCACTTACTCCAAGAACTGAAGATGATTTTTTTTATTCCTAAAGCACAAATGGATCACATGATAAATAATAGAAAGATATATCAATACTTTTATATATATTAATCCTCAAAAAAATGGTTATAAAAATTTCTCAAAGTTTCATAAATCATATTAAAGTGTATTAATAAACTAATCTTTATAACCACATCTAATGTTTGACATAAACCATTAAACAAATGTTTAACCAAATAACCAATAAAAAATTCAAAAATTATAATGAATCTAAAAATATTTTCCAAAAGAAACAAGTCATTAATCCTCCAAATATCATTAAGTATTTCTTAATGGTCACATACCAAATTTGTTAATACATTGGCCACATATTTTCCAAAATCAGTGTAATAACTAGAATTACCATAAAACCTCATTGTAATATGGAATTCTTCCACATTTACTAAAAAATAAATATAATATGTAATTTATTTAATATATCCAAAAGTACTATAAACATCCTCAATGAAAACATAAACCACTTTCACAATAGTTCTGTAATTTGTTTTGGGTCCTTAATATTATCTACATTACATTATCCATACCAATAATATCTATATCACAACTAAACACCATTTTATCAATATTAGTGACATATTAAGGGTTATAATACCTTAATAATGTGTTTTCCATAAAATATAACCTTTCCAATAAATCATTTTTTACCTCATTAGAACCATTAAAAATATTCTTGTAAATCACTGATGAAAACAATTTATAATGAAACCCTTATCTATTTCACGGTTTATATAATATAATTCATGAATTTCCAAAAATACATCAATCATTCCACATCACTCTAAAATAATAATACATGGTTAGTCATCTAAATACTTAATAATCATTTCCTATAATTTGAAATATGAATATGGTAATAATATTCATAAACCTAAATTTAATAATAAGAAATACTATTTGAAAATCGCATAACATTTATATTTCATTCATAATATCTTCATAGTCAACAGTATAACAAATACTCTTACCACCATTCTCATTCTCTTCTTCATATTTTGTTCATGTAAATCAATTTGTATAATTAACATGAATTTTACATTTATAATGTTTAACCATTGATTTTTTTAAATAAACCATTATTCTAAAGCATTTTTTAAACAAAAATTTAATTTTTCTCTCAGAAATTACATAATTTGTATTTATATTTTCCTCACCAAAAATATAATAGCAACCCTTATAGACATTCCCTTAAGTTATTAATCCCATATTCATAACATTAAAAAATTGATCCTTCATTCCCTATAGTCTCCACCACCCATGCAATCAGTAAACTCTATCATTATATTCATTGGTGAGTGTAGGTGTTACTTAATGTGAATGTTGTTAATCATATATTGAGATAACTAATTTGGAATAATCACAACATCCTTCAATCCAATCACCAAACTATTTGATTTCTAATCGTCATATTCTCTATCACATTCAATGTTATCCTAGTTTCTTCTAGTTATCAACATTGTCTAAAACATAATATCATAGTGTGAGGAATAATAATCATAGTGAACAGACACATAATCATTAAAAATTTCATATTAGATGTCAAAATTAGGGTACATTTTTTTAATATATTACATGATATGTTTATACATGTTCATTCATATAAATTATTATAATCCAAAATAATAGTTTATAATGGGTCTATTAAAACCCCCAATGAAATCCCCTAAGAGTGTAAAACTAGGTGTGCATTAAGGCATGATATCATGCACTAGGTGAAGATTGAGTATAACTCAATAGTCCTTTTTTGAGTCATTAACCCAATGTAGATTTTTTCCATAATCTCATTCACTTACAGTATCCATGAATGGATAGATTTTTTTGAATCCATTAACTAAATCCTTTACCAATATTCAATGACATTTTCCTATATTTTTAGTCATCGTTATACTTATCTTTAGATATATCCATATAAATATACTTATAAATATTCATAGGATCTAATAAATGATTTGTCATTATATTTTTTAATGTTTAAATAATCATCTCATGGATTCCAACTATAATGAACTGAATATATCATTAATTGATATTACATCTTAATGGAAAAATATTCGTTATAGAACAAAATGATTCATGCCAAAATAATTTAGGTATGGTGATTTTGGAAAAATTTAAATATAAAAAACTATTTCATAAGTTACCTATTTCATATTACACTATGTTCTGCATAACTATAAATCTTTTTAAGCATATATTACATAATAGTTTTCTTCATAACATAGGGAACATAAACATAAGAAATGCTAAGTTCAGTTGCTTGGTGAGGGTATACAGGGAGATACATAAATATGACATGATCTTATGGGAATTATAACCTGAGAAATATATTTGATAATCATTCCCCATATATAAATGATTATAATCATGAGTCATGGAATAATTATTGTGTTTTCAGTAGGCATTAATCATAATGTAATGAAAGAACACGAGACATAAGAGCATCGCATTTTCAAATGACATGAAATTTTATCATAAACATATTCTTAAAAAAATTTCCTTTTTTGTCAAAGATCCCTTTTAGGGCTATTATAGTGGAATGGGTTCACTCCCCAGACCATCAGAGTAGTAATATTTCAATCCCAAGACTATCATAGTTGAAATATTACCTTACTGAATGTGTTTCACTCCACATTAAATTATTATATATCTAATGATATGTCAATAATTGCCCAATTAATCAGAGGGATATACAATATTGTAAAAAACTCATTATATCAGATCATATAAAAATAAATCGGTATTATGATTAATTCATAATTAAAATAAAAGTGATTCGTAGAATATTTGATATAGAATAACCCATGGAAATGAAATGGTATTTATAAAATTTTTGTAATCATAAACGTAGTTCATACAAAGAAAGAAAAAATTTGTTATCATGGGATAATATCCCCAAAAAATATTTTGTAACTTCAAAGAACATCATTTTAGATAGAATATTATTTTGAATGAAAACTAACATGGAATTTTTAATGAAGATAATATTCATCCCACTATGAAGAGATATTTTTATAATATAGACATTTTAAAAATATTTTTCAATGAAAATAACCATGATAACATAACATAGAAGAATTAAAAATCATTGAAATCATTTCACAAGGAAAATAAAATTTCATTCAAAGTCTCCTTTTAAAAATAAAAATCTACTAAACATTCCATAAATCCATTTATTTGAAAATAAAAACGTAAACAAATAATGTATTCTTAAATGCATTGAGTGTTCATGATATAAGGAAATTAAATACTTGTTAAAATAATGATTTCATTCAAATTTTTTGTAAAATCAAAACTCACCATTTTTTAAAAATATATAAATATACCATGTAAAGGTTTTTCAAAAAGTCATAAAAGGTTAAAAATTATAATTAATAAATAATTTAAAAAATTAAAAAATAAATTGTATTTTTTTGAAATAATTGTTTTGGATGTAAAATTATTTTAGTATGATGATAATATGAAGTCACTTTTCATATAAACAATATTTTGAACTCATTAGTAATTAATGTGGGGGAAATAATGTGAAAAAATTTAGTCTAATGAAATAACTTGAGGAGAATAATTTTCATGATATTCTTGAGAGATGGATCATATGATTTTATCATTTGAAGCGTAATCGTGAAGAATCATGATAAAAGAATATATTTTAATAGAAACCTCTTACAACATTAGTAAATTTGAATAATAAGATCCATGAAAGAAAATAATTTAATGATAAATAAAATATCATGAGGATAAATAAATTCATTATAAAAAATGTCTAAGAGGAATTATATACACATAAAAATAAGATAGGTTCATAACATAACATATGTCTCAATGATGGAAATTAGAGAAAAAAATATCGTGAATATTTGATATCTTTTGAATCATGTACCCAGATAAAGAATCAAATTAACTATGACATTAAATATCTTAAAAATAACAATATTAATGATATAAAATTTTCATTTTTAAATATCAGAAAAAAACAATAAAAACATGGTGAATATATATTATATTTCCTTTTAGTAAAAGAGTGACTATAAATCTATTCCCTTAATTCATTACATCCTTAATACAAAATTAAAACTCATATATAATGAGTATAAGATTATTATAAAACTATTTAGGAACCATATTATTATGTATCATATCATATATGATCTGCTTATGATATTTAATAACACATTTATTATCAATTCCTTTTTATTGTCTTGTATTAGGTAATAACTACATTGTTTTTCATGTATGTTTGAATTTGTTATTTCGGTAAACATACATTAAATTTTGATCCATCATATCTGTAATTTTAAACATTATAAAAATATCATATATATTTATTATATAAGTATTTATTATAATCCTTAAATTATAGATATAGAAAATGAAAAACAAAGTTCGTTGAGACAGCAGGCCATGTGTACACATGAACATTTTTTCAATTTTTCAAAAGGAACAAATGAATGAATGGAGAGAAATTTATTCCCATTAAATAATCATTTTTATTGAATATATAAAACCCATATATACATTAGATTTATCATAACTACCTTCCATCAATGTATTTAGTGAAAAAATAATCACCTCACAAAGCAAGGTGATAGTCGGTTTTGCACTCGAATGAAATAATTGAATCCCCCATGAAAGATAATTTGATATGATATGAAAAGACCAAAACCCAAATACCTTTATGATAGTGTGTTAATTATTTAATTGGAATAGTTTAAAAATAATCACATTCCGATTTTCTAAATAGATTAATATTCTTAGTAAACGTGATATATAACTTAAATTAACATTACATTTTAAAACATAAAATACAAAATGAATTTTGATTGAGAACAAAATTATTCCCCTCTGTGTATCCCTACATATCATCCAAAAAATTCATCTTGGTATACTAACTAATATAAAACATTGAATGTAGTGAACATAGAATATAAGTAAGGGTATTTGTATAATAAAAGCTATTAATAAATGTGGAATAATAAATGTTTTAATGTACGTAATTGAAATGAATACCCCTTAATGAATAGAATGAGAATAAAATGTCATGAATAAAATAATATCAAATAATTCCATATAAATTATCCCATGAGCATGAATTTTCACTATGGATATTATAACTAATCGAATAATCAAATATAATATCAATAACCAAATTTATAAGGATTCAATACATCAAACTAATGAAACCTATCTAGGATTTTCCACTTAAATATAATACTATTTAATAGTATTCCAAGTCATCTAATAACATAATATATTATTTCTACACATCTATATAAATGGGTAATCCCTCAACCAAACCCATATCTATTTTTTATAATTAGACATATTATTACATCAATGTTCTATAGAGGTCCACAACCATCAACAAGAATTTCCAATTAATTGTTAATTTGAAAGGTGTGGACTATAATTCACATAAACATAAATATTTAAACTACAATAATATATGTAAATAAATTTTCTAATCAATAAAAACAATCACAAACCATACAGAGTAATATTAATTTTATAAATATTGTATATCTTTTGTTATAATAATTATAAAATAAAAAATTATAATAATGATGGTATCATTGTAATATATCCCCATTGAAGCATGAGTATCATTAAATAATTCATTTAATGATGGAAAATTAGTTTTAAAGGTCCCTAGGAATACATCTTGATTAAATTAACATTTCGTGGAAAATAATCTTTTTTTATTTTAAAACTAGAATATTCATAAAATATTATGATGATCTATTTCGTAAAAAAATTTAAGAACATTGAATCCCCATAAATTTAGGATATCATTTTCATTAAAAATAACCTTGAAAAAGATTAAAGGATGATTCAAATAAATGATGTTCATGATGTTGGGAAATTCTATAAATTCCATATATAATAAAATATACATTCCTATTTCATAAAAAATAGTTTAGAAAAGTGACATATACATAAAATGAAATGATGAATCATTTAAAAAAATTTACTATAAATTCATTGTTAAAAATTTTCATTAATAAATTATATGGATATTTTTAAAGAAATATGAAATCAATTTTTGAAAACAGAGTTTTTGAACAAAATGTATTTTTGTACCGAGGATACAAATAAAGTCAAATTTTATTAAGAACAATTTATTAAACGTTTAAAGTTTAAAAGATAGGATAAGGGTATAATTACATAAAATAGTTCATTAATAACCATATAATAATAAAATATACTTATTTTAATATATTAAAATCATATAATTTTCCCATTAGATACTTAAACAAAAATAACATCGAATAATGATGAAATTTTGAAAAAACTTCCTTACCAATTTGGTAACCTTTTTTTCATAATCCCCCTAGATAAAAAAATATTAAATGATACATGAAATACCATGATGATAAATAAAATCATGATATGTAATTCAAAAAAATATATATTCACCTTAAAAAGGAAATAAGTGGTGAACATTTCCCCAAATTGAATTTTTTCCCTCAAAACTAGTACCCCAACCGGTCTATGAATATTACCAAAGGGTGTTACTTATCACTAAAAGAAAGAAAAAGTTCCATAATATCATAAACAATGGGATGAGAATGATTTAACCAAGATATGATACATAAAAAAACAAATAATCAATAAAAAATCTGAAAATTCAAGAAAAACAAGCCTTAAATTTTTTTTGAAATGAATACAATGTTTTAAAAACAACCCAAGATGAAAAAATCTACAAATGTTGTTGCAAAAATCCCAAGGACCTCCACATGACAAGGGGTCATCACCCATGAGTCGTCTCAACAACACCACACCATGGAAAAAAACTAACAACCCGTACTGCCTTCTCCAAAGGCCATCCTTTATCTATGTCAAACATAATACATTATATATACACCCAAATGTGTAAGTAGGGTGTTATATTAAGCCTAATATGATACAACCCAAATATTACATGCGATAATAATTAGTAGATAAAAATCAAGAATGTTATTATAAACCCGAAATGGTAGCAACAATTTTTAATGTGATACTTTTAATGGAAAATAATTTTTAATGGGGTAACCATAGACAATAAAAAAATATAAACAAAACATGTAAGTTACTGAATTTTCTATCAAAACACAACATAATATAATTTTAAATATGAAATAGTCAGTGATTACTAGTCATGGGAAGACCCCTAGGTACTACCTAGTTGTGGGTCCTAGGGACCTCAAATATGTTGAGTCAATAATGTTTCATTTTGACTTTTCCATTCCTTTGGGTTTTCAAAATCACAAACAATATATATCAATGAAAAATTTTATTTTAATTAATAAAGAATATTTTCCTTCCTCAAGGAAAATTTATCCTTATTATGTTTTCATTGTTCATGTTTTAGTCTCTCCAAATCTAAATCTTTTTATTTTTAAGTGTAAAATTTGGTTTCACATATAAAACCTCGAAATTATATAAATACATAGATATATATTATTCTGTTATTAGGATCTGAATTCAGACTCTAAATTCATTAAAATTCATACTCTAAATTCAAGGAAATTCAGACTCCGATTTCATTGAAAATTTGACTCTGAGATCTTTGAAAATTAGACTCTGAATTCTCTGAAATTCAGACTCTAAATTCATCAAAATTTAGACTCATAATTCTTCAAAATTCAGACTCCAAAATCTTCAGAATTCAAACTCCCAATTCTTTGAATTTATGACACTAAATTCTCTGAAATTCAGGTTATTAGTTTCTTAGAATTTAGATTATGAATTCATAGAATTTATACTCTTAATTCCTTATAATTCAGACTCCGAAGTCCTTGAAAAAAAGAATCCAAATATCCATGTAATATAAACTCTGAATTTTTTTAATTTAGACACCAAAAATTATTTTACCTTTGACTATGAAATATAAATTTTGTTTAGAAACCTTATTTTACATATATTAATTATAGTTATAAAATGATGTCGTTCATTCAATTTCTAACCAACAATTTTTTGAGTGACACATGTACATGACCGTCATAGATTCAAGGAAAAAAATGACTGTTGGAGGAGGGAGCCAATTTTTGAAATATGCCTATAAATAAGATCTCATTTGAACGATATCAACACTTACTACACTACACAACTACACATTGATCAATCTAGAGATTACATGTTTTTGAAGTGAATTCTAGAGAGAGAGATACTCTCATGCATTGTGAATACTGAATATCTTGTTCAAGTTTCTTCATGAAACTCCAATTGTTGCTATGTACAATCGAGGGCTTCTAGGGATAGGAAGAAATATGTTCCAACAACCTTGAAGTTAAAGGGCTTGCATGGATAGAAAGACAGACTCTGATATTCTTATCGAGAGCTTACCCTGGTGTGGGTAAAACCGAATTTCATGAAAGTGTAAATCAAGGGATCTTTATCCAAGGTTGATGGATACCATACTCTTTGGGTTAAAAGAATTATTAATTGTTACTTGTAATGTTTCAAGTTTTTCTCTGATGCATTTTTGTTAATAACGAAGTATAACTGTCTTATACTTTCATGTACATGTATACTCTAATTATTAAGATTCTAAACTCTTTAAGGTATAATCTTTTTCCTTGTAAATTTTTTTTTATGTTTCATTTCAGGAACCATATTTCCATAATCAAGCAAGTTTGTAGAACTAAGAGGTCTAGTGGATTTACCTTGTATTACTTGGTTAATGATTATAATGTTTTAACCTACATTAACTGTTACAAAGGAATTTTAAAATTATACAATTCACCCCTATTGTATATTGAGAATCTGAATCATTATTTTGATCCTACAATTGGTATCAGAGGAGGTCATTGAAATAATTATATTCACATATATGTTTTATTGCTCATGTTTCCTTGTTATATTTTTTTGCTTTGGAAATATTTATTCTCGTTTAAAAACTCTTATTACTAACATGTTTGTGTGGAAAGTTATTTTCATTGATATGCAAGAAGGGATGTTGGTTCAATTGACAATATTAATCTTACTAGACCACCTAAATTTTATGGGAATGATTATTAATATTGGTGAAATTTTATGAAGACTTTTTTAATTAATACTGGAGTAGAAAACTTTTTATTTCTTACTAGATATTAGAGGATTCCGGATAATTAAGTCATAACTTTTACTAATCAATAAAATTCATAATATCAACTTAGGTATAAGGTACACAATACATTGTTGTGTTCCATGACTAGAAATTTATATAGCCAAATTTATTCTTGTGAAGCAAAAAAGTTTATTTGAAATAAGCTTGAATTAACTCACATTGGAACTTATAATGTTATTGAAACTAGAATAGATATGCTTAGAGGTGAGTATCATGGTTTTTTGATTTCTTTATGGAAAACCAGTGTGCATGGTACAATAGTGGTTTATGAACATTGTTAATAGTATAAAATCTAGGGGTGAAATAGGTTTAGATGACGAGGAACTTGTGGAAATGATTATAGAAATCATGACTAATGAGTGGGATTCAAAGAGAAAAGCTATTAGTGAAAATAGGAATGTCTCACAGATCACTCTTGATGTGATTTTTGGAACTCTTCATCATCATGATACAAGAATGAAAAGAGATGATAATATAAATAAGAATAAGAATGAAAATATAAGTGCTTCTTTTAAAACTACTTCAAATCATAAGAAATCCATGACTCCAGATAGGGTTACAAGATCCAAATCTAAGAGGACTATTATTCTATCTGAATCTAGTGGATGTGAGTCTTCAGAAAAAGAGTTATACAATATTTCCGGATTGATGAACAAGATTGTTGGATATAAGAACTTTCAATCAAGATTCACGAAGAAATAAATAAAAGGAAAGAAATATTCTGAAGTAACTTACTATGAATAGAAGAGATCGGGTCATATAAGGCCATATTGTCTTATGCATAAGAGAAAAGATATAAAGGAAAGGCATACTGAGAGGAATAGAATGATGTATTACAAATCTAAATCTAAGAAAGTTTTTAGATCCAATGACACTTGTATTTCCATTGGTGGTGTCTCATTTGAATAATCCACAGGGTATGAATCTTCTGGATAGAAGAATCATGGTCTATTAGCCAAGGTACTTATTGATAATCGTTGTTTAATGGCTAAGGTACACAATGATTAATTCATAACCAATATATCCTTTAACCCTAATAATAGTGATAATATATATTTTGAATTCTCAGATGAAGAATCTTCTTCAGATGAAGATAATACATTACCTTCTTATGAAGGAGTCTCTATATTTTCTATTCTCCTTGTGAATGAAAATTCTAATGTCAAGAAAAACCTTGATAAAGAAAATTCTAGGATTTATATTCTTTCTAAGGAAGTATTGGATCTTTCTAATGATCTTGATAAGAAAAGTTATGATTTTTAAGGAATTTCAAAAAACCTTTATGATGATAATTCAGAGAAGGATAAACATTCTAAGGATATAAAAAAAGTAATTTCTAAGAAAAATGTTTTCGAGACTAAATCTTCTGCTAAAACAAGTGTTCTTGAGGATAAAAACATAGTTATTAATATAAAGTCAAAAATATTTTTCCTTGAGGATGTTTTTGTCAAATTTTAAATTAGGTATGGAAAATTTTGATATGATTTATTCCCAAATTCAACCACTAAAATATAATTCTGCATTTGGTTATACTCATTCAAAACCGTTTTTTTGTAAAAATTATTTTTTTCCTCATTGTGCTATATTCTGCAATAAATGTCAGTGTGGTGGGCATTGGGAAAATAATTTTTCCTTAAAAAACACAATATTTAAGTTTTCATAAATCATATTTTTCAATGAAAATGTGGATTCCCAAAAATTTTCTTTTTGATGTTACGATATCCTAGAATGATTGGGTTCTAAAATTCTGACACTGTTATTCTTAGGCATGTAATTAAATTACAAACAACAATACATGGTACATGGATAGTGGATATTCCCAAAATATATCTGGTAACAAAAAATTCATTGAAATTCTTTTCAAGATGTAAGGAGGAAAAGTAACTTTCAGAGATAATTCTCAGGGAGAAATTATTGGTATAGGTTACATTGTTTTCCATGGAAAAACTTTTATTTCAAATGTTTTATTAGTTAAGGGTCATATTAAAAAACATATTATCATAAATCAATTATGCAATGAAGGTTACCAAGTGAATTTTAGGAATGAAAAGTTTTTAGTACACAATTCCAAGGAAGAGTCTATTCTTTCTGACCATTGGCAAGAGAATGTTTACATAGTAAACATATAAGACCTTAAGAGTTAAGATCTACATTTTCTTAGTGAAATGGATGATAATTCTGGGGTGTTTTATAGATGTTTTTGACTATGTATCCTTATGAACCTATGAAAACTCTCTAAGATAAGACTAATTAAGGATCTACCGGAGTATATATTTTATTTTTCAAAAGTTTTTTATCCATGTAAATACAGTAAAAATACAGAAGTCATGCTTTAACTTAGTCGGTGAAGTTTCAACCATTGATTCATTAAAGTTTGTGCATATGTATCTATTTGGTCCAACACAAACTAGAAGCATTAGAGGCAAATATTATGTATTATTCTTTTTTGATGATTACCCTAGATTTACATGGGTCTATTTTTTATCAATTAAATCTAAATATTTTTTTAATTTCAAAATATTTAGAGCCCATGTTAAAAATAAGGAAACCCGTCCATTGAGTACTATTCATTGTGATCATGGAGGAGAATTTAAAAATTCTGATTTTGAAACGTTTTGTTGTAGAAACAGAATTACTCATAAATTCTTAGTACCAAGAACACCTCAATAAAATGGTCTTGTTGAAATAAGAAATAGGATTCTTCAAGAGATAACAAGAACAATGTTGAGTGAATATTTAGTAGCCAAAACTTTTTTGGGATGAAACTGTAACTACTTCTTGCTATTCTATAAATTTTGTTTTGACTAGACCTTTTCTTAATAAAACTCCGTACGAGTTTTGGAATGGTAGGAAACCTATACTTTCCTACTTCACGGTTTTTGGTTTCACGGTATTCATTATTAATACTAATGATAATATACACAAATTCACACCAAAATATGATGAAGGAATATTATATGGTAATCTACAACTTCTAAGGCTTATAGAGTTTTCAATAAAAATACTTGTACAATTTTAGAAATAGTAAATATTAAATTCTATGATATTAATCCTTTTTAAAACAACCTCATACTAAATCTTGACATGTGTATTCAAAAACTGATTATAAACCATTGATAAAAGATCCTTTTGATAATGAAAATGTTCAAGAAAATGTTTCTGTAACATTCACCCTAGAATACTACCAACCATACATTGATGAATAAGTTTTTCAAAACCCCAATCAGTTGTTACTTAAAAATCATTACAATGATGGTATCATTGGTAATGTAAATCAACCTGTTATGACTAGAAGTTCCTTACAAAATGAAATATAAAATAAATCCTTACATTCCCAATTAGAACCAAAAGGCACTGATAAATTTTTAGGTGATGATGATGGGATAAATGAAATGTAAGATGGGAGAAATGAATTCGAAAGGAATAATGTTTAGACCATAGTTAAAAGTCTTAAGGAAACTTCTGTTATTAGAGTATAATGGGTATTCATAAATACATGTGATGAAAATGGAATCATAGTATGAAATAATGCTACATTGGTTTCTAAAGGATATAACCAACAAGAACGAATATATTGTGAAGAAACATATTCTCCAGTAGCCAGACTTGAATCAATTCGTATTTTACTTACCTTTGCAACATTCATTAATTTCAATATTTTTTAAATGGTTGTTAAATGTGATTTCCTCAATGGTTATGTTCAAGAGGAAGTTTTTGTTGAACAACCTCTTAGTTATTAATATACAAAACATCTTGAACATGTTTTTAAACTTACCAATGCTTTATAAGGAAATAAACATGCCCCAAGAGCCTGGTATGATAGACTTACATGTTTTTTTCTTCAATAAAATATTGTTAGGGAAACATTAATCTAACCCTTTTTATAAAGAAAGATAAGAAAAATATTTTGATTGTTCATATTTATGTTGTTGACACTATATTTGGTTCAAATCAGCAATCATTAACTGATTCCTTTTTGGATCTAATGAAATATATGTTTGAAATGATTATGATGGGTGAGTTAACATATTTACATGGTTTTAAAATATCTCAAAAAATAGATGTAATCTATATATCCCAACATTATTATTTTAAAGAACTTCTTAAAATGTATGGATATGACAGCACAAAGAGTATAAGTATTATCATTGGTAACTCAAATTCACTTGAACTTTATGAATCTAGGAAACTAGTATATCAAACATCTTTTATAGGTATGATAGGAAGTATACTTTAATTGAATACTAGTCATCCAGAGTATATGTTTTCAGTATGATTATGGGCAAGATATCAACCCAATACTAAAGAAACACATTTAAAGGAATTGAAAATGATTTCTCTCTTTTTAATGGGAACCATGGATCTATGAAACTTTTATAATTCTGGAAATAATATTTTTTTAAATATTTTCTGGATGATGAATTTGGTGGATGAAGAATGGATAGAAAAAGTAAATCCTGAACATTTAATTTCTTAAAATATACATTAGTTTCATGGTCATTCAAGAAGCAACACTCATATGCACTTTCCACTGCTGAAGCTAAATATGTAGTAGCTGGAAGATGTTGTTCTCAACTAATGGGGATGCATCACACACTCACAGACTATGGTATTAGTATTACCAAAAAAAAACTTTGTGTGATAATACTAGTACCATTTCATTAATAAAGAACCATACACACCACTCTTATGCAAAACGCATAGATATTAGGCATCACTTTCTTAGGGGACACACACAAAATGGATATATAATTTTTCAATTAATTGAACAGAAGATCCACTTGCTGATATTTTCACAAAATCATTACAATACGATATATTTTAATACATTGAACAGAAGATAGGAATGATAACCGTATGGTAATTTTCCTTATTAACATATTGTTGAAACCTATCTCCTTACACTAACAAACATCTTTTTTATAGGGGGAGTACATTTTATTGTTAGTCAATTATTTCGTAATTAAAATTTTCGTATTTAAATTTTCATACAAAAATATTTTTTAGTAAAAAATTTTGTAATTACAATTTTCATAGTTAATTTTTCGTAGTGAATATTTTCATAATCAAAATTTTCGTAGACTAAATTTTTTTTCATAACCAAAATATTTAGAATCTAATAATTTTAAATAATAATTTTCTCTCATTACGAATAACCTTCCTAACAATTAGAAAGGTATGTTTCCTTTCATACATTTTTTTAATCTTCTGGTACTTGTTGGAATTTTCTTTTCTTTTTTCTAATTTTTTTGATTCACCTTTCCAAACATCCAAATGTTATTTCTTAAAACCCTCAAATGATTGGAATCAATCAAAATCATTATTCGGCTATCATCTCAACCATAATATCATATAAAGATGTTTTCAACCATTGGATCAATCAAGGAAGATGAACCATAACTTCAATTTCCTATATAAAGGAATCTTGATGCTTGTCCCACATCGAATCTAGGCCTTCGCTTGCTGAAGATCTGCATCTATTTTTAATGTTGTTCTAGATCATTAATGTTTCATCACTTCTTAATGTCTGCAGAAGCCTCTTCAAAAAAATATATGTAATCTATTAAGGAATTATCTGAGTGGTATATCTATAGAGAAAGGTTATTAGATCCAAAGACTAATTCCATATAAGACTCAATCGTTTCTAAGAATATCAAGCTCAATGGTTGGGAGAGTGTTTATATTTCAAATCAAAAGGAACATGATCTGATATATCTAGAGTTATTGGTGGAGTTTTATGAATCATTTAGTTTTTTCAATGAATAAGAGAATGTTAAATTCTGTTTCAAGTGTTATGAAAAGAAATATTATCTTTCTTAACACAAGGCTGCAAGTTTGAATTGAATTATTTATGAAGGGGAAGCTGAGTTCTGAACTCACATGATACCTGATGTTTCGGGAAGTTTTTATTAGGAAAATCTATAGCTTTCCTTGTTCATTCAGAAGTAATGACTAAAAGTATTCTTCATCTGTCTATGAACTTACAGATTATTCAACTTTGGGTTCATGGATTTATAATTACATGAAATGGTGATAAGGATACCCAACAGAATAGTGATATCTACATTCTAGTTTTCTTGGTGAACTTCAGGAAGATAAAATTGGTCTTGTACAATCTTTTTAAAAATGAGAATCTCTAAAATTGAAAATTGAAATACAAAATTATCATGTATCCAACTATTTTATCAAATAGTATTGCTCATTTTTTATAATACTTCAAAATTCCTTCCTATTCTAAGTCATGGAATTTCAATGTCATGTTATTGAGTGATGATACTTTGAGAAGGATGAAAGTTGGGTTTTATAAAAAATACAATGAATTATATGATTTTTTAAAGAAGAGGTCTAAAAATTATCTAAGAAACAAGAATTGGTTGAGACTTCCATAAAGGGTGGAAGGAAGAGTAATGTGAGTTAACTGGAAGAGAAAGTAAAAAAATTAAATGGCTGTGGAAACACAGTCTACACTTGTAAAGAAAAAGAAGAAAAAATCATATCCTGATGAAGTTGTGGTTAAGTAGAGAGATGATAAGAAAAACTGGAAGGAAGGGGTCCCTCATTTTGGGTTGGATCCTACTGAAGTGAAAGAATTGACAGAAAAAGCTTTTGAGAATATTGAAAATAATGATAAAGAAAAGAAGAAAAGAATGAAATTATCGGAAGCTGAAGTTATTCAATATGTTATCAAGGCTAATGAAAAATCCTTTAAAAAAATTCTGGTACCAGAATCTTTTTTTGTAGAACCATTACTAGAGACTCTGAGAATGAAGTTAGTGATTATGGAACGTCATCAAGAAGATGAAATAGTGCAAGAAGAATAAGTGGAAGATTAAAAAGATGGTAGTGGTAATAAGAAATACATGATAAAACAAGTAGGGGATTTCCATGAGAAGGAATTTCCTTATGAGAAATTTCCAATCCAAACTTCAAAAGTCGAGTCTTCAAAACATGAAACCTGAATAAAAGATGAGAAGGGTCCGGAAGAAGTGAATAATTTTTCTGAAAATGAGAGTAGGAATCTTGATTTCATTCACCAAGGTGATGTTGAGGTAGGAGATGAAGATGAATAAGTTGATGAAGATCAAATTGTTCACCAATAAGATAGAAAACATGAATCTCCTAATCAAAAAAATAATTCTGAAAGATGATAGGGTAAAAAAAATTTGGGGATACACCAAGAAAATATATGGTAAATATGAAAGGAGTGGGTTCCTCATCAAAAAAGATGGTTATTGAGATTGAAAAAGAATCTTCAGCAACCAAAGTCTCAGATTAAGAATAATCTTCACTTAAAGATGACATTGTTGTTCATTATTTGAAAAAGCTTGTTGGAACATTTCCTTTATTCCCTAGTATAGACTCGATATTCCATATGATTTAGCATATGTTAAATAAAAATATATGATTTAAAATCTATGGTGATGGATAAATGTGTTAGTATCTAGTAAGATTTAAAATATTTTCACATTGGTTATGAGGCTCACAAAATGTCATGTAGGAATATGAAAAGATGGTCAAGGAAGAAAATAATATAGATAAGAATTTTTGTTGAATTTTAAGATACTGTCATGATTTTATTTAACACCAATGATGTGATGATCAAGGATCTCACTAATATTTTTTAGGAAAAGTTAAATCTTGAATAGACTTCTCATAATAAAGAATTGATGGATCTGAATGGAAGGCTAAATTTATTTACTCATAGTGGGAAGAGGGAAAGTGATCTGACAATTGATATTGAAGAGATGCATGCCAAGAAGGAAGAAGTCTTGAAATCCCATGAAAAAATCGTATGGCCTAGGAAGAAAAGATTAAAGCCTTGGAGAAGAAAACTGAAACTTTGATCAGTTTCTCATGCGTGCAGAAGAGGATCACAAGGAGCTCAAGAAGTAAAAAACCATAGTGAAGATGCTGATATCAAAGGAGGAGGAAGGATAATCTTTTCCAAATCCAATATTTTGTTGTATTTCTTTCCACATAAAAAATCATTCAATATTTATGAAATTATTATTTCACTTCATATTTTTCGGTTGTTTATTACTAATCCTTCAGGTAGCAAATTAGTTTTTCATTCCATTTATTCCTTTTGGGAAATCAAGAAGGGTGAGTAAGTAATGTCAAAAATAATACTAAGTAAACAATAGAATTCCCTATATAAGGGGTAGTTCATCTAAGGGGGAGTTTTTATCATGAATATTTTTATATGCATGAAAATAAAAAACTCATTCAGAAAATTCAAAATATGATATTTAGTGTTTCCAAATCCTAAGGGGGAGTAAGTCATATTCAATTTATTCCATAAGTAATGGGATATAAGTGTTTATTAACAAACCATTAAAATTTCTATGTCCTTATATTCTTTTTTTGTAAGGATGTTTGTGCTTTCTGAAAATGGGGATATTGTTGAGTCAATAAGGTTTCCTTATGACTTTTCCATTTATTAATGTTTTTAAAATAACAAACACTCTATCTCAAGGAGAATTTTATTTTCCTTAATAAAAAAATTTTCCTTCCCCAAGGAAAATTTATCCATAACACGTTTTCATTGTTGATGTTTTAGAATCTACAAATCTAACTCTTTCAATTAATAAGTGTTATATTCGGTTTCAAATATAAAACCTCAAAATTCTATAAATACATAAATTTAGAGTATTCTATTTTAATGATATAAATTCAGACTGTAAATTATCTGAAATTCAAACTCTGAATTCTCAAAAATTTAGACACTAAATTCTCTAAAATTCAGACTCAGAATTCTCTAATATTCAGACTCCAAATTCTTCATAATTTAGACTACAAATTTTATGAAATTCAGACACAAAATTCTCTCAAATTCAAACTCAATATTCTCTAAAATTCATATTCTGAATTCCTCTGAATTAAAACTCTGAATTCTCTGAAACTGAGACTCCAAATTCTATGAAATTCAGAATATGAATTTTTCTGAATTCAGATTCTGAATTCCTTGAAATTCAGACACCGAATTATCAGAAATTTAGGTTCCTATTTCATTATAATTCAGACACTGAATTAGTTCAGAAATAGAATCCTTATATACATGTAATATAGACTCTGAATTATTTCCAACTAGACTCTGATGTTTATTTTTTTACATTGACTCCGAAAAATAAATTTGGTTGAGAAACTATATTTTACATATCCTAGTTATAGTTATAAAGTGATTTCATGCATTCTGTTTTTAAGCAACATTTTTTTGACTGACACGTGTACAGGTACCTCTGAGATTCAAGTAAAAAACCTGACCGTTGGAGGAGGGAGCTGACTGTTGGAAATGTGCCTAAAAATAGGAGTTCATTTGAATTAGCACAACAAATACAACCCTACACAAGTACATGTTAATAATTCTAGAGATTACATGTTGTTGATGATATTTCATGAGAAATTGAGAGAGAGATAGATACTCTAATTCCCATCGCGTACTGAACATCTTGTCCAGATTGCTTCATGCGACTTCAATTGTTGTTGTGTACAATTGAGGGATTCCAGGGATAGGAAGACAGAGGTTCTGACTGCCATGATGTTTGAGGGCTTGCAGTGATATCAAGACAGAATCTGATATTCTTATCGAGGGCATACCATCGTGTGGGTAGTATATACTTTCATGAATGTATAAATCATGTGACCTGTATCCATGGTTGTTGGATACCCTACTCTTTGGGTTAAAAGAATTCTTACTTGTTACTTGTATTGTATCAAGTTTTTTTCCATTTAATTTTGATTAATAGAGAAATTATTACTATATTTTACATTCTTGTACTTGTATACACTGATTAGTATAATTCTATATGCATTAATGTAGAATCTTTTTCCTTATATGCTTTTCTTAATTTTCATTTCAAAAACCATATTTCTAGAATCAATATTGTTTGTAGAACTATGAGGTCTAGTGAATTTACCTTATTTATCTATATTAAATATTAGAACTTTTTATCCATCAATAAGGTTTCCAAAATTTTTTTACAAGTATACAATTCACCCCCTCTTGTATATTGATCATCTACATTGTTATTTAGATCCTACAATATCCAAGTATTATAGTTACTATATCAAATATATGTTATAATGAATGATCCACTAGTAGGGAACATAATAATAACCATGTGGTACACATTCATAATTATTATAGGTTTTTAGTTATTTCAAAAGAAAACAAGCTCAGTGAAAGAGGGACAAAACCCCTCTGAATTACTAGTGTACTAGTACATGTGCGCCCACCTAGATATCTAGGTTCCCATATTTGTTCTCAAATAATTTCTACAAGGTAACAAAATAAAATTTACACATAAAAATACTAATTATGGTAATAAACACTTCAAATAGTAGCTAAAAAGTTTTTACACCGATTTTAAAACATAATAACCAATTTGGAATTTTCATAAAACAATTTCAATAAATATAACCATTATTTGAACATAAAATCCATCTAAAAACCCACATTGAAAATAAAAATCAAACCAATATCACATCATACTAGAATTTGAAGCCATAACACCATTTTATAAAATTATTATAAAAATCATAAAAAATCCAGACATTATACAACATGGAAGAGGCATGAATACAACAATTCTCACACAAAAATGCCACATAAAATATCATCTGCTTAACCAATGCTAAAAAAATAGTTTATGCAAAAAATAATGAAAGAGTAAGATGATAAATATATAAATCCAGCATCTCTAACTCATCCAATAATTCTTACACATGAAATCACATACTGAATTTGTAAAAACACAAAAATTCTTATGGGAAACTTCAGCTATACTCCCGCCAAACCACAAGGGTGTAAAAGAAGTTAAAAACATATTATTTGACATTGAAACTCAAAATAATACACTATCTACAAAGCCATATATATTTTATATTTGGAACATAATTGATAATGGAATTACCCCTTTGATAATTTCGATATTATGATATAAAAAATTTGGTTTATTTTTCCAAAATATGTCATTATCACTGTAAATCTTAACATTATATTCTGTGTTCAGTGCATGACTAAATCATATTTTAGAAAAAAATCAGTTATTAAGAAATAATTTCTGTTTCTTTAAAATATATCTAAATTTATCTATAATAAATTGATATATTTTTTTAGGATTAAACAATATATTTTTTTATAATTTATTTTAATACTATTCATAGCCCTTAATTTAATAGCATGATTATAAAAATAATGCTTAAACATAAATATTTTAATAGAGTATCTTCATTTTATGAAACCTAGTGTTTCATGAATTGAATAACCTCATAGATATTGATTTTTTTTAAATCAATATATTTTAATGTCTATCGATATTGTTTTTCCATCGTCAAATGGATTTTAATTTCTGACATATAATCAAATATTATATTCCTGTCTTAAACTATCAAGGTGTAACATTGCACACAAATATAAAATAAATTATGTCCTTAAAATTTAATCATCATCTTAGTAATCAAAAATTTCATCATTTGAAATTTTTATTCATGAAATCATAAATTCTTATAATTTTAAATAATATAACCACAAGATAACATATAAGATAATTTTTTTTCAAAATCATTAATAAAATAACTAGGTTTTAAAGTAGGATAAAAAAATTGGAAAATGAAAAAAAGGAAATGAAAGAGTGTACAATTTCTCAAGGATTAATAGAGAGTGATAAAGATCTTTTTACATAAGAAATTGGGTGATCAAAGAGTTTTTTATGACTATAAAACCATAAATATATTATGAGTGAAGATACCATTTGATTCATTACAATTAAATGTATTGGGATAAATTTTATTTCATGATCTTCTCCTAGAGTTGATGTACTATTTTACTATTTATGAAAATAATGAAATATACTTTATACAATTATATTTTGTATTAAGTATTTCATAATTTGGTTTTCCTTTAAACAATTCCCATTTAATTACTTACACTAATATTGGAATATCCATAATTGATTTTTTATTCTTGAAGCACAAAAAATTATATTTAAAAGATATTAAGTACAATAAAATAATTATAGTTCATTCCTACGATCTCAAGATATTACTATAAAAAATGGTTATTACAGGTAATGAAATACACATAAATACTCATATTGTGAAGTGATAAACTAAAATGTAAAACCTACCCATATGATGTTAAATTTAATCCATTTCTTAAATGTTAAAACATATGGACCTTCCAAAATATTATAATCCCTACATTTAGAAACAAATTCAATGAATTTACAAAATGACTTTATTATTAATTATTTACAAGGTAGTTAGTACAATACAATTTACATTATCTATATCAATAATCTCTTTACACAAAAAATATTATCTCATCTTTTGAAAAATATTAAGGTTCATATTTCACTAAGTCATTTGTTTCCTATAAAGTTCATCTTTATTCTAAATCATATTTCTTATTTATTGGTATTGTTCAACATATGATCTTAAAAACATATTAAACAAATTAATAAAATATCATCATTATAGGTATTGATAAAGGAATTAATAAAATAATTTTAAAACATATTTCATGGATCAAAATACACAAGAATTTTAATCATTCCACTTAATCTATAATTATTTTGTAAGATGGACCTTGAACCCATAGATCCATTTGAGTTATTTCCCATGACACATTCGGAATTCATTTTTGATGTTCCCCATATCCTTATAGTGGAATAATTTGACATTGTAGTATTCTTTCCTTCCCTTAAAATCATGATAATGGGGGCCTTTTTCTCCAGACATGATGCAATATAAATTTCTTTTTTCGTATATTCCGAGGATTTTCCTTCCCAAAGTATCACATGTTGGAAAATCCTTCTTTACATTCTTCAATGTACCCATTTTTTATCATCAATAATCTTATTCTATTTCATCACTTATATGATATAAGACTCGGTGAATTATTAATCGTTTTAGATAGAACAAGATAATATACCTTCTTATAATGAGAATGTTTTAGAGACTAGTGTCTTTAGAGGCCTGAATTAATCTCATCAGTGAAATGTTTAATCAATCTCTTTGTATTACAAACAAAATTAAAAATATACCTTTCCAAACATATAATATTGGCTTTATACATATCAATATTTTTCTTTTCATTCTATATTATACTCAAGAACATTCTTTCCACATCTTCTCATTTATGATGGGAAGATTATTTAAACAAGATTATTACAATGAAATCCTTCCAATTCATTCTTACTATTTCTTCCACAAACATTGTTTCTTTGTATAAAAACCCACCATTTATATTCATCTAGTTATATTTGATAAAAAAATATTGAAAATATCTCCCTTTAATTACATCCTAGAGTAAGAAATTTTTTCTCTAAGGAACATTTTCATTTCATGGATGAAAATTAATTTATTGCCCCATTGAATGGTGGAGGGTTAAGACTCAAAAATAAATCTATAATTGTTACACTCCATGTTGGATAATCCGGATGCACCATACAAAAAATGTTATTACTCATAATATAAGTAAAACATTCCATATATTGTCTCAATTTGATCAGATAAAACTGTAGATCTAGCTATATCATTATTATAATTCCTTGGGGAAATCACGACGTAGTTTATGTGAATTGATATGGTTCACATTCCTTATATTAATTAAAATTAATAAACAATGGAATACACTATATTATATCATAAAATTATCAAATATTATTTATGATCCCAACACTAGTGAAATATTTAACATAAATTGAAATATTCATGCATAACTAATCAAAAAATTATAAACATGGTTTATTTGGGTATATATTTATTAACAAATAATTCATAATTATTTTCAATGTAAATTTTAATTACCCTTATAATATCCGAGAAAATTGTCAAAACAGTATTACAATAAGGCCCACATCCAGGAACGAGGTGATGATCTGGTCAAGACCATCTTTCCATTATAAAATTTATTACCCTAATATACATATGTTCTAGGACCATCTATACATGTAGAAACTATAATGTGATGTACTTATTAAGAAAAAATATATAATAACATTCTTACCAAATCATTAGTATGCTATTCTATAGATACCCTCACACAGTATCATTGGGTTATATTACCTTGACTATATTTCCCTAAATGTAGTTCCCATGGATTCTACAAAAAATAATCTAATACAAACTCTAGAGAATACAACCCTAGTTTCCTAAAGTTTTTTTTCTCTGTTACATTAGCATAAAATACAAGATCATAATCCTAAAATACCTAGTAGTTTAGTAGACTCAATAAACTAGATACATACTTTAATTTATCATTAGCTTTTAAAAAATAAAATAATAAATGAATTTTCATTGAAAATTGTTTTATTACGCTTAGATGATCCCATTATATAAACCAAAAAATACTTCCTATATGCTATTATTAATATAACATAACATTGAGTGTGCTCAGAAGCTTAGTAAGGTTAATCCAAAAACGAATGTTATGAATTAATAATACATCATCTATATGGAAATGAAAATAATATAACCATATGAAATTCATTCAATAAAATTAGAAAAATATATAAGGAATAAAAGTTAATTATTTAATTCAATAAAAATAATCACACGATCATGAAAAATATACATGGACATTCAAAAAAAATTTATAATCCAATAAGGCCACAGCTTTAAACATTACTTAATCTTGAGTTAAATCACAAATTCACATTGAGAATAATTTTTCATTTTGAGTATTTGAGAAAAAGGTCATAACAATTACATTACATCCCAAAAATAACAAAGTAGACACTTCTACTCAGTTTTCATTTTTTATAAAAAAATTAAGATTCTTAGAAAAACATGTCTTGTTTCATGTTTTAGACATTGTAACTTTTATTTGATACCATCCTCGAACCTTTTCATCTTTAAGTCCAATAAAAACCAATTCCAAACATGGTATTAGCATAAGAAGTTATTTAAGGGTATTAAAATAAATAATGAAAACATTTTTCCATCAATAAATGAAAATAAATTAAACAATACATCTCAATCATAACATACCATAGGAAATCATAAAATTTATGAATAACATACAGAAAATCATAAATAATAAACATTATTTATGGAATACTTTTCATAATTACATTGTAGATTTTATAGATTTGTCGGGAGTTACATTTTGAATAACCATAACAATATATTTACTAAATATAGTAGGATAAACATTAACGTTTACCTCTGTCACGTTACCTGATGCATTGGAGAGCTATCACATACTCACCAACCCTAGGTTTATCATGGAACCAACTATATAAGTAAAAAATTCCCAAGAACCATAACATATTAATAACACATAAAACAAGAATAAAAGAAAGATAACATTTCCACATTGTAATCAAAATATATAATTTCATGATATTGACATAATCATTTCTTTTTCAAACTATTTTCAAAACCATTTAAACAATTTAAATATGATATTTTTAATCAAAGTTTAACATACCACATTGAATATATTTAAAGAAATTTTAATTTCAAAACAATCATTTTTATATAAATAAATAGATAAAATTATTTTTAAAACAAGGACATTAATTATAAATATTTTGAAGAATAAATTAGTAAAACAATATTTTAGTTATGGAGTTCTTAACTAAATGTGTTATTCTTGAATAAAAATAATTAAGGAATAAAATTTATTCAAAGATTTATAATATAATCAAAATGATGTTATTAATTATATAATATTACAAATTACATTATGTACACCATATAAATTTGAATTGGCCCGTAACAAACAATGAAGTTTCAATGGAATATAAATTGAGATGAAATCATTTATAAGAGAGTGTCCTTAGATTAATGATAAGTCAATTACATAATTATGTGTGAAAAATATAAATACAAAAAATATAATTAGATAGTTTGTGAAAAAAAATCAAAGGACATTCCAACATATTTATAAAATGACATAATCAATAAGTAGAAGGTTAACCTAAAAGTGGCAATTCAGTGAATATGTTCTCTTACAGAAATTCGACAGCCTATCAGCATCACTCTAAGATTCCAAATATTAGTTGATGAGAGATGAAAGGGTCTATAATTATTTAGAAATATAATTTAAATTAATAATTATATATAATAACATATACCAACAATATAAAATTATAATTTAAAAGACGTCAATGAAGTCTTTAATTAAAAGAGTACGGTGAAAAGTTCCCTTAATGATTTGGTAAATTATGAAACATAAACCACATGAAAGAATGGGTATAGAATGAAGATGTAAATTACCATAAATTTAAAAATATTAAAAAAATAATACAATAATAGGCAGTGAATACACCATGCAAAAGGAAATAGTGGCCATTATAGGAATAAACTCTGTTGAATAAAAAGTGACATGAAAACCCCTTACCTAAAGTCCAACTTGTCTTGTATATTCCTTGTTCATTATGAATAATAAACAACAGATAATTTCAACTTGATTAAGAACCTTTTTCCAATTTATTATTCCTTTTACATCTCTTATTAACTTTCAATGAAAATTAGTTAATTATTTTAGTTTATATTGGACATTTTGTCGATGTTCGAAACATGAGTTAAAAATGAACTTGTTATAATTATTAATTATTCATTTGGTCAAAAATAAATTATATATATATATATTGATATTAATTATTTATATATCAAATATATCATATATATCATGTATTTATGTATTTATGTATTTATAATAGTCCATAACTTTTTGATATATGAAAATGAAATGCACCGTTAATGGAAATGGTAAGCCATACGTACACATGAACACTGCTTCCATTTTATTTTTTCATTTTAAAATGAATGAAACCTGAAGAATACATAGGTATTTTATTATTCCATTATAATATAATATTCTATATACATTACATATCTTCATTAACACCATACTTTATATGTTCCATGTATGTTATGAGTAAGTCATATCACTTTGAGGGAGCAGTAGTCCGCACTTCCTCAACTGAAATTATCGTATTTACACATTATGGAAACAATAAAGTTATGATATAAATAAAAAATACAGAATAATACAGAAAACAAAAATAATAATATATATCATATAAAAATACAATTCCATCATAATGGCCACCCGGAAAGGCTGTTGGAAAATTTGAACAATCATTGTTTCGTGAGGTGGTAGTTTTCCTTCTATAGAAACAATATGTTCGTATCAATTAGATGGAGGTGTGTGGAATTGTAGTTAGAATCATTCTCATTAAAACAACACATTACATTGAAGATACTTTTTTTGTTATAAAATAATTTAATAAATAGAGTTTAGTGGGATGGATAAGTAAAATAAAAGAAAAGAACATAATAGAAGACATTGCCTTTAAATCTGGTAACTCCCGTTGGTTTGAACCAAAATGATTTTTTGAAGTGCCTTATGCCAATGGTAAGGTTATATGAAGTTGAAATGGATGAAGGTAGCTTAATTAGGTAGAGGAATGGTGAGACAAATTGCATGATAGCTGTGTGTATTGGGATAGAGGTGATGGCTTTTTATAAGGGGGACGAGGGGTTATTTAGGAAGTTTGAAAACATTATTTTATTATAAATTGATTTTTAGTTTCAAAAGTTCAAAAACACATTAACATAGAATATAAGATGACAATTATATGAAATAAAATTATCCAGGAAAAATTGGATTGGTTTTGGATAGTTTTTTAAATTTTATAATCTCATTTATTTAAATCATTTATTAATAAGGTAATAAATGCATCATCATTGTGTCATAAATAATTTTATTTATTTGATGTCTAAAAAATATAAAAAATTTACCATTATGTAGGAAATGTTTTTATCTATCATATTAATATTTATATTCAATTGGATAACTTAAATAACCCTATATAAATATTGATATACAATATTTTTTAAATATTGTCTTCACTTTAAATTAATTATAATAAAGAGTAATTTTCCCTCCTAAGTGGATACATGGGGTCCCAAAATAGAGCCAAGGACTCCCATGGTAGGACATGTATCATTAAATAGGATTAGAACATATTTTAGGGTAATTTAATATAATAATAATATTATTTTTTTACACTTATTTAGTAGATTTACTTTTGAACCATCAAAAATAAAATATTTTTTGATGTAAATATTCATAATGTCTAAAAACAAAAGTTACATATTCACATAATTACGAACTCCAGATTCCTAATATAGAATCCACTTTTACAAATTAGAAACACACAATTGGAAGAGATTAATTTAAAATTAATTACCATGGTTAAAACAAAAAGTGTGTTTTTAAGAAATAATATCTATCAAAAGATGGGGGCTTCTTTATGTTCTATTTAAGAGTAAAATTACTTCCAATGACCAAAATTTGATTAAATAACAAAAATAAAATCCAATTAAACTTCAAAAACAATTAAAATAATATCTTATCTATATAAATAAATTAGATTAATTGGATGTTTTGAATTAAAATGCAGTATTTTTCACTATTCATAAAAAAATAAACAATATCAAATTAATACCAAAATATCATACAATGCAAATTTTTACGTCATTATTCTAAATAATATTATAATTTCATCAAATAAAACATATAAATGTGACAAAAACATGATTTAAAAAGGGTTCTCCGTCAAAAGGCAGTATACCCACCATTTAATGATTATTAGAGTGATTATGCTTAAAATTGGATTCATTAAGATTTTATGATTCTAAAATTTATGGGATAAATATAAAAGAATTTAAATAACATGTATAATCATATTGTAGTTAGTTATTTTTCATCCCCTCTAATACAATGTCTAGGTGTAAACAACCATTTTAAAAAATAATAATATTATTTTATATTTCAGTATAACATAACATTGTGTGTAACGTATGATTTCAATCAAACTCATTGTATCTTATCAGGTACACCATCAAACATTGAATCCCCATTAAAGAAAAATTAATATTTAATTCAAAAATATTAATAAATATAAAAATTCCATATTCTTCATTCACCAGGGACATTACATCTTTCCCACCTATTGGGAATTGCGTCCTCTTAATTTTAATATTGGGCTCAAAATCATCCTTAAAAGTACCACATTAGAAAAAGAGTCAATAAAACTATCACATTAAAAGAAAGAATGTGTAGTATAGAGGTCACCCGAGATAACTCATACTAGGATTCCATGAAAAAAATGATATGGATGAGAAACTAAATGTCTTGTTCTGATGAAGAGTGATAGAAAACATAACCAGGAGAATTTTAACCACCAAAAAACCAAAAACTTGTGATATGTTAAACGACCATTGGTTACCCAGTAGAAAAATTAAAAAGGACACCCTTTTTGTTTAGAGTTTAACTTAATAAATTTGGAGATGGTATTTATTATATTTAATTTATACATAAGGAAATATACTTACATTTCAAGTAGAGTTTCATCCGTTAAAGTGTTTCTACCAAAAATTAATATTTTTTTCAAAAGATGAGTTTTCAAGATTACTTGGTCATACCTAAAGTGATAAAAATGAATTCTAGAGAATCAGATAATCCAAAAAAGATGAATTATATATTTCATTTGTCTTTAGAGATTAACCAAATTCAAAACGTTTAGTAAAAGATTAGATAATCCCAAAAAATGATAATACTTAAAAAAAAGAAACACTACTCTTAATCACCAAAAGTTGACAAACAATACCCAAATATTAACAAAGACCCTAAAATAAACAAATTTCTTTAAAATTATACAATATAACCCAAACAAATATTGTAACCCAAAAAATTGATTTAATCCCATAGTCTTCCATTGTAAATCTTATGTCTTGGAATCCTCATGTACTAATCATGTTTTAATGATAACTAATCCTATTAAACATAAATCTTGTATATTGTATCAAATCATGTTTATTATTGTTTATGTATTACCATTCATTAAGAATATACATTCATGATTTTAATTACTCTTAATTAAGTTTAATTACTATATACTATCTTTTGACTCACTTTATAATGATTTCTCTGAAAAATGATTAAGTTTTATTCTTTTCCTAAGTATCACTACTTAAGTCTGAATACAAATATTTGCCTAAGTCTAAGAAATTGTGAAGGAGAAAACATGAACATGTAGACACCATGAAGAAGAAACTGTGAAGCAGACACCGTGACTATCAGACACTGTGAAGAAGGCATCGTGAACATGCAGACACAGTGAAGTAGAAACTGTAAAATCCAGACACTGTGACCACATGACACAGTGAAGCAGACCCCGTGAACATTCAGACATCATGAACAAGACACTGTGACCAGAAGACACTGGGAACACAAGCCACCGTGACCACAAGACATCGTGGCCATGATACACCGTGACTTCGAGACACCGTGACCATGAGACACCTGAGACACGATGACATCCAAACCATGAATGAGACACTGTGACCAATCTAGAAATAGTGTGAAGCAGATAGTGTTTCTATGACATACTGTGACACTGTTTCCTAATATAATATTTTTCATCTTTCAATTAAATCTATAATATTCATATTTGATGATTTTATTGCACTGAAATAATTGAAGATTCCTTGTAGACATATCATTGTACAGTACGAGGTACAAGGTGCAGAATACATGCACCATGTCAGCCCCAACACATGAACTCCAAGATAAAAGAGTATGAAGCCCAGAAAAAAACAAGGTGTGTTCACATATGCGAAAAAATGTAGTAAAAAACATGATACAAAGAACAAGATGATGGTCATGAGCGAGAGAACAGAAAACATTCCTACCAATTGGATCATGCAACTTGACTCTACCATATAAAACACAAAGAATACTTGAATCCTGAGAACATCTTCACTCTACCAAACATCATGGAGAAGACAAGCCAGATCTGTCTCACTTATGAGAATTTTTTTTCCAAAAAAGGACTCGAATTTTGCATCTTCTTTATCTCAGAAGTCCAGGGATGCAAATACCAACACTCAAAGAACTTCTAAACCTATCCCAATCATTCTGCTCTATTTTTTACGTTTTGTTAACATTCAAATAGATTGTGTATCTATATAGAAACACAGTATGTCTCCCATATTAAAATGAAGGATACAAGATATCCTTAATCAAACATTCTTTTACACTTGTGTATACCCACTGACAAGTGTGGAAGAGGTCCTTTTGTGGCCCGGTAGTTTGTACCCATGATAAACTATGGAATAGGTTCCTGTGTGGCCTGGGTTGTCCTCTATAGTGTTGTTTAACCATGATCCAAGGTGTGGATCAAATTTTATTTAAATAAACGTCTTGGTGGTAGGTTATTACTATGTTTATTGGATTATTTATCGCCTTGAGACTGAACCACATGTTTAATATCCGTTGTGATTCTTAATTTAGATTTATCTGTTTCAATACTTATTTATATAACCCAGAAATCAGTCAATTCACTTTTATAGTTAATCTTAGAATGAGTTTATAAGATCATTGTATTAGAAATAATGTTTCAAAAGTAATTTTAATAACCATTAAAATTACTGAGAAATAATCTATCTTCTAAGAAGCTATTTAAACTGTCAAACCTTCATAACTGTATTACATTGATTAATTGGGATGTATTTTACTTTAAGGGGAAATGGTTTAGAAATACCTATTAAATAAAAAAATATATTTACTCAATTCACCCCTCCCCTTTTGAGTAATAAACTTCGAACAACATTTGGTATTAGAGTGAGTTTATTAGGACTTTGTTTAATCTTATTCAGCTGTGATTGTAGTTGTTCTTTAATGATATGTAAATTTCCGTTACATCTAAATTTCAATCTTTTTAAAACTATTCTAATATTATGGATAATAGATTGGGAGGTGCTGCAACCGACAGACTGCCATTCTGTAATAGATCCAACAATGGTCAATGTAAAATGAAAATGAAAATGCATTTATAGAGTATTTGTTTTGAAATTTGGTCTTCCACTATATATGAATATAATATTCCTTCTACTGATAGAACCACATGGGATGAACCTACTAAAACTTCCTACAATAAAAATTTCAAATATATGAAGGCTATATACTGCTCCTTAAGAGATGAGGAATTTAATAGAATTTCATCTTGTTAAACTACCTATGGAATTTTGGATACGCTCTCTGTCCCACATGAAGAAACATGTAGTGTTAATGAAATGAGACTTAATACTTATACTATAAAATATGATAATTTAAAAATGAATTGTGATGATCCTATTGAAGAGAAGTAACTACCAAGGAACAAATCATGAGAATTATTAGATGTCTACCGGAAAGATAGAGGGGAACATATGTATCTTTTAGAGAATCACGTGACATCAAAAATCTACCTGTAAAAGAACTCATTGGGAAACTGATGATGTATGAAGAGGAACTAAAAGTCAACCAGGATGAGGATGATGAACTAAAGAGGAAATCTATTTCATTCCATTCCTCCACCTCAAAACACAACGACAAAGGGAAATAAGAAGCTTTTGTAGAAATCTCACACAGTGAACAATCATCACCTGACAGTGATGAGAAGATGGCTCAATTAGCCATAAGATTAAAATTATTTTTCAAGAATAAGGAATTTTTCCTAAAACCAAACTTCAAGGGAAAATATGACCAAAGAGAATGTTGGAAGATGAAATGGAATAGAAGTGACAAGGCTGATGAGATTTTGTACTATGAATGTAATCTCAAAAAATCAATATCAAGGTAGACTTTCCAAATCTCATGTACAAATAGAAATATGAGGACAAAGAAATAAAGTATAAAAATATAATGAAAGAAACCTAGAGTACTTATGAGGACAGTTTAAGAGACTCAGAGAAATTACAAGATGAACATGCTAACAAATCCAATATGTGTTTTATGAAAAACACATCTGAGGGAACACTGGACTCTTCTATACATAATTCGTACTATTATAGAGATGAAAGTGACTCTGAGAACATGACTAATGAAGAAATGTTTGAATATTGTAAAATTCTTGAAGAAACATGAATGAACTAAAATGAAAATATAAATCATTGAAGAAACAACACGCTTTCACTATGACTGTTTAATCTGAACTCAAAACTGAAAAGGATAAAAATGTTCACCTACTTAAAGAGATCAATGAATGAAAAATTTCTAATGATAAATTGAATAATGGCCTTGAAAATATTACCATTGGGAATAATAAACTTACTCAAATGTTGGGAAAACAAAATTTCCACTAAATACAAGACTTGCATTAGTTATCATCCTGGAAAAACAAATCATGGTAAAACATATTTTAATTCAAGATCTAGGACATATAGTTTTTTATCCAATTCTAGACGCAAATCATCTAAATCAAGTCGTGATACATTGTCTACTGTTTAATGTTTTTTTGACCGAATAGAATTTATTTTTCATTTACATTACTTAATTCTTATAGGGATCCTAGGAGGAAAATATTGGTTCTTAAAGCACTTATCACTAATATTACTGGACCCAAACAATTATGGGTACCGAAATATGTTTTTTCATGATCATTTTGTAGGAAAGCTGCTTAAAGATTTCCTGTAAATGTGTATGGTACATGGTCAGTGGATTTTAATGGAAAAAGATAGGTGACTACTCTTACATCAAGAATCTAATCAAAATAGATGGAGGACATGACACATTTGGTGACAATGCCAAAGAAATGATTATTGGCCTCGACAAAATCTGTAACTCTAACTCAGTTTTAATTTCTAATATACTGTTTGTTGGTGAATTAAAATATAATCTTATTTGTATCTCATAATTATGTGATGATGGATTTCACATTAGATTTAGAAATGATGCTTAAAATATCTATAATTTTAAATATGAATAAGTGATCTCTTCTTTAAGAAATAAAAATGTTTACTCTATTATTTTATATTCCTTAGCTTATCAAAATACGTCATGTTTAAGTGTATTTCATAATGAGTCTTGGCTCAAGCATAGGAGACTAGGACACTAAAATATTATCCCCCTTTCAAAGTTAACTAGAGAAAATCATACTTAAAGACATACTGAAACTTGAATTTCCAAATGAAAAAGTTTTTAATCCCTGTCAAAAGTGAAAATAACAAAAAATTTCCATCAAACCAAAGAAATAATTGACAACTTCTCAACCTCTTGAATGGATTCACATGGATTTATTTGGACCTTCTAGAGTTTCTGGCATAAATGTGAAGCACTATGTATATGTTCTTGTAGATGCCTATTCTAGATATACATGGACTTTTTTTCTGGCTCACAAGAGTGAATCCTTCTCATAATTTACAAAATATACAAAGTTTGTAAAAAATCATAGTGGACATAGAATTAAATCCTTAAGAAGTGATCATGGTCATGAGTTTGAAAATCAAGAATTGGAATCCTTTTTCTCACAAAATGGTTATAATCACGATTTCACTTCCCATAGAACACCTCATAAAAATAGAGTTGTAGAATGAATAAATAGTCCTCAGCAAGAGATATCTAGAACAATGCTTAGTAAATATGACCTACCTATTTATTTTTGGGTCAAAGCTGCCAATACAACATACTACATAACCAATAGACTATTGATCAGACCCATTCATAAAAATAATCCTTATGAGTTTTGGAACAACACAAGACCCAAAGTATACTACATCAATGTTTTTGGTTGTAAATTGTATATTATTTATAATAAGTAAAATATTGAAATATCTGAATCCATGAGTGATGAAGGTATATTTTTAGGATATTATATTTACAGTAAATCATATATATTGTTCAATAAAATAACTAAATGTGTGGAAGAATATGTCCATGTAAAATTTGATGAAACAGATCCACATGAGCCAAAAACCTCTCTACAAAACCTGGAGGATGATCCATAAAAGCTGAACATCAATTCAAAATCCTCAAAAACTTTGTGAAAGAACCTATGAAAACATCCAATTTTAGAAATTCCCTAGAATCAAGTCAAAATGAACCTGGACCTGTCGATGAACCTGAAATCACTAGTCCACTCTTTTTCTATAACTTTTAGAACTCTTAAAAACATACTTTATATGGTGTTGTAGTAGAAGTAATGAATTGAACTCAAACTGGATCTTCACCTAGAAATCAGGTTGAACATAAAGTATTCTTTTCACAAAAAGAACCTACAAACATTAATGATGCTATCAATGATGAATTTCGTGTTATGGCTATGCAAGAAAAATGTAATCAGTTTTATAGAAACAGAGATTGGAAACTTGTTGTGAGATCATTAGACACATTTACCATAGGAACTAAATGGGTGTTTAGAAATAAGTTACATTAAGTTGGTAGAATAGTTAGTAAGAAGGCTAAATTGTTTTCTCAAGTCTATAGTCAAGAAGAAGGAATTGACTACGAGTAGACCTTTCCACCAGTATCTAGACTTGATGCCATCAGATTCTGGCTTTCTTAAGCAGCACATCTGAATTTCAACCTATTTAAAAAGGATGTTAAGAGTGCATTATTAAATGGGTATATTATTGAGGATGTATTTTTGTTGAACAAACTCATGGATTTATAAACCCCCATTTTCCAAATCATATTTTTAAATTATCAAAATCCTTATATGGTTTAAAACAATCTCCAAGAGCTTGGTATGATAAGATATGTACTTTTATTATTTATAATGGTTTTACGAATGGAATAGATGATCCTACTGTTTTTATAAAATGAGCTTCTAATGATGTTTTAGTTGTTCAAATCTATGTAGAGTACATTATTTTTGGATCTTCAAAAAAATATCTATGTGTTGATTTTTCTAAAATGATGCAAAATTAATTTGAAATAAGTTTAATCGGGAACTAAAATTCTTTCTCGGATTCCAAATCATTCATTATAGTTATTGAATAATTTTAAATCAAATTAAATATACTAGATATCTTCTAAAACGTTTTGGATTGGATAAAACTATAATTTGTCACACTCCCATGAGTACCACTTTTAAGTTGGATCTTGATGAAGATTGAAAATCTATTGACCAAACCACTTATAGAGGAATGATTGGATGTTTAATCTACTTGACTTCTAGTCGACCTCAAATTCTGTTTAGTGCGTTTATGTGGGCTCATTTTCAAGTAAATCTTAAGGAATCTCATTTAAATATTGTAAAGATAATTTTCAAATACCTCAAGCATACAACGAATCTAGGATTATTCTATCCTCAAGGACAATCATTTGAATTAGTTAGTTATTATGATGTTGACTTTTGTGGCTATAAGTTAGATATAAAAATCCACTCTAGAACATGTCACTTTTTAAGAAAGTCACTAGTATCATAATGTAGTAAGAATCAAAATTCTCTTGCATTATCTACTGCAGAAGCTGCACACATAACTATAGGCAGTTATTGTGGACAAATTTTGTGGATGAAACATACATTACTAGATTAGGGATATCAATTCAGCAATGTACCTATAAACAGTGACAACACAAGTTCTATTAACATTTAGAAGAATCCTTTTTTACTTTCTAGGAAAAATCATATTGATGTAAGACATCAATTTTGTAGAGATCATTATCAAAAAGGTAATATCACTTTGGAATTCATTGGTACTAAGTGTCATCTTGTTGATATATTTACCAAATATTTATGTTCTGATTGATTAGAATACATCATGAATGAATTTGGAATGATAAATCATAAGTATATATCCTACTATTCTAGGATTACATTCTCACAGTTAGTGCTTCATGACTAATGTCTGACAATTACTATCTCACCATAATGATCAGTTACTGTCTCACCGAAATGTTTATATTTACTTTCACACTGTAAAGTTGATGATTACTATCACACTGTAAATTTGTTGTTTACTGTCACAAAGTAAATTTGAAGTTTACTATATCACTGTAACATCCATTCACTCTCTCATCATGATGTTTTTTTATGATTAGTTATGAATTAAAAACTATATCGTGGTAATTATCCTTTTTACCATTTTGTTTTCCTTCACTTTTAGTTTTGTGATGTTTGGTATTCCTAAATGATAAAATTAAGGAAGTATCATTTTTTACTTCACGTGAGGTTTTTTCTATTAACACATTTTTAACCTCTCTTCATACCTATGACCCATCTCTCTATCTCAAACCTTCGTTGGGTTCCCTGGATGAAACGACCTTCATTGTCGACTCCTGATAAACGTAGCACAAAGATGAAGAAAAGTGCACCCATGTTGGCACATGAAGGTCCTCTAAACCCAAATTTGGTAAACCGAGTTGTTGTACATGAAAAATCGGTTTTCCCCAAATGGATTCTATCAATTAAGTCCTTGGTTCTGAACGTTTTAAAAGAGAAATGCTGGATAGAGTGGTTTTCAAAGGAAGATAGACATATCTATCCTATGTTAGTGGAGCAGTTTTATCAATATGTCCAGTTTTCCATTGAGTCTGAAGGAGGATATATTGTGATAAGATTGATCAATGGGAAAAAAATTTCAATCTCTTATAGGTTATGGGTTGCATGCCTTTGGATACCTCATAAAGGTATCTATGAAGATTATCATAGAGGACCACCAAATTCAACAGAAGTTTTTGATCTATATGATGTTTTAAATGCCTTAACTAGAAATGGCACCAAGAGGAGAGCCATTACTGCAGAAATAGATGGAGAATCAATGCTTCTGTTCAAGTTTATTCAAAATTTGGTTATCCCTAGAAAGAGTGATTTTGTTATTTTAAAATTTAAGGATGTGTTTCTGATCCACCTTATGAAAAATGGGCATAAGATTAACCTTTGCAAGAATATCATTCACCACATGTTTGAACTCATGAAATCCATATCCATGTCAACCTCCCTATTTTACTCTTGGGTTATCTCAACCGTGATTCAAAAAAAATTTATTGTTGGACCAAATGAGGAAGTTAAAAATGATTGTAAGTAATGATTTTCAAAAGCCACTATAAAGAGTATGAAGATAAATTGGAACCCTTGGAAAAAGGCATGGGTTGAAGAAAATGATAGACTTTATAGAAAATTCAATCTTGTAGAACATCCCTAAAGACCAAAAGATATATCTGATAATGGTTTGGAACCAGATGAGGTAGTTGAGTACTCATCGAAAGAAGAGGAAGAGGTTGTTGTGCCTCCTAGGTAAGCATTTTATGATGAGGAAGACAATACTCATATTTATATTGAATTTCATGATAAAGAGGTCCTACTCTTAAGGATGTTGTTAATCTAGAAAATCAACCCGAGGTTGAAACAGAATCTGTTTCCAAAGAAACGGAAAATAATTCCATAGAAGAATCTATAGTGGAAGAGCTACCTGTTATGCAAGGAGATGACCTTGAGGAACTCCCAGTGGAACAATCTGTTCTTGGGACAATTCCTTTATATGAGGAAAGGATGGATCTGGTATTTCAGTTGGCTAGACAAGAAATTGGAGAAGAAATACGAGATGCGTATGTAGAATTAGATCACGATCCTAAGCATCATAGTCCTGAGAATGATGAAACTACTGAGGGGGAGAAACCCCCAAATCTGGAATTCACTGAAGAACCAAACCCGATAGTTCCAAGTCCTGTAGACGCTCAATATAAGTTTTACAGTTTCTATGATGTGAATGAATTTTAGAAAGGCTCAGTGAAAGGCATTGAACATTCCACTTTGTTCTAGTTGAAATAGGTCTCTAATATAGCCCCTATAAATAAACATAAAATTTTATGAATTCCTGTTTCCGAACCATCATCAGACCAATCATTTTTTGGGACTAAGGATGAACTAAAAGAATTTGGTTCTACCCATTTGTCTGGTGCTGAAAAAATCCTGAATTCGCAACCTTCTCTTGTGACACATCTAAGTGAGAAAGATTCCTCTTTATCATTGAAGAAATTTATTTAGAAAATAAAACCAAAAATGCCACCTGAGATTCAAGAAGTAATAGTTGAGAAAATACTGCTTAGTGATAATGTGATGACCCTGAAAGGTATGATAGAAGAAATGCAGAAATATATGAATTCAATATCCAAGCATGTTTATAATTCTGTAGAACCTGTTGTTCTACTAATCCCACAAGATGTTCTGTCTTAGATTCAGCCACACATAGCTTCCTTTGATGAAAAGGCAGTTTAAAGGAACAAATAGATTGTGAAAACGGTGAGAGAGTTTGTTGTAAATCTTATCAAGATCCCTGATGAGTATACAAGGTGTCTTTAGAAAGAGCTAAATGAACTGAAATTTCTCACCACCACTGTCAATGATTATAAAGACTCTTGTCAATCCTTTCAACCCTCTTTATATAGTAATCTTCTCAGAACAGTGTCCAAAGAATAGCTTCAGACTATGCTTAGTGTCTTTAATAGAGATTCTCTCTCTGTAGTTATCAAGAACAGTGACAATGTTCTTGACCTGGTCCAAATCCATTATAAAATTGATAATTATTCTCAGCAAGATATTTATAATAATGTGTATTTCTACTTCAACTGAATCATTTCCATGATTAACATGAATATCGCTTCATGTATCTTGTGGAAAATATTCGGATTCCTCATGTTACTCATGCTTTTAACACCAAAGGCCAAAATCTCACAGATTTTACTCGGTTGTTAGACATGTTTATGGAGAACAAGGATGATTTTGAGAAATCCATGCAGTATGGTGGAGAGATCATTACGGATTTTGTCCAACTCTGGAGTCCCAATATTCATGTACATATTACAACCATTGTTGCTCCTACGTATACACCTCTAAGACCTATTTTACCAACCTTAAACTCTACTCTAGCCACCACATCAATGCCTATTAGTCAGGAACTAAGTCATATTAGGCCTGTGATCCTTGATCAAATCCTACCTCGGTCTTCTACTACACCTACTCAGGATCCCTCTATTTTTGAAGGCATTCCTTTACCTCCTCTATCAACCATCTCCCGCCCTTATTCTACCTCCACTTCAGCTCCAATGGATTCTTCTTATTTTGATTTTTATAAAGGAAAATAGAATACCAATTAGGGAAGAAGGATAGTGTTTAATCCTTTTTTTATGGGAATCCTTTTTCATTTTATATACTCTTTATAATGACACTCTCTTTATATAATACATTATGCACATTTTTGTCACTTTTATTCTTCTTTTTATTGCAGCTTTTTGAAAATCCCAAAAAGGGGGAGAAATATCTATATTCTATATCTTATAGATTTATCTCTTTATCTATATTAGAATCCAATATACACTTTAAATCTACATGATTTTTGATCATCAAAAAGTGGGAGATTGTTGGACTCCTCATGTACTAATAATGTTTTAATGATCACAAATCCTGTAAAACAAAAATAATGTAAATTATTTCAAATCATGTGTATAATTGTTTATGTATTCACATTCTTTAAGAAGATCCATTAATGATCATAGTTTCTCTACATTAAGTTAAATTACTATATAATATCTTTTGAATCACATTATAATTATTTCTATGATAATGATTATGTTTAAATCATTCCATAAGTATCACTGCTTATGTCTGAATACAGATATTTTTCTACGTCTGTGACACTGTGAAGCAGACACTATGAACATATAGACATCGTGAAGCAGACACCGTAGAATCCTGACACTGTGACCATTAGACACCATGAAGGAGACACTGTGAACATGCAGACACCATGAAGCTGACCCCGTAACATCTAGATACCATGAGAAAAAGACATCATGAAGCAGACACGGTGAAAATTCTGACACTATGAACAAGACACCGTGACCACAAGACACTGGGGACAGAATACACCACGACCACGAGACACGATGACTACGAGACACTGTGACCATGAGACACTTGAGACACCGTGACATCCAAACCATGAATGAGGCACCATGACCAATCCATACACTGTGTGAAGAAGACACCCTTTCCATGGCATACTTTGACACTGTTTCCTAATATAATTTTTTTCTTCTTTCAATTTAATCTCTAACAATTATATTTGATTATTTTAATGAACTTATATAATTAATTTTTCCCTGTAGACATATCATCGGAGATTACTAGGTACGAGGTGTACAATACATGCAACCTGTCAGCTGCAATGCATGAACTCTAAGATAAAAGAGTATGCAGCCCAGAAAAAAACATGGTGTGTGGACATTTGTGAAAATATTGTAGAAAAAACATGAAACAAACAGAAATCTTGTGGGGGTGAGTGAGAAAATATACCACAATCTTGTGAATTGGCTCTTTCAAGTTGACTCTACCAAATAACACACGAAGCATACTGGAATACCGAGAAAATATTCTCTCTACCAAACATCACAAAGAACACAAGACAGATCTATCTGACTTACGATACTATGTTTTCTAGAAAATGACTAAAATTCTGTATCTGTTTCATCTCATATGTCCAGAGCTGCAAATACCAACACTCGAATAAATTCTAATCCTCTCACAATCTTTCTGCTCTATTTTGTATCCTTTCATAACATTCGAGCAGAGTCTGCATCTATAAAATAAAACACTCTATCTCCCACATTAAATTGAATGATACAAGACATCCTTACTCAAACACTCTTTTAATCTTGTGTATACCCACTGATAAGTGTGGAAGAGGTCCCTGTGTGGTATGGTAGTTTGTACCCACGAAAAACTATAGTAGACATCCCTATGTGGCCTTGAAAGTCTTGTGTACTGTTGTTTAACCCTGATATAGGGAGTGGATCATGGTTTATTTAAATAAACTTCTTGGTGGTAGGTGATTACCATGTGGAGTGGATTATGTCTCGACTTGAGACTAAACCACTTGTTTCATATCTGATGTTCTGCTGAATTTAGTTTTCTCTATTTACTGCTTATCAATATAACTTAAGAATCAAAAAATTAACCTTGATAGTTAGTCCTGGAATGAAGTTATAATTAATTTTTGTTAGTAAAATAGTATCATATTTTATTTTAATAAAAATTAATATTACTGAGAAATAGTCATTCTTCTAATATGTTATTTAAATTTTCAAACCATTATATCTATATTACATTGATTAACTGGGTTTTATTATAATTTAAGTGGAAATATTTTTTAAATCAATTTTATATTTGAAATTTTCATAGTTACTCAATTCACCACTCTCCTCTTAACTAGTCTACTCCGAACAACATTATCATTAGTCTCCAAATAACATTGACTACTCTTAAAGTCACAAACTGAAGTGTAATTAACCAAATCACATATTCTCTATGATAGGTTAATCATTTCCATAAATAATAGAAATCCCCATACGACCATAATAAAAAAATAGATTCTTCCAAAATAAAATCCCACCATTACTCCTCAATTGAAATCCCAAATTATTCAATTTTCTTAAGGCATATATTTTCCCAAAAAGAGAAAACCTCTCCCAAAGTTACCTTTATCACTTAATCCCTATATCATTTAATATACTAAGGATATCCATTTGATAAAACATAATATACCAAATCAACTTATTCTTGATCAATAAAATCATTTAACTAAAAATAATATGTTATACTCACTAGTGACTTCACATAGTCTAGTGGTAGGTGATAAATCACAATCTCACTTTGGTTGTGGGTTCTCTTCCCACAGCATGGTCTGACATGACGTGTTGTCACATGGTCTGCGGGTTTTCCTTTTTAAAAAAATAGAAAATTTCATAACATTCCAAAAAAGGAGATAAACTCCTCAAAAATAACTATAACATGATTTAAAATAAATTCTTGTTTTATGCCTCTAATTTTCATCCCAACTCATACTGACCTCAACATCATAATTCACGAAGTCTTTAATATATTGGTAATTTTATTACCTCAATAAAATAATATTGTTCCCAATGAAAGAATAGCATACCTAGATCATTGTGTATAACGATTTTTATCATTATCTTTTCCACATTGATAGATGGTTCATGCATTAGAAGAATGATTTAGAGATCCTTCAAAATAATTTGATTACTTTATCCAAATACACCTCGTGCAACTTGAGTCATATGGGTGATTATAGAAAAATAGTTTTGGAAAAAATAATGTATGGAATATAATTTCAAAACATATGATAAAACATTATTTTTATAAAATAGTCGGACTGAGTTTGATTTGAAATATCCAATCAATAGTCCTTTTAAAATACCATAAGTGTTTTCTGAAAGACTATAATTTAAAAGAAAATATAAATAGGTTGTGCAAGGGTCTCCTTATTCACCAAATTTTCCAAAATCATAATACACCTCAAAATCTTGTGATAAGGTAATATATTTGAAATTGAATTGATAATATTAACCTTTATTTAAAATCTGATCATATTTATAAAATAATAATTGATTAAATAAAACCCATTATGCATGATGTTTTCAAGGTATAAGGAGGTGTTTGATATCTCAAATAATTTCATTCATGTGAGTAATATGTTAAAAAATGTTTCAGAGTCATCTGGAGATGACTTTTCATCAATTATTACATGCAAGTCTTCCCGAAGAGTTTGGAATGTCGTTTGAGATCCCCCGACTTCCATTCGTAATAAACATTCCTCGATCTGAAAAAGTTACAAAATAATGATTTTACATAAACAATATACATAGAGACTAACCATGTGTCCACCAAAAACTCCCAATCCCTAAAGTTTTCTAAACCAACCTCTAATACCAAATGTAGGGCCCCAACATTAAACATTACTTAAATTTGATTAAAATCAAGAATTCACTTTGAGGATCTTTTCATATTTATAGAATTAGATAAAAAGGCCATATCAATTACATTACATATCAAAAATTACAATGTAGACACTTCTATTTAGTTTCTATTTTTTAGAAAATTAAAACTCATAAATGAACATGTCTAGTTCAATGTTTTAGAAATCATGAATTTTTCTTGATCCCATCCTTGACCCTATTTATATTTAAGTCCAATGAAAAACATTTCAAAAATTGGGATGAGCATAAAAATATTAGTTAGGGTTATAAAATAAGGAATGAAAATATTAGCCCATAAATAAATAAAAATAAATGAAACCATACATTTCAATCATAACATAACTTATGAAATCATATGATTTATGAATAACAAAAAGAAATCCTAAATCATAAAGGACACGTATGCCACACATAACATACATACATTGTAGATTTAAAATATATGTAGGGAGTACGTTGGGAATACCCAACAATGTGTATTCCCTAAATCACATAGAAGAAACATTAACTTTTACCTTCGTCACATTACCTAGTGCTTCGGATAGCCATCTCGGGCTCACCCGCGGTAGGTTTATCACAGAACCACCCGTATATGAAACAAATGACCAAGAACCACAACATATTAATAACATAGAAAACAATCATGAAGGAAAGATAACATTTCCACATTGCAATCACAATATATCATTTCACGATATTGACTTAATCAATGATTTATCAAACTATTTTCAAAACCATTTAAACCATTTAATAATGATATTTTTTAATCAAACTGTCTCATACCACTTTGATGATTTTGAAAGGAATTTTAATTCCAAAAAATTCATGTCCATATAATTATATCTTTAAAAGCATTTTTAAAAAATGGACATTAATTAGAAATATTTAAAATAATAAATTATTAAAACAATATTTTATTTAAATAGTTCTTTAACGAAATGAGAGAAGATTGAATAAATATAATTGAGGAATAGAATTTAATCAATGATTTGTAATATAATGAGAATCATGGTATTCTTGATATAATATTCTGAAGGAAAGTATATACACCGCATAAATGTGAATTGTCACATAATAACAATGATGTCTCAATTGAATGTAAATTGAGATGAAATCAATTATAAAGATGACATCCTTAGATTAATGATAAATCAATAATATAATTATGTGTGAAAAATATAAATACACACAATATAAGTAGATATAATATGTAAATCAATAAGATTTCATTCATGCATATTTATATCATCACATAATCAAGAAGTAGATATTCAACCTAAAGAATGGAAATTGGGTGAAGAAGTTACCTTACGGAAATTCGACATCCTAACAATGTCTCATTAAAATTGAGAAAATGAGTTTATGAGAGGGGAAATGGTTTCTAATTATACGTAAATAAAATTTACAGTAATAAATATATATAACAAAATATTCCAAAATAATATAATTAAGAAATTAAAAGACCCAAAATAAATCCTTATCAAAATTAGTACGGTGAAATGTTCCCCTACCCATTTCGCAATGTACGAAGCATTATCCACATGAAATAAGGGAAGTAAAATTAAGATATAAATGACCATATATTAATGTATATTGAACACATAATACAATAAAGGGTATTACATACACCACAAAAAATGGAATAGTGGAAAATATAGCATGAATCTCATTGGAATAAAAAGTTAGATGAAAACCCCTTACTTCAGGTCTCACTTGTCTTGTATGTTTATTTTACATCCTGAATAATAATATTAAGTTAATTTATACTTGATAATGAAAATTTTTCAAGGTTATTATTCCTTTTATATCTTTTATTTCCTTTATAAACAAATTAGTAAATTATTTGAGTTTTTATCACACCTTTTGTCAATGTTCGAAACATTAGTTAAAAATGAACTTGGAATAATTATAAATTATCCATGTGGTCGCTATATCATTAAATCTAGAAAGATATTCATGATTTATAGATCCAATATGTCATATATATCTATTATATAAGTGTATCTAATATTATATATCATTTGGATATATGAAAATCAAATGCATTGTTAATGGAGACGGTAAGTCGTACATACGCATGAACGCTACATCCATATCATTTTTTTAAAAGGAATGAAAACCCAATGATACATAGTTATATTATTATTCAATTATAATATCATATTCTAGTTACATTACATATGTTCATTAACATCATATATTATACGTTCCATGTATGATATGAATGAATCATATCACATTATGGGGGCGAAAGTCCTCATTTCCTCAAATGATGTTATCAAATTTACCCATTATAGAAACCATAAATTTATTTTATAAATGAAAAATAGAGAATAATAGATAAAACATAAACATAATATATATCATATATTAATACAATTCCTTCATAATGGCCACCATGAGAGGTGGTTGGAGGTATTTGAACAATAATTGTTTCATGCGACAATAGTTCTCCGTCCAGAGAAACGGTATGTTCGTATCAATTACATGGAGGTGTGTGAACGTTTAGTTCGAATATGTATCATGAAAACATCCTAGTATATTTAGAATACTAGTTTTTAAAAAAATAAAGGAATAATGGGATTTTTGGGGGTTGTAGATGTAAAATAAAATAAAAGAACTTAATAAAATATGTTACCTTTAAATCGGGTAACTCCCTTTGTTTTGAAACAAAAGGCTTCCTTGAAATGCATTCTACCAAAGGTAAGTCTTCTAGGAATATTAAAAGTATATATAGAGCTTAATTGTTCATATTTTAGATGATCTAGGGAGCATGAGAGGTTTGAGTAATAGGTTAGAAGTGAATGATTTTTATAATGGGGGGAGGGGCTCTTTAGGAATTTTTGAAAAAATATTTTATTATAAAGTGATTTTCGGTTTCAAAAGGTCCTAAAATAATTAAAATTGAAAATATGATGATTATTTTTATAAATAGAATTATCCAATAATAATTGGATAGGTTTGGTATAGGTTTTTAAATTTTTTAATCGCATTTATTTAAATAATTTGTGAATAAGGTAAAAACTACATCATCATTGTCTCATAAAACTTTTTATATATTTGATGTCAAAAAATTATAAATAAAATACCATGATATAGGAAATATTTTTATATTTCATATAAATATTTACAGTCGAAGATAAATCTTATAAAACCCCATGTAAAAAATTATTTATTAAAATATATAGGTTTTTGTAATTATTTTCTTTACATTAAATTAATTTATATAAAGTCTCATTACCACATTTAACTGACTCCATGGGGTCCTAAAATAGACCAAATGATTCCCTTGGTCGGACATGTATTAGGAAATAGGATTTTTACATGTGTTAGTGTAAATTAATGTTAATATGATATTATTTTTACACTTATTTACCAGATTTATCTTTTTACCATGGTATATAAAATATTTTCTGAAGTAAATATTCATATTTACTAAAAATAAAATTAAAAATTTTCACTCAATTTGGAATTCCTAATTCAAAATATGGAATCAATTTTTCAATATTCAAAACACATATGTGGCATAAATTAATTTAATATTTATTCTCATTGTAAAAACAAAAAAGCGTGTTTTTAAGAAAAAATATCTATCAAAACATTGACACATTTTTTAGTCCAATTTATGAGTGAAATTACTTCAAATGACCATTATTGAATTAAATGGTAATAATATAATAAAATTACACTTTAAAGCCAATAAAAATAATATCCTAAAAATATAAATAAATTATATTAAAAGGCACTTTTGAATTAAAATGCGGTATTTCTCACTATTCATAAAAAATGAACATTATGAGAAAAATACAAAAAGTACATCGAAAGTAAATTTTTTTTCCTTATTCTAAATAATAATATAATTTTGTCAAATAAAACATATAAAATTGACAAAAACAAGATTTAGAAAGGGTTCTCCATAAAAAGGCGTTAAATAGACCTTTTAAATATTATTATAGTGTTTATGATTAAAATTGGATTCATTCATATTTTAATCTTCTAGAATATATTGAATAAATGTTAAAAAATTTATCAAAATTTATAATCATATTATATTTAGTTTTTTTCATTCCCACCAACACAATAACTATGCGTTAACTTTCATTTAAAATAAAAATATTATTATTTTATTTTTGAGTATAACATAACGTTGTGTGTAACATATGATTTCGATGAAAACCATTGATGCGTATGCGGTACAACATAGATCATGGAATACCATTTAGTGAAAAATTAATATTTAATTTAAAATTATTAATAAATATGAAAATTTTATATTCTTTAATTACCTAAGTTGTTTTTAATTCATTGGAATACAAATAATGGAATTCATAATGATGAAATGGATAGTCATGTACATCTAAAACATATTGTATAGTCATGTTTCAAGGAATATATTATCATCAATGGTCTTTCAATGGAATATAATACCATTGAGTATTGTGAAAATAAATCTATATAAATTATTAAGACCTTCTCCATAACCATGTCTAGAATATTTCATAAGGCATACTAATGCATTAAAGGGCTATAGAGGGCCCCATATGTAACATAAAAGGCCTCGTGTATTCCTCGTATATAAGGGGTGAAATATAATGAACATTAAAATCTATAAATAAACTAGCATAAAAAATGTATATACATTCCCTATTAAATAAACATTATCATAAACCATTTAGAGTAATGTTAATGATTTCAATAAAGTACATCCGAAATTAGGCTGATCATAAACCATCCAATGAAAATAATTAAGAAGGTATCATTAGAGTATTTCCCCATTAAAGGAAGAGTAATAGCAATGTATTCCTTCTTTGTTGGGGAAATATTTTTGAAGATCATTTGAAACATTTCATTATGAAAATATACTTTCTTGGAAAATCAGTATTTTTATATTAAACCATGAAAATTAATGAATTAATATCAGAATTATTTTCTCTCAAAATAAATATTAAAAAAATTATTTAAATAATACTTGGAGAAACATATTCTTAAAAAAACAATATAATCATAAAATAGATGAATTAATTAAATGAAATTAATGATTTTGAGTAACTATGTACATGTTATATAAGTTAAAAAGATCATTCCTTTTTTCCTGGTAAAAATAATATAATATGGAATCGTTCAAAAAATGTAAATAATATTACTTCAAAACCATTTTTCAAAATTAAAACGTTGGTAAAAATGTATTTAACAAATTATTTATTGAATTATATATACTTTTTTGAAACATTTTATTTTTGAAAAATGTCTTTTCATGAACAAGTATTTTTGTCTGAAGCATAAATGAAATGTGGATTTTACTAATTTTTTTATTAATTTTAATTTAAAAAAATATGGAAATGGTAATTTTCAATAAAATAGTACACCAATAAATGTTTTATAATAAAATATATCAAATAATTTCTCCAGGTTAGACTTAAAAAAAATCCTGTATAAGGATGAGATTATGAGATAAACCTTACCACTTTGGTAACTTTTCATTCATTAGAACCATGAATTAAATAAAATTAAATAAAACCTGAAGTACAAAAAATATAAATTAAATCATGACATGAAATAAAAAATATCATTATATAAACCCCAAAATATAAATATAAAGTGAATATGGAGTATGTATCACGAAAGTAAAAGTGTGTCGAGAAACCCTTACATCATATTTCCTTTTGGTTGAACATTCCATAAACTCATGTATGCTGGTGTAAAACATAATGTTAAAATATCTTAGATACAAATAATTATTTAAAAAATCATATATTATATTTTTATAGTATTATATCATCCATTAAATAATAAAATTTCATTCATTTCAATGTCTGGGTGTCAATTTTTTATCATGTGTGGTGTGTCATGAATGATCCAGTTCATTCACATATTATATAGTTCCAGTATTAAAATAATAATATTCATTACATAATTATAATAGTTAGACATAAATATAATTATAAAAAAATCATTAATGTCGGTAATGAAAAATGAACCTACATTGCAATAATGGAGATCGTATGGAGTACTTACGCATGAGTAAATTTTCTCTATTACAATTATCATTATAGAAATAAGTTAAGTAATATAATTTCATAAAATTATGAAAATAATATCAAATATAACATATTATTTTTTAAATATACATACATATATCATCCTTGTTTTTTTGGTTATAAAATCGAGTCACAACACTTATTGATGCTGCTAGTCTACACATTCATAGATGATGTTATCTTTTTTAAGTATAAAGAATAAAATGAAACATTATCATTTAATAATAATATGTATTAAATGAATATGAAAATTATTTCATTTTTATGACATATTTTTATTAACATTATCCTTATTAAATTCCATTTAAGGTGTAAGTGAAAACATAATCACAACACTTTACAAGGTAGTAATCCTCCATACAAACGAATGGAATTATCATATGCCTTATGAAATAGAACATAAAAATATATATATATGATATAATAATTATATAGGAATATTATATTAAAATTTATATATATATAATTTATATCCCTCATCATTCACAACCATGAGATGTGGAAATCGAAAATCTAATGACATCATCTCATGAGGTGGTAGTCAACAGAACATATAAAAATGATTTTGTAACCCATTTAATGGAACAAATAATTTTTTTAGGATATGGCCATGTCATATAAACACATTAGTATATATAATATACTCAGCTCATAATATTATTATTTTCTAATTATAATTTATTTTGGTTATGGGACAAAAAAAATAAAAAACCCCATTAAAGAATATTATCTCTTCTTTGGGTAACCACATTAGGGTTCACCAAAAACCATTCGTATATTTCTATTCTATGAAAAATAATGTTTATATAATGAAATAGGGATTTATTGAATTGATTTTGGTAGGTACGGTAAGAAAAATGGTTTTATGGTGTGATTAATATTTGAAATTGGGGTGTCCATTTATAGTTGTGGTGTGTGGCACAATTGTTATGTTTTTTGAATTAAATAGATGAAACCAAGTTTTTCACAAGCTGAGAGGGTCAAAAATTAAGTATAATACCGTGTTAAACATTATAGAGTCAAAATATGGTCATATATTAGGTTTTTGGAATTTTTTTGTGTTCCTTTTAACCTGTATCTTTTTAGATTAACACCCCTCGATAAATCGATTTTTACCTCAATCACGATAAATAATTTTTACTTTTTTAACTATTAATTGGGTCTTTAATTTTGATAACTAGATTTAAATAATATAAAATATTATGATTCCAAATATGTAATTAATTATTATAAATTTTATTTATTTAATTTGAAAAGTATTCTTCAAAATTAATCCCACAAATGCAATTTGAAAGTCGGGTTTAAAGATAGAATGTCCAAAAAATTTCAAAATTATTATATCAAAATTCAACATTAAAATGATTAAAATAACATAAATTGGATGGATTTATATAAAATTTAAGTACCATAAAATTAAAACCAATTATAAATAAAAATTAACATTATAAATAATTTAAACGAAAAGCTTGTTTTCAATTAAAAATAATTATTCTTAACATAATCATCAAATAATGAAATTTTTAGACAAATCCCAAAAAATGACCCTCAAGTGATTATTATATTATATGTTCAAGAATGAATTTTATTTTTCTAATTTATTTTAATAAAATTACTAAATTTTTTTTGAAAAATTATCTCCATAAATCTTTAATAATCGATCTTATTGAAGACAAATAGTTTTATGATTTTTTTGAATTCAAAATATTCTAATTTAATGTTTAATATATTTAATTTATTTGTGTTTAAGCCATGTAATTTTAATAATTTTTTTAGTACTACTCGCACCAACCAATTTTATGGATAGGTTATAAAGGAAATGTAAAAATAATACTATTTTAACATAGTATCACATTTCATTCAAACCCGATGATGTGTTAATTGTATTCTAGAAGATATTTTGAATTTATTTAGAAAATGAAATATATCATAAAGTCATGGGATTTGATATTCCCTTAAACATTTGTTTTTATGTGCCATAAATTCTATTGAATTTTATTTTAATGTTTTAAAATATCCATGTGTTATATGGTATATGTGATGTAAAAAAATGGAATCATGATTTTAGTATATCCTTTTTAACATAGAAGTAAAACATAAATGAAAAACACTTCACATCGTTTTTTGAGGTGGTATTCTACTACACACCCAAGCGACATGCTAGTTTTCCCTAATACGATGGGAGGTAATAAAATAGATGTGGTATTATAATTATTGAGGTATAATAATATCTTCATTATCGTGTATTTAAATTAAATCCATATTTAACTCTATCAATGAGAGTAGGTGATGAAAAACGATGAACATCAGTTTTTGGGGTGGTAGTACACCATACCTATGAATGGTGGTATTCATTCCCTTTCGATGGAAGTGGATACATATTTAGTTTGTTTTGTTAAAATAAGAACATATTAGTAAATATTAATCAATTATATTATCATTTTATCATTTTTGTAAAATAATTTAAGGAGTTTGATGAAATTAAAACATCATAGTTAAATATTTACATCTTCTTCGGATAACCTCTTATTGTTTAACCTCAATCAATATTATATTGTCATTATGAAACAAATGGCCTCTAGGATGTGTTTATAAAATTAATGATGTAATTTTTTCAAGGAATGGTTGGATAAAATAGTTTTTCATGTGTGAATAGTGGAGGATAGTAGGTGGCCTTTTATATGTGATGTGAGGGGGGACACATGTAATTTTTTAAAGAGAAAGGTATGACCACATTTTTTACATAACATATGGATAAATAATGATTCAGTATAGATCTTTATAGATTATAATGACTAGATATTCCTATAATATTTGTTTTTCACAATTTTATAGAAAATTTCAACAATTAAAATCTTAGTTAACCCCATAGTAAACAAATTGTTAGTTTAACCGATGTAATTTATTTTTTCTATTTTTACAACTCATTATGGTAAAATTTTTTAGTTTAATTGTTATATAATATAATTCATTATATGTAAAAATATAATATACTCTTATAAATTACATTCATAGAGGTTGAAATTTCTTATTTCAAATTGATCGTGTAGATGCGATGAAAAATTAGAATTTAAAAATTGAAACATTTAAAATGATTAAACTATTTTTATATCCTAATTCAATATAAAATTGATTAATGTGACAAAAAATTTAATAATATATATATAATGGAATTAATTAATATTTTAGAAAAATTAAAATAATTTGTAAGGTTTTAACTTCTTTAAAAGAAATGAAAATTATTAATAAAATCCAATCTTTTCACTATTCCTCAAAACATTTATTTTTCTAGAAAATTTTAACTAATTCTCTCCCAAAAAATATTTATTTTTTTACTTAAAAATGAATTTTATTTTTCTAAATATATTTTTTGGAGCTTCGAGATATTAAATTTAATTTTAGTGCGAAAACAGTTACAATACATTATTCTATAGAAATATAATTTTAAAGGGTAAAATTAAATTTATTCTTATTTATTGTATGGAAGACACATAAGGTGTATTTTTAAACATTTTTTTAATATGTAATACATAAAGTTAATTTAAATTATTAACTAAATTAATTTTTTTTATTAAATTTTGAAAAAACCATTTCTGTAAATAAAAATGGTTATTTAGAAAAGGATTTCCATTATTTTCATATGGTTCTTATTTTCAATTAAAATTAATTGACCAAACCAATTAATTTTATATACATGTTTTAACCTTATATTTTAATAATTTTGTTTATCCTATACATAAATTTCCTTCCAAAGGCTAGGTGATTACTATTATATTAAATAATTATATTTTAATATTATGTCCCATTTTGATAAAATACATTATTTCCTATAGCTCATCTTATCAAAAAATTAAATTTATTTGAAAAATAATATTACATTAAATATATGTGTTTTGTTGTATATTATAATAAAAATTAATCATTAATTTGAACATAATTTTAAAAAACATACTCAAAAATTTATTTATAATATATTCTGGGTAATGGAATAATTATTCAACGTTTAAAAATGAATGAGTAATATGAGTTAAAATCACGAATAATAAAATCACGATCTAAGAGAGCATATCATAATAGTATTAAATAAAATTATTGATATATAAAAGTAAAATAAAATAATTTTAATATTCACGTATATCCTATATGACATTTAATACGTATAAGAAATAGTCTCATAGTGGATTTAGTTCACTCTCTATTCCTATTAACATTTTAGACATAGTTCCATATGGGATTTGGTTCACCCCCATTTACCATTCATAATATCTAATGATATATAATGCATTATCAAATGCATTCGGGGTATTAAATTTCATGGCCACCCGTCACATAACTAATACCATTAATATGTATTTCATGAGGGAAATAAAATATTCAAATATCAATATCACTTAATTATACTTTTAAAAGAGACTTGTTTCAGGAAATATTATATATATCATTCCATATGACATATAGAGAATTATGTTGGATTATAAAATATGAAAATATCCCAAGTCTATAATATGTAACATTAATGTATGTTGACAAGGTTTATAAATACCATTTTTATATTATTGGATAGATAAAATTGAAAAACATGAAAAAATATAAAACATTTGAAATGATTGAAAACCCCTTCAAAATGATTTCATTTTACAATAAATACATTCATATTTATAATTTTTTTTAAAAATTAACCTTTGAACCTAAAAAGTTTTGAAAATTTTATTCTTAAAAAACATTATTAAAGATGATAATCCAAAACCAAAAATTAATATTTCTTAAAATATAAGACATAAAATTCATTTAAAAATTCATAATTGCAATAAAATTACCTTTTAAAAATATAATAATATTTATTTTTTATTTTGAAAATGAATTTTATTTAAAATAGTTTGTAACATATTTTAAAAATATGTAAAATATTCACCTTAAATAAAAATTACCATAATTTTGAATGAATGATCTCAAATAGATATGTTGAAAATGGATAAATTATTCAATTTTAAATTAGTAAAAATAATAAATAATTATTTTCAAACTATTATATAGAATACGAAAATATTGGAATAGTTTTTAAAAAAAATATAAAATTTCAGATAATGATACCATTAAATAAATATTGATATAAAAGATAAAGATTACCAATATAAAATAATGGTTGGGGTTATTTTCACATAAAATAATCACATTGTATAAATTTTATATAATGTAAATGTTATTAAAATGGTATATATATAACCCCAATAATAATGACATGGTACAAAAATGGTTGGGGTCTTAAAAACAATTATTACAAAAGTTTTCCCCAGATGTAATTTCAATTAATAACAATCTTGATTTATAAATGATAATGTAAGTACACTATTATGAATACTATAACTGAAATTTAAATCTCTCTAAAATAAAACATAAGAGGAGTATTTATATCGCATTATCCAAATGGGTCTTCTAATGATTTAATCCAAAGGAAACAATATGTTTTATACAAAACAGAACAAGTGATGAATATGGAATATGTATCAAAAAAATATTTACATGAGAAAACCTCACTAGTTTGTCTAAAATATTAAAGAATCGATTTTACCAAATTTATAGTAAAAATAACTAACTTATTCACTTATTTCATTACCATATTAATATACATTACCTTTTACAATTATTTATTTATAATCATTAACTACATGTGTATTAGTCTGAGGCACTTTTTGTTTGAAAAATAATAACCCTGATATAAAAATTATATCATTTCAATAAATATAAATTAATATTTATACATAAATTTTTTTTATATAAAACATAACATATCACCCATGGATGTGGTCGTCCAAATGTAACACATGTAACATTTTCATTTTTTAAATGGTTTGAAAAGGGATAAATAATAGTTAAACCATTAATACTCTAAAATTTCATTATATTATTTATAATGATGCCATTATATTAAAATGTTTTGTAATGGTTTGACTGATAATTATTAGGATGAATATACTATGGAGATGATAATATTCACATTGACGACTAATTCATCCCATGAATGTTTTTTTGAAAACAATGTTCTTCAGATAAATTTATGTTACTATATTATTAAGAATTTTTAAGTGAGGTATATGAGTGTTAATCTTGGTAGATGTTCAATGTATTTATAAACTATGAGTATGTGTTTATTTGGCTAGAAGTCCCTCTTTTTGAATATGAAAAAGTGGTATCATTCCATATAAATTAATGATAGACAATGGGCATGAATGGAATTCTGTGAGAGTCGGATGTGTTAGGTGATAATGGTTTTTGAAAAATGTGGGTATCAATATCATAAATAAAAAAAATTATTTTTGGTAATAAAATCATGATAATTTTGATAATTTTGATCGACTTATGATAACTATTTTTACCCTTCTCAACATTGATTAACAATGAACCATGGTATTTATTAAATTATAAAAAATATAGTAAAACACATATTACAAATTTTTTTTGTAATTATTATGAATATGGGATATATTGTATCTAATTAAATTACTAAATATGGTATGATTTACTTTTATTTTAATGCATATAACATATAAAAAAATTATTTTTTAGAAAAATAACATTTATTAATTAAATATTTTTATTCTTGATTGAAATCAACTACTAAAAAATTATTATAAATCTATTATTTATATAAAAATAATATTTTATAATTATTTAATCATAATATATTTAGTTATATAATATAAGAATACATAGAAAATGAATATTAAATATTTTATAAAATACTTAATAAGGACTTTTTGAGATACGAATTGAGTTTTATAAATGAATTTATATTATAAATTTCCTTAAATATTCATTTTAAACATAATTTATGTTGTGTTTTAAATTTTTAATAGTGACCAATTAAATGGATATATTATAATTCATGCATGATGATTTTTTTTCTTCAGTTTTATGTGTGAAACAATATACTAAACGCAATGAGTTAATATTAAATAATGATTAAATATTATGGAGTTATATGGGGGATGTGAAGACATATTGGGAGGATAATGAGGAATATGTATAATATATATTGATAAAACCATTATCACAACAGAATCATGATGGTGATGTTATATATCTCGTTATACAATATGTTATGGATTTATTTAATTATTGAAAAGTATATCAGGATTTTATAATAAATGAAATATTTTTATATGATTCATTTAGGTGATCTAAAAAATATTTAACATTAATAGTTTAATTATAATATCCCATAGAATTATGAATTTTAATATCAATAATAAATTACCATTAGTGAGTTTTTCAGATTGTGATGATATATAAATATTTTCATGAAGACAATATTATAATAATTACAAAGGGTTGTATACTAGATAAAATGAAAAGATTACAAAGGTAATAAGTAGTGAATTATTTGTTATTGTTACCCACTAAAATATTGACAATGGAATAATATATGATAATAAATATACATAGGTTTTTATTCTTATTATCAATCATTATTTCTTATCGGGTGAAGATACCTATCAAAATAACTGTCATTCTTCTTCAACTATTTTATGAAAGTCATATGTGAAATATCTAATCTGAGGGTGAATTAGTATATTTATGATTAAGCCATTATTCATAGATAATATATTATTTAATTTTATTTCATATTAATGATTAAATAATACATTTAAATATTGATTGTGTTAGATTGAGTAAATACAATTCTATACAATGTTGGGAGACATATGATGTGTATAATATATGTTTGGAGGGAAACATGATCATACCAGCTTTATGATAAGTGATATGTGATGTATTAATTAACATGTTCAGTAATTTAGGTGAATAAAAATAATAACTTATCCTATACTATATTTACATTGTTACATGTCAATCTATTACTCTATATCATGGAAAAATATATTATTTCATTATACATATGTTTCATATGATACATATTGTTGTTGATAGGTTAATATATAGACATGAGTATATATTATTGCGATAAAACTAGAAATCTTAGTAGATTAGGTAGAATATATTATATATTAATTCTTCAGTATTAATATATTTCTTAAATGTGGATTTTATTTATCTTCTCAAATATACTAAATCCTGAAACATAATAGTATTGGGACTCTAAATATGAATAGAGTATTAAAAAAATATTAAAAAATGAATATTTTTATACCAAAATTAATCCAAATTTTATGTTGCATGGATTCAGAATAATTTTTTTATCATTTTCATAATGTACATACGTATTATAGTGAGAGTTGAATATTATTTTCTGTACATGAAAAATAGCATGCATATGATGCACATGAAGATTATTGATTTGTTTCACATACCATATCATTAATACCTACTGATAAATATATATCTAGAGTATCCTCACGATCAATATTAATTCAATATTCTACCTAAAATTCAATATGAATAAAATTTTATATAAATGAAGTTTAACCATTTTGTTCAATATATTAGAGACAACATTGTTGTGCTATTCATGAATTTAATTATCATTAAATTAATGTAATGAATGTTACCTAGTTGAATGAAAAATATATGATGTATTACTTTTTATTTCTAATGAATGAGGACTATCAGACTCTTCTATATAATGATAATTATTTTTCTTTGTTGGGGAAATGTTGGAGCTATGATATAATCAATTGTTTTATGAAACAATTTCGATAGCCATCTTCCTTGTGACATTGTATTTTTCATAAAAGTGAAAGGTTTAGACACTTTTTTTCATTTTTGTTATCCACTCAGTGATAACTAGGATCCATTGGCATCAGTACCACCTTTAGATTAATGGGGCCTTCATCCACTACTCCGGTTATAACATCATGAAAACTCCATAGAGGAGGATTATACCTCAATAAATATCCATGTAATTATATGTATACGTTATTAAAAATATATATTTAATTTGTATATCAATACAGATATAACATTAATGTAATGAAATTTATTCCCTAATAATTATCACCTGATAAAACCTCCAAACCCATTAGATATAATGAAAATTGGTTATTTTTAATTTAATGGGTGGTGGAATATTACGGTATATCATGAAACAAGGGATAATCAAGGGTTGGTGATTCTATTTGAGATAGAAATAATAGTAAAATTACATATTAGATGGTAATAAACCCGAAATTATATTTGTTCATGTTATTGGATTATGTATAAGTGATTAGATGGGTTTATTACTGATAGGTTAATAGATAGTGCTTCAAGTTAGTTACACATGTGATGAATGTGATAATTTTTTAGTTTAAAGATTAGACCATGAACATAGGACTAAGATTATTTTATTAGAAAAATATTCTACTTTACAAAAGTATAAAGAGAGAACATGTAAACTTTTTCCTACTCAATACAAGGAAAAAGATCATCTCGAATCTGATTATACAACACCAAATAATTTCCATTAGAACCCATATTTGAAATTCCATCCCAATTTATTTAAAATCCATATATACAAGATTGATGATGTAAAACTATATGAGATATAATCTTATAAAATAATACATTGAGTAATTAACTTCCACAATAGATGAGAAGATCCTTCTCTGGTATTTTGAAAAATGATAGAATTATTAGATTCTAACCATATTTTATTTCATCCTAGATCCTTATCCTATATAAGGGAATCAATGAAACCCAAAATATTGGATTCAGGATAATAATAAAAGGCACAAGAAGAATAAAGATATCCCAAAACATCTCAATAATGATATTTAAAGACAACAATGTAACTCAAAGTACCCTAGTTTCTTCTTGAAGAACTATCAATGTTTATTTTAATCCACCTTGTAAAAGGAGACATCCAAAAAATAAATAATTATATATGGGGGATGAAAATTACCAAAAATAAAAATCACCTACTACCCTAAATTACATGAGAATTATTATAAAAAAAATATTTTTGGGGGTGGATTCGCTTCTCCTTTTACTACCAAAATTTAAGTCAATATAGATTGTGGAATGAAATTAACATGATCATATATCGATTTTTTGTGAGAATTATAATTAATGAAGATCTATTCATTAGTATAAACATGAAAAAGATTAAGTATATTAGGGTATAAAAATAATCACAACCATCCCATAAAGAAATTTCAAATGAAAGAAATTCTAGGTCGTAGAATCCCAAATAAACCAGAATGAGCGCTTCACATGAAGGATTCAGTAGGGTATATAAAAAATTGATTATCTGTATCATCCTTATATTTATGATAGTGGAATCATAGATATTATAACAAGATTCAAAAAATATACAAAAAATGGTCTATCTGGAGTTTCCCAAGAGCCAAACACCAAACACGTATATAACGAGAGGGACGAATGGAACCCCTTATCCTTTTTATAAGCCACTAGATATCAATATTTTAATTATAAAAAATGCATGTACAAAATGGTTTTTGTAATTACACTGCTCACTATATATTCTGATGCCCAAAAATAATCCATGGGTGGAAACATGTAGTTGTGCATGATGACTTTGATAGTATCGGGAAAAATAACCTAACCATCCAATTTCTGTAAAATAAATTTATTAAAATACTGATGTACATCATTATACATGTGGGAATCCACCATTTGGAAAATTCAAATTTTTAGTATAGTTATTAGAGGATATGTCCCTAGAGACCAACCACCTATAGGGAAAAAAAATATTATAGTATATAGATTTGAATGCTGTTCAAACTGAAGAATTCATATATACAATATTCTTATTTTTATTTAGATCAAAAATATAGAATGCTAAAAATAAAGGGCCTATGACTTACCATTTACATGTATGCACAAAAAAATTTCTTGCAAGGAATTATTGAAAAACTGAATATTTTTAATACACAGACCCTAGAGTCATAAGGAATGATACAATTTCATTCAAAATAATGGCTAGACCCCGTTCAAGAATACCACCAATCCTAATAAAATTATTAATGGACATACAATTACCAATAATAAGAAAAATTAGACTCTAACAAACAATATATTAAGAGATAAACATTGAAGTGATGACTTATTTCACTATTAAAAAATGTATATCCCTATAAATAGATTTACAATTCATGTAAGAATGTATTGTTATGATCAAACTAATGGTTCTAGGAAAATAATAGGTATTTGGGGCATTACCATTCAAGGAATTGAGAAATTTTTAAATCATGGAGATTGTGAAATTAAGATTATCAGACTCATGATGATATTTATAAATTATTATTTACGATATATACTTATTTTTTAAATTGAAATTTTTATATGAGGATTAAGAAATGAGGAGAAATGTGATAATTTATTTTCGAAATTTATGGGGTTTATGACCATTAGAAATGTTGATATGTTAATTAGAGTATAATACAAAATACTAACCCAAAACTATTACAATATGTCATAAGATTTTGATAGTGTTCTACGGATGATCACACATGGTTATTGATATATAATTTTATATATTTGAGAATGTATTGAGAAAAATAATTTGGGTTGAAAATTTTATAAGTTAGTTTCTCTTTTATCTGAACACCATTTATGATTTAAATAAACATATACTCAAAAAATGTGTATGTTTCAATTTAGTAGTGAAAATCAAGGTACATCGTTTATATCAATACATGATAGAGACTATCCATTTCATGATTTCTATATAACCAAATAGCCATGGGAATCATGGTAAACCAATGAGGTTTTCTCATATGACTATTATATTTAATATTTTGTTCAGTTTATTTTGTTTTGTGGTGTATAATGGATTACATGAAACACCATGGATCTCACTAGATTCGTATGCGTATTCTATAACAAGGAAATGGCTTTAATTGTGGATAATTAGGTACCTATAAAATTACAGAATAACATGAGGTATTGTGTGTATTATATATTAAATTAACACTAAAAAATACTAGTAGGTTATGACACTGAATATGTAGTATGTCCATCGATACATTGTGGAATATTGATGTATTATCAATGAATTTTGTATGTGTAAAACAAACACTATTTTATGGCTTCTACTGTGGGTATATTATGAAAATAATAATATGGATTGTAAAATATACCATTCATCACATAATGGAAAATACCTAGGTTAGATCTTATAAAATGATGATAATGGAAATCTTAATTTGTGGATTACACGTATGGATCGTAATTGGTATGATCTTTATTTCAATGCAATTCATATGAATGTTAGAGGGTGACATGTATAACAATCCCAATCAACAATGGTTGAATTTCAGTTTAAAACTCATATTCAAGATAAAATAGCATGTTAATGGTAGTATATTTCACATGTGTGTGCATTAATATTTTAGCACACCACATGTTCAATCTATTCAAGAAAAACATTCATATATGATTTTCTGTACATATAAGTGTCTTTGCTGTGTCTTGGGGATCACAGTTGAATCACTATAGAATCAATTGTAGTATGTAAAAATTTTATTTTAATAGAAATATACTATAATGAAAATTATAATACTAAAATAAAAAAATCTAATTTTTTGGATGGATATCGATATTTGTTATACCACAATAAAATAACCTAATAATGAGCAATTGAAATATTCCAATAAAAATTAGGTTTTATGAATAACTAAAAATTTGTTATCAATATTGAATAATTAATATTGTATGTAGAATAATGGTAAAATCACATGGTAAAATGTCGAATTTTTCATGTATCTAAAATTATGTGTTATAATATGAAAACATTAATCTTGTCTGTATAGTAATAGTAATATCACTTTGTAAAATGAATACTTAATATTGTACATAAAATAATGTGTTATATTATGAATAATTTATATTTTATATACTCTCAATTTGTCAAAAATACTGATAATATCACTTGGTGGTAAAATGATATATTTTTCATTCAATTTTTTTAATGAATAATTCATTTTTATTTAAATTAACTAAAATACTATTAAATTATGTATTCTTTAAATGAGATTTATGCATTTTATATCAATATATATGAATTTAACTACATATAAAGATGATTACCAGCTATGTAAGATGTTTACCATTTGTGAGTCATCTCATACATTATTTTATGCATTCTTAAGATTATTTTAATCTATATTTTTTAGGCTTCTATCAGCCGAGTTAGGGTGAGTCTTGGATGTTTTTTGGTGGTTTGGATAGTGCATGGTTGTTGAGAATTTGTTCCAAACTGTGTGGCCTCCTCCTGGAAAATGTGTTTGGAAGGACACTGATCAATAGTAAGGAAATCAGTCAGCACACAATTTTACCAAACCATGTGGGTTCTCAGGGGAGACCATGAAATGTAGAATATATCAGAATAACACAGTTGGTGCATGTTTCATCAAACCATGTGATCCTACTACGTGGTCATTTGATTGATAATTTTATAAATACATGGTTGAAACATGGTTTTATAAACCATATTGCATTACCATGAAGTGTATAGTTTGTAGCATAAAATTCTATGATTTAATCCTAATTAAATATTAATATTCTAATTTCCGCGCAAATATAAATGATTTAAAAAATTTATTTTTTCCCAATGCTAGAGAGGTGATTCCCTTTAATCCATGAACATGTTTTTGGAGAATCTAAGCCCATTGGAGTTCCATATTCACTGATAAATAATCTTTAATGGTTTTTCCTATTTGTATTAAACTTCTCTTTCTAAGAATCATTGATCTAACCCTATATGGATTGATCCATGTTCAGTGAGAGAAATTTAGTTTTTTAATATTTGGATCTATTTATATAAAGGATATCCAATAATTTAACTTGAGGATAGTAGTGTCTTTCTTTGTTTTCTATTATTATACCTAGAATTAACGATATGGTTGGGTGACAATTAATAAAAAACCATATGTTTTTTGGATTACATGATGTTTAACAAAGTATTAATTCCTTTATCATGTAGTTAACTGTAATAATTCATCTCTAGGTAATGTATTTTTTTAAATTATAATTCTTAATTGGATTCTATTAATTTGAGTGACCCTCCTTAGAAAAAATTGAATCTATTGGAGATTATGAGAATGAAATTTTTGAAAACTCATTCGGAGTTCCAATAATCTAATAATTGGTAATCATGAAATGTATACAGGGAAATAGTGGGTTTATGGAATTTAAATAAATCCTTTTTTCATGTTATGATATTTATAATTAAAGAGTTGTTTGGAATAACATTTTAAATTTAAGGTGTTATGAGATAATTGATGCGTAATGCTATGAGTGATTAAATGGGGAATTTCTCTTATTGATAATTTTATGGATTGTAAAAGACTATGTTTTAGATGGATAAATAATATGGTACACTATTATGAGAATGGATGATAATTGGGTTATTAATTTATTTCCATGATATATATATATGTGCATTAATTTTTATAAATGTGAATAATTTAGAGAGAGTTCAAGATTGATTCTATAATTTCCCATGGGGATCTAGAAACTATTATAGGACCTTGATTAATTCATCTGAATTTTTTCTGTAACGATTCCCTATATACATGAGATTTTAGTACTATATGTATTCTCTAAATACCTAATATAATGATTCCATAATTATTCTCCACGTGTTTATGATAATGATACCAAGACTGACACTGCTGGGTGATTAAATGAAAGTTGAATTAATCTAAATAATAAATTCTGATGAATGAATAAATTGTAAAATATTTTTGGTGTATGGTTCGTACACCATCATGTGCCAATGTTGGTACAATTGCTTTGGGTGTCATTGTGAACTTGAGAATAATGTGTTTAAATAATTAATAACAAATTAAAAACCAGTCTACATTCATTGTTTTCATTTTATTCATTCTATAACTAAATACACTATTATATTAATGATATTTCATTAGGAATAATTTTCCCCCCTACATTGTTCGCACACCCTACTCGGGCCACCAATTGGACTCTAAATAAACATCATGTTTGTAAAACATGAGAAGGGAATGATACCCATGTTTGATGGATATATTGTTGATTCTGAATGGGTGATGGATTTGTGGATCCTCTTTGGTGTTATTATTATGTCATTATTTTTGTTATTCATTTGACTCATTAAAATTATACGGGATGGCATCAAATTTTTGGTTTATGATCATTTTCCTTGCTTTGTTATTCTTTTTGTGATTCATAGACATTGTTGGTTATTGATTGTTTTATTATCAGGGTAAATTTTTATACTTATTTCTAAATTTTTATTTTAGCGAGGATGCTCGAATTATCTCCAAACATGATTTATTTGACACTATCTTCATGTTGCAAACTCTGGTGTATGAGGACTTGAACATGAGGACATACAACAAATCTTTTTTGGGAACCATTATGTGGAACATGGGTTGGGATGTTAAACAGTAGTATTATAGTATTTTAATTTTGTTTTTTGTTGACTTGTTACATTGGAATGGTAGAAATGAGACTAATATAGGTCGAGCCATGGTCATGACATCATGCATAAGAGTATCTTACCCATTTTCAAGGGAAACACAAAATTATATATGTGGTATTTTTGTTCTTGATGTTTATTTTAATAGATTAATGTTATTTATACTTGAGTGATTCAATTTTTGTATTCTCTTAATTTTTTGGAGATTATACTCATTAATTGGTGTGGCATGAGAGTTGAATATTCATGAAAATTTCTATGTAGATAGGAATTTATGTGACATGCATCATATTCGACAGGAACAGAAGATAATTTTGTGAGTGTGTTATGAAAATAGAAAATTAAATACTTTTTTTTTATTTTAATTAAATAGTGCCTAATAATGAAATTATAAGGTCCATAAGATGTTAAATGTGATAATTTGAAATTGTTATTAAGGGTGTGTGTAATGGAATAATCATAAATATGAATGCTTTTTACCCATTGTTATCAATTTACTAGGCTAGTGATGGTAGAGGGTAGGACAAGTGTAATGGTTTTTACCATTGGGTAGTGTATATGGGATAATGTTGTATGGTTTTATATGAATCACCCTTATTTTATGTGTCGTATTTCTTGTTCATGGAATTTTTAAAAACATGAATCCATTAATAGGATTGCTGGTTAGATGATATGTTTATATTACTAGAAACGTGCCTCTATTAGTGGGATGAGATACTCTGGTTGTTCTGGGTGACGGGATGTAAGAGCTTTTCTGTGAGAAATCACATGCTTTATTGATTTCATAGAGAGTTACCAAGTGTTGGTAATATGAAATATTTTCAATCTGGACCAAGAGTATTAGTTACCACATTCTATGATCTTCATCAAAGAGGTTTTACCTAAGTACATGAGTTCTGTATAGATTCTAGTAATATGATCACTAATTATTTAGATTGTTTCTTGGATAAAAGAGCCATGTTATTAGCCTGTATTTTACGAGAACTAGTGAAGTGGTTGCGGGATATCCATGCTTGGGTGGAGCATTTTTAGGGCATGGTATGTAAATAAATTCTGGAGATGTTCCATGGATCCTTTTACACAAATACATTGATATAAGAGTTGTAGGAAGTGTTTATATGATTGACATGGGGAATCATGTCACTGATAGTCTATAAAGGTAATTTCATTTAATATTATTTCATTTTTCATGAAATAGTGGGAGATGATCCACATGTGTTACAAATTTATCTGGATGGACTAAATGTGATATTAATTCCACGAACAATATATTTTATTTTATGATGTTTTTTTATTTATTATATTTTGCTCCCATTTCTGAGCGGAACCTAATGGAGGTATTTAGTATATGACATGTGGTATTTAATCGATAACCATAAAGTATGTATAAAGATTTTTAGAAACATAATTTGAATATTGGTCTCTAATGATGTAGAAAATATAGTAGCCTTGGGGAATTATTAGTTACTCAAAAATAAGTTGACTATTTTTCATTAGTGTGGTTGTCCATGCCACATTCTTAGTTTGTATCTCTGAACACTTATAGAGTTGTGAAATTGCAGATGGATTTGACACATACATAGGTACTGTTTGGACAGTCTTTGGATGGGATGTGATGTAAGATTGATATTAACCACAGTATTAGAAGTGGGAATTCTGCAACATAATAAGTGGTTCGTTGGCGTTCTACTGACCATGCTAGTAGGGGGAGAACATGGTGCTTTAGGGAAAGATAACAATAATCAGTAGAGCTATGTTGAACATTATACTACGACCAATGAACAAGGAATAGGGATAAAGTAGTTAAAAAAAATTCAACATACACACTTTGATATGGATTCTATGATTTGGGTAATAAGATCTTCAATTCATATATATTCAAAGATTATATTTCATTATTTGACTCTGGATACTCAAATTATTTCAGAACATATCATCTTTTGAATGGTTAGATGCTGGCGGTGGAGTTATTGTGTGGGGTCATGATGATCAAAATACAATTGGGAGTGATCTCCTTGGACATCTATTTTATGTGAAGTGTGTTCCCATTAGGTTGGTAGGTATTTTTTCTTTGGGGATATTTATGAACATGAGATATCATTTTTTAACTTTAGTATGGGTATAGACTACCTGGTATCATACTTACTGAAGATAGTTTTTACTATAGGAGATTCACCCATAAATATTTTTAGAATCACTGATATGTACATCAGCAACAATGGGATATATAGGAATTCTTTCTAGGAAATGATGATTAAAAATTAGTGATATCAAATCCAAGGTTTTGAGTCTTTTTTGATGAAGTAAGTGTGAATAATATTGTATTTTTCAGTATAGAGGACCAATTAAAGGACATGATTATTGAAGAATTATCTTGGCTTCCCCTAGAAATATATGTAAATTTTACAATTGAGATAATGCATAAAACTGAACTAGTTCAATTATTAATTATCAAATGGAACCAATTAAGCTATAATAAATTAATAATCTATTTAGGGAGTTCGTGTAAAGGGACTCATATGTCTATTTACATATCCATTGGGTCTCTAGTTTTCTTATCTAAGATGGTTGAGGGAACATTGCACTTGTGTTTCAATTATGTAAATTTTAACTTGATGATATTTAAGAAATATTATTCAATTCCAAATACTGATGTTATTTTTGACCAATATAGCGGTGAATTTTTATTCGCTAAGAATTAATTGAGTTTAGGGTATCATCAGCTGATAGTGAGACATTGTAATATACCACAATGTTCTTTCAAGAGTTGTTAAGGCCTATGTAAGTCTTTTTTAATTCCATTTAGACTAAATAATTCATCGGATATATTTATGACGATGATGAAAAGAATATAACAACCATCATATACCTGTTTTTGTTAGTTTTTTTCAATGATATATCGGGGTACTATATTACTCTTAACGATAATTCTAAACATATTGATATCATCCAGACTACACATAAAGATCATAAGTTATACATAAATTTTTCAAACTATCATTTTTGGATTGACAAGGTACATTTATTGGTCACATCATCTTTGAAGAATTTGTTTTGATGCACCCATATAATGTCTAGGCAGTTGTTTCTTGGGACAATCCCAAGAATGTTCTTTATTTCTGAAACATTTTTGATTTTTAGATATCATCAAAGATTCTTACAATATTTTTCCATCATGAAAATGCATCTTTAGGTCTTTAATAAGAATTTTTTCAATATCAAATGGTTTAGATCATGTGATAATTCCTTCATTGGGTTAAAGAATTATTTTTCTACTGTACCGATATTGATCCTACATGAGTCAGGTGAAGATCATAGCATGGTTTGTGGTGTTTCTGGGATTTGAAATGGATAATTCTTGATACATGGTGATATAGATTTGTCATATGGATCATTATTGTTGAGTCTACATTAGAGGAATAATCCTATGAATGATCTATAATTAGTAGTAGTGTTTTATACCTTAATGTTTTGGTAGTAATTCCTTTTTGGGGAAGACTTATTATGTATAGCAAGAATAAATAATTAAATTAAATCTATTCATTGTGAAATTTTAATATTCCTAAATGGATATGGGTCGAGTATAAGTGGTCATTTTACATTGAGGAATCCTATATAATCGGAAAGATAATTAGTTTTATTGATTATTTGAGATGGAACACAAGGTCTTTGGCAGTCTAAGAGTCATGTTCCGAGGGGAAAATGATGTCCCTTTTCATTGAGATGCATATATATTTTACATGGGATTGGGATCCGATTACCATCATCTATTTATTAGATGATTCTACACTTATTATCTAAAGAAACAAGAGCTGGAATGAGTATTTGGAGTGATTTGGATTGAGGGAAATAATACAAGTTGAGGAGTCAGCTACCAATTGGACTATAGATGTGGATGAGATCATCTAGGTCTGAGGGCAAGTTGACTTACCAAATATTATATGGGAATAAATGGTCACTGATTTACTTTCCTAGATGTTTTATGTCACCCTTGGTTTGACAAAAATGTATTGTGAACATCATAAGAAACGTTGGGGGCTATAAATAAGTAGATTTCATTTTGTGTGACATGATGCCACACCTATAAATAGTAAATGTTTGGATATACTATCCTTTTATTTTTTTATATCCATTTCATATCCGTTAATAAATGTGAGATAATGTAATGATGGATTTTTTTAGGTATTCCATGGAACCCCAAAAGAATGAAGATATATGAGTGATTATGGGACCTGTGATAAAAGTGTCTAATTTCTTAACAATTAAGGGAACATTAACTATTGATTAGTTCAGTGACATTAATGATCAAAAGATAGTGCATTTCATTGCGATTCCAGAATTTATTTTCTTGGATCATGACAAGAATTATATATGATACTTTTTTCCATGTATTACCAAAGGTGTTGGGTACCCTAGTGATTCTTAGTAAAACTTTTCACCCATAGAATGGTTATAAATCAGTGTGTAATATCATGGTTCAAGAGGAAACGCTAACAAAATGAATCCTTGGAATTGGTGGATCATGGGGGAAGCACTTAGTGCCTATTGAGTTTTCTTATATGAACATTCATTAGGATACATTTCAAATGGCACCATACAAGGTTATTTTTTATAGGCCATGAATATTACCATTATGTTTGGTGGATCAAGTGATTTATAATTTTTTGGAATGAGTCTCATGAAGGAGACATCATAATATGTTTAATTAATTTGGAAATGTATGCATAGAGTGAAAAGTAATAAGAAATATTTTTCTAATAAACATTATCAATATCTTAAACATATAGTAAGGGATCATGTAATCCCCCCGGTGTCATCAATATTGGGTTACAATCAGATTCCGAAGTAGGGAACAATGAAACCTATGTTTGTTGAACTATTGGATGTTATAGAGTTCATAAAACTGATAAACTGTTGATTAGATCTTCCAAAATGGTATATTTTTTGGATTTATGCCTTCCTTATTTCACAACTTTGGTAGCATCACCTAAAACCTTCTAATGTGATATATATTAATTATGTTGATCATGAGGTTGATTTATCCTTTGTGGAGATTATGTTTCATGTTTTGGATATAAGTGAAAATGTTTTTTGGGGAATGAACTTGTTTCTAGTATGATTGATATCGAATCATGTTCATTCTCAAGAGGAAACATGAGAGAGGAAAGAAGATATGGGGTCCTAGTGGCCTGACCATTTCACCTCAACGGATTAGTGATGATTGGGGTTATTAAAAGAGGACATGATATAATTATGTAGGGATATAGTAAGTCGCCAAAAATTAAAAGGATTTCTTTTACGTGTTTTTAGGTGATTTTTACCCTTATTTTAATCTCTTTATTGTTTTGGTGTGTCTTGAGGTTTTTAGAGTGTGTTTTGGGAATATTTTGGGGATTTTAGACAATGAATTTTTCGATTCATAGTGTTCCCAATCCATGCATACTACTCTTAAAAACCATGAAAGTCAAAATAGAGAGCAATAGATATGCAGAAATCTAGGAACTTTTTAGATAAACCATGTGGGTGCTAAGAGAAAACCCTGAAATGATAAACATAAGAGATCAGCATGAATATAACAAAATTTTCCTAAACTTTCAAGCCAAATGTGTGAGTGTGGGATTTAGATAGTACGAAATGCATATTTTGAGTATAACATTCCAATCTGTATGACCTAACTATAAGGCATACAGTTGAAAACATGAAATTATTTGATATAATGTTAATTAAAGTCCAATGGACATGTTTCCACCATAATATGTATGATTTTTTAACCCCATTTCCTCTGATGGATTAAGAAGCATTCCCCATCTATCTAGGATTTATTTATAGATTTTTCAAAGCCTTTTATATATCCAAGTTCGTTATTATGTCTCTATTATTGGTTATTAATTATATATTTTTCCTTCTTTTTTTCCTGGATTGTTATATAGAATCCAATATGGATAGATCCAGGTTCCTTAATAGTTATTTTGATGATTTATGGTTTTATCTATTGATGGAATGGAAATCCAAGCCTAGATATAGAGGATAATAGTGAAATCCTTTATTCTCAGTCATTTTACCAAGAATTAAGTGTTCTGGTTAGGTGAGAATTTATCGATGACCCTATGGATGTTATAATACCTAATATTTCTATTAATAATGATGTATTTATTGGGTATATAATTATAACATAATTCTTGCATATATTGAAATTTCATTTAAATTAAAAACATTAATTGAATTTACTTAAATTGGGATACCCTCCTATAATATCATTTAATCCATTAGAGATTATAAGTCCATTCTTTATGGAAAGCCATGGGATGAGCCAATTATATTTGAAATGAAAATTAAAAAATGTAAAAGCTTAATTGATGGTTTTATGGAATTGAAAAACATATGTGTATCATGTTTTGATAATGGTATTTAAATGTTTGTTTAGATTATCCTAAAATGATTTATGAGTAATGAGATAATAGATTTGTGATGTGATGAGTGACTAAATGCGAAATTCATCATATTTATAATTATGTGGAATGTAATGAACCATGTTTATGATTGATAAATTAAATGGTACATGCTATTTAGAATGGTTGATAAATGGGTTATTAATATGAAAAAATGATATATATATATATATATATGTATATGTATATATGTAAAAATATGAATACTACAGATAGAGTGTTGGAAAAATTCCCCATGTATATGTGAGGTTCTAGAAATATTCTCTTGGACCCTAATGCATGCATGTGAATTGGTTTTGTATTGATCCTCTATGTGTCAAATATTTTAGTTATAGAGGTATGATCTAGGTAACAAAGATAATGATGCTGGATAAGCGCTCCATGAATTTTTGATAATGGCCCTTGTACTATTTCTATAACGTAAAAAAATGAGAATGGAATTAGTTTGAATAATGAAGATCCATTAAAGAATACATTGTAAAATCCCTATCGTGTATGGTTCCGACTCCAAATAAGGAAAAATTGGTAATGATTTATTTTTATGTCATTGTGAACCCAAGGATAATGTTGTTAACTGAAAAAAAATTATTTTTAAACCAGTTACTCTCATTGTTTTTATTTTATTGTTCTTATTGTTTAATACATTGTTATAGGGAGGATATTTTATTAGATACCTTCGGTTGTGGCCTACATAGTAATACTCATATGCTACTCATGTAATTGATTTGTATCTGAAAAGTCTTCATGATCGAAACAGTGTAAAAGGGAAATAACCAGATGTTAGATGGACAAATTGGGAAGTCAATAGAAAGAATTGATAAAGAACAATACATCATTTCATGGCCCACTTGGTTCTTGTTAAGGTGTTTTTATTTGTCATTTTTATTTGACATTAGACCATTATAGGGCATTGTGTATCCCATATATTGGATTATAGTCATTTTCCTTATTTTGGGATCCTATTTTTGATTCTTATACAATATATTTTATATATTATTAAATTATATTGCTTATTTTTTATATTGATTTCCACTATTCTATTTCTATGATTAATATGATATAGTCTTCCCATGAGACACATTGGATCCTTGCTACTAGTAAGAAGCCTATGGTGTAGGGTTGGTGGGGGTATACGATTTCATATAATTAAATAGTTCGGGAACCGGTATGTGTCACTCAAATTGGAATTTTTATGGCATATAATTAATTCTATATCATCTAATGTTTTAAAATGCTTTTCTAGAAAGTCCATTTTTTCACATGTTTTGTACGATTATTTTAAAATTAATATTTTCAACTTCTGTATATTGAATTTCATAAAATAGATTACAGATTTGGAATATAAATATTTAATTCTAGGTTAAATTTTGAACTTATTTTTTTGTAATAATGAATCAAAAAATAGTACTAATTAATTAATATGATTAAGGTAAAAATGGGTCTACTAGAGCTTAATAAAAATAGATATGGATGAAAATTAAATAAACAAATTTCAACAAATAATTAGATTGATTTATTAAAACACATATAAAAATAAAATTTGAGACATTTTGAATCCATTTTATTTATATGTATCTTAATATTATTTTAAAAAAATTAAAAATTACAACTGGGAAACTAAATAAGATTATAAAAAGGAACCCCCACCTCATTTTTAGACACCTCTTGAGACATATATATAGAAAAAATCATTAAAATACATCTCCCCAACATAAAAGACCATGGTTTATAGGTTTTAATATTCCCAAAATACGAATCCTATTATCCTTAATAAGTGATCCATATGAGGTTTTTCTAGGAGCCAAGAGTTGTCATAATTAAGGTCTATCATTTTTACCTCATATTTTTACCACCACCAAAAATATTATAAAATTTAAAATATTATAACACTATAATCTCTTATTTACTAAGTTTTTAATGTTTCTTTTATAATATTTACTCATATCCTACTACATCATCATTCAAGAAATTTTTGAATAGAGTAACTCTTAGAGCTTGGCTAATTACTATCTGTTAGATGGAATGAAGCCGTTCACTCTCCGATATGAACTATATCATCACACATGTTTATCGAAAAAAAACATGGTTTCTGTTGGCTTGGATAACTTGGGAGTTAATCAAGACATAACCTGGCGTGAAGACCTCTCTACTTCTCTTACTCCCTTTCAGGAAAAAGACTGTAACACGATCCGGTACTTTAGAATTTCGTAATCACTATTTTTATAAATTTTTTGCTTTGGCCAATTGGTTCAAGGCATCACCATTTAAAAAAATCATCTCCTTTTACATTAAATATGGTACAAAACCATCTCATGTGTATAAAATAGACTACCACCTCAATAACTAATGTAATTTATTTTCCATCACCAAATCATTGGTATAGTTAAAATACTAGAACAAATGAATAAATTTGATAATAATTAAGTTATATTGATTATGTAAATTAAATATAACATCAACTATCTTACCCTTTCATCCATCAATGAAATGTCAATTTCACTTCTGCATATATAAACCCTACCATCTCCACGAAGCGACACAATTAATTTTCCATGTCATGTTTTCATGAATTATTATAGAATGCTATATAGTGAATAAATATGTTTAATATAATGAATAAATAAATCTGAATATTATTTAACTATATCATATTACCATGACTTTAATCTTCCATGAAAAAACCTGTGTTAGAAAATCATGTATTTAACACATGAAACAACAGTAATAATGAAATATAATTAGAAAATAATTGATTAAATGTTATGAAAGGATAAAATATGATAACATAAATATAAATTTTAATTTAAATTCAGGAAATTTATAATGTAATTATAAAATAGTTTAAGGAACATTTAACAAAATAGAAGTGTGTGTTAATGGATTTCTTCTCAAATCCCAATCTATTTAGTTTATTTAGAATTATGAACATACTAAATTTTATGTGGTGTATATACCACCAAATTGATATATTTAACCTGAAAATATATTTATTTATGTTGATGAATAATAAAAATTTATATTTACTCTTTCATGGGGTACCATTTGTAATGTTACTAATGAGTATGAATTAATTTTAAAAATCTCAGGTTTTTTTTGGATTTCCCTTATTTTCACAAAAGGTATCTTATAATATAGAATTCATAATCTCCTTCTATTTTCTATTACATTGGTTATTTATAGTGTTATTTAAAATTTATTTTAAAATTTCCCTTTTTCACAGTTATAACCCGACCATATGTACTTCTTTATTTTAATTTTTTTTAATATTGGATCCAAATGTTGAGGTTCGAGTCGAGTTCCTCACTAAAACATTTTAGTTTTTGAGTTTGTATTGAATTTTGGAGTTTTCACGAGCAACAAATGGTAGTTAGAAATATTGTAGCCCAACCTAGGTAATCATTATAGAAGGTGTGGGACAAAAGCAAATGCACTATCTGTGCATTGTAATTCAAACTATATGGTCTGGATGTGTGTTTGATTCCTTCTTATAATCTAGTTATCGCATGGTTGGTACATGGTTTGGAATAAACTGTGGGAGGTTCCTAAATTGTTTAAATATTAAAATCCATATTTATCTCCCCTGTCTAATTATCCCTATTTCAGGCTTATCCCACTAGGTTGAATTTTGTGCATGAATGGGTCCCAAACATCCCATCTTCTTATCTCACCCTCCTCCATGGGTGATCCTATTATGATCCAAAGTGATATTTTATGGTTTTTTGATCTTTCGCTTCTTTCTCTTCTACCCTATATATTTCTTGTTTCTTCATTGGTGGGTTATCTCTTTGCCTAAACCCCATATATTAGGTTTGATATTTCATTTTATTTTATAGATGTTTAGGGTGTGTGGTATAATATTTATTGTGTAATAGTGATTCTTCAAATGATTCATCACATCCTCACTCTTTTATGATAGGTGTCCCTATAATTTTATTTCATGATTCATTCCAAGTAACGCCCTAACACCCGTTAGCCGTATTCGGTTCATTATTTTAATACATTGGCATGATATTAGTGAATAAATTCCTGAAAGAACCATCAATTTAGTATTATTGGAAAATATATTACATATATGAATGTTAAATTACCATTTTTAAAATAAAACACAACATAAATAATCATTTTAGAAATCCATTATTACCTTATCTTAAACCTTCCTATAAATCAGAGTTCACTACTTCACATCCAAGGAAAAATAAAAACTAAAAAATGGGAGAGCTAAGATGCTCAGTAATAATAATAATATAGCAGAAACAATCATAAATAATCATAAATATTTAAGGTAATTTATAGGACTGAAAGATAAGAATTTTAAACATAAAATTCAGGATAATATGGTAATGTTAAATCCAATAATTCCATTTACATATTCACATGGATATTCTAATAGCCTAATAATCACATGTAATATCAATTGGTAATTTCTTAATGACGGAATACATAATGTAGGACATCATAACATCATAGTCAAGGCATTGTGACAAGACTAAAAATAAAAATTGTGTGAAGGACTTGTGCCCCGACACTAATTTGTCTCGTGAGACCTACTAATGCATTGATGAGATATAGTGGGATCCACCCATCACTTACTATGTCCAATGCATTGCTCATATGAAAATGTTAAAACATAACAGAAAACATTCATATTAAAGCTGGCATACGAAATGTCAATATATTAACCATAAACCATGAATGCTATAAAAATCAAACATCCACTATAAAACATATCATAAATCATTCAGTGAAATATGGAATATTATATTATAATAAACAAACATTGATCAATAATCAGAGCCAGTAAAGGATGCTGACATAGTTGAAAATAATCAGAAAAACACATTGAGAGAAATATCCCTTTTTTGACTGAATTTAGAAGTAAATAATTTAAAAAGGAAGTTATTTAAAATATATTTTTAAATCATCGTGTCCCATATCTCTTTGAAACATTTAAAATGTATTAATATTTTAATATAATTATTCCATATAAATAATCCTTAAAATAATTTTTAAAACAAGGGAATTAATTAAAAAAGATTTATAAAAATAAATCATTAAGACATTTAAAATGATGACCATGATAAATAGTCCCTTAAAAACCATAAAATATATATTTTGAACACATTTTTATGAAACATGGTCATTGACAATAATAATTTCTCAATAAATAATTACACATAAACAATTTCAGATAATAATGATATTGAGGAATTAAACCTTAACTTCTACATTCCTTTGGTCTTGGGTACATTTATCCTCTTTTATAATAACCATAATATGTTATTAAATTGTAATAGAACCATATTAATATTTATTATATCATTCATGATTATTTTATGACTTTATTCTACACGTTTGATAAAAATTTATATGTTAAAGTAACATTTCGGGTTGTTATCGATTTCCTTATCATACATGTCTTAACTTGTTATTCATTATCATATTACTTATACCATGATTTAATTGATTCCAGAAAATAAAAAATTATTTCTGTATCTTATATGTTTAGAATATAATAATGTATAAAATTTGGATATATGAAATGGAAAACACTGTTCATGGAGATGGTAGGGCGTACATACGCATAAAAACCTTTTCTGTTTTGATATCGTATTGAACAGAAGTAAGTGAATGAGATATATTTAAATACGCACACACACACACTGATATGTATATATAGTCGAATTATTATGTCATATATTACAAAATTATTAATAATATAGATTTACAATCATCGTTGAATGGTGAATGTGAAAATGAATCTCATCGTGCCATGGAGACTATTAGTCGTACACACACACGAGGGAGGTTATCATTCTATTGATGGTGAAATCATATGTCACTAGATTATATATTATATATACATAATAATTAACATGTTATATATATTATTTATATCAGTTATATTCATTATTATACCCATCAAAACAATGAAGTGTAGAATAACGAACTACACCATGATTAGACGATGGTAAGCCATACGTATGAATGTATGGTTACTATTTCATTCATAGGATTGATAGAATAATGAATATGGTTGTATCATATTTATAATATAATCTCATTATGTATAAGTTACTTGATTTATTATTTTATTTTGGAAACAAAAAAGAAATAGGAAGTGAATGAAGAAAAGAACATTGAACATGGTGATGAAGTAATTACCTATTATTCAGGTTCTTCCTTTTGATTTGATCTAAGAGGATAATTATGTTGGATTTATAATCAAATTATGTATTATATGTTTAAAGGATGGTAGTTGGTAGGATATTTGATCAGGGGTTGGCCGATCCAAATGTATTTGGAGGTTTGATATTAAGATAAGGGGAAGTACCATTTTATAAGAGAGGTGTGGGTCACTTTATGAAAAGGATAAAATATTATTTTATTATAAAGTCATTTTCAGTTTCTAATGTCTCAAAACGAATTAATTTAAAGTATAAGGTGGTTATGGGTTGAAAAAATATCAAAAAATAGGTTTTAGACTATTTTAGGTCACTATATTAACCATATTTTGTTAGCTTTAACTCTTAGTTAAATAGTTTATTGATTACCATTTGTACTAGTATTATTATAATAAATTGTTAAAAAAATATAACATAAAATCCAAAAGATCACCAAGTGGTTCATTATCATCATATATAACTTTATATAGGTCCTTTGGATGATCCTTATATTTTTAAGAATATTATATCATTTAATAATATAGTATTTTTTTTAAAAACTCATTTTTGTCATTTTTGACACTATTTAGTATTTGGTTTTTATGAAAGTAGAAAAAAACTAGATTACGTCGAAAAAAATAAATTAAATCAATTCTAAAATTTCATATTATCCTATAAAATTATTTTAATGCATCAAAATTCAGAATTTATATTTATTTAGATATTTATAATATCAATTATATTAATCATTTTTCAATAATGTAAATAATTTACAATCATTATGTTATAAATAAATATAATTATATAATGTATCAAAATTATTAATAAAATACCACGATGTAGGAACTTTTTTAATCTTTTTAATGAATATTTCTAGTCGAATTTATCTTATGTATAACCCTATATAACAAATGGTTTAGTTATTAATCTTTGAATTTAAAAATTTTAACTTTTCTTTAAATAAAATAATAATAAATCTCTTAATCTAATCCAAATAGAAAAAAAAGATCATATTTTATTCCTAAGGGTTATTTTGGTCAAAATAAATGTATTTCATATAATTAAGACATGTGTATGGGTAACTATAACATCATTTTTACCTTTAATTTCCTTTTTTACTTTTAACCGTGGTAATTAAAATCCAAAAGTTACTATTCACAAAATATTATTATTATCCTAATGAACCAAATTTTACATACTGATATAAAACATGTCTCTTTTATTTTTGAAATTCAATTCACAAAAGAGATAAATTATGTTTCATGAAAATTTCCTGACATGCCTAAAAGGTGGGTAAAAAATATTAAAAACACCAATAAATTTCTATATATTTATTTTTTTATAAAATTACATTAATTAATAACATTGGACTAATACAGTTATATGTATCTATTTTTAATTTGAAATAAATTCATATAGAAATAATAATTATTTAAATAAAATTCAGTTTTATACATTAACGTAGTGTTTTACTCTACTCATCATAAATTGTTTATTTTAAGAAAAATACCAAAATTAACCCAAGGATAATTTTGATATTCAGATTTCAAAAACTATTTTTTTTTAAGAAATTCAAAACAAATAATTTTCATTAATTAATTTAAAATTAATTCCCATTGTGAAAACCAAAAAGTGGGTTTTTTAAAAGTAAAAAACTATCAAAATATTGACATTTTTTTCCAATTTAAAGGTGAAATTAGTTATAATGAACTAATATATATTAAATAATAAAAATATATCCTATTTATACTTTAAAACCACACTAATTCATAATTTAACTATATAAATTATTTCTATTAAAAAAAATGTTTTCTATTAAAATATAGTATTTTCACTATTCATCAAAATATAAAGTTATCAGAAAAACACCAAAAATTAATTCAAAATAAATTTTTATGTAATCATTCTAAAGAAGAATCGTATTTATTGAAATTGAAGTTATAAAAGTCACAAATATTTGACTTAAAAATTGTTAACTATTGAATAATAGAAAATTTTCAATTTTTGAAAAATAAATTTTTATCTGATATACTGAATTTGTTCTTATATTATATCTAAGAAACACATAATATGGATTTTAAAATTATATATAGTATGTAAAATTAAAAATTAAGTTAATAATATTCATAACTGCTTTTTGAACGGCTTGTTTGGTAAGTTGTGGTGCGCTCGAACTCGATGTTGCGTGTGACACATGATATTGAATTACTTTAAAGAGATAACGTACTATGAAATCTAGGGGTGTTAAATTCCATTTATTGCATGTTACTTTTAATAAATTTATAATTTTGTTTCACATGATTTTGATTCACTTTATTAGCTTATTGTGTTAATTTGGTGTTTATATAATTTGATAAAAATGTTTTTCATCGTGATTTTTATATATTCCCACGTATATATGCACTAAAGGTGTTTGATGAAATGTCATGTGTTCTTTTAAAATTAATTTTTTTTTATTTTTAGAAGTGTTTATCCATTTTTATGATAAGATTATATTTTTGTATTAATGATGTGATGTTTCTTGTGGAAATTGGTTACTCTGATGTTTAATACTTACATGTGATCTGTTGTGTTAGCATGGAAGAATGTGTAGTTCCATTATTGGTTGTTTTGGATTATTTCTTTATAAATTTACTAGTTACATTGGATTTTGTCACATCCATGTGTGCCCTATGTGACCACATGGATGGTCACAAAAATGATAATGGTATTAGATAAATCGATTCATAACAATAAATCCATGTTTTCAAAAAACTAAATCTTTCTTCCCATCCTTATCACAATTCCTTTTAAGTCTACAAGTTTTCCTAAAGGGTTCATTTTTCTTATTTTAGTTTTGAAATTAATTCTAAATGTGTCCTTTAAAACATTATCTATTGGTATTTTCAGACATGATTGGTCATTAAATGGTTTGATATCCCTTTTGGATTCTTTGCGTATATTGTGTGTTCTCATTATGGTTTTATAAGGGATTGATCTTCAATTGAAATATCACATTTGGATTCTAGTATTTGAAAATGGTGTTTTATATCATTTTGGGAATGGTTTGGAAATTCATTATAAGTTTATTTGAAATACACTCGACATGAGGCCCAATTTTCACTTTAGAATAAATGGTAAATAAGTTGTTGTTTTCGATGCATAAATTCTCAATTTGTATCAACGAATGTTTTGAAAAATGATTTAAAATATCAATAAATTTTATGGATTGGATGGATGTTTTTATTGGTTTTTTATATGATGGGAACCCCTATTGATGATTTCTTCTTGTGGGTTATGATATTGGTGGCGTCATTTTTTGGTGTAAGAAAGTGAGGTGATAGAAGGTTTGGAGATTTGAACATGGAAGGACCAACTACATACATATTATACTATTAAAGTGCATTTTGGGGGTGTCTTTTAGAGGATCGAGTGATGTTTTCTTATCAACCTTCATTAGATGGGTTGGTACCCCCCTTTTATGTCTTATAATCCAAGTGGGTTGTGACATTAGTGAGGCTAGATTAAAGTAGTCATTTGGTTATTGACAATGGAGCTACATGATACACCCAGAGGTGATTCCGAATCGAGTACATCGAGGTATCACTCAAGAATTTTTTGGAAATGCCAATAGGTACTACCTTTATCCTCTTATTTAATTTTACTTCATTTAGTAACTTGTTTAATATGTGTATTTATTTTTAAAAATATCTTGGTATTTTTTTAATTTGGATTTTTATCATGGGTTTGGGATTTTAAATTTACAATCATCTTCAAAAACTGGTGATGTATTGTGTAGTATATTAAAATGAAAATTACTGTAGATTATTAAAATTAAAAAAACCTTTCTTCATATATGTATTTAAGACTATATTTTATGGAATAATTTTGTGAAAGGAAACCTATGGATTATTTTGGGGTTGTGTATTGAGATATTAATATCACACACTTGATATACCATTCAATGTTGGTAGACCCAATCTATTTTGTAGGTTTAGGTTATTTGGATTAGATTATCATTGTGGGAGTTGGTTTGACATGTTGATGGTCGGTTTTTTGACTTTTGTGACCATGATGTAACATATGGATCTTGTCAATAGTAGTTTGGTTTTTTATTTAGGTCATAATTGATTAGTTGTAGTGTATACATGGATTAGCTGTATGATTATTTATGATGAGTTTGTTGATTTTTTGTGTACATTGTTTTTTTTTGAATAATTTATATGATCCTATTCTATTGGTAAAATATAATTCCCATAGAAATTTCCTATATTCCAAGCACTAGTTACTCTCCTGTAGAGATTTAGAATGACATTTAGGTCATACCATAGACTGGGTCAGATGTCAAGTTAGGTAGAACTCCAATCTAGTTCATTAAAAATCGGTACCAAAGGAGACCCTTTTATATTTGGGGTAACATATAGTTAATAATTATGAATATTTGAATTCATGTGGTAGTTATGGGAATAGAGTCGAAAAATCTTGATCATTCTAATCCTTGAAATTATAGGGGTAGTCTAAGATTTGATTCATTTGTCTTTATTTTGGATTGATGTATGAAAATAGAGGCAATCCAGTGTCATGTCATGCTATTATATAAGGTAGATACTAGTGTGGAGTCCAATTTCAATGATCAAGGTCCAATTAGTTGTTAATTCTTACATGGGGAATGGCTCCCTACTATGTCACTATGTCAGTCATAGACACTAGTCCATTATATGAATATTATAATCATAGGTGTGTTTGGTAGGTGAAAGTGATCATTTAAAATGAAAGTGGTTTTGGAAAATGAAAATCATTTCTTTTAAGGGATTTTGAATTTTGAAAGAATGGGTTTAAAAAGTGAAATTCTATTTAATTGGTAATATTTTAAATGTTTGAATTTTGTAAAAAAGTGGTAAGACTGACCCTTCATAATACCTATTATTTTATTAATTTTATAATGCATTTATGAATCCTTCAAAACATGTATTATTATTAATTTTTATAAATTCAATTCATTATAAACATGACTCCCTTTCACATCAACAATGGTTTTATTTCAAGTATGTAGGTTCTAAAACATATAAATTAAAAAACAACCACTTTTAGTAGAAGCCATGGAAAAAAATATTTTTATGGTTTGTGGTTTTGATTAATTTACCATCTAGAGACCAAAACCTAGGTTTGAAAATTAATAAATAAACTTTATCTTTTATGATATATAAACTCACAAAACCTCTAATTAATATTCACTCCAAACCCATAGATCATGATTTTAATCTACCATTCCCAACTTATATCTATCCAAATGACCCACATGCTCTTAATAGGATCCTCCGCAATATTTTATATGTTTTTCTCATGTTTAGTGATCTACTCTTTTTCTACATTATTCAAGAATCATATTTTAAAAAATTCATTGGATTTCTAATTTTTCAAAATGTGATATTTTTTGACACAATACACTTTCTAAAAATATGATTCCTATTCGATGGTAGACCCATTTACCTCTCAATCACCCCTTCTATAAACAATTATGAACACATATTATTGTTCTAAAATTGTATTCTGACATTTCTATGTTAAACCATTGTATAAGGAATATCTGTGTCCAATACTAGCCGTGGTTATTCACATAGTTGTTCCCATCATTCATTTATTGGGGTTATAAATGTATATAACAGAATATAATTAATCTTGGTATTAAAATTGATGAAATAAATCATTATGTTTAATTATTTTTGTGGGACACTTATGTATTCTCATGCTATGAAAGTGACTACCAGGCCCAAAATAATATAACCATCTATTACATTTGGTAAATTTTTTACCTCATTATATGACATGTATGGGGAACGGTATATTATATTAGGAACTATAAAAAATTACATATAGGATTTTATCTATGACTTTTATTTATAATTTTATACTATATTTTGATTCAATATTCATAAGGTGCCTTTATGTTATCATGTCATATCATATCCCAGTTTTTGTTATTATGACTATCACACAATATATTTTATCTTGATAATTCACTTAGATCACATGTAAAATAATACATTATTATATTATTAGGTTTTCAATTTTTCTATTATTTATTTCCCCCCTTTCTTATGTATTGCCCACAGTTATTTCATATTGTTTCAAAAGTCCAAAGGAATCTATGGTCATGTTTCAAAACTTTTAAATAATGATTTTATACTCATATATTTAGACATTATGTATCATACTGAATTTTCCAAAAACACAAGGAAAAAATATATAATGGGGTTTCATAATTTTTTCCTTTATATAATAAATAATTATGTAAAGTGTATAAAATGAAGGGTTTCAAATTTTATATAATAGGAAAATCTTGTTAGTTTTGTGAATTAGAATTAGAAAACTATGGTAAATGACATATGGATGATACTACACATTGATAATTAGTAAATAAATATTTATAAATAAAATATAATGTGTCTTAAAAGAAAATACATCTATTTCTAGATCGTACAAGAGCTTGTGGCTTGAGCACATATGCAATAACTAGAATACTCTAAAAAGGGAACATTTATTATCACTTGATCATCACATAGTGCATGAAAATAGTTATTGTTTCACACCTATTGTAACTATTTTTTGGGATATGAATTTATAAATTTATAACATCCTTAGGAACCACTATTATAGGAGTAAAAATGATGATATGTTATTTTTTTGAAATAGATCATGGATAACTTAGAATTAATCCTTGGAAAATACTTGTTAAGTAATAAAGGTCATTCATGATTTATTTGTTTAATTTTAATGTTTTTATATTCATTTAAATAATAATTTAAAAATAATCATTATTAATTTCACCTTATGTCTTTATAATGGATGGAAATATCATAAACCTTTTCAATAACCAATGTAATGTGCAATGTGATGACTATCCATATGAGATGCCCATCCCAAAGAGGGTTGAAATGGGAAACCTCATATTAATGATTTCTTACTTGAAATATGATTTATATAGATACATGAATTAGTAGGAACACCCAAATACCATTAATAAAAAAATATCCCAATTTATACCTTTATTAAACAAAGTGCTCTAAAATTTAAAAGATCTTTAGAGCCCTTAATTGTTGTGTAATATATTATATCAATTGATATTATCATATAAATCCTTATTTGGTATTTGTAATAGAATTTTTTTATAGATATTAATCATATGGATGTTTAATTTTATTAATTGTTGATGTCAGTCAAAATATGAATCTCATGGAGGAGATCGATGTGACGAAGGGGAAAGAATTATGAAAATTATAAAAAAATAATTCCAACACACTCCTTAAACTAAAATGGGGAGGGATATCCTTGGACTCAATAAAAAAATATGAAGAATACATTATTGAATATAATTAATACATCATAATTCATGAATGATACACCTCTATATTTTTAACCCCACCCAGAAAGAAAATTTTATTTCTTCATGTATAGGATACAACCGAGTCTATAAAATGATATATAAATTTTGGACTTAGATAACTATGAGGAAATTGTTTTGATGTTCACTAAAATTACAAATATGGATCTTTGAATATAATTGTTATCCTAGGATTAAAAAATACAAAAGGTGGTTTAATTCTTAAGATAATATTGATTAATATAATATAGGAAATAATGACCAACTAAATATTTGTAAAAATTAAGGAAACAATAATCCAATTAATTTATTTAAGGGGACATGGAAGTGATTTATCTTTGGGAATGAAGTATTTCACGAAATTTATTGTTGAAGATAAAAACCCACTAATTTGATGGAAGAATGAAATACTCTTGTGAATGCTCATCATATCATCTAATGATCATACTATATGGAATAGAGACATGACTTGAATCAATTCACTAAACCAAGGGTTATCTATGATAATTAATGTCATCATCCTCTAATCCCTAGAGAGAACGGGAAACCATATTATGTCAAAAAAATTGAGGTTTATTTCCTAAAATGTGGTGATATGTATTCATGTTATCCAATTAATAATGGAGAACATAAATTTTTCTTTTGGTTCTTTTCATTATTTCATATCACAAAAGTTTTGTAAATTTTTCTGGAAAACTCCTTAGTCGTGGATATTGGGTTATCAATGAAAAAAATTTATTTGGTAATTATTTAACCATAAGTACATAACACCTTCCATATAAAATTTGTTTTTTTGAATTTCCAAAAAAAAACTATTTGATACACCTAGTGGAATTTAATGGTAATTTATTCATGGATTGGATTTCAATGCATAGATCCATGAGATATTTATTATAGATGTAAATGAAACTCCACATTGAAAATCAACTTCAGATTCAATAAAAGTGAATGGAGGAGGAAAATGTATTCTTTTGTACCAAAAAACCACATAGGGATATTTTTTCTTTTTGATAAAGTGTATATAGATAAATTGATTTATACTAATGAAAATGTCATATGTTATTCCATGACCATTGTAAGGGGATTCACTTGTGTGTTTTCCCAAGAACATCTTAATTTTCCACCTAGTTGTGATGTTGAGTTCTCGATCTTGTTCATATTCAATGATTTTATAATTTCTCAGTCTCTATATAGAATGGATTTTTTAAGAAGAAGAGACAATGAAACATTTTCAAGAGAATCTTGATAAAAGGTTTATACACCCAATTGCTTCCCTATGGGGTGCACCCATCCTTCTAATCACAAATATAGATGGACCAATGTTCATATTCATTGATTATCATAATCTCAGAAAGATCATGGTAAATAATTATTATAATCTTCCACATATTATTGAATTCTTCAATCAAGTATATGGATAAAAATTCTTCTATTATGTAGATGTTTTGTTGGGATATTATCACGTAATATTTAAAATGGATGATATCCGAAAGACAGATATTCGTAAAAAGTACAAGGACTAATAGTTCCTAGTGATGCAATTTAGAATCAGAAATTCTATAAAAATATTCCTGGAATTAATGAATTGATTATTTGGGATTACCTTAACAATTTTGTGTTATTCATTTTAGATGGTATTTTTATCATCCCAAAAATAATGTAGTAACAAAATATGTATTTAGAAACTATAATGAAGTTCTTATTAAATGAAATGATATATGTGAAGTATTATAAATGGGATGTTTTTGGAGAAATTAGATTTACTGGGTAATATTATCTTCCAAAAATGGATATCGTTCAATTTTCCAAAAATAATGGTAATTAAAGCATATCCAAGACCAATATCTATTAGAAAATTCTATAGTTTACTTTAATTATATGGCTTATATAATCTATTTTTTGGAAACTTATCATGCTTTTCAGTCCCAATAACCCATAGTACTTAGAATAGATCCATTTTTTATTGATTAAAGAAACAATAATGTTTTTATAGTTAAATAAGTGACTAATCATAAAACATGTGATGACATTAAAAACTAATATAAAAACATTTTTTATATAATATGATGTGTTTTTAATGATGGTGGTTATAGTTGACTATGAACTATGATTTCTCAACCCAATACCATCATTGAATGAAAAACAAAGTGGGGGATTCTTTAGGTAGAAAGTATCTTGCTACCCTTTCCATGACGAGGAATTAAAGTGATAAAATAATCTTATATATTAATAATATGGATATTGTAATCATAAAAAGATCCTTATCCAATATTAATCAAATAACTACTCACCCATATATTCTTGATTTGATCAAGGATGCATATAATGATGATTCATTAATAAAAAAGAAGGTAGAGAATATCTAAGAGTTAGATATTACTAAATATGAAATCATAATGTCTATAACCTAGATATGACTCCCATAAAAACTAAAGAATAATAGTGATCCATTAGATAAAAGTAATATCTCATTATTATCTATTGATACTGGATGAAATGATATGTATATATTTTTTATGAAAAAATATTTTGTGGGATAAGATGTAGGAGGATATTTCTGAGTTTGTATCTCGATGCATGGTATTCTATAAATTCAAGGAGTAGTGATATAATTTTTAAGGTATGATAAAAAGTATTTCTTTAGAAATATAGTAATGGGAAAATATTAACATTTATTTCCTCAAATGACTCACTAGGAAATTGAAAGGCGATAACTCCACTTGGGTGGTGGTCGATCGATTTACCTAGTTAGAGAATTACATTCCTATCAATAATGATTTCTCCTTTCACCAAATCTTCATGATATAAATAAGGGAATATGTAAGGCTATATTGAGTTCCAATTTATATCAAATCTGATCAATATATGAGGTTTACCTCCTTATTATAGATAATATTTTATCTAGCATTAGATATAATATTAATCCTCAACACAGCCTATCACCTTCAGAAAGATGGTCATTGTGAAAGGAACATTAAAACACTAGATGATATGTTGCGATCAAGTTTAATGTATTTCCAAGTTCGTTGCTACTGTAAATCTAACATAGTTTAGTACTCATATAATAATAGATGCCATTCTAAAATTAATATTTAATCGTATAAGCCTTCGTATGGAAAGAGGTATTACACTCAGAAATTTTTGGATGATTTTGGAGAGTGGAACCTATTTTCACCTCATCTTATAAAATAGATTATAGGGAATTTTCAAACCATTTAGTGTCATATAAAATCTAAAAAATGTCAAAAGGAATGATATTCTGGAAATCATCGACGAGAGATTGTGTTAGAGGACAGAGAAAAAATGTTACTTATTATATCTCCACAGAGGAATGTAATGAAATTATAGAAGAATAGAAATATTAATACAAGCCACACCTTCCCCTTTGATATCCTTGACTAAATCAGAGATTTATCCTATGTACTAGAACACCTGCTTATCTTATCTCAAGTACATGATGTGTTCCATGTATCCATATTTTGGAAGTAGATATAAGACTCCCCACATTTTTTGAATCCAAATATGGTACAATTGGAGGATGATCTTTAAAATTAGGATTATCTAGTGAAGAAATTAGTTCATATAGACAATGTAATACGAATCAATATAACTGGCATGGACAATATATTGTCATAGAACCACATGATTAAGGATGTAACCTGAGAATAAGAAGAGATTATTAAATAGAAATACCCTAATCTATTTTAGTTTGGGAATTGTGAATTTTAATTGTGAATTTTGGGATGGGTGAGAAGGTAATGAACCATGTTTTGTAACATGAAGTTACCTTTTTAAATATTTAAATTTCTCATTAAAAATGAATTTGTGGACAAGAACATGTACTACATTGGTTATTTTATCCCATTATATGTTTTATCAGGTAAAATATAATAAAAAATCATGAATTGTAATTTATGATTGTATAACTATAATATATAGATAATATTATAAATATTAATTATGAGTCGTAATAATTTCAACTAGAAACTGATAAAAGAATCAATGTTCTGGACTATAATGACTATACTTCATGAACCCATTTATTGATGCTTTTTAGGGTGATAGAATCCTTGTAATTTTCACTTGACCATACCCAATTTGAGTTCAGAAAAACAAATCATGAGTAAAATCATTTATTAGATACGTTAAATATCATCAACATCACATCACAAACCATGTTCGTTGAACCACCCCAAGAAAATTTCACCATCGTACACCTTACCCAAATGGAATTCGATATTATAATAAGAGAATAACCATCTATACTCTAAAATTATTAAGTATTATATTTTATTTTTTATTAAATCAATATTACATTTGTAACTTTTATTATTTTTACATTGTGAATAACTAAATAATTTTTTTATTAAAATTATATTTCTATGTGAGGAAACACATATTGTATTTTTGGGAAATATATAATTTCAATCAATAAAATATTTTTTAAAAATTAAAGAATACTGAAAATATTTAACATTTAAAAAAATATTTTGATTAAATAATAAATATAAAACATAAATGATACTATTGTTTTGAGAAGTTTGATTTAATTTATATAAGGGTGAGAAACTTCTTATTGTCAAAGAACCCATAATTTTTTAACAAATGGTTATTTTTTATTTAAAAGTGTAAATTATATTTTTTGTAAAAAAAAATTAATATGATAAATATTATTTTTGATATCATAATGTCTCAATTAACTAATGATTATTTTTCAAAACTGTAAATGGAAATCAAATTTATGTTAGAAAATTATTTATGATATATTTATATTGTTTCTCTTATGACATCATAAAAACACTTATTGATGTAATAAAAACTATTATGAGTATCCATGACTAAAAGTATATTTACCCTTTGAGAAAATGTGTTTTATGCTACATAATTTATTTTATAAAGCCTCAATAAATACTACAAATCCAATATTTATTTATATGGTTTTAAAATTAATTATTCATAATCATTACACACTTCTACGACACTAAGGTTATTATTTATTAATGTTCAATTATTATCCTTAAAAGTTATTGATAACCTCTCCACTTTAGTATAATCTATGGTGAAAAACAATTAAATGGTTTATTGTTTTTATTACATTATCATGTAGAATTAACAACATTGTTTGGAAATTAGTACAAAATTCTCTTATCTTTTACTTTATAAACCTTGAAAACCTCCAATTCTGATTCACTCAAATCCAATGTATAGGGAAGCTAATTTTAACTTCCCTCCATAATGACATCCCAGGTTTCCCTGATCTCTTATGAAGACTCCCCCATGCATTTAGAAGAACCCTCCCAAGGCAAGAGATCATGTCCTTATCCTATGTATTCATGAACAATATCCTTTTCAATCCATTTTTTACAATTATTTATGTTGGGATATTTTTTTTCAGAATCTAAAATATTATTCTTATGATTCCAATGTATAGGGATTATTCTTTATCAATCATTCGCTCCTTATTTAACTCTTTAAGAGAACCTGTTATGCTGGATAAAATATGATGCAATTCTTCCAAACCTAACAATTGTAAATTGGATAACCGTTTCAATTTCCATTCATGGGTATACAAATCGATAAATATATATTTAATTTATATTTATCATTTAATTTTTATTTATAAAATGATAACTCTATAATCATGGATTTTTATTACATGAAATATATCCTTCTCTTGCATGATCAATATTGAACACCTATTCATGACCACGATATAAGAGTGATGGGTGGGCCAATAATTATACAGGTCTCCATTTTATTAGGTATTGTTTTTTTCTATTTAGATACCAAGTATGGAGTAGGTGACGCTCTATGAAACACAATATGTTTTTTCCTGATGATTAGTATTGACTTATGTTTATGATGTAATGTTTTATGTGGTTTCCACATTCATATATTTCCTTAATGTTATCGTGTTATATTCGGACTCATTATTCACGATTATGATTCACACCATATTTATCATACATTGATATGCCTCTATGACTATATTTATTACTATATCTTATTCAATGTTTCTTATTCCTGTAATGGGATTTATAAATCGATCCTTTTATATAGATATCCCATATTTATCCCATGTAGTTTTAAAAGATCCATGGACTATAAGGCCACATTTTAGAGTTTTTAAATAATAATATTTTACGCATGTACTATGTTATTATGTCTTATTTTAAATTTCACCAACTCACTAGACATCATGACCCTTTAGAGTTGTATTATGTGTAGTTTTATGTAATAAATCACAAACTAGTGTGTATTTAAATATGTGCTTTATTATTTTTACACTACCTTCCAAAGACAATTAAAATGATATTAAATCATTTCTTATTCTTAATATTGATGATGATATTATATAGATTATATATTTTGGTAGAGTAACATTACGTAGAGTATTATTTTTATGAATAATAGTAGTGTCAGCATTTTTTATGGAATATAATTCCTCTTATGTAATGGGAGAATGGTTCTATATCATTTATCTCACTTGTAAAATGTTTTTTCCATTAGATAAGATGGTTTTTATATACCCAATATAAGTACTAATTTTCACTTTCTTTTGATGATGAATATTGATCATATTTATAGATTAGGTAATATGTGATAATGATTATATTTAAAAATGGGGGCTTTATCAGTACTTTCCTCTAACGCTGATAATGTTTATATTTTAAAAAATTTATTTTTGAAAAATAATATATTGATATATAAGTATGTTAATATTGATTTAAATATATTATATATTTTTAAATATGTTTTAGATGAGTATTAATAGACTATTACATTTAATATATAAGAAATGTAATGAAAGTGTATTTACAATATTTTATAAAATATTATTAATTAATAATTTTCTAATTATCATCAACTAATAATCATTTAATAAAAATTTAAACGCACAAAAAAATCAAAATACAAATTAATAAAAGATCTAAAATATGTATAATATGTATCTCAAACCTCAAACAACCCTAAATTTTGATCTTGGTGTTTGTTTGAGCTCTACATAATATCAAATTGAATCCCAGTATGAGCCATATGCACTATTGACCCATGAGAACCTTTTTTCACATTTTTAGACATAAATTCCCATAAGGCCTCTAAAACTATGTGTTTAGTCCGGAAACCCCGATGTTTTTAAATTAAAACAACTATAACTTCTTGTATGGATGTGTTCTAATGTCATACCCCATATTATATTGTAGAAAATTTTATTTTCTCATATTTGACTAGTTGTGGAGTTGAAAAATACTTTTGTATTAGAAGTTGAGCTCTTTTTATCATTCTATGTCTTTTTAAATACACATATATATGTATTTATTAATAAATTTATTTATTTATATATTTGTGTGTGTGTCTATGAATGTAATGTATATATGTTTGTATTTATAAATAAATAAATTAATTTATTTATAAAAACAATAAAAAACATATTTATAAATGTAATTAAAAATAATATATATATATATATATACAAATGAATATACAGATAACGAATTATAACTATATATATATAAACAGATATAAATATATATTAATATACAAATATATGTATATATATATATATTAATATATGAAACAAATATATGTATTAATATAACTAAATATATTTTTATTAGTATGAATCTATATAAATATATGAATAAATATAACAATATATTTATATATACATAATTAAAAAGAGAAAAAACTAAATGGATTAGTGGTAATGGTGTAGGCGCCCAAGGGGGGGAGGTATCTGGTTTGAGTTATGGTGGAAGCCGGGGCATGCAGGAAATTGCGAGGTGGTTGCACAGGAATGTGCAACGTGCGGGATGAGAGGGAGGGGATCCACATAGCACTAATAAAAGGTGGGGGTCTATCACTTTTAAAATCTCCCCACAATAATATATTATTTTAAAAAAAATAATTTTTTTTACTTTTATGAGTGCGTAAACTAAGGGATGATAAAGGGCCTTTTTATCATCACCTTTTTAGCACTGATAAAAGTTGATTTATTAAATGTTTTTAGATGGATAATAAAAGGTAGCCCCCATATATTTTCCTCGATTAAGACTTCTTTTCTAGTGCAGTTAATGCCCTTTTCTAGCACTGATAAAGTCAATATATGTAGTATTGAGTAGTGTAAACATAATAAAATAACCTCAAGGAAAATCACATAGAATGTCCATATAAAATAAAATTATAATGAGGAAAAATAACTTCCCAACAATAAATGACGTCTAAACCTAATAAAAATTGAATAATGAAATATGATAGAGCCTGACTCATGATCTCCATGTCGGGAACACCGTGTATGGAAAATGAACCCATGTATCATTATGCTCCAAAATACCCACCAAGAGATTTTCATCATATTCATAATAAATGAAACATGTAGTAAAAACCCATGAAGGTCTGAGTATATACATACCAAGTAGGACACCCTAAAAACTGAAGAGGGAGTAATACAAATATATAATTGAAGGTCAGATAAAACCAAATAAAGAGGAAAATGAACATTAATATATATATATATATATATGTGTGTGTGTGTGTGTGTGTGTATGTATTCTCATAAAAATCCTAGGTGATAGAGATTGGGATATTCATCTCATATCCCAACCAAAGATGATGAGTCATCCTCTACCCTTAAATGTACATCACTATTTCCCAAAATTGAATGAAACCTCACTAGAAACAATTTTGAGGGGCCCTATCCTTGCTATTATATGGCCTAATAGTGGAGGAAACCAACAACAATGGGGGACCTTCTCACATTCGGTGCTCAAATAAGAGTCGGTACTGCTCTATAGATAGAGGAATGACACACAATACAAATGAGTATGATCTCTATTATTTTAAAGAGTATGAGGGACCTTCCCCAAGGTGCGATAGGGGAGAATCATCCCCAAAAAAACTTAGATGCTCATGTATTGATCAATTAAATAAATAAAAACTTCCAAGAGAAGCATCACACTCAAAACACCATTCATCATATCTTTTATTCCACAATTAAATCTGTCATCACATTATATACCAAAGAGCACCTAGGATAGGATACCTAAGGGAAAATTGCTTTGAAAATGATGAAAATTTGAGGGGAATGTGTTTTTGGGGGGCTGTACATGTAATGTAAGGGTTTCAGCATAGAATGTGACCCACCTCATCATCTAGTTATGTTCTTATATAGTCATTTATTTTATTATAAATCATTATACAATGCATGTATATGTGGTACATAAGGTGCATCACCCTCTCAGGGAATACCCTTATAATCCAGTTCTTACCTGTTTACATCATCCCACACTCGTCTACCAAGTTATGCCCAAGTGTTCTTCTATTCCATTGTACTCAGAGAGTATATAGCATGCTCAACTACGAAGGGTCCTAGGCGTGTGACCGTATGAACATGGATTGGATTATTGGGTATTATCACATGGAATGTGGTCAAATATACAAGATGAGTGATCTTTAACCCGACTGAAAACCCAATCCTCCATGGAATATGAAGTTAACTACATCAGTTTTTCCAATTTACATTACATTTAGTTTGATATTTCATACAATTTATAGAACCTTCACGTAGTTTCAAGAATCATACTCATAACCATGAATATATCCATTTGTCTTCCCTGAATTTAATGAAATCACCTCCATCATAAATTCATCATACTACTATGTTTTGAAATTGAATGTATGGTTTCTTATTATTGATCTGTCGCACCACCCATGGATGATATGCCAAAACCATACCTCAACACACTTCATAATTATATTAATCCTTGAAACAAAACATATTATATAACATATAATGTTACTTATTTTCTTTATCCAAATATCCTTGAATTATGGGGTTATATCTTACTCAATCCCTCTCCATAAATGTCGAATCATGTCCCCATGGGACAACACTTAACTACATTAAGAACGGGTTGGGTAAATTCATATTTACAAAGGGACAATCATCCTTCAACAAGGGTTATTCTTCAATGATCATTAATATGTGATATCCTATGTAAGTTCTTGATAGTGAATGAATAAATGGAATCAAACAGTTTAATGTTTATATCAGTCTCAATAAAAGGGTCATATAATTACATATCAAACACCATATAACAATCCATTCATTGATAAAGAAATCAAGAGGGTGAAAACATAACTGAAAATTCATACCTCAATTTTGATTGAATGTTGGGAAATAAAAAATTATCTCATTAAGGAGATAAAATGATATATTCTTTTCATACCTATAAACCCTAATCTATTGACCCTTCATTTTCTGATACAACCCCCTAGTAATGAAATCTCAATGATTATCTATATTATATTAGGGATTATAAATATTAATAAGTATTTTTTGTAAAAATTGGATATATAGATGAAATGAGGTAATTAAATTTAAAATAAAATAAATAAAATTTATTGTTTGTTTTAAATAAATAAACCACCAAAAACTACCTAAACCAAATGTTTGATGCCAACAATACATAGGGTTTTTCAATTGTAAAACCCTTGTTTAAGATTCGATAATGGTCTTTGATTTCTTATTTGAGACTATGTTTAGATGGAATTATACAATTTTAGTAACACTATGCATATATTATGTTAATGTATTTAATTTTTTACAATATCAATATCAGGATCAATGGACATTTTAATCTCATTCCATCTCAATTCATGGATCTGAAAATATTCTTTAATATAATTTATGTTCCTATAATAAAAAAATAGGCTCACTAAATTCTCCCCTCCCTAATGTAATTCCTCCTTTAAAAGAAAACTATAAATAAATAGTTGACGTTATTAATTTTGAATACTGGTCTCTATCTCTCCAAAGGGCTATCTTTCATGTTCCCATTCTTCCAAAACACACTAACCAAGGTAATTGATTATCCTTGATGAAACATCTTTTTCTGATCCTTGATATTCTTTAGGTAATCTTCAATGGATTAACTATCCTCAATTTCCATATTTCCATTGTCCATAACATCCATATTCTCATGACTATTTCTCGACATCTGCAACACATGGAAGACATAATTCACTCAATCTAGTTGTGATGGTGGTGCTAATAGATAAACAACCTAGAAAAATTCCATATGATATTAAATTTCTCAATGATCATTGGGGAATACATTCCCCTGCATAATTTTTTTTAATACTCATCATATAGATACAAATTAAATATCATGGTCAACCTTCTTGAACTCCAAGGGCCTATAAGATCCATGTATATAAAAATTATATTTTCTTTGGTCTATCATCATACTCTCATGAATCACTCGAACATTCTCCAATGTTTCCTACACCCTCCCTAGATAAGAAAGAGATGTCTCATCAATCTCAGTATAGAAAAAATTTAACCTATACGGTCTCCCATATTTTTCCCCAAAAGGTTCTATACTAATATTATATTTCTATTTTTTGTTATAAGAAAACTATAATTCTTTCATGTTGTCCTCCTAGCTCTATTCCATGCTTACTACACAATACGTTAACATATCCTCCAATAAATGGATCATCATCTTAGTCTTCCCCTCTATGTGGTGTTGAAATTCTATATTCATCATCTACTAAGTCACGAAGGCTTCCCACAGGCCTCTCAATATCTGTGACATAGATCACACATCATGTTCAAATATAATCATCTAGGGTATTTACTAGAGATATATGATCTCCAAAAATACAATTTCACTGAAATCATCAGAAATATATTCTCTTTCATAGAAAGAAGTAGCATTGAATAGGTATGTAGACCAACTATAAAATATATGGAATCATGCAATATTATTGTCCATGGATTCCACTTCACAATGTTACTAGATACTCTGTCAAATTTCTACATTGAAATATCAAAATTATGGGTCAAACCCACTAAGACCTGCTATTATATTTATCATTTTAACATTTGAGATATTGATAGATGAACTCCGTAACACTATACCACATTTAAGACAACCAAAGCTACCATTGTATGTCATTTTACATCCTCATCACTTTTTCATGCTAAAAAAATTTATAATTATGACAATAATGCATCACATCCTCTAACATTGTGACTGAATCCATCGTACGACCCTTGAAAAAGCTGACGTGCTACCATCAATTAAAAAATAAAACATTTGTATCCAATAAAGAAATATGGTAATAAAAACCTTATAGTTAATTTCATCTAACTAAGAATCCCTCTCTTGTTGATAGAGTAAATGTGTTAACAACATATACTAAAGAAAACATTCATCCATCACATCCACTAGGGTTAGTTATAATGAATCCAACAACTCAGACAACTTATCCAACATTGGAGAATGTGACTTCCAAATATGTGAATCTACAAAAATGTTTTCCTTCTAAGTAGTATATACTATATTAAATTCATATACCCTTAGGTACACCAACCCTCACCTTTGACTTCAGATAATATCCCTTGGAGCAAATATGTACCTGATGCTATAGTGGTATGATAATACAATAAACCACTCTCCTAGAGGTTAGTTCCCCCAAATCATCAGATCAAAGATCACCACTACCAACACTACATCATGAGTACCGTAGTTATACTAATGGGGTATTGACTACCATTTCCCATATGTGATTAGCACATACTTCTACATTAACATGTAGTTGAGCCAATCTCACGAGGCATTTGAAAACACTAGAAAATCCACACCCTCCTTCACTAGTTCAACAAAGGTGAACTATGAAATATCAAACCCAACCACTAAAAATATCTTTATAATTTTATGGTCTTTGTAAATGGATGTACATTCCATATAAAGGAGTTGAAAGGGTCTACAATGCATTATAAATTAACCACACACCTCATGTAGCACCCTGATAGGCCAATAAACCTATCCACCTATGATATTCACTTGGGAAGTGTCCATGAATGAAATATATCAATCTTTTCCGGTTTCATAGCTAAAAAATTCGTAGAAATTACATTCCTAAAAAATATGAAATCATAGATCTAGAAATGGAAGTTATAGAAATTACCATTAAATTGATGATATGAGAAGTTCTCTAGGACCATTCTAATTTTCTATGTCTTCTCATAATATGACATTGAATAAATAATTATGTCATCTATGATGAAAAAATAAATTAGTCAATGTATGGATGGATTATATGGTTTATGAAATCCATAATAACATTGGGGGAATTTATCACACTAAAAGGCATCAATCAAAACCAATAGCTCTCATCACAACATTAAAAATGTTCCATTTCAAAATTTATCCTCATGAACAGTCAACTTGTGGTTTCATAACATAAGATTGATCTTTGAGAACCAAATCAATTCACATAACTGATCAAATAAGATGTTAATCCTCAAAAAGGGTTACTTATTCTTCATCATCAATGGGTTAAAAAAATTAAACAACATAAATCATTAATATGTCATCATAATTTTTCATGAAAAAATAAGTTCATATTCTAAGAGGGACACACATGGTATTGTAAATACATTCTATTGATTTTCCTCTAACAACCCCTCTCAGAACTCATAGCTTAGTAAAACCATCTGATATTCCATATAAGACATCATTGTGGTCCTAGGGTGTATGCCAATGCATATGTCATTTTTATAATATGGAGTTAGTCACAGATCATTCCCATGTAATATGTTCATATATTCCTCCACTACTAAAATAATCAAGATTCTCAAATAGGATGACGTTCCAAGGGAAAAACACTCCAAATTATTAGTGATGGATTGATGCTTCCTTCTCACAATATCCACTCACTTCTCCATGAGATCTCCCTCATCCATAAAGAATAAATTTTCCTAATTAGTAAGATTTCATCTAACTCACCTATGAAAAAAATCAATTTGGGCTAAAAATGTGGAAAATAATTTCATACCCAATATGAAATAATAAGTTATATTCATGGTGTACAAGAGAACTTACATAAAAATATTTCCACCAAGATATATCTCCCACTTTCAGATGATTCTTGATATGAAATAAGTACACATTATTAGAATTTCTAGCCATAACAATTGGGATAAAGTACCAATTTTAAACACCATCTCTCATAGATATGATAACAAGATAATGGAATTAGTCACACCCTTATCAACAAGTACTATGGAATGAGTAATATATAGAAATATAATACCACATATCATCTCATTACAGCATGAACATACCCCTCCATAGTCAAAAACATCACACAAATCCAATATCAAACTCCCTAAACCTTATATGGGATTCCTAGTGGTGGTGGTGGATGATGCCCATAATTTCATCCTCCACCAATACCTCCTCCCTTCAGAGGTGATCCTGATCCTCTACCTATATGTCCACCCAGAGAGCCACCATGGCCATGTCAATGAGTTCACTAATCATTGTTTTATTACTACCATGGGGTTTCATCCACCGTCTATCTATCAAACTCATCCCTAATGGTCATGAAATCTATATATAAGTGACATAATTTGTCACAAGAATATAATTGCATCCCTATAGACTATCTAAAACATCTGAATAATCATTGAGATATAAACCCATAGGTCATTGTCTACATAATATTATACCTCCTCGGCCGAGACATCAATGGTTAAAACACTCTAGAAGTTAAGGACAATTCATCAACATGATGACAAATGAATCCTCTACCATCATGCAATAATTTTTCTAGTAGTCACTTGATCACTATACACTGATCTTTCACTACAACATCGATTAGTAGACATTAGAAGATGACAATAGTATAAATGTCTTTGTGATAACCCATCCCAGACCTCTTCTCCCAAAAGAACCCACCTCACACCATGTCAAGGGGGTATCACGTGAGGTCAGTGAACTACAATGAATACTTTCAAAATTTCATTTAACAATTGTATATGTCAATTAGATCATTAATATGAACTGAATTCTTTCTTGAAGGGTAATACTACTCACATAATAGGTATAGGATATTGGACCATCAGAGAATCTTATGGTCATAGTTTTACATAATAAGAATCCACCATGACCTTGCTAATCCATATAAAATAATGGGTAATAGAAACCACAAATATTTTTCAAGGTATGTTTGATCGTGAAGAATATTATTACCAACATAATGAAATCCTCTACTACCTATGGATTTGGATCATCAAAAAAATGTAGTGTTATCTGATGTTGGAACATGAGGTGTATGATATGACTTTATGAATAATAATCTAAAATGGTCGTTATTATTTATTGACATGATTGGTTTATACTACCTACCCTTCTAGAGAAAACACCTCATGTGGCCCTTGATCTTGGGTCTCATAAATCATTGGATCATCATGATGATCCTAAATTGATAATTTGGGTTGAATTCTTCCCAGAGGATTCTTAAAAGGGTTCCATACATTCCATGGTATGATGAACTTATATAAGGGTATATGACTCAATGAGGAAATTCAAAATACCCAATCCAACATGATGCCTATACCATTATTCCTTATATAAAAGATTTATGTATTCTATGTTACAAATAATTTATCTAGATACCTGTTGAGTGGAATCATCGGCCTCCCACCAACAATAGGTTTTATTAATGAAAATCCAAAACCAAAACACTTCTTCACTATTGACTTAAATCCCAATCAATTCCATAATCAAAGAAAACTCCAAACACCATCCTGAGGAATGAGCTACTCTAATACCACTATTTAATCTCCTGATAAATCATTCCTCACTTTTATAGCATATGTCTGAGTCAACACATCCCCAAGTGAAAAATCAATAAGCTAGGGGCATGAAATAAGTGTCGCCAAGTAATACTATAATATTTAATGAATTATCATAAGTGAATGTATTCACAAATCATTCTAACTACAAAAAAAATATGTAGGAGAATAAAATAGAGAACATTCATTGTGTAAATATATATAAAATAACCTATAATAAAAAATAAAATTTGTATTAAAGTAAAAATAATGTGAAAATGGGAGAAATAAACACTCAACCTAAATCAAAGTCCCAATATTAATAAAAAATAACAAATACCTATGAAGAGACACTGAATCATAATATCCATGTCCTAACCACCATAGACAGTCAATCTACCATTACTCCCTAAGATACACAAAATCCACAGTCAATCTATCTATCACCTCTAGATGAAACAAAATGTGAGAGAAATTTATTTAAGGGTGTGTACATTCATACTGTAACCCACTGACCCACATAAATTAAACCACCCACTCAATCTATTCATCACATGGGGAGGTGTAACAAAATCAATTAGAAAAGTATTGAATATAACCAAACCATGAAATTCAACCAGATTAAAATTATGAATAAATAGATAAAAAAATACATAAAACCCAATACGAGACATATAGACAAGAAATTATAACATGAAGAATCCAACATGTCTCTTGGAGAATAATTGCCACCACCAAATCATCCCACTTTAAAAGTTGTTACAATGAGAGGCACATATATTCTACATGATTCCCTTTCAATTTATAGTGATCCTAAAATATAGTATCTACAACTTCCCAATGTTAAAATTATAGTGTGAGAAAAATTCATAGTAGGATACCAATAAAAATTCCATATATTGTCTCATAATAAAAATGAATTAGTTTTAGATTTTTATCTAATTTGTTTTTCATATAGTATTCAAAAACTGAAACAATATTGTAAATCGTTTCCTTTGGTTTTTATAAAATTTGGTCATATTCACAAAGCCCTAAATATGAAAAGTATAAGGTATAAAAAATTAATGAATATCCATACACCATAATGTACATAAGTAATCACATATCCACGATATAATCCAGCAAATGAAACCATGTGGTACAAACATATGTGAATACATGTGAGAAGAAATCAATAACACATGAATCCTAAGATAAAAATCCATAAATTAAAATACACATCATACTAAGACGTAGAATATGGGAATTAATACTCATCATAAATTAAGACTTAACCAATAATATATTGGTGTCGTCTAATATGGATTGCATCCCCAATATATCAATATAACAACACCATTAGTGATGTTATGAAAACCAAGAATGGAATGTATGTTACTGACATACCAAAGGTTCCCGGTGACTTAATCATGTAAAAAAATAATTTTCATACAATGATCATAATTAATAAATTTTTTTCTAAACCAACAGAATCATCATCAGTGTATTTATACACATTTCAAAATAAAAACAATCATTCAAGAATTTAATCAACCAATTAGGGTAAAAACCACAACTTTTAATGGAAAACCCATTTAAAATATATATATTTAGATGAAATACCTTGAAATAAAAAATAAATATCATTTAATAAATATGCTATCATAATTATAAAAGAAAAAATATCAATTCCTTTAATTAACCAATGTATTTAAATATCTATCTAATGAATAGAGGTAAAATTACTCACCTTTGACAAAAGAGATATGGGAAGAGCATATGGGGTACTCACTATTCTAGTTCAACCTGAAACACATCAATAATCTATAATAACACTATTTCTAAAAGACACATCCCCTTTAGGTTCCAATGAATCAAATGGGAGACGAGATCCAATAATGAGCTAAGTAAAAAAAGTTAAAACCAGATTAAAAAAACATACATTGAGGTTATCCAACAAAAATGAAATACAGGTTCCTAGAATAAAATGAGATAACTCTTTATAGCACTATATAACGATTATGTAAACCAATATGAGATTCGTGGATCAATATAGCTTAAACCCCATCTTGATTATTTTCAAAACAAATCTTCAAGGAATTGAAAACTACATGTTTAGTTTCCAAAGTAGACTGCATGGATTTGAGTAATAATGCACCTTAACATTTAAACCAATATATCTATTATTTTTTAGGTTACATGTTTTGGAAGAACAGTTACATTAAACATGTGATAAACATGTATAACGCCTCAGCCTTTGTATGGACGGTTTGGGTAGGGGGTTGTAACTACCTAGAAATTTTCTATGATAATTGTTTCTAGAAAATGTGTTTTATATTATATTATACAAAAAAACATATCCATTTAATAATGAATGGAATATAAAGAGAAATGTTACTCTATGGTTTTGAAAATTATATGACTATTGGTCAAATATGACTATTGGTCAATATAAACATTGGGAACTATACTACATGTAATAATTTTGAAGTTATAATTAAGGTTTATTAGTAGAAATGATAAAGTATAAATAATGAAGAAAAGAGAAGTGATACTCACAACCAGTAGATTCATTCCATATAAATCTAACATTTCAAAACATAGGATTGAGGTTATGTCACTAGAGTTCATCAATTACCAAGCCCAATCCATGATTAAAAACGTGACTCTTGAATGAAATCCCATATAAGAGAAGTTCAAGTTAGTGGTAATTACTACTTAGTAAATGATAGTAGATCCTCCATATGAATCAATCACTATCACACAACTTACCCTTAGTTAATACGTAAGAGATATAAAGGGTAACATGTCCCTAAAATTCTTACATAAAGTGTATTTAATTTTTATAAATATGATTTTTATTCCATAAATTCCATTTTATGAAGAGTTTTTTTAATAAAATATATGGTTTATTAAGATGGAATTTCACAAATTAACATTTAGAACCTAAATTTTACTTTTTGGAAATATATAATTTTGTATAATAAACAATGGTATTATGAATAATAATAATTTCAATTAAATTGTATAAAAAATATTATTTAAATATATATTTTAAAACATTTTTATTATGTCCTTGAAATTTTTACACCTATGAAATTTTAATGTGCATATTTAACCCAATATTTTTTTGTAAATAATTATTTTCATATTTAAAACATATAATCCTCATAAATAGATAATTATTATGATAATGTAAACATATTTCTTTGAAATAATAATATCAAAACAAATTAAGGGTGAATTTAATAGAATTTTATAAAATTCATGAATTTTATATATGAAGATTCAAAATACAATTTTAAGTTTTTGGTATGTTTAATGACATCATTGTTATTTCAAAATTATATAATAATTAGTTACCCACAATCAAAAAAATAAAATAATTTATTTCATTAATATCAATTATCATTGTTTATTTTTTTCTATTTAAAAACCTATATGTTACATTACGATGTTTAAAAGGGAATTATTGTCATTAAAATCATTATTTAGGGGAAAAATTACATCTCATTGACATTAGAAGTATTATAATCTGATAATAAATTCTTGTGGGTCAAAATAACATAAAAAATTTACTAAATTTCAAAAAACATGTTCATAAAAAATGGTAAATCCTGTGGTTTATCATTTTCCACAACCTATATTTTAATTGACCATATATGCAGATAATAAATTAAATCATCCAAAACATCTATAAATACCCAACATTTATCCATTTAATTTTACTCCCAATTATTACACAATGATTATTTGGTATTACAACCTCCCTAGTAGTCCCCCAAATATTTAATCCAGCCTCCAAGGTTACATTATTCATGATTTTCAAGTAAATCATCAAGGTAAGAGATTTTAACATCTTTTATTTTCTATTAAAAAATCACTTTGAGTATATGTATTCTAAATGTTATGGTTACTCTGTCATATTACCCTTTTTATCATACTGGTAATTCTAAAATTTTCTTTATTAGTAGTATACCCTAATCCCCTATAATTTTACTTTTTTCAAATTCATGTTTTATACCCATTGTGTTGTAGAATATATTTCCTGAAAGTTTTCTCTCCTCCTCAAGAAATTAACAATTATAATATATTTTTGAATACCCAAGATTATTTATTTTACAAGGTTATTAACATATAAGAAAAAATGATTTATTTTGTTATGGTATTAACATAAATGAACCACTCATTCCGTTTCATTGATATTAACATTACATTATAATCAGGTTATTAATCACTTTCAAAACACTATGATTTTGATTTGAAACCCATTTTCTTACTCTCCACGTGTTATTTATAAAATGTTTCTTTATGATCTATATAAATCGAATTAATAATGGAATTTGATGTTTTCACCCTAATAGAGATCCACTTCACTAGGTAAATAATTTAATATCCAGATATGACATGTTTTATGATACCTTAGTGAATAATCATGGTAATTGTCATTTACCACACATTGGTGATATGTTTATGAATGTTTAACATAAATTTTTTATCTGTGTATTCTTGTTAAGGATTATGTACTTTTTATTATTATATTCTAATTTTTCCATTTCTCATTGCAAATTGATATTTATTGTGTTCTTATTGATATTCTTCAAGATAACAAGAAATTGTTTCCACTTATAAGGCCTTATGCTCACACCTTTCCTTTGATATATTTCCCCATGTTATTAGATGGAACAAATATACGGATGAATCCATGATGAACCCTTTCTAGTGGACTAAAATAATGTTTAATGTTTTATCATATCATGTACATTTTTTCCAAGAATTGTTTTTAAAAGGTACTCTTTTTTGTAACACATAATGAAATGATTATATAATAAAAATAAGGGGTTCCACAGTTGGAATCACTATATGGTTTAGTTATTTGTGAAAATTATTATTTGACAAAATTAGAAAGAAACTTAGGGATAAAATTAAATATAAGAAAACATTCTAATATTTTGGTGAAATATTATGTATGTTGATTTCGAGAAAAGAAACTCTTGTCTAGAAATTAACAAGTGGATGTGTTCCTGGAATAGACGTATCAAGTTGTAACACTCCATAACACCACATTGTTATGGATTCAAATGATAACTAGTGCATAAAAATGGGCCTTACAGAATCTTATTCTGGCACTCCCATGGGACATTTATAGTTAAATAATTAGCTTATTTTGAACCATAATGATGGATTTATATAAAATGTGTTTGTTTTTAAATACTAAAATATTTAACCATGATTTTTTAAGATACAAAATTCCTTTAAAATTATAATATTCTTAAATTAAACATGTTCTTAACTAAGGATGTCATCTTTTTTTAGAAACATGTATGAAATAAAGTGATCCAAAGAAATGATTAGCACAAAGGGCCTTGAACCGAAGACCCTCTGATCAATGATAGACTAGAAAACATCATGTGATTGACAAATCAACTAACTCATTTTATGAAAAATAACTCGAATCAAGCCATGTTAATATATTCAAATCAAATGTAATGAATTTATATTGAGTCCTTTATACGTCAAAAAACAAATTCATTCAATCTAGTTACCCACCCATTTATTAATCAACAATGTATAAAAACAATATAAAATACCACTTTTATATTATATAATTGAGAACAGTAGAACGTTACGTTTGTTGTATACCACTTTGAGATAGATGGTAAACAGTGGAGGAAACTTATTAGAAAAATGATTCTATGAGAAAATAATATTTTTATAGGCTGGAAAGTGTTCCGGGGAATCCGTTCCAGTAAATATTTCCCTTTTTTGATGAAAAGAAAAATAAATAAGTAATTTATAGAGTTCATTAACAATTAAAAAATTAATAGTGGTAAGTTGTTAGATAAAAATTAAAATAAATTAATGTTAAACCTATAACATTGTTATGGATACAAATATATAGGTTCATTGATTTTTATTCTACTAAAAACCCATGTACAATGAAATTGATTCATTCAAGAATATGAATGTAGTGAAAGGATAATAACAAGTAATATGAAAGTTGAAATAATGTTCGGAGAGAGGAAGTAGTCACATAGATCGAATTAAAATGTTAGAGAAATGGATCAAAACATAGGGTATATTTGTTAATGGAAGAGGATAAAAGAATGTGAATCTTACCATAGGAAAAAATATGGGAAAAATTATTTATAGAACTACGTTATTAGGAGTGTAAAATGTTACATGTTTGGAAGAGAAATCTATATATATGGGAACTATTGTAGTGAGGTGAGGCCTCAAATAATCAAAAATAAAATTAAAGGAAATATTGTGTAGGACCATCCTAACATCTAAAGCATTATGTTTTTAGATATTGGAAAAATTTCCAATCACTATCCAAATTATATGATAATAGAGGGTAATCACTATTAAAATCATCATAGGATAAGGGTGAAAGGTAGAGCATTTTTAATCACAATGGAAAAAGATGAGGATCCAGGTTTTGTAGTGTATGATACTCACATTGTTCTTTTAAATAAAAAAATACATTATTTGATTCTAGTTCTACGTAATAGTTTATTTACACCGTGTATTTCAAGATTATTGAATCAATAATTGAGCTTCTAGATGTTGATTTATCATTAAAGACTCATTAAGGTATTATCCGTGCATCAATATGGTATAAAAAATCTATTACTGCTTTTTTCAAGAATAATCTCATTAATGGATTATTTGAACATCATCAGGGAGAAATGTTTTTTTTCAATATTAATCTACAATTGTTTTATCATCAATTGATTGTGAAGAATGAAAATATTCCAAAAACTACCTTTCGATAAAGATATTATAATTATGAGTTTATTTTTATAACCTTTTTCAGGAAAAATTCTCTTCTTATATTTATGGATTTGATGAATATAGTCTTTATGGACTACCTTGATAAATATATGATAGTTTTTATTGTCTATATTATGATATATTCCAAAATTTGCAAGGACCATGATGGTTATATAATGGTTATAAGGAATAATCGGAGGGAGGATAATCTATTGGTAAAATACCAAAACATATGAATTTAGGTTATAACATGATTCTTGTTTTGGGATCATCAGAACTAATAAAAGAATCACAATAGACCCTACTAAGAATTTGTTTATAAAGGAGCAGCCTCTTCATAAAATAGTAACTGAGTTTGGTAGTTTCGATTGTTTATCTAAAAATTATATAATGTTTGTAGAATACATTATCCGAATTTGAAATCAACTACCATGTTAAGTCATAATGGGGATAATTTCATCTTGATAAAGGAGTGCGAATAATGTTTCTAAGGGATGAACATGAGATTAGATACTAAAACTATGTTAACAGTAACACATATTAGATAAAGATCATTATTTTTAGAGATGCATCTATAAAGATCATTGGTGAATCCTCTTGAAAAAGTAATGGGTGATTACTTATGCATCTCAACAAATAATGCCTCATGAAAAGAATTATAACATATATTTAATGGAGCTAGCTATCGTTGTCTTTTATTAAAATATAATGATGAAATTTTTTTATGGGGTAAAATGTGATATATACACAAAAAAACAATGTTTTAAGTATATTTTCTCAAAAAAATAATTAAACAGTAGATATTAGAGATTGATGGAGCTTCTTAAAGGCTATGACAGTTCAATTTTTTACCACCCTAAAAGAGAAAACAATTTCACTGATTCATTATGTTTGAATGAACCTCTTGTAATGAAAATTATGAGGATTTGTGGAGATAAATTAATCAAGGACATAGTATGTTTGTAAAAGGGAATTAGGAGGGAAGGTACATCATCAAACTTATCCCAAATTATTTATAATCCATCATTTCTTTATAAGATCAATAAATCTCAATGATAATATCATATGGTACAAAATATGAGAGGGGATCTGAAAAATGGGAACTTTCCTATGTTCAATATTGGTCATGAATGTTTACTAAAATTTTATACAATGATATATGATCCATCTATTCTAGAGATAAATAAATAAGTGATGGATGCCGCTCATACCTTGTAATTATATATATATCCAAGAATCATAAAAAATTTTAGGGACCTTCATGATCATTATATGTGGGATAACATGAAAAGTGAGATTTCCAACTACAATATGGATTGGTGGTGTGCCAAAATGTGATGGAAATGTGAAAACATACTAAATGGATTCTAAAACCACTATACACATTAACATGGAAGTGGGGAAATATCACAATGTACTTTTTCAAAAATATCCCAAGAACATCTAAAGGAAACAATGTTATATGGGTTATAGTGGGCCAATTCCCCATGAATACTAATTTCATCACATATAAGGATGATTTCCCTCTTGGTCGACTTACCAATATTTACATAAAAGTGGTTGTGAGGTTACATAGGGTTTCACTTTCTATAGTTTCCTATCAAGATCCAAGGATCAAATATAAAATATGTAGAAGTATTCTAAATGATCGAAAATCAAAATTGAATTCTAGTATAGCTTATCTCCTTGAAACATAAGCTCAATATGAATGGACTATAGAAACAACAAGGGGCATACTGAGACCATTCTCAATGAAATTTAAGGGTCTATGAGATTGGAATATCCCATTAACATAGTTATCATACAAAAACATCTTCCATTGTCATAATCAAATAGAACCCTATGAAGCTCTATATTGGAAGTGATGTATATCTCCTACATGTTGGGATCATGTTGGTGATAGAAGTATTATTGGCCCTGATCTTGTGTATGTGATGATATAAAATATTCATTTAATCAAACCACACATAAATGATTCTTAAAGTCAGTAGAAGATCATTGCTGACAACCATTGAAGGTGAATTTTGTTTACTATTGTAAAAAACTTTACTTTATATATCACATTGGAAGAGATTTATGGGGTTTGGGATGAATGGGGAACATAGCACTAGGTACATTGGTCTCTTTAAAATCCTTCATGTAATGGGAAATGTGGCCTATAGGCTTTCACTTCCACCATATATTTCTTAAGAAAATTATTTATTCCATGTGTATCTATTTACGAATTACTTACTTCATTCCTCACATGAACTGAATCTAGAGGCGGTACAAGTAGAAAATTAATTCTTGAATGCGAACAATCTAGTAGATATCATGGACCGTAGATTAATGTTTCTATGCAATATGACTACCCACATTATCAATGGGTTTTCAAGGAACCATAAATTTAAATAATACGCATGACAACTAAAGGAAACAATGAGATATGGGTACCCACAACCTTTCTCAAATGAGAGAACGGGCTGAAATTTTTGATGATGAAAATTCATAATGGGGGAAGAATCTAAAAAAAAAGATTTTTTTAATGATATTTGTTTTATGAAAATTTGTGTTATATTATATTTTATAGAAAAAAACCATATCTCTCTAATAATGAAGTGAATATAAAGGAAAATTTAACCATATTTTTTTGACAGTAATATGTTTCCATCCCAAATATGACCATTGGTCAATATGATCATTAATAACATTACACTTTGAAATAAATTTAATGTTATAATTAGTGTTTATATGTATAAATGAAAGTGGATAATTAATGTAGATAGATGAATTGATGGCCTTAACCAGTAGATTCATGTTGTATGAATCCCATTTTTTAATGAATTGCAGTGTGGTCACATCCCTGGTGTTTTCCCATGACAAACCCCAAGAACATAATCAAAAAGTGAGTCTTAAATAATATCTCATATGGTATAAGTTTATGTTAGTGGGATTTAAAACTTGGTTGATGTTAACCGAGTCTCCCCCTGAGGATAATACTACCTATGAGGATAATACTACCTATGGTATAAGTTTATGTTAGTGGGATTTATCAATATGAGTTGAATTTATTCAAAAAAATATATAAACACAACAGATACCTACTCTTACCAAGGTTACCTATGAGGATAAGACTACATGGAATTTTAGAAAATTATAATCAAAAACTAATATAAGAAACTAAAAACAGATCCCATCCTATAATATGATAGAAAAACATAAAATCAAAAAAAATTAGATAGGTGTAACACATCAAAAAAAATAGTGGAGTTATAAAAATTAATAATAAATGAAGAAATTTTAAAATAAAATTATCGAAAAAATTGGTTTGCACCTTCACTAACAATGGGACCCTAGGATCTGTAATTAATTTCTTGAATCTCATAATACGGAGATAAATATTTTTAAAACAAGACCGTGAGTGTTCTAAAGATGTCATGGTACCACATAAAATAACATACAACCCCAAAACATCCTAAGGATAATCTATAAATTTGGAGAAACAATAGAGATCCACGTTAAAATAAATACGAAAAAAACAATCTAAATATATAATTATATTGGTATATAGTTACCACAAAATATTTCTAAAGTAATCTCATTAGAAAAAATAGGAAGACTGGTCAACAATAAATGTAAAAACATACAAAATCCACATTAAAAATTATATAGTACTAACCAAAAACTATAAATATTTTAATAATTGGAAACAATAGTCCTATTGAATGAAAAATTGAGGAATGAGAAACAATATCTATCATAAAACCCCTTATATATTAAACAAAAAATGTTTTTAAGAATTAATAGTATAGTTGCTTCCACATACCTCACTGCTAACCAATGTTTATCAAATAGGAAAACCATATACAGAATCACTCATACCCTAAAGGTGAAGTCAAAAACCATGAAGTAACACAAGGTATCTATTATCTCACACATATATTAAATCATGTGTAAAATAAAAAGGATATATAAATCATAAGAAATGTAAAAATGAAATCCAAAAAAACTGTATACAAATAAATTGTACATGAAATCAATGTATTTTAAAATGAATAATGAAATAAAAAATAATTTTAAATTAGTTAATAAATTTAAATTTAACTTTTATGAGAAACTATTATTCGAAATATGGTCTCAATACCAATAATTGTGGGTTTCCAATCAATGAATTCCACATTCAATACACAAATAATACTACAAGTATTAGTTTTTTCCATATAAAATCATCATTAAAAAATGTTTAATTTTTTATTTTATAAATAAAAATAATTATACCAATAATACTAAAATAATAATAATTTAAAGTTTTGATAAATTCATAATAATAAATTATTATATGGTATTTTTATGATTCATATATATCTAATATATGAAAAAAATCAAAACATAAAATAATTCAAACAAAATATGGGAAATTATTATTTGAAACCCACTTTTTGTAATAAGAATCAAGTAACGTGTTAATTATAATTCCATTCTAAACATATGAAAAAATATGGTCATTCATCATGTTCACGTACATTGAAAGAGTCAAACATCAAATTAGAATGAAAATCAATGTGATGTAGTAAAAAAAATTCATTACATAAGTTTAGAATATATTTTATATTAACCAGAAAGTCCAAATAAAGTTTACATAATTCCAAAAATAACTGATACAAATGAGATTGTATAGCATTAATGGTATTGTAAATTATAAGTGAAATATAATAACGTATACATTTATATTTATCTAGGTTTTTCAATTCATAAATGTTGATATGGAATGATCATAAAAAGGATATAATGTATTTGATAAAATGATTATAGGACTTATGATTGAAAATAATATAAATGTAAGATAAGAATAACTATCTAGGAGTGAGAATATAATGACACCGAGGATTCCCAACTATGTTGAGTCAGACGGTGCATCATATTCCACTAATATAAATTTTCTTGATATAATGTACATAATTAAATTAACCAATAAATATAGAAATGGAATCTCAAAAATAAACACATCATGAAGAAAGCATCATGTCCCTAGTCTGGTTACTTTCTCAAGGATTTGATAGTTCTAAGATATGATGTAAAGGGTCCTTGTATAGAAACCATTAATGTACATCATAACTATATATGATTGGGGACATTATCCATTTACACTATACAAGTTTATATATTCTAACACTATCTAGTTTTTTATGATACTAAAACATGACCTCTAGTGATAATAATAATAAACAACTCAAATTAAAGGATAAATTTACCCAGGAAACAATATGAGATAATCATGATGTAGTCAAAGATCTTCCTCCAACTAAGGATGATGAAATATGTTGAATCTCTTCATAAAGAGAACACTGTACAAATTGTTATACTCTATCTAATATATGTGTCCTCTCTATGAAGTAGAGATCAAGAACCTATATGGATCACCTATAATATTGAGGTTGATTGGTTTCTATATTAAAAATTTTGTACAGAAAATATAGAAAAATATACAAGGATGATAGTGTGTATCCCCATTATAATAAATTGTTAGTCTCATTGTAGTATGTAATTTAAAGGAATGTAGAGGGAGCAGATTCAAGATATTTGTATCAACTATAAAATATATGGAAGAGAACCTCTTTCCAAAGTATTATTTTTAACATGAATATAATTATTGAGACAAGGTTTTTCCACATACCAAGACGGAACAATCCATGACACATTGGCATGTGAGTAATCAAACTCACAACCCTACTGCGGGGACCCACATAGAAATAAGCGACTTTCCAAAAATATATATTTAAATCTGTTATATTAAAAGTTTAACATGGAATTCAATTTATAATATATCATTGAATACTAAATTCAACATTCTTGTTTCTTATGATTATTCATTTCACACTTAGTTAGTGTTTTTTCAGTATTGGTATATTTTCACTACTATTGTGATTTGGGGGATATGAAATCATCACTATCGGCCATAGATCTATATTATATATAATTTTTATTGGTTTATGAGATCCGTCCCTCATTTTCATGAACTCAAATCCATATTACATCTCAAATATTCTATGTGGGAGTTTCCTCACTCCATCAATCTATCAAATATCCTATTTGTGGGTCAAAACGTCCATCAATGTCTTCCTTTATCCCCATTTTTACATCATCATTATTATTTTTTAAACAATATCGATGTGTATAGGATAAATTATTATAATCTGAGAAATGTTTGATCAATTTTTTTGACATTTTTTCTAACCTATATTTTATGGATTGTTCTTAGTCTATATTTTTTGTATTAATCACAATAATTTGGATTTTTTTTCTTCTGTGAAATTTCACTATTTGGATCCAATATATCTCTAATCTTATTTTTCTCTCCAAATAAGGGTTGACTATATTATTTCATTTCTCGCTTATGGGTTCCCTAATATATCATTACATCGATGATATATATATTACATTATATAATACTTTTATATGTTTTTATATCAACATATACTATTATTACATCTCAATTTCATTGACTACCACACGTATCTTGGTTTCATCAGTGTTCTAGGTCTTTTTTATGATATTTTTTTACATTTGATACAATTTTTAATATATGAAAGATTAATTGTGATATGGAAATTAATGAAAAAGAACAATTGTTTAGTTTTTTTACAATGTTAAGTCTCATTCCGGTATTTTAGTTGGATATTATCTCTAGTTTCATGATCTAGTTGATGTTATTTATTTATAATAAATTTCCAATTTAAAAATCAGTGTCAATTGATAAAATTATAAACATAGTTGATATTATCTATACCTGATATCATGAGTGTTGAACAACATAATGAATATGGGAATGTGGTTATTTTAGAGAGGAATTTTTGTGTCATCAATAGGATGTAGAATTAATCACTCATTATAGAAGGAAACAAAACATGAAACTATTGTTTCTATATTTTCCATAGTCTAAATACATTCTGTATGAAATTGAAAACTGGTATTGAGACATAAAAATGATACGTTTTCATTTGGGTTAAAAAATCATTATAACATGATATATATATATATATATATGAATATATGAACAATCAGCCAATTCCAAATCAATAGAGGAACAATAGTGATGAATTTTTCATGAAAGAAAAAATCGTAAACATAGTATATGAAATAAAGGAATCAAGTTGTTTTTCTTAGTTATATTCTACAAAGACCCTTTTTAATTGATTTTTTGAAATTTATAAAAAAATTCATCAAGAACTATATTAGGAATCAGTTTTTAAATGCTATTATATTAATTATTTTCAATGTGGTTTTGTTGAAATTATTTTAATTTATATATTAAAAAAAATTAATCTTTACATACATCTTAATTTTTATTAATTTTTTATGTTTTAAATATTTTGATTGTTTTATTACACATACCCACAAAAACTCATCAATCAATTCCACAAATTGGCCGGGTATTATAATAAAATGAACTTGATCTTCTATAGGTTACACAAGTAGGGGTCTCTAAAATACCTTATCCACATGTCCATATACACATTAAACCATTGACTATGATAAATAATATTTAGCAAATATTGGGTAAAAATAATCTTGATAGAATAACATAATATAATAAATAATAATTGAATGAACATGAAACATCATAGTAAGAATAATGCAATACGAACTATAAAAAAATGAATAATAATAAATATATAACAAAATGATGAAATAAAAATTGTACTCAACATCAATAACATAAAACATAATAAATATGAGTAATAACATAAGTACAAAACAAAAGATAAAACTAGTTCTTTAATATATGAAAATCCAAATCATCTTCAAACTAGTACCCCAACATCCATAATGTTATTCCATCTAGTAACCTGTGATACCTATCAATTAAAAAACATGAATAAATATTTCATGCATAGAAGGGTTTCCATGTAGTGTGTGAGTGTAATATCAAGTAATGTGGAAAATAATTATCCTTATATACACATTTATAACCCATACGATTAATGGCTACCCTCATAGTCATGAAATTAGGGGATACAGATAATGAACTTTGTGTCTCAACTATAAAATTCCATGGGTTGGCGACTACCTCCAACGGTGTAAGTATATCATATATTGAAGTCATTACCCTGATTATTTCCCTGATGATCAAAAGATAAAATAAATAATGTACTAATCAACTCCATAAATTAATATAAATAAAGACACCAAGATGACCCAAAATTCAGGGTTAGGTACAATAAATATAAATAAGGTCACTAAATATAGAAAAATACAAGTCCTATGATAGAGAATCAACAATATCTGCATTGTATATGACAATAATGTCTTATTTAGTCCACAAAATCCTCAAATAATCTAAAAACAGTTTATATATTAATAAGGTGAGTGTAACATATATAAATATTTTAATCTTACCAACTGTCTCTCATGCATATGTCAAAAGAGAACAATAATGGACCTATGAATAAATAGCACAAACAAAAAGAAGCTAAATTTGAAAACTAACCAATACTATCCTCATCAGGGTATGGTGACCAAATAATGAATCAAATGTAGATATATTTTATCAAAGTAATATAAAAAATGCAACACAAAACTACTTCTCCGCTAATTTTTCACCATCACACCCAAACATTAAACTTAATATTCTTTTTTCCCTTTTATGAATACCACGTCACGAATCTATAAATCTAAAATGTCAGTTTGAATATATATATATTTTTTCCTCCCCATAAGGTATAGAATCTAGTTCTAGAAAAATTTATCATCAATCATCATGATATCATCACAATAAAACATCATCCACGTAACCACAACACAATTCAATGATATTATTAAATAATTAATATGAATGGAATCATTATTGTTTTTTCCTCCCAATACATATGATGCCTACCACATATCACATCCTCCATAACATTAGAGAGTCTCCAATATCAATATGGTTCTTCATTGGGTGATCGCAAACATCAACCCTGATTATCAAGATTAGTAAAGGAATAACATATATATGGGTTTTTCTAGCCATCTGATTCACCACCAACATGGGTGTTGGGTAAAACACCAAAAAACCAAAACATTTTGGAGTTGGTAATTTTAACGAAATTGAGTGGGGTGAAATTTAAAAATAAAATGAAAGTAAAATTTAATTAAAATCACATAATTCCCAACTATCTAGTTAATAGAAACTGAACTAGAATACTCACATTACCACAACTATACCATAGGGGTCCATAAATATCATGGCCACCACTAAATACATCATTCTACATATCCTCAACACCTAACCACACAATAACCACTTTAATCAAAGGATCCAAAATTTCATTAATTAATGATCTACTACAATCTCCTGCATACTAATAAATTTTATTCACATAAATATATACCATTAATTAACCATTCATTCAATTCAACCTAAATTACATATTAAATTTTATCCCATTGTTATATTTAAATCAAAATCAATATGAATAATTTAATTATTTCAATTCATTCTATGTATAACTGAGAATCTAACACAAATAATCCACATAACATCTCACTCATCTCAAATCGACAACTTCAAAACACCTCACTTTCTCAAGACATTATTGAAACCCAACTGACTCACAAAAAAAACCACAAACCAACCATAACACATTAGTCCACATCACTTTCTATGGAAATCGATCATCCATTAACATTACCCACACATACCACTACCAATATGGTCACCACCATAAAAAACATAAAACCGGTTGACATAATAGAATTATATTAACTGTTGGATCATCAATGCATAATATAACATTCTTAAATATAGAATTTAACACCAAATCATAATCATCAAAGTGTTTTAATAATTTCATTATGTTACAAAATATTTGACTTATACCAAGATAAATTTAGTAACAATCAATTTATCAATTGTTATAATCGGGAAATTCCTACAGATATTGAGTTTTTTTGGTATTAAATTCAGGTACAAATATTTATTTTTAACAACATATATGTGTGAGGTAATTATGTTTTTAGTACCAACATATTATTTATCAACAATTGGATATGTTGCTTTATCATATTAATACAAACATTTGTATACGAAAAAAATAAAACTATTGTAAAAAAATATTATTACAAATTGTTTTTTTACCATAGAATATTATTACTAGTGTTAATTAAATTCAAAAAAATTCTTTAAAGAATAAATTTTTTCATTAGTATTATTTAATAGTTTAAAAAATATACATTGATATAATCAAAAACTGAAAATAATTTATATTGAAATCAATAGAAAATGAAAATTATATTTCAATGTGTTTTATTTCAAAGAAATTATTAAATGATATTTTAAAAACTATTCAAAAAAACAGAAAATAATCATGATTATTCACATTTAATAATATGACATTTAAAATTTTGAAAATTAAAAAAAATAAAAATAAAATCAATTTCCAATCTCTTAGGCATTTTCTCCCCATCTCCACTCTTCCCTGGTCCCAATATTTGTTGCGAGTACAATGGAGATCGCCACCTATACCTACACTCCAAGTTCATCACTTTCAACCACACCCATATCCGCACCCTTTTATATCTACTGTTTAAAACATATTCATCGACTAAGGTTCAATTTCATTTTCCCTCTTTCAACTATACAGATGTGGTGTAGGAAGTGGAATGAACAAAACCACATTTCACATTCAATCAGTCGATGATTGGGCCTAATATGAGGTACGCACTTCTACTATTGATGTTGTATGATCTTAAAATTAGGTGTATCTGGTGTTTAAATTCAATTCTAATTTGGGTTTTAGTGATGATATGATAAAACAAGCCTTTTTGTTCTCATTATTGTTTTTTTGGTGATATTAGAATTCTAATTACATACATCTCTATGGAAAGTAATTTTATATGACCATTGAATAACATTCCTATGGATAAGATTAACCCCCTTCAAAAACCCCCACTAGAATTAATCTCCCATATAAAACTCCTAAGATGAATCCTGGAAGAGTTTTTTCTATTAGTCCTCGCTATCATGGCAAGGTAGGAAAGTTGATCCCTATTAGTTTAATAAAGAGTAAATTGTCTTGCTTCTTGATTTTTGAGGAACTGAATGTAACGTGGATAATGATAATGTGAACTGTCATAATGGTTACATGATATACTTGGAACTATTGACTATTGATCAAAAAAACATGTATTAAAGGTACACTTTCTTGTTAATATTTGGGTTTCACTCTCAAATAAATGTAAACTTGAGTTATTTAACTAGTATATGGCGTCCTTTCTAGTTAGTTATTGGAATTTTCAGTCAAATGAATGTTAAATTAAATTATTGGGATTATATATTCATATTTTTTAAATACATAGAATAATAATTTAATTATTTCTATATGATATCATCTATATTTTTTAATTGTATGTCCTGTTTTTTAAAAATAATGTTTTATTTTTTAAATATAATTATTCTTTTGTCAAAATGATTCATGTTATAATATTTTTCTTGCATGTGTTCAAATTTTAGTTAATCAATTAGGCAGAAATTTTTAAAACTATCAAAGGTGATCTATATCTGTTAAGAGTTCCATATTTTTAGATTTGGATCCATCATCATATTGGTTTTATACTTCCTTATTTATCATAATATTTCAACTTTATATTATTATATATTCATGTTTAAAGGATGATGAGGACGATTTCTTCAATTAATTGAATGTTTTTGAGGCAACCAATAGTCTCAACCACAATTTTCTCCTAAAATTATAGTAACCAAAATTTTATCTATAAATTTTCCGATAGTTTTCACGTATTCATAATTTCATAGTCTATCATCCTACACTTTCATTGGTTTATACATCACATCAGGAAACATTTTATTATCAATATTAGATGATTTTGTTGGTCATAATGAAGCATTATATTGGATTGGATTCATTACATGATGTTTATCTACAGACGTTTACGGAGGCTACAAGGGTATTGAAACATCCGTTTTCATTTGATAATTTGGATCTTACATGAATCTATCATAAAAATTTATAATTTTACCAAATATGTTATGTTATTGGGCTCTAAAAATGGGAAGCGTGTTTGTTGGAATTGAATAAAGGCTCCACTTTCCTTTGGGAAAATACAATGATTTCAAAAGAAGTGAAATATTGAAATGATTTAATTGTTATTTTACATAAGAAATACCTCATATACATTCCTTATAATGTAACCATATTCTTTTTACAATATATTCATATCATGTCTACAAGTGTAATTAGCAAAGAACTTCTCAATTTTGAATTCCCATTTAGTTAATATTTTACCTGATAGCTCATCCCAATGTTTCTATGTATCTGAATTAATTATGTGGATAATTATAAATATACTACTTGTATTTTTTAGGAATTTCTTACAATACTCTATCAACATATAAGATCATTAAATATCTACCACCACCTATTTGAACATTTACAAAAAAATCTAAAATCACTTGGCCATGTGCATTATTTTAGGAGAAGTTGGATCTTGGCAACCCATAATCAACATTCATTTAAAATCATCATTTTAATTTTCAAATGTATCAGATGAAGTCTCATGTTGATCCTTGATTTAATATTGAATATTTTTAAGAATCTTACACACTCCATTAAAAAATCAGGATTGTGAAGTAACAACACATGGAAAAAATAACACTATTTCATAATACCCTCAATATCTATATCTATTTTTTGAACATATAAATCATTAGATAGTTAATTTTTAGATAACACATCATGATGTAGTTTTCTTAAATTTTATCTAACATCTTTTAAATCACTTGCACGCTGGTCATGTTTCATATTGGCATCATACTAGATATTCATTCAATCTACTATATATTACATAATATGTAGACAATTGTTATAATTGAGTTCCTATGTCTTGAATTTTATGGATTTCAAAATCAATTCCTTTTTGAATCCTTAAAATTTATTAAAGTTTGTAGTATCATATTTAAATTTAGGTATTCCTTAATTTACTATTTATTGAATTAAATTTTATTTTAAGGAAGCTAACTAAACCATTATTAACTTAATCTGTACTATAACAGATTTGACAACACCAATCACAACTGGTTTTTCCCCTTTAGTAAATCCGATTGACCTTTTAGAATAACATTACACTCATTTTTAGATGCTTCACTCATACCTGTATCATATGTTTTGAACCTTCTAGAAATTATTATTCAACTATAAACAATTGTTTCAACACATTAATGTCTACATTGAATCCATTGATGACTTCAACTATTTAATTTCATCTTTAGAAAATGAATTTTCATTCCAATTATATATCTCTTCATTAAAATCATTCAAACAGCCATTCATGTATATGATTCATTTTTGTAAATACTATAATGAAGAAAATATTACTATAGAAAACTAATTTTGATTTTCATCAAAATATTGATCTTAATATTATGTAGTCTGTGATGGAATTTCATTCTTTATTACCACTATTTCTCTCTGTATAGTTGCAACTTCTACATTTTTAGCACAAACATCATCCTCCATGTCTTCATTCTGATCAACCTTATGATTTTCTTCTAAAATTCCTTTTACCACTTGAATATATTTTTATTCAATAATCCCATACATCACTTAATTATTTATTGTCTATTTTACCTACTAATTTAGCCTCTACATTAGCGTCCACTGAATATTTTTCATTCCCCTCAGAAACCTTTTCTATATATATTATAGCCTCCACTGCATCTTTAATATATATGTGGTTATACAATTATTTTCTTCTATATTAGAATATTTAGTCTTATCATCCTTAACAGTTTCAAGTTCATTATTCAAAATAATCTCTTCTTTTTATTATTTAACTAAATCTTCTTGAACTATTTATTCCTAAAAAAATCCTTAATAGTGGAATGAAAAAATAGTAGGTTTTTTCCAAGGATAAGCTGGTACCCTTAATATTTAAAAACTACTCTTTCTAGAGCCCCATTATTTGTAGTAAGGATATCATCTTTTTTCCCTTTATCATTCGATAAATATTCCTAAAAAGAAATTAGTTTAATCCAGGATGAATTCCTTATATACCCAATCATCCTCAAAACACCATCAATCGTAGAATGATGCTGATAAATGTTCATATTTAGATGGCCATTTTAAATGGTTTTATTGTTTATACTATCATCTCATAATCTAGAATAATAACAACCAGATTTTCTTTTGTTTTATGAATTATAGGGATTCATGATGTATTCAAACAAGGGTGAACAAATTTGGTTTGTATTGACATCAGTCAAACCACCAGGTTGGCACTCCCTTATTTTCATATCCCTTTTTTATCCTATTCTTAAAAGGGTCCTCATTCATGAAATGTTTTCCAAGTCATTGATTTCTAGGTTAGGTAAGTATACTGACTCATTTTTAGGATTTATTTCTTATTTGATCCTTTTTATTTATCATCGTATTATTATAAGAAATGTTTTATCCTCTCAGTTTCTGATTTTTTCTAAATATTCACATTTTCCAATTCCCCTATAGATATGGATCAATTAATTAATATTTTAGGATCATTTCAATGAATAAATACGTGAAATGTTATGGAATCTTCCAAACATACACCAAGGGGAGGTAATGATTAAAGTTGTTTAATGTGTTGGACCCTCCTGACATGTTATATGTCTTTGTGACGATAACATACACTATGTGTGATGATACCAGTCATATATTTAATGCAATGGATTCTCATAGAAAAAAAATTGTGGTAAAATACTCTAACCAAAGGAGTGGGTGGAATTTATCCCTAGGTTTGATAATGTTTAATTTTAGAGAGTATATGGTTTTTATGTAACATTTAACAAAAGTTCATGGAATCAGGGGTTGTGTATGGAGAATATAACTTATTTTTTTTATTAAACTGAAGTTCATTTTTTTTGTTTACATAAAATTCTACGATTACATTTTTGAAAATAAATTTATTACTTTCAAGTGATTTTTCCTGGAGACATAATAGTCTTTTTTGAGTATTAAAAAAAGTATTCACTGACTTCCAAAATAACATATTTCTCCTAATTCACAATAGTGGAAGCATGGTCTATGAATAAGGGAAAAGTATTTAATAAAAAAATTTCCCATGTAATATTGCACCCTTTTATTTAATTACATTTTTTATTAATCTTTTGGAATGGGATTTTCAATAGTTTTTTCCTCATACGATCACTTTTAGCCTATTTATTTTCTTATCATTTAGGTTTGAATTATTACTTTTAGTTTATATGAGTTTTCCATGTTAGATTTTTTAGGGAAATGTTCTCTTCATTCTAAAATCATTGAATATACTTTTTATATATTTACATGTTTTTATTTGGTATTCCCCAGTCATAACTCTTGAGGAAAATAATCTTCTATTTGATTTAGTAAAAACTTAATGAGTGGGTTTCCCTCATATTTTATTATAAATAGATTGAACCCCACCACTATTTCATGATTTAGTTTTTTTGTAGGGATTCATTTTGCAAGGGAATGACATGATGACCTAAGAAGGATGATACAATGAAATCTCTAGGTTTGTCTTCATTTTCTGTAATACTAACTCAATAAAATATAACTTTTATAATTTTCATTTTATGTTCCTCGTTGTTGGTTGTGTGTTGTAAGTGTTTGGTTGGGGTGAGGGGATGGTCGTGGGGTCAAATAACCAGGATTGTGATTTGTTGTAGTTTTATTCATTGCGTCGTGTTCTGCAGTGGAAGATGTAATTGACCTAGTATAATTTTTATTTTATGTAATTCAAAAACATTATTATGAAACATCAATTGTTATACAAGTTTTCATGATGTTAATTTTTAAACATTTTTGTACAACGTTGATTGGTATGATTGTCATTTACTATAATTTGTTCGGGCTACCTCTGCTCTCTATGATCCTATATATTATCCACAAGTTTCCAGGGTTGATAGAGGATGAAAAGAGAAATATTTTGTTTTTTAATAAGGATTATCTCTCCTTAGACTATGTTGGAACCTCAACTTCTAACCCATGGGAAGGCGGTGATGGCTTCCCCTTATAGCCGAAGTCTCCAATTTTTGTTCATCTCAAGGGCGAACTAGATGTGCAACTGAAAGAAAGATCTGTTTAGATCCAAGCTAGTGGCTGAAGAAATCCAAGAGGATATTCCACCTACATATATCAATTCCTCCATAATGAAATGATTTGGTCTCTTTGGTGGTGCGGTCAATGAGGATTTTCGAGCTCAACAATTCCCTTATAGAAGAATGCAGAAGATGAATAGGTGAGCTCAGGTTCAGATCAACAGTATGGTCAAGTATTGGCTGGATATATTTAATATATATCTCTACATTCTCAGAAAGTGGCCAATTTGTATTCTTGGAAATGACTATGATTTTCATTCCAATAATGCTTCATTTATTTATGATTAAAAATAAACCATTTTTCTAGTTGTAACATTTTTATAACTGTGACTTCATTTAATAAAGAAGAAAAAGAGGGTTTATAGAAGGTGTTTCTGGAGATTAATGTTTTTTTGGAGTTTTATATATGATAATTTTATAATTATTATAAAATGAAAATATTATTTATATATAAGTTAATAAATATAATATAAAATTTTCGCTATATATATTTAAATAATCAAGCATAATATTTTATTTGAAATATAATTATCAAAGAGATATTAATTTTTATTTTTGATTATTACAGTTGGTTATAATATTATTAGTAGATAATATTTTTGTATGAATCTGTTTCTAAAAATTTTAACCAACATATATATATTTTTTGTATTATTATAATTGCAGCAGAACTATTTTATCGATCGTAATAACATTTCACAACATAGTTTTTTCTAACAATGTAGTGATATGATAATTTCTATTGGTAGAACGTTTTAATAAAAATTGCACTTTTACCAACACATTGACCCTTATTAGAATATCTAATTATTTTTAGTATCATTTTGTTTGGTAATTCTAATAAAAATAATTTAATTTAATTAAAAAAATTCATTATCTATATATAATTTATTAGGAATTTAATGATGACGAAATCATATAATTAACATAATAGACGTATTAGTATCATAACATCTACAACATAAAAAAGGCTCCAAACATATTTTATTTTTAGCAACATTAGCATAAAAATATATTATAAATATCAACAAAAATAGTAAAAACATGGGAATAATGTTTTTCCTATTCAATTTCAGTTTAAGTTAATTAATTTTCTTCATAATATGAAATTTATTATTAATAAAAATGAATAAAATCATTAATTTCCATCATATACACATTATGTGGAAGAGAATTAATAACCAATACATCAAATAGGCTTTCAATATTGTTTCATGTGGATGGAAAAATAATAGACATCCTCAAAACTAATGTCGAAAAAAGGACAGATCCAAATCCAATAATTGAACTCCCTCTATATATCTATTTTTATCACATAATTTAATAAATCTACATTCCAAAGAAAAAAATAATTTAAATTAAGAACATTCCAAAAATAGAGAATGAAAAAGAGAGGAATATTTTTATAATTTTCCACACTAAATCTCTAAATGCCAATAATTAAAGGCCAAAAAGAGAGGGTTAAATACTTCGAATAATCCTTGTGGAGCCTCAAAAGATATGGGATAAAACTAAAGAGGATGATAAGTTTTAAATGAGTTCGGTAATTTCAACGAAAAATATAAAATTTAATAATATAAGGAAATATGGTGAAAGAATTATAACATAGGATGGAAATACGATGTATAGAAAGAGACCATAGAATAATGGGGATTGTAAACACCACATTAGAGAACCATGGTAAGGTTAATAACTACAATACTATAAAGTAGATTATATATAATTTCATATGTTAAACAATATTTTTATAGATTCCAATCCCCTGGAAAAATACCACAATGTAATATAGTTCTAAGACATCGCTATACCAAAATTGGAAAAACAAAAAAAATGATTTTATTATGGATTCATATTGTATCCATTAAACTATGAAACAAATATTATATAAAAATTGAAACCATGAAATCCTTATATAATGATAATTTACACAACTAATATCATTACAACACAAACACTCCCATTATTGTGCATTATATGCCTCCACATAACAAAAAAATTCTCAAACTGATGTCCTTGCTTCAACTTAACGTCCTTCTCCTCAAATCCCCAGAAAAATACCCCAAACACCACTATGAGATGAATTATCACAATTTAATGGGTTATTAAGTATAGGATATAAAATTAAAATCCACACAAACAATCCAATTCAATGTGGATCATAACCATACAATAATAATAGAGACAATGTGTATAAACAACCACTTCATAAGGTTCCTATCAAAGGATTTTATCTCAACTAAAACACATCCAATATATCACACGTGTATAAATCCACATATACAATTCATATATATTTCAAAATATGCATATACCAATCCAAGAACTTTAAAACAAATCCTATAATACTAACCCTTGCACACAATTAATGAAAATAATCTTATACATCATCATATTTTCTAATTTTGGGAAAAATAAATCCCCTTTGCTATTTTTAAAAATTTTGTAAATATATATATCTTTTATTGGTATTGTATTACCTAGGTTATTATAATTTAATAAATAAAACATTCCATAAGATTACTATATAAAAAATCTCAAAAATTAGAAATATTCTGACATCACATCCCCAATGATAAACAAAACAAGGAAAATACCAAAAATCTCAGTGTACTAGGTGTGCATATAAATTTTACACTACCAATTATTCACATTTGAGCCACCATTCCTCCATAGAATATGATACAAGGTGTTTTTCCATATATGAAATTTTCTATCATAGAGAGTTTCGATATCTTTTGGCCACTCAATGAACATTTTTTCACCCTCGATATCGAACTCTCCCCAGCCAATTATGTGGGAGTCACCATGAAGATAACAAAAAATATGAAAACTGTATATGATTTCATGGGTACTCTGTAATTAAGGTCAGAGAACCAACAGGTAATCTGCTACACCAATGTGCTAAAACGCCTTAAATGGCATGAAATCCCATTGAGAAATCTTATTTACCAACCGAACATCATGTGTCCATGATTAGGGGAGACACTCCAGAAAAATAATATCTGCAACCTAAAACTACATGGGATTTAATATATGATAAACATACTCCCTATGAATTTACATAACTTCTGTCATCATATCTTATCCCATCTATTTATTTTAGTACATTCTTTTCACTCAATTAAGTCAATGAAATGTTGACTCCCCGTTCATTGTCTAGCATAAAACATAACAACATGACCCCACATACAATACCTCAAGTATAAAAAATTATATTAATGATGGATAGATGTTATTAAAGTGAGAATCATTTATAGGATGGTGTTTTATCAATGATAGTCCAAAATATAAGATATATTGTAATATAATATCCCACAATTTTTCGATAATCTCCATTGTGTAGCTAATTGGTCAGAGGATTAAATGAGTTTTATTTAGTGAAATTAAGTATCAAATTCATGATACAACCATCCCTATAATCATGGGGTAAAATACTGTTTCTGATTATAAATTATTTCCTTTGATACCCCCCAAACCCTAGCCACATCATCCAAATATTGCCTTACTAATGAATCTATTACACCTAATTCATGAATTCTAGAATATGATATGACATCATCAGTAGTTACACTATAACTAAAATTTAATTACAACATCCTTCATCCCAGGGTAACATGGTGATGAAATCCATTTAAATTTCCTCTCACTTACACTTTGGAGAATCCAATGAGAGAAAAAACAATATATGAACACAATTCACAGCTTTCATATACTGATAAACTAGTAACCATGTCAGGAAATTCACCATTGACTACTTCATCAACTTCAATCAAGCTAACCCATCATTCCATGATAAATAATAGAAACACCAAGTCTTACCACTAAATTTTGTTCAGTGAAAATTTAAAAATAATCCATCATTCATTTAAAAAGGTAAATACATCGTCCTAAGAAAAAAATTGGTTATGATTATCCTATAATTATACCTCTATATCCTCACCCTAATGGACAAATAAATCTTTTATTACCTATAACTCTAAGTCTCCCTAATGAGATTCAGCCACATGATTTAACAGGTAAGCTCCCCAATCATAATTTAAAAACAAACACTTCTTCATTTATCCTTATCAACAAGATGCATCATTGTAGGATCCACCATCTATTTCCAAACATCCTCATACAAAAAAAACAAGAACTCAATATATCTGAATCCATTAAGAAGAAACTAAATTCCTAATTAGTGGGGTTTTTGAGATATCTTGATAACAATCCATGATTTAATAGATCCACCTTCACTGGAATAAATTCATATCTAATATATTGAAAATTTAATTCATGCACTTTTTGTCTACGAAATCCACAAACCAGTTGGTGATGATATAATATTTCCACATATTCCCATTAAAACAACTGATGTTTTCCCTAGTTCATGTGTGGTATATTTATGATCATAGCGACGTAACTACCATTATTCATAAGATAATACAATCCTCCATTATTGATAGACATATCCCAATCCCAAATGATTTGTATCATATAAATACTAAAATCCTATGTTATCATCTAATAAATTAATCTATAGGTTGATAATTAGGCATTTCTTTACATAATATAATTCCATATAAATAGAATTAGCTCAAAAAATTTCCCATATTTTACACGTTTATAAATTAGGCTTGAACCCAAGATAAATTTTACACAAACCTTTGATAATAGCTAGAAATACCATGAAAAATAATGATCCTCTATAAATGTATTAGATGGTTCCCAGAAAATAACTATGTAGATTATATATGTGTTCACATTCACACACTATTGAGACATGAAATTGCCAAATAAATTTACATCAAAAATATATATATTTCACATGTATAAGTTCCTATTGATTTGTTGGTGGTGGAACACTAGCAAGATCGATGTAAGATGATTATAGTGCTTCTACAATTACCTCAAATAGATTAAGATTCCATCGACGAGTATGGCCTTGAAATGTTATAGGAACTCATATAACACATCATTGAAGTTCCCCATCAAAAAATTTGGACAATTAATTAACTCGAATTCCATGAATATATACCTGATGTTATTATTTCTGTATTTGAAGGTATTCTTTGGGACATCCTCATCTATCATCCTCAAATAGAGACATATAGACCATTATTCAATCATATAAATAAAAATTAATTCCTTAAAGTAGTCCAATAGATAATAAATTTTAGGTATTGGACAATTGTTCCTGATCATCCTGTGATTCAGCTTCTGATTGTATCTATATTAACCCCATATACAATCCACATTATCTATAAAAACACTATAAGACTCCACAGAGACCCAGTGGGATTGTTGAAACACCACTACATGAGATCATTAATCGGAAACATCAATTCACAAAATCTATATAAGAACCATTTTATAGAGAGACATTGAAATAATAGATGATATTAGTTGTAACACTATTCCAAATTCGATGTCACATTGAGGGGTTAAGGTCTCAACCTTATTCAATAAAACTTAAATAAACTCACCCACAACCCCTAGAACATCCCTAGAATGGTATTCAATTTATTTACATTCCTAATGAGATAAAAGAGGTTCTACATTACTTCCACCCATCTGTTACCCTTCTCACTAGTGAATTCTACTCAATGGGATTTTCATAAGAAAATGAAACTATAATATAAAAATATTTAACAATATTTCATGATGAATATAACCAATACATGATATGGATACCATCATATAGTTATATTTTGAGAAGTAATAAATCCTCTAGTGAATTTTAATGTATCATTACTTGTATACATCCCGTGAATAAATAAATAAAAGTAGCCTATCCTCTATCCAATGTTGATAACACCAAGGGTATTGGATTTATATATATATAGTCCTAATGAACATACCCAATTTAGGGAAATAATGGTGTACAAGGATTCTGGATCAATTAATGTATAAACTTGGGTATATGAATAACTTAATGAACATTGGATAACCGATGGTACAATCAACACTTGTATCTAAATCATATTCATCTTTCCATTTACATCTTCTATGCCACTCTTCTAATATACTTTAAGATTGTGTTCAAGTCTATTTACATGTGGATAGAACCATAATATGATGTCATTAGTGGGTATTATCCATGACATCATGAAATTATATTTCCATGAGTGGAGAACAATCACAAGGCTACCAACTGAAAATTCAAAATTCCCTAGGATGAAAAAAATCCTTCTCCCTTGGGATACTATATGGGTGAAATAAACTATTCATCACAATAATATTTCAATAAAATTCCACAAATGAATGTTTTATACTAATAATTAGAAAAAAAATCATCACATCAACATCATTATATTGAAACCAAAATAGATATACAAAACCCATTATAATTTCCTTCATAAATAAATCTCTTATTAACAATAAATTATAGATATTTTTTGGTCATTTTCACTATTTTTATCATCATTTTTTTGAATATGATCTTATAATATAAGAAAATATTAATTAAATATATTAAATAATTACATTTGTAGGATAATATAATGTCTAAATTAGTATAAAGAACCTGATTAAAAAATATTATTTATTATCATCAATAAAAAATGTAAAATTAGAACAAAAATATAAACAAGAATACCCAATTCAAATTAATCTACTTCTGGAAAATTAAATTTTTATGGGGATCACCAAGAGACAATAGATGGATATAGATCTCTAATATTAGTAAACTCACCAAATTAATCCTCATATACCATAGGAGAACCTTGGAAACTATAATTGGTATTTATTACATTCTTTTATAAATCAAAAATGGAAAACAAGGAAGAATGAAAACATTGGAGTTGGGTAAAATATGGGACAAACCAATAGGAAGACATACAAAAACATTATATAATATTCATTTATTTAATGAAGTAATTTATTAACCATATTCTGATAAACGGAATACATCATTATTTACACTTAACACATTCCAGTTAGAGAATATAACCAATTTTAAATTTAAAATCATTTTATCCTTTTTGAAAATACAAACACAAATCATCATAAATATTCAGAAATTACGGAAAATAGTAAAAATATTTTGTAGAATCCACCTTTACAATATAAAATATCAACATACTGTATGAAATAACAATAAATGAATATTATTCCCTTACGAAATATCAAAATTAGTTCTTATGATATGGATAATTTGATTAACATGATCATATATATAGATTAAATAGGAACTATGATTGATCAATATTAGTGAACATCATTAAATCTTCCCCTTCAACAAAAATCCCATATTTATTTAATGGAATAATATAAAACTACACGTGAATCCATCGAAGTTCCTTTTGATATAGTTTTTAAAATATCGTCATTTTATAATGAAAAATTTTAAAAATAATGTTACATATTCTATAATCCTAATTTATGATCATTTTAGACTATTTTAGAAAAAATAATTATTTGTTCCCCAATTAATATATATAAGCAAAGTTAGTCATCTAGATATATATATTCTACACATGATAAATATTGGTCTTGAATTATCTTGAGATTAAAAAATCATATACATATATGAATTTTTCTACGGTAAAATATATCATATACATCATATGTATATATATATAATCATTTTTTCCATGATATCATTTTACCACTAGAAATAAAACATTCCATATAAATTCTTCAATATCATAAGTTGGTAATTTTATTAAATAAAAAAACAATATTAAAATCATAAACATTAAATTATTCATCCAGGTAATTAGGAACATCACATTCCACTTTAATTATCTTTTCCTTGAATTTCATTTTTCTAATTTAATTTAGGAACTAAATATATCTTCTTAACATTGTATAGAAAAATATTTTATTGGATAATATGACATGGATGACATGATTAAAAAAATATTGAATGATCCTTTGATTATCCATGCATGAAGTCTTCCACTAAAAATGTCTCAATGTGTTAATGTTATCATGTATGGTATCTCACCAAACTCTAGCAATTGAGTTTCACAATATGAAAATGTATGATTCTTATATAAATGATAATATGGAATTTCATGTGATTCAATAAAATGGTTTATTAAAACATAAGTGTTTAAAATTATTATATCATGATCCTATTCATCATATAACATACAACACTTTATATCTTGTACAATATTCAAATCACTCAAATAAAATCATATCATCGTAAGCCAAAATTCATTATTATAGTAATTTATTAGGGAAAAATCAAAGGAAAATGTTGATATAATATTATCATTCTACCATTCATTTATTATATATATAGAACACATGATTCGATGATAATTAGATATAGTCCTTCTTAAGAAAAACTGATTCTTTTTAATACCATTACATATAATCTCCCTTGTATACATAACCATATGATTTGAAATGACCATCATTTTTTAACATCTAATTATGTTTTTAATATATCTTCAATAGTATCCTCTATAGAATCCAAAATTATTATTACATATCTCTTCAAAATTATTACTCAATTATATATTGTCTTAACATTATGCGTTTAATACATTGTAGAGGATAGTGTTTATTTCCTGAGGAAATTTACACATGGTTTTAACAAAATATCTTATCTGGACCACAAATTCATGGAACCACGCTATAGTTTGTGTGGAAACTATTGACCCAAAAAACCTCCTTTATAACATTTTATATAATGATGAAATATTTATATATATTTTTAAATGAATTTGTATAAAACATGGAACAAATGAAAATGATAACTCCACTATATTGGAAGAACCTGAAACTAAATTCAGATCTAATGATGCCATAATTATATTGGGAACTATAAATTTATTTTCTATTTATAATGACTTAATACTGACCTTTTTAGTCCAATAACATGTCATTAATTATTATTTATTACATAAGTATATTATAGAAAAAATCCAATGACTTTTACCAAAACGTGACTTATATCTTCTTTTCACAATCAAAGAATTATTTTCATCTAGTTGAGTGCATATAAGGCAATACCAGATAGATCCCATGGGAGAAACATATAGAATCCATGGATAATTTATAACCCTTTAGAAGTATTTTTAATTTTTTTTAAAATATTTCATAAAACACTGGTAAAGACCACTTCCTTGAGTTGACATTCTAGGAAAATTATCTCTTTCCCAAATTATTAATTTTACTCATCCAAATAAACATTTTGTGATATAAAATTATAAACCTCAATACAAATTTATGTCGGTTTCCTCACTTCCAATTATTAAAAAAAAATTTCCAAACACTCCTTTGTTGAAAGTAAATTCATCATTTAATTTCCAAAAAATAGTGTTTCATCCCCATAAAAAATCAAAAATACCACAACCAACAAATTAATTTACATTCATAAATGAGATTAATCATAAATATTTGTGAATCGATAGTATTTATTAAACTATAAAAATTTATTCACCAAATAAAAGGATCGTGATTCTTTCTATAAATGGAGCCTTTTAGCTTTTAAAAAATATAATGAAAATTTTATGCATTAAAACCATTTCCACGTTTCATAAAATGTTCCAAAATAATATCATTAATTAATGATATTTTATCATCCATATGATATATAACATAATCATAAATATCTATTATTATAGAATTTATATGAATAAAAATAATCATTGAAACTATGGAGATGGTTTCATCATAATTAATACCATGAATATATTTTTTAACATCTTCCACCATGAATGATTTATTTGAAGAAATAGTATAGTCTATATAATATTTCCTTCCAGAAAACAAATTCTCACTATATGGGCCTCATCTATTCAATTATATAAAAACAATAATGATTGTTTATATATATGGATTCTATCTCCAATTTCATAGAATCTAACAATTTCTCAAAACCATAATAATCAATGTGCTCTCAGTAGGTAGTATATGCACCATCTATGAATATAAAATCATCCACATTCATCAAAATGAATATATATATATATCTTGATATCCAAATGAATTCAACTATATCATTGCGATTATTTTGTAACAAGGGTCAATTATTCTTCTAAAACTCTTTCAAGAACTCACTCATCTTTAAAAATAATAAAAATTCATATTTATTATTATAGAACACCCCCATTTCCAAATTTCAACACACTCCTTACCATAGAGTGGAGAAACATGTTCATTGTCACCATTCACATAGTAGTACTATCAAAATAACTTTCCTCATCTTGTAGGATAATAAAAAATAATAATTTATCATATTTATTATCAATTTTATAAAAATGAAAACATAATATATAACGTTTAAAACCAAAAAAATTCATAAAGTGTACATTGATATATTCATAAATTTATAATCATGTGGAATCTCTATGACTACATTATATAAAATATTATTATATAAAAACATAATCATCTAGAAAATATACCCACAATAAAATTGAATTATCAAATTAACACATAATTTACAGATACACGTTTAAAATGATTTGATTCCACTTATTATACTATAACGTCCCTCTACTGATGCCATTTCATTGTCCCCTAAGATAGTGTCCAGAATACCTCAAGTTCACCCCCTGAACACAAGAGGATACCAACTAGTAGCAAGGGAAATGGGTATGTTTGTGGGGATACTATGAACTCATTGATCAGAGTATAGTTAAACTATATATATATATTTAATCATCATAAGAAAACAGATAGTAGCATAAATATTATAATATATCATACAATCTAAATAGACAATAAGTAGATACCTAATAACTTTATGATACAAAATGATGATTCTATGTCATGTTCCAATAAAAATTACTATGATGGGCCAGTGGATACATGAATATACAAAATTTTATCATATTATTAAGAAGGATAAAAATTGAAAAAGATGGAATCTTGAGAAAACTATCAGTCTTCTACCCCCCAACTCCATCCTAGAAATGTAAATTATTAATTTAATGTTTTCTAATTCACTTTATCAATACCTACACCCTTAATGTCTTCTTAGGTTCCAATGGTGCCTGATCAGGGTGTGGAATATAATCAAAGTGGGCCTGAACCCATGTTGTATAGTCCCTTCCATTTCATGGAATATAAAATAAAAATTGTTCCATATATTATTTAAATTAAATATAGGATAAATAAATAAATGCATGTTACTGGATTCCATATGGAGACCCATAAAATTACTATCTTCATACAATGTTGGTCTATATAAACTGATAAAACATGTAATGATAATGTGAATATGGTAAATTATAATAGGATGTGAAATATTCAAGTTTGTTCTTTGGATTGTCGTACATGTACCTACATTTCCAACACCAAGGGATCAATTATATATTTAAAATCTCATTCATTTACATTTTCATAAATTCCATTTGAGAACCTTGTTAAAAAATGTAATGAAATTCCATGAGCCCATCCATGGATATCCGTTGATACCATTTCAAGTGTCGCTCGAGGGTTTCAGTTTATAAACAAATCTATGAGGTCCATCCATGGTGACCCAAGGATGATTTCCCACATGTCACTCCAATATTAGTTTGAATATTCAAGTACGATAACACCTATGTCTCTATACTTAGTATCACATGTAGTGGATCAAGTCTCTCTCAAGGCATGGTACAACCAATCGTGTTGAGCCCATTCACCTGGAGTTTCATGGTTGCATTAAAACCATGTGGCCCTGTGGTGGACATTTTGTATAACCACACGATAAATGGAAATCCTAGGGTCTGGGGTTCACCATTTATCCTAACCATGAATCCCAATATTTTCATCTCATTTCGAGTCTCTAGGTTTCAAATGAGTCTCAAAAGTACCAAATCTTCTCATTATGTTTTTAGGCATCCATATTGGGGATATTTTAAGGAATTATAACAAAAAATTAATGGTTTTTACCTTATATAAAATTCTGGAATTTAACAACTTATCCCTCAGTTTCTTTTCTAAGGGTAGTTTAATTCCATCTAATAATATTTCTTTCCTCCATGCATGTACATCAGCTTCTGACCCTCTAGCTCTCTTCTTATAAATATTGATGCTTCCATAGCAAGTGGCCCAAAGGAACTAAACTTCCTTTGAGAAGCCTCATGATATGAACTAATAGGAAAATATGATGATCCTCAATGGGTAAATTTTCCCCAGCTCAATATCATTAGGTTCAACTATTTGAGATGTCCAAGAATGGTACTCTTGAATCTAATTTATGTAGAATAATTCTTACATGGAAGGCTTCCTCTTAGGTAAAAAAAATTGATATGATTCCAACCCCACTATCTCCACTATCTTGAATGGATAGGTATACCAAGGTGACAAATTCCCCTATATAATTATTCTTCTATATTCCAATCTAATTGATGCATGCATAAAGACCCAATGTACCATCACGAACTCAGGATGTTTATGATGAAGATATGTATAATAATATATCATAGATTTATCAATATCCATACACTTCTGAATCCACTGAACAATATCTAATGAATATTAAATGAGATGAAGACACAATAATTCTTCCTCACCTACCTCAAGTTAGCATATATGTATGGAAAATGTTCTACCATTGAGGGCCTCCTATGAATCCATCAGGATCACTTCCAAAATGCTATCGTTTTAGGCCAAATTAACATGAGGAATAATGATTTCCCATTATCCTCAAAAATCAATGATACAACATTATAGAATACCCTCTAACACATTAATTGGATTATCAGATATGCCATTGTTTTGAGAGTGATATATAGTAAACAAGTGAACCTTTGGACCATGTTTCCTTTTCATCCATTTCCAGAATCACGATGAAAACTGGGAATCTCAATATAATATGATAGAATAGGGAACACCATGATGTCTTTGTATCTCTTCATTTATAGCCTTCCTAGTACATCATAAGATTAGGTATCCATTATAGGATGTAATTATTAATCCTTGGTTAAGATTTCAATGATCACCAATAACACATCATTACCTCGAGGGGCTCTTAGAATGTATATCATGAAATACATTATGATGTCATTCCACTTCCATTCAGTATTATAGGGAGTTCGTAGATGTCTAGATTTTCACTGGTTCTTGGCCTTCATCTACTGAATGGTCGAGCACTACCTGATAAAACATCATATCTCCCACTTAATACATCGATACCAATACTAATGTTGGGTGTTATGGTACCTCATGGTAAGAATAGGATGAACATCCAAAATAGAAGAGTTGGAATCCCTGTCCATCAATTCCCTTATATCCATAGGCACTCACACATATCCACATAAGATAAGGGTCTCACACACATCCACAACCCATCAATGTGGTGTATTATCTCATATTACTCTCTCCATTAGGTGGATGTCTAAAATTTATGATAACATCTACATCCAGGCTTGCTTCAAAAAAGAGGATGTCACCACCAGAGATGCTATAACCAGAGTCCCATACTGTTAGAAAAACTCAAGTTGTATCTCATAAAATAGATCCATCAATTGACAATCACTACTAGCCTTATTGGTATCTAGAATCTGAATTTTCTAGATCAAGGTGTCAGCTATGGAATTTCCCACTCCAGAAGTGTAAGAACGATTGAATACAAATGATTACAATTTTTCTACCGACCTGTTCTACCTCAGATTCATGTTACTCTATGGGTAAATGTATTTGATACTTCTATGATCCAGGTAAAAAATAAACCACCCAACCAATACGTAGTTCCTCTAACATTGTAGAGAAGAAAACCTGGATTCTAGGTTATGGTCATTCATAGGATTGTTCTACTCATGATGACTCAACTGGTATGATCCATATGCCATGAAACCAACACCCTATACCAACACTGAACCCATCCTAATCCATAAATCATCACATTAAATGTTATTGGTTATTTCTATATCAAGAAGAATCATAATTAGCGATGATGTGATTCTACCCTGTATCTCATACAATATGTAACATAAGATTTAGTCCACTCAAATTTCACACCATTCTTAGTCTGACCCATATCTGGTTCCAATATGTGTGAGAAGTCTGGAATGATCACTTGTAATAGTTTTCCAGTCTTAATAAGATGTATATTTAAAACACATTCATGTGATACATACATAAAACCATTGAACTAACATTATCTAGTTCAACTAATACAGCTACCATAGATATGATATGACCAAATAAGTGGTCATTGTCAATCCAAAAGTGCCATTTTATAATAATCACATATAGATGGTGCTATCTTAGTGTATTCTGCACGACCTCATTATGGTTTGTATGGCCGTGTATAATGTTGGAATACAAAAATATGTATTATAAAAAGGACACCTATATGGAATACAGATATGGGTGGATACCCCAATTTTTCAGATTCATAAAAGCTTATGGAGTGTTTTTAGGCATAAGTGAATGAAAAAATACAAATACGAGCCATACCAACTCTGTAATGATATATATTGTATGTTTAATAGCCTCACCCACACTTAATTATATCATAACCTCAAGTCAATATTATAGAAAATAATTATCCCATTGATCAGATCAATGATGTTTTATATAGATGGAAAAGGATACCAGTTTTTCAACATTAGGTAGTTTATATGGCAGTAATCTACATACAATCTGTGGGTACCATCTTCCTTATTAGAAAACATGATTGGCGAAACCCATAGAGATGTGATGGGATGGATAAAATTTTAGTCTATAAGTATTCTAGATGCTTCATGAAAAGGTGGAACTTTATAAGTGTCATCATATATAGAGGAATGGACATTGTTGTCTCATATGGAACTAGATATATATTGAACTAAATCTCCCTATTAAGTGGTGAGCCAATGAAATCATTAGGGTAGATGTCCCTAAAATATTCCACCAATGGACAATATTATTCTAGTTGAATCCCCAAATAACTCATAAAGATATTGGCCATCATGGATATTTCACCTCCCATCCCTGTACTCTTGAGTCTAGCATGACTAGTTTGAAGATTTCATTCACCCTTATGAATGTATGTATTTTCTTGGGTGATTTCAAAGATTCCCATCAATGATATCAATCCACCTAGGCTTGATAAGGAACAATCTAATCTATGGTAAGAATTATGTAAAAGCCTATCATCTTGAGGATGAATATGCTCCATAAAAAATTGTACCCATCTATGACATGGAGGAGCTCCTTGAATAGGTGTATACACATAGATCCAACTAATAACAGCATGTCAATGGTCATAACACTAATGGATTACTCCATCACTAGGAAATAGAATCCCATAGTTGTAGTAGATAGAAAAGAGTGTGATGCACCTATATTGGATAATAATGATACAAATGTTGTGGCCACTAGAATAGTATCTCTACCTATTGATGGACATGGAATATACTCCTCCTATGTACACTTAAAAACATAGAACTAGGAACTTTTAATAAATCATCTAGGGGCATCAATTTTTCATGAATAGCCTGTAGAAGACTAGAATCCTTCTTGATGAGGCCCCAATAATCATTCAAAGGAAGGAGGTTCTAGAACAGTACCTCTATTTCATGGAATTAGAGTAACATAATGGTTGAAATGATGGAGGTTACTCATCCTACCACAATCGCCATGCTCAATGAGGTTCCTCATATACTGGGTCTTCTTATGACCTATCTAGCCACACTGCTGACAAACTATAATGCTATCAACACATGTCGCCTTTCTGGTATAGCCCTTTGTGTACCCTCGAAGTGTTTGTTCCGACTGATATATAATCCACTCCCCTACATGGATGATTAACTTTAATGATTTACATCTCCGGACTCCCTTATGGGTTTCTCAACAATGAGTTCATAGTTCATGATCAATGAAATTATTATCATTCAAAAAATATCACTTATGATCAAATAGTGTATGAAAACCCCTCCTAGAAGAGCATCATAGTAGTCTGATCATCATCGGTTATGGATAGTATGATATTCTACAATTATATAGAGTGATATTAATATTCCGTCACTAACATTTTACCTTGCTCAAGGTGCAAGATTTCCCAAATTCAATATGTTCTCAAGGTAAGAGGGAATAAATAATTGAAAAATGTATTCTAGATGTCGACTCTGACCATAAACTAATTTCAACCTAACTGAGTCAGAATTTCCCATAAATTCTTGTTGGAGTCATGTACCATGTAGGTCGTGAGTATTACACTCCACTATAGAGGTGTATCAATATGATCAAATATTGACACCAAATACTCTAACCAACACTCGTAATCATGATATTCTTCATCACTTGAGATGTTGGGAGGATGACGATGATAAAACTCCCTATTAATCTCTCCCATAGAAGGGCCTAGTTGAGGAGCACCCTAAACAAACTACATAAAGAGTAGGGAATTGATGTAGAAGTAATAATCATCACATAGTGGATGATCTGTAAGAGGTGCCTCATGTAGAACTACAGGAAGTATCATGGGATCTTAAGGGCCAACCACCTCATGAATAATCTCATATCCAAATACCTAACATAAAACACGAGGTCTTCATCATGGTATAGATCTACAAATTCCAAGAGCAATCAATAGAAAATATTTATAATAGATAAGGAAGACAAAAGAGAAGGACAGGCACAAGTCCCAGCTATAAGAATGCTACAACCCTCAAACTACTCCAATATGAATGTATATGTGATCGGAATGAGTTACTGAATGATAAATGAATACATAACAGACTTCCACTACTAGTTTTCATAGGATCTCATATAAGGTAAACATTTAATTTTATTGAATGAAGTTCATTTTAATTAATTTTTATTCATGGTTATTTAATAGGTTATTATCATCCCAATATAGTTTATGGTGTCACCCATTCTAATTCATATGGTCTCATATATCATATAATTTGAAATTGGTGTGTCATGTTACATTATACTGGCCATTATACCAGTCAGTGAGTATAACAAGACATGGATGTGGATTCATCAGACGAGTTTACATTGGCAGTCATCAACCTTACTAAGTATTGTGGCATTATAGGACCATAAAACCACAATTATTCCATTGAGAATTCTATAACTTCAAAAAACATAACAAACAATGAATAGTAATAATCACAAGTAATATAGGAAAAGAACGTTGAAAGTAAATATGTCATTGAATAATGAATGTAAGTTTTTATCCCACTATTCCTAGTATAATTCATGATTAAAATATTCCATGATATGATTGGGATAAAATAATAAATATCTCATCAAAATCATAAAAATTCCAAGAATGTGCATCACCCAAATGTGAATCCATAAAATTATAAGAATTATATCCATAACACCATTCTTCCAACTAGGGATATTTGGGTTTTCCGCTCTACCTGGGTAGCTAATCCCAGGTATAGGCTCATGACCAAATTTTAACATCCTATTCTTCTTTATAATCCAAAATAATAAAAAACCAAAATGGATCTGATACCAATTTGTAGCATCCTATCTCATATTCCATTTGAAGGTGCCTCGAGTTGGTGGCAATAAGACCTCAAGCACACCTCCCCACATTCTAGAGGCTACCGACTAGTAGTAAGGGCATTGGTTATGTTCATGGGGAGACTATTCCATAATTTATTACAGCGTAGTGAAACAATATATATATATATATATATATATATTTATTTATTTGTAAAAATAAAAATATATAGATAACAGTTGAAAAAACATAATAATTCGGGAATACTAAATAGATAATAAGATGAATATAAATAATAATAATAAGATAAAAAATAATGATTTTATTTTATTTGGAAATAAAACAATTAACATATAGGGGCAGGTAATATTCAAATGTACCAAATTCTATAAAAATGTGAAGAATCAAATTCTACAATTCTCATTTCGTATGAATGCTCAGTCCTCTTCCCCCAACTCCATCCGATTAATGTAAATCAAGTATTGGAAGCTGGATAGTTCCCTTTATCAATACATGTGACCATAATGTCTACATGGGTACCAATGGTGCTTGATCAGGTTTTGATATATAAACTCAGTAGGCTGGCACCCATTATGCTTAGGCCAATCTATTTCATGATATATAAATAAAACAATGTTCAATATTTAATTTAAATTAAATAGAGAATAATTAAAAAAATTCATTAGACAAGAATCAATAAGGATACCACTGAATTATCTAATTTAACCTAATCCATTTTATATGTACTAAGAGATAATGTGTTAATGATTTGAGTAGTGTAATGTTTCTGTTGATGGACTATACCCATTCTTGTTCTTAGGATTGAATGACTTTCCCATGTGTTTCCAAGACCAGGTAATAAATTCAAATTCGAAAAATAAAAAATTAATTTACCTTTTCTTAAATTTGATTTCAAAGTCATTATATAAAATATAATGAGACACCCTGAGACCATCCATAAAAATATATTAATACATGTCGAGGATCTCTTGAGGGGAAAAATATGCAACCAAAGCCAAGGATTCCACCGATTGTGACCCAAGGATGAAGTCTAACATGTCAATCCAAGATTAGTGTGAAATATTATGTAATAGAAAACCTCTGAGTATATATATGGTACACACGCAAGGGACTGAGTCTAACTCAATTCATGGCATAACCAATGATTCCATGAAACCCATGAAATATTTCTCCCCTAGTTAACTTCTATCACTTTTCTGAAGGAATACTAATAACGCATGGTGAGACCATCCCAAGCATCGCTAAAAACACACTGATATGTTCACTAACCATAAACATTTCTTTCAAGAAAGAATGAGAGTCCATCCAAGGGTCCATAAGTTAGAAAACTATATTTCACCATTGTATTTTAGATAATATCTTCAAAATATCATTTCATTTAGAACATTATAAGTAATCGTGATCATTTCTCTTAGTTTAGGATTTTATATCAAGAGTTTCATTTAATCAAGGAATTAGACTTATAATGGACTCATTGAAGGCATAAATCATGATCATTAAGTAATAGAACCATTGTATTAATTCAAAAAAATTCAACTAAGGAATTTAATTTAGATTAAACCATTGGGTCCTTACATATTACAATCAATTAATAACATAATGAATTTACTATGTGATTTCAAACATTAGGGTGTTTGACTAATTAAAGGAAATTGGGGAAATTCAGGTATAAAGGGTAGAACTGACACATTGGGGGGGGTGTGCAAAGTAAATCATCCTTTTAGGGAATTTTATACTACTTAGGATCGTTTTATACATGCCAAAATAGTTTTATTATTTAAATTATCAATTTTGGAGTCATTGTCATAATGGCCCGATGAGTGGTAAAATGGGAATATTTATGGAATAAAATGAAAAATTGGGGAAAAAATCAATTAAAACATACCATATCCTATTAGATCTTCCCCCATCCAGTTTCATCCATATATATGAGATCGGTTTAAAGAAATATATGAAACCATAAAACCCCTAAAAATGATGAAAATTTACCTGCACCAAAAAAACTCTTTAAAGGGCTTGTAAAATTATATATATATTTTAGAGTATTATAGATATTACCTATATCATTCCATTAGATCCAATGGTGAATGAATTGGATATCGTATGGAGGAGTTTTCTTGAAGCCTAGGTTAAATTTTGAAGAGACCTTTGTATATGGGATGAATAATAGAATCTATTTATTGGAAGAAAAATAAATTTAAAGGGATTATAAACCATTATAAATGTGAGAAAACATAATTTCACCCACATTTAACACTGAATACAGTTGGCCAAAAAATGCACCAATTACTGCTAGAAGGGGGAACATCACACGGCTAAGGGAATATTTTATTTAACTATACACAAAAAATTCAAAAACCACTTTCAAATTGTTTCAGATGGGTCATATGCATGTGCTCCTTATGTCACATGGATGTAGAAAAATTGTGCACCACAAGGTTCCCATCATGTGAAATCTCATGGTTTAGGGAAATTGTGATGGTTGGGCTCCCCCGTTTTTCTTAACCATACAACCTAGTATTTTCCTCCCATTTCAGGGCTCCGTGATTTGATCGAGCATTGAACACACCCAAGATCACCATGACATGATTAAGAATAAATCATGGTGTTTTTAAGGAATTGAATTAAATAATTAATGATACATTACATAGAGAATAGTTGTCATTTTACATTGACACATTATTCTACTTTTTGTTCTTGGGTATGTGAATTAAATAAAAACTCCATATTTTTTTGATTATTGAACTCATAGAATAGGTACTCATCAGCCTATTCTATTTAGATAATCATGGTAAATTTTTAGGCTGATTCTATAGAATGTTCAAAAAAATGAGCTTTTTGACTATCTAAAATTGTGTCACACTAGATGTTCATAACCGTATAGAAAAAATTCATTGGTAAATGATATAATGTAAATATTACATCTACGTGGTTGGGCACTAATTGTTCTAGAAACATCATAATTTCAATGTTTGAATTTTCTTTTACCCCTTCACATTTTCAACCAGAATATATTTTTTTCCTAAAAAATATTCACAAGCGTAAAATGATTCAAAATAAAATGAATAAATAAATTAGTCACTATGGGGTATTTGAATGAGTTTCCCATTTTTATTTATAAAGAAAAAAAATAAAAGTGGTAGTGGGTTAAGAATAAACCACATCATTGTTTTTCTGAATGTTATATAATGGATAAACTATAACCAATATTTTTGAAAAATTTAATATATTCGCAATACCATAAAATATAATATATATATAAGATAACAATTGTGCTTATAAATGTCTGAAAATAAAATATATTTAAAACAAGATGCTTGAATAAAATTTATATTTATAGATCGTACATAATATCATTTTTAATTATTTTATAACTAATAAAATTTGAGGGATTATATTATATTCTATTATTTTTAATTAAATGTATCATTATCCATTTAATATATAAAATTCCATATCCCATATTTTTAATTTTCTCATTTTTTTTATTTTTTATAAAAAAAATGTCGGACAAATACCTGATATCCAATACCCATGATAAAGAGCCCTAAGAAAATTTTTAACGTGTTTATTTTTTTCAACCATGCATTAGAATATTTAATAGAAAATTAATAGTTTTTTATTTTTTTTTAATATAAATGATATAGAAAAGAGGTGTATTAGAGTTGTCCTGTGATTTTTTTATATTTTCATATTATGTTATTTAATAGATGAAAAAATTGTTCCCATGTGTGGATTATATATGATGAACCTGTGAGATAAGAAATAAAATTTAAAAAGGGATGGTTTCATAAGATGGTTCTTTGATATATAATATTTCCCTACAATCTTACAATATATATTTTTTAATTTAATTGAAATATTTTTTTTATTTCATTGAATTTTTTAGACGGACTTGTGAATTGAGGATGAAAATGTAAAATAAGATAATATATAAGAGAAAGTGTGTGATACATATTATAACTCTTTGATATGATATGAATACTAGTAAATGAACACATATGGTTCCTTTTGTGTTTAATAATAATGATATCTTATATATATGATCCACCCTAATTAATTACAATGGTATATATATAATTCTCCTAAGAAAAGAAAAATGGTTTTTGAAAAGGATTTGATGATACATATAAGGATCTGTAATAATCATGGAATTAATCTATGATACATACAATTAAATTCAATATATATAATTTTAAATAACTTTTTTAAATTTTAAGAACACACTATGATTCATATGATGATATACAAATTACATGTGATATAACACTAATTGATGTGTAGATGAGATATTATAATATCATTTTACCAAAATAAAATTAGATAATGATCTATTAATTCTTTTGAATTCAATATCTAATTTTTTAATTATGATCTATGTAGGTCTATGAATAATTAAAAATTGGTGATCACAAATCAATGTATTTTATTTTTTTCAAATTCATTTATTTTGATATCATTAATGGTGATCTAAGATGGATGATATTTCTGAAATTTTAGTGTTATCTTGTTGTGTTATTCTGTAATTCATCAACCACATGAAGATCATGATTTGATTCAAGATGAGATTTATAGTGTGATAATTATAAATAATATCATTTATTAATATTTTTTGGTCATTATTTTTTTTGGATCATTGTAAACATGAAGAATATGTTAATTTACGAGAAATTAATAAAATAAAGAGGACATCACAGTTGGGAAATTTTAGACTTCAAAAATGAAATTATTTTTATGTTATATTTCTGATGATCATTGATGTGGTATTTTATCATGATAATTTTTTTTGGTAAAATATGTTAATAAAATCAATAAATTATTTAGAATACTAAACTTTAAATGCATATTAAATTCTGAACATTAATTTTCATGATCATTGGAGAACACATGTTTGATCTTTTGAATGAGGAAACAAATAATGGATAATAAATGATAAAATATATTATGGTAATTCTCTATAATTAAATATATATTATTTTATGATTTATTTAAATATTTGAATATATTTAATTGTTATCCAAATTATGTGGAGTAGTTGATATTGAGAGAGAGAGAATAAATTCTTGTGTATTTATGTGTATAAAAAATCGAGATAAAAGAGTTACTATGTCTAAAAACTAGTGAAGTACAAAAATTCTACAAGATCATGGTCATTTGGTGAATTGAAAATGATGTGATGTTTGACAATAATATCATCTTTTTTATCTATATGTCTTCAACCATTCTGAAAAATTCTTATATTTTTTCTCCAGTTTAATCAGTGGTCGATGATTTTGATGATTTGAGATTATTTAGATTTATATATCATGAAGGCTCCTGATGATGAAAATCATTTCTTATGGAAACATCATTGATTCTAGTATGAAACTTTATTTTGGTTTGATCTTATTTTAATATCTGGATTCTCATAAAAATTTACCGAGGTGTGATAATGAACTCAATGATACAATGTTATACTTGGAAGTTCAACTTCTAATTAACTATAAAATTCATAAGTCTTGTCTATTGATTGATATAGAAATCAAACATAATATATTGTATATACACACAATGGGACTGAAACTTGTAAATATTATTTCATCATAATTCATTATTTTGATACATTCGTTTTTGGTATTTATGACATCATTAATCTAATTTGTTGATTCCTAACTTTTTTGTCGAAGTGTAAAAAATATAAAATATTTAAACCACTAATTCAACAACAAATTATCTTTGCTCCACCCATTATAATTTTATCAACATTTAAATATAATAATATATGTTCCCTATATAATATCATTATGAATTTAGAAATACATAACTTGTACTTAATGAAAATCATGTGTATTATAATATTTCATGGAATGAACTAACATGCATGTATGATGTCGATGGTTCCTTATCCCCAATGTATTTGATTGGATGTTGTTGATTCAACAACTGTGGGTTATAGACATATTAACAGATGTTTTCAAATATTATTTATTGATAATTTTTTTTATAAATTAGTGTAAAATATAACATTTATCATCTAACTTTCATTTAAAAAATTGATACAAAAAGGTCATGGGTCTACAAATGAAAATAGAAAAATGGATTAAGTCGGAAAAAAAACAAAGGAAATGAAAAAATCAAAGTGGATATGTAGAAAATATAGAATAGAATATTTAAGGAAATAATTTTTATCATGATAAAATATTTATTAATAAATTATAATAGTAAATAATATTTCAATAATATCAATGACTATATGGAATAACAATAATAATATACAATTAATATGAAGTAAATGTGATATCCTCTTTATATGTTTTATCTTAAAATATCATCATTATATGAAGTAATAATCATTATCCTTGATTAAGTGAATAAAATATTTGAATCACAAGAAATTTAAAAGAAAAATTTATTTAAAGAGGTCTAAATTTGAAATTTAATTTTAAGCAATTAGGGAGATCATGATGAAATTTTAAAACATTTATGGGTTACGTGACTATGAAGATGGATAATAAAAATACAATGATGGTAAAATTATAATATATTTTACCTCAATGTATATAGAAAATATAATGGAATTTTAAAATGTTAACTCCCACAAATGTATTTTAATTTTTATGGTGTTGGACACTTCTCAATAGATTTCCCAAAAATAAGGATGTAATTAATTAAGATGATGATCAATATGAGAATCCTCAATATATTAATTTTATTTGAAAGATAAAAATTTCCTTCAAAATATATTGAATGAAAGAATAATATCTCATGAAGATAATGAATAATTATGACATATAATGATGAAGTGGAAGATATTAATTCATGTGTTAATTTTAATTAAAAATATGTTACAAAAATAACTAACTTAATGGTTCATCTTGAGAGAATAAAGATTTATCATGTTACTATGAAGAAAAATATGAAATCACATTCATGACGTATATAAAAAAATCTAAATTAGAATAATAGATTCATCATGATACTAATATCATGAAATAAAACAATAAATTTAGTAAATAATATGGATAATACATTAGTCAAGGGAAGTGATGATAATGATTGAATATTATTATGTTAATGAAATATAAAATTTGAGCTGAATCTTACAATGAACGAAAAGAAACTGGAGGAATATAAATAAAAAATCAATATGAAATAAGAATATGTTTTTTGGAATCAGTCAACATTCCATGAATACAACAATAATTTATGAATAAGTAGGATGATGATTGTAGGTAACTTGATATAAAGTATGAGCCTTAAAAATCAACAGAGAGTGTGAACTCAAATAAGCATACCAAATCATCCCTAGCTAAGTCTGAAAATATTTTTTTTTAATTTAATCAATTAGTTTAAATTCAAATTATGTCGTATTATGACCAATAATGGTGATGAAAAACACCCTTCTATGTCTTAGAAATTAAAAGAAGACTATATAAGATCAACCTCCCTTTTGGAGAAGAAATTACATCACAAGGTATTCAAAAAACAATTGGATTATGGGAAAATTTTAATTATTATAGATGTCATGAACCTAATTGGTTCATCCTAAAACTATAATCAAATCCATTCTATGAAAAGGAACTAATAGCTTTCCAATCTCCATGGTCTAGTGTAAATGACATAAGTATCCTAAACTACACATGCTAATTATTTTGGCCTAAAAAATCATAAAACTATGATATTATAAAAACCATACTATAAATAAGAATACAATAAGAATCATTAATTGTTGTAAATAATGAACAAGTACGAAAATGTGCAAGATAGATCTAGAAAAAAATAAGGAATAAATGGATTTCCGCAATGGAAATATAAGTATTGGCCCATGGGATAGAAAAAAATTAACCAAAATCTACCACACATCTCTTTGTCGAATGTATAAAAAAATATCCCCATTTCACAACAATAACCCATAAAAGAATAGATATTTAACCCGAAGTCACTAATTGGTTCCTTTCCCTTAGATTTTTTAGATATAAAAAAATATTAATACACCATTGGGTATTTATATTGTGAGGGAACAAAAATTGTATTTGGGCCCCATATGTGTTCCCTAAAGAGAAATTATTATGTGAATGAATTATTATAATTATAAATTAATAAAAATTAATGGGATTTGAATTTCATTGTTCTTACATAAAATATAGGGAATAACCACATTAAAATATTTTGATGGTAACAAATGAATGAATAATAAATTTTAAAATAACAAACATATGACACTATGTTATGGAGTTCTATGGTATATGAGTTAGAGAATAATGATTACCCTCAACACTAAATATCTATGGAACAGTAAATTGTAAAAATTCACATCCATGGAAATGGTAACTAGTTATTATATATGACCAACATCTATCTACATGACATATCAATGTTTTAGTCGTATGTTTTATTTATATCCAATCATATGGAGGGAATATACATAATTTTGATGGTTTGAGATTATAAACTAAATAATCCAGATCCCATGGGCTTTCCTCATATGAAGGAAGTGTCATTTTCACGATTAAAAAAATATCTAGGTTAGTTACATCGATCATAGATAAATTTAATCATAAATTCAATTACAACCTTCAATTTTGATTATATGGAATCAAATCAATTACATTATATAATTTTAGTTAAAAAGTCATTTAAACAAGTATAGGAAACCAATGTTAATATTAATCATTCATCTAATGAAAACATATACCTCGTACTCTTGATATCTTTGAGACACTTATGGAATATATAATCATAAAAGAAAATATACTCTTAAAATTAATTTAAAAATTATGAAAAAAGATGTCCATATCATGAATGCTATATAAATAAAACTATATAAAAAATAATCTTTACATAGAAGGAAATCATAAGGGAGAATGATAGATGATCAATATAAATTATGAAAACCAAAAACCATTGATTACATTGATGATTTAGTTTGAATTATCAAGGAAAAAACATCAAGAATTAATGTGACAATAATTCAATAGGAGATATATGTGTCATGTTCTTAGAATATAAAAATAATGTAATTAATTTTGTTTAATATAAGAAATTAAAATAGATATATTTAAAATATTATGATGTGGGCCGATCATTTCATGGCATGAAATAAAAACCACACTATGAATCTATTTGACTCATGTGGTTTATAACATAAATATTTTTTTTATAACATTCATTGATATTATGAAAATTGTGGTCTCACCAATGAAAATTTCATAGTGTGAATTCGAATTTTCTCTATGATTTTCTCTTTCCCAAAAAAATCATCTATCTACAATTAATTTTTTTTGACTTGAATAATGAGTTCTCAAAATGAAGCTATGCAGAAATAAGGATACATCAACCTCAATGTTATAACATTTCAAAAATAAGTATTACATAAAAAATAGATATTGCATAAGGATAAATAAAAATCACTCACCAAATTAAAATATATATATATTAATATTCTTCTCACAACATCACCTCCTACCCCCAAAAATTTATGTTTCTGATGTTTTCCAAGAAGTGAAAATACTATTTCACCCTCATATCTAAATCCCACTTTCATGTATGAAAGGAATAATTTTACTTTCTTTAAAATTAATAAGATTAGATGAATAATAGTTTCCTATTGAATTATTTCCTATGAGTCAACTGTTAAATTTTTTTATTGGACTACAAATGTATCTAACACCAAATTGATTACCAAAAATTGGAAATTTGATAAGGTTAGGGATGAAACATTTTATGATGAGATATTTGAATCATATTTTGTCCCATAGTAAAATAATATGACAATTACATTCAACCTAACACTTTTACAAGAAAATCAATGATAAAAAAAGGACCCATGTATCTTATATCTAATTTTCATTTACTTCCACGCCACTAGTAAACCAACCAAATTAAGACATTCAATAATGATTTTCACCAAAACAATACTCTGATGGATTATGATTAAAATAATCATAATATTTATACTAAAATTGTGATGTCTCAACCCCTTGATGAATAATATTTATCTCAATTTCTATCGACTAAATAATATACATTCTTACCCAAGAAGATTCAATACCATTTAAACAAAAAAGTTCATGTGTATGGTCAACCATAAAAGGAATCCAAGGGATCCATTATGATTGACTAATATTTAATATTATTATATTAAAATATAACACTCCAAAATGTACAATTCATGTCATTAATGGATTAAAGGATCTATACATGATTCATATCATAAATAATCTTAATATCTCCCTCCATTTTTCTATTCATATGAGGGTAGCATGTTGTTATTTTCCAATATATGATTCGAAAACAGATTGATTCCGTTTTTAAAAGTAATTGGTATATCGTTGTTCTCTATATGAAAAGATGGACGATGGATCACCATAAAGTATCATAATCTCTGACACAAAAAATGTTACGACCCGACCCAACGAGGCTTGAACCATGACTCCCCAAGCCCACCTCTAATAGGCCAGGGGCTGGCGACCAGAACAATGTGGGATATCACACACAAGGGAAGCATTAGCCTAAGTTACCTATACACACAAACACACATACACCTCCATGAAACAGTGTGTAGATATATAAAACTAAATAGTAAATGCAAGCATACAACTTTCCCAATCTAGAGTGTACAAGAAGTAAAAAAAGGAAAAATAAGGCCCACCAAAGGAAAACTACAAAAGCATCCAACCTTCTCGAAATGAGCGGTACACTGCCAAATGAACCTCCAGAATGCTCCTTAGCACAGATCTGGTAAGACTCCACGGTCAATCCCGCTCACTTAGCTTTTCCTGCTCCAGGTCCTGTTGGGACACCGTCGAAAGGCATGTGGTCTGCACAAGACACAATCATATGCAGGAAAAGCCCATACATGGGTGAGTATAACATTACTCAGTAGGAACCCCAAAAAACCATAACAAAATAGAGAAACTGAATGTCAATAGTCTACTCATCCCAGCCAGAACGAACCCACATGAGAGAGAAACTCCACTAAGGTACCATCCTTGACTAAACACAACTAGTCATCTCAAATCAAGAGTATGCCCATACATATATCATGAACATCCAGATATACTCAGCTCACGCACCAAGCCACATGAGGTACAGACCTCATCACCACCAACTGTTCTCAACCAAGAGAGAAATCTCCATGATCACTGTCATCCCAGATGACACTCGTCCGAGAGATACACTCAATCAGGTTAAACACAATCCTCTTAGATGCTCACCTGAGAGATTACACTCTTCGGATATCATCACTGAAGAATCCTCATTGAAACAAAAAATAACAAAAAACTCCTCGGATAGGGGATAAGTCCTAGGGTCTCCTAGGGGATACAAAAACCCACACCAGTATATGAAGATCTCACAGATAGAGGATCACTCCCATGGTTCGCTATGGGATACTACATCCTGAACAGGCATTCATAGATCTCACAGATAGGGGATCAGTTTCAGGATCTACTAGGGGATACCACTACCTGATCTTGCACTTGACAGAAACACGTCACTCAGATAGAGGATCATCACCCATGTAACGACGGTCACAACGATACTGAAACCCTATCTGATACATCTCGCGCTATAGGGGATCAAATGGATGATGATGCAACCCTATAGAAACCACATGTTGAGTAGGGGATCGTATACCCGACAATGCCACAACCATACTGAACACGGCCCACTGCGTAGGGTATCATATTCCATATTATACCGCAAAACCTACGGCGTAAACCATATAGATAGTGGATCACCACCGATGGATAAGCGGTCATAGTGATACCATGATCCAGATCTTGGGAAACGATGTTAGATTATCCCACTCTGGGCCCACCGTGGGGTTGCTACTACTCTAACAGATTAAAAATACTATCGAGAGGATCACAATCCAATATTAAGGTTATGATGTCGTGCAAACCCTTGTAGGAATGAAACAAGGGAGTACCCTCAACCACTGCTGGTCCAAACGTCGCTAACCCGAGCGACCCACCACAATGCCACACAACGCATATCTAAGGCCGATACTGAGGCCACCATCGCCATCCATGCGGAAAAACACAGAGGATAGGTTGTTTACTCGCACTAAACAGACAACCAGTGAAAAATTCACTATTCACCGTAACTGGCACGTGTAGGGCCCACACTACGATCATGAAACTCATCAAGTGGATCAGACCACTGCGATCCGCTCGGAAAAACACACAGGATCGACTACTCGATCGTCCCAAATAGACACCCAGTGAAAAAGGTACTATTCACCGATGATAGCTCGGGTGGGTCCCACAGCACGATCTCGAAACTCATCAAGCTAAGAACACCATTGTGATCCCCTCAAAAAGACACATAGGATCTACTACTCGTTCGTCCAAAACCAACACACGATGGAAAAGATTCCTTCTCTGAAAATGCCAAAACGCATCCTCATGGGGCCTACACCCTGTTGTCGGTCAGAACACCCGAAAAACCAGCAAGAAAAGTCCACCGCACCATCAGGGTCTCAATTCCACTAACGGAATGTAAATATGAAGCTTCCGGAAGAATACACAACGGACTGAAGTCAAATAGTAATAAAATATCAATATTTTATTTGATTATTCAAGCTCTTGGTCTACGATCCAGAAAATTTAAACTCCCAAACCCTCCTTAAAGTGATTTCATTATTTCTAGGGTCGGGTCGCCATAGACATCACACGATTCGGATCTCCAGGGAGCAAGATATTGGGTTTTAAAACCCCCGTGTTCCAAGAGAGGGTCGGACCAGCCTGAACAGGCCGGTCCCGGAGGCCTGGGCCGGCCGACCTCGCTGTCGTGGTGCAGCGCAGCGTACACGCGCAGCTGATAATTTCTCAGCTGCGAGAGTTTCTGGTGAGTGACGACAGACCATTGTGGTGTGGCAGTGCCGGTTGATTCCCGCGGCCCACCGTCGCGCTGGTGCCCCACCGGGGGACCTTCTTAGTATTGTCGGGGGCACCCCGAGGGGTCCAAACGTGCATCTGAAGGCATCTGTGTTCCCTCCAAGACCAGATCTAGGAAGCTGCATGATCAAAACAAAGAAAACCCAACCAAAATGGGATCCGTGATTTTAAAACTAAAAACGCCAACCTATTGGTGGATCGCTGATGCTTCCGGTGTAGAATGACGCTCGCGGCAACCTGAAGCTCGATCCGCTGATGATCAGTGCTAAAAACGGTCGTCCGCGACTCAATTCGGTGAAGAACCGAGGTAGGGGAGAGAGGTGTTCTCCGTGCACATAGAGGAGTTGGGGGGGATATTATTTAGTTTCCATTATTTTTTTAATAAAAAACTTCATTTCATCTCCCCGCCAACACACCTCTGACCCGGCACTCGGTGCAGACTAAAATTATGTCTCGACCTGGGTAAACACAACATTTTGAATGCAACGGCGGGTACAGAAATGCGACTTGAGACTCCGTTCAGGAGTTATTCGAGCCGATTCTCATAAATAATCTTTTCCATAATTTTACGAAAACACCCCTTCTGTCTTTTCTCACAGTAGGGTCGTTCCCACAAGGTTTACAACCCACCAAGGGTAAACAGAATTCTCCAGACCCTACCATGCACTCATATTTTTGATTTGAGCTACCACTTAGGAGATAACACACCCCTTCCATGTGATTTGTATAAAAATATTTAATATTTTTTTTAAAATTTATTCTGGGCACTCTGGGCCTCGTAATCCCACACCGTCTTCGCGCCTAGATCTAGAATTATTCATTGGATTATTCAAATGACTGAATGGCCCAAAACAAAAGTTTCTACATCCTCCCCACCATAGAACATTTCATCTCTGAAAATCCATAAGCATATGTAAAGAATCTTGACTCCCAACTGGGTCTCCCATGCCAGCGAGTTCACCAACAAACACCCCTGGCATAACACATAAGTTATAGGGACTCATCCACCACACATAAACACTACCCGCTTTAGGCGGAACTTACTCGCCCAAACAGTTTTGATCGCATCACAAAAACATGTCTTGGTGGGGTAAGGATCCCTATTCCTCACACATTCGAAGCATGTCGAACAACACCCACACAGGGTCTTACCAACTCCCTGGAAAAAACTGAAGAAAGCACCAAAAAGGGTAGAGTACCACTAAATTGTGTATATCAAACTACTATAGAAAGTAGAAAGTACAGAAGGCGTACCTATATCCATCCATGGAGCCTCTGGGTCAATAACCACTAGGGCATGCAACTTTCTTCACACTCTCTCTCCAGCTCCCTGAGCTCTGCATGGACTACATGGGTGTAGTGGTTGTGGAATCTGATACTGCCTACCACCTTCTTATGTTGCACCTGCTTTGTCACGACGTCTGATACCCAACAGACCGCCATACTTGAGACACTGCATCTTCTAAAGAATTTTTTCGACCGTCTCCCCCTTAGCACCATGAAGAGTCTGATAATCTCTTGCAATATTTCCTCAACCGTCACAAGCATACACCACCTTTCTTACGGTTGAGGAAAACTGGCCTACGAGCCATGTGAGCCCTGAGCCTTGGATCCTCCATCCTGGGGTTGCCTCCTAAAATGTCATAGACGTATGGGTCCCTGAGTCTGTCGTTGGCTACCAAATGATGATCTGACTGATGAAGTCTCAGCTCTCGCATGCCCAGCACTAATAGGCGGGATCTTCTCGGACAGAAAGCTCTCCACCACCAAGGCTCGCTCCATCACACCAACATAGGTGGAAAGACACAAGGAAACCGCATCTGCCCGAATGTCTCTGCGTAGGCCCTTCTTGAAGGTCTGATCCCTAAAAAATGGGTCTCGAACCGTATCCAGAGAGTAGCGCAACATGTCTATAAACCACGTTGATTACTTCGACACGGTCATGCCCTCCTGTTTATGCTAAAGAAGCTTCTGGATCTGCACTGACCCTAGCGTCACTGAATAGAACTCTTCCCTGAAGAGCAGTGGAAACTCAGCGCACGTGAGCGTCTCCTCATCATGGCACTGTGCCACAAAAATCCACCATCACCCAACCCAACCATGAATAAGGATCGATGTTAGGACCACCATCTAATCAAGGGGTGTCCTCACTAGCTGTAAAACTTTAGTGATTTTTCGATCCAGTCATCACCTGCCTGAGGATCTAGATCACCCCGAAACCTTAGAGGTCACTGCCTCTGGAACTAGTGATGCGTACTCAGCCTATGCACAATCTCATCCTACACTGATGGCCCAACCACTTGCTCGACAGGCAGTGGATCAATAGGCAGACCACCTATTAGTGCAACCTCAGAACCTGTACCCTCGTCTACAGCCTCTACATGGGGCAGATCGTCACCAAAATCCCATTGCAGAACTCTCATCGGTTGTCATCGTGGAGGCATCCTGAAATACAATCAATATGCACTATAGTCAAGAATTATATCTGGAGAGTTGACTCAAGAAGAATAAGGGAAACCCAAAAACCCAGTCCTATATGATGCATGTACCATTATATCCCTGCGACTAGTTTCCAAATGTCCCGAGTCGAAAGGCATGTTATCAGAGTCTTAGTGAATAGATACGTCAGTCGGTGCACTAACACTGGAGTCACTCACCTGAAAGCCGAACTCGAAACATCTTGACACTACCACTATGAAACACGAACCAAACTCATAGATAGACCAACTACACATTAAGATCCCAAATATGGGAGCTCCTTGGATACCACACTATCACGACCTTACCCAACGGGGCTCGAGCCGTGGCTATCCAAGCTGGCCTCTAATAGGCTAGGGGCTGGTGACCAGCACAAAGTAGGCTATCACACACATGGGAGGAATTAGCATAATGTACCTATACAGACACCCACATACACATCTATGAAATAGTGTATATATATATATAAATTAATAGTAAATGGAATCATACAATTATCCCAAACCAGAGTGCAACAGAAGTAAAAAAGGGAAAACGAGGCCCAACAAAAGAAAACATTAAAAGTGTCTACCCTTCTTGGAAGGAGGGGTACACTGCCATAATCACCACCGGAAAGCTCTTAAAAATAGCTTCGATAAGACTCCATAGTCAATCCCACTCACTCAGATCCACTTACTCCTTGTCTTCCTTGGACACCATCAAATTGCTTGTGGTTTGCACAAGACACAATCATATGCGGGCCATGCCCGTGCAGGGGTGAGTATAACAATACTCAGTAGGCACCCCAATAACCAAAAACAAAAGAGAGAAACTGAAAGGAAATAGTCCGCTCATCCCAGCTAGAGGGAACCCAGAAAAGAGAGAAACATCATCTCATGACCATCCTCGTCTAAACACAACTAGTCATCTCAAATCGCGTGTATGTACATACATATACCATGAACATCTAGATATACTCAGCTCATGCACCAAGCCACATGAGGTACCGACCTCATCACCATCAACGGTTCTCAACTAGGAGAGAACACTACACGATCACTGTCATCCCAGATGACACTCTTCGGAGAGATACACTTCATCGGGCCCCACACAAACATCTCAGACGCTCAGTCGAGAGATCACGCTCTTCAGATATCGTCTCAGAGGAAACCTCGCTAAAACAACAAGAACAAAAAACTACTAGGATAGGGGATCACTCATAGTGTTCTCTAGGGGATACTAAACCCCACACCAGTATACATAGTTCTAACAGATATGGGATGACTCCTAGGGTCCGCTAGGGGATACTACAACCTCATCTAGCATTCGTAGAGATCAAAGATAGGGGATCACTCCCAGGATATGCTGGGGGATACCACAACCCGATCTGGAACTCGACTGAAAATGTCACTCAGATAGAGGATCATCACCCGTGTCATGATGGTCACGATGATACCAGAACCCTATCTAGTACATCTCTAATTTTAGGGGATCAAAATGACGATGCTGAAACCCTATAGAAACCATGCGCTGAGTATGGGATTGTATAACCAATGATATGAAAACCCTACTAATATCCTCGTGATAAGTAAGGGATCCTATACCTGATGATTCCACAACCCTACTGAACACATCCCACTGTGTAGGGGATCATATTCCTGATGATCCCACAAACTTTATGAGGTTAACCTACTAGATAAGAAATCACCACTCGTGGATAAGCGGTCACAACGTTACCAAGAACATGATCTAGGGAAATGATGTTAGAGGATAATTTTCGGGTCCCACTAGAGGGATTCCACAACTCTAAGAGATTAAACATCCCATCAAGAGGATCACAAATCTATAATAATGTTGTGATATCGCACGAACCCTCGTAGGAATTTACTAAGGCAGTACCCTCAACCACTTCTGGTCCAAACGTCGCTAAATCGAGTGACCAGCCACAATTTAACACTGTACACTTGTAAGGCTGATATTGAGGCCACCATCGTGATGTATGCGGAAAAAAACGCAAGATATGCTAATTACTTGCCCGAAACGGACAACCGGTGAAAAAGAAACTATTCACTGTAGCAGGCCTGTGTGGAGCCTACACTACGATCCTGAAACTCATCAATTGTATCAGACCACAGCGATCCCCTCATAAAAACACATGGGATCGACTACTCGATCTGTCCAGACAGACAACCGGTGAAAAAGGTACTATTCACCAAATCCAGCTCAGGTGGGGACCAAACCACGATCCAGAAACTCATCAAACTAAGCACACCATTGTGATCCCCTCGGAAAAAACACACAGGATCGACTACTCATTCGTCCAAAACGAACACCCGACATAAAAGTTGTGTTTCTCCGAAAACGCCAAGAACCTTTCCTCATAGAGCCCACACCCTGTTCTCAGTCAAAACACCCAGAAACCATCAAGAAAATTTTGTCGTACCATCACAGTCTCAACACCACTATTGGCACATCAATCGGATGCTCCGGGTAGAAGATACAAAGACCCGAAGTCGAATAATAATAAAATATTATTATTTTATTCAACTATTCAAGCTCTCGGGCCACAATACCGAAACATTAAACTCCCAAACCCACATGAGAGGGCTTGAAATAGCTCCAGGGTCGCGTCGCCATAGACGAACCAAAATTCAGATCTCCAGGGAGCAAGATACGGGGGTTTTAGAACCCCCGTGTTTCAAGAGAGGGACAGGCCGACCAGAACCGGCCGTTCCGGCAGGCGGACCTCGCTGTTGCGGTGCAGCGTCGTGCGCATGCACGGCTGGCCGACCCCCCACTATGGGGGTCATCGGTGATTGAAAATAGACTATATTTGTGCTGTGGTCCTGGTTGATTCCCGCGACCCGCCACCGTAGGCTTCCGCCACGCCAGTGCCACGCCGGCGGACCTTCCAAGGGTCGCTGGGGGCACCCCGAGGGTCCAAATGCGCATCTAAAGGCATCCGCGCACCCCCCGGGACTGGATCTACACATCCATAGGATCAAAAATGAGAAAAACCAACCAAATCGGGATCTGGGATTTCAAAACTCAAAATTCCTACCTGTTGGCAAATCACCGAGGCTTCGGGTGCAGAACGACGCCCGTGACGCCCTAATGCTCGATCCACTAACGATCGGCACAAGAAAATAGTCGTCCGTGGCTGAATTAGTTGATGAATGTAAGTTGGGGGGGGGGGGGGTAGGGGTTCGTTGTGTATCGAGAGGAGTTGGGGGGGGGGAGATGATTGATTTTCCATTATTTTTTTAATAAAGAAAATATCATTTCATCTCCCCGCCAACACACCTCTGACCCGACACCTGGCGCTGACTAAAATTATGTCATTCCTAGGGTAAACACAGTGTTTTAAATGCAAATATAGGCTCAAAATTTAAAACTAAGACTCCGTTCAGGATTTCTTCTATCCGACACTCATAAATAATCTTTTCGATTTATTTAGAAAAATGCCTCTGGTGACTATTCTCACAGCAAGCCCGCACCTGCATGGTTTACACCATTCATAGGGCAAACGACATGCTCCAGACGCAACTATGCCCTCAGATATCGGATCGGAGCTACCATTTAGGAGATAACACACACCCACCACCTTCATAGAATAAAAATACTTAATATTTTATAAACATTTATTCTGTGTACAACGGACCTCGGAATCGCACCCCGTCTTCTTGCCTAGCTCTAGAATTATTCATAGGATTATTCCAAAGTCTAATATGGAAAAAACATGAGTTGCTACATAAAAAATTCATAATTATTTAACGTTAATTTAATCCTTTATTAAAATAAAATGAGATGACTTGGGTTGCTATTCAATCACTACAAATATATAATTCTTCGCTTTGGGAGTCTACGGTAGACTGGTGATAAAGTTTATAGACATATCATCCCATTTCCATTTCATCAGAGAGTAGGATAATTAAATATATAATTATTTTTGTTATTGAACTAATTATACAAGAATTTATATCTATGTTATATGGATTTTGGAATTTTTCACTCCAATCTATGATACCATAAGAAACACATCATGTAATAATACATCTTATAAATTCCTAAGTAAACTATCCACTAAGAGTTGTGTTGATCTCTACACGTAATCATTATCATGGTAAAAGGAATGATCGAACTCATTCATATGTAAACAACACCATTAAGGTGAGATTCAACATAATGGATGTCTATCCACCATATACTTAATACAAACTATATCATAATTATTCATCCATCTACTCCTCTTTAAAACAAACTCGAGTAATCAAGTTATTAAATTCAGGATTATTGTGAAACAATTAGTCCCTTCATCATGTGTATCTATGTGAATATTATTACAGTCCTATGATTTCATAGTCATCCATTGACTCTATAAAATAATTAAAAGGAAACATCCAAGACAGTGTTTCAGTATTAACATACCCCATTCTCAGAGTCTCAGTGATTCTAAATTTAAAAAACTATTGGTACTCTACCCACATCCCAAACCTGAGGTGAGTTAATTTTTATAAAATATATATATTGTATGTTTATAGTCTAATTAGATAACCAATCGTTCCCCCCAAAAGGTAATGTATCCATATTTTACACGAATCCATAACTATTGAAAGTTATTGATTATGGGTGGGGTTCTTATTCTCATGAAAATGAATGTGGATATGTTTTTATACATTTACATGATCATTTACATAAAAACACAATCCAAAACATCATTTAAAGTATTATAATAGAAAAAATTTACCTACCCTATTTATAATAATGTTAGGATGATGGGATTTTTTTAAATAATTTCATTTTATAAAAGGGATCAAATGTTCTTGAATAACAAGGTTATATCCCACCCATACCAATAATATACATTTATGATGGTTCCAACTTGAAGAAATTCTTTACAAACATATGTAAATACACTATTAAAGCCAAGAAACTTTAAATCTAAAAAACATTTTTGTGATCCTTCCACTGAATGATATATTTTTTCTTCTCAAGATTAAATAAGATTTCATGAACTCCGGCTAGGGGTCCTAAAAATGTCACTTCTCATACTTATAAGTGGAAATTGGACAGATTATAATAATTATGATGATACCCCTTTGTTACGAAAACAGTTCATAAATGAATCACATTACCCTCACTCTGTAATGACCCTTACCATTGTATCCTATAGTTAGAGGTTACTTTATCACATTGGAACAATATAAAAGGAAATGCATAATCAATGACCATAAATTTTAGTAGTTTGGGAATATAAGAGACACCTTTGAATCATAAAATATAATTGAAAATAAAAAATTCAATATAGTAAATCTTTTAAGAACAAAACCATTTACCGAGATTGACCCAAAATATCAATAAAAATAAACTATTTATAACCCTATGAAAAATAAAACAAAATGTAGGGGTTAGATCAGATTCCCAATACGGTAATACATATAGTATTATATATCACTAATTAGAATAAAAAAGAATTTGAACATAAATATCTGAAAACACATTCCATAGAGTCAATAACTTGACAATATAAATGATGTAATTTGGAATTAATAAATAATGATCAAATAATTAAATATGAAATAATCACATGATATAGAATCATATACGTGGATATTATAAGAAATAAAAATAATCACAAGGATATCCATAACTAGTCAAATAATGGTCGAATAGATCATGTTGGATGTTTGAAACTTACTATTGTGGCCTGAACCATGAGATCTAAAAATTAATGGGTATGAAAAATAATGAAACCCCGGATTGTTTATCTCATGAGACCAATTGATTCATCATGGGGTTATAGAGGTCCCCAACCATCACATACAATGTCCAATGCACTCCTCAAGTTAATAAATAATAAAAATAAATATTCAATCATTAAAAACCCAATATATATATTTATTATAAGAACTAGTAATAAATAATATAAACAAATAATCTAGCAAGATTATCATAAAAAACCAAATAATTATGATTAATTGTATCATTATATTATATAATTAAAATAAAATTAAACAATATCAGATGAAATTGTTGAGAATACATTATAAATATAATTGGTATATTAATTTTGATTAATAACCCTTTTTAACATTCGAAATAACCTAAAAAAATAAAAACTATGAATATAATAAATAAATAATTTTCATTTAAAATAAATTTATAAAATTTTAATGTTATCTTAAAATTAGTATACTACCATGAAAATTATATATTCAGTTTATGTCAAACGAAAAATAAATTTTTTGAAATTTGTTTCTTAAAAATTCATATTGTACCTCATTTAGAAAAATAAAAAAATATTCACATAAAAATACTTTTAACAACTTTTTATATCTGGGTTGAAATGAATTCATAAAATTGTTTATTTTTTTTAAAAAAACATTATAACACATGTACATTGAAGATAAATATTCCCTAGTGAGGACACAAATATAAACAATCCCAAATAATGTTGAAGTTATAATACAAACTTTACCACTATTTAATAAGTATAATCAATGGCCTCCTAAAAGTACAAAATTAAATAAAATTTATAATATAATGAGACTAAAAAAATTCATCATATAACTTTTAAATGATATTTTTTATACCCTTTATGAAGTAATGATAGTACATAACATAAATATATACCTCAACTAATGGAAATTATGACTAAGTCCTTTACGAATATCATATCATTGATGTTATAGTTAATCAAATGAATCAATTAGGTGTATCCACTCTAAATCCACATAAAAAGATGAAATAGAACACAAAAATATCAATGGTAAATCTACATATAATATTATCATGACATTATTAATAATGTATGATTTTATCCTAATGAATTGAAATTGTGTTATGAAATCCATTACCCCATGGTTCCAATCAGTTTTTCATACTTAATTATTAGATATAAGAGTTTAATTATTGTAATTAATTTATTCATGAACAATATTAAAATTTGTGATACCTTATATGGCCATTTCATAACAACTTTTCATCTATTAATTAATAATATTTCCATACATTATTTATTTTAGGTAAATTCATTTTATGGATTGACGGTCACAAATTTTGTATATACTTATAGATATTCCTGTAAAATTGAAATAAAAATCCTGAAGAAAAATTAATTGTTATTGATGAACATCCATAACATTAAATGTTACAATATACCATTTTTTCTTCTGACCTGTGAATGATTTATTTAATAAAAAGATAATGGAAAATGTTTTTTTGGTTCTTTTGACTATCACAAACTAGTTTTATTTTATTAAAATTATGTAAATGTAATTTTTTATTTGAAATAAAATTTGTTATAATATAAATATTACATTTTAATTTATTAATAATGACAACTTGATGTCCATTCTTGATGGTTACAATGGAAATCAAAACAAATAATTATCTATGTAGATTGTTAATCACATTTATTTAGAAAATGGTTTCTTGAATTGAATACGCTGATATAGAAAAATAGAATGATATAATTAATTTAATTAAAAATATAACATTAATATATTTACATGATACTGGAGTTATTAATATTTTATGGATGAATTTTGTGTTGATAAGGTAAAAGAAGAATGTATATTAATAGAGGTGGTTTAAGAAAGCATCCTCTCGAATATCACCTAATTATAGGACCTCATTGGGAACCTGGAATTGGAATTTGGCTGATAACCGTAGCACATTGTCCTAGGAATAATTTGAAATAGATTTTAATGTACAAATATTATTTAATTTGTTAATTATGAATAGAACGGGTGTGGTGAGGGTGGTATTTTTAGTTTTGTAGGGGTGGCATTAATTAATTTAATTATGATTACTTTATAATTAAATCCAACCACATTTTCATGGAAATAATTATGATGAATTTAGAAGATAATTAATTATTTAATATATTTTTAATGTCTATAAAATTATCAATCACATATTTAATTTTGTATATTTTATGTATTTTTTCTTTAACCTTTTAACTACGACCCACTACTTTATTTTACTTATATGGTGGTTAATATTGTTTTCCAGGGAAAATAATTTCTACCAAAAAATGAAAACAAATTTATTATCAAATTTGGGACTCCTTATTAAAAACATTTAATATATTTTACAAGTTTTAATTTTAATAAATATGAAATATGTTACAACTAGAACTCAAAAAAATATTTCTTAAAGTAAAAAATCGTGGTTTTCAAAAATGTTAAACATTTTTTTCAAAATTTAACACCCTATGTAATATGTAATTAATAAAACAAATTATGATCAAGAATAAGGGATAAAAAATTTTAAATCATGTTCATGTGAAAATTATTTTATATGAGTTATGGTATTTTGTAAAAAATATATTTTAAAATTTTAACACACCAATAAACATTTATTTAGAAAATCCACAAAAAATACCCTAAGAAAAAAATTAAATTATGAGTCAGAAAAGGATGTTTTTTAATAAAATAAATTTTAAATAGTTTCAAAAATTAATTATACTTATTTTATCACTAAATTTAATGAAAACACTTATTTAAATAAAACATATATTTGTAGAAAAAAATGACTTGACTAAAATATTATGTGTTCATTCCCCAATAATAAGTAATTTTTTATTAAATATAAATTTAAAATTTATTTCATAAAATATTATTTAATATTTATATATTCCAATTAAAAGGATATGTCATAATGGGATTGTTAAAATTATGAAATTTTGGATATTATTTATGATCAGTGTTTTGTGCGACGTATGATATTAAACATAGTACTCTTTTTAAAATCTCAGGGTGTTACATTCTCCCCTACAAAAATATTTCCCCTATCAAGTTAGTAGTGTGATTGGTAATTATGGAGTTTCTATTTTAAAATACCCTTGTGGAAATATTATATTGTAAAAAGTGAAAATAAAAATTACACATCAAAATAAGTAAAGGAAAATGTGACAGTCATAAAAAAAGTATTCTGTATAGTTGAACATTACTGTGAAGTGAAAACATGGACATAGAAAATAAAAATATCAATAACTTTATTGTGAGTAGTGATATACAAGATGGTCATTATAATTATTACCATTAAAAAACATATATCTGTTTTGGGTTAAAAGGTAATTTTTTCGTAAGAAAATTAAATGAATATTGTTTTTTCTCCAAAATAATTTTCCTAGAGTTTAAGAATACTTTTAATTTCTATAGTAAGAACAGAATTAAATATAATTAATTGATAGGTATTGTTTTATATTTTAAATAATTTCAAATTCAAACTCATTATTTTATACAAATTACAATTCAACCATTATTCCTCAAACAAAATTACAAAATATCATTTTATATTAAATATATAGTGTTACACAAATGAATTTGTGATTTATTTTTTCTAACAGTTTAATAATTAAATTTTTTTATACTGACAAGGACATCAAATAAGCCATGGTTAGACAATTTAAAATTTTCACCCTTCCTTTTTGTGTTCATGATTAACATCCTTGATATATGTGGAGGGTTATCATCCAACCTATGGAATTCATTTTTTAAAACTTTATTAATATAACCCTTAAACCATTCAAAAAAACCGTAAACCGTAAATATTTTCAACATTAATAAAATACTTTAACCTCAAAGGTTATCTCCAACGTTTCATTTTTCATTCCATCATTTCAACAATATTGTTTAGTGTCATTTGTAAATCTGTGACAAAGTCCATAGTAATGTCACCCATTAATCCAAAAAATAGAAATCTAAAAATGATTTTTTATGAATTATGAACTAAAATTAACATTTTTTAGGTCACAATATCTATAAATAGAGACTATTCACTCCATTTCTCTTAAATTATTCCCTATAACCAATAAGGTTAGAAGATATTGTCTAATATTTATAAATATATTAATATATAAAACCTCTTTAAATTTTCAACTGATTTTTTTTAAATGCTTAACTATATGAATCTTACACAAGATCAGGATATAAAGCATTAGAATAATGGTTACTAAACTTCAAAAATGAAAATATATTTAATCTCTCAAACAACATGAAGTAGATCTTAATCATCACATCAAAAAATTTGAATTTCTTCATCATATATTCTCTTAAAACATGGTAACAATCTAGATTCCTAAAAAAATATAGAAAATATTCATTATTCATTATTCCTTTAGTAAAAAACATATTATTGGATATTTAACATAAATCAAAACAAGTAGTAAACTCTAGAAAATATTACATGAACCACCAAATCACTATCTAATTTCATGATGAAAATTTTATCACATAATCATCTGCTTATTATTTTGTCAACATCTATAACATATTAACTATTATCCTCAAAAATACAAGGGTTTTCAATTAGATGAAAATTTCACTGAATCATTTTTCTTGGTACCATTAAAAACATGATGTCAAATCTATTAATAAATATAAATGAAGTTTAATATGTAAATTTACAAGAATATGATCAATAAAATAATTGTAGGAAATATTTATTCGATCTAAATACACAAGAAATATAATCTATCCACTTCAGTTGTGTCAATATCATAAGCTTTACATTAATCCCATCATTAATTCTCAGATATATTTTCTTGATGGTTGGGATATACATTTCCATAGTTCCCCATCTTTTTACATTCAATACATTCTACAAATTCATTCATTATTTTTTAATAATTTTCTTAGTGGCCTTTCTCTCGAAACATGTTACAAATATAGATTCCCTTAAAACAATTATTGGTGTTTTTCTTTAAAAAATTATCAAATTTTGTAAAATAATTCTTCTTTATCATCCCCTTTTCAATTTTTTATCACCCTTTATTTTAATATTTTTCTTTCCTTTAGCATCATAGTACATTGAACATTCATTATTTATCTTTATGGAACATGATCATATATAAACATATAATGACAGTATATAGAATACTACTAACCTTAGATTTATTGGTTTAATCCCATCAATGAAATAGTAAATCATACTCTTTAGGTTAAAAATGTAGTTATTGGAATTCCATTGGTAAGGTTTGGTTTATACATTAAAACAATTCTACCATTCTTTTGTCTCAGGCTCAAGCATTATTTCTCCATATCCACTCATTATTTTTATGGAAAATATTTTTCAAATAGAATATCTTTAGAAAACATCCATTATAATTTTTATATTTCCTCCCACTAATTATTATTTATAATTTATTTCCAATATTGATCAACATCTCATGAGAGATGATATAATTCCATTATAACCTTCTCCCTTTCTTTACTTTCCGTAATGAGAAATGTCATTTCTAAGGAAAATATATATTTCTTAGCTACAAATGAGCAAGTATTTATACTAAATGATTGATGTTTTTTATACATTAAGTGGTATAAAAAATTTTCTCCTTATTTTAATTCACTTTTATATTCTATATAAGTAAGTATATAACTCATAACTAGATTTATCTATGCCAATATAATTGTAAAACGTTTAGCACTAGATATACCTCCAACTCAACCCATATTAGAATGTTAGTTATCATAGTAGGGTAATCCATTAATGGATTAAATTCACTGATAGCATTCCTATTCCATCATCTGGTCTATATTTTTAAATAATGGCATACACTATATTAGATTATAACATTATACACAATAATGCTTAATAAAAAAAATACATAACCTAAATTGTAAATTTTGGCATAAATAATATCAAAATCATGATTCTTGATTCTTTTGGTGTATTATTGAATTATTTATTATGGTTTAATTCTAAAATTTATTTTTTCATCAGTATTGTTCTGTTTTTTTCTAAAAAAACATTTATTACCAACTTTAATGATCCTAACCCTATACTAGAGCCATTATTTACATTATAACATTGACATGATATAAAATTAATCACATATATAAGAACCATATAGATTATTAGTTTTGGAAAACAAGATAAACATTTGAATATATTATTGTAGTGGAAGAAATAAAATACAATGTTGTTAATACATTGAGAAAATTGTTATTCTCCTTGTTTAACCCTTTATCTCAAAAAATATATACTTATTATAACTATATGGGAAAAAATAAATATGGGTACATATCAAATACTATGTAAGGGTATGCGTATAATGTAAGCTATTATAAATAATCATAAACTATTATGGAAAGGTAAATAACTGTAAACACATGTCATTTAGTCAACAATTTGAACATGAAAAGAAAAAATATAGAATGAATAAATTATTATCAAATAATTCAATTTAATATAATCACATTGGATCTAATAATATCTATGTGTATTGTTAAAAATCAAAATAATAACGTGTATATCAATAAAAAGATTCATAATGATAGAAAACACAATGTCAAGCATCTGAAAATTATCGTTGATGCCTATGTGAAGACATCTAAAAATAAATAATGAGGGCCTCAACCAAAACCCAATATTGTTTGTCTCATGATACCTATTGATGCATAATGTGGATATATAAGAAAAACCCATCACTTACTAAGTACAATTCATTCGTCGAATAAATGAAAAAATATAAATTAATCAACATTCCATAACAAATAAATAATTTTATGCAGTCAAAGAACTATTGATACAAAATATCCATACATCTCAATTAAAACTAACCATAAAACATATAAAAATTTTTATTAATGGTATCATTAGAGTACATTCATAAAATATTATTCATCAAATAATGTGAAAATTATGAATTACATTAAAAAGATTTTTGGACTGTTTATTTAGGAAACCGCCTTTTTTACTTTGAAAATAATTTTACAAATCTAAACACTTTTCACGTAACAATGAATTGTTTTCATTGATAATAAATTTGTAAAACTGTAAAGGATATGTAAAATATTTATTTAATCATAAAGATATAAACATTTTTTTCATGACATAAGAGTTAAATAACATTATTTCTATGTTTTTTAAAAAAAAGTTATAAAGTGCCACATTTATAAATAATAAAATGATTCATCAAAATAAATTTCAAAAAAACATCAATCCTCATTAAAAATAATATTTTTTTATCTTAGGGAAAAAATATAAAACACATAGATAGGTAAAATAAATATTCCCCAGTGGAAACATAAACATATAAAATCCAGAATAATGGTGATATTTTGATATAAACACATAAAGCTTTGCAATAATATAAATCATATTCCTCCTAAAAGAATAACATTTAGAATACATTAAATTAATTGATAATAAATAAATAAATTATACTAAATTACAATTCAGTGTTATATACAACTTAAAATATAATGTAGGGTTGTAATATGAAAATATTCCACAATAAAATGAAATTAAACTATTTCCCTTTATAAAGATCATACCACTGATCTGATCGTTAATCAAATGAATAAATTCTTTGTATCCAATATAAATTAATATAAAAAAGTGTAAATTCAACAAAATATAAGAAAATTCATACCTCACAAAATATTACAATTAAATAGTTAATTAAGTAGGAGTTTTACTCAATGAATCGAAATTGAGATAAGAAATTCCTTACATCATGCGCCTTTAGTTTTGTGAACCTAAAACATAGGTATAAGGGTGTAATGAATGTTAATAATTTATTATATATCTATTTTTATATTTATAATACCATATATGATCCTTAAATAAGATACTACAATATTTTTTTTTAAAAATATTCCATTTTTTCATTTTTTTTGGGTGTGTTCATTTCACGGTTTCATGGTCGGATGACCTACGTGTAAATTTGGATGTTTTTTTCAAATGGAAATAAAATTACATAAGTTAAATATAATTGTATAAATGAATATCAAAACGGCTAAATTCTACCATAAATAAATTTTATTTCTTACATGAGAATGCTTCTTTTGATAAAATTTCAATGCTAAATGTTTTGTTTATTTTTTCAGTTTTTCTGACCATCACAAACTTATTTTTTCTTATTTAATATTATGAATATATATATTGTACAAAAAATATAATGGGTTCAAATGTAATTTTTAAATTCTATTTAAAAAATAATAATTTTATGAGGATACATGAAGTAAGGGAAAACAAACAAAATCAAGATCCACCGAGTTGGCATACCACCATAATATGGAAAATTGGTTTCTTTCTTTGAATAATTAAAGTTATGAAAAAATATATATAAAATATATACATTTAAAAATAAATCATTCATGTAATAAATTATTCTATATTTATTATTATTTTATGGATGAATGAGGTGCAAATAAAGTAGATGTAGAATTTAAATTAAGTGATGTCGTTTGAGAAAGTTACCTCTTGAATATCACCATCTTGAAGGACCCCTTAGGGAACATGGAATTCGTTTTTTGGTGAAACAAATAATCATGTGTGTGGGAATATTTTTGAGAAGAGTTATTTTATATATATAACTATATTGATGACTTTTTAGTAGAAATAGGGTGGAGAGTGGTTCAATTTATACTTAAGGAGTAGTGATTTTAAGATATAAAATATTGATTATTTAATTTTTGAAGCCAATCATAATTGGCTAAAATTAATTCCAATTAATTTGGTGGATAATTACTATTTTAATGTATGTTTAAGGTCTATTAACAAATCAAACACCTATTTATTATTTCAATTTTTTATTTTATGTTTTTTCTTTTTAACTTTAACTCGTTACATTAATTTACTTATATTACGATTAATTTCTTTTATCGAGGTAAATTTTATATTCCCAAATATAAAAATGAACATATTTTCATATTTGGATCTACTAATTCGGGGAATGAAATCATTTTTACATGAATCCATTTAAATATATTTTTAATATGTTACATGTATAACTCTTAAAAAATATATTTTCTAATAAAAATCATGGTTTTAAAAAATGATGAGCATATATTTCTAAATGTATCAACTTTTGTATTATGTGATAATATAAATAAATTTATATCATGAATAATTCTTAATAAATTTTAAATAATTATCATATAATAAATATTTTACAAGAGTTATGGTATTTTGTAAAATCTTTAATTTCAGGTTTTAACCCAAAAATCACATTTTATAGAAAATTCCAAAAAATACCATATTTATTTTACATGATGAGTCCAAAATATATATAATTTTTAAAATAAATATTCTAAACGTTTAAAATTTTTATTACATTAATTTTTTCATATAATTAAATAATATTTTCAATGAAAACAGTTATTCAAAAAATAAAATGACTTTACAAAAGATTATATGTTCATTTACTAAGAATAAATAAATAATAATTGAATGTTCAAATCAAATTTATTTTAAAATATATGAAAAATAAAAGTCATCTACCAATTTAATAACTAATTTATAATATTTGTGTAAAAATAATAAAATTTCTGTGATTGTTTACGCTCGGTGTTCAATAAAATGTGGGAAAAAGAACATAGTATTCTTTTAAAATAATGGGGTGTCTCTAATAATTTCTTTAATGAAGCATTATGTTATCCGAAAATATAATTATGATGGAATATGGGTTCTGTACAAATGTCTAGTTCATTAGAAATATATATACTTCATGAAAAACATTGAAAACAAAAGGTATAAAAAGATAGTCAATGTGACCATACCTATAATAGAAAGTACAATTTTGGATATATGACTCCCAAAATATTATTTAGTTGTATGAGTAAAGAATTCATATTTATAGAACCTCTATCCACTAACTAATTGATCAAACATGTCATTAACGCTGTTAAATGTTCAATTTTTTTAATGCTCAATGTGTTCTGATATTGATAATCAATACATAAATAGATAGTTCCATAGGGATTCTATATTTTTTAGTGTTTGGGTTACCCATGATTATTTAGATGAATATATAAATCCATTATCTTGAATACAATCTAATTTATTGGTCATCTGATTCAATTATACTATGGAAAATTGGATGAAATTTATAGATATAGAATATTTAAACTAAAATAATTATATAAATAACTCTGCATAAGTTTCTAGATAAACACCTAGAATGTTATACCGAAACTCAATTGAAAAATTCTTGACCATAGTAGTATGTTCAAAACCATTTGAACCCCCTTTGAGCTAAACCATGAATCATGATATATTTATAAAGACTTGTTAAAGTAGGTACCATATATTTAACCATCATATCCCAATATCTAATACACACCATGGATTTATACTCAATTTTAATAAAGTAAACACTTAAATGATAATAATAAAACTGTGATTATTATTAATCAATCAGGTCTATATATTTAATAGTAGAAAAAGGAAAAAAAATGAACTATGAAATCTCAATATAAATCAACATCATATTTAGAAATCGTATGTGAGGGAAATCAGAAAACTTGTATCCTCATTATTCTAGGAGGAAATTTTTTAATAAATAACATATGGGATGAGTAAAATAGTAAAATTTTAATGATTTATATAGGTGGTTAAAATAAAAATATTGAAAAAATATAGTAAAAAATAAATTACTTTATATACAAAATGTAATCATAATAGTAACTTCCCTAGAAATAGATCTCATCATGATTTTCACAAAATAATCTTGAATCATAAGAATATAATTTTTAATGTATGAATACTAATACTTACTAAAATATTAAGGGTCTTCCATCATTTGAATCTATCTCGGAGATGAGTAAGAAATTAATCCATAGAATTTTCTCTTGAATCTTTATTCCTTGGAAGTATCTAACTACACCACTCATTTTCTCATTATTATAAAAAAGAAAAATTTAAATGGTAATGATAGTCTTAAAATTATTATTTCAATTTACCAATATAACAACCTGATTGGTAATGACTTGAATTTCACAAGAAAAAATGTTTTATATGGAATAATTTCACATATGTAGTAGGTCATAGGGCCTCATTATGCCAATTATAATGGAATATGAAAATTATTCTTATAGAAATATCCAATTTATCTTTTAACCATAATCTTATTCTTCTTCCTTTTTAAAGGGAAACTACATATTAACATTTTATAAATCATTACCAATCATTACATGACAACCTAATCAATTTTATTTATTATTTATCTATCGGAAACATTAGTATGGGTGAAATGTTTTATCTAAAAGTTCTCATAAAGGATATCCTGATGAAAGTCTATATAAAATCATTGTTCCTTTATAATTTCATTTGAAAGATCCAAAACCCAGAAATGGTGCATTTTATAAAGTGGTGTGACAACTCCATTATATTTTGGTAACATTGTTCATGCTTTCGAGATTCCATGTATATAAGAAACCCTTTTTTCTACATATAATGTTTTCAGTAAATATGTCATTAATGACCTTAAATTCTAAACCCCCATGATTATTTATATAAAACAATATAATACCGTCAAAATTTATTAGTACCTTAATGATTTAGGATAAAATAATCCAATGTAATGGAATCTGGAGTCTACATGAAAAATAACAACTAAATATTCTCCCACTTCTAATCCAATTCTACTTGTCCATTTGACCCTTGTAAGGATGGTGGTTTTGGGTGAAGAAAGTCTTTGGATTAATCTTGGTATCCATCTATCGTTACATCTTTTGATCTGGATTGATCATTGAATAGAGACATACCATGTAAAATAATATGGACCATATAGATTATCACCTTGGAAATTTTATTATCAGCTAGGGAAATTTCCCACTAAATGTTATCTACAACAATCTTTAAGGGATTATCTTGGAGACATCATGGGGACATGGTACTAACAAACATCACATAATTATTAAATTTAAAAAAAGGAAAAAACCTAAATAAGAAAACTGAAAAAATACCAAACATTAATGATATATGTAATAAAAACAAAACATTTCTCAAATATGACCACTATTTGATATCCCGGGGTATCTCAAGGCTCATCATAATGTGAGATTTCATGAGACACACTTGTATCATCCCATAAGTACAAAAAATCGTAACTGATGTCTATGAATAAATCCTATATTACAAAAATTGGAAACTATTATTTGATACTAATTGTCCACAAACCAGTATAAGCTATCCCTATACTAGTCATTTTATTTTTACCATAAAAAAGTCTAATGTGAATTCTAGATCCTTACAAGCTAGTTATAAGTGTCATTATAACTAGTAATACAATTGGGAAAATTTCTCCAAAAATCATAAATAATTAGATCTATCAAAAACTAATGGTTACATAACATTCAAACATATATCATGAATAAGTCAAAATTTGGATTAACACAAAGTGAGACAAAATATATCATGTTAAAAATAAATTATTGATAATTGTTCCACAATAAAAATAAAAGTACAGATCAATCGAAGAATATGATATAAACGTAATGGTTACTAAATTTGTTTCTATAATATTTGGAAAATAATTCAACCTTGTCAACAACATATCTTATACAAGACAAACATGTTAACATACATCACCTATGATGTTCCTTCAAACTACATACATTAAATATAAGATAAATCAATATAAATCCACTGAGAATATGGGATTTTAAGCTCAAAAATATCATTAGGGTCCCACAAAGTGTTTTATAATCCATCATTATTAAAGAAACTAATTAATCACCTTTTAAAGGACAGTAATATAAGGGGGAGAGAATTTCATTATTTTTATGTAAAATGTGAGAATAACTATTACAAAATATTTTAATAAAAATATATAAACAAATATCTAGTTTTGGAAATAAAAAAATATTACACCATTTTTATGCGTCCTAATGTATATTATGTTGGATAAAATGATGATAATCACACATAAATTTCCAAATAAATTTTTAGTCATGCACTCACAACATTATAACCAAGTGAGAGTGATTATAGATAATGAAAAAGTTCTTTTGTGACTTACCAAATTTTTATTTACTGTTTCAGAACACATTTAATGATAGCATTTCCAACTATACCTTTCTATTATTTTCTGAGATCACCCACCCATTATCCAATTAGTTTTTTTCCTCTCTATAAGTTACCAATTTCTATAATTTAAGAAAAATTCAATGGTAGTGTATTAATCCTGCTACCTCTTTATCAAATATAACATAAGAACAACCACAAACCCATGTAAAGACATTCTATGAAAAATACTGCATCAGTTAATTTATTACCATTCAAAACGATTTAAGGAATTTAATACATAAATTATACAAATTTAAAATAATAAACATTTTAAAAATATGTATGAAATAATGATTCTTATTGAAAAATAATTATATGAAACAACATACCTCAAACACATCACATAATCCAACACCAGTTGGAATATATAATCTTAAGCGTTACAATGCTCTAAGAATGAATAAGAATCCCTAAATCATGATTTTAAAAACAAAAGAATTAGATTCGTTAAAATTGAGTATAATATATCCTCTTGCAGGAAAGAAAATATATGTTAAATGGGGGAAAATTAATCCAAGATAAAGAAATGAACCGACCAGGAAAATTCTTGATGATCTAGGGAGAGCTCCAGAAAAAATCAACCCGAAAATAAATTAAGGAATACTTATATATGATTGAGATATAGATTGGTTTGAGATAGTTAAAAAGGGAATAATAGGCTTAAATAAAACCAATAGAAATGTGGAAAGTGAAATTCTATTTTTTGGGATGATTTTTTCACATTTTGATAGATGATTCACAACATGAATCTCATGAAATAAAATTATTCATAGTATGAATAAGTGGTTCACTCCATGAACTTCCACACAAAAAAATTGGACTCCAATATGAAAACTACATACTAAGAGTTAATGTCCACATCTTCAATACCATATTTCTTGAACTTAATCTATATTTTCAAATCAAACCACGACTTGTATAATGTTATTATCTCATGAACCTCTAAAACTCTACTATGTAATCTCTATAAAAATGATATAAAACACAATTTAAGGATATGTTTACTTGGATATATATTATAATTTCGAAAGAACTGCACATAACTTATATAAATACTATGATTTTATAGTTAAAAAATATTATTCATTTGATATTATTTCTATTTATTGATATTTTGGTCCCAAATCCTAATATTTCTGTTATAATATGTCACTAACATGGATAATAATTTCAAAAGGTTGATAAATATAAGTATATTATTACAAAATAATAAAATAGAAATTTTTAAGTATGAATGCAATAGTTAAGTTCGTAGAAAAACAATATTTTTTGATTAAAATCTATATTATATGTGACTAATTGGTATTCTTATTGAGTCAATAAGGTTTTTCTTTATGACATATCAAATCCTTCATGTTTGGGGGAGATTTTTGAGTAAATAAGGTATCCATACGACTTTACCATCCATTATTGTTTTGAAAATCACAAACACCTTATCTTAAGGAAAATCTCATTTTACCCTGTGTTTTAAAACTATAAGGAATAATTTCCTTCCCCAAGGAAATTTATCCTTATCATTTTTTCATTGATTATATCCTAATTTTTCTAAGTGTAAAATTCAGTTTGAAGCCAAATCCTCGGAATCCTATAATTACCTAGATATGACGCATTCTGCTTAAGTATCTGAATTCTCAGAATTCTGGTTATGAACTCTTCTGAGTTCTAACTCCATATTTTGAATACGAATTCTGATTACAAACTCTTATGAATACTGAATCTAAATTCTTGTTATGAATTATTCTACGTTCTGACACCGAATTCAGGTTATGAATTCCTATGAGTTCTGACTCCGAATTTTTCATGAACTCTGACTTCGAACTTTATAAATCATGATTCTGAATTTTCATGAAATTTAGACTCTATAAATCTATAGAGTTCAGGTTCCTAATTCCATAGAAAATAGATTCTGAATATCCTTGTATTGTAGAATCAGAATTCATTTTTAGTTAGATTTGATCATTTATTTTCTTACAATCCATATATTGGTATTTGATTATGTAACTATATTTCTTCTTAAACTTGTTCTGTTATAAAATTATGTCATGCATTCAGTTACTAACTATCCATTTTTTGAGTGACATGTGTACAGGTCCCTCCGAAATTCAAGGAAAAATATGTCTATTGGAAGAAGGAGCCAACCGTTGGTGTTGTTCCTATAAATAGTAGCTCATTTGAAAGAGACCAATGATGTTCTATAACTCTTGAGATTACATGTTGTTGATGTGAGTTCTAGAGAGATAATCTTAGGCTTAGTGAAAACATAGCTTATTGTTCATATTTTCTCTGTGTCGCTCTGATTGTTGTTGTGAATAATCGAGGGCTTCCGAGGATAGGAAGACATAGGGGCCGACTACCTTGAGGTTGAGGGCTTCATTGCTGAGGAAAAGAGAGGTGCCGACTACCATGAAGTTGAGGGCTTGAAAGGATAGCAAGACAGACTCCGATCGTCGTATCGAGGGCCTACCCTCGTGTTGGTATTATATAAATTCTTGAAAATATAAATCAAGGGACCTTTATCCAATGTTTTTTGATTCCCTTCTCTTTGGGTTAAAATATTTACTACTTTTACTTGATTTGTGACAAGTTTTCGGCTGCATTTTATTTTTTGAGGAAAGAATAACTTTCTTATACTTCCTTATTCATGTACATTGATTTAGTGAGATTCTATATGCATTAATGTATAATCATTATCATTATAAACATTCATTAAGTTTCATTTTCCGGAACCATAATTCCAGATTCACTTTCTCCGAGTCATATTTCCGGAATCAAGAAACTGTGTAAAACTAGAGGTTTTGTGAATTACCTTGTTTAACATTGTTATACTTAACCATCTTTAAAAGTTCCAAATTAATTTTTAAAAGTATAAAAATTACCACACCCTCTTTTATATTGACTATAAATGGATACTACATACATTATCTATATTATTTAGATCCTACATTTGGTATTATAGAGTATTTCATACTCACGTACCATCTCAATAATTGGTATCAGAGGTTGGAAACCTCATACCCTAAACCAATTCAACAATTGGCTTCAGAGCATTGGTTGAATCTGAATTAATCTCACGATTAGATTAATAAGAGAAAATATATTTTCAGACTCATAAATTTTGGATTCATTTTTTCCTAGAGTTACTCTTGTTATATATTTTTCATGCTGAGTAATATTTTCTTGGATTACGAACTTTTTCTATTAACAAGTTGTTGTGGAAATATTTTCTTTAAGATGACAGGAATGTATATTGGTTCTATTGAAAATCTCAATCAATCAAGACCACTTATTTTTATTGGGAATGATTATTTATATTGGAGAGATTGTATGAAGAATTTTATTATTAATATTGGAGTAGATATTTTTTTTATGATTAAGGGATGATATAACATCCCTGACAAATAAGTTAGTACCTTTACCAATCAGGAAAAGAATGAGTATCAACCAAATTATAAGGTACCCAATAAATTTCTTTGTTCCCTGAATGGAAATATATATAGCCAAATTTCATCTTTTGAATCAGAAAAATGTATTTGGAAGAAACATGAAGTTAATCACTTTGGAACTTCCAAAGTTATTGAAACTAGAAGAGCCATGCTCAGAGCTGAATATCACGGTTTCCGATTTCTATATGGAGAACCCATATGTATGGTCCAACAATGATTTTTGACTCTTGTTAATAGTTAAAATCCATGGGTGAGAAAGGATTAGATGATGAAGGTCTTGTTGAAAATATCATAGACATCATTCCCAATGAGTGGGAATCCAAGGGAACTCCTACAGATGAGAACAGAAAAGTTACTCAGATTTCTCTTGATGAAGTTTTTCGAACACTTCTCCATCATGAAACCGGAATGAAGATAAATGAAGATAATTTAATGAAGAATAATGAGAATGGTAGTGTTTCTTTTACTACAACATCCATTCATACGAAAGCCATGACTTCTAAGAGATTTACTAGATCCAAATATAATAAGGTTGTTATTCAATCTGAATCTAGTGGAAGTGAATCTTTAGAAAATGATTTTACCTGTCTTTCCTGAAGGATGAACAATATTTTTGGGTAGATGAACATTCAATCAAGATATAAGAAAATGGAATGGAAATACAAGAATGATTCAGAAGTTACATGTTATGAATACAAGAGAGCTGGGCATATAAGACCAGATTGTTCTATTCTCAATAGAAAGGAACGAAAGTAAAAGCATTCCGAGAGAAACATAAATAAGTAATACAAAGCTAAATCTAAGAAATCCTTAAAATCTAATAAAAACTAGAGTTCTAGTGGTGGAGACTCGTCAGATGAATCTTCATATTACGAATCTTCTAGATAGAAGAATCTTGGTCTATTATCCAGACAACCTATTGAAAATCAATGCTTAATGGCTTTGTCACACAATGATGAATCAATGACCAATGATTATTTAAATTTGAATTATAGTAATGATAAATATTATGAATCATCTGATGAATAATCTTCATTCTGATGATGATAATAATTTACATACCTATAAAGAAGTTTCTAGGTTTCCTAAACTCCTTGGGATTGAAAATTCAAACTCCTGAAAAAGAATGATAAGGAATACTCTAAGAATACTATTCTTAATAAAGAAATATATTATATTTGTAAAGATCTTGATAAAAAAAATTCGGAATTTAAATATATTTAAAAAATATTGAAGAAGTAAATAATGAGACGAATAAACTTTATAAGGATCTAGAAAACGTAATTTCTATGAATAACGTTTTCAATCCTAAAACTAGTCTAAAATAAAATTTTTTGGAAGATAAGAACATAGATATCAATATAAAATCCATAATTTTTTCCTTGGGGAAGTATTTGTCATACATTACCATAGTTATGGAAAATTTTGATAAAATGTATTCTAAAATCATACCTCTATGAAGTAATTCTAGATTTGGTCATAATAGTTCCAAAACAATTTTTAGTTGAAATTATTTTGTTCCTCTAAGTGCTCCATTATGTACTAAGTGTCAGTGCAGTGGGAATTGGGCCTAGAATTTTTCCTTAAACAAAACTCAAACTTTGGGATTTCAAAAAGCCTATTTTTCTAAGAAACTATGGGTGCCTAAAATTTTGTTTTCTGAAATTTTGGGATCCAAGAATGTTTGGGTTTTGAAAGTTTAACTCTTTTGTTTTCAAGAAAATAGATAGAGTACCAACAACAATACATGATACATGGATAGTAGATGTTTCCAGCATATGACTGGTTATAAAAACTACATTGAAAATATTTTCAAGATGAAAGGAGGAAAAGTAACTTTCAGAGATAATGATCAGAGATAAATTATTTGTATATGTAACATCGTTCTTCTAGGATAAACTTTGATTTCAAATTTTTTATTTTTTAAGGGCCTTAATCACATCCTCATCAGCATAAGACAATTATGTGATGAAGTCTACCTTGTGAATTTTAGGAATGTCAAGTGCTTAGTACACAATTCCATGTATGTTTTTATTATTTTTTCACATAGGTAAGATAATGTATACACACTAAACATAGATGACCTTAGGAGACAATATATAACATTCCATGGTTCAGTGGAAGATCATTCCTAGTTGCAGAATAGAAGGTTATAACACTGTAACCTCATAAAACTTTGCATTCTCTCTACGATATTTTTTTAAGGATTTACAGGAGCATAGATTTGATTATTCAAAAGTTTGTGGTCATTGTCAATATGGAAGGAAACATAAATCATGTTTTAAATCAATTAGTGAACTGTCATATTATGATGCATTATAGTTAGTACATATGGATCTTTTTGGTCCTAGACAAACTGGAAGCATTGGAGAAAAATTTTATGTATTTGTTTTAGTTGATGATTACACTAGATTTAAGTGGGTCTATTTTTTAGAAAAGTAGTCTGAAGTCTTCTTGTATTTCAAAAGTTTAAAATCTCAAGATAAAAATGAGAAAAACATTCCATTGAAAAGTATTCATGGTGATCCAGGTGGGGAATTTCAAAATTATGATTTTGAAAATTTCTTTAGCATAAAAGGCATTACTCATAACTTCTCAGCACCTAGAACACCTCATTAGAATGGTGTTGTTGAATGAAGATATAGAATTATTCCAGAGATAACAAGAACCATGTTGAGTGAGTATTCTATAGCCAAACAATTTTTAGGGTCGAAATAAGAATGTAGATGGTTAATATACAAGAGGGGGGTGAATTGTATACTTTAAATATTCTTTTGGAACCTTTAAAGTTATGTTTAAAAAGGTTAAAAAACATTCAAAACACCTCTTAAAGAAACCCTTTTTAATTTTTCAAAAGAGAGATTGTACCTTAAAGCCTATCAAATCTATAATATAATCAGAGTAACTGAATTATAAATTATAATAATGTTATACTTTCTAACTTTAAAAAAGTTAAGATACAACAGGGGAATTAAAATAACTTATAAAAGAAAACAAGTAACAAAATGATTATTTTAACCAAAAGAGAAGGGTATCCAAAAACCTTGGATAAAGGTTCTTTGATTTATACATTCATGAAATTATTTCTTACCCAAACACTGGTAAGCCCTCAATCTGATGATCTGTATCTGTCTTTCTATCCCCGCAATCCCTCGTTTTGAAGTAAATCATATCCTCTATCTTCGATACCCGGAAGCCCACGATTTGCATGATCAGAGTCTGCATGAAGCATCTTTGAACAAGTTTTTCATGCTTGAACAATTTGTTCATGGAATCCGCATGATGAACCGAGAGTTGTAAGATCCTATCTCTCTAGAAATCACTTCATAGCTATTTCACATGCATCAAGTTCATCCACTTTTTCCAATCTCTTTTTCTCGTTCAAATGAGCATGTATTTATATGAAAAACATCCCAACTGTCGGATCCTCTCAAACGTTCATATTTCCCTTAAAACATAGAGGGACCAGGACACGTGGAAAACATAAAACGGTTAGTTTGTAACAGATTGAACGACATTTTTTCAAGTTATAGAAACGATATTATGTTAAAGATAAATATTAAGTATAATAAATCCTGGAATCTGATATCATTGGAATGATGAATTATGCAATTAAATCATTGTCCGGAAAACAAAATCATAAGAAATAAGGAAAATTGAATCTTAGAAATTACATTATCAAGAAATCAGAGTCACAAATACACCGGATTCTGTATCATGAATATCTACATCATATATACAATGGATTCAGTATCATGAATATCGGCATCATATATACACCTGATTCGGTGTTGAAACTCGGCATCACATATACACCAGAATCGGTATTGAAAAACGGAATAACATATACACCAGAATAAGAATCATAAAAATTGAATCACGTACACACCAGATTCAGAATCATAAAATCTGAATAATATATACACTTGATTCAGTATTTTTAATTGGCATCATATATACACCATATTTGGAATCATAAAAACTGAATCATATGTACACTGGATTCGGTATTTAGAATCGACATCATATACACACCAGATTCGGTATTGAAAACCTCCATGGAAAAAATAGAATGACAGATCTTGTAAAAATAACTGAATGGAAAATAGGAATGATAGATTTGAAAGTCTAACCGAAATGAAAAAATATAACGATATATCTGTAAGTATATTTGAATGACAATTCTAGATCTTAAGAAAAAATATAGAACTTGAAAAATATTCAGAACATAGAAATATTGTATGTGATTTTAAAAAAACCATAAGGAATAGATAAGTCATTCGATATCCTTATTAACTCTACAATATCCCCCTTTTTGGAATGTATAAAAAACTTTTCTAAGGAAGAATATTTTGACCTAGGTAAACAAGTAAGAAAAACGTATCTCCCACTTTGAATGAGATTATAAATGACTACTACTAACTCCCCCTTAGGTCATGTTTCCAAATGATTTAATTCATGATCTTTAATGTCTGGTTTTTCTTAAGGCAATAACTCCCCCTTAGATAAACATATCTTCTTTAAAATAAATCGCCCCCTTACTTGGACATTTTTCTTTATTTCCAAATCCCCCCTTAACAGATTCTCCCAATCAGTGATTAAATTATTCCTTTAAATAAATTATCCCCCTTTGTGATTTTTAAAAATATGGAAAGAAATGGAGAAGTATAAGATGTACTTGAAAGATTATGCAAGAATACATCTGAAAACAAAAGAATGATATGCAATAAATTTACAAAGAAGTTTTTAGAAATAAGGTTTATATTACAACAAAACATTGTAATGTAAATAAAAATCATCCATTCTTCATCTGTTCAAAAAAAATCTTCTTTATTAGGGCTTTGAGCTTCTTGACTTCCTTATGATAATCTTGAAACATCATCATAAAGATATCTTGATCCTAGTTCTTCTTTTCTAAAGACAAAATCTGTTCTTCTTCAGTAGAAATTTTTTTCTCTAGTTTAGCTCTTACTTCGTTTTCACTACTAACAGACCATTAAACGTAATTGAGTTGACTACGCTTCTTATATATTTAATCCTTAACTTTGTTGAAAGTGGTTTCAGATGAATTAAAATCTCCCTTTTTTGAATCCATGAAATCACCAAAACTGTCTCAGCTCTTCATCGATGGTTTTTGTACGGTAATATACTTTCTTACAAGTCACCTTCTAAGCTTTGTTATCCATCAAAAGATTATTGAAGTTTTCTTCTTTCTTAAAAACCATGTCCATAATCATATTGGTTGATTTAGCCTTTTGATTTAGGGTTTCTTGCATCATTTGTCTCCGGGCATCTATGTTTTCAAGAACCAGAATTGTACTGACCAACATTCTTAGATATAGCTTGACAAATTCATTCTCCACAGATGAAGAGGACTCAGATCCTGAAACATGTTTTCCTTTCTAAACTCCTCTTGGAGTTAAGGAAGCCTGTCTCTCAATTCTCTTAGAGAACTTCTGAGGAGTTTGTCTATGAGGTGAAGAAATGAAAACATCTTGTCCTTTGTTAGGATTTCGAACTAGAGTTTTCTAATCAGATGCATGGATAACATTAAGATCATCTTTTTCTTCTTCTTCCTTTTAAAATTATTCCTTTTCATCACCTTGATGTTCAACTTCTTCATTATCTTCTTCTTACAATACACTTTCTACATGTTCTTCTTCTTCTACTTCAATTTTTTCCTCAACTTCTACCTCTTCCTCTACTTCTTCCTCAATTTCATCTTCAATTTCATATTCAATTTATTCGTCAACCTGTTCTCCAACTTGTTTTAAATATTTGTAACATTAACTCGAAGTAGTTCCAACATAATCTTCCATTTACCTTAAAATATCATCATCATAATCTTGTACTGTCCGGTCTTCTACTTCTTGAATAGGTTCTAATAAATCAAAGTCTTTCTTAGCTTTCTTGATTTTCGGAGTTACCACTAGTTTCTTATAAGAAGCTTCAGATTCCTGCACTTGTTGAGACTTCATATCCCTGGTTTACAATAATGATTGGATCACTAGATCTTCCATAGATTTCTTTTTTAACTTCTTCCCCTTCTGTTCTTTTTCAATATTTTCATCTTACTTGATTTTCATGGCCTTAGACTCCACTGGATTCAAACCAAAAGAAGGATCTACTTCCTTTGTGGTGGCTTCCATTTAACTTCACTTTTCAACTGTTGCATCTGAATAAGATTTTGGTTTCGTTGCAGGAGGAGGTGCAGATACAGGGACCTGAGGAACTGGTAATGCAAAGCTCGGTTCAACAAGTTTTCTATTCTTAGATAATGACTTCAAAGATTCTGGAACATCACCCTTATTCTAAACAACCATTTAATCGAGGTTTTGGATTCTATGATAAACTCTACCATCATCCTCTTTAGAGTATAATCACTAACCAACAATATCTTGAACGGCTTCGAGACTGATCAGTAGGGAAGATTTATTTATTGAAGACAGAAAACAATTATCCTCGAAATTGTTGTCGGGTACATATGGATATGAGATCTGATAGATCTTCCTTTCATTGTTTGGATGGTGAGAAATATTTATTTCACCAGGTTGATCTTCCTTAAATTGATAAGGAATTTTAATAGAAATAAATCACATATCATCAAGGAATAATTATATCCCTTTCGTGGAATAAGAAATTCTTGCATACAAAGGGATACCATCGTGTGATTCATTAACAGATTTGTAATCTTTGGATTCTTATCAAATTTGAGACCAAAAAAATCAAAAGCCTTGGATTTCTCAATGGAGCGTTCCATCTCAGGGAGTTTTTGAGAGCCTAGAAGAGCTTCGCCTTCATATGGATTATTGGGAACATTTTCTGCCTTCTTGTAAGGAACTATATATGTCTTATCATATCACATGAACTTGAACATATCTTTACCATCAATTTGGAAGAAAGAAACAAATTCATAGAACTGAATAAGGAGATAAAGATAAACCAGATCTTGATATTTCTCATTAGAAACATAGACGCCTTTCCATCCATTAGATTTTATTTCCTTAAAAATAAGGGAATCATATTTCTCAAAGAACTTAGGGCCTAACAACCATTCTATAAAGATTAACCAATCCTTTATCTCCATGATAATGGGAATCTGATTTGCTGAGGATTCTGAAGTAATTCAGTGTGAAGGATAAGTTCGGAGAAAAAATTTTGATGACAAGAGAGCTTCGGCACTACAAATATTATGGACGGTGTGATACTTGAAAAAAAGGAACCAATTATATAGACATGGCTACGACTTTTCATCTTTTATAAGATAATCAAGCTGCTGACAAAATCATGATCTGATCTAATGGTTGAGAATGGATATAGAATATATGAATTCCAATCTTTTGAAGTAAGGTAAACCAGAATTTAAGAAGTTTTTAAATACCAACAACTAAAATCTTAAGATAAAGAGAATAAAGGGTCAGAAAGACTAACTTTTGGAATAATCTGAGATATTTTTCGGTATTATAAGAATTTTTATTGGGATTTTTCAAATCCGAAATTTTCAAATCTGAAATTTTCAAATCCAAAATTTTAAAATATATTTACTCCTTCTGAAATAAGGAGTAGTTTACTGTTATGATATGATTTAAACAAGAAATAGATATGAATTATTACCTGACAGAAATCATTAATAGTTTCTGTTTACTGTATTCAAATCTATTGTACGGTAATTGTTTTGTAAAAATATCTACAAGTTCCTCTTGGTTTCCAATAAATTGAAGTACAATATCTCCATTAAGAGTGTGATACCTACGGAAGTGATTTATAATATCTATGTTCTTTGAAATAGAATGATTTTAAGGGTTTTTACTTAGTTCAATTAAACTTGTGTTATCAAACATAATTTGAGTCTTAGTAAAAATCATACCATAGTCTATGAGTGTGTGTTGTATCAACAACACTTGATCACAACAACATCCAGCTACTACATATTCAGCTTCAGCAGTGGAAAGTGGCACAGAATATTGTTTCTTGATAGACCAAGAAAGTAGGGAATCTCTTAAAAATGACATGTTCTAGATGTACTTTTTATATCCATCTTACAACCACCAAAGTTAGCATCTAAAAAACGTATTTGTTCAAAAACATTTCCAGAGGAATAAAATAGTTCCAAATCTAAAGTTACCTTTAAATACCAAAAGATTCTATTTATGTATTTTAAATGGGATTCATTAGAATTTTCTTGAAATCTTGCACATGAGAAAACATAAAACATTAATTCAGGTCGACTAGATTATAAGTACAGTAAAATTCCTATCATCCTTCTTTATGATGTTTGATCTATAGGATTCTATATTTCATCAATATGAAGAGTGTTAGAGGTTCCAATAGGAGTACTTATAATCATAGTGTGGTCAACATGATATTTTTTAAAATATATTTGATATACTTATGTTGGGATATGTAAGTCCTCTCTAGTTTTTGTGAAATTTGAAAACCAAGAAAAAAATGTTATCTCACCCATCATACTCATTTAAAACTCATATTTCATATAAATAACAAATAAATCAGTTAAGGATTGCTGAGTTGATCCAAATATTATTTCATCAACATAAATTTGAACAATAAAAACATATTTATTATTTTTTAAACGAAATTGGTTGGATCTACAGTTCCCTTAACATAGTTATTTTGAAGAAAAAATCCATAAAGTCTATCATACCAAGCTCTAGGGTATTTTTAAGTCTATATAATTCTATGGTACGTTTGAATACATGATTAAGATATTTTTTATCTTCAAAACCAAAAGGTTGTTCAACAAAAACATGTTCCTGAACATAACCATTTAGAAAATAACATTTCAGATCCATTTGAAAATTTGTGAAATTGAATAATGATGCAAAGGCGAGTAAAATACGAATAGATTCATGTCTAGATACTGGAGGATATGTTTCTTCATTGTCTATTCCCTCTTCTGGATTAATGCCTTTAGAAAATAATCTAGATTTATTTCATATAAGTATTCTATATTCATCAATCTTATTTCTAAATACCCATTTTACTCCAATAAAAGAAGTTTCCTTAGGTCTTTCATCCAAGGTCCAGAATTTATTCCTCTTGAATTCATTTAGCTCATATTGCATAGCTTTAATCCAATCCTCATACCCTAAAGCCTCATCAGTGCTTTTTTGGTTCTAATTGTGAAATGAATTCTAGATGTTCTACTACATTTCATAAAGAACTGTAGGTTATAACTGGTTGAATAACATTTCCAATGATATTATCACTAGGATGATTCCTAATTAACAACTGAAATGGATTTTTAAAAACATGTTCATCAATATAGGGTGGAAAATCTTCAAGAGTAAATGTTTAGGAATCATTTTCCTCAACAATAAAATTTTCTGAACAATATTCTATAAAATATTAGTGATCAGTTTTAGAAAATACATCTGAATATGTAAGTTGTTTGAAAACAAAAGGATCATTTTCATCAAAATTAACATGTACTTTTTCTTCCTCAGTACATGTATTTTTATTGAAAACTCTATATTCCTTTGACATAGTTTAATAACCAAAGAAAATCCCTTCATCAAATTTGGGTGAAAATTTATGTAAGTTATTCTTGTTATTCAAGATAAATACTTTACAACCAAAAAAATTGAAGTAAGAAACTTTTTGTTTTCATCCAGTCCACAATTCATACGGTTTTTTATTAAGAAACGGTCTTATTAAAACTCGATTTATAGAATAACAAGAAGAACATACATATTCAGCCCAAAAATGTTTTGCTATAGAATATTCACTCAACATGGTTTTTTCATCTCATGAAGAATGTGATTTCTTCTTTCAACGATAACATTTTTTTGAGGAGTTCTTGGATCTGAGAAGTTGTGAGTAATACCTTATTTACTAAAAAAAGTTTCAAAATCAGAATTTTCAAATTCTCCACCATGATCACTATGAATAGTTATCAATGGTAGGTTTTTCTCATTTTTAACCTGAGCTCTAATGATTTCAAAATAAGAAAAAGCTTCAGATTTCTTTGTGTGAAAATAAAACCATGTAAATCTAGTGTAGTCATCAACTAGGAAAAACGCATTGTATTTGCCTCCAATACATCAAGTTTGTGTTGGACCAAATTAATCCATGTGCACTAACTGTAATTCATTAGAATTTGTAACTTTACTTATAGATTTAAATCTAAATATATGATTCATTCCATATTCACAAGGATCGTAGACTTTTGAAGAATCAAATCTATGTTCTGGTAAAACCTGAACATTTTCTTCCTTAGAAAGCTTACATAGATTCCTTAAATTACAGTGTCCTAGTCTCCTATTCTAAAGTCATGATTGGTCTTGAAATTCACTAAGAAAAGGTAGTTCTTGACTTCTAAGGTCTTCTAAGTTTATGGTGTATATATTCTCATGTTGAACGGTAGAGAAAATAACAACATTATCTAGAATAATAATGTTACCAATAACGACAATTTATCCATGAGAGTTATCACCATAAGTTACCTTTTCACCTTTTGTTTTTAAAATATTATTGAAATAGTCTTTATTACCAGTCATGTTCTGGGAATATCCACTAGCCATATTCCATTGGTTGTTGTTACTTCCTTCATTTTTCTGAAAAATAATGAGTTAGGTCTTCAGAATCCAAACTTGCTTGGATCCGGAATTGATAGATAATATGAGCTTGGGAAAACAAATTTATTTGAAAAAATATGCTTTATGAAACCCAATAGATGAAAAATTATTTAAAGAACAGTTTTTCTTATAATTCCCACTACATTGCAATTTAGTACAAAAAGGGGCTCTAAGAGGAACAAAATATGTATTTTTAAAAATAGGTTTTTCATGAGAATATCCTAAAACCAGATTATTACCATGAGGTCGGATCTGATAATACATCATGTCAAAAATTTTATTACCAGAAGTGAAATTTTCATGAAGTTTACTCAAGGATTTTTTTTTTCATATTTTAGTCTCAAGACTATATTCTTAGCCTCAAGAATAATAGACTTAGAGTTAAGTTTATCCTCTAAAGCATCTTTTTCTATAAGAAGATTATTAAGATCCTCATAAAGATTATCCTTCTCAAAATTAACTTCCACATGTTTCTTTGAATGATTTTCTAAAACAACATGTTTCTCATCAAATTATTTCGAAAGATCTAATATTTCTTTTGTTAAAATGGATTCTCTAGAATTTTCTTTATCACATTTCTTAAGAACATTACAATCTTTCTTTTCAAGAATCTTTTCAAATCTAGAAACTTACTCATAAAAAGGAAAATAATTATCATTATCTGATGAAGATGATTATTCATCTGAAAAAAAATCTATCTAGAAAATTTTCACTTAAAGAAATATTGGTTAAGGATTCAGTAGTTTTTACCTTAGCCATAATACATTGATTTTGAAATGGAGCTCTGGATATTAGACAAATATTCTTTTTCCTAGAAGATTCAAATTCTGAATATTAATCAGAAGAATCTCCACCACTGCCACTCCTAGTGTCATTGGCTTTCATGAATTTCTTATGCTTAGATCGGTAGAACTTCTTCCTCTTTCTTTGAGAATTCCTGTCTTTATTGTATTTCTATTTAAGAAAGGGAAAGTCAGGTCTGATATGAACAGTTCTTCTACATTCAATGCTTGTCACTTCACCATATTTCTTATCTTTTCCATCTTTCATCTTGTATCTATATTGAACGTTCCTCTGCCCCACAATCTTTTTCAACCTCAGAGAAATATTTCCTAACTCATTTTCTGAATCTTCACTTTCACTTGATTCATATTGAACAACAACCTTCTTTGTTTTTGATCTTGTAATTCTCTCAAGAGTCTTGAGTTTCATTTGAATTGAAGTAGTTGTAAAAACAAAACCTCCATTTCAATTGTTCTTCTTAATATTTTCAGCATCTCTCTTTGTTCTTATTTCATGTTAAAGAAGAGTTCCAAATAGTTCATCTAGAGAGATCTGAGTAACTTTCCTATTCTCATCGATAGCAGTCCTATTGGATTCCCATTCATTAGGCATGATGTTAATAATCATGTCTATAAGAGATTCATCATCTTATCCTTTCTCACACATGGATTTTAGACTGTTGAAAATAGTCATAAATTTTTGGTGTACCTTACATATAGTTTCTCTATAAGGGAAGCAGAAACCATGATACTCATCTCTGAGTATGTAACTTCTTGTTTCAATAACTTTGGAAGTTCTAAAGTGAGTTACTTCAAGCGTCATCCAAATACTATTTTTAGATTAACAAGATGAAATTTGGCTATATTTGTTTCTTTTCGTGGAACATAGAAAAGTATTACGTACCATAAAGTTTAGGTGATATTCCACCTTTTCTGGATTAGTAAAGGTTCTATGTTCCTTGTCAAGAATCTTATAATCTCCAGTCAACATAATGTAGTTGTCTACACCTATGTTGATCACAATGGTATTAATTCTATCTCTCCAGTACTAATTGTCATTTCCATCAACGATTGGTGGTCTATTAGGATTGATATTATCATGATATCTATCATGAATACATGACATACTAAAAAATAATTTCTTTTCACAAAAAAATTATTATTAGAAAAAGATTAAGAACAAATATGATGATGTTAAGAAAAGGAAAGCATCAGCATGAAATCTTATATGTGGATATAATTATTTCAGAAACTTCCTCTGATACCAATTGTAGGATCTAAATAAGAATGTAGATGCTCAATATACAAGAGGGGGTGTGAATTGTATACTTTAAAAATTCCTTTGTATCCTTTAATGTTATGTTTAACAAGGATAATCAAACATTCACAATACCTCTTAAAGAATCCATTTCTAATTTCATAAAAGTGAGATTCTACCTTAATGCGTATATAATCTGTAATATAATCGGAGTAACGGAATTACAAAGTATATGAAAGTTAGACTTTATAACTTTAACAAAGTTAAGATAAAGTGGTGGAATTAAAAAAACTTGTAAAAGATAACAAGTAACAATAAAATTACTTTAACCCAAAGAGAATGGTATCCAACAACCTTTGATAAAGGTCCCTTGATATATACTTTCATGAAAGTCTATCTTTCCCAAACCTAGGTAATACCTCAATCTAAAGATCGGTATCTGTATTGTTATCCCCGTAAACCATCGATTTAGAAGGAAATCATAACCTCTGTCTCCAAACCCGGAAGCCCACGATTATCAAGATCAGAGTCTACACAAAGTATGTATGAACAAGTTGTTCACGCCTAAACAAGTTTTTCACGACATCTGCATGAAGCACTGAGTGTTGTAAGAGCCTCTCTCTCTAGAAATCACTTCACAACTATTTCACATGCTTCAAGTTCATCCCCTTTTTCCAATGTCTTTTTCTATTTCAAATGAGCTTGTATTTATAGGCAAAACTTCCCAACTTTCGGATCCACTCTAACAGTCATATTTCCATTAAATCTTGGAGGGACCTGGACACATGGAAAATATACAATTTTTAGTTTGTAACAGATTGTTCAAAATCATTTCAAGTAATAGAAACAATGTTAAGTTAAAGATAAATGTTAAGTATAAGAAATATTGGAATATTATATCATTGGAATGATTCATTATGCAATTATATCATAATCAAGAAAATAAAATCTTACGAAATCAGGAAAATGGATTCATAGAAATAAAATTCTCAGGAAATCGGAATAAAAAAAATCAGAGTCACAAATACACTGGATTCAGTATCATGAATATCAGCATCATATATACACCATATTCGGTATCATGAATATCGTTATCATTTATACACCAGATTCGGTATTGAAACTTGGCATCACATATACACCAGAATAGATATTGAAAAACGGAACCACATATACACCAGAATCAGAATCATAAAAATTTAATCAAATATACACCTGATTCGGAATCAGAAAAACTAAATAATATATACACTGGATTAATGATTTAGAATCTGAATTATATATACACCGGATTTATAATCATAAAAAATGAATCATATATACACCGGATTCATTATTTAGAATCAACATCAAATATACACTGGATTCCATATTGAAAACTTGAATGGGAAAATCAGAATGACCGATCTTGTAAAAATAAATGAATGGAAAATTGGAATGACCGATCTGTAAGTCTAACATAATTTAAAAAATGTAATGATATGTATGTAATTATAATAGATTGACAAATCTGGATCTTATGAAAAAAATACAGAACTTGAAAAATATTTAGAACTTAGAAAATGTTTTTTTGATTTTCAAAACATTAATCCATAAGGAATGGAGAAGTAATAAGATATCCTTATTGACTCATCACATTTTTGGTATGATGTTGTATGGACTTCTTGTTATACTATAAATCGAGTTTTAATTTGACCTTTTCTTAATAAAACACTTTATGAGTTATGGAATGGTAGAAAACATATATTTTCTTACATCAAGGTTTTTGGTTGCATAGTATTCATTCTGAATACTAACGATAACCTTCACAAATTCGCACCAAAATCTGATGAAGGAATTTTCTTAGGCTACTCCAAAAATTCTAAGGCTTATAGAGTTTTCAATAAAAACACATGTACTTTTTAAGAGGCAGTTCATGTTAAATTTGATGATACTGATGGTTTTGTTTTTAAACAACCCCAATCTACATATTCGTATTTGTCTTACAAAACTAATTATCAACCTTTGTTAGAAGATCCTTCTGATAAGGAAAATGTACATGTAGATAATTCTGATACATTTACCCTAGAACATTTTCTACCCTATGTTGATGAACAGGTTTTAGAAAACCCAAATCAGTTGTTTCTTAAGAATAATCCCAGTGATAGTATCATTGGTGATGTAAATCTACTGTAAGGACTAGATGTTCATTATGAAATGAAATAGAACATCTTGAATTACTTTACCAATTAGAACCAAAATACACTGATGAGGATTTATGTGATGATTATTGGATTAATGACATTAAAGATGAACTAAATGATTTTAGAAGGAATAATGTCTAGACCATAGTTGAAAGACTTAAAAAAACTACTGTTATTGGAGTAAAATGGGTGTTCAACAATATGTGTGATGAAAATGGTATCATAGTTATAAATAAATCTATATTAGTGGATGAAGGCTATTATCAAAAAGAGGGAATAGACTATGAATAATCATATTACTTAGTAGGTATACTTGAATCTATTCATATCTTACAAGCCTTTGAATCATTCATCAATTTAAAACATTTTCAAATGGATGTGAAATGTGAATTCCTTAAGGTTCTGTTCAAGAGAATGTTTTTGTTGAACAACCTCCTAGTTTTGAAGATACAAAACAACCTGATCATGTTATTAGACTTACCAAAGATTTGTATGGACTTAAGCAAGCCCCTCGAGACTGGTATGATAGAATTACATGTTATTTGCTTCACAATACCTTTGACAAGGGGAATGCATAACCAACACTTTTTAGAAAGAATGATTATAAAAATGTTTTTATTGTTCAGATTTATGTGGATGACATTATATTTGGTTCAACAAAGAAATCATTAACTTATTCCTTTGCAGATCTAATGAAATTTGAGTTTGAAATGAGTATGATGGGTGAGTCAAACTTTTTTCTTGGTTTTCAAATTTCTCAAAAACCCAAATGAGTCTATATATCCCAACATAAGTATATTAAATATCTTCTGAAAAAGTATGGATACGACAACAATAACAGTATTAGTACTCCCATTAGTACCTCAAACACACTTCATCATGATGAAGCTAGTAAACTAGTAGATCAATCATATATTAGAGGTATGATAAGATGTTTACTTTACTTGATAGCTAGTTGTCCAAACCTAATGTTTTCAGTATGCTTATGTGGAAGATATAAATACAATCCTATGAAATTTAATTTAAAGGACGTGAAAATAATTTTTCACTACTTAAAGGGAACCATGGATTTAGGACTATTTTATACTTCTTGAAATAATTTTTCTTTGAAATGTTTTTAGATGTTGACTTTGGTGGGTGTAGAATTGATAGAAAGAGTACAACTAGAACTTGTAATTTCTTAAGAGATTCTTTAGTTTCTTGGTCTTCGAAGAATAAAAACTCAGTAACACTTTCTACAACTGAAGATGAATATGTAGCAGCTGATAGTTTTTGTGCTCAAGTGTTGTGGATGAAACACACCCTCATAGACTATGGAATGAGTTTTACCAAAACAAAAATGTTGTGTGACAATACAACTTCCATGTCCCTTATTAAAAACCCTTTAAATCACTCTTGTGCAAACCAAATATATATTAGTTATCAATTTCTTAGTGATCACATGCAAAAATGATATATCATTCTTCAAATTATCAAAATGCTGGATCAAGTTGCTGATATTTTCAAAAAATTGTTCTCCTTCGATAGATTTGTATACCTTAAACAGAAGTTAGGAATGATAATCGTAAGGTAATTTTCCTTCTTAACTTATCATTGAATCAATATCCTTACAATAATATACTCTTATTCATAGGGGGAGTAAATTTTATTGTTAGTTTTCAAAAGTATTCGTAATGTAGTTTTCCTAATTTTTCATAATTAAATTTTCATAAAAATACCTAATGATGTTTTCAAAAAATTTCGAAATGGAGTTTTCAAAATTTTTCGTACTTGAAATTTTTGTAATGAAAATTCTTATACTTGAAATTTTCGAAATGAAGATTTTCATAATGTAGTTTTCATTATTCTTCATTGTTTTTTTTAGAATTTTTTTTTTCAGAATCTAAATTTCTTGAAGAATAATTTTTCCTCAATATGGATATTCATTTTGTTGATATTAAATGTATGTTTTCTTTCTTAAGTCGTATTAATAGTACTTTACTTGCTTGTATTTTCTTTTGTGTTTTAAATTATTCAGATTCTAGTTTTCTTAAATCTAAACGTTTTTTAAAAAACCTCAAAATATCGAATCCTACCAAATTTTCTATGTAGAATTTCAACAACAGATCTAATCAGAGGATTTCTCAAACGTTGGATTGAGATTGGAAGATGAACAGTCACATCAAAATCCTATATAAAAGACTCTTGAAGGGTTTTCCCACATCAATTTCAAGCCTCTGCATGCCAAAACTCTTCCCCCATACAAAAGCCCATTCTGAACTTCTTAGATTTTTCCCAAAACCGAATATATGCAGAAGAATCATCTCAAAAAGATATGTCTTCTGTCATGCCGATTCTGGAGTGGAAAGTATATAAAGAAAGGTTGGTGCATCTAAATTTATTCAATAAATATGATTCTATAATCTCCAATAACATCAAGCTTAATGGATGGAAAATTGATTGCATATCGATGTCAGGGGCTCAAGAATTGGTGTATCTGGATCTGCTTATCGGTTTTTATTATTCCGTAAGTTTCTTTAACGAAATGGAAGAGAGAATATTTTATTCAAAATCTATGAAAATACCTATGCTCTATCTGATATAAAGGCATCATGTTTGTTTGGATTTTTTTGAAGGGAAAGCTGAATTTTCTTCCCCTAAATTGTTGGATGTTTAAAGAAGTTTTATCAATGAAAAATATATGGAGTGTCTTGGACTTAAATATGTCAAGACTATGAAAATTTCTCAACTCTCTAAAAATAATTGGATCCTTGAATTGTTGTTTCAAGGGTTCATCATTCCGAGAAAGGTTAACAAGGACACCTTAAAGAATAGTTATATGTATATCTTGGATTCCTTAGTAAACCAAAGGAAGATCAAACTATTGAAGTATATTTCATTATGATAGAGAGTATTAAGAATGGGAACTTGAACACAGAGATTCTTATATACCTAGCCATTATTTTCAGGCATATTATTCTATTCTTGGAGTCATTTAAAATCCCTTGTAGTTCAATGTCGAGAAATTGCAATGTCATCCTGATTAGTTATGAAACTCTCAAGAGGATGAATGTTTGTTTTTCTAAGGAGTCCGGAGAATTCTATGACTTACCAGAGGAGGAAGATGAAGCTCTTCCGAAGGATCAAGATGTTCCTAATCCTATAAAAAGGGATTAAATAATAAGAAGTTGAAGGAAGTGGAAGAAGAAGAGAAAAACCCTAAAGCTAAGAAATCTCAATCTGCACCTCCAAAGCCCAAAAAGTATAGAACGTATCGAGATGAGCATGTAGCCAAATAGAGGGAAGATAAGAAGAATCAGATGGAAGGAGAGCCATAGTTTGGCTTGGATCCTACAGAGGCCAAATCTTTGAAACAGAAGGTAGCCGATGATCTTGAAAAGAAAGCCAATGAAAAAAATATGAAGAAGAAAATGTCTGATTCCAAAAATGTCCAATCCCTATTTAAGTCCACTGAAATAGCATCCGAGAATATCCCTATACAGAAATATTTTATTGTTGAGGGTTTACATGATACTCTAGGTTAGAAATTTCTCACTCCAAAAAAAGTCCCTAAAAAGATTGATGATGAAAAGGAAGTAGTTGAAGAAGTGTAAAAAGAAGAATGTAGTGGTAGCATTAATGATATTATAATGAAAGTTGAAGATTATCATGAAAAGGAAACTCTTTTCATAGAAGCTATCAATAAAAACCTATGAAGTAGATTCATCAGAGCTCCCATATTCTATGAAGAATGAGGGAGGTCAATATGAGAAGGGTGAAGAAGAAGTTAATAATTTTTATAAGGAAGAAAGTTCAAACCATGATTTCATACATCCTGAATATGATGAGGCTAGAGCTAAGAAAGAGCGGATAGATAAAGATAGAATTGATCAGTAGTCTAATAGTGAGCATGATTCTCTAGATGAAGAAGTTGTAATGAGAACCAATTAGGGAAAATAGGTGGTTGTTTACACTCCAACTAAAGTTATTTTAAAGAAGAAGGAAGACGGTGGATCTTTTAAGAGGAAGATTGTCGAGCTAGAGGAAGAACCATCCCAAAAAAGGCTCAGATTCAGAATCATCAGCTCTAGGACATGATTTCTTCATTCAATAATTGAAGAAGCATGTTGATACCATTCTGATCTTTCCAAGAATTGACTCTACATGTCAGATTCTCCAACACATCATGAATCAAATACCTGATTCTTTGTCCATGGTAATGGAGAAGTGTTTAAAGATTGAGGCTGATTACAATAACTTCCTCATCAACTATGATGCCCAAAAATAATCATGTAAGAATGTTTTCATCTGATCAAAGAATATAGTTGAAGATTTGAGAGAGGTTGATAAGTTTTATGATGACTTTAAAGAATCTTTTGATATTGATGATGGTAAAATCAAGGATCTCACAAATAGCTATGAGGAAAAGCTAACTCTTGATCAGAATACTTTGATTCAAGAGGTTAAGGATCTAAATGGGATGTTGTATTCTGTTTCCCAAAGCTGGAAGAGAGAATAGGATCTTCGGATCGAGATTGATGAGAATTTATTCAAGCAAGATAAATTTATGAAGGCTCAGGGATAAGCTCTCACGTCTTAGGATGATAGAATCAAATCATTAGATAAGAAATCCAAGTATCAGGATCAACTCCTTAACCAAGAATCAGAAGACCACAAGGAACTAAAAAATATGAAAACCATTATAAAGAAATTTATATTCAAGTAGAAGGAAGGAAAATAGATCAAATCTGATATTTTATTATATTTTCTTCCTTGTACAAATTAATCCTATCTTAATAAAACTTTTGTTTCTTGTTTTTTTTGGATTCTTTGTATTAATATTTCAAGTACATTAATTTCTTTTCCATTCCATCATATTCTTTTTGAAAATCACAAATGGGGTGAATGGAAAAATAATACCAAGAAAATAAGAAATATCCCAAAGTAAGGGGGAGTTTTTCCAAGGGGGAGTTTTCTTTATGAATATTTCCAAACTCAAGAAAATGGAAAATCTCAATCCGTAAATCGATATTTTGATCTGTAGAGTTTTAAAGCCTAAGGGTGAGATAGTCATATTCATCATTATCCATGTGTAAATGGAGATATTTTTTAGTTTCAACATCTAGAAAAATATTGCCTACGACCTTTTATTATTTTTCATAAGGATGATTGTGCTTTCCAAAATGGGGGTTATTTTTAGGTCAATAAGGTTTTCCTTATGACATTTCCATTCCATCATGTTTGGGGGAGATTGTAGAGTAAATAAGGTCTCCTTATGACTATACCATTTTTTCTTGTTTTGAAAATAAAAAACACCTTATCTCAAGGCAAATCTCATTTTACACTATGTTTTACTTCTATAAGGAAAAATTTCCTTCCTCAAGAAAATTTATCCTTGTCATGTTATCATTTTTTATATCATAATTTTTCAATGTCTAAAATTTGGTTTGTAGCCAAAACCTCGGAATCCTATAATTACCTAGATATGAAGCATTATATTTTTGGATCTGAATTCTCATAATTCTGGTTATGATATCTTCTGAGTTATGACTCCGAATTCTCTGAATTCCGACACTAAACTCTTCTGAGTTCTGACTCTAAATTCTGAATACAAATTCTGATTACGAACTCTTATGAATACTAACACTGAATTCTTGTTAAGAATTCTTTTAGGTTCTGACCCCGAATTCAGGTTATGAATTCCTATTAGTTTTGACTCCAAATTCTCATGAACTCTTACTTCGAACATTGTAAATACAGATTCTGAATTTCCGTGAAATTCAGACTCCGTAAATCTATAGAGTTTAGGTTACAAATTCATTTGAAAAAAGAATCTAAATATCCTTGTATTGTAGACTCACAAATTCATTTTTGGTTAGACTCCGAACCTTTATTTTCTTACATTCTAAATTTTTGTTTTTTGTTATGTAACCTTATTTCTGCATACACTTGTTTCTATTATAAAATGATGTCGTGCATTCAGTTACTAACTAACCATTGTTTGAGTGAAACATATACAGGTCCCTCGGAAATTGAAGGAAAAAATGATCATTGGAAGTGGGAGATGACCATTTTTTGTACCTATAAATAGGAGCTTATTTGAAAGATACCAATACTATTCTAGGACTCTAGAGATTTCATGTTGTTTAAATTATTTCTAGTGAAAAATCTCATGCTTAGTGGATACTGAAATTCTTATTCAGATTTTCTTTTTGAGAATCTGATTGTTGTTGTGAACAATCGAGGGCTTCCATGGATAAGAAGAAAGATGTGCCAACAACCTTGAAGTTGAGGGCTTCCTTGCTAAGGAAGATAGAGGTTCCGACTACCTTAATGTTGAGGGATTGCGAGGATAGAAATAGAGACTTCGATCTTTGTATCGAGGGCTTACCCTGGTGTGGGTAAGACATAATTTCTTGAAAGAAGAAATTATGAGACCTTTATCCAAGGATGTTGGATACAATTCTCTGTGGGTTAAAATATTTTCTAATGTTACATATTTTGTAACAAGTTTTCCACTGCATTTTATTTATGGAGGAAAGTATAACTATATTATAATTTCTTATTCTCGTACTCTGATTTAGTGAGATTCTATATGCTTTAAGGTAGAATAGTTATCATTGTAAACTTTCATTATGTTTCATTTTCCAGATCCATTTTTTGGACTCACCTTCCCAGAATCATATTTCTGGAATCAAGAAAGTGTGTAGAACTATAGATTTTGTTAATTACCTAGTTTAACCCTATTAAACATAACCATATTTAAAAGTTATAAAGTAATTTTTAAAAGTATAAAATTCACCCCCCTGTTGTATATTGAGCATCACTAGATACTACATACAGATTCTATATTATTTTGATCCTAAATTTGGTATTATAGAGTATTTCATACTCACATACCATCTCAACACTTATAAATAGTCCTTGAAAACCCATCCATGATAACATTAAAAAATTTAATATACTAGTGGAATTAAAATTACAAAATGATGGTAAATATATCATATTTTTTATGTATCTATGATAGTATTCATTAAATGAAATCAATGGATTCTTGACAGTAGATAGTCCTATTATATGTCTTCATATACAATTTTTTTTAAAAAAAATATTATAGAGGCTATTTCACATTCTATAATAGTAGAGCTATTAAAATTAAATGTATTAACAGAGAATAAATTCAATAAATGAATCTCAAAATAATATATTTTTTAAATCATTGTGGGATTAAGTATATTTACCATTTTTTACAAATTGTGTGATGATGGGAATATAGATTTATTCAAACATTATTCATCTCTACTGAAGAATATTAAATATGAATGGAAGATATATAAACTATAAATAATATGTTGAACACAGTTTAAAATTAGTTACCCACCAAATTCCTCCCACATGACTGATGAATATGAGATTAATGAATGTTATATGAAACTTGGTTAGCTCGAACAAAGGAACATGAGTAAAATACAAAATTAATAAATTTTTATAGAGACTAACTAAAATAAAACAAAAAATATATATTATATTTCAAAACTTTTATATGGTAATTATTGTTCACGAAATACATAAAATTGTGGATATTTACTCCATTATAGCATAAAAACACGCCATTTGTATTTGTGTGATCCAAAGTGGAAAAATAATTGAAGATATTATTTGAAATTTCATAACATCAATGATTATTTAAATCATAAAATATAGTTTTATACCTCTAAAAAATTCCAAGAGCTATGTAAATGATCACAATATTTAATTAAAATTTTTATAAAGAATGCCAATTTTATTTTGAAACTAAGAATATATACTAGAATGGAATATAATTTCTATTAATAGTAAAATGTTTATTAAAAACATTGAATAAAGAACTAATATATTGAACCATATACTCCATGTGAAAATAGTTCAATGAATGTATTATTGAGATAAAAAGAAAAAATTTATCTGAGCTAAAATCATCAAAATTTCTAGAGTTATTTCTGATTTAGTTATACCCATATAAAGAATAAGTGATTATCTATCCTTAAGACAAAAAATAACCCCTCGGTTATGTGGTTTTAAGGAATTACTTAATTTAATAAATATAAGGTCATTGGAATAAAACATTTCCTCAAGATAAAAAAATGATAAATATCTGAAGAAAAATCAATACAACGTCACTTCATGGGATATTTGTCAAATAAAGAGGATACATGCGATATAATTAAATGAAGTATCATTATATTGATCTTTCAGATAAAAAAATAATTGAAAGTAAATTATAGATATATGTTATATTTTATACATAATATGAGAAAATATTATTTATTAATGGATAAATTTTTCAAAAATCCAATTAAAGAAAAGGATATAACACTTTAGAATTATGGTAATATAGATTTAGATTAAGGCAATGATAAATATGTGATTAATAATAATCATATATTATTGAATTATACACCTAAAAATCAAATTGATTTGAAAATATTATTTTTATTATAAAAGAACTAATTCATTCAAAAAAAAGTTGATCCATTGCAAAAGAACTCTCTAATATACCATTTTACAATTCAATCTATTTCAGAGGTATCTAAAGATAAATAATGGACCAATTTTATAAATGATGATATTTATTAGTTATAGTATCACTACTCCTAGGACGATATCCTAATACCTTCACATAAAATATTAATATCATTAAGTGGGTGTTTAGAAACAAATTGAATGAAAAATGCATTTTTTCAAAAATAATTCTAGGCTAATTTTTAATTTTTATTCAAATATATAATGGGTAATAATTAAATTAAAAAGTTCACTAGTGTCCAGAAATTAGTGAAACATGATTTTATATGGATAAGAAGACCATTTATATAATTTTAAAGGATTATAAAATGGATTTGAAATATTACTTCCCAAATGAAGTCCATAAAATGAATATATTACTCAATAATTTTTGAAGGATCATTTAAGGTCATTATGGGAATATGGTGTTCATGATAAATAATTCTCAATATGGAATAGAATAGTCCCCCATGAAATAATATTTTTATAGATGGTTTTATGGTATAAATGAAATTTTAAAATGGAGTGTTTTTTAGAAACAAATATATGAAAGGGAAATACATAGTAAATATAATTTTTTTAAATGATAATGGAATTTATTGAGGAAAATAGTATATCTATAATTATTATTCAATTAAATAAAAATTCATTACGAGTTATTCATGTTGGGTGGGATGAGTTTCCACTAGGGACTACATATTTCCCAAAATATTTTTTACAATTTCTTGTTCTAGTATGAATATTCTTAGGCACGTTTTGATGAAATTTTGTATTAAATATTAAAAATAAAAAATAATATCAATCACTAATGAGACTAATATAAAAAATGTTAATTTTGTAATCATTATGAATCCTAATTATCTTAGAATAATATAATATTATATTATATAACTAAATTAAGACAAAATTTTTTACATGTTTCAATCCTTTGTTCAATTATTAAATGTAATAATAATGGGTATCAAATTATTATAGGGAGAATAATAATTGGGCATATCATGGTAACTCTAAAAAATATCCTTCTATATATAAAGTAATATAATTTTTAATTAATGGATTTTAATGATTCTGACTAGGTAGGTGATTTTATTGACATAATTTCAATATATTTTTTAGTATTTAATAGTTATAGATTTATTAGTTTTTATAACAAGAAGTAGAATTGAGCATCACTATATATAATGGGGTAAGTGAATATTGAAACTACAGATGAATTTAAATGAAAACAACAATTAATCATGATAATCGATATTGTATTTATCTTTTAAAAAGCATAGTCTAACATTGAACACTATCAAACATTTAAATGAAATTTATTTTTCAAGAGGGAGTGTAAAAAAGAAATGTTAAACATGAATATCTTTTCTCTAATGATCATATTATATATCATATAAAAGGAAATTATAAGATAGATTATTTGAGAGTTGAGGAAGAAACATGATCTTAACCGTTCATTATCATATTATGATATGTTAAAAGAAACCCAAAAATGATTTATATAATGTTTCCAATGGGTGAGATAAAGTAATCAATTCATCTAAAGAAGTAATATCATATTTCAAAGGTGTATGTATTATTATCAAACAGGTAGTGTTATCATTCCTTTCCTTTTAAAATATACATCCATTTAAATTTGAAAACGGGGATGAAATAGAACTGTGAATTTCAGGGGAGTTCATCTTTTCCCCTTGGTCATGATTTCTTTTCCCAAAGAGACGTAAATATCATAAAAACATTGCATTATTTGGTTTTGTGGGGTTAGGAAACTTCTCATACAAGGAAGGATGTGATTTTGTTATTACCATTATATTTTGGAAAATTTATATTTGTATATTATGTTGGGTTATATTGATAAACGTTTTATAGAGTTGACAACAAATAAAATTGGTGAAATTAGTGATACTAGTGGAATTCTTGATTATTTTTATTTATATCGAAACATGGATAATAATAATGAATAATAATTTATTTTTTATTTTCTTTGGTAAATAAAATATCCATGAGGCTTATATATGTTTTTTATGAATATTCAATCATAAAATGGGATTATGGTTTTTAGTAAAAGGCATCAATTTTACCTATAAATATAATATGTATTATAGACTTGTGATTAAAGGGAGAAAATTGAACATGGTAGGTATTGGGTTGATTCATTTTCAATAACTATGATTTCTATGTCATATAAAACTAAACAAAATCAATGAAAATTGATAGAAATGTTGTTTATGGAAAAATTATGATTCACCTATGAATAGGCATTGAAAAATTTTTGATGATAGAATATGTGTGATTTACTAAATTATATATATGATATCCCATGAAACACAATGAAGAATATATAATTACATGCATTCATTTCATTATATATGTATTAATTACAATATATTATGTATGATCTACTGTGAAATTGGAAATGGAATATGTATGATAAACCTAGTATAAATTTTTTTTTTGAAGGAAACAATCATATGTGTGAATTATAAATAAATAGGAAGGGAGAAAATGTAATATCTATTATTCAATATATATTAACAAATATTAAATAATTTTCTAAATATTTATAATGTTTTGTAAAACATAATATGTTATACATATTATGATCGGTTTTACAAGATCATCGTTCTATATTTTTCAATTGAAAAATCCCTAAAAAGTGATCTATATTTATGAAATAAAATATGAGTGTTAGTCTAGGAATATATATACTTGTAATATTGTTTTTTATGGAACATTATTCTTATGGTATAGAGTAAATTTGATAAGGATCCCTAAATTAGGAAATAATATATTCTTACCTCTATGTTATTAGATAAACCATATGATCCTGAAATGATTCTAGAGGATCTCTATACATTTAAAGAGAGAACATATATACATAATGAGTGGTAAACCTATCAATGAGTAGGAATAAATAATTTAAACACTTCTTTAGAAACCAAAGTAGTATTCCTTTGTAGAAAAATAATAGGTATCATGTGTCTCACAAACACATCCATGATGTATTTCATCTTAATGAAACAAACTAACTATTTTTAAAAAATCATGATACATTACATTCAATTGTAATTATCTATTCAATTCATTCAATGAGAATTATATTGATATTAATTACATTAAAAATGGATTTATAACTGATGAAAAAAATGTCACCGTAGACATGATATCTTCATGGATCATACACAAGAAAACTATGAAACCTGTTTTCAATAATGAAATACTTTAACACCATTAGGATTTGGTGTTTCCCATGTTAGTTCATTATCATTAATCTTCGACGTACACTAAAATCCCATATCAAATATAAAAAAAATTATATATAAATTTAAGATTCCATGAAAACTATATTGGATTAGGTGTTTTCAATATATTTAAATTTTAAAACAAAAATTTACTTAAAAACAAAATCCTTTTTTTAGATTAATAGTTGTGCAAAACCATGGGACAAACTATCATTGATAAAAATATATGAAACCCATATTTCATACGTTTAATAAATGTGTGTTATCTATAAATGAATTAGTGAAATTTAAGTGACTAAGGTATCGAGTGTCATATCCATGAAATATAAAAATATCTCTATATAAGAAATTGCCCAATAATATTTCTAGAAAACCTTTTTTCAAAACCAATATAATATATTTTTAGAAGACATCATGGAAAAATTTGACATAGAAAATGTGAATATTGTTTAGGTTAACTCATTTTTAATATCTTTATAAAAACACTATCACTTTCACTATATAAAAAACATTTTATTAATCTAATAAATGATTAAATAATATTTACTAAACCCATTTAACTAAAAAATAATATTTGACTCAAATAATACTAGATATAAAATTCCAAAGTGTAATTATATAAAAGTAAAGATATATTTACTCACCACAAAAGTGAAAAAATCGAATCATGGTTTTACTCCATCAAATTCCATGATGTGTAACATAACCAACATCCACATGACATGACAAATCAATTTTGACAGAAGTTTGTTTGATATCATACTATGAAGGATCTCATTCTAGGTATTTCTAAAAACTCCTTTAATAGAGCTGTATAATAAGCATGAATCTCTATGTATATCGATATTTGTATGATATTATACAATATATATATATTATGGTAAATCAATGTAATAATTCATTTAATTTTACTTCATGAGTCTCTTTTTTATATCTCAACTAAAAACCTTCCTAATTAGTATTAGATTCTATTAATTCTAATCATGAAATATCACCACAGCCCAAAATACTAAAATATGATAATTGATTATTGATAAATCAATTTTATAATTTGAGTGAATATAACCATGTGAACCTTCATGAAATTTAAATTACCTCACACATGAGTGAATGAATAATAGAGGTTCCATTTAATATGAAATCATTACACAACATATAATTATTACATCTATCAGTAAATTTTTCAATACCCTAAGACAAAACATGGTCTTATTATTGTATCTATAATAACTGATTTCAACAATGGATATACTATATTATAATATTATTCCACCCTTGAGGTGGCGTGTTTATTGGGGATGTGGGGATGGCATGATGAGGATCATAACCTGTCATTATTTCTATAGATATGGGTTCTTTTCACTTTTACCACTCCTTTGTTTCGACCAATTCAGTGTCATTATCCTTTAAAGAAGGTTGAATTAACTCTATGGAGAATAGTTGGACCCAATGAGTGATTTCATGGGGGATCAAGCACCCATGGAATTTTTCCTTCTCAGATGTAACATCCTCGGATAAACTCCCACGGGTTAGTTCGTGGATCTAAGAATGCCCAACGGCCCTAGAATCACTGATTGATGGACCTTCATTCCAAATGTAGGCACTCGTCTACTAAGGATATGGCCAATGATTTTTAAGGACTCCATTCATCAAGAGGATGGGAGGTCAGGCTCACCACACCCTTCTGAGGGAGGATTGTTGCCTAATCCACAACTCTCTAATAGATTTATGTTGTGTTCACATGTTCATGAATCCTTGATTCATTCCCGAAGAATGAATCCAAAGGATACCCTTAGTTTGCAAGATAATCATGACTGTGAATATGATTGATTCCACAATGGTGAGGTTTACATAGCCATATTATATGGAACTCTGGATTTTATCATCATCCAGGGGGACAGAAGGGGACCTGAAGGCGGGATCAGACCCACAAGGAGGGCTACCAACGTATCCTTGGGAAAGGAATAAGAACCCACATAGTTAAAATTGTATGTTGATTATGAATTATAGTTGTGCATTTGATAGTCATTATTGGGTGAAACACTTATGGGTGGGCACCCTTTTGATCTTGGGCCTGCATTTACGTGTTATACATATCCTATTTTTGTCAGGAATCAAATTTCTCGTAGTTCAGAAGGTATGGAGATTATGCATGGAAGCTTCCCATTTGAGGGGGAATGGTTGGGTGTATCATTTATTTTTCGACACACATTTTAGGTAGAGACTTCTAGTAGGCATCTTACATGTCATGTTTTAGTCTCGAATCAGATTTCATGTAGTTCAAAAAGTGTGGGGCTTACACATGGATGTTTTCCATTATAGGGGGCATAGTTGGGTGGACCCTTTATGCGTTGGTACCCATTTGATCTTGGGCCTTATAGTAGGGATCTTATGGATCATGTCTTGGTAAGTAATTAGAGTTCTCATAGTTATTATGGGTGATAATGTGGCGATCCTCCCAAAACCCTATGCTCATGTCAGTCATGCTCAGTGATAGAAACAAGACGATTTGAAAGAATCAAAAAATGCACATGCCTCCTACCCTGTTCGTGGGGAGGGACTTCCCACGATAGAAGAGGTCGTGGTGATCATGGTAGAGGGAACATAGCAATGAACCTTTCCATGTTAAATTCCATAAAAGATTATGCAATCTGGCCTTAAAAAATTAGGGACATAACATAGTTAGAGTGCCCCAGAGCATCATAAGTGGTTTACTACCGTTTCAAGTCATATCTATTTTATGATGGAATTACAGTTTAACATCACATGGATAGGAATATTTGGGGTATTGAAATTTAGGATCATGTGACGAGGTCTAATTTCTATAGAAACCAATATTAACTGGAGGAAAATCATATTTGGATGTTCTGATGTGCCTCAAACATGAGTGGTATGAAAGGTGTAAACAATAATTATAGAGGATCTCAAATCATGAGAAATGATATGAGGAATTGGATCCATTGAGTCATACATAGTTAGGAGATGACTCTCCTGGGGATGAATTTTCCTTTGGTTGATGGTAGTTTTGTATGCATCATATACAGAGCCATAAGGGCAGGATGTTAATTGTAAAATAGAGGATTCCTCAGGACACTTTCCTTCCTCTTATGACGGTCGGGGGTGTTTATGAAGATCCTAAATCCCACAGTATACTACAGTTTAATGTCATATAGCATGGACATAGTCATCGCAATTTAAATTCATGTGGATGGATGAGTGACATATAATTTAATGTCATGTGGACGAAATACTTCCATATAATTTAATGTCATGTGGTTCGGACGATAACTCATGTTTATGGTTATATTGTTTGGACCATGGAGGGATGGAGACATTATGAACTGAAGGATAATCAGGCTAGGATGTTCTGACATGCCTTGAACTTTAGAGGGAAGGAATATATAAATTGTGACTTTAGGTATTCTCCGACCCGGAGTTATGACATGAGTCATGGAATCTATTGAGGCATACAAAGGTAGGAAAGGACATTCCTAAGGATGAATTTTACTTTGATTGAAGGTCGTCTTGTTGGCTTCATATGCAGAGCCACTGGGGAATGATCTACATAGTGAAACAAAGGTGCCTACTTGACACTAGGCCTCCACTTCTGATGGCCATGGAGGACTATGAGGATCCGAAATCACCAGATACACAGAGTTTAATGGATGGGAATTATGTGTTCGGGTATTTAAGTAACACTTAGGCTGAGATTTTCCATGGGGTTTTGTGTTAAGATGACATTGTATGATGGTGATAGGATTTCGAGGATATTCATGAGGAATGTATATCCTCATGATATTTATGGTCTGGATGATTGGCATACATAATGGAATAATGGAAAATGTCATCGACCCATATTAAAAAGTTCATGGTCAAAATCTCTATTTTTCAGGGGGGGGGGGGGGGTCAGTGATATAATCAATGGTAACCACTTCTTAAGAGCTCTCTACAAAGCATGGTATGTGGAGGAGTTGGTCGCATATTATCTTCCAAATATGGGAGTCCGTGTACTATCATCTTTATATGGGAATTCGTGAAACATTTCCCAATATGGTCATCCAAAAACCGTTGGCTGAATAAGAACTGGTTGCGAACTTTTTTCCACAATGGGGTGTCCACGTACCGTCTTTAAAATATGGTAATTTGGGAACCATTTTCCGCATATACGAATCTGTAAACCATTTTTATTATATATATTTTTATTAGTTTGCCGGTAAGATGTAGAGAGTCCTCTGAATGCAGTTCATAGCGAGGAACCTCATGAACAACATTTTGAATATGGTTTATGGGATGGGTTTCATGAACTATTTATTTTTTTCAGGATGGAATCCGCGAACTTCAGCAGAGGCAGAATGGAATCCAAGGAACTTCTTTGGGTGCGGGATAAATCTCTCTCAGATCCTCTATGTTCTTCGTAATTTTTCACCAATCCAAAATCTCTCTATATTTCATTCTTTCCCTACCCCTTAACATTTCAGATAACCCTGGTGGTCATATTATAGAGTTACATTGAATCTGTATCTTTAGTATACACATATCCTTCACCAAAACCCCATGGAGGAAATCTTACATATGGAAGACTCGATCAGTCCGGGGTTTGTGGATGTGCAGTATTCCGTTAGCATCTCTTCATCTACGAACAAAATCGTTTATGAGTATAATACTTATGGAACACTTCCATGAGATTCCTTCAAGTGAAAACAGTTTTCAGGGGCTTCAGTTCACTGATGGAAATTCACCGCGAACAACTTCTTTCACTGGACAACACCTCATTGGCCAGCGCACCCTAGGTCATCAGTGTACCAGTGGTTCTTGTTTTATGCATTTCGTGGACCTTTCCCAACAATCTGAATGAGGAAAGGCTGGATTATTTTGAAAAATATGATTTCATCCAACTTATTCTAAAATTTCAAATCAATCTTTATATCATTTCTTCAACTAAGATGCTGGAGTATTTTTCTCCCCATTGCTGAATTTTTGGGACCCTACAACTATTTATCTTCCCAGTAGATCCTTCTATGACCCCACATAATTATCTCATTTTTGATATGGTATATGTGAAGAATATGAATGGTCATTTTGTGTTTCTATGGTTTTTTAGAATGATAAATATTTTATTTTCACAATAATTCTTCATTTATCCCTTAATTCTATGAAAAATTCAATTTCAAATATGATATTCTTAACCAAAATAGTTTCCTATATAGCTTCTGATATAGAATTTTACTCTACATATTTTTTAGAGTCCACCTTATATGCATTCTAGAAACTCATCCAACTGATATTTAAATTTTTTTAGAAAAACATGAAACCCGATTGACATGTAATTTCATCTCTATCAAATTAGAAACTAGTATCTATATATCCCATCACAAAAAAAATCAAACAATTTAAAAATAATTAATATATACTTATCCCTTCACAAGTACTCATAAATTTTATTCAATGCAATCTAGTTAGTCTCTTATAGATCAAATTGATATTTATTGGTTCTGGTTAGAGTATAGGTGACATAATATTTAGTGAATAATATAGAATATATTATATAACTTATGAAATATGGATATATAATAACATCCATTGTTTTTTAAATATATATAAATATCCTGAATATTATAATTATGCATTCAATAAAACACCTTTAATGTTCCCATATTTGTTTTCTCAGTGATAAACTATGTTATAACATTACCAATATGTGTACTGATGAGTACATAAATGTTCTTAAATATAACCCTACGTATCTTTATACCTAGTCTATATAATACATCACCCATTCAAATTAACTAGATGATTTTAACCAGTCATGTCAACATAGAGTGGTTTTTAATGATGTTAAATCAAATAATTAACCGGCCTTATAAATTAAATATCATAGAAACTACAACACCCTTACTATTCCGATAAGAATCCATGTTTTTCATGAAGCCATACATATTGATTGAATTATAAAACATAATATCAACACTCTAAGAGGAATAATAGAGTCAAAATAGTTACCATTAAAACTTGAAAACAATAACATTCAAATTTGTTATATCAAAAATTTCATGTTGTCTCATATAAAGAACCGTAAAAAATCATGTCAATTAATGAGGTTTTATCCAAATAATATATATCACAATCAAAATGTCCATTTATCAGTTCAAATACTAGAATATAATTTGTAATCTCTCTATATGAAACGTTTTCTATAATTTGAATACCCTGAATAAATATTTAATCCCCTTTCACTATATTAGAATTATTGGTTTACATTATACCGAAAATTTATATTTTATTACATAAAATCCCCTTAAATATTATTTTTCATACGCTTTTATGTGTATCAACCATGTTTCAAACACAGTTACTGTATAGAGAGTCTACTTCTGACTCCATGGGTTTTAACCAATTGTTGGAATAATAACTTTTTATGTACTCTTTCTATGAACTCAATTTATATTATATGAATATGAGATAATAAAAATTTTATTTAAGAAATCTATATATAAATGATTCAAAATTAATACTAGAAGAATATTTATATTTATTTTTAACATGATTCATTTATTCTATTAATTTTTATCTGATAAAAATAGCATCTATCTGAGAAACATTTACTATTTATTGGTCATTCAATTCCCAAAAATTCAATTTCCTTCCACTACACCCCTGAGTAAAATATTCCTTGTCAAATGAAAAGTGTATTTAAAAAAAACAATTTTTTCTGTATTTTAATAAAAATAACATCCCGTTTTATATAGTTTGATAAATACATATATATTTAGTGATGCATTTCAAAATAAAATCATCCTAAAATCTCATCATGTCCATGAAATTTATGAAATAAAAACATGGATGTTTCCCATAGAATATATTATATAGAGAATTCATAATTTCATCACATGTAATGTGTTCTAGTAGAAATATATCTTTTTATATTCCATAACCATATAATGTAATTGGAAGATAACACTGGATCATCATCAATAATACCATGTCAAATGAGGTATTATTCATATTATTATATAGAAAATTACATTTTGGTGTTATATAATGAGTGAGTTGTGAATTTATTCTATAATATGTAATGTTATTTAATAATTATATTCTTATTTATTCACCACCCTGATCTAATTAGAGAATATTTTCCTATTTTCCTATTTTATTCTGTAATTCATTTATTAATAAAGGAAATTTTTCAAAAGTTTTGAAGTTCTGTCAAATCAAAAACTTTTATTTATAACATTAGAATCATTAGTAAAGGTAATGAAAATATTAATACAACTACATTATTTTGTGATCCCATTTCTATATTCATCACTATGTATGATATCCAATAATCCATCGACCTGATCACCATATACCTAAATATTATGAATGCATATATTTCATAAAATTAAACTATAAAAAATATCAAAACAATTGGTAATAATATAAGTCCAAAATTGCATCATTATAGAGACTTTGAGTATGTTATTAATTATAATATTTAAGAAAATAATACTAATTGGAGTTTGGATTTATGTCAACCATGACCATATTATTCTTATTATAAAAAAATTATTATCCACATCTAAAAAATATAATTTATGTGACACCCTGATATTTAAAAAAATGAATATAATTTTTGATAGCATATATCACATGAAACTTCATGAATAAAAGGGAATGTAAAATCCCAATATTGTATGATATAAGTATTTTTTATATAAATTCAACCTTTTCAACTTCTTTTAATTTATGAAACACCAGTTTTGAAGAAAACATGATACTCTATTAATATAGGTTTATTTAAACATTTCATTTATATCATAGCCATTAAATTGGGGGTATGAATATTAATAATTATATTGAGGAAAAATATATGGTATACTCCTAAATATAATTTAAATATATGGTTATAGATAAAACATGTATCATTTTAGATAACAATAAATGTTTTATGAAAATTGTATTTTTTTCAAAAAGACCATTTAATCATGCTCTATGTACATAATTAATAATTATTTGTATTAATTTTATGAAATTTATTTGACAAAATGGACCCCATTTTTTATTTCATTATATCAATATTATCTTGATTTTGGTTTTATTTATTTTTCGAAATAGTTTTATTTTTATTGAATAATTAAGAATAATAAATTTTAATTGAAAACGACCATTTAATTTCAATTAATTGAAATTTAAAATTATATTTTACATATATATTTATATATATTTATATATTTTATATCAATCAATTCATTTTTTTAATTGGAACAATTTTCATATTAATTTTTTATAAAAATCATTGTAAAATTTTGACCATATTCTCTTAAGAACCCCACTTTCTCATCGCATCCACATGATTAATTTCAAATTGAAAATTTCAAATTATGTGATTGAAATTTGTAAAAATGAATTCAATATTTTTAATCATAATAATATATAATATATTATAAGGTTAACTTAATTTTTAACCAAAATGAATTGTGGAAATAATAAAAATTATTTATCGTGATTAAGGTAAATCAGTATTTACTAGGGGTTAAACTAAAAAGGTAAGAGTAAAAATTAACTAAAACATGTATAAAATTAATTGTATGTGTGTATATAGACCATATAATTTCCAATTATCTTGAATAAACCATTTTATATTGTTTTTTTATGTGATAAACGTGTTTACACCTTTTTCTTTCCATAAATTACAAGTGTCAGTCACCTCACTTATAAAAGGCCTCCCTCTATCCTCTCTTATGAACAAAAAAAAACATTTTTATTCATCAAATAACTACCTAAATAACATCCATAATTTCCTAACCTAATAATCGGGTCCTTACATTGGTTATAAATCCAATATATGAACTCTTTGGCACATGCTTAAGGAGAATACTTGAAGAAGTGGTAACAATATTTAATGAAAAACATTATTTTATTACATCCTACACCTCATTAATTTAATATTAAACATTTTTTTATAATAAAAAAACAATCCACCAAAAATTAGATTTTTTATGAGATTTAAATGACCCAAAAATTCCCACCACTTTTGTTAAATGGGTTACAAAATCATCATTCTTGTGTATGGCGGACCACAGCCTTGCGAACATATGTCATTCAGTTTTCTGTTAACACGTGTTAGGGTTATAAATGATGATGGATATAGTGTGTCTGTGTATATATATTATGGTTTTTTTTAAAATTATACATATTTAATTAGTATATCATATAATCTTTTTTACATTCTTTTTGTATGGGATATGATAACATTACCCGTGTGTATGACCGACCACATCCTCATGAATCGATTTGATTCTCCTTTCACAAACACATTACATGGAATAACATAATGATAATGTTAATTAATATATGTGGTATATATGAATTCTTTAAAATAATAATTTCATATATATCATTCATAATTATAATATATTATTTTCTTTCTTACATTGAAAAATGATAACGCCACTCGTATACGTGTGGACTAAGGATTTCTCCATGCCATGTTAATCTCTTTTCATCAAAAAACCACATGGATAATATATATATATATGTCTATTTAAATAAATATTAAGATAAATTTAAATGTATTATATTATTATAATTATGGAAATATAAAATATTATATTCATTCTTTCATTATTGGTTATTGAAAAATGGAAATGTCACTCATGGGTATATATGAATTACCATCTCCATGATTTTAATGTAATTAGTTATTCATAACCATATGATATTTTCTGTTTTAAAGTGTAATTGATGTTTAAATATAATTGTTCTGACATTATTATTTTTTTGGATATGATGGATATATATAATATGTAGAACAACCCGAAAATTCATGACAATATGTGAAAGAGAATAATGTTATTAACCCTTGAAATAATTAAAATAATGGAGGATTATTAACAAATGGGTGATAGGATGTTGTAAAATAAACATATATGATATTTGAAATACCTATATTGTTATTTTATATGTTAATAAAATGTTTATAACCACTGTATATATGGATAAATCATGTTCAACAATAACGAAGCATGAAGTATATGTTTCTCATATCGATTTTACATCCTTGAGTAATATTCTATATTCACCACTTATATCAATATTTTATTGTATATACAACCATTTTTGGAATTTATATCTTGAATTAATTTATCCTAATGGTATTTATCATTTCCTTTAATTTTATTTAATTTATGGTGAATATGAGTTGAAATTTACCAATGTACTCATTGTTTATTTCAAAAACTCATCATTATTTCATATTGTTTTAATTATTTCTTCCATGTAATAATTATTTGATAATTATATAAAAAAATAAATATATTTTCTAATCCTATATGAAGTCATGAATTTTTTCATGTAATAGTACCATTATTATACTTTTTGGTAGTTAAAATTGTTTATAAAACGTTTTTATGAAAATATTAATTTATTTCTCTTTTCCAAAAAAATCATTTATCTTCTTAAATAATGTAAAATATAGTAAAAAATGTTTCTTTAAATTATCCAATTGATTTATTGAAGAAATATTTTATCATAATTTTATTCTTTAAAAAAAATTTGAAAAAAAAATTCATGTCATCATTCGAATGAGGAACATTTCAATCCATTTTACAATGAAAATGGGTAGTTCTTTTTAGACTATATGCCATGCATGAAATTACCCAATGTAAACACCACAATTTCATTTATGCTTCTATTACAGTATTACAAAATGTTTTTAAATAAATTTATATTCCAAATATTCTCGAGATTCATAGAATTTAAAATTCATTTTTAAGGAAAAGTATTATGATAATATTTGATGAATTTTCTAATTTTAAAATATAAAATGGGATTTTGAATGAAAGGTTATATTTCTATATAATGGATCCCATTGATATATAGAAATATTTTTCTATATAATAGTTCATTATTTGATGATAATCAATATTTAATGGAGATATACTATAAATATTCCATATTTATAATTTATTTGGATGGTTTATAATCTGTTTGGCTATGAATGTACTATGTTGACACCACTCAGTTCACTCCATATTGTTAATGATTTTGTTAATTTATTGAGAAATGTGTTTAAATTTCATGTTATTATTAAAATATGCATGATTATCTGAATTTTGATTCACCACTTTCATATGAGGAATGTGTTGGACCTTGAATGTGATAGTCGGGGCCGGCTATAGCCCTTAGATTGTTTGTTAGGTCTCTTGAGAAAAAAAATATATTCTTCGGGTCGATGAATTATCAATTTATATAGATGTCATGGAAAAATCATTGAATAAATTATATGTCTTGTGAAAATCCTCATTGGTATTGGATGTCTTCGTACAAGCCTCGATGGTGTAATATAGATATACAACACTTTTTATTCCATCATTAAGAATTCAATTATAGATATTCTAAGTTATTATTGGATTAGATAGAATATCCATGGTCATCATTCAAGGTCCTGTGTTTATTTATTATTTACTTATTTGTTTATTTTTTATTCATCTCATACTATGATCATGTTATTGAATAAATGGAATCTGTTTCATCAATTTACCATTATATATTAATTATTCCTTGTTTATTCGTGGGTTCTATTGTACACATACCCTTACTGAGAATCTGATGTCACCCTTTTCATATGTTTTTTTATTAAACAAGACACATGGATTTATTGGTTGATTGATATGAAGGGATATTGTATGGGGGAATAATGCAATTATCGATTAAAATTCAATAAATATTTATTTTTTAAAAAATTTATTGTGAGTTTCAAGTGTGTATCTATTTTACCATGACTACTAAAATATTTCATCTTTCCGGATGTGACTCCATGTATCTTCTTTCAGTGTAACAACGTAGATAACAACATGATGCTATGGGAGTAAGGTTTCAATAATTTAATTATAGTGAATGAAAATAAATTCATTTCAAAATTATTTGGAGAAATAAAATTTATATTATTTTGGGAATATAAATATTGTTTTCCAATTTTAGTATTAATCCAAATTGCATTTATAGATCATATGTTCCATAATCAAATAAAACAACACTCAGTTATATACATCAATATCTATATAACCCTATTTCAGTGCCGTTAAATCTCATATTCTATGCATTTTAGCACAAATGTAGGGTGCACAAAAATTATCTAACACACATAAGTTAGAGTTTGTTAAAATGATCTTCATTACATAAGTATACATATTATTAAAATCCCTCCCCTTGAAAACAATATTCAATCCCAAATACCAATATCTAAATATTTTAATGTTCATAACTGTAAATTATCCCAATGTGATTAGTTCAATGTATAAAATAGTCTAAAAGAAATACATATCAGTTGGTGATTTCCATGTTTTATACATTTTCATAAAATAATAATAATGAATCTTATCTCACATAAACTAATTACTATATGCATCATATCAATTTATTGAGGCATGATCTATATTTCAAAAATTAATACATATATTATGGATTCTATTCTCAATACATATCTATTTATGAAAAGAATAATCCTTATTATAAAAATTCATTATATCCATCATAAGGGTTATGATCTACTCTATTATTCATAAATCATAATCCTATTAGGGCCTCTATTCTAGGTATCCTAAATAAAATACTAAGTATAACCTGTAATAAGACAATAAAGGGAATGCAATAATGGATAAACTACTAGTTGGATAATTCAATTTTCTTATCACTTTCATCCCTTACACAAGATAATCTAAGGACACCCAACAATGGAATTTTCTCTAGGTTGGATAATTGAGATCAAGACGAGTTCTACATTTTATGAAATCGTACACATAGTGTTCTAAGTGTTTTATTTTAAAAATTATAACCAATATAATATATCTCATATACATATAAAATTCATAACTATAATATCTCTAACAATCAATATATGCTTTTGTTTTATTCTATTTTGTATACATGAATTAGAAAATTTAGTTTTGGAATGCCTGAAATATACACAATGTTATTTTGATAACAACACATTAATGTTTAACTCCTAAAAACACCCAAAATATTTTTCTAGTAACCCGGAAAAAATTTCAAATTATACCAATACATATCGAAGTTTATAACATACATAATATAAATAAACATTCAATTTAATGAAATAGAGTAATAAGAGATTTAAAATCAGAACATGATATTCCTAGGGAATAATCCTTCCATCACCGTGAAATTCAAGAATAAGGAATAAAACACTAGATCTATGTCTAGTCTAACACGAGGTCCCTATCCCTATGTAAACATTATTCATGAAGGAAATAAATTCATAATGTCTATAAATCCAAATATATTAAAATATTATTCAATAAATATTTCAAAGTTTATTACTATAAAAAATTCTATAGTGCCTAAAAAATCATACAGAGTAATATATATATAATAATTTTGGGAACAATAACCTTGAAAAAATTTATCATATAATCATTCTAAATATAATATTCATATTTATTAAAAAATTACTAAATATTAATATTAATTGGATTAAACCAATAAATTAAAAATTATTTATATTAAAAAACCCTGAGATAATGTTTGATCATTTCCATATTTCATTAAGGAAAATAAAATATCATTTTGAAATATTTAACACTTATAATTCTATATAGAATTTAAAATCCTAATTTTTTTAAATAATTTTTTATCTCGTTAAGGACCACCTTACATTTTACAATATGATGAATATCTTGGTTATTTCCAAGGTGATTTTCTAGGGATGTACTCAACACAAACTATATGAGGGTGGGGGATGATCAGTGTTGGAAAATATAAAACATATTTTTCTATTTTGTTCCCTTTTATTTTTTCTGATTTCACTTATCAAGGAAATTTTATCTTTAAATGTTTTCTCTATAAATTGTTTCAAAAATCAACACAAATGAATATACCCACATAAAAAGAATGAAATTGTTAATAATCTACCTCTCAATGAGTTATATATGATATATAGTACGAAATTGATTCATCCATTACCACACATCACAAAATAATAAATCTACGACCTATAAGTGTGCATGGATTATTAACCAATTTTTTTCTTTTCATGTCTATCAATGGTTTCGAGGTTCATCTTGAACACAAGTGCTTCCCAATATTTATAAATATATTTTTCTGGAGAAAAACTAAACATTAATTTAAAAAATGAGAATTTGAAAAGTTGTCTATTCCCACCTAAATAATTATATATTTCTTCACAAAAATACTGATTTCTAAGATAGGAATATGTTGTACGTTTATTTAAACAAAGTTGTGGACAAAAATATTATTTTTTAATTGAAAGAATATATATTTTTCCTTTTAATATTATTATAAATACATTATTCATTTAAAAATAAAAGTAAATGAACATTTAATTCTTCTAAATTCTTCTTCTTCAGTGCATAATAGACTACACAATATAAAATAATTCAAATATTTTTTGATACATAGTGTTTCATTATGTAAAATGGTGTCCCATGGAATCTGTCATCAATAATTAATTTTTTATTTCAAGATGTATAATATTACGTCGTTATCATCATCTCTCAACTCTCCAATAATCTCCAATATTTATATGTATATATTAATTTATAAAATTATACTAACATTTTTTTTAAGATGTTGTATTTGTGAAAATTTAAATTTTTGGGTTGTGGAGGCTCTTGTGAGATAAAATAATAATTTTACACCAGAATAGTTTCTCATGTTTTTTTAAACACTTCAATTGGTCTCAAAATTCGATTTTTAGACTAGAAAAATATTTTGGTGGCACATAAAGAAATTTGAATTTTGGTATAATATTTAATATTTAATTAATTAAGTTGTAAATTATTTTTCTCATGTTTTTGAAGAGATATATTATGGACTATTATTCGAATTGACATTATAACAAAACAATTGATTCTAAAATTATGTATTTTAATTATGTGAGGTTTGTACCCACTTTATGTTATGGTACACAATATGAGTGTTTTATATCCACCATTAATTACATAGTTAATTAATTTAACTAAATAAAACTCTCCCACCTTGTTATGGATTACTATTCTTGTGAGAGGAAGGATGAGGTCTTCTCCCTCATGTAAAGAATTCCTCGTGGAGGAAGGTGATTGGATAGTCTCCCTGACCTCATCAACATCAATGATCTTGTCATGATCATGGTGTAAGGGCTTCATAGAGTGTATTTGGAACTGAAGAATCGAAATTTTTTCATGAGCTTGAGAGGTTTTTAGAATAATTCCAAAATACATATATATGTTTTATTTTATGTTTTATAATTATTTTATTAATATTAAGGACCCATGGGGTGTTGATATTTTCTTAATCAAGAAAACGTAGGGTATCACGATGTTAGTATGGGTTTCCTATACGAGAAACGTGACAACAAATTCTGTAGTATTGAAAACACATGACATGTGTTATAATTTTTGGGTGATGATAATGTTTTTGGGAGTGTATTCCATGTTATTAGAGTATACATTATGTAGTGGTACATGGAAATGTTTAAATAAACATGGTTAGACACCCTATGTAAGCGGGTAATGATCATGTAATAATACAAATTCATACCCCACATTTGGATTTGACATTTAATAGTACAAAAGAAGATCCCATGCTTGAATTTGTGATATAGTATAACATGTTCAGTCATTATGTGTTCTAGGATATGTAGAAGTACATATCATGAAATGATGATTTTTAGTACATGTCTTACACATGGTTTGCATATCATGTAATTCCCACTTTATACCCCTTGAGGTAATTTGGTGATTCCCCCCCCCCCCCCAATGTCTAAATTGGAGACAATAGTAGTCCATATGTATAAATTTTTCAACTACAATTCTATGGATGTTCCCTTAGGTTGATCTGAGAAATACTAAGAGGAAGTTTGTGTTGATTATGTTATGAAATTATTTCCCCCCAATAATTGAACCTATATGTCTCCTAATAATGATACAATGGTAGAAACATAGGTGTTGTTCTTGAGAATTATTAGAAGATATATCATCAGTTATCCAATTAACATTACTAGTGTTTTATTGGGTCCATAAAGAGTTATAAGGACTCTATTATGAGATGAGTTCACTAATATATTGGGTGTTCGGTCTAAATTACGGCTTCATCAAAACCAGATGGTCTTGAGGCCATTTTTTTGTTTGGTTCACCCTCTAGTAGTTAAATGATGCCATTAGATGAAATATAATATATTTGTGGATATGTGACCCCAGAGAGCTGTTATATTTCAAAGATATTAGTTTCAAAAAAGTATCCTGAGAGGGATGTCTCCACTTTTGTACCAATTTTGAGGATCTAATTAGGGACAAGTCATATCACATACTGCCTCAAAAGATTAGGGTGGGAGATCATTTATTGAATGAATCTAAGATGGTATTTTTTCTTAGTTTGATATTTTTTTAGATCACACCTTTTGTCATGACCATATGTGTAACAACCCAGGTAAATAAAGAATATGAAATTTTTATATTTATCCATATTTGTGAATAAAATATTAATATTACTATAAAGGGGATGTTATGCTCGATGGTGTACCCAATACGCAACAATGAGTTTCTTGGGAATCTTATATTGCACTCTAATAATAAAATAATATTATTTTAAATTGTAGATAACGCCTAGCCGTTGTAATGGTGGGAATGAACAAAACTAACTAAAAAATGATTAAATATGTTTGTCAAATATTTCTACTCTTTACAATAAATGCTAGAGGATTAAAAATTCGAATGAATCCAATTTTAAGCGTAGACATTCTAATATTCTTTCAAAGGTCGATTAACCGCCTTTTGATGGAGAACCTCTTTTAAATCCACTTTTTGACAATTTTATGTGTTATATTTGACAAAATAATATTCTTCTTTCGAATCGGACATCAAAATATACTTTGTGTAATTTTTTGGTATTTTTTCCGGAAAAGTTCAAATTTTATTGAATAGTGAAAACTGTTGTATTTTAATTCAAAACCTCTATTAAATCTAATTTATTTATATTATTAGATTATATTTTGAATTGTTTTTAAAGTGAAATTAGAATATATTTTTACCATTTAATCAAATAGTGGTCATTGGAATTAATTTCACTTTGAAATCAGACTTAAACTAGTGTCAATCTTTTGATACGTTTTGTTTCATAAAAACACGCTATTTGCTCTGACAGCGGGAATTAATTATTAAATTAATTAATGCAACTAATATGTTGTGAATATTTTAAAATAGACATAATTTTTGAATTTGAAATATCAAATATAGCTTAGGGTGAATTTTTGGTAATTTTCTGAAAAACGTCAATTTTTGATGAATAGTGAAACCACTAAGTGGTACTTATAAAAACTGATTTTCTGTTTAAATGAATTTTTTTCATATTTTTGTTTTGAATTTCAAAAATCCGACATACATGGTTGTCATTAAGAAGTAAAATGCGGTTAAATGGGATTAAAATAATTTTTTGGTGAATAGTAACTTATTAAGTTTTTAATCGCAATTAGAGGTAATTAGAGTAGTTTAAGGTAAAAATAATGTTTTAATAATATTAGATGAGAATGAAACATGTCCTAACCTCATTGGATGTGTCATGGAAGACCACGTCAATCCATGTGTCAACTTGGGGACCCCATGGAGCCACTTGGGTTGGGAAATGACATAAATAACTTTTTATTTAATGTTAAAGTAAAAATGACACAAACATGAGATGTTTTACTAAAACAATTTATACAAGGGGTTATAAAAGTCATATTTTTTACTATAAATATTAATTGGAAGTATAAAATTATTTCCTACATCATTTTATTTTTATTATAATTTTTAGAAATTAAATAAATTATATTATTTATGACGTCATGATGATGTAATGATGACCTCATTATTTAACGATTTAAATAAAATGGAAAGACAATGTAAAATATAAGACCTAAACATGTCCAAAACCTATTGGATGGGTGGATTGCGAACCCTTATCACCTTATCCTCGAAGTTTATCGATGTGGGACCTTTTAAATCCAAAAATCATTTTAAAATAAAGTAACATTTCTTTACATTCCAAGATTGCCCCTCCTCTACTCTTATAAAAGGCCCCCACCTCTACCTCCTTACCCACACATCCAAAGCCTTTGGCTCGGCCATCCCCTGACCACTTTGTCTCTACACATATCTATATAACTCCTTGAGGCCTCAAATTGGGCAGAAGTCTTCCCAAGGAAGCCTTTGAGCTCATACCAAAGGGAGTTACCCGATTTTAAGGTAATGTCTTCACTTGAGTCCTTTTATTTTATTTTGATTCTCCAACCCCCTAAACTCTTTTTATTCATTTATTTTGTAACAACTCCAGTATATTCAAAATACTAGGATGTTGTTATAATAAGGATTCGAGCTACACTTACACCCACCTTCATCTAATGGTTAAAGAACATATTGTTTCTGTGGATGGTGATTTTCTACCTCACGAAACGATGAGTGTGCAATATTCTTTTAACACCTTTAAATGTGGCCATTAATATGTAACTATATTTATATATAATTTATAATATGTTTATATTTTACTTAAGATTTTGTATTTTTCATTTATGGAAAATCCTTTATGGTTACCATTATGAGTAAACGCGATATCTTCATTTTAGGAAGTGCAGACTACCGCCCCCTCAAAGTGATTTGATTCGTTAATGCCATATGTGAGATGTATAAAGGATTTAATTAATGGTATTATATATGATATTATACTGGAATTATAATATACCTTTATATAATTATGATTACATTCTATAAAATACGAAATAGAAATGAAAGTAGCGTTCAAGCGTATGTACGGCTTACCGTATCCATGAACGGTGCATTTCATTTCATTCCTCTAAATGATTATGTAATATTATAAATGCATGTATATACTAGATATATATGATATATATGATAAATAAATCATGATTATAACTCTGGATTTATTTTATACATGAAAAAATTGTAATTATAAAGGGCATATTTGGACTCAAGTACCAATGATCATTTAAACGACCGTTATTAACTAAAATAATTAAATAGTGTTCATGAAATGGTATTAAGTGATATAAATGGAATAATTAACATGAAAATGGTTCTTAAGGACGTATAAATTAACTCAAGATTATTATTCAGGAGATTAAAGAATGATCGAGTCAAGTCAGACCCCAGGTAAGGGATCCTACTCCTCTCTTTCTTTTTAAGTACACTCTTTTATGTCATTCCTTTTAAGCTCATCTTTCTTATTATTGGGATGCTATTTTATATTAATACTACTATAATTATTATTTTCATATGATGAGAGACCCTATTTTCTCTCATCAATACATTTTGGGAGTTTTGAGTGGCGCTGTTAGGCAGGCGAATTTTCGTAAGAGATCTAACATCTCTCTTTCTTTTTAAGTACTCTCCTTTATGTTAATTTTTTTAAGATCATCTTTGTTATGATGGGGGATGTTATTTTGTATTCCTCTTGCTTTACATTTTATTTTAATATCATGAGAGACCCTATTTGATCTCATCAATCCATTTTAGGATGTTTTAAGTGGCGCCGTTAGGCTGCCGAGTTTTCGTAAGGGATATTTCATCTCACTTTTATTCCCGTGGGATTTATGCTACATTTTCCACAATTTCCTTTGAGTGGTGTATGTAATGATCATTATTTTACTCATTGTGTAATATAATTTCATTTATGAGTATTTACATCAACTTTGTATTGTATTTCTTTCACGGGGTGTAAGTTTCGAAAGTTACCAAAGTCGGTAAGGGAACCTTTCACCGTCCTATTTTTAAAAGACTTATTTTGTTATGTCTTTTTATTCACATAATATTATGATGGGATATGTTATTCTATATCCTTATTGATGTAAATTTTATGTCCAAGTGATGAGATACCGTTTTTATCTCTCATCAACTCTTTTTCTGAATTTTGAAGTGACGCCATTAGGTTGTCAAATTTTTGAAAGGGAACTTCATAACCCAATTTTGATTCTTTGGGATAAACTTGTACTCCTTGAATATGTCATACTATAAATATGTGTGAATGTCCTATGATTTTTTTACACTTAATATCCACTTATATTTTGTGTATTCGTTTTTCACACATAATTATGTAATTTATTTATCCTTAATCCAAGGATATCATCTTTGTATGGGACTTCATCTCAATCTCCACTCATTGAGGCATATTTTGTTTTATACAAAACCTTCTTTTATACAGTGTATAAACCCCTTTTACTTTTATGTTTATCCAAAAGGAATCTTCTTTATACGAATAATTTTACTAAACAACAAAAGGAAATGTTTTTGTCGTATGTATGAGGCGACAATGACTTCTCCGCCGCCGTGACCATTATTTGAGTTTCAACTTCCTCTAAAATCCATACCTTATTTTAAAGAAAAATAAATACCATGATTTACTTTTCGTTTATTTTGGTATTGAAAATGGTTTTCATAATGTTTTTATATCAATGTGTTTTATTGATATCTTGTGATTGAAAAGTGGAAATGTTATGTTTCCTTTATGCATGTTTTATGTGATACGATTATGTTATGGTTCTTGTGCATTATTATGAAGACGGGTGGTTCAGTGAAAAACTATGGGCGGGTGAGCCCGATATAGCTCTCCAATGCATTGGGTAATGTGAAGGATTGAAACGTTAAGGTTTCTCCGAAGAGATTTAGGGAATATACTGTGGTGGGTATTCCAAACATAACCAAGAGGGTTACTCCCTACGTAAGAATGTTATGAATGCCTCAAGTTACCTTTTATGTCTTATGAATTCTATGATTTATTCATGATTTGTTGAGGTATGTTAAAGTGCCTATGTTTTATGGGTAAAGTATGATTTCATTCTTATGTATATATGAAGTCATGTTTCCTTTCCATATTTTTATATCCATTACTGAGATTTTTATGCTCAACCCATGTTTTGTTGAAATGTTTTTCACAGGTCAAGGGAAAGGTACATGATATGATGATAGTGTCAAGGAAGTGTCAAGAAAGAATCCATGTTTTATTTTAAATATGTTTCCGTTGATGGGAAAAAATGAATACTATCTTTATGTAACCACTTTGATTAAATGTGGAATGTAATTCAAGTTTTATGATCTAATTCTCTAAAACTCTAAACCTGAAAATATCCTCAATGTGTAATCTTGTATTATCTCAAAATTAAGTAAGGTTTAATGCTGGGGCCTTATAGATGGTATCAGAGGTCAGTTTAGATAACTTTAGAGGTTAGGGTATTCTTTAAGCATAAGTGACATTACCAAAATGGTTACGAATTCATAAAGAGTCCTAGTTTTATATAAAGTGAATGAGTAAGTATATCTTAGTTTTTATCTTCCTCATTAGTACATTATGGTTTTGTTGATATACTCATATTGGCCTTTTTAGTTTTAGTAAATGGCTGGATCTAGAAGGCACCAAAGTAACAGTGGATGTGAAAGAAACTGTGACAATTTTTTGAGCAAGCAACTGAATGATATGGGAGCTTCAATGAGAACTCTTATGTTTATCCTCAACTAACTATCTAGAGTAATGATTGACCACCTAAACCTTGGTTATTTCTATAAGGAATCATATATGCGAGAAACAAATCCCTAAAGAACTATGAGTAATAATGATAAAAGGTAAGTATGTTCAAAAACCTATGTGTCAATGATATGGAAAGAAACACCTAGGAAAATGTTTCAAAGGGACAGAAATATGCTATAGATGTGGAAATGAAGGTCATAAAGAAAGAACCTTCCATGGAAAAAGGAAGCATCCAGTTGACTCGAGGAAAGGGAATGAAGTTCTTTCTGAGTGATCAGTTGAATGTTTTAAATGTGGTGTGCATGGTCATTATGCAAACACATGTCCTATGAAGATGTTTTGTGAATGGGATCCCCAAGATTGTACAAATATTATTTTACCAATACCTAATTCCATTCCGATTGAGGATGACGAAACTGACAATGACCAATCAATGGTATGGATTATTTCATAACTTTTGTCTTCCTATTTTGGAATCATAGGATATGAATCATGATTTTGTTTGTAGGAAATAATTTTTTCAGAATAAGATGGAAAGGAATGGTTAATGGATCATGAAAAATGTTGAATGAGTAAGAAGTCAACATATTAGGGCTTCATGAGTTATGGTGAAATTCTTAAGAGTATTAAGTCTCTTTTGATGATGGGGTTACATTAGAAGAAATTTTATAGTATGTGTAACCCTAATGTTTAATATATAAAAATTTTATTCAAGGAATAGTTATCTGTTCTTTTGTGGACATAGTTATAAAGAACCATTTGGGTTTATATGATCCTTACTTTTGAGGTAATTATGGGTTACTATATGTTATGATGGAAGTGAAAGGCATGAGATTAAATTGAGGATAAATTATTTTATGGTTATTTTTGTTGATTTTATCTCTTTTTGGGAATGATTTGAGAATTATATAGTTTTGGAAAAAAGGACAACACGCAGACCGTGTGACAACCCGTCGCATCGGACAAAGCTGTGGGAATCGAACCCACAACCAAAGTGAAACTTGTATTTATCGCCTACCACTAGACTACGTGAAGTCCCCGGTTAGTTTGACTGATTCTTTTTAGTTAGATGATTTTATGAATTAAGAGTAAGTTGATTTTGGGTTATCTATGGAAATTTATTAACCTCTCATGGAGGATATGTGATTAGGTTAATTACTTTTCAATACGAGACATTAACACTATCTGATGTTGTTTGGAGATAAATGTTACGATTTAACTTGGAAGACTATGTGACTAAATCCTTCAAATATTTGGATTTAAATCTTAGTTTGGTTTACTTTGAATAATTTTATGGACACATTTTTTATCGAATGGTTCTCGTTGAACTTTGGGTTTTGTTGGACAAATTTTGGAGATTAATAGTAGATATTTTTTATAAAGGGTTATCCTTTACTGGATTATCTTATCTTGTACTAACCTTTTTGGTTTTGTTTTTGGGTTAAGTCTAAAGACATGGGAAGTATATAGTTCTCTTTTGTGGATTAGGTGATTCTCTAGAAGTTGATTATAGTACTCTTAATGAGAACAAGTCTTCCTAAATACTCGTCTTTTGGAGAAAATATGAGTTTGTGTAAGGAATCTAATAAAAGTTGAAGGTCAACATGGTAAGTGATTATGTTTCCTTATGAGTAAATTTCTCAATAAAAAGTAACTTAAAACAAAAATGTTTTCTATTAACTTTTCCTACTATGGAACCAAATACCGTTTAACCCATCATAAGTTTGTGATTTTCTTGTGGTTAACTTTCTCCTAAACATGTTTTCTATCTCTCCATCAGAACATAACCCTATGTTTTCTCCTCAATGTCCATGTTTTACTATATGGAATCCTAGTATGGGTTAAATCGGGTGACCTCTATACTTATATTTCTTTATTTTAAAGTTATTGTTTTACAGACTCTTGTTCTGATGTGGTACTTTCAAGGAAGTTTCCAAGCCCAATTTTAAAATTGCAAGGACGTAATTTCCAAAATGGGGGAAGGATGTAACACCCCAGGTAAATAACGAATATGAAATATTTATATTTATCCATATTTTTCAATAAAATATTAATATTACTTTAAAGGGGATGCTATGCTCGAAGGCGTACCCAATACGCAACAACGAGTTTCTTGGGAATCTTACATTGCACTCTAATAATAAAATAATATTATTTTACATGGTAGTTAACGCCTAGACGTTGTATGTGTGGGAATGAACATAAATAATTACAAAATGATTATATATATTTGTCAAATATTTTTACTCTCTACAATAAATGTTAGAGGATTAAAAATGCGAATAAATCCAATTTTAAGTGTAGAAATTCTAATATTCTTTAAAAAGTCGATTAACAGCCTTTTGATGGAGAACCTCGTTTAAATCCACTTTATGACAATTTTATGTGTTATATTTGACAAAATAAAATTCTTCATTAAAATTGGGACATAAAAATTTACTTTGTGTAAATTTTTGGTATTTTTCTGACAAAAGTCCAATTTTTAAAGAATAGTGAAAAATGTTGTATTTCAATTCAAACCCTCTTTTTAATATAATTTATTTACATGATTAGATTATCTTTTCAATTGGTTTTAAAGTTAAATTAGAATATATTTTTACTATTTAATCCAATAGTGGTCGTTGAAATTAATTTCACTTTGAAATCGGACTTAAACTAGTGACAATCTTTTGATACTTTTTGTTTAAAAAACACGCTATTTGCTCTGACAGCGGGAATTTATTATTAAATTAATTAATGCAACTAATATGTTTTGAATTTTTTAAAATAGACATAATTTTTGAATTAAAAATATCAAATATAGCTTAGGTTGAATTTTTGGTAATTTTCTGAAAAACTTCAATTTTTGATGAATAGTGAAACCACTTAGTGGTAATCATAAAAACCGCTTTTCCGTTTAAATGAAATTTTTCCATATTTGTGTTTTGAATTTCAAAAATCTAACATACATGGTTGTCATTGAGAAGTAAAATGTGGTTCAATGGGATTAAAATAATTTTTTGGTGAATAGTATCTTATTAAGTTTTTAATCGCGATTAGAGGTAATTAGAGTAGTTTAAGGTAAAAATAATGTTTTAATAATATTAGATGAGCCTGACACATTTCCAAACCTCATTGGATGTGTCATGGCCGACCAAGACAATCCATGGGTCAACTTTGGGACCCCATGGAGCCACATTGGTTGGGAAATGACATAAATAACTTTTTATTTAATGTTAAAGTAAAAATGACACAAACATGAGATGTTTTACTAAAACAATTTTTACATGGGGTTATACAAGTCATATTTTTTACTATAAATATTCATTGGAAATATAAAATTATTTCCTATGTCATAGTAGTTTTATTATAATTTGTAGACATTAAATAAATTATATTATTTATGACATCATGATGATGCAACGATGGCCTCATTATTTAACGATTTAAATAAAATGGAAATACAATGAAACTTTTAAGGCCTACAAATTTCCAAAACCTATTGTATGGGTGGAATTAGAACCCTTATCACCTTATCCTCGAATTTTATCAATGTGGGACCTTTTAAATCCGAAAATCATTTTAATATAATGGAACATTTCTTTACTTTCCATGATTGCCCTCCTCTCCTCTTATAAAAGGTCCCACCTCTACCTCCATACCCACACTTCCAAAGCATTTGGATCGGCCAAACCCAGGCCATTTTTCTCTACACATCACTATCTAACTCCTTGAAGCCTCACTTTGGGCATAAGTCTTTCCAAGGATGCCTTTGAGCTCAAACCAAAGGGAGTTACCCGATTTTAAGGTAATGTCTTCACTTGAGTCCTTTTATTATATTTTGCTTCTCCAACCCCCTAAACTCTTTTTATTCATTTCTTTTGTAACAAATAAATTATCTTCAATATACTAGTATGTGTTTATTAGAATTATTCGAGCTAAACTTACACACACCTTTGTCTAATGGTTAAATAAAATATTGTTTCTGTGGTTGGCGATTTTCTGCCTCACGAAACGATGTTTGTTCAATATTCTATTAACACCACTAAAGGTGTCCATTAAGATGTCACTATATTTATATATTATATATAATATGTTTATTTTTTACTTAATCTTCTGTATTTTTCATTTATGGCATATCCTTTATGGTTACCATTATGAGGAAATGCGATATCTTCATTTTAGGAAGTGCGGACTACCGCCCCCTAAAAGTGATTTGATTCGTTAATGCCATATGTGGGAGGTATAAAGGATTTAATAAATGGTATTTTATATGATATTATACTGGAATTATAATATACCTTTATATCATTATGATTCCATTCTATAAAATACGAAATAGAAATGAAAGTAGCGTTCATGCGTACGTACGGCTTACCGTCTCCATGAACGGTGCATTTCATTTCTTACCTCTAAATGATTATGTAATATTATAAATGAATGTATATACTGGATATATATGATATATATGATATATTCATCATGATTCTAACTCTGGAAATAATGGATACATGAACAACTTGTAATTATAAAGAGCATATTTTGACTCAAGTACCAATGATCGTTTAAACGACCGATATTAACTAAAATAATTACATAGTGTTCATGACATGGTAATAAGTGATATAAAAAGAACATTGAACTTGAAAAAGGTTCTTAAAGAATTTGAAATTAACTCATGTTTATTAGTCAAGAGATTAAAGAACGATCGAGTCAAGTCAGACCCGAGGTAAGGGATCTTAATCCTCTCTTTCTTTTTAAGTAAACTCTTTTATGTCATTCCTTTTAAGCTCATATTTCTTATGATTGGGATGTTCTTTTATATTAATCCTACTGTACGTATTATTTTCATATGATGAGAGACCCTATTTTTTCTCATCAATCCATTTTGGAAGTTTTGAGTGGTGCCGTTAGGCTGCCGAATTTTCATAAGAGATCTAACCTCTCTCTTTATTTTTAAGTACTCTCCTTCATGTTACTTCTTTTAAGATCCACTTTGTTATGACGGGGGATGTTATTTTATATTCCTCATGCTGTAAATTTTATTGTAATATTATTAGAGACCCTATTTGATCTCATCAATCCATTTTTGGAAGTTTTTAGTGGCGCCGTTAGGCTGCCGAGTTTTCGTAAGTGATTTTTCATCTCCATTTAATTCCCATGGGATTTATGATACATTTTCCACAATTTCTTTTGAGTGGTGTATTTACAGCTCATTATTTTACTCATTGTGTAATATAATTTCATTTATTAGTATTTACATCAACGTTGTATTGTCTTTCTTTCACGGGGTGTATGTTTCGAATATTACCCAAGTCGGTAAGGGAACCTTTCACCCTCCTATTTTTAAAAGACTTATTTTGTTATCTCTTTTAATTCAAAAACTATTATGTTGGGATATGTTCTTCTATATCCTTATTGATGTAAATTTTATTTCCAAGTGATGAGATACCGTTTTTATCTCTCATCAACTCTTTTTCTGAATTTTGAAGTGACGTAGTTAGGCTGTCAAATTTTTGCAAGGGAACTTCTTAACCCAATTTTTATTCTTTTGGATAAACTTTTACTCCTTGAATATGTCATACTATAAATATGTGTGAATTTCCTCTTATTTTTTTACACTTAATATCCACTTATATTTGGTGTATACGTTTGTCACACATAATTATGTAATTGATTTATCCTTAATCCAAAGATATCGTCTTTGTATGGGACTTCATCTCAATCTCCATTCATTGAGGAATATTTCGTTTTATACACAACCTTATTTTATATGGTGTATAAACCCCTTTGACTTTTAAGTTTATCCAAAAGGAATCTTCTTTATATGATGCATTTTACTAAACGAAAAAAGGGAATGTTTTTGTCGTACGTATGCGGCGACAATGACTTCTCCGCCGCCGTGACCATTATTTGAGTTTCGACTTCCTCTAAAAGAAATACCATTTTTAAAGAAAAATAAATACCATGTTTTACTTTTCGTTTATTTTGGTTTTGAAAATGGTTTTCATAATGTTTTTATATCAATGTTTTGTATTGATATCTTGTGATTGAAAAGTGTAAAATGTTATGTTTCCTCTATGCATGTTTTATGTGATACGATAATGTTATGGTTCTTGGGCATTATTATGAAGATGGGTGGTTCCGTGAAAAACTAAGGGTGGGTGAGCCCGATATAGCTCTCCAAAGCATTGGGTAATGCGAAGGAGTGAAACTTTAAGGTTTCTCCGAAGAGATTTATGGAATATACTGTGGTGGGTATTCCAAACGTAACCATGAGGGTTACTCCCTACGTAAGAATGTTATGAATGCCTCTAGTTATCTTTTATGTCTTATGAATTCTATGATTTATTCATGATTTGATGAGGTATGTTAAAGTGCCTATATTTTATGGGTAAAGTATGATTTCATTCTTATGTATATATGAACTCATGTTTTCTTTCCATTTTTTATATCCCTTACAGAGCTTTTTATGCTCATCCAATGTTTTTTGAAATGTTTTTCACAGGTCAAGGGAAAGGTACATGATATGATGATAGTGTCAAGGAAGTGTCAAGGAAGTTTCAAGAAATAATCCATGTTTTATTTTAAATATGTTTCCATTGATGGAAAATAATTAATACTATCTTTATGTAACCACTTTGATTAAATGTGGAATGTAATGCAAGTTTTATGATCTAATTCTCTAAAACACTAATCCTGAAAAGATCCTCAATGTTTAGTCTTGTATTTACTCAAGATTAAGTAAGGTTTAAGGCTGGGGCCTTATAATTTGTGTAATATGGGGGAGTTTAGATTTTAATGATTGGTGTGAGAAATCAACCAACCCTTTATATATTTTATCATTTTATATGATGTTGAAATTTGGATTACACAATCATGGATATTCTTATTAGGGTGTATATCCACGTATTGGAGCCTTATTTTATGACTTATGATACTGAGGTTGATAATTTTACCCATAATGTTCCGAATTTATTGTTCTTGATGACTGACCTAGCTTCCACATTTGAATATTAGAAATATGATCATGGAATTCCATAACTACGGGTTATGATATTAGATATGAATATGTGTATCACAAAAAATATTTTTTCTAGTTGTTTGTTTACTAGAATGAGGTTCCAAGAAGGTATTATTTTTTATATGATTTAGGATATTGAATATAGTTATCATCATCCATAGATCATGTTGTTGGACATGGATATCCTCATCCTTGGATTGGGATACTAAACATGTGTTTCCACATCCATGGTTTAGGATGTTGTGTATGGAAATTCTCATTCATGTTTTGTGATATAAGACTTTAAAATCCATATTAATGAGTTAAGTTTCTATATATATCATTTAATGTATGTGATGGACATACTAGAGTAATTCTTAAGGAACTAAAGATCTTGATACTTGGGTTAGTTGGTCGACTGATTCTGTAGGTATCTTTAATACATTAGCATGGTATAGCTCCCTGTATTGATTTTTCTTAGTAGCATGTAATATATGAAGAGTGAAGGATTGTAGGTTTGTATGGTTTTCTATATAAGTTTATCATGCATGGTATTTTAGATTCACAGTCATCAATTTTTTATCAGAGAAAATCATACACTTAATGAAGTAGGTATGGCCAATCTATTTTTCTGTCCTTCATGTCAAATTGCTTTTCTTTTCATTGTTTGATTTCTATTAGGGCTAGTTTGTTCATATTCAATAAGAATGAACTTATTGATGTGGGTTATGGTTCCCAATTGTTGTGTCCAACTAAAATTTATTTATCACATAGAGTATGTGCACCTTATTTTTCATAATGACCAAATGTATTCTTTTAGGTTGATTAGAGACACATAACAGATAGTATGGAGGCCCATGATTTCATGATTGTGTACATATTCACTTTTGAAGTATTATAATTGGGAATTATCATCCTAACATGATAGTATAGATCAACTATGTGGAATGGATTAGATTCGAATGTGGATCCCAATATATTTTCTCACCTATTTATCTTGTATATGTGATGAACCTAATGGGTGATATATTTTTTACTTATTTAATGGTTGTTAATGAATATACTTACTTTCCTATTATTTAAAAGTAATTATATTTAATTAAATTATTTATCTCTATGTAATATGATTTAAATGATCATTGATTATTTTTACTGTTCCTTCTCACTCTAATATTGGGGTATAGAATCCTTTCATAACCATCTAAGACCCTTATTACTAGTTATAAGCCTCTGTTGTAAGAATAGGAGCATATGTGATCATGTGGAAAAATGTCATATTGAACTATTTCAGTGGAATATGGGCTTGGATGTTTCAATATGATATCAGAGAAGTTACAAATCTTTTTTAATCTATAAAATTTGGTAGACTGAATATAAATGAATGTGTTAGAGAATAGGATCACTATCATGATATTATTTCACCAACAATAGTTTTAATAGGATGTCACAATGTTCGGCTTGTGGGATTGATGTTCTTGATATTTTATGTTTTTATATGACTCGTTAAAATAGGATACACAGATGTGGTTTTTATGTTTTTTATGAGAAATTTATTACTCATGGATGGTTTTAAAGAGGATTCTTGATTTCGTATTCAATCATCTCATATAGTGTAACGAGGAGTCTAATGCATAATTATTGGGATTTATGACCAACATTAAATTCAAAATTGTTTAAATTGAAAACCGATCCATATATATTGTTTTAATGATTCATTATATTCTTGACCCCAAGAGAACAAATAGAATGTCAACTATTATGATGTGTTGTGTCATTTTTATGTTGGAATGATCCTATAAATTTGGAAATAGTTATTTTCCATGACACATTACTAGTGGCCTTGGTGGAAGATCATAATGACCATCTGTACCTTACTCCAGTTTATGAAGATTGTATCGTTTCACATTTTAGGGTGACGTATGAGAGGGGTCAGACATGTTGTGGTTCCTTTAAGGGTGTCAGCACTGAGTATATATTTTTTTTCATTTTTTTCTATGGGGCCTCAAAGGTGAAAATTGTTTATGGTTTTTAGAAATATTTTATTTATGTTATTATGATATAGTGGACATATGTGCTAGTCTCTAAAAATTTGGTTTGTTTTCAGAGGTTCAATATGGTTTGGGTGACTACCCAGGTTATTAGATGTGCATGTGGGGTTTTACAGATGGTAATGAGAAAGACAAAGAGAACTGGAGGTGATCATGGGTATTTTTATTTATTCATTATAGGTTTATTAGGATGTGAGAATACATGTGAGATAGAACTAGTTTATTTAATGATGAATTAGAAAGTTATTTCCATTGATAAAGACATGCTTATCAAGTGTTTTTTATTAGGAATGTGGTCATCTCTTCTTTCCTTCTGATATTTGATTATTTTATTTCAATTTATTTGGATCTGAAATAGTCTATGTTTAGAGGATTGGTTAGGTTCATGTCTGGTTATCTTTTGAGGTATCTTTTGGAACATGGTGAGAGTAGAAATAATTATATTGTAACCCTTGAGTTATGATCGATATGTTTTATTTTGTTTTCGAAAGCACTAAGGGTGATATTTTTTAGGTGATATGCTCATGTAGAAAATAAATTTCCTTTGAACATGTCTTATGAGACAATTTTACATGTTATGTGAATAAATATATTCAAGTGAAAAATATATTGTTGGGTTACCCATGATATTATAATGGTTATGTGTTAATTAGATATTGGAAACATGAGCACTACTGACAAATTGTGTATTTTGTCTTGTGGGTCATAAGAAATAAAAATATAAATATGGGGTGCATTAATTTAGTTGGAAAAAGAAATTGTGATGATATAAAATGTGACATTGTTGTGACCCTTTTGGGAAGGGAGTCCTGGGGATTTTGAATTGGTATAATTCTTTTTAGCTATAGGTGACATCTGAAATGGATAGATTTGAGGTGGTATTTGTTAAATAAAACATAGTATACACTTATTCTAGTGATATTTGTTCCCAATATCACTACATTATCCAAGGTACATTAATGGATAATAGACTTTATTCCAATATTTTTAAATGTATACAGTTATTTGATGAAGGTCCTCCTCGGAGGATACACTCATAGAGATACGAATCTGAAGAGATATTCTTGGAAGTACACCATTAGACTCATAAGAGAAACTTCATAATTATTGATTAGATATCAATGAATGAAATCAGTGTAATTCTAAAAAGTTAGAAACATGTAAATTTTTCATTCTTTTTTTTCAATCTAGTGAGAGTAAGACGACCCTATCCACATCATAGTTCAGACAGTTCCTGGAACAAGGACCATGGAGATGATGTTCAGTTGTGAGGGTGAAGTAAGGATAATATTGTATTAGAGTGTATATGATCATCCATGGTGATGTGAAACACATGCATTTATATTTTATGATGTAGTGGAAAACAAAAGGAGTGAGTTGGTGGATAAATGAGTATGTGTTTTTATTGAATATTGAAATTTATTAAGGCACTAGGGACCAAAATCGTCCACTATAGGTCACCCGTATTAGTGGGAACCTCCATAAACATGATGATGAATTTATTTCAATAATTAGAAGTCCCGCTATAGATTACAATGTTCATGCATTATCCTAGTATTTTATTTATGGTGTAAAGAGGCATCATGACTGCTGATGGGTTGCACCTCATATCCTTTTATTTAAATAGATGAACTTGTTTATCTTCTTAATGTGGATTGAAATGTGTTGGGAAATTATTTATGGATGAGGTGTGTTGTATTGTGTGACTGTAATACCATTAATTCTTTATGAGTTTGATATGTTGTATAGTGGGATTATTGTAATGACCTGTGTTATTTTGGGTTTTTGACTTGAGTAGAATTTAGAATTTGATTTTATGATTCTAATGAACATTAAAACTGTTATTTTTTACTAGTAGATGATCTCAGATGATCATTATGAACATTTTGTTGATCACTCAATTTTGTGCCTGTACTTGGACCTAAATTTCCTAGAATTCCTTGGTATTATAATTTTTGTGGAATTTTTAAATAATTGATTAATTAATAGATTAATTATTTGATCATGTTTGGGTGGCGATATCTGTTGGATAAAGTGTTATATTAAAATTTGTACTCAATTATTGAGACTATAATTGGGGGGGGGCTTCGTCAGCTGATGTATAATACCAATTTAGGAAATGAGAATTGAGTTGAGAGTTTCAAATAGAGAAAAAAATAAATAAATAATTCCATTAATTAAAATATTCCCCACACATTTTCGGTTCCTACACATGATACAGTGGAGGATAATTCATCACCCTTTTTTATTGATTAATTTGGAATGAAGGGGGAAAGAGGTTGTCCCATCATTTTGAAATGGTGTTGATCGGAACCTGATAGACAGGTATCAATATCTGGTAACATATTTTAACTTAATTAATGTACATTTTCACCATAATTTAGGACAGTTTTTTATTACCCAATATCCATATATAAGTGTTTTAGGTAATAGAACCAGTCAATGACCTCTAACAACCACTTGGTGTCGATCTATCATTTTTTTGGAAATAATGTGAGTATTGGGATGTTCATAGTGGTTTCCCATTTAGAAAACATGACTATATAGAATATGGTTTTTAAAACACATTCTAAGTGTATTTTTTTGGGTAAGTAGCCTTTTTATGTACACACCATGTATATGGTGTCTACCTTGTGTAGTGGTTTATGTCCATGTTTCTAGGTACATAGGAGGGAAACCAATGTAATGATGACACAACCATGTAATAATGCATGCCCATGCCCTATAAATGCCATGGTATGGTAATTAAGATAGTACAAATCATATATATTCTTTATCCATGTTTTAGTTCATTTATAGACCCCATGTTTTCTAGAACATGTATATTTATTTGTACATGAAGGTGGTTTTTGGAGTACAAGATATGTAATAAGGGAAAATGCAATGTGATTCCCACTTTTTACCATTAAGAGGGTTTTTGTATATGTTTCACCCATAAGTTGATTTTAGAAACTTGAGGAGTCCATTTTTAGTATTTTTACAAGTCTAATATGATGGGGAGAACATGGGGTGTTTTTTGGAATTTAGTGACTTTGTTTGGTGTTAGTATACTATGACAGAGTTGTTTCCTATAAAAATTGAATAATGATATCATCATAGAGTGAGGAATGTTATGAGACATGTAAGAGGTTTATTAAAATAATTGGAGTATGTATGATGGTCCTTGTAGATTTCTCGATTCATGTAGGAGTGGGACTTTCCTAGGTTAGCAGGACTGGGTTGCGACACAATATGGAGTGTATATTGGGTGTTTGGGCCAAGAAAGTGTGTCTTGGAAATGGGATGGTATTGAGTACATCTCTCATTTGATGTCTTCCATCTTTTTAGACAAATATGGCTATGGTATACCAAAGAAATATTTTCATATGTCTGGACCTACTGAGAGGGTGTTAGCTAGAATGATTAGCTATGAACATGTATCCAAAGAGGGAGGCCTCTGATTTTTTACAATTTCCAAGGATATAAAGGAGGATTCCACTTATCATGTGTTGGATCATAGGAACCATGTGGGAAACTATTTATAGACCAAACCAGAGTAGGTTTGTGTGTTTATATAGTAATGCTTTTGGTTTTCCTTGGGGGAATCAAACTGATGTGTGAGACGATGGGGCAGAGACACTGGTGAAGAGAATGGGAATTCAACAAAAAATTGATATGTTTTTGGTTTTTTTAATTATGAAAACTATTTTATGACCTCATGGATGTTGTGATATGGTTGGTTTTCCTATTTTTATAGACAAGATTACTGATATACACTATTTATTTTGTGATACATTTGAATGATATTACATAATTACGATTCTGTATGACTAACATTGCATCCAACATCTGATGATCATAAATTTTGGTAGGATGTTCCACACCCATGGGTTAAGATATTAGATATGATGATCTGTACTGGTAATGACGTTCTTCTTTAGGGCTTGGGTGTTGGATAAAGGATCTTAGCATTATTTATTTTTTATATAGTTTAGGATGTTTAAGATGGTGATACATGTCTAAGATATATAATTTTATACATGGAAATCCTCACTGACACATCAGGTTGTAAGACATAGAGATCACCATCCTTGGGTTATGATGCGAGATATGGAAATATGGATCCATGGATTAGGAAGTTAGACATGGTTATATTCTTTCCGAACATAGAATTTTGCACATATAAATCCTTACAAGTGTAGGAGTATCCAAGGGGAAGTTGGTATTTCCAATGAAATGGTGCAAGATAGCAATAGGAAATCTGTTGGATCCAATGTCATCATTCAAATCGACATGGTTAAAGATTATGACATGATGGAATGGTGCATCATTATTCGGGTTATGAGAAAATTTTGGTTCAGTGAAAAGTCTTGTGATATCTGATTCAGGTGCTACTCCTCTCTGTGGCTCTCCATTGCCTTGATGGGAAAAGGTTTTGGTTTCTTCAAAACTGTTCGAGGAGTTCGTCAAGGGGACCCCCTGTCACCTTGCCTTTTTTTTCTTGCTCAAGATTCCCTCTCAAGGAACATGAAGCATGGGATGGACACAGGTCACATCCTTCCTTTCTGTGCAAGAAGGGGTAGTGTTAATATTACTCTCCTCATGTTTGAAGATTAAATTTTGGTCTTTCTCAATGGCAGGAAAAGAACGTTTAAGGCTCTCATAAAATCCTTATCCGCTTACGGCAGACTGAGCGGACATAGTATCAATACGTCTAAAAGCTATTTCTTCATTTCTGATAAATGTTCGGACCAAAGGAGCAAGGAGATTCAAAGTATTCTGGGTTGTAGTAAGATATTTCTCCCTATCATTTATCTTGGAGTGCCGATATCTAGCGGTCTAATTAAGAAGCAGCACTTCACAGAGATTCTTGATCGCATCCTGGGTAGAACCTACAACTGGAAGAACAATCAGTTTTCCTTTGGAGGACGGATAATGTTAATCAATATTGTCCTCACTTCCATACCCATGCACACTTTCTTAGTTATCCATCCTCCAAAGGAAACTATAGAATGAATGGAAATCATTCTCAACTCTTTCATGTGGGACATCAAGGAGGAGGGAAGATGTCACTGGGCCTCCTAGAAACACCTGGCCAGATCAGTAGAGGTAGGAGGCTTCGGTCTTCGCGATATCCAGGGTATCATTCATTCCCTATAGGCCCATCTCTCCTAGGATGTTATTGTAGGGGAATCGTTGTGGGTGAAATTCTTCAATGCGCGATACCCAGGGAATGAAGCAAGGGGTATCTATAGTTCCACGAGGTTGGCTAGGCGCATGTTTCCTCTTATTGAAACGTAGTCAGGCCGTGCAAGATGGATCATCGGGGATTGGAAGATAAGATTTTGGGACACTAACTGGTCTATGGAAATCCTTGGGCACACTGAATGTCCTTTTCTAGACATCACATTCAGCAATGCATGCAAGGAGTTTGACCTGATTAACTCTTCCTTGAACATTAAACAAATGACTGTGTTCGAAAACATCATCATGATCGAGGAACCTAATCGGTGTTGCTTCACGGCCACCAGTTCGGGCAGGTTTAGTTCGAAAGGCTACATGAGTATTTCTTAGACCGAGGACGCAAAAAATGCTCGGTCTCCAGTCTCCTGGTGTAATGAGATCCCTATTAGAATGCATTTCTTACTCTAGAGAATCAGGAACATGGCGTTACCTATGGAGGATAATATCCAGCGTCGGGGCATTGCTTTAGCCTCTATATGCGTTTGTTGTAATAATAACTCCTTAGAGTCATCGAAACACCTGTTATTTAAAAGCCATTGTGCCCTTCATCTTTGGTCCCTGTTTATGCAAACTCCTTGCAGAAATGGCGGTGACCTCTCACTCCAAGAATACTTGGAAAACTGGATTTCTGGCATGATAACTTCAGGCCAGGAAAGGATGGTTAGAAAAATAATTATTGTGGCTATTTGTTGGGTGCTTTGGGAGGCTCGTAATCAGGTTCGGAGGGGAGCCAGTCGATCATTCTTGTTTCTCCAGGCTAGCCTCAAAACACTCATTTTTGAACCTTCCTCTCTCGTGAAAGGAGGATTGACGTCAGCTGTGATTTGCATCCAGCTAAATCGCCCCTGCATCCTGGGAAAGGGGTCTGATCAGTGGGTGAAATAGTGTCCACCAGTTATGGGTTTCAAGATTAATATTTATGGTTCCTTCATGGATGGTATCATGAGGGGGCGAGGAGTGCTACGTGATTATTCGCGTTCGGTCCTCATCGCTTTTAGTGCTTTTTATGGCATTGGGAACTCCTTGAGAACGGAGATACATGCACTCGCAATCAGTCATATGGTTTGTAGGAAGGGTGAGATGGAGGTGTCCGAGATTGAGTCTGACTCTGAACTCCTTGTGAAGGACATGAAAGGAAACAATGGGTTTCCTTGGGAGCTCTCTTATCTCATCGGGAGATGCAGGAACGAAACCTCACAAGGAAGACTTATTCACCACAGTTGGAGGGAGACGAACCATGAAGCAGATTCCCTCGCTCGCTTGGGTAGGCAGGACGAGACTCCCATTATTTACGATTCCCTTCATTCTCATCCTCAGGAATGTGCTTTTTTAGTCCAAGGGGATGCTCTTGGACTTCACCATTTTCGACCCCCTTGAGGGGATGTTGCCTTTTCCTTGTCCTTTTTACTTTTAATAAAAAATATATTACTACTACTATATATGTACAAACTAGTAGGTGATCATTAATGTATGAATTTTATTTGTGGGAAGGCCTCTACTTTGTTCATCCTATTAAAACATGAATCTATTTTAATTTTTTATTTATGTTCACTATAAATTATATGATTATTAGTTATTTTTATTATTATTTTGGACTCTGATATGGGTTTACAGTCTCCTCGTAGTACCATATTAGATCCCCATTACTAATATGTATCATCTAGGGTATGAGTAGTCACTCTTTATGCCACGTGAAAACTGTCTCGAGGCACTAGTTCAGTTTCATCTGGGCCAGAACACTATAAAACTTTTCCTTTTATTCCCCATATTATAATTCTCTTCATTTGAGTAAATAAAAAATCACACAAATAAAAGAAATTGAATCATGAAAATTTACAAAATTTTAAATTTGTTATTCTTAAAAAAATATAATTTTAAATCCTACCAAAACCTATAAAAAACATCCATAACTATATATAGTAATATAGAAACTGTGACCAAAATTACTATAGCCCTACAAAAAGAATATTTCATTCTTCATATTTTTATCCATGATACGCACATGTATTGATAACTATAAATAAATATTAACATGCATAATCATATTGTGATCGTGTAAAATCTATAGATGACATGAAATGGTCCAAATAAATAATCATACATTCAATTATAATTATTTTTTTGAATCCCAATATTTAATCTTATTATTTTTATTTTTATTTATGATTACTTCAATAGGAATATACATTGTTAAATAACCTTTCTTTATTCAAAAGATTACTATATTCTCATCTAGTTATTATTTTTAAATATTTATTCATTTAAAATATCACAAGGTGAAAATAATTAATATTATTTGTACAAAAAAAAGATTAAATAAATAAAATATCATTATTAAGATGATCTTTATAGAAATTAAATTTAAATAGATTCACCTGATTTTTATAAAGATGATGATTGAGATGATCATTATGGATATATATAAATATTATTTACCTAGATGGCCATTAATGTTTATCTATCTTTAAACCATGAGAACTTAAAAATAAGATGAATTTTTCCTAGTTAGAAGACTGTTTATACAATAATGATTATGTAGAATCAACACATGTGTTCTTCATTTATGAATTAAATATCACCACCTTTTTCAAACCATACAGCTCACTCTAAAAATTATAGTTTACTATATATTTTCTACAAAAACATCATCATAAATCATGGAAATGATTCTTTAGTTTCCCTAAATATCAATAAAAAAACATTACTTGGAAAAAATAGTTTTGACTATAACAGAGATGTGGATGAATGAATAAATAACAGTTGACATAATTACATTCTGATAGTCATGATGAACTCACATGATTCAATTGTAGTGTATAAGTGATCTTCTCAACAATGATAAAAATAACATGTCTCCTATATAAAAAATAGTTCACTATAACTCAATTAAAGATTTCTTTAGTTGAAACTGTTCATCTTGAATGCGGATGTAGAGTAAGATTACGCTAGGGGTGAAGTGGGTTATATAAGGGATAAATAATTATAATAGTTTCTCCATTAATTATCTTCCCTATATAATATGGATATCTTCTTTCCAAACATGGAATTATATTTTTTATCTTTATCAAGATATATTAGGAATTGTTGAATAGTTTTGGTGTACATACATAAATTAAATATTGATATTAATATTTACTTGGATCACTCTCACTCGGATACTCCAAGGAGAATACTACGACAACTTTCCATGCACCAAAATCACTTTTATCTCACTAATTAATGGGAATCGATAACATATGATAAATATGGCATCATTACCCCATGGTTTCTATAAATAAAAATAGATAAATAAATATCATATACACATAGAGAATATCTCATAGTAGCATAGTCTAATCGTTTATGAAATAAAGCCTCCAATAGTGAAAATTCTATAGTGTTGATATGTTTAATATAGTGAATTATTTATATTTCACTCATCCCAATGGAATGTTATGGTGTAATATGATCTGTTCATTTTTTCTTCACAAGATCCCCAAAACATTGTCATCAACTACTCTATAATTAATGCATGATCACTAGAATGATCTCAACTTAACATTTATCACATCAAACTAACCATAGTGTTGGATTATTATAGTGGCATGAACAGTTATACAATAGTGTGACCTCTAATAGGGTTAAAAATCTAATGGTCTACCTATCTATAGAATTTATTCACTTGATGACATGTTGTGTAGGTTCCACATGGGCGTCTTCTTCATAAAGGGCATTACAGTGTAACCATTTCTTCCATGGGGTATAAATATCATATCATATAGTGTAACAAAAATCCCCCAAATTATACTTAAATACTATAGTCTATTTAGATACGGCATAGCCTGAGATTCCTATATCCCACACTATAACTTTTTTCATTAATTAATGAAATATATAAGAAACAACCACCTATGACTCACATATTATGAGTAATGAGGTCTACTCTTGGAATTCTCAAGGCCATTTCCATATTACATGGACAAATTCATTTGACATTCCACCCTATGGAATTGAACACTACATAAATTCACATTTCAACTTTAGTGTGTACTAGTATTATTGTTACTGATCCATCGTTGGTTATGTATGATATTTCACATGCATGGTTGATCTTTCTCTTACATGTTCATAGTCATGATGTCCTGGATATGAATCCAAGGATGGCCTTATTTTTTGATATTATATAATTGATTTTAGTTACACAATCAATGAAACAACATTTAAAAACTATAGGGTTACCCTCCATCATCTCAACTACGATATAGTTTTAAAAACTATTGAATATCATTAAGAACTACCATCCAAAAAGACCCACTACCGCTAATATTATAGCATGATTCTACGTATTTTAGATAGCTTACACTCTTGTAAAACACACATCATTAATTTATCTTCAATAATGAATCATTAAATATCTACTTCCCTAGTTATCACATTACTGACACTGACATAAATCTTGATATCACCAATATATCATGGCTATCATATATGAGATAAATCTATTCCCCAAAGATCACAAAAAAAATTTTCTCATATTAAATATGTGTTTTCAATAATGATATTATAAAAAAAATTACGTATTTCATAATTAATATTCCAACACACATCATGGTAAGCTACCATGAACAACCCTATTATCAAAAAATCCAACATGAATCCATTGGAATTGGAAATTATACCTTCCTTTGGATTTTGATAATAATACAAAAAATAAATTTCACCCCCTTATTAAATTAAAAATTCAATGTATATATAATTTATCTTCTCTCCTATAATTATATATTCTCCACTCAATCGGTCTTTTTCTATGCAATATTGATAATGAAATTTGATGGGCATTTCTAATGTAAACGATCTTTCCAAACATCGTTCCTTAAAATTGGGGACAAACATTTCATTCTTCTCTCCCTATTCAAGGGAACATAATAATCACATTATTTCCCCCTTTATATAGGATAATATTCCATGAGTTATCAAATCCTAATTAGGGATATCTTCTCTACCTATTTTAAAACAATACAATTCATTTTCATCAACCACATGTTGACTTTCCAAATCCATTGAAAAAAAATTCTAAACATGCCAATGTCAATTCCTAGTGTATAGTTCAAAGCCTTTTGAAATGTGAATTTTGAACATTTCACATGAGATATAAATAACTAACAAAATCCTACAAGTAATAATCTCAGAGTGAGAAATAATTGTTCTTATAGAAAACAATACATTTTTCTGTGTTGCTCAGGTACCAAATGGAGCACTAAAAAAATGGTATTTTTTTCATTCATAGCACAAGATGTGACCTCTATAACCTAAAAATAGTTATTATATAACTGTAATGCAATTTTTTGGATAAAAAACATCATGATTAATTTTTTGATACCACATGATAAAAAATTTACACAACATGTTACGTGAGTGGTTCAATTTGGAAAAATTATATCATTAAATATCTATAATTTTTTTATCTCATTAAATGATTCAAATACATATAATAAGGATTAATATTCAATTTTGTTTATTACCCTACACCTGATACTATGTTTATTGAAATGATTTTTTATACCATATGTTGGTATAAAAAATGGGAACACATATTTTTATGTTATACAATTTTATTAATCTATATCCACTTATTATTTTAAAGAAAAATTATTATGTTTATTTTCAATATTAATTAACCATGGATATTTCCTCTCCCATATTCTGATAGTCTTTAATAAATAGTTATAAATAATAATTTATTTTGGGATATGGTTACCTCAATGTTCGTAATGTTATGGAATATGGATGGTCAAGATAAACTAACCCATCAACTTCAAACATTATTTTTCACTTTTTAATAATTATTAACTATAATTAATTATACTCTTTCTGTTCATTATCATTAATTATAGTTTGAAATTTCATCAATTATATAATGTTTATTCTTTTTGTGATACAAATCACACACTTTTTATCATGGATTTGAAAATTTTCATCCTTTTTTAGATTTAAATTTATATAGTTATTAAATTGATCACAATTGAAGAAGTATCTTATTTTTTTAATTCCTTATAAGATATCACCTATGGATTTCATCTCTATTTCATCTCCAGCATTTTTGTCCTAGTCTTTTTGTAGGACCAATTTCATAAACCTCTGTTTTTACTAATAAAACCTACTTATTTATGTAACCCGTCATTAGTTGAGTCACCAACACATTCTATTTAACATTATTTATTGTAGGAACTACCGATTTATATATATTATATATTTATCTTCAGTTACTCGAAGATAGTATCTGAGAGTGCTCATATTTTAATACATGATACAAACATTATTGATAATCATTTTAAATATCTAATACACCGAACATACTTTATATAATAAAAGCCATTCTTTTTAAGATATAGATTTTCTTTGTAAGCCCGAGGAGTAGAGAATATCTATATGTATTCTTTAACCTTGATGTATTTATCAAATTTTAATAAATTCTTATATGAATGATTTAAGTAAAAAAAATATTTAACATAATAATCATAACACATTGGTATGTTTTTACTGTGGTGATAGAACTGTTGTAAATATTCAATCACAATTAAGATTGATTGATTTTAAACATATACCCATGATGCGCCCAAATATTTCCAAGAATATAACATTGATTATTTAATCAATTATGGAAACAATGTTATATATTTTTGATGAAAAAAATAATTAATAATAGATTTCAGATAAATATTTTTCATTATTCCTAAATATTTTACAGAATCTTTCAAAGGGCTACTCATATTCTCAACTGATGTTTTGAATGTCTACTCAAGGTTTCTTATTTAAGTATATTTCTATTCCAACTAATCACCAATTGAGTTCATATTTTATAATGAACCAATAAATGATTTTATCAACTCTATATTTAGATTTTTTAGGAGTATGGTGAATGTATTAGTTTATTTTACCATGGATATTTTATTAAAAATCTTTTTTGGAATCTCTTAAATCATATCACATTGAAATTTTATCATGGTTCCCATTTCCATTGTATTGATATTCAAGGATACATTATCCCTTAATAAATTTTTTATTTCCATAGAATATTCATGGAGGAAAAAATTGTACAAATTATTTATGTTTCACCATCGAAGTTATTTTTCATCGAATGAGCATTGTTTTGTATAGAAACTTCATTCTATTTCAATTTCATCATGGGATTAAGATATTATTTTCTAATAAATGATAATTTTATAAATTTCCCATCCTTCAACTATATTTGTGTTAAAATAAGTGGTATAATTTTGTTCAAATTTTTCCTCCATTAGAGAAAACAACTTCAATGATGAATTCTTATTGTGTTTCTCCATAATTTATTTTTTTTACATTGAATATATCAATTGGTTATTATTCTTCACCTGAAAACACAACCGATTTCATTCACATGTATTTGGATAGATTTAAATTATTCATATTTTTGTGGATGTATTCATTGAGAACCACCTATAATACCACATTAAGGAATACCTCAATTGAATATTTTATTTTGACTATTTCAATTATAAGTCTATTAATGATCGATAAAACTATTCAATATAATACCACTTCTTGAGAAACTCTAATAGAGACTACCATTAATCGAATGAAGCCATTTTTCTATTCATTAAAAATAATTTGACCAAATAAATAATATTTTACTATGTATTACATGATTAAAAAATACATTAGTCTATGTCAATTCAATAAAAATGAAAAAAATAACCTCACTTTGATACCATTTGTTAGATATGAAAAAGGATTTAAAACGAGATTACCGTGGGGGACAATCTGGTTATGAAATTATTAAGAAATTAAAATCATTTATTATTTAACAATATCATCGTCTTTTTATAGTCCTTGAACGTTTCACCTTATTATTCTCTTTAACTGGATTTAATTATGGTTTTTTATCAAATATGGTGGGAATGAATTTTGTTTATATGGACATCAGTATTTACATGGTTCCCCCTAATTGTGGTAAACCAAGGTGAATTCTACTATTATTCTTCATGAACCAAAATCATGCTTATATATAATATTTGGTATAGTTCACACTTCTTCCCAAGATCACTTCCTTGCGGTGTTTAGATTAATCTCACTGCTTCAAAAGGATCATTCCATATAATGTTCCTTGTTTGATTAACATATAGTGTAAATGAACTATGTCAAAGTTTATAGACATATATGTATCATCACCTACAACACTAACAGGGATTGAATATTCATATATGAATATATTCCATTTTGTGCTCCTTGAGGAAATATCCTTCATCTAGATGAAAACAACTACGTAAAAAACATTCTTTACTTTCCTAATTGTGTATGGAACAAGTTCACATTTCTATAGGCATGGAAAATAGTTCTTCTTATTTATGAGGAAATATTAACTTTAATCCACTTATTCCAGACATGAATCCCATCACAAGAAAAAAATATCCTTCATCTTTGAGATTACTATATAGAAATGTATTCCTTCTTCAGAGTTACTTATATGAAATTATGATCATCAGTAATCCCAAAATTACTCTATATCTTACTTCTAGTTTATTTCCACTTCTTTATATAGAGATATTATTTCTCTGATAATCACAAAATGAATTTAAAACTATTATTGGATTTGAAAAACACACTAACATATCTACTATTACTCAATGATTTCTGCAAATAATTTATATGAAATAAATTTTTATGGAAACATTGAAACTATTATATATGGAATAGAATAAACGACTATGACGTATCCACCCCATTATATATCTTATATATCTACCATATTATAGTCCATACATTTCATATTTTACAATGGAGTGATCTAGAGAACTACAAAAATTATCTTCTATTGTTAACCAGATCAACAAAAGTCATCCATTAATTCCACCATAACTCCAGCATGATCTCTTAATGATTTCCTTTATCTGTTTCTCACACATAAATATGGTTTTTGTGGAAAATTTAATGTAATATCGCCACATATTCAACTATAATGCCTCTGGTAGGAATAGATATTAAATATTCTATTAATATATATAATTCATTCCATCGATGAATAAATATAAAATGATAATAATGACATATTCCTCACCAAAATAACTTTGGTGTAGAATTTTCTACTAAATCATGGACATCTTAGATCATCTAGCAGCACCAGAAACCGGGCATGATAAGTTTTACACCGTCCTTTCTTGGGTTTTTTTATAGCCTAAGAGTCTCATATACCATATAGTTTATACCTCATGAATTCCTACAACATATAATAAATCACGTCTAATGATTAATTATTGTGATTCATGGTGTCATATCCTGACCTCCTCGACATTGGCACCCTATGATGTGGAGCAAAAGATTTGTTATATAGTCCAACTATACATACCATTAATACAAAAGCATGAAAGTATGTGACAGTGATCTCCATCCATATAGTCCCTCTATGTCCATCTATCATTACTAGTTCTCCTACGTGTTTAATATTACCCCATAACGTTTAGGCTTGATATAGTTTTTCATTCCAAAAAAAATATAGATTTCTTGTTGAATTATCGATACTTTTTTTTATTGTAGCCATCAACCAATGATGCTGAAAAAACATGGATAAACCCTTCAACAAACCCTATTGGGAATATTTGGATGAACTATGACCTAACATCGGAAAATCCCTTCACAAAACGTACACAATGGCCACAACTACGACGTGTTGTTTCATGTTTTGATAACATAGACTCTAGTAAAATACAATCCATGAAGACCACTTTTAGAATACATCTATAAATATCCCCTTATCAAATCATCAATTGTTTGAGACATACATAATTATCGATGTAATAAAAATATAATGACTATTATATTCCAGATATATCAATCTCCTAAAGACCAATACACCACTTTATTAAACTTCAATATTTTTTTCCAAAAATATTCTTGTCAGAAATATAAAACATGATTCATTAATATGCAAACAAATAGCTTTGATATATATCATGACCAACCATATTGTAAAAAAATAAAATATATTTCTATTGGGGTTGTTGAAATTCAACCCCCTCTTGGAGGAATTCCAAACCAATTTTTTTATATACATGACATTACCCTAAAATGAAATTTGTTGGGGATCTATGTTTTTATGTGAAATCTATGGTAAATAAAGTCATTTTTCTAAAAATTTAAAATTAGTGAAATGTCCTTGTTATTCATTTGTTTATTAGGTGGATATTATAGCACGAGATGAAAATATTTCATTCAAATGTTTTCTTCCACTTTAATTAAAAATAATAATAAAATAGAGTCAATAAAAATATACCAAATTCTTCTTTTATTACTATAACTTCTAGACATAAACCAATTTTTTTATTATTTTAAAAGATTATAATATATCATTATCAATGATATATTCATCAAAGAGATATATAATTATCATTATAAATTATCCATGGGACTTTAATATTCGAAATCCTTTTTTACATTAAATAAATGAATCTCCCAAAATCTATATGCATGAGCATATCTTTACATATAGAATACAAATGTAAACATATTAATATTTTCCATGATTCAAGATTCATTATCAAATTATTTATTTATTTATTACTGTAATAAAAAATATATTTTATATTCTCTACATATGATTCTTTGGATCATAAATCAATATAAAACACCTTATAATTTTTCATTTCATATTTCAGATGTTAACATTGAATCATCAGGTACATTCAATATTTATTTTAAACCATTTAAGAAAATGTGATACACACTATGTGGGATAAAAAATTTCTACCATTTAATGTTTTGTTAATACCCTCATAAAATAGATATGTAGATATATGTATTATTCCTTTTCTCTGCCTTTATCATCAAAAATTAATTTCACAGTCTTTCTTTGTTATTAACAACAAATACACAGTACATATGAATAATGAATCGATATATATAATAAATGCTCCATTAAAAGTTCCAATCAATTAATAAATATTCTATACATGGTATATAAAACCATAGGTTTTCATTCAGGCGTCATTATTGTACACATCAAAATAATATAAGGATAATTGAAATGAAAACTCCATTATATTCCCAAATGTTTCCCATGTATTTCAATTTATATGAAAAACTAATAACAATTGAGTTAAATATTATACTATTTTTTCAAGCAAAATTTATTAAATTACCTTCATCTCCTAGATAAATATACATAGATAAATTCATAGGATTAAATTATTATAAATTTCTCCAAATATTCTTCAAATTTTTAAATTTACGTCGTTAATTTAGTCATTTTATCGCACTAAATGTTTGGATCTGACTACTAATTTAAAGGATGATATAATAAGAAATAATTTATTATCCAATGGAATATCATCCTGAATAATTGATAAGATCCATATTTTTATGATATAATAACTTTGGATGATTATTATTTATTTTTCAATTATCTACACCTTAAGTAGACACTCCAAATAGTCTTCAGTATAGGGAAACATTTTCAGTTGAATTTCATGAACTTTCACATCGAGAATGCACTAAAAATGTATTTATTTATAAACGTTTATGTATTATTAAAATTTCATATATTCTTTCTATTTTTAATTCTTTATTATATGTTATTTTAACAAAGATTAAAAATAATTCATGTTAGTATCTTAATCATTTTATATGTCAATTTCAGATAACAATAACTTACACTTCATCACATATTATCTTTCATTCAATATTTTTTAGGACATCCCATCTGAGATCAATCTTGGATAGTATATTATTCACATTGTATTCCATGTATTGAAATCCCATGTACATTCTCATGTTAATCCCATGTGGACATGATTCAACTTCAATTACCATTATTTTAAGCATATGATTACAACACAAAAAGGAAACGTTTTAATGTATATACAGTTTTATCATTGACTAAAACAATTATAAGAATATTTTTACAACCATGTTGGATTACTATTTGTTACTCTATAACTTCTAATAAAATCTTATATGTATTTGGATAACATGTAATTATTCATAGATTTATCTTTATATTCTATATAATTTTTTGTCTAAAATTATTTTAGTCATAATGAAATTTTAATCGTTTTCACGAAATATAAGTGTGGTGAAAGAATCTTTATACATATTTTTCATTTTAGTAATATTCATAGAGTATTCTGAAAAAAAAAATTGGATCCATATGGGTTTTATTGTACTGTAAAAATATATATATTTTTGTCATCTAATGAATCATTTTCTCTCACTATATCAAATTCTTTTACTTGTGATTCCATAATCATTATTCCTATCTTCAAGTATACTATTCATATAACTAATAAATAATTTGAAAAATTGAAATATTGATTGGTTCCTACACATGAAATCTAATAATAATTTTTCTTCATTATAGTATATATATATTCACAACTCCCCTTAAACCTCTTAAACGTGATTTGGAGATGACATTACTTCTACTTTTTCTCTTAAGTTAAATAACTCCTCCTTTGAATCATATTGGAAACAATCTAGATTTTAGGCCCACTAATTTTTTTAACCAGGGATATTTTTCCTTCTATAACTAAAATCAATGATATAATTTTACCATTTAAATATAATACATTTTACGTTGAAAAAGAATAAGCTTTCTCACCACACAAATCTCACATTCCAAATAGATCATACAAAAAAGGAAATATTTTTGTTTTTTAATGTTAATAGTAGATATAGATTCTTTTATTTATTTTATCTGACATAAAATAGATATCATTTTATATTTTCTAGTGAATTAATGTTACCAATAGTTAAATGCCTAATTTGAACTTTTGTGGAACCCAAAGCATTTCCGCCAAAAACCTAAATTTATATGAAAATGTTCTTTCCATATAAAAATATCATATTTGTTGGAAATATATTATGAACATTACATTAATATTTGGAGATATTTTTAGGGTAAAATATTCATATATTGTCTTATAACCTCCTTGGACAAGTTTTTATTCTTATCATCATTTTATATCATCAATAATAATAAATATTTTTCATTGTAAGAAACAATATTCTTAAAAAACCACTTTTCTATAAATATTTGAGATTATAATCAATGATACATCATTCTACAAGATTTATTGAAAAAGACCACTATATTGTTTCATCTCATTTCATACAAAATATATTACATTTCACATTATTAGTAACACTAAAATAGTATGTAGTAGTCTTTCATTTTTCATAGATATCTTATGAAGATATGAAATAATAATTTTTTAGACTTTCTATTTGAATTTAAATGTCAAGTCACCTAATAGGGAAACTGTATTTTCCATTTTCCATTGTCTCAAATTTTTCTTTATACTCTTTCTAGATTTTTAAAATTGTAACATCCAAAAATTTGTTAATGTTTTGATGAAACGTGTCACAATTATAAATTTTATTTAACCTAAAAATTAATTGAAAATTTTGAACATTAATAAAATTTCTCAATTTTTTTAAAAATTCATGGAACACACCTTCAAGAGACATACTAATTCATCCCTTAAAAGAACTTATTCATTCCATTAAAATTTAATAATAAAGAATATACAATTAATATCTAAGTCTGATGTTTCAAATAATCAAATAAATTTAGAGAGCATATTACATATGGAAAAATTATTCTCTATATATATCTCTATAATCTAGAAATATTCTTAAAGACGAATGATTTATTACTATATAATTATAAAGACCGAAAAAAGAGTAATTATTAGGGATAAAACATTTATATAATTTAATTCATTAATTTATATATCTATTTTTATTTTCATTACTCTCACTAGTTCTTACACCTTCAAGAGGATTATATTTATTTATATAATCACATAACCCATGAATAAATAAATTGAATAAAAAATGGTAGAATGGTTTTTAATCACCATGGTTGTGTATTCTACCAATAGTTCATCTTCTAAATCATATATATCATTATTATTTTATTGAATATATTTATGAAAAATTCATTTTATTTTTTAAATAGTGGTATGTTAGTCCACATATTCTTATATTTTTTTATTCATCATATTCTTTATAGTGAAATAATTATGAGCCTGTATAAATATATATTCCCTTAAAAATCATATAATTATATATATAGAATGATTTTCAAATCCTGAATGTAGAATGACAGAAAAAATAAAGATTAAAATAAAATTTGAACAAATATATAATGAATATTTAGTTAATTAGTTAGGGATGTATTAAACAATAAGATTGTGAGTTAATCAATGTTGAAGACATTAAATAAAATTTATAATTTTTTTTAATTTAATTTACCCTCTTTCACTTCAAATGTTAAATATTTCTCCTCTATTCACCTATAACCATTAATCAGGAATGAAACATACTACAAAAACAAAATATTTTGAAGCAGAGTGATATACATGGTTCACCTATATTTTTAAATAGACGTGTATTTGGTGTGAAATGTATCAATTATGTTCACTATAACTTATTTTATCAACATGTTATCTATAAATTAGTAGGATTTATCATTAAAAATTATATTTTCATGTCTTATAATAAATGTTTGGTCAATCCTACATATATATGTATCATATATGTTATAATTATAATATTTTTTGGAACATATAATTCATCCTATTAAAAATTAGAATATTAACCATTAGTGATTCATTGAATTTTTTCATATACTTTAGAACTTATATGCACAATAATAGGTGAAAAACACCTTATTATTTTGTCTAGTAACAATTATTCATGGAATCCATTCTGCTTCAGAGAAGAAAACCAATTATCCATATTTATTTCATTAGGTAAAAAATTCAGTATTTGCATAACAAAACTACATAGATCTTTTCTTATTATAAATTTTACCTTTCTAGTGAATAAAGGACTGTACTAGATCTCTTTCAACACTTATAATCAGGATAAAATATAGTATATATTCTGTATTGTTTTTTAGGGAACCTAAAATAGATTCTAACATATGAATTTTAAATAAAAAATTATTAGGTCTAATAAAAAATATTTAATTTCTTAAAAAATGGAATATTCATTTATATAATTAAATAATGATATGTATTTTTATTACTCAAATTCTCTTAAATTTTTGTTCAAGAAATTAAATATGAACATAAATTATTATATTTACATCTCAATGAAAATCATCTTTTCATAATAAAGGTTTATGTATACTAACATATTTTGAACTCTGGATGTAATTAAAGTTTTTATAAATGATTATAGGTATGTAAGAACTATGTCAATATTTATCACCAAATTTTTCATAAATCATTTCATTCATCCTATATATACTTAAATTATCTACATGTATTCATTGTATCTCTCTTTATCATATAATATTATCTCATAATTATTTTATATTTTCCATTTTAATTTTTAAGAAAGAATAAATGTATAATAGTCTGTGATATTTATTCATTTAATCAAAATTAACTTGTAATCGATATACTAAAATTTCCACTATTTTTTCAATGTATTATTTTATTATCGTATCTTAATTACTTTCTCATTTCCATCCTTCAAAACATTTGAAAAAGTAACAATTATTTTGATGATCTATACATATATGATTTTAATAAAGTTTAATGATCATTTGTATGATTTTATTTCGTTGAAATATATTTTTAGAAAGTCTCATGATGGTTATGGAAATTATTTTTATGATGATTCTTATAGTATTAGACAACTAATGTTGACATATATATCATTTCATTTTTATACTTCTTGGAACCATGATTATGGAAACAAATGGTAATGTTTACAAAGTTGGAAGACTGTCTATTTGATGAAATGAAAATAACAACTTTCCACATCTTTTATTTTTCATTTTAGGATCGTACTAATATTATCTAGTACTGTAACTAGACAAGTGATAATTAAAGACATAACACTTATGATCACTAATAAAATGTTTATAATTCAAGGAATATATTCTAATGTTCTCTTTCTAATTAAATGATGAAATGGACTCAGAAAATTGTTTCTGGATGCCTAGAAAAAATGTGAGGAAAACAATTACTATAAATGTGCTAATTAAAGACAAATCTACTCACAAAATTTTAATTATTAAATGGTTAGTTCATAGTTGACTAAAAATACAATCATTAACTCAATAAAATTATTTTATATAAATGAACTCACATGATAATACCATATTAAAATTTGATATGTTCGACCTAGCATAAATGGATTTTCCAAACCACCTTGTATTCTAATAATTGACAACATACTCTAAAAATGACTTATATAGTGGTCCTATAAAATTTTAAATAATATCAATATTAGATCAATGAATGATTAAAACTTAAATATTTTCTATATTTCCTTATAATTTTCTAGATGATTTGGTGGACATTCTTGTTTATGTATGTAATATATTGTTCTAAGACTTTTTCCCCTTTTAGAAACGAATTCCATAAATATAGTAGACTTATGAAAAATCAATATTCTTCTTCTTATATTATACTATAATATAAAATTAACATGTAGATAATTATTCATATAAATATCATTTATGGATATTTATCATAACATTCATCATCAATGAAAAATATAATCGTATCCATAAAATATATATCTGGAATAAAAATAACTACACATTTTCTCATACACATTTAGGAACATTCCAATAAAAATAGGAATGAAATCATTTTTTCATATAAAAAATAAAAATTCAATATATAACATCTTCTATGATGTGTCATAAACTCTCTATTCAGGGAATTAATAGTATTTACAATCAGTGTATCATATTTTATTAAGATTCTTGAAATTCTACTTCAATGCCCAATATATTCTTATTTACTTCTATATTTATCATATTGATATTGGGATTCATGAACACTTCATGTAAATTAATTTCTATTGAGAAATAAAAAATCACACATATAGATAAGACCCATATGTCATACCCATTGTATTTCTTAATATCCCTATAAAAAATAAAGTGCCAATAGATATTCCCTTCTTTTTTCACCCCCACCCTTCACATCAATATTTCATTCAAATTCTAACCATCTTGTTGATAGGAAATAAAATTTTCCTTGAAATTTTATACCAATTCATATATAAGAAATATAATGTCAATAAATTTATTATAAGACATATTAAGATAATATCAGTGTATAAAACAATAAGGATTCATTTATATATAATGTTATCAGTTTCAAAAGATGACTAAAATAGTTAAAATGAGATATTTGATAAATTTATAAGAATATGACCACTAAATATTATAATGAGATACATATTTATTGGAATTTAGTTACAGATACAGACTTACATTCAACCTAAATTTTTTATACTCACATTAACACACATATAAAAAACATTTATAAACTTATCTGAATTATTTAGTTTGAAAAAAAAGAAAAAAATCAAATGAAACATTTTTTGATTTATATCATTTATTACAATAATTATCCCTACCTTAATGATATAATCTGATTTTCATTACCAATGGTGATAGAATAAGAAATACAAGAATATTAAATTACACATTTCAAGAAAATAGTAGAATATTACGATTACCTTGAAATAAATTTTTTTTATATTATTCTTCACTCCTCAGATGCATCCCCATTAATGAGACATTCCAAATGGTCTTCATCATAGAGAAACATTTTAATGAAAAATATCAAGAACTTTTATTTTTAAAATAAAATAAAAATTTAATTTTCTATGTGGTTTTCCAATTTTGAAAAGTTTTATATATTAATTAATAGTGATCATATTTAATAAAAGTTCTTATGAATTGTTAATGTATCATTAATTATAGGATATTAGTAAAGTGTCTCTAGGGTTGGTTTCACATAATTATAATTTATTAAATATTAATCAGTCATAGTATTTTCGTTAGAAAATCACATCTTAGGTAAACATCTGATGGTGTCTTACTCACTATGATATCTTATATTGATAAACTTATTACAATATCCATTCCTTTCTAAAACATTATTACCATTAATTATATTTTTCACATTAATAATTTAATGTCTTCAATAGATTTTTCAAATGAAACACCGAACCAAAATGATCAGTGAAACATTAATTAACTTTTATAATATATATTTAGAAATAGAAGAAAATAATACAGTATAGAATTGTAATATGTATATATAAATAAATATAATGTCATTTATTAATAACAATTAATTAATGAAAAATATATCATTATATGTAAATAATTAATAAAACTAATTTATATATCAAAATGTCACCTTTTGAGAAATATTCTTACTATGTCTTCTTAAATATAAATATATTATGGAAAAAATATATATTTGGTATGAATAATATGTTAGCATCAAATTTATTAATAATTGATAATAAATAAGAAAGATAATTTCATGTGTTTAAATGATTTATTCATTTACAAAAATAAATTATTTTTACGGTTTTATTCAAAATTTATTATCTAAAATATCAAAAAATTAATATCAAAAAATTAATCACATTTTTAGATTCATATTTCCAATATTTAATTATATTTATTTTTTCTAAAATTATGTATTTATAGTTGAAACTTTACAATACTACGTTTTCTAAAAACCATCACTTTTGTTAAATATTCATAATATAATAATGACATAATAGTTTTTAAAACCCATTAAATATTATAATATAATTATATAAATTAAATTAATTCAAATAAAAATAATATATTGAATTTATTATACCCATTTTCAATGTTTTAAAAACATCATTAAATTTTTAATCAATTTTTTATATAAATATTTTATATATTACAATTAATCACTTCTGGATAATATTGTTATCACAATGGATTACATAATTTATAAAAATGTTAAAATTGTATGTAAGATGATCAATATTATTTTTTGGCAAAAAATTATTATTATAATGATTAGTGTTAATTACCAAGTTCATGGTAATGTTGTTACTTTTAAAAAATTATTTTATTAATAATGTGTATGTTTTTGGATAAAATAAACTAATAACATCTCAAAATACATGGTAATATAATAAATAGACAAATATTTAAAAAATCTTTAACATGTGAAAATTTTAATGAACCCAAAAAAATATATAAACTAATAATTATTGAAAAAACATTAACGTATAAGATATTTTTCAATATTAAATAATTTATCTCTATTTTTTATTATAAATTAAATTAGATTAAATTATTATAAAATTTATTTTTATCAAATGAAATTTTTTTTATATGAGTTACCATGTATTTTTAATAAAATATAAACTACACAGATAAATACTCATAACCAATAAAAAATTTATAAATCTGTAAAATTAACTGTTAAATGTATTGAAACATGTACAATGATGTTTTATTAGTGGTAGTGGAAAATTAAATGAACTCATATAACCCCAAACTCCATTATTTCTTAGTTTTGGGTATATTTAATCTTGATATGTGGAATTAAATTTTTAAAGAGTAATTGGTGTCATAAAATATTTATTTCTATATCTTAAAAAAATGAACACCGAAATCCCTTCATTCCATTCTCATTACATATAATTAATTCATAATATATTTTTAATTTTCTCTATCTATAGTATACCCTAATATTTTAAATCCTATGGTCTCAATTATTTATCTTATTCCCTTCAGTTTCATAAAGTATTTCATGAGAAAGTTCGAAGTCCTAATGTGAGTATTACATAATCATTATCACTTTTTCATAATCATTAAATTCAATTATTATTATTAAAATATTAATATTTTTTATTTTTTTAATTACATAAGGGGTTTTATGTATATATTTCATTTATTTGTATTATTTTTTGTGATTTATGTGTTTGATTATAAATACATACCTCACACGCCCTTACTTTTTTAAATTATTCTAATGTGATCTCAATATAACATATGTGTGTTATATCATATATATATTTGTCATGTTTTACTTTTAATTAATTTAATGTCTCAATGTTTTAAAATATATATTATTATTATAAATGTTTTATCTATTAATTGAAATTTTTTGTTCTTATCATTAAAAAATATCATTTCCCATTAGTTCAAAATATAGGAATCAATTATATTAAGATTTATCATTCCATTATTTTAAAATATCAGGTTTACTCCTTTCAAAATTTATAATTCCATCAATTCGAAATTTAATAATTCTATAGTTAAAATTTTCTACTTTAATTAATATAAATTTCTTGTTTCCATCAGTTCAAAAATACTCTATCGTGAATTTTCATTTTTATGGCAATAATGTATGTGACATAAAAAATATATAAAATACAAGGTTTTTATAATTTATGATATTATTAACATGTTTTAATTGTTTTCTTTTTGTTAATATATAATATTTTTTAATATGTTTGAAATTTTTATGGGTTTATGAATTATTTATAAATTCTTTTGATCTTATTAGAATTTAGTTTAAAAAATTTTAATATATATTAAGTTCTGTTTTGATTTTGGTTTTTATATCTATAGAGAATATATATTCAATGATTCCATTAAATTTGATTCTAATTTTCATAACATATTTGGTCATTTTTAAATTCTTTTATAATTAATGTTAATGGTTATTAACATATTTTCTGTGTATTTAGTTTATTAAATCTATATATATATTATATTTTTTAAAATGAATTTATGGAGGATTTTTACATAGTCATTTTTTTATGAATTTCATGGAAATATTTGATTGGGTATTATGTGATTAGTTTTAATAGTTTGTTTAAAATTATTTTACATCTTTGAATTTTTTCAATAGATATATATAAATTTATTTGATTTATTTTTTTATAATATATTTTACCTCTGATAAAATTGCATTACTATTATATTATTAATGTAATTATTTTAATGTGTTGTATAGAAGTTATATGCTTCGAAAAATTTATATAAAGGACTTAGAGTATTCATAGATAGATACAATAATTATAAAAAGAATATATGACTGTATATGGTGATACACACTTTTATATTAAATCCATACAAAATTTTCATGCTATGTGAACCTTTATGTTATTCTGTTATTTTTTTACCATTCCTTGTGTTCTCTAAAGGGTTATACATAAACATTATTATGTTATACTACCTTAAAGTGGTGACCTAATACAATACTAATGAACTAGTATCTTAGATTCTATTTATTATATATTATTTTCTTATCAACCTCTTATGATTGTAACAATATATAAAATTTCTCACACTTACATTCTATTCAATTTTTTGTTTATTCCCAAAAAATATATTCTCTTCATTCAGGTTATAGCTTATATATTTAAATGTCAACCCATTTGGGTTGTGACTCATTTTCCCTAAAATATAGGATACATTAGCTCATCCTAAAAGTGTATATAAATACATTGACTCCCTATAGTAAATTCAGTGTATCATTTTAGGTTATTTCTATATGTAAATAGGAACCCATTTTTGGGGTTATGATTTCTCTCAAAATAATTAAGTTAATATAGCCCCTTATATTTTATTCCATAGTTCTCATTACATAAATTTAATTTCCTTGATATCTTTAGATACATTAAAAATCGTGTCTAAATTAACCATAATATAACATAGCTTTATTACCTAGCTATTAAAATGGAAGACTTAATATGAATAACAACATTTTATAAATTATTCTAAAGAGGTTTAGATATATCATATATATTAAAAATACATGGTCTAATATTAGTAAAGTCTTTATATTCCATTAATATATATTTTACTCAAAAATGGGTTTTATTTCTTTTGAGAAGAACAATATAAAGTAATTTTTTACAATTTTATAAATTTTTCTAAAAAAAATTAAATTCACTTTTGAAATAAATATATCAAAATTAATTAATGACAAAATTATGTGCATTTTTTAAAATGTTTTTTTTCTCAGGGAATAGTGAAAAATACTAAATTTTCAACTATTTGTAGTGACTTAATTAATTTAAATAATAAATTATATTCTAAATTTTGAATTAATGTGATATATGTACCATTATATTTTGAATAATATAATTTATTCCATTTGATTAAGAAAGAATTTTAATTTTGATATAAGTAGATATTAATTCTTAAATTCTCATTTTTCTAAAAACTATTTTTTATTATGATTTATATATTTTTATGAAAATTATTTTCATCCAATTATAGATAATCAATCACAAAAAATTTCTACCATATATTTTATCAAGAGAATAAAAAATCTTTATAGTTCCCTTTCATTTTTAATGTTATGAATTAGAACCATGCTAAAAAACATTCACGATTATATAGGTAAAATGGGTAAAAAAATTCAAACTATAAGATTACATCCTAAAATAAATGAAAAACATTCCATTTTTTATATTTATGGAATAAATGAAACTATATACTTCCCAAAATTAAATATATTTAATTTTTGATCTATTTTCTCTTTATAATGTAATTTATATTTTTTTATATGACGATAATTTCATAATATTACTCTCTTTAATTTAATAAGATTATATTTTTTATATATAGATAAAAAAATTTATGTTTGGTTAAAAATATTTATTTGGAATATGAATTATTTTTTCCATGGTAATTTATTTTTAATTTTCAGTACGGAAATAATTACCTTTAATTCATACCCAATGTCGAAATTTTCCTTGTGCAATGAGATGAAAAATCATTTAAATGTTTTTAATAACAATAAAATTAATAATTTTGGGTGATTTATAGTGATCCATATTTTTTATATATTAATATAAACTATTGTATATTTGGGAATTTTTAATATTCAAATTACATTAATATCTTCATTTCATTAATATTAAATAAAATTAATAGTTCAACATATGACAATAATTATACTTTACGTTAAATAATATTTTATTATATTATTTCACAAAAACCATCAAAGAAGAATATTATGAATAAAAATGGTCTAAAATTACCTCATATGGCCATATATAATATTATTGTTAAATTGTACTTAATATTAAATCCCTTTAATATTGAAAAGGTCCTTACCACGGTTATGGACAAAACTGGTTTAAAAAGGGGTTAATTTAAATTATAAGGTTTATCATGTACCCAAAGCCTCTATAAATATAATTTAATTATTATATTCAACCCGTATAATATATTTATCAAACATAATTTCTATTTAGAAACATTATAAAAAAGATATACTTTAATTTTATTCTAATATTTTAGGGAATTCCAATGGTGTCTCTTCCATCCCTTATAAAATAACACCCCTTCTCTATTTTCATTACACAATATTGAGCCATCAATCTCAAAAAAACCATATAAAATTGTATTCTATGCATCCATACACATAACATTTTTGTTTTTTCTATCATTAATATCAATTATATTAGTTCGTAAAAATGGATGTAAATGTGGTGTCCTAAAGAAAAAGTGATCATATTACCTTAAAAGTTTCAATTTATTTCATCATAATCATCCTATAACTCTAAATTATTACCCATATAATAATAATCTGTCTATCATGTGAATAATAAAAAGTTATTAGGATCTTGAACCTCCAAAATGACCCTTATTTTCTATCAAATGGGATGTGAAAGTATCGCTTGTGCGTACTAGTCAATTCAACTAACAAGTAGTTATAAAATTCATTTTTTTGTCATTATATTTTATTGATGGTCAATATTTTTATTTTAATATTTATATATTATATTTATATTATATTTATAGTATGATTATTATTTATTAATTATAACATCAGATCTAACATGTTACATTCCCATAAATGGTTAATGATATTTTCAGTCATGTGTACGTGTAGAGTAGCACCTCCATGAAGTGATGTGATTTACTGTTCATTTATTATTTACAAGGATAATAATTTTGATGGGTTTAGTAAATATATATGATATATACATATATGTGATAAATTATCGATTTTTTTAATTTGAATTATGATTTAGTTTTCTTTCATTCCATTTAGTGAAAATGAAAAAAAAAACATCCATTCTTAATTCTGACATACCATCCACATGAATTGTGTAATTATTTTTCTCTTTCTAAAATTTATTGATGAAAATAAATTTGTTTATATGATTAAGATACCAAAAATTTATATCATAAATGTTTTTTCAGATTTTTTAACCTTCATCAATGTACATAGAATAGAATTATGAAACTGAAATTCCCATAATGAAATGAAATATTTAACACTCAGAATAAACGATTTTAATAAGGAATTAAAAATAAATTAGTGTTGTAATATTATAAGTGGATAATATATAATTTTATAACTATGTATGTAACACTTTAATACAATAATAATAAATTTTAACTTATTACACATGATTTTATATCACCTTCTATGAATGTTCAACATGAGGTAAGTAATTTATGCTTTAATATCATTTTAATATGGATTTTTTAAACATGAATGTAAATTTTATAAATTTCTATGTTATATTTCTGAAAAATCCTTTCATTTTTATTATACACTATTTATTTCGTTATAATATTAGTTTTAAATTTATTTTCATCACTTTATGCACTTAATAAACTAAATTAATGATTTAGGTAATAGCTACTTTAATTATTTCTTTGGCCAAAAATCCTTTTTCTAAAATATCGAGGTCCTAAAAAAATATAGTTTTTAAAAAGCTTATCTACACTAGATTAAATTTATTTTCACTCTTTATTAAATTTTTATAAAAAATTATGTTGAATATTCTTCCTTTTTTAACGATGATATTTTGACTTCTTGTGGGAAGTTTGAAAGGAGTATATTTTTAAAATATATGATATAAATATAATTTACATGTATCATGAACAATCTATTCAATGAATCATAATCTATATATTTTAATAGTTATTTTTAAATACATTTTTTCATAATATTTAAAAAAAATTATTTTCATTTTTGATTTTATATTGAATAGGGGATTTTTCTAAGGAAAAATTATAAGATTCTATTAAAGTTAATTTTCATCTATGATGACAACCATTGATGTTACGTCAAATTTATCATAAATATGATCCAATGATTTCATATTTATTATTTCTCTAGTTATATTTTTGTTATGATTATGAAATATAGAAAAAACATGTTTTCCTTTTCATGGTTAAGTTATAATGAATGTTTTTATGATCTTACAAAATATATTTGAATATAATTCTGGTTATGGGATGGGTGGGACAAGAATTATATAGACCTCTAATGATTTCTGAAAATATTTTTGTATTATGTGCTCCATGGGAACAATAACAGTAATCCCAATCTAGGAAGAGGATACAAATATATTTTTTAAAGCTTGATGTAGGTACAAAGTAAATTATCCCAAGCTTAACAGGTTATGAATGTCTTGGTGGGTAATAATGAAATTAAATATATATTATTAGAATTATGTAAATAATTATGATTATTTTATAACATTCTCTAATTAAAATTCTAGGTTCACATGGATAATGTTATTTGATCCCTATATGATTCATGTATTATGGGTTCCACATCCTTCTTCCATGACACAAGATTATTCTCATTGATATGTTTGGTGTGTTTTTAAAATTTTGAGCTCATTTCATCATCACTTATTTATCATGTTATTATTAATTGGTAATTGATATCTCTCTTTTTTACACAGACTAAGCATCTGAGTTCACCTTTTATTATTTTATATTTTTACTAGGATATGAATAAAATTATATAAAATTATTTTTTCTAAGTGGTGGTTTAGTTTTGAAGGACTATATAGGAGATGATGTAGATATTTTATGTATCAGTTCATTATGTTTCATGTTTCAAAAAATAGAATAACATTATTGTTTTTTAATAGATCATAACATTATTTATTAAATAATAATATAATAATATTTGATATTTATGTATTAAATGTATATAGAGGTATAGTTAGTATATGATTAAGGTTAATGTAAATTTTTAATCTTGGCTGGGAAACAATTCATAAGAACCCATAGCATAATATTATGAATACTAAAAAATCCTATATTATAAAAATTATAGGAATTTGGTTCTATGTGAAAACAATAAATGACTGGATTCTATGTGTGGATGTGTTATATGAATATATGTGTATAAGGGTAATAAACCTGAAATTAATTTGTCAAATATATCCCTACTATCATTATAGTGCATGGGGAATGCACCTTTACTGCACAACAGGGCTGACACTACTAGAGGATATTCATTGGTTAATTTACATTTTATTTTTGAACCATCATGAATGATTTCAGTATATTGTGATCATGGATTACGTATGATAAATATATGGTGTTATATATATTTAAAAAAATATGGCATGATACGAAGTCTCAAAATTAATTTCCAAATTATATAGTTTCATAATATAATTATTATTTATCTCACTATTATTTTTTGTTTAGTAAATGTATGAATCCCAAATGAATCATGTTAATGATGAATGTGATGTACAATTATATGTTTTTTATCCCAATAAACTAAAAGATATAGGATCTATAATGAAAAATAATGTTTTTATGTTTTTGAAACGTTTTTAATCAATGTACAATTCTTAGTGTCCAAATGATCAAAGGAGAGAATAAAATTCTATTCCGTCATTAATGAGGCACCATCGATCTAAAATTAGTGTTGGTACAAGTCTGTTACTTTTTTATAAATATATTAGTGACATTGAAATGATATTTTATGGTCACAATTTTTTGATAGAAAAAATCATTTTAGATATCTATTATTTGGAATGTGAAGAATATAAATGTTATAATCTCCTCATGAACATGAGGACACATAATAAATGGACTCTATAAAGTAGTGTGCGATTTGAAGGTTATTTTTTAATTACTAATTTCATCATATTATTAATTTGAAAAGGTCTATGTAATTGATTAATATAAGGTAGAAAGTTGATGAATCCATTATCACATTAGAGAAAAATATTATAAGACTTCAAATGTGGACGTCATGTATTATCAATGAACATGAATTTATAGTTTCTTTAATTTTTTAAAACCAATTAATTAATTGGTGTTATAAATTAGGGGAATATGTGGTTATGTGGAAATATATCTTTGGTATACAATGATATAAATTGATATTATATTTTCCCTATAATATAATAATTTTGATTGGAATATATTTCTGAAATCGAAATGAAATTATAATAATAAAAACCATTGAGGAATGAATATGAGACATAAATTATTCATTATGGGTTGAAGGAGACATGGAGGAAATAATCCTATGAGGTTTGGTAAATTATTTATTTATGGTAAGTAATTTCTTTAAATAATATAATATAGATGTGGTAGGAAGAATTTAGCTAATAATACAGAACACCCACCCAATAATTCACCACCAACCCTAATTTGTTTCAAATTCAGGGAGTATATAAATAATTCTTAATAGTTTTAAAATACATTGTGAAATGATAATGATCTACATAAAAATAATTTTAATCCTATAAAAATTGGGATACCTCAAGCGATCATGGTTTCCAATGTGGGGCACGATAGAGATTTTATGAAAGCTAAACCTACCATTCACTGTAAAACTAATAAAATATTATTTTATTCTAGGCCAACCCACTCTTTATATATGATGAATATTCAATGGGTATTATAATTTTTAAAACATTTATATATTTAATTTTAATTGAAAAATAATAATGTTATAATTATTGATTCTTAATTCTATATTTATTTTCCAAATGATGTTTTTTAAATTGTTTCCTAAAAATCACATTATTCTTTATCTAGTTTTATTGTATGATATATTAGTCATGTATAATATTTACTTACATAAATCAAATATAAATTGATGATGATGGGATGTGATGATGGATATTACAAAATAATCTAGGATAAATTATCATTAACAATATGAGTATAAACATCTGATAGAAATTAAATTCATTTTTTGGGTTTTATTATATATTATAAAGGGGTATTTATCATAGATGGAAATGTAGATACTCAAAATTAATGTTTTTCATTTTGTAATAGGATTTATTTTTTATATCTATAAGAGTTTCTTATACTTCCTCAAAGTTATAAAGTTGTTTTTTCTAATGGAAATCATACATGGCGCAACACAAATATCAAATACTATATATAGTGTTCCCAAAATTGAGTTTATTAAATTAAAGAAGAATGTCTTGGGGAATCTTGATAAGAGATTAATTTTTATAGGTTCATCTCTATGGGGTGTACCTATTTTTTTTTATGAAATAAGGATTTATGATGATCTTTATTGATTTCGGTAATTGACAAAAATTACATTGAATAATATTTACCCTCTTAAACATATTGATGAATTTTTTAACCAACTATTTGGACCTACATATATTTAAAATAATTTAACATGGTTTAGTATACCATCAATAGATGGTCAATAAGAAGAGCATACCCAAGAGAGACTTATATTGAAGCTTTGAACACAATGATTTTTTATTCTATCTAGTCATTCTAACTCACCTATTATCTTCCTTTTTTAATGAATAATATATCTATAGATTATCTCAATATTTTGTGGAAGAATTTATATGAAAATTTATTTTTTATTTAAAATTTAATGAGGAGGGTTAATATCACATAATAATTATATTGAAGATACTATGAAAAGATAATATTTATGAAAAATTTATCAAGTATAATTTTTTTAAAAAAAATTATTTTTTGGGTTATATAATTTAATGTGATGTAATATTTGTGGATCCATAAATGATTGAAGTTATTGAATGTTTTACCATTAAAAACAATGTTTAAAAGATATATTTTATATTGTTTTTTATTGATATTGTCAATATGTTATGAAATATTTCTCATGATTTTCTAATATATTCATCATGTTAATTTAGAAGTGATGGAATCTCATTTACTTAGATTTTTTTAAGGAAAATTTAAACTAAATAATGAGAAGTTAAATAATTGAACCAATTCTTGGGTTTCGCTTTATTAGATGAGTTTTTTTTTGATATTTAGTGTTTAATTATAGAAATTACTCAGAATCAGCTTCATTTATAATGATATGGGTATATATTATGCCTCAAAAAAAATTATGCTTAATTAGAAATTTTTTTACTCATGTTTTGGGTTATTTGTGATAATTTTCACATTGATGATATGTTGTAATTATAGTCGAAATTCTTTTTTATGTATATTGAAAAGTCATTGAATTTTAATGTATACATTAACATAGATTGAGATGAATATGCACAAGATAAGATGTTTCTATATGATTAAGGAATTTGACATCTCAATATATTACCACCCTAGGAAATACAACAGGGTGATTGATGATCTGGGTAAAAGGTACATGCTAGCACATCTATTATGTGGATAAAAAAAGATCCTATATTTATAGATTATTAAATTAAGAATATGAAAATATTGAAATTAGTATAGAAATATTATCTTTCTCATTTGAGTGTTCAATAATATATCCATGTGAGGACTAAAGATACACCATATGAATATGTTAATTTGAAAAGGAAATTAATAAATGATTCTGATTTCATAATTTTTGGAAATATAATGATAAATTTCAAGAGTAATGTATTATTTCCATTTAAAAATGTTTTGAAAAATGATTAATTGGAAAAATCTCATTGTTCATCAATCATTATTTATCATTAAATTATAGTGTATAAATAGAAATAAGAAATTTTTTGTGGGAATACATTAATAAAGGTATTGGAGAGTATGTATCTATATGCTTTGTATGTCTGAATGACATGGAATAGATAAAAAATTAAATGGTGATGTAACACAATTACACATTCCATAATGGAAATGAGAAAATATCACCAAGGATATTGTTATTAGAATACAAAACGAATCTTTATTAAGTAATGTTTATTGTGTTGTATTCTATATTCATTTTAATTTAAGAAAAATTATAAATATCAGATTAGTTTACACTCTTGATTATCTTTCTATAATATAAATTGTTGGATTCTTAAGGTTTAATAGAGTACCAGAGTCATTTGTATCTGGTTAGGATTTGAGTTTCACCTCATTATTTTGTATAACTATTTTGTAGTCACTAGATCTGTAGTTCACATTTATTACAACATATCATCCTTATATAGATGGTTAGTATAAGATAACCATTTAAAAATTTCGTCGATTTGAAAACATCTTGATCTATATATTTCAAATGTGGTTGGGATGACTAACATACACTTGTTGGGATTTGTTAAAATAATATATTTATCTGATATATTTAGATGAATCTCTATGATTTATTATATGGAACAAAGCATTTAATTACATCATTATCAGATGAATTTAAAGAGATAATGTTATTGGGAACATATTTCGGGTTTGAAATAATAGAGAAATCTATATCCATTTAGGAGATAATTCAGGCAATCTAGAGACGACCACAAATTTATATTGACCATTATATTTGAAATATATAATTAGATGTTAGTGAAAATATTATCTAATGAATTTACCCCTGGGAAAATGTTTTGATATTCCAAATGAATGGATTTTTGTGCCAATGTTTTATTACCCCCTTATATAATCTTCATCGAGTATAGATGGTAGATTATCTCTTAGAAATTACACCAAACCACTCTCATGTTTGCAATTTGTTCCTTGTATCTCTCTTGTAGTTGTAAATACAGAATCAATAAATGGTAATAAACTCATATGTTGTAAATCTAGATCATGATATTTCCAATGAAGAACTGTTGGATGAAATTTTGGATCATATAGATAAAGTGATCCACGAAATAACTAATCATCAATTCAATTTTATCTTGATGAATAAGAAATTAAAATAAGTTACATGAGAAGCTCTGGAAATAATGATATAGTGATATCATAATTTTATTTTATCAGTGTGAAGGAATTATTTCGGATAAATTCATTTTACGATGGGCAGAATGTCACAACCTGATATTTTATGAAGTATTTCTTGTTATATAAATTTTATTTCCACAACACCTTTTGATACATGAAAACCTCAGTCCAAATAAAAAATAGAATAAAATACCCTTAAAACCTAGAACAATAATTTGTAAGACGAAGAAAACTATCCAAATTTTGAAATAAAATAAAATGGATTTATATAAATAAAATAGGTTGATAAATAAGTAATTAATTTTTTTTGTAAAGTCATTATATGGATCAAAAATAATTTTTTCTCAAAAATAGTTTTCCTTGATTCATTTGAGAAAATAGTTTCACCAATGAATATTGAATAATACATATTTACCAAATAAAAACATTAAATAATGTTATATAATAGTACCATTATATTCTATATTTCATCATAAATTGGAATATTATTTTCTTGATTTAGAATAATCAAATTAATTCCATATGAATCAAAAAATCACTTTGTTTTTATATATGTAAATTTTTATTCAAAAAACATATTAAAAAACCATTTTTCTTTTTGATTTACACATTTTTGATTATTTAAATTTATATCCCATATAATTATTTATTCATAAATAATCATTACCATTTTTTGATTGTGGAGGTTCATTGTATTTAAATAGTTCCCTTTTATTGTTGGTCATTATGAATAGAAACCATTTTAAATATTTTCACCTCAATCTGTGTATCATGGGTAAAATCTTTTAAAACCATGAGATAATGTTTCAAAATACGCCCAAAAATTTAATTTTTTAAATTGGATTAGTAAAACAAGTGTATAGAAATATTAAATTCTAATGTATTAAATTTTGGTAATGGTTTCCCCTATTAATGAAATTGAAATTACATAAAAAATTATATTAAAAGATGTGACCCTATTGAGTTTAATATCAGTAATATATTTACAAAATTTTCAAAATATGATAAATTAGATATAAATATTTATTTTCAATTTGAATTTATATTTTTTATTATGGAAATTTATTTTTATTTTATAATGATAGAATAATTACCATAAATTCTTACACAACTTTGTCACAATGCTTGTGCATGAAACAGAATAACCATTTTTTTTATCAAATTTTGAAAAATAATATTGTATGGATGATTTATAGTTCTTAAATAATGTTATATGTTTATAGAGAATATTTTATATTTTATAGTGGTTTATATTAGAAATAAATTACTATCTTCATCTCTTTATGGTCAAATTAAATGAATAGCGTCAAAATTTACATTAATAGTATTTTTAAAAATTAAATTTTATAAAGTCATTAAAAATAATAAATAACATTAAAGGGTATATTTGTGATGATAAATTGTTAAAATAATCACCACATTTATATTTGTGATATAATTTTTAACATAAATATAAAATTATATCAATTTAATAAGGAAAAAATCTATACCATAGTCAGTGTTAAAATATGATATAGAAGACATTAAAAAACAAGATATGGTTTAAAGAAACACCAAAACATTTTAAAAATTCATTGAATGATGATACATGAACCATATACTATTTTTATTAAAATTAATGTCTATTTTTAATCTTTATTCTTGTTAAATGCATTATATATTATTTAAATCTATTCAGTAATTCCTTGATTTTCATTTCCTCCCATATAAATGGTCACCCCTTATCTCTTTTCATCACACTATTTTGATCTATATATCTCAAAAATCCACTATATATTTCTATTATATATTTATTGTGATAAAATTTATGGTTTATGTTTTTTAAAATACCATTCCATTGTTATTTATGACAATATCTAAATGAGGTCTCTTGAAGAAGAGGTAATTACCTTACCCAACCCCCTTTAAATAATTACTTCTTATACGTCCTCTATATAAGTGGTATTACTCATAAAATAAAAACTTATATATCCATAATATAATTTAATGTTATTATTATCATGAAACTACCATTATTCACACTTAATTTAATCTTATGTGAATTGATAGTATTATTTGTCGGTAAATGTGGACTACCACATCCATGTAGCGTTACAATTCAAATACTATCACCATATTTCAACGAATGTTATTATTATTTGTTTAATTTATATATATATATATATGAAATTTTAATTTTTTTATTATTTGGAAATTAAAATTTAATAAATAGCTTCTTACATTTCCTTCTATTATAGATTAATAATTTCACATGTGTGTCCCAGTGGACTCTCACCTTTATAGAGTGATGTGATACGTTTTTTATCTCTAATTTATATAGGTGATAATACAGATTGATTTAATAAAATATATGTTATATATATATTTAATTTAATAATGATTATAAAAATTTGATTTATTATTTACCTTTCGTTCATTCCATAATTCGAAAAGTGAAATTTTTATTCTAGTGTATGTATAGCCTACCATCTCCTTGATTATTTAAAATCATATTTATATATCTATTTTTATGGATGAAACTAAACATATATATATATATATAATGATTATATAATATATTTATATAGTAATTAATATTCTTGAGTTCATGGAACCATGATCAATGTACACAGACTAGAAAAACCAAATTGATATTCTACTAAAAAATTGAAATAATTAACAAACTAAATCTATGATTATAATAATTAAAAATTAATAAATGGGTGTATAAATTTTATGATAGGATAATATATATTTATAAATTTATATAAACGAGTCTTTTAATAAACTATAATAAATTTTAAATTATTATCCAAGAGGTTAGAGAACCTTTTAAGCAGGTGAAATTTTAGGTAAGAGGTTTGGGATTAAATTACAATTTAATTAAGAGTTATTATTCTGGAATTTTAATTGAAAAACATTATATGATTCATTAGTAACAAAAAAAATTATTTTATTATACTATTTTTATTTCTTGATATTACATATTTACTTTAATGTTCTTCACATCATTAACTCAATATTCCGAATAAAATATTTTATGGAAAAAAATTATTTCTCTCTTTAGATAAAAATTCTTTATTTTTGATATCCATGATTTCAAAATATTCTTTGAAAATTACTATTTATTATTATATTATTATTTAATTTAATTTATAAACATCATGTAATTTATAGTGACTTATTTTAAATGAATCTTCATGTCATTTTATTATTTAGGTATTGTTTAATTTCCACAGAAAATGTGAAAGTAATCATTTTTTAAACATAAATGAAATTGAAATAATTTTTTCCATCATGACTACTAAATCATTTGAAGCCTCATCTATAAAATTAAATGTTTTTATTGAAATAAAATTTTTCCCTTAATTTTTTTTGAATTTTTATTATTTAATATATAATTTAATAATTAAAAGGGTGTTTTCCTTAAGAAATGATCTAGTGAAATTTTTGTGAAAAAAAACATCTATCATAACATCAAATATTTATTTTTAGGATTAACAAGTTATATTAACCAATTAATCCTTATTTAAAGTTTTTATATATATTTTATGTTTATGATAATGAAATATTAATGAAAATCCTTTTTATTTTCCATAATTTTGTTATCATAAATGTTTTTATGGTCTTCTTGATTTCATATAAATGTATTTATGATTATATGACTAGTGGGCCCAAAATTATATAAACATAAAATTTATTAGGTGAATAATATTGTTCTATAATCTAAAAGGGTAAATAGTAGGTTAATCAATTTCTAAATGAGGGTACATGGGATTTTATCCCAATCCCAAATTACGAACATGGGTGGTTAAACCAATACTAATATGTTATTAATTTTATGGTGGGTAGACATTTAATAATATTTAAATGATTATAATTTGACCACAATTTGTTCCACCCACTCATGACATGGTCTTATTACAATGAATGGTTCTCATAGATGATTTTATTTTATTCCATTCTAATTCATTTATTATGAATATACAAAACATATCACATTCTATAATATTATCATATGTGGTGTTATGGTTATAGATTTAAAATTGGATTCTCAAGTTCTCATACCCTTATTCTAATGTTATTATATCATTTTTTTATCATATCATTGTTTAAACATACTATTAATCTAATATAACTCTTTATTATGTATTAATTTCCCTATTATATTAAGAATCAATTTAGGTGTGATGTGTCTTCTGAGGTTGATAGTTTAGAAAAACTACATGCATATAAGGAAAATATTTTATTACTTTTATTTAGATATCCTTTTGTCAAAAGATTGAAATAATTTATAGTTCTCTAATGGATTGTATTTTTAGGTGTTCAATTTTCATCAATCAATATGTGGTATTTATATATGAAAAGTATTGGCCAATATAGTGAAAACACATCTCTCACTAGGTAGAGAGGTGTGATTATGGATAAGATCCAAACTGGACAAAACTATTATAAAAATTATCCTTTCTATCAGTGAAATTATTTTCCTCTACTTTAAAATAGGAAAATTACATAAGTTTTATTCATCCCCCTATAATAATACTTCTATTATTTCTTATCAATGAATTGGAATCAAATGATGATACATATCAAGGATAGATAGGCCTTATTTAATTTATCTAGTTTATAAATCATATTATTAGATAAAATGCATCTTCAAAATTAAGAAACACTATTGGATTCATGTATGGTTCTCATTTCAAATCTCAGTTATTTTTATTATATCAAATTACAAGACCTCAAAGAATAAGGATATAGATTCATTAAAATATAAGTAATAAATCATAATAATATATGGATTACTCAAAAATATCATCATTTCCATATTAATGATGATATCTACTAGAAAACTAATATGGAATCTTATCTAATAAAATAGAGCATTGATCACTAGAAAAAATGGTAAAACAATAAAATTTACTTGATTCTATTCTTCATAGTATACAATCTAGATTAATATATTTTGATTTATAATATTATTCAGATTTAATATTATGTTATTTACATAAATCTTTTCAGAGATGTGTTTCTTTAATATATATCATGAGATATATAATGTTTTAAAGTAACACAGATCTAATATGAATAGTTGAATATAATGAAAAATATAATATTTTATGTTGAGTATAATGATTTTAAAATTAGTGAAGATAATATATCATGTCACGTGATTAAGTGTTACACTATTATACTGAATATAATAAACTAACATGGAGAAATAATAAAGAACTAAGTACACTTTTAATGTGATCTATGAGTACTAAAAAATTATATTCATGTGATGATGGTAGATTTTGATGAAATTTACAACATCAATTAATTCAATCTTGATAAACACATTAGGTCATTATTAAAATATATAATTTAAATGATGAATATGATGGAAGATGATTCTTAGATGAAGAAAAGTGTTTCATCAAAATTTCTTATAAAATATTCACCAAATTCATATATATATATGAGGCATAGAAATGTGATAATGTATAAATAAGAATAATTATAAATATAGATTATAATATTATGAAGTGAAAAAATGTAAAAAAGTGATCATGTAATGATAAAAATAAATATTGAATAGAAAACAAGGGTACTACATATGTACCAGATGTAACCTCTTTAAAATATATAATAAAGACTCAAATTCATCCTGAATATCCAATATTGAAGTAAAAAAGGATGATATAATAAAAAAAGAATGAAATGAGAAATGATTTCCATTCAGTATGGTGTTTACTATAGGAATCTAATAGAAATGATGAATCATAATTTGAAATATATGTATATATACTATCTTTGATGGAACAAAATTAAAGTGGTATGTAATGGAATTATTTTTAGTTATTATTTTGAGGGTGATGGTAACATTTTTTAGGGTTTGTATAAATTAAAAAAAAATTATAAAAATATATTTTAATTGTTTCTGAGTTCTATAAAGAATTAAATGAAACAAATATATTGTTTACCATAGTAGATAATAAATTTAAAAAATGAAAATGGCAGTCTCAAAGAATGAATAAGAATGTATTAATTATGTTCTAATGGTAATATATATGATTATTCTGAGTCTATTTAAGAGTAGAATACTAATATTAGAAAGTATAATGATTAATTAAAAGATATTTTATCTGCTTTTTTTCGTGTAAAGTAAAAAATATAAAAAAATGGTGTCTATTATGAAATCAAATAAAAATGAAAACAAATCTGGTTATAGTATTAATAATAATAGTTTAAAAAAGATACAATTTGTTCAAAGTTCTTCTAGAAAAGTTTACAATATTATATATAGTAAGTTTAGTTTAAATGTAAATCACAATAGATAAAGGTCTCTTAAATTTCCTTATTCTTTTATCTATTACAGATATTATACATGAAAAGATTTATCCACTACAATACCTTATAATAATTTTTTTAAATATAATTGGGTATATATTATTATTCTAAATACCCAATTTGGAATAAAATATATATTATACCCATTTTTTCCTCTTTTAAATTTACCTTTTGTGATAATTTCTTTTAGAATATCATGTAATAGTGTTTATGGACAGTGGTTCTTCCAAGAACCTGATGGTGACATGTTGAATTTCAACACATATACCAAATGTGATGGAGGCTCTATCACTTTTGGAGATACACATAAAGTTAGGCTTTATAAATATTTCTGTCTTTGATATTCATAAACATAATATAATTATTATTAAGAATATTTATGGTGATAATACACATGTTACAATTTAAAATAGTAAAACATTATAGATTAATGATAACTCAGTATTTTTAAATGTTCAAAAAAATGATCATATTTATTCTCCTGATTTCACTATTCTATATAATAAAAAATTAATTGTATCAATTATATAGAAAAATTGGATATTCTCTATCATATATGTGTTGAAAACTTTCTGTTTTGAATGATATAGAAATTATATTTTTATGTACATGTTCTATTATTATGAAAATTAAATGTAATAAATTATTTTTTGTGATCCATGGTTACAAGTGAATTAGAACAATGATTAATTAAAATCTATCAATCATGTCTCTTGATTTTTCCCACTTTTATTATTACATATTGTTTTTTGGTCATATGATAACTTAAAATTTTATGTTAAAATATAAGACAAATTTAATATTGAATATTTTAGTATGTTATATATGGTTTTTTTTATTATATCATAAGCATGATTCCTTGGTAAAATGTCTTATATTTTTCATGATAGTTAAAAAATAATATTTTTATTAAGTGATTCCATTAGAAGGGGTAAAGGTGGGGAGTTTCTATTTTTGTGTTTGCAGATTTTTTTTTATTTTTATTGTTATGATCATAACTTTATTTTTATTCTAGAACCCTAAAAAACTATGGTGTCATATAATGGAAAAATATAACTAATCAAAATATGGCTCAACGATGAATAATTATTATAGTTTTCCAAAAACATATTAGGAATTTATTAGTACTTCTTGTTTGGTATTTAACAAATTTTATGTTAAAAATATATTGAAGAACCCCATTTATGAATTTTTTAATAGTAGGAAACAAAATTCAGATTATTTTAACATTTTTGGTTGTAATTTTTTTATACTAAATATGAATAATTTTTTAGATATTTTTATTTATTAATATTTTGAAAGTATTTTTATTATTAATAATTATAATAGTAATGATAATAGATACTATAAAATGTATATCATGGATACTGAATAATTTGTGAAAATAAAGGGTGATGAATCATTTAATTTTTCGAATCTATATTGAAAAAATATCGATATGACTTCAAGTATTTCAATATTTAAGTATAATATCACAAAATAATATTAATATTGAGATAGATAAAGATGATTTCTAATTTTTTTCTAGTTTTTGGAGGATCCATAATGATATTACTATAGAAAATGTGATTTAAAATTTTAATTTTGGTATAAAAATTACAATCACTCCCTTAAAATTCTTTGATTACTATACTTTGATTTCAAAATATATTACTAATAATTTTATTTATAAATTAAAAGATATTAATCAGATGTTTTCACTGTAATATGAGCCTAATTGTTTTATTAGAAATATATTTTCTTTTAATTTAATTACTAGAATAAAATTTGGAAATAAAAACTAAATGGATATTTGGAAACAACCTAGTTGAATTTGGATATTTTATCAAAAAAAAATTGTGACATCTTGCTGAAGGATATTTTCAAGAAGAAGTCTTATATTTTTTTATTTATTTGATCATTTTTATAGGCCATATTATATTATAATATTTTTTGATTTTAACTATTTTCATGATTTTATTTTTTATCAAGTTTATGATAAAATTGATTTATAAAATGGTTTTATATCTGAATAAGTTTATGTTTTTAAACCCCTAATGTATTAATTATGAAAATTTTACTAATAATGTTTTTATATTATAAAAATCAATTTATAGTCATAAAAAATTGCTTCATTCATGGTATGAGAGCCGTTATTTTCTATTTTTAAATATTAGTTTATACAATGATAATTTTGATCATACATTTTTATTAAAAACAAATATAATTATATATAAATTTTCTATATATATTGATGTTATATTATTGGTTCCTATAGTTATATCCTTTGTAAAGAACTCTCCTCTATGATTTAATTTCAGTCTGACATTGGAATAATGGCATAATTAATTTTTTTTTCTTATTCATCAAATTTTATTATGGAAATATGTTGTATTTATTAATCAAATCAATTTTACTAAAGATTTGGTTAAAAAATATGTCTATGATTCAGGTAAATCTTGGAAAATATTAATGAGTAATTATTGTAAATTCTGTTTTGATACTTTTAGTAAATATATTGATTCTTATGATTATAATAGAATGATTGTTATCTTGGATTATTTAACTATATCTAGACCTGATATCATGATTTGTGTTTATTTATGTATAAGGATTCAAGATGATCATAAATAGAGCCATATTAATGTTGTGAAAGGTATAATTTGATATTTTAAAGTAACTGTTAATTTTAGTTTCACATATTTTGAGTATAATTGTTTTTGATTTAATTTTTTATTATCACTATGATTTTGGAGGATACAAAATATATAGAAAAATAACATCATATATTTTTTATTTTTTTGGAAAATTTTAACTTTTTTCTCTTCTATTAATGAATTAATTATTATTTTTTTGCTTATAAATCCAATCATATTTCATTATAGATCATATACATAGAGTTGGTTTTGTTTTATAAATTTAATCTAGTATTGAGTAATTATATATATATATTTACAAATCATTTAAACATTACAATGTTTTCTGAAAAAAATCATTATTTTTTGAAGCATGAATGTTTTATATAAAGATGTTTATAGGGGGATTCTATTTCATTTTGTTTATTTTAAAAATTTCAATAAAAATAAAAGTATTTGGTTTTACATTTTTTTGTAATAATAAATACAAGAAGAGCTTTTTTTAGTGTATTTTTTATTAATTGTTGATAAAGTTGTGAATATATTATTTGTTTGTTTTTTTATGTATTGCATATGTTTTCTCATAACTATACAACCCATGTTCCTTTAATTGCTTTAATTTTATTAATTATATGTTAATATAACACCTGTGTGTGTGTTATATCAGATATATTTATCATTTTTATTTTTATGAAAATATGTTGTTTTAATGTTTTAAATGTTATTTTATAGTTATATTTATAATCTTCTCATTCATAAACACTTTTTTATAGTTAGTTAAAAATTATTTCTTCATTCAGTACAATATTTCTAGTTATTTTGATTCATAATTTCTTATTTCATTAATTTTAAGTATCGGATTCTGTGAGTTCAAAATGTATACTTCAATCAGTTAAAACATTCTACTTTCATATGCTACAAATGGTTCATTCCACTAGTTAAAAATACTTTCATCTCTTAATTCAAAACATATTCATACATCAGCTCAAAAAATTTTAATGCTGAGTTATGAATTTTAAAACTATCAGTCATGTGACATCTAACAATATTATAATTACTAGGTTGTTTAATTTAAAATTTTATTCCTATTATTTTCTTTTTTATTTCAGAATTATTTATATAATTATTCCATGTTTTTAATAATTTTTTAGTTTATAAATTATTTATTAATTCTTTATATCCTATGATAATTTATTTTAGATATTTTAAATTAATATTTTTTTATTTTTAATAACTATTTTTATTTCATTATATATTATTTGAAACATGTTTCCTATAAATTTGAATATAAAATTATATATATATATATATATATTTGAAGTAATTATAAATTTCTATGAACATATTCGATGTATTATTAATGTCTTAAATATTTATTTACTTTTTCAAATATTTAATGTATAAATTTTGGAAATATTTAACGAAAGAATTGTTTTTGCGAAACACATGGAATTTTTTGACTAAATATTATGTAATTTGGTTGATATTTTTTAAATTATTCAAATATTTTAAATTCTATTAATAATGTATTTAAATTGGATGAAATTATTTCAAAAATATTATAATACATTTTATCTATGATAAAACCTGAGGACTCTATTATTATTAGTTTAAATGTTTTCACTAGTTCTATACAAATTATTAACATTATAGAATTTATATAAAGGATGTAGGGGATACGTGGAATGATTTTTTGATTACCTTTCGTTCATATTGTTATATTTGATGATTCAATCATCTAACATGATTCAATACAATGTACTCACACTCAGTGAGCCTACAAATGAATCCGTACCCATTTAATACCATTACTCATGACCAATCAATACATTCCCATAAATGGAATCAAATTTTATACCCCTGGATATATGATTTGATCCAATACTCAATAATTAGTGTACTTTATTCATTATTGGATTTACCTATATCATATTGTCTTTTATGTAACATTAATTCCCATCTTTCAAACGTGATTTCTCTAAAAAAATTTACTTTTCTCATACAAAATAATTAACTTTATTCAGGATTCAAATATCATCTTTTAATGCCAAGTACTTTAGGTTGTGACTCATGGATTCCAAAAATCTGTTATCTGTTGGATCTTCCTCATATAGTTGTTAAGGTTTTTGAATCTAAATTAATATGATATTCTTCCATTATACTTATACCACTGCATCAAACAGTATGTGTTGTACTAGGTTATTATTAACATAAAAAATGATATAGTTAAAACACATATCTCACATGTATAGATAGGTGTAATATTATAATAGGTCCACATTATACCAAAATAATATTAAAATTCTATTTATGCCATATAATTTTATTTCCCATTTCATTATCACATTAATATTTCATAATTCGTACTCACCATAGTCATTCTATAATTATTTCCAACCTAAAAAACATGATAATTTATGTATAATTTTTTTGGTTATGTATTTTTATAATACGGTAACAATATTTATTTATTAGTTTTTAATAACTAATAAAAATAAATTATTCTTAATTGAGCGTTGTTCAGTTTACCACCTCTATGGAGTAATGATTTTCATTTTTCATACATATTTAATTTATTTCTTTAAACATCATAAAATTTGAATATCTGATATAAAAATTATAAATAATATTTATATTAATTTATTATAATGATATTAAAAAATTACATAACCATACTAATTGACTGAAATATTCCATGTTCAGTTTTGGGATTGGTTTAACCACATACCAGAACAATGATATAAAAATCTATCACGGTTGAGTGTGAGATCATAAATACAATTTTTAATATTTAATACTAAAATAAAGATTTTTTTGAGAAATTGGAATATTTTGTATTTATATTATTGTTAAAATATATCATCTGATCGCTAAAATAAATAAAATAAGGTGAAAATGATTTTAATTTCATGAAAACATAATAAATATATATTGAATAAATTAAGATAAAATAATCTTAAATATGCTAATATAAATAAATTATAGATGAATGAGGATAATAATAATATATCTAATAAAATTATTCTTATTATTCACGATGTTATGCGGATGAAAATAATGAATTAAAAAGTTAAGTGTTTGTTCTAACTCTATTTAAAAAAAATGGGTTCAAATCATTTTTAATGAGATGTATTATTCTTATCTTATTTACTTATACAAAATTAATAAAATTATATTATTTTCCCAAATTTCTTGAGGATATTTAATTATTCCCTTAAACCTCAATAAAATGATATGTATATCAATGATTACGTTAATTATAAAGGGATATAATCTCAGTTTTCATCTGTTGATGTGTATTTATTATCATACTCCATTTTTATTTGGGATGGTTTATCTACATGACCAGTAATTTTCCATTTTATTATCACCCTCTAATCCATTATCTTCATTTTTTAATTCCATATTCATTATATAATTATGTTTTAACTAAAAAGATAGAAATGATATAAGGGTTTTGTTAACTCAAATCACATCAATGAGTTAAAATTATTCTTATTATAATTTTTCCACCCATTTTTGGGTTATACACCCCAAATACTTCCTTTAATTTTACATTATCTTCCTACCTTATATAACATAAAATTTTAATTCAAATAATTTTCATTGATATAATTTCATTCAAAAAAGTATATCATTATTAAGAATAATTTCCATATTCTTTCATTTAATTTTCCCCTCCTAATAGATATTTACCATTCCAAAAAATTTAAATCCTTATTCATCTGAATATTAATTTTTTATTACCTCATGTGACCTAAAAATCTCAAGTCTTATAAAAAATTGTTTTTTCTTACATCTTTTGCGATGTGAGTTTTCAATTTATATATTTTTATACATTTGAATGTTTTTTCTATCTTTCCTATATGAAATTTCTTATATTCCACCACACAATGGTTCAAATATCATTCATATATTTTCATGGATATATTTTTAGATTTAATTTATAAAATATAATTTTTTTGGTATTATCAATTCACCCTATTGAAAATAATTATGAAACGTGATGCTTAACTTCATGTTTTTTATGATACTATGAAAAATGGTTTTTATAATCCTTTTTATAAAATATTCTTTGTGAACATATCATTCCATAATCGAGGTATTCACTAATAAAAATCATCTATATGATTTTTTGGTTTCAAAAAAAATTATCAATTTTTTATATTTCATCATATTGATATTTAAAAGATCAATGATTTATATTTTTTTCAATTAGATTTTTGGTTAGCACAAAAAACTTTTTTTCTCATTTATTTCATTATCCATTTAAATAACTTCTTCATGATTATATAATTATTCATATAAAACGGTCCCACTTCTTTATCTTCATCGCATGTGTAAATTTCTTCTTTATTGATGATATTATTCACCACTAACATTTTTTTCTAAAAATTCATCGTGCACATGCATAGATTTTATCAAAATTTATTTCATCAAAAATATTTTCATTAAATTTTCTTTATTTGTGGGTGTTTACTTAGTTTTCAAATATCAGTTTCTTGTTGAAATTGTGGACTAAATAACACACCCCCTATTATATACATTTTTAGGTTTAGGGATTATTAAATAGAATGATTATATCATTAATTTATTGGGTATCTTTTTAAAATCCATTTATTTATTAGTCTAATACATATGGTTTATGATTACTTGAGAAAGTGGACATTATATCATTCAACCAAAATCTTTCTAAATATAAATGGGTTATGTTAATTTTTACTATTTTTTTAACACTGGGAATAGAACTAGAATTAATTAATTATGTTGTTATTCTAATAGGGATGAAATTTAGAGTTGTTGATTATGTAATTTTATATTTATTGTTTTATATGATTATTTTTATTGAATTACATATTCATGGGAGGGACTCAACTATAGATATCCCCCCAATGTATTGATTTGTATCATTATAAAAATGATCTTCAGTATTTTTTTGTTCATGAAAAAAACATGATATTTTCTTGGCATAGATACATGATTATAAGATCATGATTTCTGAGATCATGATTTCCTATAATAAATAATTTAATTATCTATCTAGAAATATTAATTTAATTTATAAGAAATTAATTAATGTTAATCACGTGAAATTTTCATTTTCATTTATATCTAAATATATTTTAATAGTTTTGTTTCATCATATTATGGTATTATTTATGAGTCAATATTCCCATGGTTTTATTTATTCTCATCGAATTCACACATATAATATTTCATTAAATTTTATATCTTTAACTAAAATTATCATTTTTATTATTTGAAACATATATTTCTTATAATTATTGTTTTTTTGAATTAAGATCCAATTGATATTAGTTATTTATTATTATATTTTAATATTTTGAAAAAATCCAAACGTTCCCCCTCCATCTCTTTTAAAAGGATTCCACATATCAGCTCTTTAGGAAACATCATGATACTTCTATAATTTCAAATACCTACCCAAATACCATCCTATCAAACATCCCCATGTCTTTTTGGTCCGCATTTTATCTTAATAAAATTCTTTCTAGGATTAAATTGTAACAAAAAATATGTTTCTCAATAAAGAAGTATAACTATTACCAATTACATTGAATTTTTTTTAACACCTCTTAAGAAATTGTATCGATTCATGAATAATTAATTTTGTATTTTCAATATAGTTATTTTTTATCATGTTTATGCATCGAAAAACATACAAAAAATATAAATAAAATATGAAATCAAATTATCGTTCATTCATATTCATGGACTATCACTACATCATAGTGATACGATCACTACTATGGAGTATTTACTAGCACAAATACACTAAAACATGCTTGGAATGGGGGTTAGTTTTCACCTAAATGTTTATTTTCATGAGTAATTCTATTTAAATGAAAATTGTAAATCAAAAATGAATAATTAATATATGGTTATGTATCAATATTCTTTAAGAATATATGAAAAATATTTCTATATTTATTATGAAGGATATTTCAATGTTCATGTAGCATGAAGGGACATGAGATATGGGGTTTATGTTACAATGTAATTTATTTTTAGGATTATCTATAATAAATTCTTATGTATGGAAACTACACAAATAATATCCCTTAAGACCCAACTATTTTATTATAGTCATGTTATTTTATATTTTTTATTTTTTAGGATGTATTTCTTCCATTTAGTAGTTATAATGAATTAAAAATATTTTTTAATGATAATTCAACCTTATTTTCTTTTTTAGTAGAAGAAATGTTCCTTCCATAACTATTTCCTTGCAATAAAAATTTGAATTTTTATACATATACATGAAATTTTTTCATACTACAATTTTAATTAATTTTTAACATTATTAAAAAAAATTAGAATGACATATTTATAATTTATATGACCATGTATGTTATATATATTTTCAAAAATATGAATAAAATGTTTTATTTTATCATATACAACAAGAACTGATATTCTTACCATCATGAACATTCACTAATTAGATGAATACATTACAGGTTTACTATGTTATTTCCATAAATATTAATTATTACTATATTGGGAATATTTAAATAAAAATTTATAAAAATTTAATTATATATTATCATCATTTTAGAATAATGGTGAGAATGATCATTGAATTGTTTTTTCAATTATGTCAACATCCATTATGGGTTTTCATGAATCTCAAGGGATATGACATTATAATACAACCAACTATCATTATCATGATATCTTGTGATAATGATGATTTACGAATTATTCTATAAAACCCATTTATTTACCATAATTAATTAAGTTATGATTAATACTATATAGAACATTTTTCATGTCCATTGGTTATGCAATGATGAAATGATTAAATATTTTTAATACTTTTTTCCATTCCAAATGTTATTGTATGATGGTATGATAACTATTTTATAATTATATTGTACCCATATTTATGATTTCCACTATAAAATATATAGTCTAGAATTTATATGAAACTACAATGTTCCATAAGTTCTATAGTGAGGTCTATAGGTATAATATTTGTCATAAAAAATATCCCATCCATCAGTGTCCTTCATAGGAGGACCTCAATTGCTTAGGGCCTAAGGGAACCATGGCGGTTTCTTCCATTCAAGATAAATCTCTCTCTAACCTTCTATAGAAGATGATGTCTCCGACCACTATAGAACATTCCTCTCATCCATGCATAGAATTGGTACCAATCTCGATGACATCTAGGGTTCTGATTGGGGCATCATGGGATTCAAATTTTGAACATATCAAGAAATCTCACAAAAAAATGTTGGTTATCATCCCCTAGAAAACTATTCTCCTGCATCATGATCTATGTCCTTATTTTTCTTGGGTTCAATCTAAAACAAATTCATTAAATGATAACAAAATTGATAAAATTCAATTACCTTATTGGCTTAGAAGAATCCTCAATATATCTCTCATTCCCTATGATCAGAGGGTGTGGGGTGCTCTTGTTTCCTCCTCTAGTGGCTGTCGAGTCATGTCTCTTGTTGAGGGAGGCATAAGTCGTGATTTATCCTAAGCCCCCTTTCTCTATTTCATTTAATGAACCTAATCAGGTTCCTCTATTTATCATCCTAGAAGACTCCTTACCTCCCAATTGAGTGTGTGTAAGGGAATAATTGAAGGGGATTAAATAATTCTCTCCCTCCTCACAAAATTCTAATGATGAATATTCATCTAGAAAAAACAACAGATACACCATGTTCAGTTTTTAATATCCTCACATTGAATGATCACTGTATGGGGTCTTGGGTCATGTATGACTATTTTTTCACAAAAAAAGTTTCCCTTGTGGCAGTTTTAGAGGCCAATAAACATTCATCTAAGATAAAAGAGGTGGGACGTCACTTAAGGATGTTTTTCATCCTACATGAAAGTCTTTGCAGCTCACATATCTAGATTTTTAGGATAAATTATTTCTCACCAGATTTGTTATATTTTTCATATCAACATTTGTTCATGAAGGTGTCATGGAACACCCGTAACTATTTTTAGTCATTTTTTATAGTAGCATTAAGGTGCCAGTTAGAGACTCCCTCTAGCTTGATATTTAAGCCTTCAGTATGGGAAATGCAACATTTATTGTGGTGGGGTATTTTATTATTTCCACTAACCAACAAGAGAAGATATGTAGAGGAGTGTTCCTACGGATAGATAGTGAATTCTTTGTCTCCTTCATGGATCATAAAGGCCTTATGGACACGAGATTGGATGGGGACTATATCACCATGTCTATTAACATAATATGTAATTAGCGGACCTGGTTCCACCTTGATCGAGGTTAATAAAATGATCAAGTAATATTGTCCATAAACAACTCAAAGTATAACCATATTAAACTAGGAATATCAGATCACTCTAAAATCCTTATTTCTATAAAATGAATAAATTAAAAATAATTACACTTATCATTCACACAATAATGATATGATTTATCTAGTTATAATCAGACTATGGAGGAATCCTGGAACAAACTAATTCAAGTATTGTTATTGATTTTGTTTATAATAATTTGATATTCCTAAAATGGTACCTTTTGGAGTGGGTGTATTCGCAACCATTGTGTTTCCACGACATGGATAATATTAATTAAGATATTGAAAGTCTTAAGGCCTGCATGGTAGAGAACTGGGATGAAAATCCTTTAGAGATCATTTCTTTTAGAAAAATATATTGGAATACATAACTAGAAATAATGAAAGACTAGCCCATGAAAAATAATAGATCAAATTTCCCCATGATCATGACTGAATCATTGCCTTTTTTCTAGGACTGTATCAATGAGAAAAAAAATATATGCATGTCCTAATATTGGCTGTGAGGATGGTTTATTCACTAACACCACATAGATGGTGGGTTCCCTTATATTCTCACACATCATTGATCTTATGGTGAATCAGAATCTTTATATTCCCAATGGTTTTTTGGAAGGGGATGATCTGTTCATTGTGTATTCCCTGAGGATTTTTCCAGTAATGATAATGCTGTCTATGAAAATCTTCTGGATGATTAAATAATTGCTGAGGAGAGGAAAATGCTTATGCTAGAATGTTCTCCTGATCCTGATGGTTTCTTAGGGTCTTTCATCATGTTTTATTGGAGTGTGCTTGGCCCTGATCTTGTTAGGGTGGTGTAAGACTTCTTCTATATTTCAAATATTCCCCTCATTGTTTGTGAAACATCATTGGTCATAATACTAATGGTTAAGTATCACACATCCATTATCCAGTATAGAATAGTTTACATATGTGATTTACCTTATAGGGTTCCAATGAGTGTCATTATTATTTCAATATATTTTTATATACATTTTTAGATATCTATGAAGAATCACAAGTTCATCAAGGGAAGAATGATAAAATGGAAAATTCTCGATTAACATTACTTGATCAGTGACATGAATTATAATTATCATGGTTCTAATATAGTGATCTAACTAATCATAGGTAAATAAAATTATAGAATATAATTCAATTTTATCCTAAGGGTATTAGCATGCATGGTCTTCTCTTCCTAAGTAGATTTATTATTTTTATATTTTTCAATTCTTCTTGGTTTTCTTTGACTATCATGGTGAAGATACATGGATTCTTCAAGGGTGTGTCAGGCCTTCGTCAAGGGTATACATTTTAAACAACAATTTTTATACATTATTAATGGATAGTCAACTACTATATTATTAGGAGATTATCCAGGTGCAGAATATTTTCTTTATAGATCTGAGAAGAAACTCAATAGATTATCCCACATAAAGTATGTAGATGATACAATAATCTTCTTGAATGCAAGTAAGAGGTTGTCTAGAGGAATCATTGATGTACGTAATGAATATTTCATATGGAGCAAGTAGGTGATTAACCACAGAAAAAGTGATGTATTTCAGATCTAGAAGGTTTTATAAATATCATGCATGCTCTATTTCAACAATGTTAAACTTAAAATGTGATTAGTTACTAATAGAATATTTGGGTTCCCCTCACTCCCCAAGGAGGCTTCAAATCCATCATTTTGATCAACTTTTGGGCGGGTTCTTGATGATAATTTTTAACTTGGAAAAAGGTATGTTTTTTTTAAATGGTATAATTATACTAATTAATAACTCCTTGGCTTCCATATTAGTGCACGAATAATATATTTTTAGTGTCTCTAATAGGGGTATTTATATCATTGATTATATCATAGCCTCATTTGTTTGGGAATTCTCAATATGATGGCAAGCACCACTACTTTTCATAAAATGGGGTACCTGAATTGATCAATGAGGGGGTATATGAGCGAAGAATAATGAGGATACCCTGAGTTTCATGCATGAAAATATTAATTGGGAAATTATTAATAGAAAAATATATTTTTTAGATTCATATGAAAAATGAACATGATGAAAATATAAATGTTTCATGGGGGAACTCATCCACTATTAAGAATGTGGTATTTCCACATATTCTTGTACATCAGGATAATTTACGCTATGTCATCGATATGTGTGAAATTTCCTAACAGTTTCATATTTGGGATAGTTCAATCATCATTTTCCATATATTACCTTCCCCATATTTATCTTTTTGAGTGGACCATAATCATTTGAACATAATTGAAGTTATCCTTAACTGGACTAGCACCACCTGTTTGAAGAAATCTATATCTATATGGGTAAGGATAAATTTGTATTCATGACCATTGGTTCAATATCTCCTTTTGTAAAGTATTATTGCAAAGTGGATGATGCATCTGAAAGCATTGATGTGATGGGGAGATGCTTTGGAGTAAGGATCTTTCTATCAAGCTCATCTTCCTATTGTGTAGAATAAAGAATATGGATTTGGTTACCAACAATGCCATACAATCCATGAGAATTCACATGGATTCTATATATTCAGGCTGTAAAAACCACAAGGCGTAGACTCTTAATGACCTCTTTTTTTAAAATTGAGTGGTCTTGAACAATTTTTGGTACTCTAAGTAATTATGATTTTCCATTCTCTGAAGCTCATGTGTAATATTTTTCCCAAGAACTTGTTTCATGGAGCTAGTGATAAAAGTCATAAAAAAGAGATATTGTTTGTGGTGATTTCATGTTACTATTGTATTTGGAGGGTAATGAACTCTAACTGTTTCGAGGAGGCCTAGTCCCAAGAAGTAGAATTGGCTATCCAAATCAAAATTATGACACTTGAAGTGATTATGCTTGTGAAGAACTGGATGGAAACTCCCACCCGATGTCCTTTAAATTCATGTGTATTGCTCCTTCACATTAGAAAATGTAGCATCCAAGGTCATTAGGATCACTGAAACCCCTACTCTTCAAATCTAAAATTGAATATTGTTGTCTTATTTATCTTGGGGATGGTCAACAAGGAAGGTGTGGTACATAACTCAAATGGATATATGATTCAGGAATTTAGTTATTCCTTCGGATAAGGTCACACTCTCCAAGCCGAATCCTCCACCCTCCTAACTAGAATTCGTGTTTTCCACTGGATAAACAATAGCTAAGAATCAGTGGAAATGGACTTTCTCGTTCTCTTAAAATCATTGATATATTGTGGGTGTATTCCTAATACTATCACATATTCCATTACATGGTTTCATAATTTTATTAACAACAAGGTGAATGTAATAAACACATAGAGGGTGAAAAAAAAGGCTACATATTTATTTGTTTCCAAGATTACTTCCAAAAAAACATGAATTTTTTTCATCTCATAAAACCAATTTCCATAGCATGGGTGAAAATAATTCGGTGGGACGAAAATGGATTAGGATATTTTTGGCCCCCCAAATTGGACCATTGTCTTATTGTTTCTTTTCCTTAAAAAAAATATTTATTTTGGATGATATTAGGAATAGGGATTAAACCTTGTTTAATAATATAGTATACCCATAATGATAATTTGTATAGTGATCCATAAATAACTAAACGATATAATGGGTAGTTAACCTAATCATGTTACGAAACGACTTGAGATAACCTAAAAAACAAGTACCCAAATCAATTCACTACATAAATAAAGGGTGTTCGTTATCCCAACAGTCTGGGTATGAGCACATGAGCATCAATCATAATCCAGAGGGAATAATTGCTCCAAATTTAACATAATAGAGATGTAATATATGCACAACAGAATTAAATAGTAGAAAAAACTAACATAATTATATATGGTAACCCAGTATGAACTCCTATTGAGATAAAATTCCAAATCTAGAATAATTGCAATGTTATAATTCCCACTTCAAAGGTTGAAACTGAAATATGAAACCGCCAATCTATGTGATAAGCCTTAATGATCTAACCATCTCAAAACCATATACCCATACCACAAATATTTGAACCTCAACACCTCAATAGAGTGTCCTATACTTTCTTGCATTCGAAGTCAAAATAAGGTCTACATACCACCATGGGGTGATAATGTTTTGATCTAAACATAATCCAAAGGATACCACCTAGGTGTTATGTCGTGAATTAGGTTTTCAATTATAAAACATTAGAAAATATATATAAGTATTTCTGATTCAAGGTGCTAATTAGGTGTGGGATTCAGGGGCATGGAGATGCTTAGGATGATGATAATAAAAATATTAAATATATTTTATCATGAACACACAAACCCGTTAGAAACATTTTTTATCCTCAATGAGGATTCATGGATTTGAAATTTTTTTTGTATATGAGATCATAACATGGTGTTTTCCTTAGGTACGACATAAAATATTTCCACATTTTAGGTTGGGTCGGAGGTAATTCATTAGAGAGGTATTAAAAGGGTGTTTATTGATTTAATAAAATTAAATCAATCAACCCCTACCCCTTGGGAGTGCACGTGATAGAGTATAGGAGGTCCCCTCTCCCCATTTTTACTAATAGATGAAACGAGGCCAAATAGAATATAATAGGTACTGTTGATCCTTGATCATAACTTTAATCACTCCTAGATCATTTTTTACTCCCAATAATGGATTTAACCACAATGCATAAGTGTTTTCCCCCATGGTAGGAATCGTATTTAATGATGGTCCCATTTTTCATGTTTTAATTTTTTATAGACCTTATAACACTATTATATATCCCTTGAGGTTAACTCCATAGGTTTTGGGGAAAACTGGGGTGATTCAGGTGGATCATATGGAACTTTCCCTTATAATTATTGATCAAAAAATGATAATTTTAGTTTAAAACATCATGTGTTCTTCCCATTTGAGAATGATTTCATTTACATGTTGTGTACAGGGGTTTCCCCTCATGTAGTGACCATAGGTCAGGTCTATAATGGATATGGACATGGTATCTGTGTGTTGGTACATAGCCATGTGCATGGGAATAGCTAGAGGACATGGGCACATGGTTCCGAACAAGAGAAAAGAAAAGATACATGGAAAAAGGATCCATTTAGCTTGTACATTCTTTGTACCACTGGGTAGAGTCCATGTGTGAGAAATTGGTGGTCGAGAGGTGTGGATAAGAACATGGTCTGGGACCCATCTGAGTCGAGACACATCATGTATAGAATGTAAATACCATTTAAGCTCATATGGATAATAATTCCATGATAAAGAGGAAAGAGACATGTGTTTAGAAGGGGTTATATTCCATATGGAACCCCATATAGGTTGAGTGGTGGTTCCCTACATGTTAACCAATGAGTTATTATGTGATATGGATGATGAAAGATGTTGATGTGGCAGTTTTATAACTTTGGTTGTGATTTGGGTAGATCAATTTGATAATGATAGGGATGATACCCTTCCTTATAAACATAGGATATAGGTCCCCTAGACCCTTAATATTTGTATATTAGTTCTATCTATTAATATTAAAGTGTGTTTACCCTACATGTGGAAATGTTAGAGCTTTTGGTAGGAAAAGTGTGAAACTTCTTTTACCATTGTTTGACTGAAATATAAGATATGTTGTGTTTAACAGAGTGAAATCAGTCGTGATTTATCAAATCAGTCGTGATTTACCTCCATATATATCAAATCAGTCGTGATTTATCTCCATTTTACATTGGGATTAGGTCCTACACCAAAATTTATGTTCTTCTGGAGTTGGAGTGCCCCTGTTGGAAAAGTTTGCAGGTCCCATATATCATCAATGTAGTTTCAGATAGATCATCCTGGACGTAGTGAGTTGTGGTCCATCCATATTATTAGGACATATAGGGTAGGTACTCTTATATAGTACCAGGGTGTGGACCCTATATCCATGAATTTGGTACTTTATTTTTGTTTTAGAGTGAAGTACCTCAATATAAGTTATATAGATAGAGTGGGTACTACCATGTCATGTCAGGGTGTAGGTCCTCTATCCATTTGAGTTAGAACTCCCATTTCTTTCTAGAAATGGGTTCCTTATAATGTGATTCTTCAGTAGAGTTGGTATACCCCTATCATACTATGATGTTTAACCTCTGTAAAATGGTTGGTAATAATCATCCATGTCAGGATGAGGTTCCTCCACAATGATCACACTTATAGAGTGTTAGTCCCCTATTGTACCATGGTGCATGCCCTCTAGACATAGTGTTGTACTCTCATATCATTCCATGTTGTTGGTACTCTATCTACAGAGTTCTAATCCCATTTGATGTTACTGTGTGGGTACTCTATCTAGGTATTTTTACATCCTTTTTGTGTAAGGGTGTCAGTCCCCTATCTAAAGAGTGGTAATCACATACAGTGTTAGGGTGAGTGTATTCTATATTTGGAGTGGTACTACCCCCACATCAAGTAGTGGCATGTAGTGGGTCCTCCAATTGAATAGAAGCTCCATCATATTTGAAGAAAATATAAGAGGACCCCCCCCCCCCATACACAATGTGTATGATACATGGTCAGTATTCAATTCTACATAGATTTAGTAAGATACTGGACTCTCCTATATGTGATATGGAGGTTATTTGGATTAGTTAAGATCTTGTAATTCCTTTTGTTCGAGATATTAGTGAGGTGCAGGTCCCTCTGTTCTCTATATCTTTATCTAGATAACACTCAAGGGGTGGATTAGATGGAGTAGTGATCTATCATTAGTTTTTTAAGAAGTGGGGAGAGCCTTATTACGTGGGTGTAACTATGATTATGTAGGGTGCAAGGATATTATGGTAGGGCATATGGTGTTGGGAACTAGAGTTGGGCCTTGTGAGATATTCTTGATGAAGCATTTTCTCTCACACACAATATTAGATAAGATGTAGTTGTTCCCATGGTAGTGTATCCCAATGATTATTTTTATCTGGGATGGATGAGCTTGGTTGTTGTGATATCATGGGTATGTTTTACCTTCAAGCTTTGAGTAGAATGAAATAGCTAGTTGTGAGGTCAGAACCTCAAGAGTCATTAATTCTATGAAAAGTATATCTCGGAAATTCAGGTTTTCTATCTGGTGTTTTCACATGTCTTGTTTGACACCCCATGTTGAATGAGCTGATTAGTCGTGTATTTTTTTAGGATAAGTTAGAGATGGTGTTTTTCACTCGTTTGATATGAATCTTGCTAACTTGAGCAGATTTCTTCCTTTTAGATACTATGTTTTCATTTGGGTTCTGGGGAACCTACTTTTTATTTTTGTACTCAACCCATAGAATGATTTTCTGTATATTATTTGTCTTATACAGACCACATGCCATTCGACGGACACCCCAACCGACTAGAGGTATGCATATCACAGTGATATAGACAAATAGAAATATTTACCAAATCTTGTATGAGTAGCATTTTAATAGTGGAATTTGATAGTGATACCCTACTTCTAAGAATGTTGTAGTTTTTTTTAGTTTTTTGCGGACTATAATTATCATTTTTTTACTTCTCCATTACTCTAGGTGTGGGATCGCTGTATGAATGCATTTTTTTTATTTCACCTCTTCTATATTTTATGGAGATGTTTATAGGTGCGTGATCATAATATCTATATTATAAGGTTTCACATGTGTGTGATATAACTAATTAGTGCTAGTCATCATCCTTTGATCTATGGAGGTGGCCTTGGTGTGGTTTTTCCAAAGACCCCGATGGGTCGGGTCCTTATCGAGTGGTATCAGATGATGTAATTCCTTAAGACCAGAGTCTATGTTCATGGATTGGGTTTTATAGAAATATTGTTAAGGAGTTAATGTGATTTTATTTTAGGATAGAGATTCCAATTTTGGTATGGACATTGACATATGTATTAACCAGGACTCGGATAACATACATTTTGACTCTCTACATTAGGGTACTAGATGTAGGTAATTTTTTCTACATGCATCATATTATATTGGGATGTGTTTTTTCATTGTAATTATTGTGTTATCTACCTAGTGATACTCCATTAATATGTAGTTCCTTGATTTCTATCTTTGGTTGCCTCCGAGATGATAACCTTATAGGGATCCATTGTTGTATTGTTGGGATGATCTGCCTTGAGATGATGCTTATGTTCTTGTAACCGGTCCTAAGGTGATGTATCAATATTTTCCTCTAGTTGAGCATTAACCCATTATGCATAAGGCTGTTATAATGGTATTTGAATACTGGTATGCAGAAATGATGTGTGTGATCCATGAGTTCCCTAGGTAGTTACTTTGGAGTTATTATGGTAACCCTACACCCCAAGAAATTGAAGACTAGATTAATGAAGTCACATGTGTTTTATACCTTTTGTGGACACCTTCTGATTTTGACGTTTTTCCAAGAAGAAATCATTCTATTGAGATCAGCAGAGAAATGTGGACTCTGGTGATGTTGACTGATGAGGAGGTGTTTCTCACATGGGTGGATTTTGAGTGGTTCACAAATGAATATTTCTATCAAGACACATAGAGATCATTGCAATATAAGAGATTCTAATGAATCAAAGTGGAAGAATTTTTTTGAAATATTATTCATTAAGGTTTACATACCTATCATGATACTCTCAAGATATTATTTCAGACATGATTTATAGAGTATCACCCTTTAACTAGGTCCCCTACAAATATGTCTCCATAGGTGTGTTATCATTGTGCATTCACTATTATGAATGGGTACTGGAGTGAGCTATGGTGGTAGAGAGCTTCTAAGAATAGGGTTGGGTGAATGTGGATAGTAGTGGTAGTCATGATGTTGAGGCATCTATAAGAGCTAGAAGATAGTTGTGATAGATTCATGGTGTTGGGGACATACCCATGACTAGGGACAGGAATAGATGTTTGTAAATAAGGATTCACATCAATGATTTGGCCAACCATAGTGGATGTAATGTTATGATTTTGAGATCTAGTAAATTTTTTTATATTTTTTTGGGCCACCAGTCGTTGAGAGACAGATGATTGATTGGCCCCACAAGAAGAGGTAGTGTTTATATTAGGGAGTTCCACATGATAGAGGATGCAGAAAAAGAGTAGGGAGAGTATAAGAAGGTGGTATATAGTTTTTTAACAGCACCACATTAAATAGGTGGTCCAAGATAGTCTTGGGAAGTTGGGAGATGGGGGAAAGTACAACTACCTTCTATACATGACTATGACCTAATGGCTTCAAGTATGAAAATATGACGATTTGGGTCCATCTTATTTTTTGAATTTGTATTGATAGAAACATTTGTGAGATACTCTTTCATTTCCACTTCATTTTGGGGGTTGTAAATGGTGATATTAAGAGTCAACAGAAACCTTCTTTTGTGTTGTTTGATGTAGATTTAGATTCACAAGGAAGAGGGATACTCTCCCATTGAGACAAATTTCTTTTTTAAATGAAACCATGTGGGAGAATATGTTCCTCCAAAAGAGTATATTATTGAGGATTGGTGGATGTGTTCCTTTGACTTGTGATTTCATATAGAGGTTGTATAGTGGAGTTTTAGATTAGGGTATAAGATTTTTAGTGGAGACTTTTTTCCCAACCAAAATTCTTGAATTCCTTAGTGGATGGAAAATCTATCATGGAACCATTTGGTAGAGGTAGAGTTATTACCTATGTTATTCCTTGGGTGTGGATTTTTTTCTTTCCATCGATACTCAGTTAGATTTCCACTTGTGAGAGTGGCAGTTTGGGGTTTCTTAAATGAAGTACTTGGTAAGAACCGGTGTGTACACTATTGTATTCTAATGTTGTTTATTATTTCCCCCACATGATCAGAATTTGGTTTATTTAGCATCATGAGGAGTACATGATGATTTTTATCCTAGAGTGGATGAGAACTATTGGTTTTCACTAAATTCTATGTCAGGTTATCAAGGTTTTGTTCTGCTGGACCTGATGAATTCATATAGACCATGTTCATGGTGTTTTTCACAAGTTGTAACTGAGAAGACATGTTATTATTTGTTTCATGATGTCGAATTGGTTGAAACGATACATAACTATGTTTTGGAATTTTTAGTTCCCATAAGTATGTGATGTTAAGAGACATGGGAATCCATGGTGATCTTGCTGGTTTTAGAGTCTGAGAGGAGAGATTGGTTATGTTCTTTTTCCCAGGATTTTAATTTTTTCGATAAAAATAAATATATTTTGGATTATTTATTGAAATGTATTTTGAAATGTATGAATTTATCGTATTTATTTGAATATTTTCTAATCAAACCAATGTGTCCATTTTTGGTCCTAGAGAGACCTGATGTGGTGATATTAAAAAAATATATATCCTATCACGTGCACAAATATCCTTTGGAAATGTTGATTAAATATTGTATAGACTCTCATATTGGAAATATGAGGCATCATATTAGTTCAAAATGTAGTGCTTTTCATAGTTGGAGCTTAAGATTAGTTAGTTTCTGTTTTTTGGTCAGATTTGGGTCAGTGGTGTGGTTTTAAAATAAGGTTAATTTATTTAATAAAATTAAATAAATTAACCCATTACCATGTGAAAAAAATTATAAAGTAGAACCCATCTCACCCTTTGGTATGGTTGATAAACTAAGGCTGCATCAAGGATAATAGTCCCTACCGTTCTCTCATCATGATTAAAATTTCTCACAAATCTTACTGCAGTGACTCCTAATAATGGATTTGACCCTCAGGCTTCTGTGTTTCGTCCCAAGGAAAAATTATTTGTGTATTGAGACACAATAATTTTTTTTATTTTTTATTTTGTTAAAACCACTATTTGAATTCTAGAGACTAGTTGAGAGCCGATATTTTGGTTTTCATGGAATATAAGGTTATTTGGGTTTCTCTTAGGGAAATTATCATTGAAATTATGAATCACATAATATTGGTTTAGTGGAACAATCCATGTCCACTTTCAATTAGTGTGAGAATACTTATGGAGACTACACATCATATATCAGGGGTATATTTCATGTAGTGATCGTCAGTCATGTGTCCACGGGATATGACATATGTAGCTGTGTATTCAGACATGGATATGTGACAGTACATGATTAGAGTACATGGTAATGGTGTTCCTAAAATATGAATGGGGAAGATACATGACCAAGGATAATTTTAGATGGGACACACCCTTTACAAGGGGGGTGCACAACATGTGGTAGACATGGCTGAATAATCCGTGTGGGATGAACACGGTCAGAGACCTAGGTGAGTGAGAACTACTATGTATAGCTCGTACACACCGTGAAAGCTCACAGGGCCAATCAATAAATAAAACAAAAGAAACTGATAAGTGTTAAGGCATGGTTACATTCCATGTGGACCCTAGTACACACCATGTAATCTTTTTTGGAGACTTATTCCTAGAGTATCTTCATCTTCGGTGCTCAGAATTAGTCCTGTGAGTCCCATATCTGGAGAAGTTTTTCACATAGAATATGATGCCAGTGTTAATTATAGATTTTGAGATATGATGTGGCATGGATCAAGTATGGAAATGTAGAATTGTAATTATAAATTAGGGTGGTAATCAGGGTGGATCATGTTTTGTCTTCATGGTTGGTTCCCTTCCCTGTCATCTAAGGATGCCTATCTCATAGAATCATATGGCTGGCATAGCGGTAGTCCCTAGTAAAATCAATATGCGGGTTCCCTACTTTTAGCTATGTTGTTCCATGAGTCATGAATAGTGTGACTCTCCTGTCAGTGATGCATGAAATGAAAAAAAGAGTCGTTGGGTTTAATAGAGACATGTTTGGATGGGTACACCCCCATTGTTCCCAGGTGTGGGTTTCCCTTACCTCTTAGATTAGTAGATATGGAACTCCCCATTAAAATGTGTGTGAATCCTATACAAACTAATCAGTTCTTCTTGGGTTGGAACTCCCCTATGGGACCAGTATGCATGTTCCCCATATATCTCGAGCAATTGGAGAAGTTCCTCCATGACCTAGTGAGGTACAAATCTTCTAGACTCATTAGATTGATAAAGTAGGTATTTCCCTATCGTAACATGGTGTGGTTACTCTTTCCATAGAGTCAGTAATCCCTAATCATTTCAGGGTGCGGGTCCTCTATATGAGATGTATAGATAGAGTGGGCACTCCCATTTAATTCTTGAGTGTCGGTCCTCTATCCTAGGAGTTGAAAATCCCATATCATTACAGGGTTCATGTACTACAAACATCATGTTCTTGTAGTGTTGGTACACCCCTGTCATTCTAGGGTATACGTACTATAGAATAGGGTTAGTACTCTAATATTGTGTTGGGGTGTAGATCCCCCATAGTGATCCTACTAATAGATTATTGATCTTGTGTCATATTAGTGTACGACTCATATAAACACGAAGTGGTACTCCCCTATCATACCAAGGTGCGGGTCTTGTATATATGGATGTTTAATCCACTACAATGTCAAGGTGAAAATCCTATATCTATAGTGATGTACTCCCCTATCGTGTTAGGGAGAAGTTCATCTATCTACATAGTGGCAGTCTCATTCCATGATAGGGAGTTGGTCCTCTGTTTTCAAAGTGGTATTCCTCTACCACCACGTAGTAGTGGGGAGTGGATCCTCCCATGGAGTATGAGATCCCTTGGATGAGGACCAATATTTTGATGAGTGAGACCCTAAACTTTTTTTATATGAATACTGGTTAATATTTTTCACTCCCTCGATGAATTGATGTGTGAGACAGTCACTACATGTGATAAAGTGGTTTCACAGGTTGTTTTAGAGCTTGTACTCCCTTGGCTATGAGGTAGCGGGGTGGTGTAGGTCCCTTAATTACCCCTATATAGAGAGAATATTAATGGTGAATATGATATACTCTATATCACTCATTTTTGTGTCAATTTTATTGGTAAACCATTCCATTTTTGTTCTACTGAGCTTGCATGGGGTGTAAGACTGCGATGGAAAGTCATATGGTGTTGGTCACTATAGGTGGACCTAGTGAGTTATTCTTGATGGAGTGTGTTATCTCTGATGTACCATCAGGGATAATAGTATTTTTCTTGTTTGATCAAGTCTATAATATGGGTTCCATAATTTAAGGGTGAGCTAGTTGATTGTGTTATCCTAGGTGAGTGTTACCTTAGAGCCCTGATTAGAATCATGTTTCCAGCTTTGCAGTGGGAACGTCACGATACATGGAGTTTAATATGAATATAACCTGGTGTTTTGGGGATTGGGTGTAGCTATTTCACATTTCATTGTTGACACCCCATTTTCACAATGCAAACGCATCATGTATAGATGAGGATGGCTTCATGGTTTTATTCTTCCCTTATTTGTGTTCACTCAGGCTTGTTCAATCAGACTGTTTCCTTTATGTTTCACCCTTTTATGTTGGGGTTTTGGGAGCCTACTTAGTGTTATTGTTCTGACCACCATAGAATTTTCCGACACATGATTTGTCTTTTACAAATCACCGAAATTTCGATAGAGTCCTCTAAGAAACTGAGGCAAGATTATATTAGTGGGCTAGACCAATAGAGGTGTTTACTAGATATTGGATTAGGTCATCTTCGGTGGTTTCATTTGATAGTGATCCCCTCCTTTTGAGTAGGTTGGGAAATTATCATTTCCAATGGGATCTTATTTTTCCCATTTTATATTTCTAATGAAATTGTTTTGTGGGATATATGACTGAATTAATTTGTTTTCAATTTATTTTATCTATATACAATTATTTGAAGATATTTGTGTGTTGGTGATTACAGGTACCATATGACGATGCCTCTCATGTGTGTGATATTCCTACACATCACTATTCTCTATCCCCTATCCTATATAAGTGGAATTAGGGTAGTCATGGATCAGACCCCAGTGCGTTAGAACATGACATGTTCCAAATCAAAACCATTATAAAACATTTCAAACATGATCAAATTTATTGAAATAATGTCCTAATTATTAGTTAACTTTTATTTATATCAACATAGTAGTAAATTATTTCCCTAATTTCGCCAACGTTAAAAAATATACTCAACAAAATCAAATAATATTACATTTACCAGATCAGGTATTCAAATCCAAAATGTAAAATCCAAAGAATTTGTAAATCATAGAAAGGGTCACTATAGGAAAGGCTGGTTGGATCACTTATACCCCAAAATATAATAGTGATCACATCAAGTACCAATATATATTAATATAATATAGTGAGTAGAAGAATAATATAAAATTTTAACCACCTAATAATGTCTAACAAGTCCCAAAGAAACCTAGAAATGGGAGTATAGGAACGTGCCATTAGTAAACCCCCTAAACGTATCAAAGGATGAGGCTTATCCCTATACCTACCAACATACCAAAGTATTTTCATTTGAAACTATTCCCAAAAATTTTCATCAAACTCAAGATTTGTAAACATTTTCGTGAAATATATTTCACTTTTATTTAAAAATACCATTTATTTTACCAAAACAATGGAATACCGATATTTTCCAAAAACAAACTTACAAACAAAAATCGTGAACAAAAAGACAAGTTATTTATAAATTTTTTATAAAAATACAAAATTAAAGGTTATTCTAGAATTTTATAGAGATATAACCAACTATATCACATTTTTAATGGACTCTAAAAGTTTTGGGATCCTCACAGTAGAAGGAATAAAGAACAACCAACTAATAACTTGTAATTTGTTACTACAAGTTAGAATCAAACTGATATTATGAAAGATTAGTTATGTGGATATATCATAAAATACCTTATGAAAAACATAAGACACACAGAATATCATGAATAATAGAATCCAAAAACTGATTACACAACAGATTTGAAAGGGATCAAAAAAGTATCATCACATGATCAAGAGATCAATAAAATCATAAAAAAACTATTGATTAAATAAGAAAAATGAATAAGAAAATCGTTCTTATACCATAATAGGGGAAACCCAATAATACACAGATTTATTGTTTATAGATGATCTTAGGAGTGGTGGAGACATCCAAAAACACCTAGAAGGGCCCAATGTTTCATTTCAAGGAAGAACAAACCCAAATGAATTAGGATTAAATATTTATGTTCATAAAAAATACTAGGCATAAGTGATTTACTTCATATATGATTTATTTATGGTGTAAAATCACAATACAATAATAAGTCTGAAAAATAAATTCCATAATGTTAAACTATGCATTTTTATGAATTAATTATATAAAAATGGGTTTTATGGTGTAAAAGAGTTAATTCCTTAAATGGTTTTACATGTTTTTTCACACAACATATTTGATTTGTAAATAAAATTTTATGGAATAAAAGTGGTTTTCCAAGACCAGGTTCTATAGTGACTCACAAAAATAAAGCACACCATTTAAGCCCATGAATAGATCCACAACATCAAAATAGTGTACCTTTTATCTTTAATGTCACAAATCCCCAATGACATTGATTAGTCACTAAATGAGGATAATATTAAATGTCAACATATATAATATTAATGTGCTCTGTTATTCATAAACACCATTTTAGTTTATTTTACACTTTGAACATCATTTTAGATTACGATTGTATTTCCTTCTTAAAATGCACTATTATGTGGTACATTTTTTAACATCATTTAATGTACCTAGTCATTCATCTGATTTTAAGGAATGTAATTATCCATATTTTAATTATATATGTTGGGAAATTGATCTACACTTCAGTCTGAATATTTTTAATTCAGGGTTCAATGGAGGATTCATAAAGGATGATGGAGATATTTGGAGATGAATGGAAGCAATTCTAGAGAAGGCATATTGGACACTAGCCCACTGATGAGAATTGGGAACCCATGTTAAAAACCCAATACAGCCCAAAATTTGTTGGATTCTAGAAAACATATAGAGGAACAAATCAATCTTCAAGATCCATTGCTAATTCTCCCTCCATTGTGGTTATTTTGGCGGCCCAAGTTAGAGATAAAATTCTTGTCATGATTTTGCGGCCCAGAAAAACAGCCCACTAATATAATCATATCTTCGAATCCACAACTACAAGTGGGAGAAAATTTTATAGGGATTTAGGAGACATCTTTGGATGTATTTTCCACTTTTATGGCCCACTCTAATTTGGAAATATAGAATGACTTCCAAGTGCGTCTGTTCGGTGGATGAAAGGTGGAAGCTGTCTCGGGTCAAGGGTGGAAAAATCAACCCTCCATCAACTTTCCACCCACCTATGGACTACCCAAAATTAATTGAGGAGACTTGGAATATTTAAGGATTGACTCAAGGATTCAAAAATACATTTTTAATGCAGTGGTAGTGGAGGAGTTGAGGATATTTTAACATTGTTTTATTTTAATGCTATGATGCCAATTTGATATTGTAATCACATTCCTTCATTATAAGTTCCTTGAATTACCTTAGTTTATTTATAAAATTTCTTCATATTCTATTTTTATATTATTCTTATTATAAATTTTATATCGTTGCCTCATGGTGTGAAATTTTGAATACCAAACATTGTGAGATTATCACACAATGGGGGAGTGATTGTTTTTTTCATTGTTTTTTTTACTTCTTCAATTCCTCCTTCGTGAGTCTACTTTCTTCTTCCATTGAAACCATGGGATCAATGGAGGGATAACCCACTTATTGGTTGATCCAAGGGAGTAGAAAGGGGATGTATTGGATGTTATTTCTCACTCCATTAGTGGATAATCAATTCTTTTAAATGAGATTTTTATTTGATGACTTCAAAACTTCTTCATCCTTATTGAATTTAAGGTCACACATTTCAAGTTCTAATAAGAACCCTTACCTTGGAGTGCTCAAAACATTGATCCTTCAAGTTTATAAATTATTAGTATTAGGTTATGTAGGCATTAAAATATTAAGTGATGATTTTGTTTTATCTTTTTAAAGGAACACATCTCAAATATATGAAAATGAAATTTTTTTACAAGAAAAAGAATGCATCTAATACAACCCTTGTAATAACCTAGTATCAACAATTATCCTATTTTTAATTCACATCAGTCTCATATAGTTCATATAAAAACATCCTAAATAAATCCATTTTGGCCACTTCATAGCAAAAAATAGTCCATAGTATGTGTGTGTCTATAGGTTACTTCTTAGGTCTCTGAGGATTCGACAACCCAAGCTAGACTACAAAAACCATTCTACCTAATTCTATTGGATAAATTTGAGCGTGAATAAAATTTTAGTGCCGCTTCTGGGGTCCCAAGTAAGACATCTAAAAACGCATTCTATTATACCCCATTTTTTCTTTTCTCATTCAAATTCCCTTATCTTGTCCCTTTCTTATTTTTTTCTTTTGGCACTTGTCCGCCTACACCTACGATCAATGAAACCGTCTAGTAGAGGTGGATAGTTCTAGGGTTGGGGAGCCAAGTACCTCAAGGGAAATCTTTAGATTATATCCTAATCTTCCTAATACTCCGGAGTCAAAAATTGAGCCTATTTTAATGGAATGTCCTCAAAGAAACCAACTCATAAACCTGGGTGGGATCCAAAATGGAAACCCAAATGAGGGAGCCCCAAACAGGGGGAATGCAATTGATCAAACAATGAATGAATACCTCACAGCTTCCTAGAACAATTTCCCCTCATGCATTAGACACAATTCCCTAGGATATTCCAACTACATCTTTAAACCCCATGTCCTAAACCACCTTTTCACATTCCATGGAATGGAGTCCGAGATGACCTACCTTCACATTTAGGAGTTCAATGACATTGTAGAAACCATGTGTCCCCCAAATCAACTAAAATTAGCTAATATGAGGCTATTTCATTAATTCTTTAAATGATTGAGCTAAAAATTGGCTTAAACATCTGATACCATCATCCATAAACTCTTATGACCAACTACAAAGAGGATTGTACAAAAAATACTTTCCCCACCACAAAACAATTTCACATAAAAATAACTTCCAAAACATTTTTGAAAAAAAGGGAGAGTCATTCTAAGAAACATGGGAGAGGTTCAAAGACACTCTAAACATGGTTATACATCTTGGTTTTTCTATTCCAAAACATGTGAGAATTTTCTATGTCGGATTGGCTTTGGGGAAAAAACAATTCATTGACATGATGTGTAATGGAACCATTAAAAACAAATCCCCAAATGATTCTAACGAGTATCTAGAAAGCCTTTTTGAAAAAAAACCAAACATGGGGAACTTCACCTTATTCTGAAAAGACAAAAAGAACTAATAGAATTATTACACATAGAGAAGAGGAAATCCTTAGGGATAAACTCTCAGCAATCTCTAGGTAGGATGGAGAGATATCCCTTAGGAATGTCCATGAAATCCAAACTGTAGACTAAGTTTTCACAATTTGTGATAAACATGACCATAAGATAGGAGACTTCCCACCATTCCATACATCAAGGATACTCTTTTAGGAGGATCCTTACTAGAATTAAATTCCTTGAACTTTCAGAATCCTCAATAACAAATCAATTTCAACCCAAGGTATGATGACCACCCAGGCTTCCACTGGAAAGATAACCAGCAACATAGCCAACCACATGGACAAAATCCTTACCCACAACAGAACTACCAAACCCCTAACTTGTTCCAAACCCAACATATCCAATACTAATAGTCACCGGTCCATTTTCAACAATCCATCCCTCCTCCAAAATATCACCGTGGGATACACAAATATTCTCAAGCACTAACACAAATGGTTCCACAATTCCTACTAGAACAAAAGTGGAAACAAATAGAGAGAATGAACTAAGAAGTCTCATCCCTAAACCAAGAACATCAAACCATCAAAACTAGAAAGGAACCCATGCCTACTCAGCTGGTATCATCCTCAAATTCAAGGGGAGAGTCAAGTTGCACTCAAACAACTCCTGAACATCTAAAGGCTATGACTGTTTTAAGAAGTGGGAAATCAATTGAGAATCATAAGAAACTAATTCATAACCCACCTGATTATTCAAACATGGATGAATATTCAAATGAACCAAATGATCAAACTATAAAACACGATGACATTTTCAAATAAACAACTCTTCAACAAACAACTCCACAACCCGCACCATTTCCTCAACACATGAGGGGGAAAACCAAGCTTGAATTCAGTGAAACATTGAGTGAAATCTTCTCACAAGACAATTTGAACATTCCCATTCTCTATGCAATCCAAACCATACCTGCCTACTCAAAGTAACTTAAGGACTTGTGCATTTTTATAAGAAACTTTTCACATAAAATCCAAGTCCTTTTGGATGCTAATGTGAGTACCACCATTAAAGGAACCATTCCTCCTATGTTGGAAGACTCGGGTTGCCCTTACATCAATGATGAACTGAGAGAGAGCAATGTTGTCATGGCCTTGTGTGACCTAGGTGCTAGTGGCAATCTTATTCCAAATACTGTGTACTTCCAGTTAGGCCTTGAAGAACTCCAACCCCCATCTGTCACACTTCAACTTGATGATCGGATCATTAGGGTTCCAAACAGTATTTTAAAGGACTTCTTGGTAAAGATTAAAAATATCATCTACCCTACTGACATCATTGTCCATGACAACCATCAAAACATAGGAAATAAGGCACAAACCCCAATTATCCTTGTTTGACCCTTCCTTGCAACAATAAACTCTGTTATCCGAGTTCAAAATGGTAACATGACCATCACCTTTGGGAACATGAGTCTATTCTTTATCATCTATTATGTAATATCACAAATAGGGGATGATGAGGAAATTCGTGAAGTAAACATGATAGGAAGTATTGATAATGAATCCATAGAACATCACTGAATATTTTATGGATGTTTATTTCAGGATGAGATTAATTTCCTTTTTCCCATGAAGGAAGTCTATCTACTTGGATTGAATCATTTTTAAATTAATCTTCTGATGATGTCTTAGGTCAAACAATCAGTGAAACCTTTTAGGAAACCAATTTCATGGAGACCAATCAAAACATTCTTCCCTAAATCTGATCAAGCTAATCTAGTAGCTGAAACTTCTACTTGTGGGGAATCAATCATATCTAAAACTCTAGGAACAAAATTTATATTGATTAAATGTCCCAATATTCTGCTGAAATTCCAAACCAACATGATCTTGATTTGAATGAACTTCTCGATGCACTCATGTATGCCTTCCTAGGAGACAAACAAACACATCCTATTGTCATGTCTTATTCACTTCAATCCAATCATGAGATGATGCTTCTATATGTCCTTATGAAACATATGAAAGCCATTAGTAGGACCCTGTCTGATATTCCTGGGATTAGCCCACTTATAAGGACTCATAGGATTGTTCTAGAATTCGATTCAAATCCCTATCGTCAAACTCAATGGTGTCTCAATCCTAATCACATAGAGGTCATAGGGAAAGAATTTATTAAATTGTTAAAATCTGGTATCATATATGCCATAGCTGAGAGTGAGTGGGTCATCCCAATCCAAGTGGTTCCTAAGAAAGCAGGAATCACAGTGATAACTAATAAGGATGGATAAATTCTTCCAACTAGGGTGAGTATTGGATGGAGTGTCTGCATTGACTATAGGAAGCTAAACTCATTCAACAATAAATACCATTTCCCCTTACCATTCAATTACCAAGTCCATGAGAGAGTGGCAGGTCATTCCTTCTACTGTTTCATAGATTGGTACTCGGGGTATAATCAAATTCATGTCTCCCTAGAGGATCAAGGGATGACTACATTCACATGTCCTTTTGGAACCATTGCTTTTAAATCATGCCCTTCGGGTTATACAATTCCTCTGGAACCTTCCAACGGTTCATGATGGGAATATTCATTGACATGGTAAGATATTTTCTAAAGGTGTTCATGGATGACTTATCTATGTTTTGGGATACATTTGACGGATGTTTGAGGAATGTAGAGAGAGTCATGTCAAGATGGGAAGAAAATAATCCAGTCCTAAACTGGTAAAAATTCCATTTCATGGTTAATGTGGGACTAGTTCTCGGACATCTAGTCTCAGGTAGGGGGATTGATGTTGATAAATCCAAGGTTGACATCATTCATCACGTTCCGTCACCCTAAACTTTCAAAGAAGAGAGGTCTTTCTTCGGACACGTTGTATTCTATAGAATATTAAACAAGGACTTCATTTCAATCTCTCGTCCCCTTTTGTGATCTACTTGTAAAAGATGGTCTATTTGATTGGACATAAAGCTATCAGGGTTCATTCTCAACCCTCAAATCCTCTCTCAACTCTCCTCCCATTATGTAACCTCAAAATTAGAACCAGCCTTTCAAACATATGTGTGATTCCAATGTCTTTTCTGTTGGAGCTCTGTTAGGAAAACCTTGTGACAAATCTCCTTATGTCATTTCTTGTGAAAGAAAATCCTTAAATGATGCCCAAATGAACTACACCGCCACTGAAAAAGAGTTATGGGTTATTGTGTCTTCCTTATAGAAGTTTAGGTCCTACCGCTTATGATCCCCCATCACTGTGTTCACTGACCATTCTACACTAAAATACCCCTTCTAAAAACAAGATTCTAAGGCTAGACTTATTTGGTGGGTCCTTCTCTTACAATAATTTGATCTCACAATCAAGTATAAAAAGGGTGTTGAAAATTTTATAGCAGATCTCCTCTCTAGGATAAAACTCAACGACAACTCAAACCACCATTCGGTGTCTGATTCATTCCTGGATGAACACCTATACTCTGTGAGTGACTTCCCTTGGTATGCCGACATAGACAATTTTTTAGTTACAGGATTCATCCCAAAATTCATAGGGACTCAAGATCGAAGGAAATTATTTTACAAAGTTAGGAACTATGTGTTTGATGATCCAAACCCCTACAATTTTTTCCCTAACAATGTCATTAGAAGGTGTGTCCTAAAATCTGAACAAGATTCCATCTTTAAATTCTGTTATAGTTAGGAATGTAGAGGTGTCTATTCCTCTAATAAAACAACTACTAAGATTCTTTAGTGTGGTATCTTCTGGCCCACTCTCTCGAGGGACTCCTATAAAGTTTTTCAAAGCTGTCCTAGGTGTCAACAAGTAGGGTCCATCACAAAAAGAAATCAAATTCCACTAACTCCCATCTGAGTGATTGAAATCTTTGACTACGGTGGAATCGATTTCAAGGGTCCTTTCGAAAACTCTAGGGGATGCCTCTACATTATTTTAGTTGTTGATTATGTCAGAAAATGGGTTGAGGCCATTCACACAAAATCCAATGTTAATCAAACTGTGATTATATTCCTAAAAGAAAACATATTCTCTAGATTTGGAATTCCTAGAGCTATCAGTAGTGATTATGGAACTCATTTTTGCAATCGTCCATTCTCATCACTCATAGATAAGTATGGAATTTCTCAAAAAGTATCCACTTCTTACCACCCACAGACCAATGGTCATGATGATTTAGGCAATCGAGAAATCAAAAAAATTCTTGAGAAAACAGTCAATCCTTCGAGGAAATATTGATCTGAGAAACTTTGTGATGCTCTATGGGAATATCATACGGCATACAAAACCATCCCAGGAATGTCACCATATAGGTTTGTTTATTGAAAAGCATTCCATTTACCTGATGAAATTGAGCATAAGGCCTTTTGGGAAATTAATAAAATTGATTATGACCTCTCATTGTATGGAACAAAAAGGAAATTAAATCTCAATGAACTGGAGGAACTAAGGATAGAGGCTTATGAAAATTCAAGGATCAATAAAGCTAGAGTTCAAGACTACTAATATAGGAGTATCAATGTAAAACATTTTGAACTGGGAAAATATGTGATCTTGTATAGTTCAAAACATCATTTACACCTGGGAAATTTGAGGTCTAGATGGTCAGGTCCATACATAGTGCATAAGGTGTACCCCCATGGGGATGTGGAAATTCAAGATCACAAAATTGATCAATCCTTTAAAGTTAATGGTCATAGAGTCAAACCATTCATTGAACCATTTCAAAAACATGATGTTGATGAAGAATTTTTTGAACCCACCTTAAATGAAGAAAATAATTAATCAATTAGATGTCCAAGTCAATCTAATAACATTAAACAAAGCACTACATGGGAGGAAACCTAGGGTTTTCAATTTTTATATCATTTTGTTATTTTAAACAAAATTATATTTAAAATAGGATTAATTAATCATTTTGATATTTAATAAAAAAATAAGATGTTGACATGTTCTTCTATTATAAGTATGGATGGGTAAAAAAGGGGAGTTCCATATTCATCTGTGTCATGTTGTGTGATACTTGAGTAATACCTTACCATGATATTTTAAAATAAGACAATGTAGCATTAGTTTATTTTATTTTATTGTTATGTGTTTGTAGGTTAAAATAAAAATACAACAAAAAAAATAAATAAAAATAGAATAATATAAAATGGACACATCATAGGTTGTGGGGAAAACCCTGTCACAACCGATAAAGCCGTGGGGATTCAAACCCATGACCAAAGGAAGACAGGGTCACACGCTTACCACTGACAAATGGATTTTTGTGCTTCCTTATTGTATAATTTTTATATATATACTTATATTTTACTTTCATTATAATATAAATATATACATATTTTTTTCTTTTTCGTTTTTCTTTTTTCTTTTTTCTACTAGGAAACTCTGCAAGTGACATCGATATCAAATGACTAAATTGGAGGAACAAGAACTTCAACTTCAACCACCATGTGACTTCATTTCATGATCCACATATTTCAATTTCCTTTTGAAATTCCCTTACCTGCCTCTACTCTTTCTAAATTTACATTTCATCAAACACTAGGGATAGTTTAATTTTAACTGGGGGGGGAGATAAAATTTAAAAATAATTTTGTGTCAAAAACATGAATGATTTGAAAATAAAATATGTGTGTAAATAAAATAAAAAATTCAATTAACTTTGAACATGGTAATACACATTCCACACATTGAAACTGAATATCAAATAATTTATCATGCCATGATTTTGATTTTAATCCATTTATAATTTCATGATAATAGATTTTAGAAAGTGTGGATGTCTAATGTGATATTTCATGGTTTATATTTCCATCCAAATAAAAGTAAATCATAACACAAGTCCTTTGGATAGTGGGGTATTAGTTTGAGTTAATGGGGTCCCCCAAATAAATATCATGGGTTTGGTGATCTTTTTAGTTTTAATATGAGTATTCAAAAAAAATTTACAAAATAAATTAGTGCTTAGAGAAATGAAATGACCTAATCTGTGGCTTTCGGCACTTGGGGATAGTGACTCCATAGTTGTCTGGCCCAGATTTAGTAATTTTACTCTATTTTTAGTTATTTGAATTTGTTATTTACTGAGTTAACTCGAGATGATGCCCGAGTATGTGGGCTTCACTTGGTTCCCTATAGTCTTTGATCATGTGAGTCATCGGCAAAGTCTCCCTACAGGGGTTGACTCTTTTGAGTGCAATTTCAATTACCATGGAAAAATTCCAAAAAAAAAATACAATATAAAAAAATTGAATACTCATATTAATATTGGAATGTGATTCCACCTAGATCTTCCATCATTTCTCCATTGAATAAAGATGAACCTCCCATGTCTATTGTGATACACAACACATCCTCATAATTAATTGATATTGGATGATATATGGTAATGAATTTGAACAGAGGAATGGGGTTCGGATTGGGATATTCTTATGAAAATATTTTTTTTAAAATATTTTGATGGGTTTCATGATTTTTTGGTATAAGGGTTTTTAGTGATCATTGTGTATTAAAATGTATTTGGAAAAGGGAATTCAAATTTTATATTGTTGAGATACATTTTGCTTGGGACTAGCAAGAATCTAGTTGGGGGGGGGTGTGATTAGACACTACATTAGTATAATTTTAATTTTTAATATATGATATTAATGTGATTTATTATTCATAAACACCATTTTAGTTCATTTTACACTTTGAACATCATTTCACATTATGATTGTAATTCCTTCTTAAAATGCACTATTATGTGGTACATTTTTTAACATCATTTAATGTACCCGATGATTCATCTAATTTTAAGGAATTTAATTATCCATATTTTAATTTTATATTTTGGGAAACTGATATTCACTTCAATATGAACTTCTTTTATTCAGTGATCAATTGACAATTCATAATGGATGATGGAGATATTTGGAGTTGAATTGAAGCATTTCTAGAAAAGAAAGATTGGACACCATCCCACTAATGAGAATATGAAACCCACATTACAAATCCCATGAATCCCAAATTTCATGAGATTCTAGAATACATATTGAGGAAAAATAATTCTTCAGGATCCAGTTCTAATGTGGCCTCCATTTTAGTTATTTTGGCGGCCCAAGTTAGAGATAAAATTCATGGCCAGATTCTACGGCCCAGAAAAACAGCCCACTAATCTAACCATATGTCCGAATACACAACACCAAATGGAGCCAACATTTACAGGAATTTATAATAATTCTAGGGATCAAGTTTTTTATTTTATTTCTGACTCTAATTAGGCCATCTAGATGGGCTTACAAGTGCATCTGTTCGGTGTATGAAATCTGGGTTCCACCCTGGGTCAAGGTTGGAAAAATCAACTCTCCCTCAACATTCCACTCACCATTGGCCTACCAAAATTAATTGGGGTGAATTTGACTATTGAATAATCGATCCATGGCTTCAAAAATTCCTATTTAAGGCAGTGGTGGTGGAGTGGTTGAGGACCATTGAGCTTTTTTTCATTATAATGTTATGCTGCCAATTTGATGTTGTAATCGCATTCCTTCAATTGTATGTTCCTTGAATTACCTTAGTTTATTTAAAAAAGATCTTCATATTCTCTTTTTATATTATTATTCTTATCACCTTGATACCATTTCTTCATGGCGTGAACTTGTTCATACCAAACCTTGTGATATTTTCCCACAACGGTGGAGTGATTGTTTCTTTTCATTTTTTTAACTTCTCTAATTCCTCCAGTGTGAGTCTACTTTCCTCTTCCATTGAAATCATGGGATCAATGGAAGGACAACCCACTTATTCGTTGATCCAAGAAAGTGTAAACGGGATGTATTGGATGTTATTTCTCACTCCAATAAGGGATAATCACTTATTTTAAATAATATTTTTATTTAATGACTTTAAAACATCTTCATCTTTAATGAATTTAATGTCAAACATTTCACGTGCTAAAAATAACCTTTACCTTGGAGTTCTCAAACCATTGATCATTCAAGTTTATAGGTGATTAGTATTAGTGTCTTTAGGCATTATACTAGTAAGTGATGATTTTGGTTGACCTCCTTAAATGAACCCATATCAAATATATGAAATTGATATATTTTTACAAGAAAAAGAATGCATCCAATCCACCGCTAGTAATAAAATAGGATCAACCCTTCTCATAATTTGAATTCACTTAAGTCTCATAGAGTTCATTTAAAACCATATTAAATAAACCCATGTTGGAAACTCCATAGACAAAAAAAGTTTATATAATGTGCGTTTCTATAGGTTACTTCTTAGGTTTCTGAGGATTCGAATACCCAAGCTACACTACAATGACCATTCTTCCTTCTTCTCTTGGGTAAATGTGAGCATGAATCAGACATACTTGGCCGAAATCCTTGAAAAAAAATTATTCTTTATGATATGTTTTTGATAAATACTTATGTCTTATAATTGATATATGATCTTGTGGATGAAGATTTATTATTAGTCAATTAACAATCATAGGGCTTATTAATTTTGTTATAAAAAATATATGTTATATTTTTTATGATTAATGATCATTGACTATTTGGGTATGACGATTTTATGTTATGATCATGTTATCATACAAAAATGTTTATCTTATACTCATTTATGATCATTAATTAATATCTATAATGTTCACCCTTAATAATAATGTACACTAACATTTTCTTGTGTTTCCTTCCCTAGGTTGTGAAAAACAGTTTTATGTATTGCTTGTTTAAGTTGTATAAAATTTGAGAAGAAGATTGTAGGAGATATTGAGTATGTTTTAAAATATAAAATAATTATGTATGTAGTCACCAAATAATCTAAAACATTATGTTTATGATGTTTTTTTATGACAAGTTTTGAATTTTAATAAAATATGATGTAATATATATCTAAAATGATTATCTAATGTCGTTTATAATAAAAAAGGGGTTTAGATAATCTTTTCATATTATTATTAGATTTATTTTTGAAAACCCATTTGGAATATTATAATTAATGACTAACATCATGAATATTTACTAATATATAAATTATTTGGGTTTTATATAAAATAAATTTGTTTATGGATAATAGAAGGTGCATATTATAGGTGGATAGATTCACCTAGGGGTAAAAACCCTTAAAAGGATATACCATGTATTAACTCAATTTTCACCAATGTATGGTGAGTGGGCCTAATATTTCACTTCTGGATAGACACCCCTATAAGATAAGCAAAGTTTAATTCAATTTTTATTTATTGAAAATTTTAAAATAATTGAATATATAATTTCCATCAATACACTAGGATATGCCTAATCTTTCATAGTTTGAAATTCATATCCCCACTTTCAAATATTCATTGAATGTTTTTTCATTATTACTAGATTATTCACTATTATTATTGTTTCATGAACAATTCTTTTTTTCCTTGTCAAAGGTTGGAACCATGATGAATTGTGATAGTGATGAATGTGAGAGGAAATGAAAAAACAATCATCCTGATAAATAACATTAAATGGGATCCATGATGTGAAATCTTAAGGATATTATCAACTAAATATATTGATATATTAATGGAATCATGAATAATGTTACTCCTACAAACATCCAAACATATATAAATCACACTACATGGTATTTATGAAAAAATTCTACCTCGCTTCATTAGTTACACTGATATAATAATATCCTAGTTATGGATCAATACATATTAAAAGATATTTTCCATTATCCATTATTTTAATCATTGAAAATTTATCTTAGTTTTATATAGTTTAAAAAGAAAATAAGATCAATACTGGAAACTTATCAAGTATATGATTCAAGTGGACAAATATTTTTCCATGAAATGGGAAGAGATAAATAATTTATTTCCAAATAAATAATTTTCACAAAATATTAAAATGAAATTGGTAAGGAAATTTCAATAACTGAATTTAGAGGATGAATAATCCTTTAATGTATTTGAGGAAAATTTAATTTGATTTTTGAGGTATTCTTCTAGTTTTATCATTTATCATTAAAGTAGTTCTGTATTATTAATAATATTCTTTTGAACAAATAAATTAAATTAAAAATCTATATGATACTTATTTACCTATAAATGAATTATTTTATGTGATCTCAATATGAAATTTTAAATTGGAGAATATCAATGTTCTAATATACTTGGGTACATTAAATGAAATTTGATATTTTAAGGAAATTTAAAAATTAAAATACTGGGAAGAAATGAAATTAATTTTATTTTCTGTGAGAATTATGGAATAAATAATGAATTAAATATTCCAATTGGTTCTAGGAGATGACTGAAAAATATCAAATAAATATATCAAGTAAAATGATGCCAATTTTATTTGAATAGCCCAGTCAATGAATATAATGGTGAAAAAGAAGAACTAAATATTCTACACACATTCTAATGCTATGAATTCATTGATTATGAGGAATATAAAAATTCGACCACCAAGCATAAAAATAATGAAAAAACTAAATGTTATCATCCTATTAAGCCTATAAAAAAATTAGAATCTCATGCGATCAGAACTACATATGTGGGGTATAAGAACGAAGTGTTTTTAGGTACTCTTACCATAAACACTTGAACTGAGAATATATTATTTGATATAAAATATACCCAATACTTTATGTCTAATTAAATCTATAAGGGCGTAATGTCTCTAGATCTACGATTAGATATCGAGTTAGCACTATAAACTCATAATGGTACAGTGATTTATTATCATATTTATATACTTTATAAGATAAAAGTTTGTGGGAAATTGTTTCCTAAAAATATTTTTGTTAAGCCATTAATGATTTTTATTTCATTTTAATATTAATTGGATCACTCTATATAGACCCAATATCCATTTCCTAGGAATAGAAGTTTTATTTGATATTTAAAATAAACTAATTATTATGTTCCAGTGTGAGGATGAATATAAACATCAAATGGGATTTACATCCATTAATAATAAATACTATGGAGAAACAAACTATCCATACATATGTATTAAATGTTATTAGTTTAATATTCATTACATAACATTGTGAACCATATCATAATCATATAGATCCATTATATACAGGAACATAGATACATAATCAACAGGTTCATAAGTGTATCCAATTATGTTCTTCATAACTAGAATAAAAATTAGACATATCATACATAATATCATTATTTACATCCATGATAAATTATTCATATGAAAGGGTGATATCAGGTGCTATGTAAGGTTAAAAAATTGAGAAATCACTGATCACATAATCTTAAATTGTGAATAAGGGTATGATAACAAGATATTAATATTTGAAAACCATACCCAACATATAAAAGACCTTAATCCTAGTTCATAAACAAAATATTAATAGTTCCTATGATATTAAAAATAAATGAATCAAGGATCATGATCCATGAATGAATAAAATTATCATAAGACATGGAGTTGTGACAGACACATAAAAATTGGAAATAATTTATAATGTTTTCAAGGCTCATTACAAATTCAATCATAGTGGAATTGCTTCTCTCCAGAAATCATAATACTTGTCAAGGTTTTCTACCAATACTATCATAGTTGATAGTTTCCCTTACAAACTTGGTTCAGTACATATTCTAGTCTATTTTATCCAATGATATACGAATCGTTACCCAACAAATTAGTGGTCTATATAATTTAATGACTACTCATCCTCGGTTGTAATGAAGCCACCATCCATGGTTATAACGTAACCACCTTCCTTGTTTATAATGTAAAACCCTCCCTAGTTTGTAATGTAACCACCTATTACATTATTAATACTCTATATATTTGTTCCAAAATATCAAGAAAATTCATCATTTAATGAAATCATAACCAATTAGTGGAAAAAAATCATAAACATTTCATAAATTTTTTATAACATACCCCCAAAAAATGGGGTTCATAGACATCTTATCAAAATAAAAAATACAAATATATAGAAAAAAATATAATTGGATAATATTCCTTGTAAATAATAACTAAAATAAATGTATTCTACCATATAAGAAAAATTAATTAATATATCATTAAAAAATTTATAATGCAAAAAAAAAATTCCACATTAAAAACAACTTTTGAAAAAAGTTCCAAAATATTTTTGGAAAAATATTCTTGTAAAAGAAATATAAAAAAGTTTAAAGAAGGATTCATAGAAATACTTGTTCATGATTGAGATATATTTAATTCATTTACTATAATATGAAATAAATCATTCTTACCACATTTTTAGAAAAAAATAGAAATGTTTTATTGTCGACAATTGATAAAAAGATTAATTTTAGAAAAATAAATTAATAATTAAACCATGTGTTATAGTTTATTTAAAAATTAATGTGATAATATTAAAATCATTCATGAATACATTTTATAAAAACAATAGATTTAAACTAAATTGGTTTTTTATCGAATAATAAGACATACTAATTTTTTCTTTTAAAATTCAATCATTCTATTGAGTATGTAAAGTTAAAAAAATAAAAGGAAAAAATTAATTGTTTATATTTTAATACAAAATAAAAAAAATCATGAGCTTCATGAGATATAGAATATAATATTTTATCATCATAATCTTAATCAAAATTAATACTTTTTAATAGTGATATTTTGATATAAAAAATATATAGATTTTCTTTCATTTGAATCAATAGTCATACGAAATAAATAACTGTATTTGGACATGTAAATCCAAAAAAAAATTCGTATAATAAATTTTAAATGACATTAATGGTTAGAATATAAATCACATTAATTAAACAATTTGTGAATGTGGCATGTGTCCTATAAGAAAATGTGAGGAGAAAATCCCTTACCTATGGTGTGACTTCCCTCGTGTGGATCAAAAACTCATATATAATACATATATATTATATATATATATATATTAAATAACCCTAAAAATATATATCATTGAAGATTTTATTTACATAAAATGATTTATAACCCAATTGATTATCAATTTTTTATTGAAATTATTGTTCTTGGTGATATCAGGATCGATTTTCATGTGTTTTTTGGTTTCTATTTTTTCCCTCATACATTGATCATGGTTAAGTTATCTCTATCATGTTAATGATGATATAAATATCATATATATTAATTTTATACATTTTTAGTGTCATAAATAGAATTTTATAAATAAAAATAAATTACACTGGTCATTGTGATAGTTAGTCAAACATATGCAAGAACTGTTTTAATTTATCGATGAATAGATTGAAAGAACCGTAAATAATAAATCAAAAATACAAAATTATTAATAAATAATATGTATCATATATATTTATTATATACATCATTATTATATTCCTATTAAAATAGAAATGATAAATGAATCACATCACTTCATATATGTGGTAATCCACATGTACGCACGAATGAGGTTTTCATTTACTCAATTTTTGTAAGGTAAGAACATAGATATTGTATTATAATTAAATAATTATAATTTTTTCATAAGTATCGTACATAAAAATTAAACCCATAGAAATAATAATCCATAAAATATTGTTATGTGAAATAGATTATATCTCTATATGGAGATCATATGATATACTTATGAACAAGGGAAACTTTTACTTCCCATTTGATGGAATGAGGGTGAAAGATGGTGGCTTCAAAATTATAATAAAATGATATTATATTTTGGATTTAAAATTTACTTTTTTATGTTGATTATAATAAAATTATATAATATTAAATACAATTTTAAAATTAAATTCATCATTTTAGATGATTACCTCTCCATTTAAGGAACCCTATTAGATGTCCTGCTAATTATCATAGCGTTTTCAATTTGGGAAGACCATAACCTCAAGAATTTTTTGTTGAATTTTTTAAGGTATTTTTTTCCAATGGACAGTAGTCCCAGATGATTTGAATAAATAATTATAGGTGATTCCCTTTTATAATTGAGGTGATAGGAACATCTAAAATTTCATAAAATATAACATTATAAAATAGAAAATTTAAAGAAAATAGTAATCAACATTCCATGTATTTTAAAAAATTATTATTTTTAGTTGAAATCCCATCAACTAATAATATTTATAAAGGTTTAAGTGGTTCCTCAATCCAAATCATATGGCTTAACCTCTTTGTAAACCCGTTGTAACATTAACCCCAATAAAATATTTTTTCTCTTAAAGGGTTATTATATTACATATAAATTGAAAATTGGATAATAAATTATCAAGGGATTTTATTTTAAAACATATATTATCTTATTTTTCATATAAATAATTTTCAAGATTATTTTAATAAATAGAAAAATAAAAATTCATTAATACCAATTTTCACACTCTTCGTTAGATTTGACAAAAAACATAAAGAATTGTTTAAATTTGAATTTAATCATTTAACACAACACCCAAATTCCATATTCACCTATATAATTCATGGATAATATAAATTAAAAAAATTATAGAACATTTTATATTGTACAATAATTTATTATATTTTTTTAATTGGATAAATAATATATCAGTGTTTCACAAGAATTTATGGTAATTTTATAATTATATTAAAAAAATATTTATATCATGAGAATAATTCTCTAATTTTAAAAATACATAATTATATTCACTCATAACATGGTATTTTCCTCAATGTAGACCCATAATAAATATTTAAAACAATTAGAGTGACACTATGATCCTTGTTTTTAAATATTAATTAACTTATTTTCATGAAAAGTATCTATTAAAAAATATTGTTTTTGTTATATACTAATAAGGGTATAATTTTCTTCATCCAAAAATATTTAGGATGAAAAATTATGGTTGTATCAGTTATTTTTATCCTATATTAACCGTATGTACTATTTATGGAGTTGAAAAATATTAGTATGATTCATATTTATACTGATAAGAAAGAAAAGGGGAATATTTACTAAATTTTATATATTTAAATAAAAAAATCGAATACAAATTATAAAATTAAATTTCGAAATGTCATAGAAATTAAATTTAAATAAGCATTCAATATGGGATGAAAACATCTTTTAAAAAATACACTATTAAGGAAAGAATGAGTTTATTATCATCCCACACAAATAAAAATAGTACATATACAGAAAAATAATTTATTATGTAATATATATATATATATATATATATTTAATTACGATAACCCAAAAAGAATGAATATTTTAATTTATTATGTGAAAAAATAAATTTTTCACACACAAAAACACATTTTCATAAAATAATATATTCTATATTAAATTGATTTTTATTTTTTATTTTGAATTAATTAATACCTAAGAAATTCGTTTATACATAAGTTGCCTCTCAATTTGCATAATTTATTTTGTCTTATTCGTACCCTTAAATCTAATGATAAGATAATAAATATCACATTATAATATTTTAATATTATATCAAATTTCATTTAAACTTGGTGTTATATTTAACGAATGTTATCGATGAAGTAAAATTCATATTAAAAAATAATTCATAATCTCCTTAGGGGTTAAATTATAGAAACCTTAAAATAAAATTTCATTGTATATTCCTCAATATAGTAAAAAATGGTTATATATGTATCACTTTATACCCGTGGTTTCAAATATGGCTTCTTCGAATTTGTGATTTCTTTAGAGAACATTCACCATGTGATTATTCATGTTCCATATCACTTTAACTCTATGATCGAATATTAATTATAGTTTTTATGATAATTAAAATTTTCTTATGGTATGACAACTGAGTTTATTTTGTACGAAAGATCATGTATGTACATCCTTGGAGAAGATGCAACGAACACATCATTATCATGATAGTGGTTTGGTGGATGGAACATGTTTTAAGCTACCATCCCTATTTGATCAGGAAGGTCAAAAGATATAATAAACCTAGGTACTAGATTTCCATTATTTATGAATCATATTACCATACTCTCTATATAAATTTAATGAAATAAATTTTCACCAACATTAAAATCAATATGTCATTGACCGTTATCAATATAAATTTTCTATCATTTCCTAGTCGTATAAATGTACTAATCAATGTATCTCACTTTATCTATAATTTAATTTATATTCTAAAATACTGATATATTTTATCTCTTTCCTAGTTCAAAAAATGTTGTATTTATAGACTTCCTTCTATATAAGGCATCATAGGAAGACATTTGAATGCTCAAATGAAACATTTTGTTGTAATAAAACTCGTTTATAGGAAGCTGTTAAAACAAACCTCTATAGAATTTCATATCAAAAGACCTTAGTATGCCCTCAAAATTTTAAAATTTTATCCTAATCTAACCAACCTTTTGAAGATGATATTTTGTAATGAATCTCAGCATTATATCCAGATCTTGTTGATGGATTATTTATAAAATTATAGGAAAACCTCATTTCTCTATCAGATATGATTGAGAGTGGTTTACCACATAGTCTTACAACTTCTTTTAATGTATAAAATATTTTTTTGATCAAGATAAAAAAAAATTTATAATGGAAATGAACTTCGATAACATTTTATAGTGACCAAATACAACCCATAAATTATTATACCCTTAAATATCTTGGGGAGTCCGATAAATAAATATGTGGTGATATTTCCCTATTTCGATTATGGAATGCGTAATTATTATAACATTAACTACAACATTTTATATTATCCATTAACATTACAACATACTAGGCATCAAGAATCAAACATGGAAATATATCTCTTCATACAGTCCCATAATAAATTATCATTAATATATCTATACATATTAGTATTTACAGGATGAATAGAGAAAACATCAATATGAACTACTTATAATTTATTCTTTTTAAAATCTAGTTTAGATAGGATTCATAAATAGTTTTTAAAACATATAATTCAATCAAAATCAAATTTAATCTCAAGATTATTTTCCACATTCTTTATCAACTATATATTTTACATCTACACCTATGGATTAATCACTTTCTTATATATGGAACAATAATTTTATAAAGATATGGTATTTCCCCATTTATCAATATTTCTACTTCCATTAATATAAAATTCACAATAATTGGATCTTTTATGTTCCTCATAATAAATGATTGTCCTGATCATTTCGACTAAAGGCTTTTTTCACATTGTTCTCTTTACCATGGTGGTAATTTTTTGAGATTTCATAATCATTAATCAACTCAAACCATCTTATCTTGTTTATATTCATCTTATTATATATTAAAATATACATTAGACAATTTTAAATAGTATATAAAAAAATGCTCTATAATTATAGTTTCAAAATTTATTTAATGAAGAAAATCCTATAGATAAATCAAAATAATTTAATCGGTATTTTTTATCATCAACCATTAATTTTTATGAATAATATTCAATCATTGTACCATTATATATGAGAACTAAATCAAGATACTTCTTCAATTCATTACCATAGATTAAAATAGCAACTCAACCATTTGGTAATGTAATAAATGATGTAAGGAATAATATTATATTTAAATCCATGAAAATTTCTTCACAATCATATATCAAAAGGAAAGTACGACCCATCTAATTTAACTTGTTTTTTAGATTAGTCAATCTTGGGGAATTATTTCGAAAGCATTGATAATTTCCAGAAAAACCAAGATGAATACTGATCTCAGTCACATTTGTTATTATATAAAATCATTCACAACTCTAATCCTTGAATATTCAACTAATATACCCTCAATTGAGATTATATGGCCCTTGAATGAATATTTTCAAATCCAAAATTCCCATTCGGTAAATTATTTATATATATTCTCTTTCTTTTGGGGATTCCACACAATCATCAAACGATACTCATATTCTTACAATGTCACTAAATATATAATAATATCATATAAAAAACCACAATATAATCAAGGTATTAAATAAATACTCTAATTATAACATTTATGATGAAAGTGGGGTCATTGGTGAGATCAAATAGAATCACTATAAATTAATACTGTATATACCTTGTATGGAATGTTTTCATAGGTTTATCCACCTTCTTCAACCATAAATGATAATATCGAGAAACAATATTCTTTGAAAAGTGTTTATCTTTTAATTGTTGATCAAACAATACATAAATACAAAGATTATGATAATATTTCTTGAGAGTGATATAGTTATGTACGGTGTAATCAATGAAATTTAACATTGATACATCTTTCCTTCTATAAAAGAGATCTAGCGCACCCCATGCTGACACAATTTGATAAAGAAATCACTTTTTGATATTCTCTTTGAGTTTCCACTTCAGTTACTAAATCTAAATTGGGTCCATTGAAAATATATTCTATGAAATATGTGAAGAAATAATTATGAGTTTTTTTATAATACAACATCATGATTTAGTGGATGTATTGGAATATTTTATAGAAAAAAACTAAAAACTCCCAATGAATTGGGATGTATTTGAAGCAGATATTTTCCTAACTATTAGAGATTAACACCCTTTATAGATAAGAATTATAATCCACAATTTAGAAATAATTTACATCAAAAGAATATATTTAACCACACATCGATAAATGGTCATGGGTAAGGATTCAATTTGAAAGGTGACATAATTTCAATAATAATTAATATGAGATCCAGATAATGAAATCCCACCCATTTCCATAATCACATAAAATTTAACTGAATGGTGAATCACATGATTTTCAAGATTCATATTCCCACAAATATCAATCAAATAATAACTATAAACTTGATATGTGACTATTTTAATATTAAGATTCTTCAAGACTGACTCAATATTTAATTATTGTGTGGGTAATAAAAAAACCTAAGAAAATTCCTTTGAAAAAAAAACTATTACGTCAGGAAATCAAATTAAGAATTAGATTTTCTAGAGTGGATTATTTTTTTACATCTCACTATGTAATTCTTAGAACCCACTTGGGGAGTTGTGATAAAATGATATTTCCCATTTTTATTTTTCTTAGGAGGTCATTGAAACTAATAATCAAAAACATTGAAATTCATGTACTACTTATTTTCATTCTTAAAATCCATGTATTTGAAGAATTGGAGTGTTGGTGAATCATTAGTTTGATCCCACCATTCCTCCATTGTATCAATTTTCTTTTCTACCACTATTCAATATTCACTAAATCTATAAAAAATCATTCATAATTTAAATTTTTTAATTGTTACTGTCATGAAATTCCAATAATGTTTCTTCCCAAATCTCTATATTATAGTTCTCTAGATTATCATTAGACCATGAGATTTATTCATTTTCTTATGAGGATCAATCTTCCCATTCCTATCAAAATAAATGGCATGTTGGAAATATATAATATTTGTTTCAATATTGATTATATATCATTTGATTTCTTCATTATAAATAATGTCTCTTATAGATAATACCTCTCGAAGACATAGTTTAGGGAATCAAATAATTGATTAATTATTCTATTGTATTATTTATTTAACTAGAATAATACCTTCAATTACATTTCATATTAGCTTCATAGGTACAAATTGATTCATCATCCTTCTTCATGAGATCATGAAATTATTTCTCCATCCATGCACAAGAAATATTTTGGAAGTAATTACTACAAACAATTCTCATAAACTCATACCATTTCATGTAATCAATTTCCTTCCCTTGATTAATAATTATAGTAATTTTTCAATATTGATTTTCTTTACATTAAAAATTATAGGAAAAAATGAAAATTTTTAATCATGGAATACTGTGGAGATAAAAATAACTTTTCAATGGTATGTATCAATTTCTACAAAACTAATAGTTTTATAGGAAAATGAAGAAAAGGTAGATATTACTTAATAAATGAATTAATAGAACCATAAAATACTTTTTCTCAAGAGGTTACTCATTTCATTTTCCACCACATTAAACCTTTACATAATTATTTATCATTCCATCTGTCAACTATAACAAAAAAGAATAGTGTGGGAAATAATAATGATGATGGAAAAACACAATATCATGACAACTAATTTATTAGATTTTTAAATCAAGACACCTTATGATAAATCTATGACACCTGAGGTTTAACATAGGTTCTCCCTGATCTTTACCAAAACATTTGGATGTTTTATTTTAAATAGACTTATCCCCAGGTTTCTTACTAATGTTTTATCATCCTAGTTTATAATGTTTGAAAGGTCGTTTCTCTGATACCAATAATATATATATATTAATCACATAATATTATAATCCATGTTATAATAATATAGTTTTAGTATCTTTTAAAATATACATAGAAAAAAATTAGTTCTTAAGTGTCTCCCATTAATTTCATCATGACCAGCACCCTTATTTGACATATCATTATTAATACATTAATTAAAAACCTTGGGAATGGAAAAATATGAAGGGTGTGCTTAGATGCTTCGTATGGGGAAAAAGGGAGATGTCAATGATCAGTTAGACGTAACATGATCATAATGGTATAAGAAAATTATAATCACATTTGAAATCATTACCATGCATATAAAATATCATAATATTGATTCTAGGAATAAATCCTAGAATTTTATAAAATCTGAATCTTAATGGAATCAATTATCAAGATCCATGAGAGAATAATATTGGCATAAGACATAGAATTGTTGAATAAAAATAATAAAATAAAATCATTCCCAATGTATTTGTGGATTATTTCTATAGATATAATAATGGAATAGTTTCACTCTCCTGAACGTCACGGTAGTGAAGGTACACTCCCAGGACTATCATAGTGGAAAAATCCCCTTATACCATTGGGTTCACTCCCACAATAGTCGTATTTATACAGTGAGATATCAATAATTACACAATCCAATAAAGGGATATATAATTCTAAGAACATCCATCCTCTTTAATAATTTAACCACCATACTTGGTTATAATGTAACATCATCCTTTTCTATAACATAACCACTTACCATGGTTTCTAACATAACCACCCATCAAATAATTATAACCACAAACATGTGTTCCAAAATATAAAAAAATAATTATCATATCATCACATCATAACCTAGTAAAATAAAATAGGTATCATAAACATTTCAACAATTCACTATAGAATAATCCCTAGAAAAAAAATCTATTTGAAAAAACCCATCAACATAAAAATTATCCTCCTAGATAAATAATACAAAAGGTATTATTGGATACTATATATAGTAAGTCATAATTAAGATAAAATTATTTTCACATATGTCAAAATTTCATTAAAAGATCATTAAAACATTGTTTTCCATAATAAGATATCTACTCTGAAAATTTTATTTAAAATACAAATATTTCCCAAACAAGATTGAAAAAAATATAATTATCCTCTTAATGATATTGATAAATTTTCAAAAAATTGAACAAACGTGATGGATGGAATTTTTTTAAAAGCCATGTAAGTTAAAAGAAAGTACTCCTTCACATTGTCTGTATTAAATAAATACCACATTATATAAATAACAAGAATATTAATTTTAAACCATTCTATAAATTAATAATCTATAAAAATATCGCAAAAATTTCATAGTAAATATTATAAAAATTCTTGATATCATTACAGAAAAACAACTATATGGATGAAAAAGTTTTCCAAATGAATTATAAAACATAATTTGTTACCAAAAAAATTCCTTCAATATATTTATTACATAAAGTGAGAAATATTAATAGGAAATTTGAATTAATTATAATTTTAATAAGGATAAAATATTTCTTGATTTTATATAAGGAAATATCATAAAATTTCATCATTTTAAACATAATAAAATATAATCTTGGTAAAAAATGTAATTTTAACCTAATCCCCTTACAACTATTGAATTATTTTAATCAAAAGACTTCTGAATAAAAAACATATATAGAAATATATGTCCCATTAAAATTAATATTAATCCTCATAAATGGCATGTTTGGTAAATATATATACCATATAATATAAAAGGATGGTGAATACGGGTATTGTCCCATAAAATAAATATGATAAAAATATTCTCTTAACTTAGGTTTTACTTCTATCAAATGAATTGGAATGTCTTATATAATAAATCTAGATATATTAAAAATTTATTCAATTACATAAATAACATATATCATACCATATATTATTTATAAAAAACATTTTATCAACATTTTATAAACAATTCTTATTAAAATTGTTTTTCTCTGTGATATCGATATAGTTTTTCATGTATTTTTTGGTTCGGTAGTTCTGGTCCATATATGATAATCATGGTTATGTTTTACATATATTGCTAATAAATTCATATTTATAAAATATATTCACTATATAAATTTTTAGAGTCATCCGTAAAATTATTGAGTGAAATTAATAACATCATTCTTGTCGGCGATTGGTCGAACGTATGTAAGAAGGTTGTTTCCATTATTATACTAATTGAAATAAATAAAGGTAAATAAACCCACACAATTAACTAATCAATAAAATAATATATATATAATATATATTAAATAAATCCATCTTTATTACAATCCAATTATATAGAAAATGAAAAACGAATAAAATTACATTATGGATGTTATAGTCCACACATATGCATGAGCAACATTATAATTTTCCAATGGATTACAAGGAAAAAATGTAGATATATTATTATAAATATAGAGGTATAATATTGTAATATGTATCATATATAAACATTAGAACAATAAAAATACACTTCGTAAAATATTTTGATGAAAAATGTTTTTTTTTCTATGTGGATATAGTATGTCCTAAACGCACACAAGCGATACATTAACATACAATTTAATGGGAAGAGGTAGAATAATGGTGGTTTACTAATCAGAATATTGATTCATTATATTTATTATTTTTAATTTAATATTTTATTTAAAATAAAAAATTCACAATGTAAAATAAGAATTGAAGAGAAAGCGGCCATTTAGAGAGATTACCAATACTTTTAAAGAACTCCTTTATATATCCTCTTATTGATCATAGTGTGTGTATTTGGAATGTATATAACCTATATAATGTTTCTAAAAAAGTTTATAAAGGATTTTTTGGAGATTATTGAGATATAATTCTCAAAATGAGAGGATAACTAGGAAATACCTTTTATAATTTTGGTGCTGAGAACTTTGGGAATTTCATAAAATTTTAAATTATTTCAAAACGATTTCTAGAAAACATTATTCTAAAAGGATATAGACTCAATTATAATATATAAATCTGTTATTTCACTCATATAATGAAAATTATATTGTTTTATCTAGTATTTCAAACAATAAATTTTGGTTTAACCACTTATTTAACTAATTTTAACATTAAATATGGTAACATAATTTTCATAATTAATGGATTATAATATTATATATAAGGAGAAATTTGGATCCTAAATGAAAAATGGGTGAAAATTTAGTCCATATATTATAATTCTCTCAAAATATTTTTACTATTTTATAAATAAATATAAAAATAATATTTAGATTAAATATAATTAATGTTAATTTTTACACAATTCATTTAATTTTACTTAAAAAACAAAAATAGAAAGGTTAATTGAAACGTATTCCATTAACATAAAATGAATATTTCATATTAATATAAATAGCTAATTGGAAAAAATTGACTCTCTCAAATTATAGTAATTTTCCTATTTTTAAAATAATTTAATATATTTAATTAAATGATGAAATAATACATTATCATTACATAATAATTTAAGGTAATTATGTAATGACTAAAAATAAAAAGAAAAATTCATCATGAAAATTATTTTATTATTGTTAATATGGCTATTTTTATTCTATAATAACATGATTCTTTCTCTATGTGGGAACCTTAAAAACATTTTAAAACTAATAGAGTGAATCATTGTAATATTATTTTCATTAAATATCATAAGGGACATTATCATGGAAAACGTAATGACCTAGCGTCTAATAATATACATTCTAGTGACCCTTGAATATAAATCATTTTATTTCATTCACAAATATCTTTTAGGTTTCTAGTTTTCAATAATTTGGTAATGAAATCCAAAAATAAACCCATAACATACAAGTGGAGACTTATATTCACTATCCATTTTTTAACGGAATCCCTTTTGAAATAAAACATGTTTTATTTTCAATATATTTCCTCAAAATTTTCATCATGGGGTCATAATTATCCCTAAAATCCATAAAACCTATTAAAAATATTTAAAACATGGGATGAGCACAAATTCTAAATAGGTGACATAAAATAATTGATAAAATAGTCCAGTGAAAACTCAAAAATCATTTTCATAAAAACATACATTTTTAAATTGAATAAGGTATCATCATTTAAAACTAATAATTATCTTACCTTTTTTAAAATCTAATGATTTTCTATGAAATTAATAATCAAGAATATAGAATATATTTAGGAAATGTGAGATATAATCTTCCATTTTGTAACACCCCAAGCTTCCATGTTACGTTTCCCTTTGAATAATGCAATGGTGTGTATTGTATGCAACTTCGAGATTCTTACACACCACAACCAATCAAACTAGCCGTTATGAATAGTAATAACTACTTTTTGAAATTTGATAAATTTTATCTTTCAAAATGGACTTTATTTTTGGATTCTTAAAATAAAATTAGCTTAGGGTTAAATTTTGGTGGTTTTCGGATAACATTCATTATTTGCGGAATAGTGAAAATTACTAAATTTTAATTAAAAAAAACTTTTTTAATCGAAATAATTAATAGTGATAAATTATTAGTTTGAGTGGTTTTAAATTATATTTATAATATATTTTTACCATTTAATACAATTTTTGTCATTGGATCTAATTTCACATTTATACCAGACATAAAAAAGTGTGTATCTTTTGATAGTTATTATCTCTTAAAAACACGCTATTTGTTTTGACGACGGGAATTAATTTTTAAATTAATTAATGCAACAGATATGTTTTGAATTTGATAAAATAGACATCATTTTTGAATTCATAATATCAAATAAAGCTTAGGCCTAATATTTGGTATTTTCTAGAAACTTTCATTTTTTTGATGAATATTGAAACCACTAAGTGGTAGTTAAAAAAATGAATTTTTCATAAAACATACTTGTACCATTTCTATGAGTGGAATTTTGAAAATCCGAGATACATGGTTAATATCAATGAGTAAAATGTGGTTCAATGAGATGAGAATAATTTTTGATGAATATTATTTGTTTACATTTATTTACCACGGTTAAAAGTAAATATGGTAAGTAAGGGTAAAAATGATATTAATATTACCCTAACACATGTCCTAATTATATTAGAAAATAGTATCTCGACCAAAAACAACCTTAGGAGTAAAATATTATCATTTAGGTCCACTTGTATTAGATTCGGACATTTATTATTATTTAATTCAAAGAAGAGTTAAAAGAGTTAAAATCAAAGTTTATTTACTGAATCATTTTTAATATAGGTTTATACATAAGATAAATTCGATTTTAAATATTCATTAGAAATATAAAGCGATTTCCTACATAATGATATTTTATTTATAATTTTTAGACATTATATAATTTAATTTACTTATGACACAATGGTGATAGAGTAATTACCTAATTAATGGAATATTAAAATAATTGATTTTATAAATATCAAAATAAATTTAATTTGAGTCATTTTATGAATTAAACTAATTTTATTGGTTAATATGAAATATTAGGATTAATTATATAAATTTTTTTGATGTAATAATTCCATTATGAATTTATCAAAAACAAAATACCCAATAGTGTCAAAATTGACCTAAAAGAGTTTTTAAAACAAATATTATATTATTAAATTTATTAAATTCCTAAAAATATAAGTCTCATCCACGAGACTTATATCATGATAGGTGTATCATTAATGGACCACTTGGGTGTCTCTTGGATGTATATAATATGTTTATTAACCATATAATATAAAAATACAAAGAGACATTTTAAAAGTGAAACTAATTAACTAAGAGTTAATACTTAATGATAAGGTTAATATAATGACCCAAACCTATCTAAATTATATTGGATCAGTGTATTGCGACCCATACCAACATTAACCTTTAAATAATCCACTTTTTATCCATTATAAACCGAATATTAATTTAATATTAAATAATATGTTTAGCTTTTCCGAAGGTGCCCCTCACCCCTCTTATAAAAGGGCACTCCCCCTTCTCACTAATTCACACATTCAAAGCCTTTTGGCTCGGCCACAACCTGCCCAAATACTCTCTAAACATCCCTCACTACAGCCTAGAGGCCTTAGTTTGATCAGAAAGCCAACCTAAGGAGCCCTTTTGATCTAATCAAAAGTAAGAACCCGAAGAAGATGTAATGTTTTCACCACCCTCTTTCAAGTTCCTTTCTTCTTCAACTTCTTCTTTCATTGTTATTTCAATTCTAAAATAATAAATCCAGTATCTTATATATACTTTGATTTTATTATAAATATGGTACAACCATATTCAGTATTCTATCCATCCTTTGAATGGCATGTCACCATACGTGCGCATGTACGGCTTACCGTCTCCACGTCGTGGTGTAATTGTCATTCAATAAATTATTATTTGGATGGGTATAATAATGATGTGTAATTCATGTAAATAATAAATATAACATGATAATTATTATTTCTATATTATAGACCATCCAATTTTATATTATTTTGGCATCAAAATAATGATACTGTCGCTTGTGCGTACGTACGGACTACCGTCTCCACGAACACGATGAGATTCATTCTCCATCGTATCAATCCAAGTATAATTCTCATTTTATGATTAAAAATAATGTTTAAGGACTTGATATAATTCTGGATATGAATAAGATACAACCTATCTATAACAAACAGGGCTTACGTAATAAAGAATATAAAGGAAAACGAGTAAGTTAACACCCGAAATGGCGATAATACTAAGATATTATTAACAAAACAATGCTAAAAGATCATCTATGATATCATATTTATGTAAATGATTCTTTTATAATTCAATAATAATTATTTCACCATTATACAGAAGGTTAACCTACCATTGACCAAGGAAAAATTACAAAGTAAGGGGTTCCTTATCTCACTCTTAATTTCGTGAGAATTCCATTGTTCACCACTTATTTATTGCATGTAGTGTATGTGTATTTCCCATGATTGTATTCATTGTGTAACATAATTTAATTAATGGGTATTTACATAATCATTGTATGATCCTTCTTTCAGGCTGGTATGTTTCTTAGGTTACCTAATCGATAAGGGAATTTGAAATTTCAATTTGCACTCATTCGGCTTTAGGCATACTTCATTGATTATTTTACTCCAATATTATTTATGAAATCACTATTCATTTGATTATGTCATAATTTCCACTCCCCTCTCTGTGGATTTAATTTTTATACACATAATCACTCCATTTATAAATTCTTATGCCATCGGTATGAACTTGATAAGAGTAATTTTAACTCAATCTCAATTTGTTGAGTTAAATATCCAATTCATTGGTGTTGTTTTTACAAGAATATGTGTGAATATCATCTGATTGATTTACACTAAATATCCAATCATATTGACTGTATTTATATTTTTCACACATAATTATGTCATTGATTTATCCTTAACCTAATTATATGGTCTTTATAAGAGAATTCATCTCAATTTACATTCCATTCTGAATTCTTTGTTGTTATACACCAAATCACTTTAATATGGTGTATATAATGTACTTTGACATAGTATATCATGAATCCCTTTATTCTCATGATATTATAATGTTTTTATTACCTCAATTATTTGTATTCAAGTGTCTCTCTTTTGGTTAGAAAATCTAACTAAAATACATTTTTAAGTGTTTTAAAGATTAATTATTCTAAATATTTCTCATTAATGTCCATGTTTTAAAAATGGATTTAAGGATTTATTTATATGGACATTAAAGTTTTAAAATCAAAATTCCTATTAAAAGTTTCAAAGTGGTATGGGAAAATTTGATTATAAAATATATTTTAAATGGATTCTTGACAAATATTGTGAATTTTAAATGATTTCAAGAAAATGGGAGATATTTCACTCTAACTGTTTTGATGACTATTTTCATCTTTGTCAATATCCTTCATCATTCTTGATTGAGGTTAATATTATATAATAAAATATTCCATATTGTATCGAATGAGTTATGTTTGACTGTGGATGTGCTATTTTTATCCCATTCATGTTTGTGGATAATGTATTGACATTTTTTATGCTATTTTTAATACAAATGTTTATGTTATGTTTAAAACTTTTCCTATGAGGAATAAATTGGACTTAGTAAGTGACGGGTGGATCCCACTATAGCTCCTCGATGAATCGGTAGGTCTCATGAGACAAACTAGTGTCTTGGCACGAGGCCTTGACAAAATCTTATTTGTAGTCTTGGCATGAGGCCTTGGCTACGTGGTTATGATAGTCTAGAATTATGCATTTCGTCATTATGAAAGTGTTTATTAATATATTCATGTGATTATTAGACTATTAGAATATCCATGTGAATAAGAAAATTACATTATTTCATTTTATCCTTGCCATATTATGCTGAAGTTCAAGTTTAAAAGGCTTTTGTTTTAGTTATACATTGCCTTAAAGTTTTATGTTTATTTATGAAAGATTCTGCTATATTGTTATCCTTACTGAGCATCTGAGCTCACCCCTTTAAATGTTTTATTTTTTCCAGGATGTGAAGAAGTATTTTATGAATGAACTAAATGGATATTATGAGGGGATATTAAGACAAATATGTTGTTGTATTTTTTCACTTATTGATGTAATGTAAACTTTATTAATATATCTAGTGTTTCCAAGGCTACTAAACTAATCGGTCATTCGAGACTTGATATTTCCTGTGATCATGCCAATGTTATAAAATAATGCACCGAATCTGGGTATCTAGGGTCGGGGAGTTACAGTTGGTATCAGAGAAAGATTAGTACAAACCATTGAAGCTAGATTTAGATAAACTCTGATTAGAGCATATAGACCTAAGATGAACATTAAGGATTAGTATAGAAGAACTTCCTCAAATTTTTGTATTTTTAAGATTTTGTGAGTTTTCCGAGCAATATATCCCTATCTAGATATGAGCAGGTAGAGGTGAATCTGAAACAGATGTACCTAGGGGTAAAACCCAAAAACACCGCTTTGAGAAAGACTCGAACGAGAACTGGTGCACGACAACAGGCATTGCTGCACTCTTGGTTACGACACTCTCGGGGGATATGCTTAGGATAATTTACAATTTCATTACAAACTGATTTGAAGTATTATATATATAAGATGAGAGTAAATGACCTTGGTTAGTCCTAATGTGTTTCAAATTGAAAATATGGTTACATGTTAATCTCTAAATGATTTTATGACTACGGTTACTCACACAATGCTTTCTTGTTTTAGTCAATGGATGGATTCCAAGGAAGACATACTGACTTTGAGAATGATTTACAAGGTGGTAAGGGTGGTGGAAATGAGCAACAAAATAGAATGTTTATAGGCGTAAAAGATATCGTCTTTATGCCAAATCAATTTTCCAAAAATATGATGAACAATATATATATTAACCAATTCCAAGACTCAACAAAGAATAGATAGGTGATGAATGATAAGAGCTCCAGCAGTGGAGACCATAGAGAAAGGAATCCTCAATTTCCCTCATGCAAGAAATGTGGAAGGAGACACCCAAAAATGTGTCTCAATAGGAAAAAGAAATGCTTTACGTGCTGAAAGGAAGGACATAATTTGATGAATTTCCAAAGAAAAATAAAGAGTACTATGGAAGAAGATAAAAATATTCCCAAGAATCCATTTACAGTCATTTTACGTAAATATAGGGGACCTGGCCATTACCCTAGTGAATTCCCCAGTCTATAGGATATTTTCTTGGTCAAAAAAGAAGCTATGTGGGAATAAATGGTTGGATAAATGTTTAGAAAGTATTAGTGCTCCTTGTTGATGGGTTTACTTTGGAATAATTTTCTCTTGTATTTTTAACCCTAAAGTTTTCCATGTGAGAATGATATTTGAGGAAGAATTAACTTTTCTATTGTGGATATAGTTATAAATAACCATTTGGTTTTATATGATCGTTGGGTTTGAGGAAATTATAAGTTATTATAATTTGGGATGAAAATGAAAGGTATGAGATATGATTTGTGGTTAAATTATGTTATGGTTATTTTGAGTAATTTATCTCATTTTGGGAATGTTATAAATTATAGTTTTTGAAAAAGCACAACATGCAGACCATATGACAACCCATCACGTCGGACAAAGCTGTGGGAATCGAACCCACAACAAAAGTGTGATTGGGATTTATCGCCAACCAATAGACTACGTGAAGTCCCTGGTTAGTGTGACTATTATTTTTAGTTAAATAATTTTATTTATCAATAATAATTTGATTTGGGATCTTATGTTTTATCAAATGAATACCCTTAGTATAGGAAAATGATTTGGTGATTAAGTGAAAAATGTTATTTTGGAAGTTGTTCGCTTTGTTGTGAACACTATATGCCCAATGAAAATCGAATAGTATGGAATTTCATTTGAGGAGTAATGGTGGATTTTTATCTATGTTTTTATTTTGTATTTATAGTGATTTGGGTTATTTATGGAAATGATTAGGTTAATTACTTTTAAGTATGTGACTTTAAGAGTAATTAATGTCAGTTGGAGATACTATTTAACATTGAAGACTATATTCTTATAAGTTTTGGGTTTCAATATTAGTTTTAATTATATTGAAGTATTTTAAGTACAATTTATTATTGAATGGTATTTATTAAACTTTAGGGTATTAATGGTTTAATTTTAGAAATTAAGATTAGTGTTTTTTTTCTCTAATGGAATATCCATTTGGGGGATCATCAGATTTTATACTAACCATTTTGGTTTTGATTAATATCTAAAGACAAGTTAAATAGATATTTTATCCTATGTGGATCATGTATTTCTATAGAAGATTATTCTAGCTCTTCCATTGTGACCAAGTCTTCTTGAATACTCATTGTTCAAAAAAATGAGTTAGTGGTAAAAATTTATTAAATAATGAAACACTACTTAAAAAGTAAGTATATCTCTTTATGTTCTTATTCAATATCATAAATGTATTCCTCTTCCTTATGTAATGTATCTTAAAACAAAAAATGTTGTCCATTTACTTTTCCTACTGGGAGACTAATGACCGTTTGTCCCAAAAAAAAGTTTGTGATTTTCTTATTGTTAACTTTCTCCTGATCATGTTTCCTATCCCTCTCCATCAGAACATAACAATTATTTAATCTTCCATATCCATGTTTTCCTACATGGAATCCTAGTATGGGTTATCTTGGGTGACCTTTATACCTCTCTTCCTTTCTTTTAAAGTGATAGTTTTATTGACTCTTTTTCCGATGTGGGACTTTCCATTATATTCTAAAGCCAAATTTTAAAAAAATTGCGCGGAAAAAATTTATTGAAGGAGGGGAGAATGTAACACCCAAAGTATCCACGATACGTTTCCCTTTGAATAATTCCATGGTGTGCATTGTACACAACTTCGAGATTCTAACACACCACAACCAATCAAACTAGACGTTATGAATAATAATAACTATTTTTTGAAGTTTTATAAATTTTATATTTCTAAATGGACTTAATTTTTGGATTCATAATATCAAAATTAGCTTAGGGTGAGATTTTGATACTTTTCGGATAACTTTCATATTTTGATGAATAGTGAAAATTACTAAAATTTAATTAAAAACAACTTTTTAAATCGAAATAATTAATATTGATAATTTATTAATTTGAGAGTTTTTAAAGTATATTTAGAATATATTTTTACCATTTAAAACAATTTTTGTCATTGGATATAATTTCACATTTAAACCAGACATAAACAAGTGTCAATCTTTTGATAGTTATTATCTCTTAAAAACACGCTATATGTATTAACGACAGAAATTTATTTTTAAATTAATTAATGCAAATGATATGTCTTAAATTTTTCAAAATAGACATCATTTTTGAATTCATAATATCAAATATAGCTTAGGCCAAATTTGTGTTATTTTTCCGAAAACTTTCATTTTTTTTATGAATAGTGAAACCACTAAGTGGTTGTTAAAAAACTGATTTTTTCATAAAACTTAATTTTACCACTTCTGTGAGTGGACTTTGAAAAATATGAGAGACACGGTTAATATCAAGGAGTAAAATTTGGTTCAATGAGATGAAAATAATAATTTCTAAATAGTAACTGTTTTACTTTTATTTACCACGGTTACAAGTAAATAGGGTAATTGAGGGTAAAAATGATATTAATATTACACTAAAACATGTCCTAATTCTACTAGACAAGTGTATCTCGACCAGAAACAAAATTAGGAGTAAAATATTATGATTTAGGTCCACTTTTATTAGATTAGGACATTTATTATTATTTATTTCAAAGAAGAGTTAAAAGAGTTAAAATCAATGTTTATTTACTAAACCATTTTTAATATAGGTTTATACATAAGATAAATTCAATTGTAAATATTAATTAGGAAGATAAAAGGATTTTATACATAATAGTATTTTATTTATAATTTTTAGACATTAAATAATTTAATTTATTTTTGAGACAATGGTGATGCAGTAATTACATAATTAATGAAATATTAAAATAATTGATATTATAAATATCAAAGTAAATGTAATTTGAGACTTTTTATGAATGAAACTTATTTTATAGGTTAATATGACAAATTATTATTGATTATATTAATTTTTTTCAAAGGAATAATGCTGTTATGAATTTATCAAAATCAAAATACCCAATAGTTTCAAAATTAACCTAAAATAGTTTTTAAAACAAATATTATATTATTAATTTATATTCAATTCTTAAAAATCTATGGTTTGGCCAAGAGACTTATATCATGATAGTTATATCATTAATGGACCACTTGGGGTCTCTTTTATGTATATAGTATGTTTATTAACCATATAATATAAAAATACAATGATACATTGTAAAAGTGAAACTAATTAACGAAGAGTTAATACTAAAAGATAAGGTTAATATAATGACCCAAACCTATCTAAATTCTATTGGATCAGTGGTTTTCGACCCATACCCTCATTAACCTTTAAATAATCCACTTTTGATCCATTATAAAGCGAATATTAATTTATTATAAAATAATATGTTTAGCTTTTCCGAAGGTGCCCCTCACCACTCTTATAAAAGGGAACTCCCCCTTCTCACTAATTCACACAATAAAAGCCTTTTGGGACGGCCAAAACCTGCCCAGATACTCTCTAAACATCCCTCAATACAACCTATAGGCCTTAGTTTGATCAGAAAGCCAACCAAAGGATCCCTTTTGATCAAATCAAAAGGAAGAACCCGAAGAAGATGTAATGTTTTCACCACCCTCTTTCAAGTTCCATTCTTCTTCAACATCTTCTTTCATTGTTATTTAAAATCTAAAATAATAAATCCAGTATCTTCTATATACATTGATGTTATTATAAATATGGTACAACAATATTCAGTATTCTATCCATCCTTTGAATGACATGTCACCATATGTGCGCATGTATGACTTACCGTCTCCACGTCGTGGTGTAATTGTCATTCAATAAATTATTATTTGGATGGGTATAATAATGATGTGTAATTAATGTAAATAATAAATATAACATGATAATTATTCTGTCTATATGATCTAACATACAATTATATAATATTTTAACATCAAAATAATGATATTGTCGCTCGTGTGTACGTACGGACTACCGTCTCCACAACGCGATGAGATTCATTCTCCATCGTATCCATTCAAGTATAATTCAAATTTTATGATTAAAAATAATGTTTAAGGACATGATATAATTATTAATATGAATAATATACAACCTATCCATAAAAAACATATCTCTAATAACAAAGAATATAAAGGAAAACGAGTAAGTTAACACCCGAAATAACGATAATACTAAGATATTATTAACAAATCAATGTTAAAAGATCATATATGATAACATATTAATGTAAAATATTCTTGTAGAATTAAATAACAATTATTTCCCCATTATAAAGGAGGTTACCCTACAATAGACCAATGAAAAATTACAGAGTAAGGGGTTCCTTATCTCACTCTTAATTTCGTGAGAATTCGATTGTTCACCACTTATTTATAGCATGTGGTGTATGTGTATTTCCCATGATTGTATTCATTTTGTAACATACAATAATTTAAGGGTATTTACATCATCATTTTATGATCCTTCGTTCATGGTGGTATGTTTCTTATGTTACCTAATCAATAAGTGAATTTGAAATTTCAATTTTCACTCATTCAGCTTTAGGAATACTTTATTGATTATTTTACTCCAAGATTATATGTGGAATCACTATTTATTTGATTATGTCATAATTTCCAATCCACTTTCTGTGGATATAATTTTTATACACATAATCACTCCATTGATAAATTCTCAAGTCATCAGTATGAACTTGATAAAAGTAATTTTAACTCAATCTCCCTTTGTTGAGTTAAATATCCAATTCATTGGTGTTGTTTTTACAAGAATATCTGTGAGTGTCATCTGATTGATTTACACTAAATATCCAATCATATTTAGTGTATTTATATTTTTCACACATAATTATGGCATTGATTTATCCTTAACCAAACGATGTGGTCTTTATAAGATAATTCATCTCAATTTATATTCCATTGAGACTTCTTTGTTGTTATACACCAAATAACTTTTATATGGTGTATATAATGTACTTTGAAATAGTATATCATGAATCCCTTTATTCAAATGATATTATATTGTTTTGATTACCTCAATTATTTGTATTCATTTTTCTCCCTTTTGGTTAGAAACACTAACTAAAATACATATTTAAGTGTTTTAATGATTGATTATTGTATATCTTTATCATTAATTTCCATGCTTTAAAAATGGGTTTAAGGATTTATTTATATGGACATTAAAATTTTCAAATCAAAAATCCTTTTAAAAGATTCAAAGTGGTATGTGACACTTTGATTCTAAAATCTATTTTAAATGGATTCTTGATAAATAGTTTGACTTTTAAATGATTTTAAGAAAAAGGTGGATATTTCACTCTAATTGTTTTGATGATTATTTTCATCTATGTCAATATCCTTCATCATTCTTGAATGAGGATAATTTGATACAATACAATATTCCATATTGTATCGAATGAGTTATGTTTCATTGTGGATGTGCTATTTTTGTACCATTCATGGTTTGTGGATAAAGTATTGACATTTATTATGCTAGTTTTAATATGAATGTTTATGTTATGTTTAAAACTTTTCATATGAGGAATGCATTGCACCTTGTAAGTAATGGGTGGATCCCGCTATAGCTCATTGATGCATCGGTTGGACTCATGAGAAAAACTTGTGTCTTGGCACGAGGCCTTGAAAAAATCTTATTTGTAGTCTTGGCACGAGGCCTTGGCTACGTGGTTATGATAGTCTTGCATTATGCATTCCGCCATTATGAAAGTGGTTATTGATATTTTCATGTGATTATTCGACTATTAGAATATCCATGTGAATAAGTAAATTGAATTATTTCATTTTATCCTTTCCATATTATTCTGATGTTCACGTTTAAAAGGATTTTGTTTTAGTTATACGTTGCCCTAAATTTTTATGTTTATTTTTGAATGTTTCTGCAATATTGATATCCTTACTGAGCATCTGAGCTCACCCCTTTCAATGTTTTATTTTTTCCAGGATGTGAAGAAGTACTTTATGAATGACCTGCAGGGATAGTATGAGGGGATATGAAGACAAATATGTTGTTGTAGTTTTTCACTTATTGATGTAATGTAAACTTTATGAATATATCTAGTGTTTCCAAGGCTACTAAACTAATCGATCTTTCGAGGCTTGATCTTTCTTGTGATCATTCCAATTTTATGTAATAATGCACCGACTCTGGGTATCTAGGGTCGTGGTGTTACACATATCCCTCAAACACATGTTTATGGACTCTTGGGTAAATATGGATAACCATAGTTATTACATTTAGAATAATCATCATAGTATTATTCAAATAATGTCTTTATAGAAACCTAATTAGTAAACTCCATCTCATTATCTAATGAATTGGAGAGCTATAATGGGATCACCCACCCCTGGTTTACAATTTAATCAAACATCCTCATAAACAATTACCAAGTACAATAAAAAATTCATAACACATAAATCATACATAAAATAATTATTCTTAAGAAAAATAAATTTCCCATTTTAAAATCAATCATCAAATTTAAAATCCACACATTCATAAATTCAATCATTTTATTTGAATATAAAATTTTAAACATGTATTGATAAATTTAAAAAATTATGGTTTCATTTAATTATAAAAATCATAGCATGACATATAAGTTAAAAAACATTATTTTTATCATTGTAAAATAAGTGAAAGAGAGTAATTAATTTTTTTTAAAATAAATCCCCTTACATAAACCCTAAAAAAGATTAATTATTTAAGATATTTGATAGAGAATAAAAAGTAAAAAATTTCATATTTTCATGCCTATATAAATTCAGTGATGAAAATCATTTTTAAAACATATAGATGGAATAGAATTTTTTATAACAATAAATCTTTAAATCGTTTAAAATGAGTTTTTTATAAAACGTCAAGTACATTTTGTCTGGTTAATCACATATGTTCTTTGACTTATTGAATAAAAAACTAAGATTAATTTCAATCAACATTGTACCCTATTTGAATTTCAATATTTCTTTTATATAACTTATTATCATTTTATAATTGTTACATAATTATTTCATTTCATATCAGACGTTAAGATGAAATTCGATACATATGTTTATAATGACATTGGTATGATGTTTATAATCACAGTGGAAAATTTCCTATCATATACAAAATTATATTCATGAAATTATTATAATTTTTTTACAAAAATTTTAATTTTATTTCAAAAAAATTGCCAAGTTTATGAAATATGAACTATGTTATAATCATGAAGACATTATAACATATGTATGAATGAGTAATAATTTTATTTTACAATGATCATTATGGAAAGAATTTATGTATCATTTTATCATTCAATAATTACAATACAATTTTTAAAATAATTTTAATCATTTATTTTTTCTTATATATAGAATTGAATTTTTATAGTGATGAAAATAATATCACATCGTTTCGTGGAGGTGATAATTCGCAGGTATGCACGAATAATGCTATCATTTTTATGATCACATAAGGGTTATAATTTAAATAATATATTTTGATTTAAAAATGATAAATATTTAATTAATATCATATATAATAATTATCTTCTTCATTATAACAATTCATGGGAGATGGTGATAGAAAATAAATTTCATCGGATCAAGAGGCGTTAGTCTTTTGTACACATGAATGATTAGTTTTTCTTATATATTCTAATTCAAGATAGATATAGGGGATGATATTAACATAATAAAATCTAATTATATTTACAATACTAAATTTATTATTTTATCATGGTTAAATAATGTTTTAAGATTGTTGAAGAAGAAACAAAATCAAAACACTTAAATAAAAATGATACCACTTCATTAGAATTCTTTCGTTTCTAAGCCACATAAAACCACTAAAGATGGTGTTTCGACTAAAATAAGAGAACTATATTTTGGGAAGTGATTCTAGGAAAAAATATAGGAATATATTTTATGAACAATTTTTTTTAATTTATTAAAATGATAATATTGGGTTCCCATTAATTGGATAGGGGAGGTCACTCTTATACCTTCGCAAAATATAAAACTAATTTAAATTAATTATTTCTCCAAAAATATACAAACAGATCTATTTACCGAATGGCCCAAAGGCCTTCCTTTTTTATAGATAATATACCTTTTAAGGGTTGAACAGGAACCCGGACATGACCCGTAGGCCCAAGGCACAAGGCCCAACATGACCCGCAATACATAACCCGAAGGCTGAGAGGCATATCATTCCAATTACATGACCTGTAGGCCCACCCACTAGAACGTCCCTTTCCCAGCAACTTTTATCATTGATCACCTTAACACCCCGCCTTGCATTGCTGATCGAAATCAATTATTTTTAATTTTAGGGTAAATATAATTAATAAAAAAATCAAAAGACCTATAATAAATCACTGATGAAATTTTAAACCTTATCCATTTTTCCCCAAATTTTATATTTTTAGAAACTTTATTTCATTTAATAAAATATTATTTATTTTAAAATGCCATTAAAGTCAATTTTTTAACAATTCAATACTTTTAATTTTACAAGAAAAATAAAAAAATATAAACTCAAAAAATTTAATTTAACATGTTGATAAAATTTATAATTTAAATATTATATAATTAGTATGAAGTTAACTATCTCAAATTATAGTTATTTTAATATTATAGATATCATTTATTTGAAATCTAATTTAATTAAATAATTAATACTTCATCATTAATATTTCCTTTAATGTCAATATTTTTTTCAAATATTTTTTTATAAAAAATCCACGAGGAAGATAAACCTTTTAGATTTCATGTTAATTTATATAGTTAAATATATATTCATCATTAAAACACATTAAAAATATAATACTTATTAAAAATATTGTTGTGATAAGTTTTACATTTCAAATATCAAATTATTATAATGAGATTAATGTCATCCATGTGGCTCTAAGAGGTCATAAAATCATAAAAAGTATTAATTTTCAATATGCACACATCCCATAATAATGGGAAAATTTTATTGTAATTTTCTTATATTTGTATTATTATTTGTTACCTTAATTGCCCGGTTTAATCTTAATTGTTGTAATATAAATTAATAATTTTGATATTCATATTTTCCAAAAAATTTGAAAATTTTAAAAAAATCAATCTGATTAATAATATAGAATCCAGTTTTTATTAAATAAACAAAAAAAATGAGAAAATTTAATTTAAAATTAATCTCTTAGATGAGGTGAAAAATGTAATTTGTAAAGTGAAAACATTCAATATATTTCAATGTTTTTTATCCAAATGTAATATAAAAATTATTCCAATTACATATATTTTATTCATAATTAAGTAATTCATATAATTTTACTATAAAAATTATTTAAAAACAAATTTTATCATTTTAAATTATTTCTATGAAATGTCAGTTTTCAATTAAAATCCAAGAAAATTTCACTATTCATCCAAAAATGAAACTTTAAAAATAATTAACAAATATAAATATTGATATTATATTTTAAAAAAAGGTGATAATTTTTATAGATAAAATTTATAAATTTGTTAAACATTATTTTTAAATCATTTGTGCCATCAAATGTTGGAAAATGTACATTTAGAAAAGTATTTCTATTTATGCGTGAAATTGGATTAATTTTTATATCATATTTCGAGAACACAAAAAATGAATGTTAAATAATAATTTTATTATATTATATATTGATTTCAATGAAAATATCCTATATTATTTATTTGTATATCTTATTAGTATAAAATACACTTTTATGCACATAAATAGTTTTCAGAAAAATATTTCAGTTTATTTTCAATAGGGGTTATTAAAATTTATAGATAATTTTTCACTAAATAATTTATTATATATACATGTTTAAACAATATTTTCATAACTTATTTAATCATGTTCATTCCCACTATTATAAGAGCATGGTTATGATAGTAACATTTGAATAATAATATTTAGTTTTTTGTTTCAACTCTATGTGTTATATCATATATCCTATTGAACATTGTATTTACTCATTAGAATCTCATGATTTCAAATTATTTCCAACAATATAAAAAATTTTGTCCTATAAATTTAAACCTGGTCTTAGTAACCAGGAATTAACGATTCAAAATTCCTTTTTTGGAATCCCGCATTGGAATAGGAGTCAATAAAACATTAATTTAAAAATAGATAATGTAAAGTATGAAGGTTTCCTAAGATAACAAATAATTGGTTTGTACATAAGAAAACATGGATATAGAAGAGAAAACACATTATCATGAGCTTATAAATATTTATAAGGAACTTGGTCATTATAAAGTTAACCATTACGAAACCATAAATCTAAAATGGGTTAAAAGGAAATCTACATCAGAATAATAAAAGTAACCATATAACATTATTATTTAAATATTATTTTAATAGAGTTGAGGAATTCATTTACTTCTTACACTAATAACATAAGGATTCAAGCATACTTTGATATTAGAGTTTGATCCATTAAGATAATTGTTTTACCTCAATGGTTATCTTATACCTTTAATTTTTCATACCAACCCATAATTAACTCAAAATTTTGATTAAAAAATACTTTTATATCTCAAAATTTAAATATTTATCCTCCCCATGATTTAATGAAAACTATGAATTGAAGAAAGAACATCATACATTGATCATGATGCACACTTGATTTCATTATCATTTTATTTATGTAGATAGAAGTTACATGCATTTCAATAACTCTTGAGTGCTTTCTTACAGTCCCTTGATTTTATTATCAAATACACCATGTTAAACTTTGGTTTCATGTGTTTTGGAAGATAAATAGTTTTATAAAACATTTTTTTATGAAACAAACATTCAAAAAATATGATAACACTTGCTTTTTATAAAATATTTTGACAATGTTAATTATGAAACATTAAATAAAAAATAATTTAAAATTACCAAAATTATTTTATGAAATAATATATGTTAAATGTAAATATAAATATTCAGTATAAGGTGCTCTTTCACTTTAATCATTATAAAAATCTTAATATTATATTGCATCATGTGATATGGAATAAAATTTGAAATTTATTTATGATATTTATCATTATTTAAAACATGAGAATATTGGTAAATTATGATTAGATACAAAACATCCTATGAAACACTGTGGAATCAAGGTATAAAGGAGCTATTTGAAATTTTTTATAAAAAAATTTTATGATAGAACTATATTATAAAAAATTACATAATAATAAGGAAATTTATTCTCAATAATTATTTTAGGCAACTCATCATGAATATATTGAAATCATTCTTAATATCCTCATCCTTCAATTGGAAACTAAATTTACACGATTTGAAAAGGTTATCGAACAAATATTTCATAAAAATAATATAAATAGAATCTTAATATTTTTTTTAAACGAAATTCATAATTCCTTTAAATTTATAATCCCTTCTGTGATACCAACTGTAAGGGCCCTTCCATAAATAATAAATATTCTTGTAAATTTTTACTAGAACTCATTTCATTTCATTCCCAAATATCCATTCTATTTATAGTTTTATATAATTAGGAAAATTATTAAAAAATAATCTCTTACAATACAATTGTACACTTATACTAAGTATCCATTTTTATTAAAGTAATCCCATTAAAAATAAAACATGGTATTCTTTCAAGACATATCTTCTCAATTTTGTCCATGGGCTCTTCCATGTACCTAATATTATGTAAAACACTATGAAAAAATTTAAAACACCCTATGTGAAAAAAATAATAGTAATGGACATAAAATAATTGAATTCTAATTCCAATGAATACACACAAAACATTTTCTAAAAACATAGTTTTTTACGTGGAAAAAGATACCTTCATTTAAAAATGTTTAATATAATACATTTTGAAAATCCAATGATATTCGTGAAATCTGGTAAGAAAATATATTAATTTGAAGAATGTACTATTGAAAATCATTTTTGATATCAATGATGGAAATATTCTATCTCACTTGGCCACACAGGTAGTAACCATAATAGTAACATTTCAAATAATCATCACAGTATTATTCAAATAATATCTTTAGAAAAAACAAATCATTTGGCTTAGTCCCATTACCTAATGTATTATGGAGATTTAAGAGTGTTACCCACCATCATATTATAAAAAAACAACCCATAGTCATAAAAAATCTTATTAAAATAACACAATAAAAAAAATATAAATTTTACATTAATTAATCATTCTCAATGGAAATAAAATTTTCATTTTTAAATATCTTTTCATTTTTAAAAAGTGGCACATTCATAAATGAAAAAATTTTATTTTTAAAAATAAATTATAAAAATGTAATGAAAAAATCATAAAATTAAGGTCTTAATAAATTTCTAAAATATTTTCATAGTTTATAAGACAAAATAAATTGTATGTAACTATTTTAATAGAATAGAAAGAAAACATTAATAAATGGGTTTTGAAAGAATGTTCCTCATGTAAATACTGAAAATATCACATTTTGAAACAAAATTGAGTGAAATGAGAAAATTAGACTTCTAAAATGTTTATTTATATATATAAATTAATAAAAACCATTTAAAAAAATATAAATCAATTATTTATATTTAAACTACTAAATCAATAAAACATTTTAAATAATTTTTTAGTTAAAGAGTCTCATACATTAATTCAAACTCATCATGTACGCTCGTTATCTATATGAATAAAAAAATTGTTAATTATACTTACTAGATATCCTTTTTAATATTAGTTATTTATTTTATATAACAATTAATATTTTATAAAAATTTCTTAATTTTTTATGTTAACGTGTTACTTTTTAACGATACTTGATACTTGATTGACAAATGACTTTGGTATGATGTTTATAGTTAAAGTGTTCATTGGTCCATCATATATAGAATAATATTAATGATATGATAATATTTTTTTACGTCAATTATAGTTTTAAGTGAACCCATTTAACATGGTTATGAAAAATGAACTAAGGTATAATCGAAGAGAATGTTGTCCGTATGTATACATGAGTAATGTTTTCATTATTCAATGATCATTATGGAATGAATTTAATAATAATTTTATATTTAAAGAATTATAATAATATCATATTAACCATTTATATATACTTATATATATATAATTAATGTGATTTGGTGATGAAAAAAGAATCACAACTCTTCATGACATGTTAATTTACAGGTACGAACGAACGACATTATCATTTTTGTATGCACGGAATGTTGAAAATTTAATTTATATATTATAAATTAAAAATTATAATTATGTCATTAATCTAAAATATAAACATAATTTCCATTTATATATTTATTCTATATATACAGTGATAGAAATCTAATTTCATCAATTCGGGAGGTGGTAGTTCATCATACTCGGGATGATGAATTCTATTTTCATTTTATGGAATTGGAGATCTATTTAGGTGATTAAATAAACATAATAAAATATAATTATAAGGATTATAATAGATTTATTATTTTATCTTGGTCGGTGGAGATATGAATGTGGAGGAAGAAGAAATTGTATTGAAACACTTCACTAAAAATAATACATCTTCTTTAGAAAACATTCATTTCTAAACATCATAAGACCAGTTAGGATTGGGTTATGACTAAAATAGGAGATCTGTAATGGGGTGAGGGATTCTAGTCAGTGAATTATTTAGATATTGGACATTACAAAAAGACTTTGTAGTGTATTTTAATGAGAATGAATGGCTGCCCTTTTAGATTAGAGTGGAGGTAACTCTTAGATTTTCTAAAAATATTAAATTATTATATATTAATATTTAATCCAAATACATTAAAAATGATTTATTTTTTATGTAGTATTATTATATATCCAAATATAAAAATAAGGAAAAAATTATACATATTTTTACAATTTTATAATCCTTATACTTTGGGTTTTAATCAATATTTATCCCTATTAACAATTAATGGGAAAAATGTATTTTACAAATTAAAGGAAAATATATTTACCATAAAAGGGAAAAAAGTAACAAATGAATAATTTATGAAATTATTAACCATATCCAATTTATGGGGTCCAATTTATTTTTGTTTAAATTTTATATAATTTTATATATTATTATTTATTTTAAAATATCATTAATGACAATTGTGACACTATTCATTATTTTGACTTTTAAAAAAATGAAATAAGATAAATTAGAAAAGAAAATTTAAAACATCACTAAAATGTAAACTTATTTCATGAATTTTTTTTATAATTTTAATCATCTCTAATATTATTTATTTTAATGTTTTTAGTATTATTTATTTGATATTTCCATGAATTAAATAATTACTCATTATCATTATGAAAGACATTAACATAATTATATGTTTCCTAAAAATTAAAATAAACTTATGTGATTAATATTATCCTTTAATATTTTAATTGAAAAATGATAGAATAATATATCTTCTGTGTAGCCACATATTGAAAATTTAATACTTATTAAAAACATTAGTGTGATAAGTTTGACATTTCTTAAAATAAAATATTGTAAGGGGATTAAAGTCATCCAAGAGGATCGAAGAGTTCATAAAATAAAATAATAGAATAATTTGGTCATAATAAACTCATCCAAATAAAATTGGAAAATTTTAATTTAAATTAATAATTTTTTTAAAAATATTTTTAACATCAATTATATGATTTACCAGTAACTATGGTAATAAATATTATTATTATTATAATTCATATTATAAAAAAGTAAATGGATAATATTTCCTAACATTTAACCATATTAATAAATATATATAATACATTGATAATAATTAACAACACAAAAATGTATAATAGTAATTTATAATTATTCTTATTGATGTGGTGAAAAAACATGTTATTTTAAATGAAGACATTCAAAATACTGAATTGTTTTTATATCTGAAGTCAATATATATATTATTATAATGTCCTAAATTTAATTAATAAATTTATAATTGATCTAATTATACATTAAAAAAATAATATATAATTTTTACCATACAAATCATATAGATGAAAATTTTGTTGTCAATTAAAATGCATTATTTTTCACAACTCACCAAAAAATAATACATCTCTGAAAAATATAAACTATTTTACCTAAATAAATTTTAATATTCAAATTTCAAAAATATATTTTATTTTTTAATATTACATTTATAATTTCTTCAAAATTTAGTTTTACAAAATGATTACAATCAAAAAGAGGCAACATTTCCTTCATAGAAACACCGCTCTTTATGCGAAAAATATGATCTTCATTATATCATGTCTCAAAAACACATATAATTAGTGCTAAAAATAATAATTAATATTATATATATGATTAATATAATCCATTAATAGTGATAAATTTAAATTATTTTTATAAAACACACTTGATCGCATTTATATTATTTTAAAAAAAATTATTTTTAAAATAGTTTTATTTTAATTTAATGTTAATTAGTCCACAAAAACTAATTATATATACATTTTTAAAATCATAATTTCAATATTTAGAAAATATTTTTCATACTCTAAATTATAATGTTATGTTTATACTGTTAACATTTAAATAATAGTATTTATCTTTTCATTTAAGCTCAATGTGGCGTATTAGGTACACAATCAAACATAGTTTTTCCTTATTAGAATCTCAACATGTCCAAGAAAAGTTATCATTAAATAACTCAATTTTAAACCTATGTTCATAATATTTCAATTAACTACAAACTATAATAATTAGGATAAATAATTCCAGCTTTATCACTTATTGCTAGTATAGATTAATCTTATTTACACTTTAGTGGGATCATAAATTTTACAACGGTTTCTATTCATATTTTACCAGAAGATAATGAGACATATTTAAATATTTTTAAACTCCTTATTAAAAATGTTTAATCCATTCTATCATTTTCAAATTATCAATTTTTTATAATTTATTTTTTAAATAACCATACAACATGAAATGAAAATACATTTTTAGAAAAATTCGTTTTTAATTATGAAACATGGTTTTTCTTATCCTATTCAAATAAAATATAAAATGAATGCTAAAACATTTTATTAAATAATATATATATATATATATCATTCAAATAATACACCAATAATTATTAATTTAATTTATTGTTGTAAAATTAAACTGTACACATTATAATAGTTATTTTAGGAAAATATCTCTTTCACATTCAAATGTATTTAATTTATATTTCTAATTAATTGTTGCAAAAAAAATCATTTATTTATTTAGAACATTAAATATGTCATAATTTATAAATTTTTATTAATATCCAAAAATCATAAAACCTATAAAATAACTATCGCATTATAATAATTTAGAAGTATCACAGTTTTTTTTATTTTTTTTCAAGACATAAGCTATCAATGAAAAACAGAATTTTAAAAAATATATTTCATTAAATCAAGGGGCGTAACAATTACTAATTATATATCATTAATATTAGTCTAAATTATTTTCATATAAATTAAACATCAGAGAAAAAATATTATTTTAGATTATGATGATTTATTTTCTAAATAATTTATAGCTCTTCCCCTAAAAAAGTTTTTATTAATTTTTATAACTTTTATATGTTGATACAATTATTTCAATAATTACATATATAATCGACCTAATTGAGTTATATTAATTTAATAAGAATCAATATTAAGATCTTGATAAGGGGTTTATATACCCTAGTTTATCACCATAGGGTGTGTAACACCCCAAGATTTCATAGTAAGTTATTTTCTTTAAAATAATTCAATACTGTGCACTACATACAACACCGAGTTCGAGCACACCATGACCTACCAAACTATCCATTAAAAAAGATTGTATGCATAGTATTAACTGAACATTAAATGTAATACACAATTTATAATTGTATAATCCATATTATGTGTTTCTTAGGCATAATATAAGAACATATCCACTTTTTAACCTAGAAGAAGTATTTCTCAAAAATTTAATTTTACCGCCATTTATGGGAGAACCCATTTTAAATCCTATATTTTATACTTTTATATATTCAATTTAGTGTAATTAAATTCTTCTTTACAATAAGAATAAATAAATTAATTTTGGAAAGATTTTTGGTACTTTTTTTTATTACTTTCATATTTTGATGAGTAGTGAAATATTTCAACATTTAATTGAAAACAACCTTTTTAGTTGAAATAATTTATAGTGTTATGTTATAAATTTGAATGGTTTTCACGTATAATTATATTTTATTTTTATAATTTAATATAATTTAGTTCATTGATGGTAATTTCACAATTAAACTGGACATAAACAAGTGTAAATATTTTCATAGTTATTATTTCTTAAAAACCAGAATTCTGGTTTTGTCAAGAGGGAATTACTTATAAATTAATTAATTAAATATGTAGGATTTTAATATGAAAAAATAGACTTCATTTTTTTATTATGAATATCAATATTATCTTATAGTGAATTTTTGGAATTTTTCTGAAATTTTTGATTTCTGATGAATAGTGAAAAATATTACGTTGTTGTCTAAAACAATATTTTTATTTAAATAATTAATTATTTTATTTAAATTTATTTTAAGTAAAAATAGATATATAATTCATATATAAGTTTAATATAATTCATTGAAGTCATTTTATAATAATAATTGATATATAAAATTTTATTGAACTTTTTACCATCTTATAAACACCTTCTAGGATAATTTTAAAATTTACATAAAACACAATTTTACTACTTTTGGGAATTTAATTTTAAAAATATGAGATACACATTTGATATCATTACATAAAATCTTGTTCAATAAGGTGAAAATAATTTTTGGTGATTATAAACTTTTGACTTTTATTTACAATTTTTTAAAGTAAATAGGGTGATTATGGGTAAAAATGAAATTATAATTAACCTAGCACATGTACTAATTATATTAGATAAGGGTAATTCGAACAAAAATAACCTTAGGATTAAAATATGATCCTTTAGGCCCATTTTTATTATATTAGGACATTTATAATTATTTAATTTAAAGAAAAGTTAAAAGTGTTAAATTCAAGTTTTCATAACTAAAAAATATTTAATATTGGGTTATACAAAAGATAAATTCGACTATAAATATTAATTATATATCTATACATATTTTTTACGTAATATTATTTTACTTATAATTTTTAGAAATTAAATATTTAAATTTATATCTGACACAACAATGATGCAATAATTACCTTATTATTGAAAGATTAAAATAATTGATATTATAAATACCCAAATAAATGTAATTAGAGATTTTTTTGAATTACACTAATTTTATAGGTTAATATTACATGTTAGGGTGGATAAAATATATTTTTTTCGAATTAATCATGCAGTTATAATTTATCAAAAATCAAATACCAAAATATCTCAAAAATTGACATAAAATATTTTTTAAAACAAATATAATATTATTTATTCTTATAGTATTCCAAGAAATATAATGATCTTCCAAAGGGATTAAATAATATTATATATGTCATGAATGAACTGGTTGAGGTTCTCTTGGACTTTTAGAGTACGATTATTAATTATATAATGTAAGAATACAATAAGACATCATAAAAGTTAAATTATTAAACAAAGAGTTAAATATAAAATATATAGTTAAAATGGTTACCTAAACTTGTATAAACCCTATTTTTTGAGACTATTTCGACCCATCCCCAATTAGCATCTAAAAAATCAATATGAAGCAATTATAAACCCAAAATGATTTTATTATAAAATAATATTCCAATCATTCCTTAAGGTTCCCTTCACCTCTCTTATAAAAGGGTACTTACCCTTCTCTTATTATCACACCTTCAAGGCCATTTTTCATTGCCAAAACCTACCCAAATATACTACAAACATCAATATATTCATACTATAGGGCTTATTTTGATAAAAAAACCCAACCTATGGAGCCATTTTGATCAACACAAAAGGAAACACCCGAAGAAGGGATAATAGTTTCACCACCCTCTTTCGTGTTCTTTTGTTCATCAACTTCCTCAATTGTTTTTATTTACATACCAAAATAATAACTCTATTACCTTCTACATAATTTAATTTTATTATAAATATTGTACTAACATATTCATTATTATATCCATACTATAAATGACAAAGTCACCATACGTGTGTACTCACAGCTTAACGTCTTCATGTCGTGGTGTAGTTTGTTATTCAAACACTTATTTTTTATGATCGGTATTATAAAAAGTATAATGGATCTAAAAAATAAATATAACATGATAATAATTCTGTATATATGATATAACATCCATATATATATATTATTTTTCCATCAAAATAATGATATTGTCGCTCGTGCGTACTTATGGCTTACCGTCTCCACGACGCGATGCGAGGTCATTACACCATAATAACTATTCAAGGATAATTTTCATTTGATGATTAAAAATAATGATTAATAAAATGATATAATAATATATATAAATAAGATACATCCTATCCATAACAAACCTGACATACGTAACAAATCATATAAAGGAAAACGAATTAGTTAAACCCAAAATGATGATACTACTGAAATATCTTTAACAAAGAAATATTAGAAGATCAAATATAATATCATATTAAGGTATATGTTTTTTGTATAATTTAATAACAATTATATAACCATTATACAGTTTTCTAACCTACCCTTGACCATGGAAAACTACAAGGTAAGGGGTTTTCATCTCACTTTTTATTCCCATGAGATCCATGCTATAATTGCCACTATTTCCTTTTTTGGTGTATATACATCCCATTATTGTATTTTATGTGTAATATACATTATCTTATGGGTTTTTACATCTTTATTGTATGATCCTTCTTTAATGGGTTGTATGTTTCGTAAGTTACCTAATCAGATCGGGAATTCCAAAGTTCAATTTCCACTCATTTGGTTTCACTTATATAAAAATGATTATTTTACTCGAAGATTATGTGTGGAATAAGTATTATTTTTTTATGTAGAAATCTACACTCCCCTTTGTGTGGATATACTTTTGTTACACATCATCACTGTATTGATAAATTCTCATGTCATCAAAATGAACATGATAAGATTAATTTAAACTCAATCATTATTTATTGAGTTTAACATCCAAGTTATTGGTGTTGGTTTTACAAGAATATGCATGAGTGTACTCTAATTGATATACACTAAATAACTAATCAAATTGATTATGTTTATACTTTTCACTCATAATTATTTCATTGATTTATCCTTAACATAAGGATAGAATAATTATAATGGATTTCATCTCAATTTATATTCCATTGAGACTTATTTTTTGTTGTGTGGAAATTCAATTTTATATGGAGTATATACTATACAATGACATAGTATATCATGAATACCTTTAGTCTCATGATATTATAAAGTTTATATTCCCTCAATTTTTTGTTTTCATGAATCTCTCATTTGGTAGGAACTCTAACTAAAATATCATTTTAAATTTTTTAAAGATTTATTATTCAAAAAAAAATTTCATTAAAGTCAATGCTTAATGTTTTCAAATTAAAATTATTTTTATAAGATTCAATGTTGTTTTGGATATTTTGATTAAAAAATATATTTTATTCTTCTTCGTGAAAAATAGTGTGATTTTTATATGTTTTCATGAAAAAGAGGAATATTTCTATCAAATATTTTTTATGATTATTTTCATCTATGTCAATATCCTTTATTATTCTTGATTGAGGTTAATTTATTATAATACAATCTATTATATTTTATTGAATGGGTTTTGTTTCATTGTGGATGTAATATATTCATACCATTCACGGTTTGTTGTTAAATTATTGACATTTTGTATACTAGTTTTAAAAAAAATGTTTATTTTATGATTCAAACATTTCATATGTGGAATGAATTAGACTCAGTAAGTGACGAGTGGAACACGCTATAGCTCCTCGATGTATCTGTATGTCTCATGGGGCAAAATAGTGTCTTTACACAAGGCCCTGAAAAAATTATTATTTGTAGTCTTGGCACAAGGCCTTGACTATGTGGTTATGATGTCCGACATTATGCATTCCATCAGTGTGAAATTGGCTATTGATATTCCATGTGATTTTTAGACTAGTAGAATATCCACGTGAATAAGTAAATTTCATTATTTGACTTTTATTTTCCATATTATGTTGAAGCTTATGTTTAAAAGGTTTTTTTTAGAATTATAGATTTCTTTATATGTTTATGCATATTTATAAATTATTTCGCTATATTTTTATCCCTAATAAGAACCTGAGGTCACCCATTTCTATGTTTTATTTTCTTGATATGTGAAGAAGTATTTTACGATTGACCTGTAGGGATAGCCTATGGGATATGAATGTAGAAAATGGATACAATGTTGTTTTTGTTTTTCATTTTATTTTTTAATGTAAAACTTATGAATGTATCTAGTACTTCCAAGGCTAATAAACTAATCAGTCATTCAGGACATGATTCCTCGTATCACGCCAATGTATTGAAATAATGAACTGGATTTGGGTAATTGGGGTCAAGGTATTAAATTTGGTGTGAGGGAATGTTTATTACAAACCTTAGAAACTTGATTTAGAAAAAAATTGATAAGTGAGAATTACCATAATATAGACTTTAATGACTACTATAGAATAACATATATTTTTTTTTGTAATGTAAATATTATGTGGGCATTTAAACAATATGTCCTTGTCTGGATACGAGAACGTAGAAGCTGCTCTGGCATAGATATAACTAGGGGTAAAATCTAAAAACACTTCATTGAGATAGACTCGAATGAGAACTGGTGCACGATAACAGACCTTGTTTCACTCTTGGTTACGACACTCCCATGTGATATGCTTAGGATAATTAAAATTTACATTACAAACCGATTTGATAGATTATAATATAAGATGAGAATTAATAACCTTGGTTAATCCTAAGGTGTTTTAGATTGAAAATAATGCATCATGATATTCTCTATATTATATTTGTTACTATTGGTACTCACAAAATGCATTCTCGATAATGTCGATGGTGGGATTCCCTAGAAGTCATAGTAACATTGAACATGATGTACATGGTTGGCACGGTGGTGGAAATGAGCAATGAAATGAAATGTTGAAAAGAGTAAAAGATTTCATTTTCATTTTGAATTAGTTTTCCAAAAGTATGATAAAAACATATATATTAACCAACTCCAAGGCTCAACAAAGAAGATAAAAGTGGTGAATCATAGGATCTCCTGTAGTGGAGACCATGTAGAAAAGAAATCCCAATTTCTATCATGTAGGAAATTAGGTAGGACACACCCATAAAAGTGTCTCAATAGAACAAATAAATGATTTATATGTGGGAAAGAAGTATATAAAGTAAAGAATTGCGGGGGAGAAGTGAAGAATACTATGTAAGAAAATAAAAATGTTCCAAAGAATCCTTTTATAGTCATTTTCCATAAATTTATGCAACCTAGCCCTTACTCGAGTCAATTCCATATTGTATTGGATAATATATTGGTCAAGGAAGAACCAATCTGGAAAAAAATGGATGGAAAATGTTTACAAGTATTAGTGATCTTTTTTGATGGGATGAATTTAGAGGTCTTTTCTCTTGTATGTGTAACCTTGAAGTTTTTTATGTGAAAGTTATGTCTGAGAATTAATTATCTTTTCTTTTGTGGATATAATAATAAGGAACAATTTTGGTTTATATGATCCTTGAATTTGAGGAAATTATAGGTTATTAATTTTTGGGATGAAAATGTGAGGTATGAGAAATGATTTGTGGTTAAATTACGATATGGTTATTTTGAGAAATTTATCTCATTTTGGTAATGTTATAAAATATATTTTCTAAAAAAGGAAAACACATAGACCATGTGACAACCCATCGCATCAGTCAAAGTAGTGGGAATCAAACCCACAACCAATGTGAGATTGGGATTTTTCGCCTACCACTAGACTACATGAAGTCTTAGGTTAGTGTGACAAATTCTTTTTTGTTAGATGATTTTATTGATCAATAATAAGTTGATTAGGGTTCTTATGTTATACCAAATATATATCCTTTGTATAGGAAAATTATTTGGTGATTAAGTGATAAATGTTTTTTGGAAGACATTCACCCTGTTGGGAACACTATACGACAATGAAAAATAGAATACTATAGCATTTCATTTGAGGAGTAATAATTTATTTTTATCTATGTTTTTATTGTGTATTTATAGTGATTTAAATTATTTATTTAAATAATTAACCTATCATAGAGAATATGTGATTAGGATAAATAATTTTAAGTATATGACTTTTAGAGTAGTCGATGTTATTTAGAGATACAATTTAACGTGGATGACTACATAGTCAAATTCTACTATGTTTTGGGTTTCAATATTAGTTTGGAATATATTGAAGGATTTTAAGGAAATTTTTTTATTGAATTGTCTTTATTGGACTTTAGGTATTGATTGTTTAACTTTAGAAATTAAGTTTAGTATTTTTTTCTATAAATTATTATCCATTTTGTGGACCATATGATCTTGTACTAACAATATGGTTTTAGTTAAAAGTATAAAGACAATAGAAATATATATAGTTAATATTTTTGGATTATGTGATTATCTAAAAGTTGATTCTAGCGCTTTAGGTTTGACCAAGTCATCTTGAATACTCATTATTTTGAGAAAAGATGAATTAGTGTTATAAATTTACTAAATGATGAATCTATACTTTAAAATAATTTTTATCTCTTTTTGATCTTAGTAAATCTCATAAATAAATTCTTCAACTCTATAAAAATTAACATAAAACAAAATCGTTGTCCATTTAATTTTCATACTAGTGAATCAAATATCGTTTAACCCATCAAGATTTTATGTTTTTGATATTCTTTACTTTCTTCTGATGAAGTTTTATATCATTCTCTATCAGAACATGACACTTAGATAATCGTCTATATCCATGTTTTCCTACATTGATCACTTTTATGTGTTATTTCAGGTAACCCTCAAATTACCTTTCATTATTTTAGAATTGAGGCCCCATTAATCCATTTTTAGAGATGGAATTTTAATAAAGTTCCCAAGCCCAATTGAAAAATTTAGTGGATGAAATTTCCAAAAGGGGGGAATAATGTAACACCCCAAGATTTCATAGTATGTAATTTTCTTTAAAAACATTCAATAGCTTGTGCTATATGCAACACCGAGTTCGAGCACACCACGACATACCAAACTAGCCATTCAAAAAGTGGTTATAAATAATATTAACATAATTTTGAACATTATATACTACTTATAATGTTAGTACCCATATTATATGTTTCATAGAGATAATATAAGAAAAAATCCATTTTTTCAGCTAAATGAAGTATTTTTCAAAATTGCAATTTTACCGCTTTTTAACGAAGAACCATTTTTAAATACAATATATTACACTTTTATATAGTCAATTGAGTGAAATTAAATTCATCTTTATAAGAGAAACATAAAAATTAATTTTTTTATATATTTATGGTAGATTTCTAATAACATTTATATTTTGTTAATTAGTAAAAAATAGTTGATTTTTATTAAAAACAACCATTTAAATCAAAATAATATATAGTGTTAAATTAAAAATATGAATGGTTTTTATGTATAATTAGATTATATTTTTATTATTTAATATAATTTAGGTCATTGGATGTAATTTCACAATTAAACTGGACATAAACAAGTGTCAGTCTTTTGATAGTAATTATTTCATAAAAACCCGTATTTTGGTTGTGACAATGGAAATTAATTTTATATTAATTAATGCAATATCAATGTTTTGAATTTTTAAAATAGACTTAATTTTTTAATTTTTAAAATCAAAATAATCTTAGGGTGAAGTTTCTGTATTTTTCTAAAGTCTTTTAATTTTTGATGAATAGTGAAAACATTGTGTTATTGTTTAAAACTGACTTTTTATTTAAATAATTATTTATTTAATTTAAATTTAGGTTAACTAAAAATAGATATATAATACCCACATATTTTCAATATAATTAAATGGATTCATTTTATAATAATAATAGACATATAAAATGATGTTGAACTTATAACTGTCTGTTACCCACCTTCTAGGAGAATTGCAAAATTTGAATAAAACATAATGTTACCTCTTCTGTGAATTTAATTTAGAAAATCCCACAAACAAGGTCTATATCACTAAGTTAAATGTGATTCAATAAGATGAAAATAATTTTTGGTGAATAGTAACGTTTTACTTTTATTTACCACGGTTAATAATAAATAGGGTAATTAAAGTTAAAAATGATATTATAATTACAATAAAACATTTCCTAATTCTATTGGATAAGTGTAATTATAAAAAACCAACCTTAGGAATAAAATATGATCCTTTAGGTCCACTTGGATTATATGAGGACATTTATTATTATTTAATTTAAAGAAGAGTTAAAAGTTGTAAATTCAAATTTTTATAACTAAAACTTTTTTAATATAGGTTTATACATAAGATAAATTCGACAATATATATTAATTAGAAATATAAAAATATTTCCTATATATATAAAGTAATTTTATTATAATTTTTTGACATTAAATAATAAATGTTATTTATGACACAATGATGATGCAGTAATTACCATATTAATGAATGATTAAAATAATTGATATTATAAATACCCAAATAAATGTAATTGGAGACATTTGTTTAATTACACTAATTTTATAGGTCAATATGACATATTAAGGTGGATTCAATCAATTGTTTTTATTAAATCATGTAGTTATGATTTTATAAAAAAAACCAAATAGTGTAAAAATTGACATAAAATAGTTTTTAAAACAAATACAATATTATTTGTTGTTATAAAAATAAAAAAAATATAAAGTACAGAATGGGATTAAATAATATTATATATGTCATTAATGAACCCATTTATATTGTCTTGGATGTTTATAGTATGTTTATTAACCATATAGTGTAAGAACACAAGAAGAGATGGTAAAAGATAAATTATTTAACTAAGAGTTAAATATAAACGATAAGATTAAAATGGTAACCTAAAAATGTCTAAAACCTATTGGTTGAAAGGATCTGGACCCATAACCACCATATATTTTAAATAAATCAATTTTAAGACTTTTTAAAACAAAAATTATTTTATTATAAAATAATACTTCAATCATTTCCTAAGGTTCCCCTCACCTCTCTTATAAAAGGGCACATCCCCTTCTCTTATTTTCACACCTCCATAGACATTTGGCATTACCAAACCCTACCAAAATATCATCCCACCATCATTAAATTAATCCTAGAGGCATTAATTTAATCATAAATCCATCTTAAACAACCCTTTTTATCCACACGAAAGGAAACACTCGAAGAAGAGATAATAATTTCACCACCCTCTTTCATGATCTTTTCTTCTTCCACTTTCTCTTTCTTTGTTATTTCCATACCAAAATAATTAATCAAGATCCTTCTAAATATAGTGATATTGTTTTAAATATTGTACAACCTTATTCATTATTTTATCCATCATATAAATTACAATGTCACCATTAGTGCATAAGTACAGCTTATCGTCTCCATGTTGTAGTGTAGTTTCCAATTCAAACACATCATTATTTTGATGGGTATAATAATGAGTATAACTGGTGTAATTAATAAATATAACATGTTATGTATTCTGTATATATGATGAACCATAAAACTATATAGGTTTCTTCTATCAATATAATGATATTGTCGCTCGTGCATACGTACGGCTTACCATCTCCACGACGCGATGGGAGGTCATTTGCCCATCGTTACCATTCAAGAATAATTTTCATTTGATGATTAAATATAATGTATTAAGACTTTATATCATTATCAATATGAATATGATACATCCTATCCATAACACACATGACTAACATAATAAAGCATATAAAAGAAAACAAATCACTTAACACTTAGAACGATTATACTACTGAAATATCATTAACAATGAAATATTAGACGATCATATATGATATAATATTAATGTATATGGTTGTTTTATAATTTAATAACAATTATTTAACAATTGTACAGAATGATAATCTACCCTCGACCAAGGAAAAGTACAAGGTAAGGGGTTTTCAAGTCACTTTTTATCCCTGTGAGATCCATGCTATAATTTCCATTATTTCCTTTTGTGTGGTGTATGTGTATACCATTATTTTATTTTCTGTGTAATATAATTTATCTTATGTTTCTTTACATCATCATTTTATGAACCTTATTTCATAGGGTGTATGTTTCGTACGTTACCAAATCAGTAAAAGAATTCCAAATTTTAATTTCCACTCATTGGGATTCACTTAAACTTCATTGATTGTTTTTCTCCATGATTTTGTATTGAATCACTATTAATTTATTTATGTAGTAATTAACACTACCCTTTTTGTGAATATAATTTTTATAAACAAAATCACCCTATTGATAAATTCTCTAGTAATTGATATGAACTTGATAAGAGTAATTTTAACTCAATTTCTATTCATTGAGTTAATCATTCATATCATTGGTGTTGTTTTTACAATAATATGGGTGAATGTTCTCTGATTGATTTAGCAGAAATGTCCAATCATATTGAGTTTATTTATATTTTCCACACATAATTATGTTATTTATTTAGCCTTACCATAAGGATATGGCCTTTATAAGTTATTTCATCTCAATTTACATTCCATTGAGACTCATTTGTTGTTATGTGCCAATTCAATTTTATATGGTGTATATACTGTATATTTACATAGTATATAATAAATACATTTATTATAATGATATTAAAAGGTTTTTATTACCACAATTATTTGTATTCAAGTGTCTATCATTTGGTAGGAACTCTAACTAAAATGTCATTTTAATGTTTTTAAAGATTTATTCTTTTAAATATTTCTCCTTAATATCCATGTTTAATGTTTTAAAATTAAAATTATTTTTAAAAGTTTCAAAGTTGTATGATACACTTTTATTCAGAAATTTATTTAAAATTTCCTCTTGATAAATAGTTATACTTTTAAAAGTTTTGAAGAAAATGAGAGATATTTCTTTCAAATAGTTTTGATGAATATTTTCATCAATGTCAATATCCTTCATTATTCTCAATTGAGGTTAATTTATTATAATACAATCTTCTATATTTTATTGAATGAGTTATGTTTTACTATGTATTTGATACTTTTATACAATTCATGTTTTGTGGGTATGGTATTGACATTTTATATGCTAGTTTTAATATGAATATTTATGTTATGTTTCAGTTGTTTCATCTGAGGAATGCATTGGACATAGTAAGAGATGGTTAGAGCCCGCTATAGCTCCTTGATGCATCGTTAGGTATCATGAGACAAACTTGTGTCTTGGCAGAAGGCCTTGAAAAAATTATTATTTGTAGTCTTCGCACGTGGCATTGAATATGTGGTTATGATGTCCGGAATTATTCATTCCAACTTTTTGAAATTGGCTATTGATATTTCATGTGATTATTCGACTAATATAATATCCATCTGAATAATAAAATTGAATTATTTTACTTATCTTTTCCAAATTATGCTGAAGTTTATTTTTTAAAATATTTTTTTAGACTTATATATTGACATAAATTTTTATTCTTATTTATGAATGTTTCCATGATATTTTTATCCTTACTAGGCACCTGATCTCACCCCATTCAATGTTTTATTTTTCCATGATTTAAAGAAGTATTTTACAAGTGACCTATAGGGATAGAGTAAGTGATATGAATTTATCCAATGGAGACAATTTTTTTGTTGTTTTATTTTTCATAATGTAATGTAAAACATATAAATGTATATAGTACATCCAAGTCTACTAAACTGATCAGTCATTTGGGGAATAATTCCTTGTATCATTCCAATGTATTAAAATAATGCTCAGGATCTGGGTTACTAGGGTTGGGGCATTACAGGGTGCGCCAATTTAATGTGAAGAATGATCCTTATGAATTTTTATGGATGCCATTTGGACATACCAATTCCACCACAGTATTCATGGAACATTTGGTTAGATTCATTAAACAATACCTTGATTCATTTTTAGTAGTGATTATATATGATATTATTATATATTAAATGATCAACGGACAATATAAAGATCATTATAGGGATTATGTTGAAGTCATCGAGGAAGGTGAATTTAAACTCTATATTTACAATGAGAGAATTTTGGATTCATATTTTTTCATTCCAAGGTAATGTAATTTCAAGAGTAAGTATATCAGTGGTTTCCATAAAGATGAAAAAAACAATATATTGGATCAGAAAATACTTAGTAAACATGAATAATGATTTTCTAGAGATTAAATAATACATTTGACATTTTTATGGATTACACTTTGATATATAATCCAATATCGTTGTTCACACATAAGTGTTCCATGATCCTCTAGACCATTAAAAGTGGAATTAATTTAAAGGATTTCAAAATATTTTTGGCCAGCTAATTTAAACATATACTACCCTAGAGTTTATAATTTTTTTTAATAATTAATGATGCATTGAAAAAGGACATCATTGAAACATAATGAAAAAATATATAGTTATATTTTATTCCCCACAAAAATGGAAAATTTATAAAAAAAATTCTCAACACATGATATGGAGTTGGAAACAATATATTTTATATTGGAAATATGAAAAAATTATCTTTATAAAGAATTATTATTCATATATATTGATCATAAACAATTGAAATATATATTCACATAGAAATAGGATAATATGTTCTATAGGATATAGTTATAGTTGATTAATTTCAATGAATTGTCAAGAAAATTCCACCCAAAGAAGCTGAAGAAGTAAATTGATTCCATAAGTCAAAAATACCATAATAATATTTCCATTGTAGGATAGAAATAGATAAAATACTTATGTATTTACATAAGATGATTCATAAAACTATGAATAATCGGTATATATCTTATCTTTCTCAAGTGAATATTTAATCATCAATCCTTGTTAGAATTAAATATTTATAGAAGGATGGTATGGAAGAGCAGAATATGGTGAGTAATATTCTTGATATCAACCATGATTGAAATGGAATGATACATTATAGGAACCAAGTAATTAACTTTTAAATATTTGATATTAAGGACTTATTAGATGAAGATCATAGCACACCATTCATGAAATATCCATGATATATGAATATGAATTTTACCCAAAAATAGTATTTTTAGTGGGATTATATAAAATGGGATATTTTAGAGTACGTATCTCAATGCCTGTATTTCAAAATATTAAGAAATATATAATAAATTCTATTGTGATGTTACAACTATTAATCATACTAGAATTTGAATGAAAAATATGAATATGTATTGTTTAATTAAAATTATGATAATATCTCTATGGAGTAATGTCATTTAGGTTATATTAGATCAAATTATAATTTAATCTCACTTCATTAACATTTATGATTATTTTTCACCAGATCATCATTCCCGGAAACACATTATGTGTAGATATTGGAAGTTTAACCACTCTTTAATATATCTTATTCAGATCAATGTTTTACCATAATGTTTTTCACAAGACATTAGTATAATATAAAAATAAAGTAGAGGTTTAGTACATGATATCATACTCAAAATGGTTTTCAGAATAATAGGACAATTAAATCACTAGAATATATATATCTATATTTTTGAAATTATTTCAAATGTGTTTGGGATCAACACTCTATAATAGTTGAATTTTCATAAAATTTTAGCCTTATCGCAAACATACAGATTGATCTATAGGAAGATATATATTTCATGTTGTTTATATCTCTAATTTATTTGGTTTGAGTAATAGAAATAATATTTTTTTATTTTATCTACATTTATATATGCAGAATATGTTCTTATATATATATAAACACATTTGATAATATTGTTGTCAAATAAAAAAGTTATCTTGACTATTATTAGAAAAATCAAGATTTTGAATATGGGGAGAATGTTTTTTGGATAAATTTACCCATAGAATAATGTATTGATCACTAGAATTAATGTAAAAAAATCACCACATATATGGGTCTACATGAATTTATCAGTCTGGTCAGGAAAGTTACATTTCACTCATAGATTTTATATAATCTTAATCATGTTATGGATGTGTTTTATATATCTCTCCCAATGAAGTACATACAAGATCCTTCACAGGTACTAAACAAAGAGGTCATACCATGGAGGAATGATATCTCTTATGAGGGAGAGTTAGAGGAAATTATTTATTGAAGAGAAAATTTTATATGGAATAATACCACTCACCTGATCAATGTTTTATGGGGAAAACATAAATTTCAGGAAGGTGTGTGGGAACCTGAATATGTGATGATACATAATTTTTATTTTTTATTTCAGAGTGTTGAATTTCAAGGGATAAATTGTTATAATGGGGTATAATGAAAAATAATATTGTTTTATAATATAATACTTTTTAATAAATATTATTTCATTGATATCTTTTTTAGACACAACATTGTGTTCGAATGAATTGAGATATGTTGTTAAGGTACTATCATTAATGGGATAGTTATTGACAAAATAATTGATTTTAAGAAATAAAAAATTATTATTAATGTAGGAATGCCTATTTTTTAAATTTTATTTAAATTACATCAATGGTTATAATTCAGTTAAATATAAAAATAAAACCATTCGATCATAAAAAAGGATGTTTTTATAAAAACAAGTTTTTATAACTACTATTAGTTTTTCAATTAATAAATAAAATTAATATATATTAATGAATAATTTTAACTTATTTTAGAGATAATATATTCAATAAAATATTTTATCCATCTTCTAATATATTTTACATGGAACGGAATTAAGTTAAAATCCTATTATACTTGAAAAGGCATTTTCTAAAAAATTATTTTTGTAACATCCCATGAAAATAATGAATATAAAATTTTCATATTTATTACTATTTTTGAATTAAATATTAATTTTACTTTATATGGGATTCTATGTTCCATGGCGTACCTAATAGAAAACAACGTGTTTCACTAAAATCATAGGTTGCACATTAGGCAGAGTCATAATAAAAAATAATAATATAATATTATTATTTGAAATGGTAGTTAACGCACAGTCTTTGTACTAGAGGGAATGAATAGAACTACCCATATTATTATTAAACATGATTTTAAATTTTTTCATTTATCCAATAAAATTTAGAGGCTTAAAATGAGAATGAATCTAATTTTAAGCATAAATACTCTAATATTTTTTTGAAGGTTTTTTTACCACCTTTTGATAGAAAAACATTTTTAAATCTTGTTTTTATCACTTTTATAAGTTCCATTTAAAATAATAAACTTTTTCTTAAGAATTGGTACAACAATATTTACATGGGGTAAATTTTTTTTATTTTTATAATAAATATCATTGTTAATGAATAGTGAATAATTCTGCATTTTAAGACAAAACTACCTTTTAATATAATTTATTTATATAGTTTGATTATAAATTTAATTTGTTTTAAAGTTAAATTTGATTATATTAATACAATGTAATCCAATTATGGTCATTTTAAATAATTTTTCATTGAAATTGGACATAATCACATGTTTTCCTTTGGGTAGTTTTTACATCTTTAAAACCCATTTTTTGGTTTTGACAACGTGAATTTATTTTAAAATAATTTCTGAAGCTTCTGTGTTTTGAATTTGAAAAAAATGGATTCCTTATTTAAAATCAAGAAGTATAAAAATTTTTAAATAGGTAAATTTTATTTTTAGACATTATGAATAGTAACATCAATAATTATTTTATTTACCTAGGCCAATGATTAAATCAGGAAAATAAGGGTAAAAATATTATATAGTAATAATATTATGATATCCTAACACATGTCATAATTCAATTTTATAAGATATTTCAGACAATGGGAATCATTGGGTCTTTTTGGGACCCCATAGAGAAACTTTAATGTGAACATGCCATTTTATAAGAATTAATTTAAAGTAATGAAAAATGTAACATAAACATGTATCCTCTAGTAAAAAAATGTTATATGGGTTTATATAAGTTATATTTATTACTATAAATAGTCATTATAAATATATAAATATTTCATAAATTATTTTCGTTTATTTATAATTTTTAGACATCGTCTATATAGATTTATTTTTGACACGTCGATGATGTAGTGATTACCTTATTAATGAATGATTTAATAAAATGAGATTATAAATATTAAAATGATGTCATTATGATTCATTTTGTGCCATAAACTAATTTTAGGGATGTTTAAAACTTTTTCTATTTGTATTAATAATGTTTTTTTGAAAGAATCAAGTAGTTATGGGTTTTTTAAAAGTCATGATATGAATAGTATAAAAAATGACATCAATGAGTTTTTAAAAAATAATACTATTTTATTAGATGATATAATAGTCTTAAAAATATAATATTCTTCCAAAGGTCTTATATAAAGATTTTGATGTAACTAATGAACCACTTTTGTTTTGCTTGGGATTTTATTGTACCAATATTAACCATATAGTATCAATATACAAGGATACATGCTAAGAGTTAAATTAGTTAACTATGGGTTAAAGATAAATGATAAGGTTAAAATTTAGAGTAAAACTATTCTAAGACCTATTGGTTGAGAGGATTCAGAAAAATAGCCCTATTATCTTCGAATTAAAAGAGTTTTGGAACTTTTGTAAAATAGATATTAGGTTTATAATAAAATAATCATTCAATGCATTCCAAAAGTACCCTTCCACCCTCTTAATAAAGGCCATCACCTCTACCCCCTTACACACACATATAAAGAAAGTTTTATCCTCCAAAAAATGCTAACAAAAGCTCAATACATTCTTATCTTCCTCATAGAATCCTTACCTTGGGCAGAAGGAAATTTAATAAATCCATTAGGCTCAAATCAAAAGAAGTTAACTGATTTAGAGGTAACTTCATCTCTCAAGTTATTTTCATTTATTTTACTTCTTCACTCCCAATTATATTATTAGTTTTTGACTACATAAAACACTATTATATTAATTATACTTGATTTTTTGATAATGATTCTAACTACACTTATACACACCTCCATCTAATGGATTTAAAACATATCGTTTCTATGGATGGAAAAGTATTACCTCATGATACAATGATTGTTTAATTATCTCCTACTGCCTCTCATGGTGGACATTATGATAGAACTATATTTATATATGTTATATATATAAATACATAATTTCTCTATTTTCTCTATGATACTATAACTTTTATTTAAAAACATACCTTTATGCGTTTAATGATGTTTAAATGTGATAATTTCATTTGTGGAAGTACAGACTACCACCCCCTCAATGTGATATGACTCATTCATATAATACATGGAACATATAAAACATAGTGTTAACAAAACTAATGTAAAATATATATTTTATGATATTATAATAGTATTATAATATACCTATGTATTATTTATTTTTCATTTCATTATTACGACAAATAAATAATAGTAGTATTAATACGTACGTACGGATTAGCGTCTCTATGAATGGTGAATCTCATTAATTAACTACAAATTATTTGGACTATTATAAATACATATATACTAGATATAAATGATATTCTAATCATGAATAATATTCTGGAGATAATTTACATTTGAGCTGATGTACAATTTTTAATTATAACAAGATCATTTTCATCTCAAGTAACCAATATCAACAAAACGATCGATATTAACTTAAATAATTATGTAAATTTCTTAACATGGTAATAAGTGATATAAAAGGGAAAATAAAATTGAAAATTGTTCTTAATCAAGTATAAAATAACATATATTTATTATACAGGATGAATAACGAACACACGTGACAAGTTGGACTCAAGGTAAGTGTACCTTTAATCCCCCCCCCCCTCTTTTAGTCGAAGACTTCTTTTATGTTAGTTATATTAATTCCCATTTTATTTTGTTATGATATATTATTATATATCCTTACATATGTCCATTTTATTCCCAAGTGATGAGATACCCATTTCTATATCATCAACTTATTTCTTGAATTTTAAAGTGGCGTCCTTAGGCTACCAGATCAATCCCATGTTTTGAGTCTAGACATAGTTCAGTTATAAGAGAATCATTCGTATGAGGAAAAACCTGTCATGATTTTTAATAGAAGAGAGAATGTGTGGTAGAATAATGTAATTCATCGGGTAACTGTTATGTGGAAAAAAAAAATATAGTTGAAGATGCAATATTAGAATCTAAAAAATTCAATAACGAATAATTACCCCCACTTATTTGCTATGTGAATAAAATTGCAAGGTCACAATTTCCAAAATAGAGAAAGGATGTAAAATACCAGGTACATATAAAATTTTGAATTTTCATATATTTTATTATTTTTTAAATAAGTATTAATTTTAATTTAAATTGGTGGTTATGTTTGATGTCGTACCCGGTGTGAAATCATGGGTTTTCTCTGAAATCTTATGTTTCTCACAAGGCATAGTATTACTGAACATAGTAATATAATATGATTATTTTAAATGGCAGTTAACGCTTAGCCATTATATTGGATAGAATGAAAAGTATTATCCATATTATGATTAAACATATCTGTTAAATGTATTTACATATATCTAATAAAATTTAGAGGCCTAAAATTAGAATGAATCCAATTTTAAGAATAAATACTGTCATATTTTTTTAAAGGTAGTTTTACCAATATTTGATGGAGAAACCTTTCTAAATCATGTTTTTTTTACTTTAATATGTTCTATTTTACAAAATATGATTCTTCTTAGGAAGTGGGTCATCAAAAGTTATTTGGCTAAATATTTGGTATTTTTATGAAAAAGATCAATTTTTAATGAATAGTGAAAAATACTACATTTAATGAAAAAAATTTCATTTGATATAATTTATTTATATAGTGTGATTGTACTTATAATTGTTTTAAAAGTGTAATAGGATTATATTATTATCATTTAACCCAATTTTAGTCATTGTAAGTAATTTCAATTTGAAATAGTAGATAAAAAAATGTTAATATTTGGGTAGTTTTTAATTTTTAAAAACACGCTTTTTGGTTTTGCAAAGATAATTAATTTTAGATTAATTTCAAAAACATATGTTTTTTGAATTTGGAAAATAGATTCCATATTTGGAATCAGTGGTTCCAAATTGATAAAATTGATAACATTTATTTTTAGATAATAAGAATAGTAACTTCAGTAATTAATTTATTTAGCAAGGTTAAAGGGTAAATCTGGTAAATAAGGGTAAACATATTATATTATAATAATATTAAACTACCATAAAACGTGTCCTAATACTATTTTATGAGATATATCCGAACATTTGTATCCTTGGGTCTATTTCGGGACCCCATGGAGCCATATAGAAGGGAAAAAGACATTTTATATGATTTAATTTAATGTAAAGAAATATATTACATAAACATGTATCTTCTAGTATAAAAAATTTATATGGATTTATATAATTGATATTTTCATCTATAAATACTCATTATAAATTTTAAATTATTTCCTATATCATGGTCTTTTTTTTAAACTTGTATACATCATATAATTTTTTTAAGACACAATAATGATGTAGAGATAATCTTATTAAGGAAGAATTTCAATAAATGAAATTTTAAATATTAAATTTAACTTATATTGATACATTTTATGTCATATGATAAATTTAAGGATGATAATGACTTGTTATATTTTAATTAATGATATTTTTTTGAACGAATAAGTTGTTATAGTTATTGTAAAATCCATGATATAAATAGTAAAAAAATTTATGTAATGAGTTTTAATAACAAATAATATATTATAAAATGATATAATTGTCCTAAAAACTGATATAATTCAAAAAGACTTAGAAAATGTTGGAAATTTCATTAATCAACCTCTTGATTTTATATTGTAATTTATGGTAACAATATTAACCATATAGATTTAATATACAAGAAGCCATGATAAGAGTTACATTAGTTAACTATGGGTTAAAGGTAAATGATAAGGTTAAATTTTAAAGAAAAACTTGTCTAAAATAATATAAAAATTATGTTCTTACAATATATGTTTTACCATTAATATATTGTGACTTTTGGTTTTATTTATTTATTTGAAAAAGCATTAGTGGACCCTTCAAGGATTATAAAACATTTTGTCTTTTTAAATTGTTTTCCTTGAGAGTGTGACTCACCTCCACATAAGCAACTCTATTATTATAAGAATTAAATCCATTTTCCTTAAAAAATATTGTTTTCCACTCCCATTTTGAAAAACCCATGGTAAAAAAACATGGTCTGGTTTGTGGTTTTGATTAGTTTAATGTGAGGTGTCCCAAACTTAAATAATTATGAATTCTGTCTCCTTCCCAAAATAAACCCACCAAAGATCCTACATCCTCTCCACACAAAGACTATGGAGTTCGACCAAACCTTAACCTGCACTCTCTAAAATCCTCTCAAGGTGCCCCAAGATCCCATGAATCCTCTCTCAAGACTCTCATAATCTTTGGTATCACACTTCCATGTAACAGATTTCTTCCATTCACATTTTTTGTCAATTTTTTTAATGTGTTATGTAGTTTTTTTTCAATTAAATTTTTTGGGGTATGATTTTGACCTCCCCCCATTCTGATTAATTTATGTATGAATTATGGGAGACCCCTTTTTCTATCATTAATTCTTCCCATGTACACTCGTTACCATGCAGAAAGTCATTGAGGGGTTTCTCTCTCCTCTTTTTACATCAAAGTAATTCTTTTGTATTATGCATATTAATTCTATATAGTTTATTAGGACATGTATATATATAACCCCCTTACTTTCCATTTGAGGTAAATATTATGTTACACCTTTTTATCTCTCATAAAATATTTCATGAATCCTTATGTCATGCCGCTATGCTGCCAAAATTGCACTACGATTTTCCAAGACAATGTCATTGTCTAGTGAATACCATGCCAATTTCTCTATCAAGGGTATTAACCTTTATGAACATTTATGTATTTATTATAAAGCATAATTTATTTATTACAAATCCTTTTATCATGGAAGAAAAGATGATGATTTATTTCATGTTGTATGATCCTTATGGCACACTTATGCATGAAATGAAATATTTAAGAAGGGTGCACACTGATAGCACTCCAATGCATTGGGTAAAGTATAGTATCATGATAAATCATGTGTAATGGGTGTTGACTCATGGTAATTAATGTGCAATGAGGGTTTACTCATTCACTATATTATATTATCCTTAGATCATGCTAATTTCATGTTAAGTGTTGTTGCCACATTTCCATGTTATGATTATAATGCATCATCATGCCTTTATGATCATGTTTCTCTTATGCTCCACTAAAATACCTATTGTCTAACATGTATTGTATTCCTCATTTTATTCCATGTTTATTTCCATACAAGGATTTATATCTCACCCATTTCTTTATTCATGTACTCAGGTTATCCAATGAATTTTTATGTACGAGGGAATGTAGTGGTCATGTAAAGGAAGTTTTCAATAAATATGTTGTGTGTTTTATGTTTTATGTGGTTATGTAATGTTCATAAGACCCAAATACACTATACCTCTTGTTTTTATATGTTGTATCACGTGAATATTTTATGTAATAAATCATGTTAATGTCTATAATAAAAAGCATGGTTCTTATAGTTGGTATCAGAGGATAGGTTTATTTATTTTTTGGATTTGGATTATAAAACCCTGGTGAATACATATAAAGAAGAATAAGTATAATATAAACGTCCATATGTATTGTAGAGTTTTGATTAAGTGTTTTATCAATAAAATAAATCTATTTCTCAATACGAGCATGTAGAGGCGGCTCTAGCACAGATGTATCCAAGGGGTAAAATTTGAAAACATCGCTTTGAGCTAAACTCGAATGAAAACTGGTGCCTGACAACAGGCCATGCTGCACTCTTTATTACGACACTCTCGGGATATATGCTTTGGTAAATTAACAAGAATAGTATGAACCCTTATTATGAGAATGAAAAAAATGACCCAATGTATATATGTTAGAATTTAAATCATGAATAGAATAGATTGTAGCCTATGGATTCATAAGTTAAGGACATATATGATATTTATAAGTCATAAGGTTTTTCTTTGGATTACCCTTTCTCTATTACCTATATCATTCCTTTTATTCTAGCTAGTGTCCGGTAATAAGTGGACTTGGGATAACAACCGATGAGAAGATATATGTGATGCCATTTCATTTTAGAATCCCATTCCGATGAAAGCCAGAATCTCAAACTTTTTCATTATTATCTCTAAGTTAAATTAAGAATTGAAGAGAAACATGGGTCAAGAGTAGCGTTCAACACCCCCTAAGAAAGAACAAGTCACTATTTATTGCTTAATAAGACAACGGGCTCCAACATTTAATGGATGATCTGATCCCTCAATCGCTGAACAATGGATCAACATTATTGAAAAGATATTCTCAATCCTTAAATGTTCTAAATAAGAGAAGGTTATCATGGAATCTTATCATATAGAGGGGAATCTGATCAATGGTGGACTTGGATAAAATATAAGAAGCATGAGTAGGGGATAATGTCGCTGTAATGGAAGTATTTCTAGAATATGTTTTTCGATAAATATTTTTAGCGCATCCTCAGACATAAGATGGAATGGGACTTCCTTTCCCTTAAGAAACAATATGAAAAATCGGTCAGGGTGTATGATGAAAATGTCACAAGGAATTCATGATACACCTTCGGCTTTGTCGTTACCTCCGAATGAAATGTGGACCGCTTCATTGGTGAGCTGAAACCTAGCATACAGAATGTGCTGTAAATACGTGACATAAACATCAATCAGGAAATTGTATAATGTTCCCTCAATGTCAAAATAAAGATCGGAGAATCTCATAGGCATCGTAGGGATAAAAAGAATATGGTGGACTTCAGTGTTGTCGGTCTGATGGATAAATCCAACAGTGCTAAGAAGATCCAGCACCCCACTTCCTAATGGTTTTGAAATAAGCACTTTTGAAATTTCATAAAAGGGATAGGAAATTCTTTAGGTGTGTAAGAGAAGGGAAACATTCTATTAACTACAGAAAAGAAAAACCTATGGCTGCAACTGAGGGTAAGAATGCTCCATTCGATCCTTAGTGCATTGTTCATTGTTACAACTGTAATATACTGGGGAATCATGAAAATCAGTTCCCTAAGCCAAGGGTTTTCAGAGTCATCCATCAACCTCTAAGGAATCAAGGGATATATTTTTTCATAACTACATCAAATGTGAACCCCGAAAACGAAGTGGTGATAGGTAAGATAGTTATTCATTCAAGAATAGAAAACTTAATTTTTTATTGTGGTTCTATGCATTCTTTTATATCCCAAAAATTTAGTAGAACAATCCTAACACCACCATAAAACATGGAAATAATGATGTTGTGAGTATGGAAAATGGGGAAATCAGTGCATACCATGAATATAAATCCTCCCCTATCCTAATTTTTGGATTTAATTTCCTGAATAACCTTGTCATGCTGACTCTAGTGTAATTTTATGTAATTCTTGTCATGGATGGGCTTTCCTTATATATAGAAAACATAAATTGTTCTAAGAGGGAAATCACTCTCCATGTAGAGAATCGACCCGCGATTCAATACAAGTGAAAGGAGGAAGATGAATCTTCTTTAGCACCATTATCTCAAGAGTGGTTAGTACTTCCCTATGATCATGTGTATCTGGCTCAGATGACTGATTATAAGGAGGAAACCATCGTTAAAAACATGCATATTGTGAGGGAATTCATTATAGTGTTTCCCAAAGAAATTTCATGGTCTTCCTCCTAGAAGAGATGTCAAATTTTCAATTAATCTTATACCTAGGTTGTTGATAATATCCAAGTCTCTATATAGAATTGCTGTTGTGGAGCTTCAGTAGCTGAAGATATAACTACAGAAGAATCTGGATAAAGGGTCTATACGCACAAGTGATTCACCATGGGGTGCACAAGTCCTCTTCCTTAAGAAGAATGATGGGTCAATGCGCCATAAAATATATTATTGTGAGATTAAAAAACATGATAAAAACAAGTGTTCTCTCCCATGAAACAATCACTTGTTCGATTAGCAGCATGGAGCACAATACATCTCCAAAGTGGATTTGCGGTTGGGATATTATCATGTAAGGGTGAAGAAGGAAGATATCTCCAAGATTACTTTTAATACAAGATATGGGCACTATGAATTCATAGTAATGCAATTTATACTCATTAATTATACATAAATCATCATAGACTTGATGAATAGATTCTTTAGGGATTACCTCGACAAATTTTTTGGTAGTCTATATAGATGATATTCTGATATACTCAAAAACCAAGGTGGATCATGAGGAGCTTCTAAGAACTGTACTAGAGACCATGCGGAAGGAGAATCTATATGAAAATTACAAGAAGTGTGAGTTCTAGTTGATGTAGGTCTCATTATTGAGCTATATCATCACAAGAAATGAGATATCTATGTATCCCTCCAAAACAGATGCAATTGAGGGTTGAATGAGGCCAACAATAGTAAGGGATATCCATAGCTTCTTTGGGTTAGATGGATGTTATCGATGATTTGTGAGAAAATTCTCATGATTGTATAACCATTTTACCAAGCTTACTCGGAAGGGAGTAAAGTTTTCTTGGAGTGATGAATGTGAAGAAAGCTTCAAAGAATTAAAAAGAAGGCTTAACACTGTGGTTGTTCTCACATTACCCACAAGTGGATAACTTTTTGTGGTATTCAGTGATTCTTCAAAGAAGGGTCGGGGCTATGTGTTGATGCAAAATGAAAATTTCATTGCATATGCTTCATTGAAATTGAATGTTAATGAGCATAATTATCCAACACACAATTTTGAGTTGGTTGCAGTGATCATCACTATAAAAATTTGATTGTATTATTGCTGTAGGGAGAAGTGTGAAATATATAGGGACCACAAAAGGCTAAGGTATATATTCAAACAAAAAGAGTTCAACATGTACCATTGATGATGGTTAAGGATGATCAAATTCTATGACTTAATAATCCATTACCACCCTATTAAATTGAACAAGTTATTGGATTCTCTATGTAGAGAGGACCCAATATTTCTATCATTGATGAGAACTGAGAAAATCCCATCATCTTAGAAATGATGAAGATAGACATGGGATTCATAAAAATGGAACATCATTAGTCCTTTCACAAATTATTTCTCAACCATCTCTTTTGGAAAGGTTAAAGGGTGCTCAAAAGGATGATGTGGGAATTCAGAAGAATGTGGAATCTATCAGAAAATGGAAATCCTCAGAGATCAATTTTAATGAAGAATGAATTGAGAGATTTTGGAAAATATTATGTGTTATATCATGTCAAGATCTTATGAATGAACTCTTTGATGATGCACATAGTTCAAATTTCTCTATATACCCAGGTAACAAAATGATTTATTGAGATCTTCGGGAGCAGTTTTGGTTAGATAATATGAAGAATGAGATCGTTGAGTATACATCAAAGTGCATGTTGTTTCAGTAAGTTAAGGAAGAGAAGTATATTTATAAGGGGATGATGGAACCATTGACTATACCAGAATGGAAATGGGAGAACATCACCATGAACAATTTCACCAGACATCCAAATGCATCTAAAGGAAATAATGCAATATGGGTTGTTGTGGATCGTCTTACAATGTTTTCACACTTTATTGAAATTTAGGAGGATTTATAAATGGATCAACTGGCACAGATATATATCCGAGAAGTGGTAAGGCTTCATATAGAACAACTATCTATTGTATCTGATCAAGATCCAAGCTTCACCTCTATGTTTTGGAAGAGTCTTTAACATTCTCTAGATAGTGAACTGATCTTCAATATATCCTGTCATCCTCAAAATGATGGCCAATATGAGATGATTATCCAAAAACATGAGGATATGATGACAGAATACTGAATGGACTTTAAAGAAGGATGGGATCGACATCTTCCTATAGTTGAATTATCCTATAATAACAGTTTCCACTCGAGAATCTGAATAGAACCTTATAAATCCCTAAATGCGAAGAGGTGTAGAACACTGGCATTTGAAGATGAAGTCAGTGAGCGTAATCTACTAGGACAAGAAATGGTCGTTGAAAATGGTGGAGAAGGTGAAAACAATTCAGCAACATATCAATGTATCCCTGAGTTGATATAAGAATTATACAGATAACCATCAATGAGTCCTTGAGTTTAAATTTGTAGAAATGGTATTTACTGGAATATCTCCATGGAATAAGGTCATGAGGATTTGAATGAAATGGATGTTATGTCCTATATTAATCGACCCCTTCATGATTATTTATTGTGTTGGGGTTTTAGCCTATCAACTATCACTTCCACCAACCATGGACAATGTACATTATGTTTTTCATGTTTCCCTCTTAAGAAAGTACATACCTTACCCTTCACATGTACTCTCATCAGAGGTAGTATATCTAAAGGATAATATATCATACGAGGACCAACCAGTGAAGTTCTTATATCAGAGAGAAAAAGTCTTATGAAATTAGAAAATGCCCCTCGTCAATCTGTTGTGGTGAAACCACATGTTTAATGAAGCAACATGGGAATCAAAGGAAGTGATGATGCATAGATACCCATATTTTTTTAGAGTAGAAAAAAGTTTGATGATGAAATTTATTAATGTGGAAAGATTGTAACAATTCAAACTTTTGTTAATGGAAACTCCTGTTGATATAATTAAATGTTTATTATAATTATATAAAATATGAACTTCATTGGTTTTATGTTTCTAGATTTTAGAATACCGTTATGAATTTTGACTGTTGCTAATATAGTCACTGAACTGTGATCACATGATTAGTATAAATATGGGGCTTTAAAAGATCCAATTTACTTAGACAATGAAAGTGATGACATCATCCAATAGGCGTGCCCTGTAAAAAGCCAATTTTTCAGAGATCAGGAAGGAGGTGGCATCATTGCTCTCCTATCTTAACCAATCACAAGCTGATATTGAATAGGTTAAGCTTGAGAAGAACCGACTACGGGAGAAGTGGATGTTAATAGAGATTACCACCTGAGCGATGTTATCTGACCCACCCCAAAAGTCTATCACTATCGCACACCTTACCCTTTAGTCATATTTGGGTGTTATAAGGGGTTATGTCACAATACCCTAGCACTATGAATATGTACATTATTTTTGTATAATTAATGTCCATTGATTTTATTATTGTTACAATGTAAATAGTTTTTAATGTACAAATATTATTTTTAGTAAATATTCAACAAAGAAACCTATATTGATGAATTAATGGATTTTTTATTTAAATAATATTTATCAAAAATAATATTATAATTAAATATATATTTTTATATATAAATTATCATATATTTTTATGAATGAAAATGTAATTTTTTTTATGTTTTGAAAGTCGTTTTGTCAAAACCCATGAATTTTCAGTAAATGTCGGTTTTTTTTAAATATAAGAATTCCCATATTTAAAAAATTATTTAGATAAAATTAATATTATTTTTGGAATTAGGGTGTTTAAATTATCCAATGGATATTTTTTCACAATTTTTAGAGATAGTCAAATTTTTGGATAAAAATTAAATATCGTTAAAAAATACAATTTGTATATGAAATCATAATGACCCAACAGTGATGTAATTAATTATTATAAATATTATTTTCCACCAATATATGTTTAAACATTAAAATAATTTGATTTTGGGTTTGTTTGATTTATATTACAATGCTTCAATGGACCCTTCAAGGCTTATAAAACATTTTTTATTTTTAAATAGTTTTCCTTGAGAGTGTGACTCACCTCCACATAAGAAACCCTTTTATTTTAAGAAGATCAGTCATTTTCATGATAAAATATTGTTTTCCTCTCCCCTTTTTCAAAAGACCATGTGCAAAAAACATGGGCTGGTTTGTGGTTTTGATTCGTTAAATGCAAGGTGTCCCAAACCTAAATAATAATGAATTCCCTCTCCTTTCCTTTATAAAACCAACTAAACTCCCACACCCTCTTCACTAAAAGCATTTTGAATTCAACCAACCCCTGAAATACTCTCTCTAAAATCCACCAAAGGTTCCCCAATCTCCCAATAAGCCTCTTTAAACCCTCTCCCATGCATTTGGGATCACACTTCCAAGTAAGGGATTTCTTCCTTTCTCATTTTTTGTCTATTTTTCTTTAATTTGTTATGCCCACTTGTTTTCAATTACTAATATTTGGGTATGATTTAACACATCCTCCATACTGTCCTCTTTATGTTTGGAATATGAAAGACCCCTTTCTCTCTAATTAATGCCTCCCATGTACACCCATTAACATGCTGAAATTCCCCGAGGGATTTCTCTCCCCTCTTTTACATCCAAGTAATTCTTTTGTATTATGCATATAAATTTCATTTATATTGTTTTTTCATGTATCTATATGACATCTTTATTATCAATTTCATGTATATATGTTGATACACCCTTTCTCTCTCATCAACCATTTTCAAGAATCATTATGTCACGCTGCTATGCTACCGAAATTGCACTACGATTTTCCAAGCCAATGTCATTGTGTAGTGAATACCATGACAATTTCCTTATCAAGGGTATTCACCTTTAACAAAATTTACTTATAGATTATAATGATTCGTGTATGTAGTACACATACCTTTATCATGGAATAAAGTTTTATGATTAATTCCATGTTGTATGATCTATGTGGCACACTTATGCATGAAATGAAATGTTTAAGAAGGGTGTGCCCTGATTGTGATCCAATACATTGGGTAAAGTATAGTATCATGATACATCATGTGAAATGGGTGTTGACTCGTGCAAATTCAAGTGAAATAAGGTTTTACTCATTTTCTATGTGCAATGAGCATTGGTTCATGCAAATTCCATGTTAAGTGTTGTTTCCATATTTCAATGTTATGATTATCATGATTTATCATTCCTTTATGTTCATGTTTATCTTATGATACATGTATATACATATTGTCTAACATTTGTTGTATTCCTCATGTAATCCCATGTTTATTTGCTTATTGGTCTTTATAGATCACCCTTCTCTTATGCCTTTCCTCAGTTTATCCCCTGAAATGAAAAGTTCGAGGGAATGTAGTGGTAATGTAATGTAAGATTTAAATAAAAATGTTGTGTGTTTTATGTTCTAAGATACTATGTAATGTTTATATGCCCCAAATACACTAGACCTCTCAATATTCTATGTTGTATCAAGTGAATATTTTATTTAAAAAATCAAGTTCCTCTCTGTAATAATATCCAGGGTTATTATATGGAGTTAATGGACTTATGTAACATATATATCATATGATATTATACTATAATTATAATATAACTATGTAACATTTATTTTACATTTCTTTAATATGAACAATAAAAAAATTTGTGTTCATGTGTACATACGACTTAGCGTCTGGATGAATGGTGCATTTCATTTTTTGAAGCCAAATGTTATGGACTATTTTAAAAATATATATACTTGGTATATATGATATTTAAATCATGAATACTATTTGGGAGATAATTTACTTTTGACCACATGGACAATTTGTAATTATATCAAGATCATTTTTGAATCAAGTACCCAATATCAACAAAATGTTCGATAGTAACATAATTAATTAAATAATTTTTATAATGATGTAATTAGTGAAATAAAATGAATTATAAAATAGAAAAAGGTTCTTAAGAAAGTAGAAATTTACTTATGATTATTACTCAAGAAAAACAAGGAACATACGTGGTATGTCAGACTCAAGGTAAGGGAACCTTTCACCCTAGACCCCCTTTTAGTCAAAGACTTCTTTTATGTTATGTATTATAATTTCCAAATTTTTTTACTGGGATATGTTCTTCTATTTATATATTTCTATCCATTTTATTTATATGTGATGAGAGAGACTTTTATCCCTCATCAATTCATTTTCTAAATTTTATTGTGATTCCATTAGGCTTCTAGATTTTTGTAATGTAATTTCTATGCTCAATTTCCACTCATTTAGTTTAATGCATACTTCATTGATTTTATTATGCCATGATTATGTTTTTTATCACTTTATATTTACTTATGTTATAAATTCCACTTCCCTTTGTGTGGATATACATTTTCAATAGATAATCCTTTAATTAAAAAATAATTACATGATTTATATGAACTCTGTAAAGGGAATATTAGCTCAATATCCAATCATTTTGTTAAATATACATTTAAATGGGTTTGTTTCTAGAATATGTGTGAATGGCATCTGTTTTGTTTACACTTAATATCCACCTATATTTGGTGTATTTATATTTTTTACACAAAATTATGACATTGATTTATCCTCTATCTAATGAAACGATAATTGTAAGGGATATCATCTCAATCCCCTTACATTAAGGTATATTTTGATAATATACACCTCCTTCTTTTATATGGTGTATAATAATACCCTTTGACTTTTACTTTCATTCAAAGGGAATCATTTTTCTATGAATCATTTTTACTAAACAACAAAATGAATGTTTTTAACGTTTATGGGGACAATGTCCACACCTCCACCATAATTGTTACTTGAATTACTCTCTAAGCCTTAAAATATTAAAACGGAAAATAAATCATGTATTCCTTTTTTGGGTCTTTTGGAATTGAAAATGATGTTTGAATCGATTGAGTATTTCTATATATTGAAATGATATATTTTGATTGAAAATTAAATGTTATTATTGATATATTTATATTTGAAATATTTTTATGTGTTATGATTATGTAGTGGTACATGGACATTTTATGGGTGGTTATGTGATAAACCAATAATGAGTTGTTACATGATAAACCAAATGACATGTGGTTTCGTGATAATCCAAGTACATGTGTTTACATTATATCCTATAATTCATAGTGTATGGAAGTCGTTTGTATGGATATACAATTTTTAATAATGATTTGTGGGTGTCGATCGTATGGTTATTCCATTTTTGTATGATTATGTCCCAATATTACATTTTATATGTAATGTTTTATTTCGATGGGGTTTATGGTAATATGTTTGTTATAAAAGGGTAAGAAATGATGTTTAATACAGTGAAGAGTATTTACTACATCGTAAAGGTGAAAAATATTACTTATAATAAAGTATTAATTGATTATATGTTGTTTTGAAAAACTAACAATTTTCCTTCATTGTGTATCCCTTACTGATATTTTTATTCTCATACCATTTTTTAGAAATGTTTTTCACATGACAAAATGTGGAATAGGATCAAGGATAGGATCAAGAAAAAGTCATGTTGTTAAAAACATGGTACTAAACATGATTATTTTCTATTAATATTATTTATTAAATGAATAAAATTGATACGGAGTATAAGTGTATAGAAATAATATTCAAGTTGTTATGTATATGTTATGACCTAATTACCAAAATATATAAACCTAAAAAGATCTAAAATGTGAATTATTAAATTATTTCATGATTCTGTAATTTTTAAGGCTAAGGCCTTATAGTTATCATTCTGTTTTGCGTAATTATTTTAAAAATAAAATTTTCACATTTATATATATTTAATATAATAATATGGATTAAAAATTGATAATAATAAATGTTAATTTATATTAATAATTTCAACCTTACAATTGTCCACATTGTAAATTAAGTATTGTAAAATTTTTTTACCATGATTAAGGTTAGAACTAGTTTACAGAGGAGAAATCAATATGATAATAATTAAAATATAACAAAACACTTTATTTTATTATATATGATGATGTTAATTATGATTTATCACTTCTATTTAATTTTATTTTTAATTTTTAATGAACTATAATTGAGTGATAAAATATTATATTTTAATCATTAGAAAGTTTCATAGTGTGTCCTCTCCCTCAATAAAAAAATGATACCACCTCCCCTCTCTTCATCGCATTAAATAATCCTTATATATCAGCCAAACCTACCCTAATAAATTCATAAAACCCCTCCACATTTAAAATTATGTATTGTATTACTCATAATTCCATACTATAAATTCTCAAGGAATCTCTATAGGAGGTATATCAATGAAGTGGAATAGATCTTATTCGAGTACATTGAATTTTATTTCATCTTATACCACATACAAACCTATATTTTCCATGAAAATATTATTCACAATATAAAATATAATTATTTATTATTATGATTATAGATCAACCAAATCTACCCCCTTTATATCAATTGGGAAATAAAGGTATCTCAAGTGAGAAGGTTTGGAATACCGCTTCTACATATGGATATGATTCATTTTCAATAATCGTAATTTTCGATTGGGTATTATGATAGTTTCAAAATTAATATATTATATTTGTAAAATAAATATATTATTTTAATAATAATATATTTTCTACCTCTTTTACATTCTATCTGTTTGAAAAATATAATTTCTCTCTTGTGTACATCTGGGCTACCACCTCCACGAATGAATGTAATTCATTTTTCATTTTGGATTTACATAAAAGGTAATAATGATAAATTTAATTTATATAAATTATTTTTTATTTTTAATATATTATCAAACATATAATGGTAGTTTGAATTTTTTTCATTAAATCCATTAATATGTGAAAACATTACTCATTCATATGTATATACAACCATATCCACGAAGAGATGTAATTCACTTCACACCAACACTTATAATGAATTATTATAAAACTAAATATTTTTATTAAATATAATACATTTTTTATGATTTAGAATATATATATATATATGATTAAATAATTTTCATATTTAATATACCCATACCGCCTAACATAAGCATTGTTAGAAAATGGACAAAATATCCCCTAAATGGCCATTTTAAGGAAGAACTATTAGTAATTATATAATTGGAAATTATAATGGAATGAAAAATATTATGCCATATTTTAATATTGATCTATACAATATTTTCTATAAATATATATTCATTATATATGATATTTTATTGTGAATTACCAAATATGAAACATAAAGAAATGATTGTATGTTACAACCTCAGTTCTTTTCAACATTTTCCGAGTTAAATTACCATTGATGGAAATTATATTGAAATTTAGATTTATATATCATATATTTTACTCTAAAATATTTTTTGTTATTCATTATGTATTTTTATAATTTTCAATACAATAGTTCCTAAAATGGTCAAAAAATTGAAGGAAAAGTCATATTTATTTTCTATTTGGTCAATAAACATTTTCTTCCATGTCCATACCCATCAAAATGGTTTTATTAATGTTCATACTGGAAATTTATATTTTCTAAAAATATTATTTTTATTACCATTAAATATATTTATTATGTTTTAAAAATTTATATTAATAATAATAATAGAAAAATAATAAAATTTAAAAAAGTGTGAATGAAATGTTTTATTTTATATATATTACAGGAATGGATTTTTCCATGATTATAAAAACTCACAAATTTAAAGGTTATTTTTTTACCCCTATTTATTTAAAAATAAAATTGTTTTATACATATATATTGAATTTTTAGTTAATATATTAACAAATGAAAATATTATTCTCCTTATTTTACGAAAAAAAAGGTTTAAATAATATTTTAATGTTACTTTTAATGTCTCTCAACATACAAAATGAATTTTCATTCTTAACATGAGATTTTATTTTATGATTACATCAATTTAATATCATTGGATGGGATTTCATAATGATGTTTTCAGGATGACTCTATAAATATTTATTTCTTCCCATGAGTAAATTAAGATATTAATAATCCTTAATGAAACATATTTATTTTACGTGGGTTAAACTATGATGAAATGATGAAATATTTATGAAACCTGTATCATTTCTACAAATTATGATATGATTTTATGGTGAATTTATTATGTTCTTATTTCATTCGTATGAATTATTTTCCATATGAAATGGTTTGGGATTGAATTATATTTCCATCCAATGTATTGGTTAAATATAGAAATATCATAATTAATAAGGACTATAATTAAGTGTGTGAATCTAGATAAATACAAGAATCTATCAACTATGATCATCTTAAGTGTTGACATTAGTAATGGAAATGATGTAAAGGGGGTGTGAGGAAATTATTTTATATTCTTATTAATATTCCACAATATTTATCTCTATTATTATGATATAATATCATTGATCATTATTGATTATTTATTATTCAGCTCATTAATAACTTATTACATCTGTTATAAAAAATCCTTCAAACTGAATATATGATTGATTATATTAGGATGATTAGTTTAATTTATTGTATGTCTTTGTAATTTTTTCACAATCCTATTCTTATCATAGTTTTTTTATCATTGATTAATGTGTCTTTTGATTAATAATACCATGAATCTTATGTCAAAAATTCTTATGTTTCCATTTCATATATTATTACAAAATGTTTTATGTATGGTATATATATGGTTTCCCAAATTATGAAGAAATATTTTATGTTTGTTATGTCTAATATATTTATTTTATTTGAAAACATCTTGTGTTTTGTTGATGACTATCTATCTAATTGGATTATTATGTATCTAGTACTTAAGAACTCCAAACTATTATGATTCAATAGAATGTTTTTTAAGGTATGTATTGAATATTAATCTAAAATTATTTAATATATATGAAGTTAATTCATTATTCAATTCATATACCTTAGAATAGTATCCATAGAATGTGTGTTTTGTTAATTACTCAATCGCCACCTATTTCATGATAAAGAGGCCTAATTTCATACATCATTGTCTTTCTAGAAGGATGTGAATTAGTTAATAAAACTAAATTTCCAAGACATTATGAATTATTTATTATGTTATAGAAGTATGATAAAAAGTAATATAGAATATGTCTTAATGAACCCTTGACTAATGTTAGAGTGATTTTGGTTTAACCGATAGTTTTTTTAATTTTTTTGAAGAGTAATACATTTAGATGATTAATTAATCAAGTAATTGCCATAAAATAATATTATTATTGTGTTAGTTATTCATCAATCATCATAAAATCCATTATTTGGTAATGGGTTAGTCCAAAAAGTCCAAGTAATAATAGATCCCATAGATACTGTGAAAATTGGCCAAAAAAGAATCTAAATTGGATTGGGATAGTGATTCAAAACGTTTGATTATGAGAATCTGGATATCATAACATATGATTAACAATGTAAACATTGATGATTCCCAAAAAAATAATATAATTTTATAGTCTCATTGATGATCGTGTGATATTGATGATGAAGAAAACAAAACATGATTTCATTTGTGTCAATAATGTGGTGATAAACATCCCTGATATTGCCTGATGGGATTGGTAATTATCAATATGTATGAAAATGAAGGACATCAAAGTCATGGTTTCAAGGTAACGATATAAGATAAAAATAAATTTCTTCAATTTCATATTAATTAGAAATTATGGAAATCAGTGTACTACACAATTGACCAATGATGAAAATAGTCACCATGATGCACCTAGACCATGGGAACATAGAAAAAAATTTGAAAACTAATATTTGATGAGTATATAGATTCATCACCCTATATTTTCCAATTCCTTAAGATATATATGTTCTCAACTAATATTTGATATTGAGTTACAAGTAAAAAAATTGAGGTATTATTACTATTAAATCTTCATCAATTATTATAAGAAATTAATTCATAATAAACAGTTTCTCCCATAAGTTGATGTGGAATTAGAAATTAATTTTCCGTCAATCAAAAGATCTTATATATATTTTAATATTTTACAATCACACTATATTCCTTATATCAATATAATATCATCTATCAATTCTAACAATGAACATCCAATAGAAATAATATTTATCATTTAGTTATTGATACACAATTTTAAGTGAATTAATACTTAATGTAGTATGTTTGATATGAAATTATAAATAAACCCTTTTAAATTATCAATTTTTTTATAAACTTTCAAATCATTTAAATATAGAAAAATAATTCAAAAATTGTGAGGAAAAATTTTCTTTATGGCACGAGGGGACATAATACCCTGAAATCATAACTTTTATATTTCTTTAAAAACCTAACGTATTTAATGTATTCCTTCAAATGAAACACCAAACCAAAATTTTCCACAAAAAAATTATATAATAATTAAAAAATTTATGTGGGGATTGTAGGTAAAAATATATTTAATTGAATTTGGAAATATATATAAAAATAAAAAATTGAAATTATTACTTCACAGCCATTGATGATAATTCTATTAATGTACTTCTGTAATTAATACGAAAAATATTGAATTCAAAATTTAACATTTCAATAAAATTTATTTTTATGTGTTATTGTAGAAACTAAATATATTAAGAATAAATTTTATTATATATAAAAATAAACTATTATTACCGATTTTATTTTCATTTTATAGGAAACTAGAATAAATAGTTAGTATTTTTATATTAGAAGTTTCCCATGAAAATAGTTTCATTCAATTTTAATATTTTTATTTAGAAGATAAATTCTCTAATTTTATAATTATTATTTTGAAAAATTAGATTCTTTTTTATTACATCATTTCAATATTATATGAAGATAATTTATTTGAAATTTTCTAAAAATGTTCATTTAAGGTGAATATTGAATATAGTGTTTTTTCTTTAAAACATTCGCATTAATGAAATTTTCATAAAACATAATGAAAATTATATTATTAATATATTTAAATATAATGTTAAATCATTCAAATAAATGTACTATTATATATCTATTAAACCCATCTGTACTATATTGGAAACATATGTAATATTTTACTCTAAAAATTGTTTTTTGTTAAAATACATTAAAGATTACCATTCATACATTATATAAATTAAATCAATAAAAATGGATTTAAAACATTTTACCATAATTTTAATATTATATAATAAGGAAAATATAATTTTTTGGAATGATTTTATTATATTTAGGATTAAATCTTTTTACAATGATAATAGTTAATCTTTTATTCTAAGGTTTTATTTTCTTAATATTTTAGAATTTTAAGAAAATAAAATAAATTATCCTACCCCAAAAATATGATTCAATAGAATTTTAAATCTTATATATTAATAAATTATCCCTCATTAAATTTATAATCAATATAATATATATATATAAATTAATTGTGGAAACAACAATTTGTCAGGATGATGAATTTTCTATATATAAAAATATTTAATTAAAATTTTATTTTTCTTTTAAATATTAATTGAAGTATATTAAATTGTGAAAAAATTTTGTTTAAAAAAAAATCTTGGTTATAATGGTTGTGTTTTATATTAAATAATATTTAGAATTTTTGGGAAAAAATTAGTTATGAAGATACCGCCAAAAGAGATGTGTTTTTAAATAACATATATTAAAACCTGAGACATATTTAAAAAGGGTGAACTATTATTAGTGGAGGAATGCATAGTTTTATATCACCCAGGAATCTATTATTTCTATCTTTTATGTCCCTTGACTCTTTAATGATGATATTATATTATTGAAAAATTACAAGTGTTAACAAATGATCCCTTTCTTTTACTTAGAAATATGGACACATACACCCCTTACTTCCAACCACATTAAATTGAATTTATACTTTAAACTATATAATTTATATTCTATTATAATATTTTATCATGTTCATATTTCTTTTATATAAATTATTTATCCTATTAAAATCATTTCGAAGGATAATTATAAGATAATGTTAAAAGTGAAAATATGAGTGTTAATTAATCCACAACATTTTCTTCTTATTATTTCTATAAAAAACATATATCTACCAATTTAATATTATAACCTTAGTTTCATAATTATAATAAATGTTATTAATATAATGTAAAACTAATATTTATTTATTTTCATCAAATTTGAAAGACAATATTACTTTAATCGAGCATTATATAGGTTATCACCTCCGTGGTGTAATTTTATTCATTTTTCATACCGATTTTTATTATTTTTTGAAACCCCATAAAATATAACTTAATAACATAAAAAAATAAATTATATCATTATTATAATTTTATAATGATGTCATATTATTCCCTGATCATACTCACCATTTGAGATATAACATGTCTAGGTTTAGGGTTGGTTTAACGACCTACTCGAAAAATGTTATTCATCTTACTCATGGAAAACTATGGGAACCTAAAAAATAATGTTATTATATTTTAACAATAAAATAATTTTTAATTTTGGGATTGAAATAGTAATATTAGGTATTTAATCTATTGTTAAATTATCACTAATGATCGATATAATCACAAAATTATGTCAATAGATATTTAATTTCCACACAATCATATGAAAAAATTATATAATAAATAAATATGGTACGCTAATAAATTTTATATATTAAATAAAATAATATATGAATAATATTCATAATAATGTATCTAATATAGTTAATTTTATTAATAAATAATATAAAATCATGCATAGAATGAATCAAGAACATAGTATGGGTTATTGCTAACTTAATTTTCATCAATTTAGTTATAGAATTTCTTATTGAACCTTATTAATAAAAATTTTATTTATTCTGACTAATGAATAATGTTTTTTCTATTTATTCCCCTTTTTAATAGGTTTATAATAATACATTATTATAACTTTATGAATTGATTATTACCATATTTATTATAATACTTTTATGTGTTTTTTGTCACTATTTTCAGCCCTTAAGACATATATCTTATCATACATAATGGTTTCCATAAAATGGAGTATCTATAGACCCATTAGTATTTTATATAAATATTCAATAATAATTTATGATAATCATTTTTACATTCCATTTTATTTCTATCATTGAGTTTTGACTAAATAATTCTAAAATTTGTAAGGTTTTTTCTCGACCCAACTCTCATTGATGAGTGAAAAGGATTCGTCCTAAACATATTTATTACAAGAATGATTTAATCCACTCAAATATTCTATTTAATTTTAAATTATCTTACTCTTTATATGTAAATTTCAATTTAATAGAAGAATGGATGATAAAATTTCATTCTCAAAATAAAATAATTGTTGAGAATAGTTCTGTCGTGTTACAAGATGTTTTCCACAAATAGTCTATATTTTCTTTTCTCGTTAATATTTTCCATTATTATTTTGAACCATAATTTTTTAATATCTCATTTGAACACCATATTTCTTTTTTAATATTTTATAATGGAATTATTATAAATATATATACAACATGGGTCTTTAATAATGATATTTCTAAATGTTACAATGGTTTTCCATCAATTTAAAATAAATGTGTTTATCTTCCATGGCACATTTATTATAATATCATTTTTCTTTTCAAGTATCTATTATTGTATTATCATTTAAAAAATTAAACTCTTTAAATGTTTTCAATTAATTTTTTTGATTTTATCTTTTGGAAGTGACATATAATTTTTTCTTTTTTTATACTGTAAAAAACTAATATAAATTATATTTTTATGTTGTATTGCATAAAAAACCACGTTTAATAATATTTTTATTCTCAATGAAACATCACATATATTTTTTAATAGTTACTAAAATAAAAATAATTTCCTTCTTTATTTCGTAAATATTTTGTTATAATTGTTTTAAAATTATTAAGGATATTGGTTATTTTAAAAATTAATTTTTTAAAACACATACTTGGATTTTAAAATAAATATAATTTTAATGTGAAATAGAATATTATTGATTGAGTATATTGATTAAAAGTTACGATAAACCCTATTTATATATATTTATCTTGTATCACATTTCTCAATCAATGATATGATCCATCACTACCATTTCTTTTGGTAAACACCAACCATGAATAGACAAAATATTTAATTATTTTTAATTTCATTATAAAAACATATTTTATATTTATTTCATTGAATGGTGTAAGAATAAATATAATACATTAATTTATTGGTGAAATTATTTTTTACCATGAATCCCCTTACTCGAAACATTTTTAGTTAGAGTGATTCTTTTTTAAAAATATATTCAATTAATTGACAATAGAAATATTGAAATTATATATATTTAATATTTTGACATGGGTATTTGTTGAATACATAGGAAATTTGGCCTTTAATCTTTAAACTATCCACCTTCTTTCTCTGGACTGGTTATGATCATGTTATCCCATTTATCGACAAAGAGAAATTATTTTCATTCTGTGTATTGTTATTCCACTATGAATGATTATTATAAAATATTATTTTATAATGATTATTCATTTTCTAATGTAATTAATTAATTGGGATAAATTATTTAGGGGTGGAACCTAGTTTTATATATTCCTCATTTAATATTTAGTTCTCATGAGAAGTTGTTTCTTGGATATTTTCATTTATACTTACCTAGACAATGTACTCCCTTGATATACTACCTTGATGGTAATATCATGATGTCAAAGATAAATATTTTTTGGTCTTTGAGCATAGATATAACAATATGGTATTATGAATTTCATTAATATGGAACATATTATTGTCATCCATATGATATTTTAAATTTCATTCTAATCCATGGATATATTATGATTTCAGATTCATTCTATTATTAAATAACATTGGATGATCTACTAAATCAAGTGTATTTATGGTTGTATTATACAAACATAATATATTTCAATTTCTTCACTTATGATTACCATTATTGAGAAATTTAAATCACCAATTATTATGTTTTTATTTTAGTATGTCATGGGGAAACGTATTCATAATGACATTTCTAACAAAATAGCTTATGTGGATAATTTTTTAGAGATGTTGAAGGCTTATTAATGATTATTAATTTTTATATATAGTGGAATAAAACTATCCATTGGTTGAGAAGGAAATACAATTTATAAGTTTATTATTTTATTAATTATCTAATACACTCATCATTAAAGGTTTTTATGAGTTAATATAATTTAATATTACATTAAATTTTTCTAATTATGTAAGTGTTATATTAAAAAATAAATGGCTTTTTCTTATCTAGTGTGTAATGTATGTGTAATGTACTCTGAAACTTGGAGTATGGACCTAGGCTACTACATTCCCTACGAGACAACATGCTTAAACATCAATTTACTTTATTATAATAACAAATGTGAAACACATAATGATAGTGTAATAATGTGAATATTCATTTGAATCTAAATTGAACCATAATGTCGACAAGATATTATAAACCAATTTAGTGCACTCTTAATTTTTCTAAATCTAGTATTCATATATTTCTTATAATTCATGGAACTATTCATAGCTTCAAATTCATTGTGTGGAGAACATGTCATTAAAATCATTTATATAGAATTAAATTTCAATCCCCATCTGGGATTACCCTTATGCATGAAGAATTGGAAATATTTTTTCCATTATTACAAGTTTCTTTACATCTCCCACATAGTTCTTATGATCCACTTGTGTTTCAATTTGTCTAAATCCAATATTTAAATAATTATTCTTGATGCATGATATTTTTTTCTTCTAATTAACATTACAAAAAATCTAAACAACCTTTGGGTACATTTTAAACAATTTTGGGTCATCTCTTTAGATTCTAATGAATGATTTTATTCACTTAATCTCATTTTGATGTATCACTCCAACCTAACATCATTGAAATTCATTGGAAATATTCATCATTCATCATATTTTTCAAAGATAAATTATTTTTCTCTTGAATATTATAGGGAATAACCATTAGATAACTAGAGTATAACATACATAAATATTAGATCATTTCATACTATTATAAAACACATCTCATAATAACACCATAGAACCATAAAATATTTGTTTATATGAAGTCTATATATATAAAAAAACTCAATTCATGAATGTTTTTCATCATATCCCAAAATTATCATCTCACATAGTTATCTTCATAAGAATAACCTTCTTAAAACCATTGTTGAAAACCTATGGAAGTAAAACATAAAGAACTATAGAGCTATGATGCTCTATAAGAGTAAATTTGGATATATTAATTAATGATCATGTATAAACATAAGATAATAATAAGTGTGCGATAACATGATCATAACATAGAATTTTTATACTGATTCTATCGAAAATCATAAATTCAGTTCTGGGAATAAAACATTTGAATTTTAAAATGAATGAATCATAAGAGTGTTGTATCATAATATGTCACTAATGTGACATGATATAATGTAAATATAATTTGAAAATTTATTTGGTATATTGTGGATCTATAATAAACATAATCATAATAATATCTAGGTAATCATATATTAAACATGAAATTACCTAATCATGATAGTTTTACTATTCGCTTATGAGTAAATTATATCAAGTTACCTCGTTCATATCTATGTAATTTATTAACTATGTCACCTATAAATATTTTCTTCACCCAAATATCATAAAAATATTAATATCTCTATAATCATTAAAAAATGAATTTTAGTTACACATAATTTTCAGCCCACCCATCCCATAATTTTAATAAATTAATATTTATACTAAAATATCATAAAACAATAATTATATTATCATAAAATAAAAAAATTAGGATAAATGGGTTTTTTAAACATTTCATCATCATAATTATATTCCTTTTTGAGAAATGATAATAATGGTATCATATGGTCATATCCCCATTAATGTATAAGTAACAAAAAATGATGTTATCATAAAAAATGAATTAAATTAAATGATAAGTTGAATATATTTGATGAAAATTATATTTTCAGTTTCCTTCCATTTATTTTAAATCTAAATACTGAAAAAATATAATTGGAAAAATAGTATTACAAAGTAGCATCTTTTCTTGTCGTAATGGATTAAAACCAGAAAATTGATCACATTATTGGATAAGAAAACACATTCATGAAATGAAAAGTTGATTCTTTATAAACATTTTTTTATAAATTAAAAAAAGCATAAAAATTAATTTAAAAATTCATTAGATAATTTTAAAAAGACATTAATAAAAACATTTTACAATACATGGATATATAAGGAATGGGTTCTTTGTCAAAATAGGATAAATAAGTAATATTATCATAAAATAAATTATGAATCATTTTGAAATCAAAAGGGAGTTAAATTATCATAAAACATTACTATTTCATAAATTACTAGAGGGGGAAATAATAAATGGGATTTAAGGGATGATATTAAAAAATTTACCTCAATAGATTTTTTTATAGATAGTCCAAACATAAAATGGGATTGTAATATAAACACTTAACATCGGACTCATCAGGCATCATATGAATTATAATATCAATTATAATAAATTTATATTTATTATAAAAAAATAAGAAACCATATTTAAATATATCATACAATATATTATTTACATATAACAAGAATTTTCAAATTTATTAATGTTTTTTCAAAATGATAGTTCTATGTGTTTACTAATTTATTTTTCCTGCATGTTTCAGTTCCCTTTTCCCAATCCTTGTTTTATAATTATGGTGAAATAATATCAATAATTTTAATCATTGCATTAATATATATTTTAAACAACATATTCACTTTTAAAAATATTTATATAAAGTATTGATGTAAAATTAATTACAGCAAACCATTGATCTGGTAGTAGGTATATGGTAACTCCATGATAAAATAGGAACTCTTATTTGGTCAATATCTATACAATGATTTTATGTTTTCGACTCATATATCATTATGTTAGTCATCTTCGTTGGTGTTTTATTCCATGTGGAGGCTTATTCAATCATTAGATCAGGGATTTTTCTCTGTTTATGTACATCGTTCATCACATAGGGTGACATGTTATGACATGAATTTTGGAATAAAAAACATGGTTTTTGAGACATTGATAGACTGGAATTGATTCCATCATGGGTCCTTCGTATGACTTAATTCATTGGTGGATTCCCAAATGGTATAGGTGGTAGTTATCTTTCATTACAGTGTGGTTTGTGAAAGATCGTGTGGAATCTCTAACAGTAATGGAGGTTTGGCCCTTTTTTGGAGCTCAGTAGAGATGAAGGATTTTGACACATGAAGAGTTTGGTGTGAATTCATTGATGGTGTAACAGTCGACGGAGGGGGGTAGGGTCCTCGTTGTTTGAATAATCTACTACCGAAATTTAGGTGGATGGTCACCAGTTTGTGGTGGGTGTGACAGTATTCAAAAGGAGGATGATAATTTTTGGGACCTCAATCTACTATGCCGATCCAGATTGGACTTTAGAGTAGTATCACCAATCTTTTTAGGGATACCATATTGGAAGGGTGAGTGGGTATGATATTTTCCTTATGTACTGATTGTATTTTATTTATGCTTGGGGATATTCTAGTTATGAGGCCTTAAAATTTTGGTTGCCATGTTTATTATATCCAAATATAATCTTGGGGGTCCGTTCTTATGGAGTTTGATTGTATGTATTTTATGGTCATTTTTTATGTTACATGTCTAATGGGCCTATTATTCATGAATTAGGAATATTTGTATTTGGGGTTATAATTGATGCACAGTTAAACCACATCGTAGTTTAAATTGATGTAAAATAACTACAAAATTAATGTCCTTCGGTCTTGGCTGTAGTACATATGTGCACATAATTGACTTTTATAATTTTAGATGGATTGAAAGGAAGAAAAAAATAATTAAATTTCATAGAGATTTAATAGTTTCATTAAATTATTATATATTCTATAACTTCATTATTATAATGATCAATGTGATGTAGTGGATAAAAAAATTCATCGCTTCATGGTGATTGAAGGCCACACGTATGAAAAAAATTATTTCTTTTACCATATGATAAAAATGAGGTCAATAATTATATTCCCATCATTATAACGAAAATTATGTATATAGAAAAAAGTGATATTATTATTTTATATTTGGTACATTATATATAGAGGAGGTGGTAGAATAATAAAAATTGAAATTACTTAATTAGTTTTTATACCACATTGTTGAGAATCATAATACCTTATACACCTTAATCCATGAAATTATAATAATTTTTAACGTATAGAAGATCTAGGATATATGGAAGGTATTTATTATTGTCTTTGGTTATGGATTTTTCAATATAGACGTCTCAAACATTATGAATAATGGAGAATATGAATCACCCTTTTATAAGTGAGAGAAGTCCCAAGCATGGAAATAAATAATAGATTTCAATAAAATATATATATTATTTTTTCAATTGTAACAAATAATCCACATATATAACATAATATGTCAACATGTCTAAATAAACTGAACCAATACTATTTAGATAAATATTTGACCCATTTTAACCCATATCTCATAGTTAATTAACTTTAATACAACTTTAACCATTACTATTATAACCTGACATTTTATATTCGTAACATATTTATATTACAAAAAAATGGGACTTGTAAAAAAATATGGTCATGACAATTATGAAATTTGAATAATTTTTTATTAAATATATAATGGGGGAATATATTACTTTTTATATAATTAAAAAAAGAACATGAATGGTACTATTTCATATAATGTGTGATTTAATTTAAATAATTTTTTACATTTAAATTATGTAAAAAGTTTTTTTATAGAAATATTTATTGATATTTTCTATGAGAATATTTCTTTAGAATATTGGATCAAAACAAAATAAAATTAAACCTTCCAACCATAACATTAAATATAAAACACCAAACATACTATTTAATTTGACTAAATCAAAACTTGTATTCATCAAAGTCGTGATTTAGAAAAAATTCAAACTAATGTTTTTAAAATAAAATTACTTTACTCCTTCAACATATATTTTTTTAAAATTGAATCATTTGACATGATAAAAGGAAATTTAATATATATTTAAAATATTTTTCTCATAGTTTTATCCATGTTTTACCGAAGGGAAAAATATTTATCATGGTTGTTATTCATAATGACCAATAATTTAGTTAAAAAATTAATTTATATTATTATTTGTGATTAAAATTATTAAATCCATTTTATAAGTTTAAATTTCAATATAAGACAAAAATTACTTTTAAAATAATTAGGATAAGTATAATGAAATCCATTTTTAGTTAGATAATGTTTGTGTAATAAAACATGGTATATTATTATTCTATGTATATAAAAAACAATAATGTGAATGTCAAAAAAAATACTGAATACATAATCTTCGCACATTATTAAAATAATTCATCAAAAAGAACTTATTTAATATATTAGGAAAATAACATACTCCTACCAATAATATTTTATCTAAAAAAACATCTCTTTGAATATAAAATGATTTTAATTTCATTTCTAATTAATTTATACCCATCGATTTCATTATATAATTTTGTAAAAAAAATTTGTATTTAGAAAGTCATATTCATATATACCAAGAAATGATACTGGTATATTAAATTTTAACAACCCTTTAATAATTTGAAAATCAATGTTTCATCACTCTTATATAAATAAATTTCGACACTTTGGCATCATCACAGCATTAGGTTCCCTTATAGATTAGTGAAATTTCTAGTTTCACTAAATAAATTTTGACAAGTGAGTGGTTAGATTCTAAATAATTTCTCAAATAAATGAATAATATTTATTGGTAGTTCCTCATAAGAGGGATCAAGATCCAATTATATCACATCTATGTTTAGAGCCTATGAATGATTATATATGTACTTCCACATGATAGATACATGTAAAAGGTCTACAAGTTGATATAGATTTTGTGAAGAATCTAAATATAAAAAAATTAATACGATAAATAATTCCAAATGGAACAGTATATATTAGGATAAAATATAAATTAAATCCGTAAAGAACAACATACATATATATTTTTCAATGAATTATTAATCACCCACATTAGTCTTTATATCTCACTGATTAGAGTCATCATAAATGTTTTTTTTACTATGGTCCAAGTTGATGTGATGATAAATTGATCTAACATTATCAGATATTTTCTATGCTACCTCTTATGATTTTTTATTTCTCTAAAATTACCCTATCATGTTGGAGTTCTACCCTTCCAATAATAGTGGTATTCAAAAGTAGCCATCTAAATGAATTAATGGTATCTATTGTTTTAATAATGATCATCCAGAAAAAGATGATGATCTCAAATGCCTTTGAAATCCATGGAGAAAGATCTTAACATGTCTTCACATGTTTTAATAGACATATTATATTCACCATTAATTTGATGATGGTATGAACTATAACAACATAGGGTATATAAGTTGATTTTTTTCTAAATAATTGTTTTTTATGTTATATGTTGTATTACTGGAAAAAAGTATATGTAGAACATAAAACCATATTATCTTGTCAATAGTGATGCAAAAAAATTTTTACTGTCCCCCCATGAAAATTAGAAAAACATCAACAAACAAAAAAAAATTATATTATGAAAATTTGAATGATGACATTTTGATACATTTCATCTAGTAGACTATCTCCCCTATAAAAATAACTATAAAAAAGAAAAAAAATTATTATGAAACATACCAACATACTAAAGAATAAAAATATAAACAATTTGAAGGAATTTTAATGATTAATGTATAAATAAATGAAGAGTTTTTAATAGGACTTAATGTTACCATTGGAAAAGTAATGTGTCCGTTGAAATATTAATTTGAGTGTTGGAATAGTACTATGTCCATTGGGAATGGTAACCTGATATTTTTAATTTTAAATTAACCTCAAAATAATTAAATATAATATAAATAAAAATTTTCATGATTAATTTTAGAAAACATAAATTTTATAATTCTATAAAATAAATATAATTATAAAGAATAAAATAAACATAAATCATATTTTGAGGGAACTATATTTTAAACTATTTCATAATAATAATAAATTTTAATTTTAAAATTTTAAAAATCTTATTATAAAATATTATTTCCCCAAAAATATTTGAATATTTATATTCATATTTTTTAAATTTTCATTTTCTTATTATTCTAAAATATTTTAAATGGAACAAATTTTAGGGGAACAGTTAAAATAATTTTTTTTTCAACCCAAATGTTTTTAATTACATCATTCATTATATAATAATGAACTATTAAATTATGCCAATTTTGGATTGAAAAACCCAATTTAATTTATTAAATATATCATTTAAATACAATTAAAATGTTTTAGAATCCTATTTTTTCCAGAGTCTAATGTCAAATGTATTACTTTAAGGAATCAATTTTTCTATCTTCCACATTATTTTTCAATAAAATATGTTTTTTATTTATAATGCGATATAATGTCCTGAAACCATTTAATTATATTCATAATTAGGAAAAATATCTATTAAATGTTTTAATTTTGATATATTATTTTATTACATGTTTTATCCACAAAATATTATTCTCTAAAAAAAGTATAAGTAACACCCCATCTATACTTCGGAAAACCACTCCCCCTCACATACCAAAGGAAATCCTCTTCAAACATCTCATATATTATGAAACTTAATATCCACATAAATGTTTATGGATTAATCAATATTCATTATTTCATTATTCTAAGGGCCATATAATTTGACCAACATCAATAAATAAGTATTGTCCATTTTTCCTTCTACTTGACTTTTATTTTCTAATTTCAAAGCTTCCATTTATTTTATAATATAATTAATTTTAAAAAATAATTATATTATGTTAGTGTGATATTTATATAATTAATATGATCTGAAAATTGTATTTTTAGTATAATCACATAATATATATCTCACATGTCCCCATTGGACAATGTCTCGTTAATAGTTAGTTAACAGGAAATGATAACATTACCATTTATTTTATTCTGACCACACTTATGTTTGATTATAATAAAATATATAAATATTCAATTAATTTTATTCTATGATCCTATAATTATTTTTAAATATATATAAATTACCTTTAAAATAACTAGTGAAATCAAAACAAAACCGTGTATTTTTAATTAAAATATGATATAATAAAGTTTAACATTTGAAAATACCTTTTAAAAAATATAATAAAATTATTATAATTGTTAAATAGTGAAAAAATGAAAAATATTTTCTTCCTGGTTGATTTTTTAATAATCTTACATTTATTATATAGGTTTCGGAAAAGAGATAACATAAATTAGGATTTAAAGTAAGTGGATTTTCAAACTTAAACGCTTTATTTTTATGTAGTCTCTTATTCCACATTATTTTCATTAAAAATATTTGTGAAATTTTCTTAAAATTTTCTTGCATTATTATTTTACTTTTATTTTCATTGATATAAATATTTTAACCCTTTTAAAATAAATTCCATTGTAGTTATAAATATTTTTTAAAATGTATTTTATTTTCAGAACATTTCATTACCTCTTAATAAGTTGTTTATTATCCAATAAATAATGATGATGTGTTATTAAAGATTATGAATTATCTATTTCAATAAAGAATCTAAAAGTTTATTCATGTAAATATGATATTTGAAATTATTTTCATACGAATTCTTTTAGAAATTTTTATTTCCTTACTACGATAGTATTATATTGTTTATAGAAAGATTTATTATAAAAATTTTATGTTTTTATGGGTATGAAACTATTTAAATATCAATCCAATGTATAGGTAAACGTGATGTATCTCTTGAGATTATGTGTTTTATTCTTTAACATCATTCTTTCTTTATTAAAAATTATTATGTTACAATTTATGCACAAAGGTTATGAGTGACATGATGTTAAAATTATTTAAAACATTAATGTTTATTTGAACACTATATTATGATGTTTCGTTATTATGAATATTCCACAATTAATGCCTATTTAAAATGATTCCCTCATTAATATTATAACATCATATACATATGATATGATGTTTTTTATTATTCTCACCAATTTCTCTTGATTAATGTCCCTTATTCCTCAAATTGTGTTCCTCCCCATACTGGACAGTCATCATACACCTTTCATTAATGTACATTCAATGTTAATTATATATAGAATGGTGATTTGGAAATATTTTAAGAGGGTAATGAAGAAGTATTTCAAAAAAATTTACATTTTATTATTTACACGAAATATATAAGGCTACTTTTTTTAATAAACTAATCCTTGTTGAGATATCATGAGACACAATATTTATGATATGGTGTTATAATACTGTATTTTATTATAAAAATTGGAAATATATAAATATCCTATTAAATATCAAATGATATTTTTTGTTTATTTTCTAAATGAAAATAAAATCTATCCATAAATTAAATCCATGACTAATAAAAAATTTAAACAAAAATTTATTCTGGCTCCCATGATCTAACTCCATTAGTGAAACCAAAAACATTTGAAACATATCATGAGCCTATAAAAAATCATTTCAAAATATATATTGAGTATAAAATCTCTCATTGAGGGGTTTTAATAATAACTGTAAAATACTTTAATAAATACTTTTCAATAATTATTCAGAAAACATATACTTTTATCACAAACAAAAATCATTCTGATAAATACCACTCCAAAATATAACTCTACAATTTCCTAAATATATTGGTATATAAAATAATATTTTAAAAACATTAAAAAATACAAGTCACCATGATAGTGAAAATGTATTTCCCCATATAATATCCTTTAAAACATACATGGGTATCTTCTTAATGTTTTCAAACACTTATTTTAAAATAATTTTTTTAAAGAAATAAATGATAATAGGTAACACTTCTGAAATAACTGTTTCCACTAGTATTATCTCCTTATGGAAAATATTCCCTCCAGGTTATGGGTTCCCTCCCCATTCCTCATTATCACATTTGATAATCATGTTTGAATTTACATATAAAAAATTTATCGGCTTTTCTTTTCTAATTTTATTTCCTCTAAAACATCTTTTAAGAAAGAATTTAAATTATTTCTGAGATAAAATAATTTTATATCAAATAATAATTAAATATTATTCATTAATGAAAATACTACAAAGGTGAGGATAAATACTAATTTTATAGGTAATAATTTTAATAACATATATAAGGTATAAAACCAAGTAATAATCTTTTATTCAAAAATTTATTGTATTTCAATGTTAATATTAAAGTATAGAAAAATCTATAATCTATATTAAAATCTATATTTTGTAATAAAATATCATCAATAAAATGAAAACTATAAAATACACATCAAACTTGTTTAAAATCTTAATGAAATAAAATTACAAAAAATAATAAAATTTAACAATTTATATGTAAACTTTAATTAAAAAAATATTTTTTTAAAAATGCGATTAATTTTAATTAAAAAGTATCAAAAGATAATTGAGATAAAAAATTTATCATACTCTATTAAATAATATTAAATCAAATTTCCACAAAGAAAATTATTAAAAGTTCTTAAAATAAATTTTAATTTTAATAATTGTTTTAGTGAAAATAAATCTATCTTAAAATATTGAAAAAATATCCCCCTTAACAAAAACGTTTTACTAACACATTAAATAAGAGTTTTGAAATTAAAAATTTCTTTACCTAAAATTCCAAACCAAAACATGTTTGTAAATTGGTTTTATAATCATTTAAGGAGTAGAGGATATAACAATGGGCCAAGGTTGGAAGAGGGGACATGGGAAGTGGTTTTCCATTGAATCAATTGGGAGTTATATATCTCTGTTTTTTATTTTTATACACTCGTTTCTCATGCAAGGCTTATTCTTGAGTAATATGTTTGGATGTTGAAGGGAACATCATTTAATACAAAAAAATATTATTCCTATTATTCTATAACCATTATTGAATTCTCATTGTGTCTATAAAATTAGAAATAACAATGAAAACTATATTTGTTATTATGTCTTGTGCACACACACACACACACACACACATATATATATAAAATATGGATATACTGAATGCACTAAGGAAATGATGTCACTTATTATTTTAAAATAATATAATTATGATTTCTGGTTTATTATTATTGCTTTATTATCATATTTTTATATTTATAAATTTTTATAACTCATTGTTTAATTAGTGAATTATAAATTTAAATTCAATTGAAATATATAAATAATGTTTCATTTATACCTCACCATGTTTCATTGTGAATGAAAAGAATGACATGGTCGATCATTATGGATGATGACGTATAAAGGGTCCAACCAAAATCTGGTATCTCTAAAGTTATCTTTATTTCACCCAAAAATGAATACGTTTTCTTAGGGGGTATAATGAGATGGCCCACCGATGGGTAATATTGGTTGGGAGTGGAAGATATATGAAGTGCAGGGGAAGACGATGAAAGAGGGGGGTTTTTTGAATTGGATTGTGGAGCATGGAGAATGTGATAGATGAGTCAGGGATTAGTATATCGGGATTTATGTTCGGGATGGCCCCCATGATATTGGATGTTTTGGATGGTTTTCAATGGATGAGGATGATATGAGCATATGTTGTTAAAAGGTTTAATTTGACACATGTGTTCTTGGTCAACCATTAATATTTTTTCTAGTTGAGATGTGCAATATAATTCAATTTCTATCCTCACATCGATGTGGTGAGGAAATGTAATATTGACACATGCATAAACTTACACACCTGCCACCATGATTCTTGTAATTATTTTTATTTTACATGTATTATTTTTGGATATAATATAGACTATTTTGGATTCCATGTGATGAGGTAGCATTTAATTTTTGAGGGCTAATTTTCCCAAAAAATATTATGGACTATATTAAATATAACACATACATATTATTCATTAAATGTTTTAGTTACATACAAAGAGATGCTCATATAAAAAAATCTGAAGTCACTATTTATTTTGGAATGTTTTTTTAATCATAGGAACGATATAGCCTGGATCAGCATGAGGAGTTTGTAGAAAACTCATCACAGCAAAAGAAATATAAAAAATAATTATATTAATTATATTAATTCGTTTCAGTGATGCATAGATTGGATAGTAATTAAATGTAATTTTTTGATGGAATTCTATATATAGCCGTATTACCTTAGAGCCATTTGAGATTAACTTGAGAGAATGTTTTAGGATTTTTCTTTGATGAACATTGAATGGATCTTGGATCGATGATCAATGCACAAAAAAATATAAAGGATCCTTCCAATAATCATGAAAATACGTCGTTCTTTTTCATTGATCGATCTGAATTGAGGTACGGTGGTTGTTGATTTTGATACGTTCCTCATTCCTAACATCTATGATGAACAGGAATGAATTGAAAAATTTATTGATTCATAGATTTTTTGTATTGTAGGATTGATTTATTAGTGGGGAGTATTCAGGATAATTTCTTAGAGATAGTTCATTTATACATTTTTATTCTCATATATTTGAATAATGGTTGAAAAAGAATTCGATAGAGGTCTCTTCCTCTCTTTTGTTATTGTGTTTTTCTCCCATAAATATTTTTCCATCGTGGGAATTCATTATTTGTCCCCCAGTTTTACTTATCTCAATTAATCCATCCTTTCACACATGTTTCATGGTTCAAAGAAAATATATTATATATATTTTATTGACTTGACATGGAGACAGTGTGATGATGGAAGCACCAGTGTTTTAAATTGTTTAGATACCTGATTTCTTGTTCTTCAGTGCACAACAAAGAATTCAACATATACCAATTTTTTTAGATGATTGGAAGGAAAAGTATTATTTTTTAGAGGTTAAAATGTTATTAGGGCCTTGAATAATGATTTTTAGGAAATGATTCATCCATATAAAAGATAGGATGATTTTATAGAAACATCAAAACCCAATCGGGTGTCTGTAAAAACTCATGATACACAATGTGTAATGTAGATCCACACGTAGTGAGGGCTGCCTAATGTAGTGACATATATTTTGGGAGATACATAAATATCACATGGCATGTATCTAGGTCACACAAAATGTGGTATCTCTCATGTGACTCAGCATGTACCTCACAGTGTACACATACATTCGTTGTAGTACATGGGTTTGAGAACACCATGTGCTACCCAAAAAAAACATGACCAGGACCCAAGGACATGTGATTGTGATGACCCATACCCAGATTCTACTTAATGGGGCCTCGATCCAGGTGGGACACGTGGCCTCAAACACATATTTCCAAATGATAGAGGTAGCCAACTAGCAGCGAGGGCCTAGGTTGTGTCTCTGGGAATAAAATGCCATCATTAGTAGAGTGTAGCACCGTAGAAGGGTTATAAATGAATATTAAACAACATTATTAATGTAGATAAATAGTAAACAACATTATCAAAGAAATAGATAAAGCATGTTTCACAAAGTAAAGAAATCAATGTCTAAAACAAGAATCATGATATCCTACTCTGTCATCTACTATCAAGATCCATCCTATCATCACAAAATCAAGTATTATAAGCTACTTGATTCCATTTTTCAATACCTTCAACCATGTAATCTACTTCGGGAAACAAATGGCTCCCAAAAAGGGTTTCAGATAAATATTAGTGGGCCCCCACTAATGGTGTCGAAAACATCCTACACATGTAATGAAATATAGCAATTTGTAGGCATACACTACTGTAAATGGGGGTTATACCAACAAATATTTTCCATCAGTTTTCATAAACCATTTGAATAGGTTTCATTACCCAACAGTATTACTAAACCATTAGAATAGAAAATTTTAGATGAATTTTCCCTAATAATTTTATCAAACCATTAGAATATATGTGTCTTAGATTACATTTACCCATAGGTCTGAAAATGCCATTGGGATATACTAGTTTTAGGAAGGTGTTCTCAACATTATTTTTGAACCCGTTGGTAAACCTTACCTTTCCCAGTGGTTTTAAAAAAATGGGAAAGTTTTTCCCTAAATTTCCAGCATACCCAATTCCCCATCTGCTGGATTTCAAGCCTAAAGTCAATACCTAATAGCTCTCTAGATCAGAAAATAATTCCAAAGAATCCATCTTCAATCATAAAACTGGGTTGTTCTACACTACAAACCTGTATGTTGTACCTTAGGATTAATGTTTTTCATATTTTTTTTTGTTTTGATTTGGCCTAAACCCGAGGTCCGTGTGGAATTCAATACGCAACAATAGCTATTTGATTTTCTTTCTGAATTTGGTTCTACATTTAAACTTTCATGATTGTGTGAATCAGCTTTACTTGATATGGGTGGGGTGCAGGTAGTAGGGGGTGTAGTCAGTGGAGGGAGGGGGTGTTTAGGTGGGGGAGGGGATGTGCAGTGGGTGAATGGGGATGTGCAGGTGGGGGTGTGTTGTGGGGGGAACCTGTTGGGCATGAGTTGGGGGGTGGGGTTGTACAAGTGGGGGTGGGGGGTTGTCCATGTGTGGGGGGGGGAGGGGTGTGTGCAGGTTTGGGGTGTTCTAGGTAGGTGGGAGTCTATTGGGGGTGAGTTGGGGGTGTGGGGTGTATAGTTTAGGGTGGGGGAGGGGGATGTGTAGTTTGGGGTGGGGGAGGTGGGGCTATACAAGTGGGAGTGTAGGTGGGGGGGGGGGGTTGTGCAATGGTTGGATGGGAGGGGGCTTTGGGAGTATGCATGTGGGGGTGGGGGAGGGGGGATGTGCTAGTGGGGTGGGGGCTGCAGGTGGCGGGTGGGGGGGGGGGGGGGGTTGTGTAGTGGGTGGATGGTAGGGGGGTTGTGCAGTGGGAGACTGCTGGGGGTGTGGTGGGGAGGTGGGATGTGCAGGTTGGATGTCATCACTTAAATAGTTTTCCAATAAGCATTGGGAAGTCATCACTTCTAGAGATTTGGATATCTCTAAGACCTATATGGTTTTGGTTCTTTTCTCTCCATTTTGATGAGTAAGGAATCACATGATCTAAAAGTGACATCAACTATATAAGATGAATTAATTCTCCCACAACACATTTTTCTAGAATGTATAAATCATTGGAAGGTGGTGGGAGCCTTTTAGAATCCTTTAATACAGAGTCCAGTGGAGGAAAATTTCTATATATATGCACCTAGACCAGGTACCTACTACTATATTCACATCCCATATTCATAATCCTACCCCTCCATTTATTAAATCAATAGTGATTGGGTCTAGACATCACCTTCTAACGACATCCTAAATTTAATTCATGTTATGATGAAAAAAAATATCAAGGAATCCACACATCTTCATATAGGAAAACTCCCTTAATCATCATTCCATGATGATGAAAATCCTTACAAATTCATTACCATATATCATACCATTCCTAATAAATTTATATAGATATTCACTAACTCGTATTCCTTCTATGAGAATCTAATACCCCATCATTTTCTCAATTGAAAACTCGATTCGTTCATGTTATCAAGTCACTAATCCTACCAAATTGTATTTCCACTAAAAATTACTACTCTAAAACTTACCACTCAGAGTTTGTTTTTTAAAACGTGATTGACAACCCAATTAAATATCATTTCTCTCAGTCACACCCCCCGTGGATAGCCCCCCATCCTCGTGGAAATCATGTACCCCCGGACAACCCCCACCCCCATGGACATCCCACCCACCCCCAAGAAACCCACACTCCCAAACACCCCCATCCCCTCAGATATCCCCGACCCAGCTGGATAGCCCCACAACCCCTTAGAAATCCCCCCACCCCCCCCCCCCCCCCCCCCCGCCGCCCACCCCCATGGACACACCCCCACCCCTGTGGACAGCCCCCTCCCATGGACACCCACTACACCCTTGGACAACCCCTACCCTCGTGGATATCCTGCCCACCCCCTGGACACACCCTCCCCCCTAGGGCTGCCCTGTCACCCCTATGGATAGCCCGCCCACCCCCTTGACACCTCGTATCCCTCTGGATTTCCCCTCCACCCCCGTGGACATCACACCAACCCCATAGACACCCATACCACCTAGAAATCCCAAACCCTAGGTAAAATCCAGCCACCCCCTTCGACAACCCCACCCCCCCCATCCACCCTAGACCCCCACACCCCCCTGGACACCACAAAACCCCCTTGACACCCCCACCCCAATGGATAGCCCGACCACCCCCAGGACAACCACTACCCCCTAGATAGCCTTTCCACCCCTACGGACACCCCCTGGATAGACCGCCCACCCACTGGACAACCCTACCCCCCTAGACAGCCCCCGCCTCCTCCGTGGACAGCTTTCCAACACCCATAGACACCTCGTACCCCATGGACAACCCTTCCACCCCCGTAGATAGCCCTCTCATCACCTAGACACCCCAAACCCCTGGATAAACCCCCAAAACTGTGAATATCCCACCCACCCCTTACACACACCCACCCCCTAGACACACCGTACACCATGGACAACCCCCACCCCCCTCCCCACACCCTTGTGCACAACCCACCCACCCCCTGGACACCCAACCCCTTAGACAGCCCCACCACCCCAATGGAAATCCCCTCCACCCCGGTTGATAGCCCTCCTACACCCCTGGACACCCCTGACCTCTATGGATAGCCCCCCACCCCCCGGGACAACCCCTCAACCTCTGGAAACCCCCACCCCTAGACACCCCCCACCCCCTTGGGCAATGTATGGGATCACTCAAATAATCTACTAAAATATTAAAAAAATTATCTAAATTTTACTCAACTCCTAAATAATTCTCCTCCACAAGTGTACATGATCATATAGACTCATGTATAGTTCTTAAGAGATATTTTTTCAAAATATAGTATTTTTTTATATTAGGATTCTCATATAGAGTAGTGTATCAATTATGGTTTCATAAAAAGTGAACAATTCTCATTTACTTAAATATATTTCTGATGAAAATTCAATATTATTTAATTACTTTTGATTAAATGACTTATAAATTTTTATATATAATGGATAGAAGTTGTATGTATGAAACCGATCAAATCTCGAGAAATTCTCAAAACAATTTGGAGAGCTTTTTAGATTTTTAATTTCATAATGCTTAAAATTGTGATCACATACGCTTCCCATGTGGATTTTTGTTGGAAGACCTTGGTTGTTCCATGAAGATGTCATCTACCACATAAAAAATATGTTTTTTCAACAAAACTAATATGTGTGTTTTCAAAATCGGGGGAAAATTTAATCTCAAATAGCTGATGATCCAAATGATATGACTCAATTGGTGAATTTGTTATATGACTGGTTTCTATTTATTCCACATCATAAAAAAGAATGGATTCCGACATAAGAAAATTTTAATATGAGCAGACATGATGCGTCTAATGAAAATGTTGATTTTGTTAGGGTGAAAAAATTGAATGATGCAGCCATGACTCCAGTATATTGACATTGCAGTAAAATGGAAAACTGGAATTTTTAATTCTATTGTTTCATGAGAAAACAATGTATGCTATTTCTAATACTACCATCTAATACATTCTTACCTTATTGAAGAAATTAATTACAGATGATGCATATATTCCCTCAAACCAATATATGGCATGGCTGTTATTTGAGGAACATAGATTTTCGAGAAACAATATTCACATTTTCTCAAAAGATTGCAGTTTATTCCAGGAGGGAACTGCTGAACAAAATGATTGTATAAATTGTGGCTCATCTTGTTGGAAACCAAAAGGTGATGGAACAACATTCCATATGCCGCAAAAAGTAATTTGGCACATTCTGTTGATCCTAAGACTCCATAATCTTTTTATGTCTAGAGAAATATCAATAATAATATGATGGAATGATACCGATAGAAAGAAGACTAATAACGATTTGGTTCACCTTGTAGATGGATTGGAATAGTAGAGATTTGATGATCAATATCCTGATTTTTCACCTGACGTGCGTAATGTGAGGTTGGGTCTTTGATGTGAAGGTTTTAATTCGTTTGGGAATATTCTTACATCTCACATCACATGGCCGGTTTTTACACACATTTATAATCTTACCCCATGGTTGGGAATGAAAAAACTATTCACTTTTATGAGTATACTCATATCTGGACCTTCTGATCCCGATAATGATATAGCAGTACACATGAAACATTTAATAAAATATTTTAAACCTCTTTGGGATATGGGTGTGCGCACATAAGATTCATGTTCAAAAGATATATTTCATATGTGTGTTGTGATAATGTAGATGATCAATAATTTTCCTAGTTATGCAATTATTTTTGGATAGAGAATAAAGGGAAAACTATCATGTCCTATTTGTAGGAATAATACACGATCTATAGGGCTGAACCATCGTTGTAGATTTAGTTTTATTGGAGATCGATGATTGATTCTAATGGACCATCCATATAGAAATAATCATTGAAGGTTTGAAAATACCATGGAGACCGATGATCCACCTCAGCATATGTCTGGAACTGATGTGCTTAATGATTTGAAAGATTTCAGTATTTTGTTCAGGAAGGGTGAAATGAAATTTGGAAAGAGAAAGAATTTTTTCACAGAAACATGTTACAATTTGAAGAAGAAATGTATCTTCTTTGACTATCCTTATTGGTCAACCAATTTGTTACATTATTTCATATACGTACTGCACATTGAAAAAAAATATTTGTGAATTGCTGCTTTTGATTCTTTTAAATGTTAAGGGAGGGACAAAAGATAATTTATGGTCCCAGCGTGACTTGGTGGATTGGGGCTTTAAACCAGAATTTTATCATGTGCGTATCAGTGAAAATAAATGGAATGTTTCATGTGATTCTTATGTGATAACAGCTACATAAAAAAATTCTAGAAGTAGTGGATACTATATAGTTCTTTATGGATATTCAAGAAATATAACTAAACAGATCAACATAAGACTATTGGTGCAATAATATATGAAAACTCATGATTATCACATCCTTCTGCATGAGTTCATTCCAATATAAATTTTTAAATTTTTTTCAATAATTTAAGGGTGGATGTTATTTGGCTGTGTCATTTTTTATAGATATTTGTGCTAAAAAGTTGTCCATGTATTTCTTGCAAAAAATGTTGGCAGATGCCCCAATAATTTTGTGTGAGTTAGAAAAAATATTTACTCCATTGTTTTTCACATGCATGATACATCTAACTATCCATATTCCAACTAAAATACTTATTGATGGACCTATTTCATTTCGTGGGACGTATCCATCTAAAAGAAAAATGGACACATTAAAGTCTTATGTGCGTAACAGGAATCATCCCAAAGGTTCTATCGTGAACGATTACTTGGCTCAAGACTGTATGGATTTCTACTCTATGTATTTGTCTAATATTACTAAATGAATGAACATACCAATGAGAAATGAATAATAATAGTATGATAAAATTAAACAAAATTTTTCATCACTTTCCCACACAGGAGGAATTCCTTTATTATATATATTGATGACATTAAGCCATGAAGATAGGGAGATGGCACATCTCATAGTTTTGTTCATATGTGAATTCTTTGATGACTAAATCTTGTATGTAAATTGAATTTGTATATCTTATATATATATATATATATATCAGTTAAACTATTCATATTTTTATCTATAGGGAACATAAAGAGATGATAAATTGAAATCATCGTTCTTTATCTTTGAGAACATGGGAGACACTGCATAGAAAATTGTTTTCTTCTTGGTTAAAATTGAAGGTATAAATATAACTATTTAAAAAAATTAAAACCATATTTAATTAAGTGTAAAATTGATTTATATTTTAGGTATTGAGTCTGCCTACTGACTCTATCTTTGAGAAAATCAGAGCATTGGATTTTGGTCCTAATACCATGGTTCGTGACTATAAATCAATTGTTATTAATGGGTACATATTGATTATCACTGAAAAACAAAAGAACACGAGAACACAATATGATGGTGTTATGGATACTTCCACAACTAACTATAATGCTAGTTCATCGTATAGTAGAATGCAATTTGAAAATATAGGTTATTATGGAGTCGTTGAAAAAATAATTATATTGGATTGTTATTATCATGGACGAGTCACGATGATTAAATGTCAGTGGTTTGATTCAATGACGAAGTAGGGCACATATATTGATGATTGTCGATTTTTAGTAATTGATATGACTCACACTCTTTCTGTTGATGGACTATCTGTATTGGCATCAACATCGTAACATGTATTTTATGGCAAAGACCATCTTCAGCCTGAATTTGGTTTCATTATTGATGTCATTCTAAGACATATATTTGATAATGGTGACAATGGAATTGACACAATTCCTACTGCCATGGGAATATATCCATTTATTACTTTTTATGACTCCAATAGCTCAATTTTCTCAGTTGACTATGAACCTGAAGTTGTGGTGAAAAATATATAAAATCAACCATATCTTGTTCTCAATTATTTTGGTTTTCCTCGACTTGGTCTATTAATGTTGGTACTATTGAAATTTATTTAATACTGATTAAAAATATTTTGTGTCCAACATGCCCATTATGTGAATTTTCAATGTTTATTGGTTGCCATTTTGTTTGAATGGAATTTTCTAATTTGGAATTGAACAGTATTCAAACCCACGAAATCATCATTTCTATCTTGGGGAACATTTCAATGCATCAACTATGATTTGTATAAAATTTATATAAATTAAAGACCTCTCTTTAACATTTTAACAGTTAATAAATATGATGGTTTAGATTCTCTTGAAAAACATGTATTCAAACATTCATCATCTACCTTGTCTAAAGAAATTAAATTTTTCCTTAATTTTGACAGTAGCTTTACCCCTTATGAATTAGGTAGAATCAATGTTCCATGATTTTAATATACCGATGACACTTATTAAATAACCATCCTGCTAAAAATTAAATTTATTTATTACATCTTGTATGATTTATTTACTTCATTATATATCTATTCATTCTCACATAAAACAATGGATTGTTAAATTATCCATGAATCCCTATATTCCCTCTAATTTATGTAGTTTTTTTTGTTACACATTAGTTAACCATTTCTATTTACTTCCATATTTTTTTTTCAAATATAGGAAATGAAACCAATTGAAGAGAGGAGATGAAAATAGATTATGGAAAACAATTGTCGCATGACAGAGCTGAGCATTCCTCCAATAGTGCCTACAATGAGTTTTTTTTCAAATATATATATTTAAATAATATTTAATGTCTTGTAATTAATTCTTTTATCATTTTTGTAGGATACATTTATTTGGAGACAATTATTTGATGAGAATCCTTGTAGTTGTCCCATTACAAAAGGTGTTCGTACGAGGGGGAGTGGTATCAGAACTAGACGATCTGGTTGGTGTACCTGATTAGGCCATATCCATCCCACTGACATACCATCCATCCCACATTCTAATCTGGGTGTATTGTTTGGGAAAACCGAGATATTTAGGATTCCCATGTTTTCACCACCCTTTAAATCAAAGCCTCCTCACCCATTTGTAACATATCCAATGATGATTCTCACTCCTCGTCCAGCATTCTTCCAGAAATCTCTTTCATTTCCTTTTAGTTCAACTTCCTTCTCTTCGGGATTTTACATTCCATCTTCTTCAACTTCTTATCTACCAGATTCTATCACTACAGAGCACACATTCAGACCAACTCCATCTGTACTGGGTGTTCCTTCGGTTTCTGCAGATCCAGCAATGCCCATTGATCAGACTACCACAGGTATACATATACAACCCTAAAAAATTGTTACACCATTATTTATTTTCATTATTATATGAGTTGATAAAATATATGTTTTTATTTCATAATATATGCATCTAATGATAAAAGGTAGGTCTTGGGGAATACACACATGCATGCGTTGTGGAACCGCTACACATAGTTGATGGGTGACTATAATGAAGATAGTGAAATGATTGAAAAATCAGGGCAGTAATGTCAGTGTTTCTTAGAGACACCTTCCAAATACTCTGACATCATTCCTGTTATCCTGCTCTCATGGACACATCTTTAAAATGAAGTCAAGGATAAAGCTTGGGAAGAGGTATGAGTAAAAAATTATGTTGTATTTAATGCAATATATTATTTTTTGATTTTAGATGAATTAATATTTTGGTGTCAGCTATGGTTTAATTTCCCCAATGCTAAGGGTGCACAGACAGCATGCTAAAAGGATTTAGGCGAGATTTGGAGAGCTAATAAGCATCATTTGTACATTGGATAACATGCTATAGTGGTAACAGAGTTAGGGGCAGTCCCTATCATGGATTACTTTCCATTAGAATAGTATCAAAAAATGATTACTCATTGAAAAACTAGGAAATTTAAGGTATTAATCACATTAGAGGTATTTAAATAAAAAATTTCATGTTTTTCATTAAAACATATTATTTAATTTTATTTAGGATTCATCCGGATGAAAAAAAAACATTGATCCTAAAAAATATTTCCACACATTGGGATGTACTATTATTCAAGATCATGCAAGACAGCAGGTATGACAGTTTATAAATTTTCATCATGAATTGCACTTTATATTTCTTCCTATATATTTAATTAGATTCCTAAAGTTGTTATATAATTTCTGTTATGAAATTAATTATTGGTATCCTATTTCTAATTATGTTTTCTTAAATTCAATGTCATTGTAGAGGCATTAATTGAATATATATGGACATGTGCCTCAACAAAAACTGTTTTTCTCGAGTAGAAGGAAGAAAGATGGAAGTGTGGTTAATGAACCAACTCAATAGTAGACTATAAGTTTTACTTTGTAGATTTAAACTTTTATTCTCTATTTTTTAAATTTGTAATATATTTATATTTTCAAAAAGTTTCTTTAGAGACCCTTGATGCTTAGGAACCTGACAATTTTGAGCCAAACGATCACTTATATCAGGTGTTGGGAGATGAGCACACTGGTAGAGTATGCTGTCGACCTGGGAAGAGTATAGTTACGATAAGGTATTGGACCTCCTTAGTTAAGAGTTGTAGTGCCACTGAGTTCTAGTAGGTTAATGCACGGGCAAAACATGATTAAAAAATGGTCACAGAGATGGAGAAATAGACTTCTATGGCAAACACTGCATTTATGAAACTGATGGATGTTTTTAGTCCAACCCTTCCACTACAGGCCAGCATAGATTTCAATGAATATATTTCATAGATAATTTCCATATATGGTTCAACAGGTGGAGGTTATATTGTTGATCAAGAAAATGGCAAGGAGGATGCCAAGGCGTAGGAGGAGGAGGGCGTGGAGGAGGTCGAGGAAGAGGAGGTGGGTGAGGAGGAGGTAGAGGGAGAGGAGGAGGGAAATGAGGAGGCCAAGGCTGAGTACGAGGGAGAGGAGGAGGGCGTTGAGGAGGGTGGGTATGATAATGAGAATGACTATGAGGATGATGGTGAGGCTGATGATAATAGTGATGATAGTGATGGTGATGAGGTACATATTGATCTGTTACACTTTTTACTAATATTACCGACCTTTGGTGTTTATTGATTTCTTGGTCTTGAATATATGAGTTATTAGGTTGGTGAAATAGTCATTATTTTGTATCTATAAATAAAAAAACACGACTTTATGATCTGATGTGATTGATTCAACCCTTTCCTAGATAACACCCCCCCCCACCCCCACACCTATGGATAGGCCACCCCCCCCCCCCCGAACACCTCATACCCCCTAGTCAGCCCCACCACCCATGTGGACAGCCTGCCCACCCCCTGGACAACCCCTCCCCCTATGGACAGCCCCCAAACCTATGGACAACCCTCCCCCCTATGGACATCCCCCAACCCCCATGGATCACATGTCCCCTGTGAATAGCCCCCCCCCCCCCATGGATCACCTGCCCACCCCTGTGGATAGCACCCCCACCCCTCGGATAGCCCACCCCCCCCCCCCCCGGAGAGCCCCTCCCCCTGTGGAGACCACGTACCACCCTAGACAACCCTTCCCACCCACTGGACACCATGTTACCCCCTGTATAGCCCCCCCCCTCCACCCTTGTGGAAAGCCCGACCACCCCAGTGGACAGCCCGCCCACCGCCTTGGACTCTTCAAACCCCCATGCACAGCCCCGCCAACATCCAGGATAGCCCACCAACCCCCATTGACACCATATACTCCATGGACACCCAAACCCCTATGGACAGCCTTCCCACCCCCTTGGATAGCCTGCCCACCCCTGGACACCCCCTACCCCCCTCGATAGCCCTGCCTCCCCCGTGGATAACCCCCACCCCTTGGAAAACCCCTCCTCTTGTACACAGCCCCCACCCCCATGGAAAAACTCCCCCCCCCCCATACCCATGAATATCCTGCCCACTCCATGGTCACTCCGTACCACCCGGACTGACCCACCCACCCCCTGGACAACCCAACCAACCCCCCTAGACGGCCCGCCCACCACCTAGACAACCCCTCCCCCTGTGGACACCATGTACCTCGTAGATAGCCTTGCCTACCCCATAGGACACCTTGTTCATCCCTGGATATCACCCCCCCCCCCATGGACACCCTGCCCACCCCCGTGGATAGCCTTCCAACCCCCCTCGATAGCCCCTCCCACCCCTGGACAACCCGCCCACCACTTGGATAGCACCTCTCCAAGGGGACACCCTGTACCCCTTGGACAGCCTATTCTACCCCCCTGGACACCTTGTTCCCCTGGATATCCACCCCCCAGTGGATACCTTGCCCACCCTTATGGATATCCCGCCCACCCACTTGGACACACTGTACCCCCTGGATAGCCTTTCCACCCTCGTGGACAGCCCACCCACCCCCTGTACCCCTCGTACCACCCTGTTTAGACCCCCCCCCCCTCCATGGACTGTCCCCCACCCCGTGGATATCCAACCCACCCTTGTGCACATCCCCCACCCCCTTGGATAGCCCGCCCAGCCCTTGGACACCCTATACCCCCTGTACGGCCACAACCCCACATTGGACACAACGTACCCCACTAGACAGCCCCGCCCACCCCCTGGACAACATTTCCTACCCCCTGGACAGCCCTCCGACCCCATGGATAGCCCCTCCCTCCGTGGACACCCCATACCCACTGGATAGACCCACCCACCCCTCAGACACATTGTGCCCTCTGGATAGCACCCACCCCTGTGGACAGCACGCCCACCCCCATGGATAGCCCGCCCACCCCTTGGTCTACCCATAACCCTAGATAGCCCCACCACCCTCGTGGACAGCACACACACCACCTGGACACCCCGTACCCCTTGGAACCCCCCCCCCCCCCGTAGACAGCCTACCCGCCCCTACGGATCGCTCGTCCACACCCCTGGACAACCCCTACCCCCTCGAAAGCCCCACCAACCCCGTGGAAACCCCGCCCACTCCATGGAAACCCCACCCTTGGTGGACATCCCCCAGCACCGTGGATAGCCCACCCACCCCCAAGACACCCCTACCAACCTGGAAAACCTCGCCACCCCCTTGAAAAGCCCCACCCCCACCCCTCGGTGATAACCCTGCCACCCCCTGGACATCCCCTACCCACTAGAAAACCCCACCAACCCTGTGGAAAGACCCCACCCCCTGAAAAACCCCTAAAACCTGGATAGTCGGCCGACCCCCATGGACAGCCCACCCACCCCCATTGACAGCCCGCCCAACCCCTTGAACACCATGTACCCCCTGGACAGCCCCGCCATGCTTGTGGACTGACCATCCACACCAATGGACACCTTTTACCCCCAGGCCCCCACCCCCACCCCTGTGGACGACTCGCCCACCCACTTGGACTGCCTTCCCACCCCCTAGACACCCTTAACCCCCCAACAGCCCTGCCACCCCACGTAGACAGAACGCCCCTAGCCCCCCCCCCCCCACTGTGGACATCCCCAAGCATTGTGGATAGCACCCCCTCCCCACCCATACACCCCTACAACCTGTGGATATACCTCCCACCCCAAGACACCGTGAACCCCCCCCCCCCCCCCCCGGATAGCCCTCCCCACACCCTGGACAACCCCCACCCCCTGGCCAGCCACCACCACCCATGTGGACAGCCCTTCCCACCCCCTGGACAGCCCCACCACCCCCATTGATAGCCCCACCCACCCCTTTGATAGCCCCACCACCCCTGTGGACAGCCCCCACCCCCCTTGACAGCCCCCACCCCCATGGATTATAGGGTTTCTAAGAACTCAAAGATCCCATTAATCAAAGATACCCAATTCATCTCCTCTATAGATCCTTGATCACTAATAAAAAATAGTGGATGGTATTTTATAAAATCCCATGCATAATAAATGATCCATGTAGAACATGGTTATTCCACTTCCACAAGAGTTTGAGTAGAGAATAATACTAGTAAGACAATAGTGGGATCACAAGAATGACTACCTGATATATCCCCTTCCATTTCAATAATAATATTGTGTTTTTCCCAAAATTAAAATGTAATCAATTTCCTTATAACCAAATCCCCCTTCCTACCATACACAACAAATGCATTCATTTTTTCAAAAGAAACACAAACAATTGAAATAAACACTATTCTAAAACCATTTTAAAAATACCAATGATCTCAAATACCTTGATATTCATTCCATAAAAACAATTAAATCCCCACCCACCACCTAGACACCACCCCACCCCTCTGGACGCCACTACACACCCCTAGACACCCCCATGGATAGACACCCCCATCACCCTATAAATCCCCCCACCCCCTAGACACCCCTAACCCCCTAGACAACCCCACACCTCGTAGACACCACCCCAACACATGGATACCCCCCTAGACACCCCCACCCCCATGGACAACCACAACCGCCCCCCTAAGACAGCCCCAACCCCCCGAACTACCCATACCCACTAGAAACCACTCCACCACCCACACCCCTGGATATCCCCAACCCCTCGAAAGCCCCCCAACCCCCAGGACACCACCCCACTCCCTTTGGAAACCACCCCACCCCCTGGACACACACATGGAAAACCCCCTCCCACACCCTGGAAATCCCCCCTCCCCTGAACACCCCCTACCCCCTGGACACCCCCAACCCCTCCTCGCCACCACCCCACGACCTAGACACCCCCACCCCCTAGACACCCCCCACCCCCATAGAGATCCACCTCCACCCCATAGACACCACCCCACCCCCTTGGACAGCAACCAACCCCTTGGACCCCCCATGGACACAACCCCACCCCCTGGACACCCCCACCCCTGGAAATCCCCCCTACCCACCACCACCCCTAGGACACTCCCCCCCCCCCAGACACCCCCAACCACCTATCTTCCCCCACCCCTCCTAAACACCACCCCACCACCTGGACACTCCCCCCCCAAACCCCCACCCCCAAAGACAACCACCCCCCAGACACCACCCACCCCCTTGGATAGCACCCCAACCCCCTGGCCCCCTGGACACCACCCACCCCCAGACAATCCCACCCCACCCCCTGGACACCCCCACCTCTAGAAAGCCCCCCCCCCCCCCTCCAACCCCCTGGACACCACCCCACACCCCTGGACACCACCCTACCCCCTGGACACCACCCCAACCCCCGAGACACCCCTATGGAAAGCCACACCCCCCCCAGACACTGTCATCCCCAAAGACACCCTCACCTCCTTGGACAACACCTACCCCCCTTGGACAGCCACCCAACCCACAGAACATGCCCCCAACCCCTGGAATTTTGAATAGAATTATTTATATATTTAATTAACTTATGAATTATGTGTTAATGGTGTATTGGTATACATTTTGTATGGTTATACTAGTTTTATGTCTAAACATTCTTTAATTAGCTTATGAATTATATGTTAATTCTATATGTGTGTAAAGGGTAATTAAATACAGAATTATAGGTATTCATAATTATGGATGAATTATGTGTTTTATGAATTATTTATGAATTCATATATAATTATATATGTATTATGCTGGCATACATATTAAATGTGTATTGTTTTACTTGTTGAATGTGTATTTGTTATGCAGGCATTCGGTTGTGTATGAATTTTGTAGGCTTGCTGCTTGAATTTCTGTAGCTGCAGAGGGGGAGGCCAGCAAGTCGGCTTACTGCTGCACTTACAAAAAGGATATTCCAATGGTTTATAATGATTGGAATATGTGTAAAACTAGAACTTATACAAACGGTTTAATGTAAACCATTGGTATATGTATATGTCAATGGTTTGTAAACCATTGGCATAAATAATTTTAATTGATTATTACAAAAGGTTTCTGGAAAACTCTGAGTAAAAATCAATACCAGTGGTTTTGTAATCCCTTGGTATAGAGATAATTCATTCCATTAACCATAGTGTAAAACCGATGCAAAACATTTCTACCAACGGTTTATTGAAACTGTTGGTATAAACTTAATTTTTCAGACATATCCCAATGGTTCTTATAGAACTGTTGGGATATGTCTGTACCTATGGATCAACACCCAAAAGTTTGTAAAACCATTAGTATAGTTTATACCAACGATTTACCAGCCTTTACCGTCAGTTTTAAACTGTTCGTAATGATAAAATTTATAGTAGTGTTATATATTAAGTATTGCATGCAGTACAAAAAAACAAATAACCATGTATTGGCTTCAGACCTTCACTGGTGTCTAAACATCTAACCAGTTCATCAAATAATCAATTAACATTTAATTTTAATTGGCCATTTGAGGCATATACAACACTAACATCACCTCATGATACTAAAAGTAGTGAGGGTATGAAGACCTAACAAGGGAACTAATAAATGATATCTAGTGAGGGAATTTCAGGGTAAAAACCAATGTAATGTAAACTCACGGAAAGTTAAATAAGTTTTTATATGGGTCTAGATAATGGGTAACAGTGTAATCTATATAGAGTAATCCATGTAAATCTACAATAAGTTTTCTACCAAGTATAATGTGATCGTCCAAGGTAAAACAGGGATTGGCCAAGGCAGGGCCCTATGGTCTTTCACCATGGAACCTCCTAGTTAATACTAGATCCAAAGAGTGTATCTGAGGTATCCGATAATAAATAAAGGGACCCAATAGTAGTATAATGGGCATACATAAAATAGACCAGAACATGAGTCTAGGTGGGTATCAACCTATGAAAATTGTATCCTTGAATCGGAAAGGGGTTTTTGAGACTCATGGAATCCTCTATTCAGAATTCATGTTGAGCTCCAGTTAGTCCATTTTTATTTGATATTGGAATCATGTAATAATTCATTCTTTCAAGTGTTTCCTCTAATTAGTGTGGATATATCATGTAGATCCTAAACTATGTATTTTTTGGTCCAACCCTTGTCTTATATTAGTGCGGATAGTCAAGGTATTTTTGAAACCATTTAATCAAGTCTTAGTTGGCCATTGAGAAATATTTAATTATTGAGGTTCACTTGGCAACCTTACCTAAACATGGAAATGGGTGCTATGGAAATATAACCTTTTTTCAATCTCATTATACAAGTTGAAGTTATATACTAAGTATACTTGTCATATTACATTTGAAATTTCACTATAAATAACCATTTGGAAGCACTTACCTAAAGCGGGTCAAGTGGTGAGAATTTATGTTCATGACATTATGCAATTCGTAGTAATAAGAATTCATTTATGATAAAAAGACTTAACTTTAGCAAGGTCGAGTAAAGGAATACATGAACGGTGAATTAAACATGTCAAAACATTAAAAACCCAATAAAGGCAAATCCTTTGACATGAGGTAGATTCTGTTGTGGTTGAAACCACTAAAAACATATCACATATTTCGAAGGAGCAAAATTATTTGATTCTAAAGAGTATAATCATTTCATGTTAATTTTATAAATGGTTTCCAAAGAAACTTTTGCGCCCCACATGAACATTCCAAAAACAATGATCATTAGGGATGAATTAAATATCACCGACCTTAGTGTTGTATGATCCTTCTTCTCTGGTATCGACCCTTGATTTTCCTCGGATGGGAGTAGATATAATAAAAGGTGAAAAATGATCACTTGGTGATAACTAGGTTGAGAGTTAAATAAATGAAGAATAACTACAGAAAACTCGAGTTCTTATTATTGTGTATCCAACGTGATGAATGGAAGCAATATCAGAAGCCAAACTAAGAAGATCTCCTGACTCTAATATTTGATATTCAGAATCTTCCAATTGAGAGGTAATTTGTTCAATCACACATAAACTCGTATTTCAGAGGAAGGGTAAGTATTAATAGATCATTAAGGGAATTTTCTTCATTTTACACATGTATTTATCATGTCCACAGTTTTTCTGCATGGTTTGTCAAACCATTCCCAAACCATGTAAGATTTTTCTACCCAAACCTGGGAAATAGGGGAATTCATAGGGTTAGGCCACATGTCCATGCACAAACCATGTGATATGCTACTGTCCGATAAAAACAAAAACTGCATGGTTATCCAAACCATCTGCAAACCATGTGAAAACCACTTGACTTGTTTTTTTCCCCAAAAAGAGGTTTTCCAAGATCCAAACAAGCCCCAAACACCCTAAGATCCTTTTCAATCACATTAGGATCTATATTAGGTCCCAAATATAGATTTAGAATGAAATTTAAGGATCCAAATATGGGTGAGAAACCGGGTTCTTACATTATTCACCCATTAAAATAACCCACCCCCGAGTTCTCCTTCCAGGGAAAAAGAAACACTATCTGAGAAGAAATCTATCCACTGATCATGTACATTATATTCCCTCTCCCAGGTCTCATCTCGTTCATGTTTATGCATCCATAGCACACGTATGAGAGGGATAGACTTCACTCGGAGAACATTCGTTCTTCAGTCAATGATACATACTAGATACTCCTAAAATATAGCATCGTCATCTAACCCAAGTTCCTCGGGATCAAAGGTATTGGATAGATCATAATGATGTTGGGAAAGTTGTGAGAGTTGAAAGACGTCGTGCATTGAATGGTTTCTCTGAGGTAGTAGAAATTGATTGGCATCATCATGACTCTCTCTAGAATTTCAAATGACTCGAAAAAATAAGGCGATAGAATTCACAGTTTCATTAACAATATTTTCCCAATCCAGGGCGATACCCAAAGAAAAATAGGATCTCCAACCTTGAACTCATGAGGTCATTGATGGCCATTGACATAATATTTTTGTCTAGACATACCAATAGTCGTATTTTTAATAATCATCTGGACCTGTTCTGACGTCTTCTAAATGATACAAGGATCTAGAAAGGCTCCCTCACCAAAATCAAGCTAGCTAAAAGGTGAACATCATGGACTGTCATATACAGCATAAAAGGGAGCGATCTAGATTTTCTGAAAAAAATATTTATTATAAGAGAACTCGACAAGTGATATATGCTTCTACCAAAAACCTATGAAATCAAAGAAATATTCTTATAGAATATCTTCTAATTCATGTATTATATTTTCTAGTTGATCATCGGTCTGAGGGTGAAAAAATGTTCTTATAATCTCCAGAGATCCCACAACTTTATGCAACCCCTTATAGAACCGTGAAGTTAAACAAGAATCACTATCTAAAATGATATTATGTAGAACCCTATATAGTAGAACGATATGACAAAGCTACAGTCTTCCCAGCTGATCAACTGAGGATGTCTTATGAATAGGAATTAATTTTAATGATTCGTTATTAGGTAAATGAAAACCCCTATAGCATCGCTACCCCTCAGCAACCTGGGTAAGATGACTAAGAAATCAATTGAAACATATTACCATTTCCTTTTCAGGACTAGAAGTGGTTGTAACAAGCCTGTAAGTCTTTCGTGCTCTACATTTACCTATCAACAGGTGAAACACCTAGTTATAAAGAATACAATCTGACATTTTATCCCAGTCAACCAATTCTGGTATCACATATGTTGATAAATCTTTTAGATGCCTGGATGAACTGCCCATTGGGAACCATGGGACTGTTTAATAAACTCATCTCTAAAATATATAGAAACACATATGTGTCCACATAGATTTATTATGCTATCTCTATCCAAAGACCAAGCTGAAGATGGGTTACCTCCTGATATAATCTCATGGAGAGCCAAACTTTCAGGATCTGAAAACTGCCAACTCTTTACCATCTCAAGGAGGGAAGAGGAAACTGTTAAGGATACATTGTATGATTTCTCGTGATGGTCATGATACTTCATATGATGTTTATAAAATAAGGTAATTAACTTTCATTCATCAATGGCTTCCTGTACGGTTTGAATTTGAGTTTTCCAACTCAATGCATCTACATCCACATTGCCTTTTCCAGGTGTGTAGGCAAGCTCAAAATCAAGGCATGGTAGATATTCTACCCATCATCAATGTTGTAGGTTAATTCCATGTAGATAAAATATATACTTGAGGATCTTGTGATTGGTATGCACTACAAAGAACTTATCCAACAGATAGTGTCTCCAGTAATACAAGGTATGGAAAATAGCTTCTAGCTCGAGGTTGTGTATTGGGCAATTTCACTCATAATTCCTCAACTGCTAATATCCATATGCAATGAATATTCCTTCTTGTATCAGCACTACACCTAATAAAAGTCTTGATGCATCATAGAAGACGATATAACGTTTACCATGGTTTGGATGAATCAGAATTGGTGTCGATACATGCCTCTCTTTATGCTCTTGAATGTATTTGACGCATTCTTCTGACCATATGAACTTAACATCTCTCTACGTAATCACAGTAATAGGTGAATAAATACATGAAATGTCTTTTATAAAACTCTTTTAATATCCATCCATCCCCAAGAAACTTCTGATATCAAAAATGTTCTTAGACTTCTCCATGGAAGCTAAAACACTGACATTTTTTGGGTCAACAGATACACTTGATTCGGAAATAATATGACCCATGAAGTGTTTTTTTCGGTCTAGAAGTCACATTTAGAAACCATGGCATAAATCTGATGCTCCTTCAGTGTACTCAGAATGATCTCAAGATGTTTGTCAAGGTTCTTACGAGTGCGTGAATAAAAAAATGTTTTCCAAAAAGAACACAACAAAAGTGTCCAAATAGGAATGGAAAATACTATTAATCAAATCCATTAAAATGGAAGGTGAGTTTTTAAGACTGAACAATAGATAAATATACACATATAGATCATAACTACTACAGAATGCTTTATGTGGTATGTCTGTTGATCTGACTCATACCTGATGACAACCTGATCTCATGTTGATTTTAGATGACACCTTTTTTCTCAGATCTAATCAATGATATCATATATTCGAGGAAGTGGATAATAATTCTTAACTATAATCTAGTTCAACCATCTTTAATACATGCACAAATGGATAGTTCAATTCCTCTTCTTAGAAATAATTACTGGTGAACCCACAGAAGATGTACCCGGTCATATAAAGACTTTGGCCACAAATTCCACTATCTATCGCTTGATATTTTAAATATATATAGGTTCCATCCAATAGGGTGGAATGGAAATTGGAACTGCTCCGTGAATAGGCTCAATTGTAATATCTACCTCTCACTTAAGAGGTAATCCAGAAAATGCATCCAAAAAAATTCCTTGAAATGATCAAAAACTAGAGGGAAATCTGTTTGATGAAAACCCTGATCCAAAATGAAAATATTTTCAATCTGATTGGCCACTCCTCCTGGCCCATGATGCTTCAGTATCACCCTCCCATCTAAGACATCCCACTCGCTTTTGAACAAATAATTTCTTATATCTGGTAATGTAAAATAAACCCTACGGAGATATTAGTCTACAATGGAGTGATAGTGGACTAACCAGTCCATCCCAAGAATGGAATCAAAGCCCGTCATCTCTAGAACAAAGATATTCTACAAGAAAGGGTAACTTCCAACCTCAATGGGATAGTCCCTACCCTGGAGTATGCCCTCAGTCTATTTTCTCAATGGTGTATTGAGGGTCATTACACCATAGTTATATTCTATCTCTAGTTCGACAAATTCTACGATAGATATAGAAATAAAGTAGTTTGAATAACCAGTATCATACAAAGTAGAGACAATAGTAATGGATACTAGAATAATATCTCGTACTGTAGATTTTCCAACATCCCGATCCTCGTGTATCGGCCGTAAGGCATGCAACTAAACTACTCCATGGCCATGTGCAATAGATAGAATTCCACAATCATTACTGATCAATCGGTGATATTGATGATCACCGATCAGACTACCAAGGCCAAGACCTCCTTCATGGATAGACCTACTGGTGTTATTCCAACTCCCATCCTGATGTGGTGCAAAAGATCTCGCTCTTGATGGTGGAACTGAAGCTGGTCCTTTTCTAATCAAAGATGGTGGAATGTTCTTGCAAAAGCAGTGAAAATGGCCCATACGACCACAATCCCATCACATCATAGGGTCTCTATCACATTAGGTCTTCTTATTACTTAGTTTACCACACTTTTGAAACACTACAGAGCTATGAAACTGGATACTATGGCTTCCACATCACTTGTGAAAAACATCAAGGGAATGGTTCCTTACAGCAGAATAACTACTGTCCTAATTCCGTGCAAATCCGTTAATCCTAGTACTCACCCCACCCCCTAGGATACTCACTTGGATAAGGGTTTGATCAACTATTTTAGATAAGGTAGTAAGGTGAAATAAAATCACCTGATTTCAGATGGCATACTTAAGCCTATCCTTAAAATGTCTAGCACATGAAATCTCATCAATGGATAAAAGTAGTGAATAACTTTTTAAATTGGTGAAATGTGATTAATATTCCATAACTGACATATAACATAGATTGAGATGCATGAACTCTTTGGCACTATCAGCTCTCAATGGCTGAGGAATGAAATGATAAAAGAAGTCTATCTTGAATTCAACCAATAACATAGGCTGATGATGTCTGACATGGGTAATGACATCCCACCAATGTTTGGAAAACTCCCATAGCATGTTCTTAGAATGATTAAATATCCACTCTAGAGGCATTTCTAGAATCTCAATGATATAAAACATGGACTTTTTCCAAGACTCAGCAGCCGGAAATATTCCATCTTCTAAAACAGTTTGAGGATGTTTCTGCAAGAACTCGGGAGGGGGGGTCAAATTAGCCATCGAATGTGTAACCCATGGATCAGATATCATGGACTACATCGTGCATAAAAAATTATCATGGACATGGGAATCAGTTCTAGGATTAGGTATAGCAGGTGGTTCCTCAAGTGTCACTCTTGTAAGTAAGACTGGGGGCTCAGGGCCCACCATGTTTAGAGTGTGGGATTACCACCATCTTGTTGAATGACATGAGGACGATGCATCGACATTGGTCTAAAAATTCCAAAACACATTTCTTAGAAAAATCATAGAAGAAATAATATAGCATCACTAATGCAATATGAACTTAATAAAACTCACTACCCATGGAATACTACTCAAACTACAATCTTTGACGATGAGGTATCAGTAAGTTCTAAAGTATATGTTTTATTTTATTTGGTGGTTAATTTTCCGGTTCAATCCATTACATTTCACTAACATGAAAAGGAAATATATTTAAGTGAAACAAATTCATTTTAGGTTCCATGATTCACATTATAGTTCTTAGTCATTTTCGATGAATCAGTTCCCATACACCTATCACTAGAAACGTCACCCATTTACTTATAGAATAATGGATTGACTCGGTATTTTACTCATTACATCCCATGAGGGCCCATGCACCTCATGAATTTTGATACGTAATCACTCAATCGAATACAAGGTAATACAAGTACTAGAAAAATTCACAACATCACTAAAAAATCAAAAGCATATCCAACAATGTAAAGCAATGAAATTTACCTATATGGAATGGAAATATACATGACATGTAAATTCTTGGTGCCTATAATGATGCATGTTTCAATACTCCTTACCCTCATATCATTGGATAAAGATGAAATAAATTCTCAAACTGAGTATTAATCAAAAACACCACCCAACATGTGAGTCACCCAATGGTTAAATAATTTTATTTGTAATAAGAAAAATAGAACTACAATTTCATTATGGGTAACGTGGATTTTACCCCAAACATGGATTCGTGACACCCAAGAAAAACTTATGACCAATTCCCAAGTGTTCATATTCTCCGATCTATTATCACAAAATTGTATGTTAAGAAAATAAATTACATTTGATACCACTTTGTGATTCCCTAGTCACGGATTCCACTTAACGGTGCCCTAATCCTGGTGGGAAACATGGCCTCACGGGAATCCTCTCGAATGCTAGAGGCTTCCGGCTAGTAGGGAGGGCCAATAGTGTGTCTGTGGGATGATTATTCCCACATTACAAGAGTGTATCACATCGAAAGAGATATATATGAATAGTAAATATGGGAAGCAATGTAGATAAATAGTAGAAGAAAACTGATGAATTATATAAACAAGGATAAAAATAATTATGTCAACTAAACAATGATTATGTAATGTCTTTTCACTTGAAAACTAGAAAACATGGATTCTATGAAATAGGAAAAAATGTTCTAAAAATTAAAGGAAACAAAAACAACTCCAAGCATCCTGAGATCTTACTTTGTCATCTGCTATCAAAATCCACCCTATAATCACATTATCAATTATTCGAAGCTATATGCTTTCTTTTTCTAATACCTGAAACCATGTAATCTACTCTGGGTACCAAACAGTGCCCGGAGAGGGTGTGGGATAAATCTTAGGGGGCCACCACAAATAGTGTCTATAATATCTTGCTCGTGTAATGGAATATAGCAGTGTGCATGCATATTTATAAAGTAAATAAAGTAGTAAAAATAAATAAATAACCAAGTATCTTATTCGTCCCTCAGCTTGTGTCTGAATATGTAATCAATTAATTAATTAATAAATTACCAATTAATGTGAATAGGTGACGTGAATCAAAGGAAACACTGGCATTAAATAGTGATAGTGTATGCAGTGAAGGTCCCAAGTTGTTACAAGTCAACCAAACAATGATATCTTGTGAAGGAGTTTCAGGGTAAAAACCAAGATAATGTAAACCCATGGAATGATAACTTAGTAGTATCAGAGTATATCTAAGGGGTTAGAGTGTAATCCAAGGATCTTAAAAAAATACATTACATAATAAGTCACCTACCGAGTCCATGGTGATAAACCAATGTAAAAAGGGTCTATACAAAGATATGTCCCTATGGGCATTCACCAGGGAACCTACTGGTCAACTCTATATCAAAGGTGTCTATCTAAGGTATCCTGTAATAATGATAGTGACCTAATGGTAGTATAGCCTTCATATAAATAATAGATAAGAACCTGAATATTGGTGGGTATCAAACTAAGAATGTTGTATCCTTGAATTCGAAATGGGTTTGAAAGACCTAAGGAATCCTCCTCCCAGAGTCCAAGGAGAGCTCGAGCTAGTCAATTATTTTTTATGTTATAATCATGTAATAATTCATTTGGTTCATGTCTTTTCTTACATTAGTTTGGATATGTCATGTAGAGTTGAAACCATTTATTTATGTGTCCATGCCTTGTCTTCCATTAGTGTGGATAGGCCAAGTATCGTTATAACCAGTTAATCATGTATTACATGGACATTGATGCATATTAAATTATTTAGGTTCACTCTGATACCTTCCATAAATATGACAAGTTTTTCTTTCGGCATGTATCTTTATTCAATTTCTTTAAATAAGTCCAAGTTATATACTTAGTATACATTCCATTTAACATTTCACATATCACTTTAAATAACCATTTCGAAGCACTAACATTAAGCAGTTCAAGTGGTGACCTTTCATGGTACATTCCATTATTCAATTCTCAAAAATAACAATCCATATATGATACGAAGACATACCTTTAGGAATTTAAAATAACAGCACACCTAAATTGTGGCTCAAACATGTTAAAACACTAATAACAAAATTAAGGTATAACATTTGACTTGAGGTGGATTATTTTGTGGGTGAAACTACTAACAAATAATCACATATTTCTGAAGAACATAACCATAAGATTATAAGGTGTATAGTCCTGGCATGTTAATTTAATAAATGTTTCCCAATGAAACTGGTGGGCTCCACATGAACATTCTAAAAACAACGAACTTTAGGGATGAATTAAAGACCTCCCACCTTAGTGTTTTAAGATCCTTCTCCTTCGGAATTAGCCCTTGATTTTAGCCAAATCTAAGTACATCTTAGAAAATGTGAAAAGAACCCACATGGTGATAACAAGGTCATGATAAAAAGAGAAGAAGAGAGGCTAATGGGAACTCGAGTACCTATTGTTGTGCATCCAATGTGAAGAACAGATGCTTGATCAGAAGCGGGACAATGATTATCTCTTAACTCCATGATTTGATCTTCAAAAACCCCATGGATGATACATAATTAGGTTATTCCTGCATAAACACAAATTTGGAGGAAGTGGGAGGATTAATAGATCATTTAGGGAGTTTTGGTCATTTTACACATGTTTTTAGCCTTCACCAGATTTGTTCGCGTAGTTTTTCAAACAATAAGAAAACCATGCGAGATGGTTCTTCCTAAACCAAGGAAAAGGGGAATTTGTGTGGTTAGGCCGCATGTCCATGTGTAATCCATGTGAGATGACACTATATGAAAATACCCAGACTGTATGGTTAGGCAAACATTTCACAAACCATGGGACTTGTCCTATTTTCAAAAAAAATGTGTTCCGAGCTCCAAAAAACCCCAGACACCCTCAGAACATTTTTTTACTCATTAGGAATTAGTATTAGATCCAAAGAAAAAGTTTAGACAGAAAATTATGGATCCAAACCTGAGTGAAAAAACGAGTTCTTGTAGAGCTAATTTTTGTACTTCAAACTGGTCTAGGGTGCATGGTCTATGTAATGAACTATAACATAGGTAGAGTAAACGGTAAGCCCATTGGACTTGTAATACAACATGGACTTGGATACGAGACAGGATCCATTTACCCGGTAAGGACCCGAGGTTAAGGGATATGACGTGTGACCCCTACATGTCATATGCATCATCATACATGGATTAGATCCCTTGTCCCTTATATATTACTTATGTTTTGTTACAGTGTGTTCCCCATATCCTTTCCCAAGGGTTATTATGGATTCATCACTCACACATAAGACATTTATCCCTTCAGCAGGACTTCTTGGATAGATCATTAGAATACCTCCATGAATACCAGATTGAGATCCTCCATTCTTCTTCATTACCCAGGTGTAGTTCATTGAATCTTAGTAACCAATACTACCTGGGTGATGATCCACTACATAGAGGGTTAATCCATATTTTGTTTTTTGTATCAACCCATTGCATAAGGAGTGGTCCTCATATGTGTATTGTATCTCTTCAAACCTTTAGTCTGTACTTCTAATAGAGAGAAAATTCAAGATCAACCTATTAATTAGATGTTATAATTATTATCATACAGTATGTTGTATTCTCCTAGAATATTTATTTTTAGAACCATTGAGTTGGAATAATATTTTGAAATACAATAATTGTGACTTACATCTAGAAAATGTGTCCTTTTTTTAGTATATTAGGATATTATTATTATATTTTTGGTACACATGTACTTGAATATAACTAAATTTATCTATTTTGTTTTATGCATTGTGGTTCTAGGTGTCCATCTATGTATTTTTATAATAACACCTTCATTAGATTTCCTCACATGTTTCATGTTTTTTTCAGACAATTAAAACATTGATAAAGTTTTGATAGATCGGGACAAGGCAGTGCTTAGTGAGACTGGACATACCATGGTGTTTTCCTATGGTATTCTGATTGCAGTCCCATTTTTTACATTAATGTTGAATTTATTTTTAGAATCATTGTTGTGGTATTGTATTTTTTCTTTTGTACATTACTATAATTCATGTTGTACCCTGGTTGTGGGATTTAGATGTATTCTTTTGTGGTTTGTCATTTTATTTTAATTTTCAACATTGTATAGGCTTGGATATTTGTGTCTATGAAAACGTAAAAATTCTCCTACCTCATATTGTAGTGATATTATATCTCAGAACTAGTCTTATACCCCTATCCTATTGGGGGTGGGATTGGGGAGTCACAAAAATGGACCCACTGGGATTCGTCTTGACAGAGTGGTATCAGAGTGGTTGGTTCTACGATAGGACAAACAGTCTTTCTGATTCGTTTGGGGAGACATTTTTAAGTGTTCCAAGTTTGTCTTCCAGGATAGGAAATCTAGTTTTTGTTCAACAGCCTATGTATCTACACACTAGGACTCTCATCACTTTATTTTCAATAATGTACTTGACTGCATTGGTTTCAGTGAAAAAATGGTACATTCACCATATAGGAATGGGTGGTGCTTTCTATTTCCTAATTGATTCATATCTCAAGATATACTCGTTTTCCACGATTCAACATGTTAAATTTTATAATTAATTTTCAATGTATTCCTTATATGATTAGGCCTCTCAAGCATCAGGATGATTTCTCCAGTGATGAGGCATCAATATAGGGACCTGTTTGGGAGGTAAAACATCTAGTGGTGCACCAACAATAACACAACCTATTGTGAATTTGATGGTACCTAGAATACCAAAAGATGAGTGGAATAGGTTGAGCACACTTCATAAGTTTTATTGACAGAGAACCATATATTTTTAAGTTAATCACGAACCATAGGCAGCGAATAATTATCTTGAGGTGGTCAGAAGAGTTTTTCATCTAGTCAAGACATCGAGAGATAATATGGTGGTCCTTGTAATGAGAATTATTCATATATTAGAATAACATTGTTGGGTTTTGGTGACCTGGTCTAATTAATATTTGACTCTAGTGTGCCCGTAATTTGATGTATTAATATGAGTGTAGTTTCCTAAATACACACTATGGTATGTGCATATCCAATAGGTTCTATAACTCTAGTAGGGTAGTGAAAAAATATCACATAATATATCGAGGATAACCAACCTCTATAGGTACTCAGCATATATGGTTGGTGATAAGTTCTTTATAGATAGAACCATATTGTGATGTCTATGTGGAGGCATCAAATATAGTTTTATACCTCTATAAATTTGAATTTATACTAGGGTGCTAGAGTGAGGTTTTCTTGTTTTGATTTTCATGGATGAGAATATATAGATAGTGGTTTCCTATGGAAGACACACTAGAGCTGTTTCTTCCATAGAAGAGGGATGACATCATTCTAAGAGACCTGTTTATGCGATATATTTAAAATGTGTGTCCTAGGGTTGAGGATATTTTGTTCAGGGATCACAGGATGGTTCCATTCAGCCCAGGGATAGAGGGTGATACTCATTTGACGACTTTAGAAATATTGCATCTGATTTTTCGACCCATCGTATAAAATTCAAAGAAAATCTAGGTTAGATGATGAGGTAGATTTAGTAATAATATAAAGATGGTTCAAATGGTGGAGAGTGAAGAAGATTTGCTGAGAGAGCCTCAGGTGGTGGTAGAAGATTCAATATTTTACCACTAACACCCCTAGGTGGTCAACACAAGGCATAGGAATCTAGAAAACAGGTTAGGGGAAGGATACTGGTGGTTGAAGCTTATGAACAAGAGGCTCCACGAATTATTTGAGGTATGAACAATGTATTTTCATCCTAATATTTAGTAATATTAGATATAGGTCTTATTCATTCATTTTTATACCCTTATCATTTGGATTGAATAGAGAATATGGTTAAACTTTTGGACTGACCATTGAATAGAGAAACTCTTACTAGAGAAGAATTAGAAATCTTACACTTGTGCTGATAGTGTGACCAGACACTTCAATGTAAAGGTTAATGTTGTGATAAATTAGTGGAAGTGATGAGTCTTTATGACATCATATTAGTTTTGGAGTGGTAATCTAAATTACATGCCCATATTGACTATTTCAGGTGGAATATGTGGTGGGTCCATAGTGACATAACATGGATAACCATTTTTAATGAAAAAGAAACTCAAGAAGCACATGATGGACTCATTCATGGGAGGGTGAAACTGATTACTCATTAGTTGGATAAACAAACCCTTGGTGTAGTGGATTTTCTAAGTTGTTAGTTTCCTAAAGTCGTGTCAGAGTATGATGATGTATTCCCTGAGGATGTTCTAGGAATATATCGTGACATTTATATAGACTTCTATATTGATCAACACCCTGGGATGAAACTGATATCTTCACAAGAATATCAAATGGTTCCCAAAGAGAATCACAAACTGGGGTTAAAGCTGGAAGAATTTCATAGGAAGATATTTGATAGAACCATTATTTCAACCTAGGAAACCCAATTGTTTTTTTCAAGAAGGTGGACATGAACATGGGGTTATATGATGATTACCAAAACATTATCCAGGTGAAGGTGAAAAACAATTATTCACTACCAAGGATCACTGAATTATTTTTTCAGTTTTAAGTTGAAATATTGTTCTTGTATGTCAAAATATGGTCAGTTTATCACCATTTGTGAGTATGGGATAAAGATGTGCCAAATATGTCATTCATATTTCGTTACAATCACTATGAGTAAATGGTGATTCCCATTTCCTTGATGAACACCCCAAAAATGTTCCTGGGACTCATTAACTAGATCTCTCATCCATTAACAGACTGGTTTTTTGTAATATTCATTGATAATATCCTTGTGTACACTGTGTCTGAATATGAGCATGCAAGACACTTGAGGATGAGTCTAGAGGTACTTAAATATCTCCTACTTTTTGGAAAGATCTTGAAGTTTCACTTATGGATTTTGGTAGTTCACTTTATAGGAAATTTTATATCAACAGATATAGTGGAACTAGACCCAAAAAAGGATGAGGTAGTGATATCTTGGGAAACACCCAAGAGCTTGATAGAGGTGTAGGGATTCCTTGTTTTGGAATTATTATACCAATGATTCAAACCTGATTTCTACAGGATATCAACACCCATTGAAGTTGACAGAAAAGGGGAATATTTTCATGATGAAAGAGAGGTTCTAATAAGCTTTTAATCTATCGAGTCATAGTTTAATGATAGATCACATAGTGACACTTCCAAATGAGGGTTTCAATTTTTTAGTGTTCTATGATAAATCAGGAAGGAGGATTGGGTTTTTACTTTTGTTTGGGAAGGAATAAATAACATATGGTTCATTTCATTTAAGACAATTTCAGCAAAACTATGAGACATTGTTAAGGTAATTGGACTTGCGCGGTGATATATGCGCACCCAATACTTGCGCGACCGAAGGAGACTTGCACGCCAACATTGGGACATGCATGCGTAAATGCCTTAGACAATTTTTCAAATTCCTTCACAAATTTTATGAAAAATTAACTTACTTTAAGAGTTAATTATTCAACTTTGTGCAGATCCAATGGCTCCCAAGAGAATCGGAATGGATAATGAACTATAAAGAAAAAGAATTAATGATATGATGGAAATCGTTGGCCATGATTACTATTCCACCTGCAAAAGTACTCTCCCAGAATTATCCAAGTACTTGAAGAAGGATCATATTAATTTCCCGCACAACATCTATCTGCCTCTGTATGGCCATGGTAATCTGTAAGATGTCAATATTAAAGAGGAAAAGAACTATCTCCCGCATTCCTAGTGTCAGTCATATACCAACTTTTTGTCAGAAAATGTCTCAATCGCAGAAACATTTTATAATGCTGGAACAGTAAAGAAATCCTATATAATGCATCATAGCTCATGTGCACCAGATCTGAAACTTCACAAACCTGAGCTGCAACCACATTGTTATCCCTCAATTTTTTGAAATTCTCAAATGGATCAATCCAAAGGCTGGAAGGAGAATTGGGGATTTCGTTCTAGAGGATGGGTGAAGCCAACATGGATGTGGGCTTATTGGGTGAGACAAACTTGGGAAGAGTTTGTTGAGGATATGAAGGGAGCTGCAATTTATGAAGATGTCTGGGCTGGGCAGAAGTATGTTTATAGGAATGACAATTTTGCACTAGAGTTGCTTAACCGCTGGAGCCCAGAAACTAATTCTTTACATCTGACCCATGGAGAAGTAGGCATTATTTTGTGGGATGTCTAAAAAATATCAGGGGTTCCAATTTTTGGTGATATGTATGAAGATCTCATCCCTCCAAAGGCAACCTTGAATGATCCGTAGAAGACTCCGGGTTTGGTTCGAGAGTTATTGAAGAATTATCATAAGCTCAAAATCTCAAAGACATCAAAGTCTCATTCTAGAAGGGATATTCATCCAGAGGAATGGATGGATTTGTTTCTCAAGAAGAAGAGGGAATAGGGGCCCACCTGTACTCGTCCCACTATCTACCCTAGAGCAGATAAGAGAGGTGCTCCTGGCACATTCTGGCCGACTCTGGAAGCAGGAGAGTTTGAGAAATGAGGGTATGAAGTGAATCATAAAATCCCAGAGAAAACCCATCTGGCAGGATTTTTATCCTTATGGGTCAGTGTCTATCATTTTCCAGTCAAAGATTCGAAGGGAGGCATTAGGCCAGGGAACTTCGTTATTCCAGCCAAGTTGGCTGAGAGGAAGACGGTGGGGTTGGCTACCCCATTTTTGGAAAAGATTCGCAGGAGCTTACTTCATGTCTATATGGGTAAGTCTCCTTTGAGATTAGTGGGAACATTCCAAGTTTTATGGGGATGGATCGGTACTCACTTCTGGAAATATGTTGTTCAGAATGGAATACAGATTCCTGGATATTCTTTCAGGTCGTCTGTTCAGGCCTTCTCTGGAGTTTTTCCTTTGTACCTCAATGCCAATGATATTAGGACAAGGATGGGAATGCATCAGGAATTCCAATTATTTCCCTATGAAATTCCCCGACAGGGAGATTTGTTGAGGACGGATCAGCCACCTTGGAATAGAGGTATTACATGTTGGCCTGTAGAGATAGTGTACTGGCCACCAGAATTGATGGGGAAATTATATGTGAGGCCTATGCTCCATATCAATTTTCACTCCAATTAAATTGTCTGCAGACAACTGTTGTATCTCCTCCAGTGAACATCAGGTCAGAGCAGAATCCAATGATTGCCCGACAACTAAGGTTGCTAATGGCTATGGAAAGGAATGGTGCAGTTTTTGACTTACCAGATGATGAAGCGGTAAGAAATTTGGCCATATGTTATGCTAAAAATAGGGTAGCATCATATCCTGAGGAAATATTGAATAAACCTGTTTATCTTGTGGGGAAGAAGAAGAGAACCATTGAGATAGAATCAATTCAGGTGGCAAGTATTTCTTCTACACCTGATGTTGGTTAACAGAGTTTTTCAACCAAGGCGGATTCATCAGATTCTTCGGAGATACAAAATGTGTCAATGCGGCCAAGTTCCATATATAATCCTCCTGTCATAATCAAGAGAGCAACTCCATAAACTCCTGGTGAGTTACTTTATTGAGGAAATTTAATAGCTAGTAACTTTATAGAGTAACAATTTTTCATTCTCTTTTAATAGTTGCAGAATCTAGAAAGAAATTAAAATCCATGGTTGTAGGACCCTCTTCGCATCCTTCTAGTACACATGCATATCTTTGACCAAAGGCCATCCAGACAATGGCAGGATTTCTACTGCAATAATGAAACTATCTGGTTGGAGCTATGTGAAGGGCTACATCTTCCTGGAATAGGAACTCTTCAGGCTCCCACAAATATTCATTTCAAGGATAACCCTGATGAAGAAAGAACCTATGCCAAAGAGTTGAGGACCTATATACATTCCACCGATGATTCTATCCACGTCACCTAGCGGGTGAAGGAAATGATAGATTGTGGCACCGCAGAGGGGGATGATGAGGAGTGGCACGATTACGTGGCCCCTGAAGATGTAAGTTTTCTTTCCTTATTTGCTTTTCAACTTGATTTCAGTCGAAGCATTGTTACTCAAGGATGTTATTTTATTCATCTTGTAGCTTTCAATGAAAGGAATTACTAAGGTTCCTTCACCACAATATATCCCTTGTGGTACTACCATGGGGTTTCTGCTGAATCTCCTCGCGAGTCGGGTGAGATATATCCAGGCCAGTAGGCCATGAATGAGGAGTTGGACATGGCCTTCCATTCACAAATTCTAGTTCATGAAAGGGAGATTTCTAACACTCCCAAAAAACCAAATAATCAAAGGAAACGAAGGAGGAAGTCCACAGCTAAATGAATCATTAGTAGCGGTAAGTCCTTCAGGTAATCATGATTCTATACCCATGAAAAGGGTGCTCATATTTCTGGAGATTGCAGGGGATTATTCAATTTCCCCTCCGAGGGAAAGGAATGATCCTCCTTTGAGGACCATAGAGGATGTTGTGGAACAATCACAAATTTATCCTGACTTGGCTACTCCTGGAGAAGAGCCAGCATATGTTCCCAGTATCCCTCCTGCTACTGTTGCAAGAAGAGAGGAACCTGCTTCTGGTAAGTTAACAATGATTCATGAAATGTTGAGTAAAACATCAACAGACTTCCATTCCGTGACACTTCAGGTTCATCCCCTGCATTAGAGCTTCTGGTGGCTATTTCAACTGATACCGTAATTTTATCTAAAGATGTTGTCTAGGGTCCGGGACCACAGGATGAAGGTCGCCAAGAAGACAAATCATATGCTCCCACTAGTGAGACTAACCACGATTCTGAGATGACATTAGATGAAATGATGGAACTTGGTGCATCTTTCGAAGATTTTATAAATCATGTAAAATTACCTTGTAATTTAGAAGATTATGGACGTGAGTGTTATCCTTCTTCCTATTAGAAATAACTTCTTATTACATGTCTTATCATGATCAGTTCAAACATGCAGTTCTATCTGAGGATGCTGCTGAACTAAAAATTCCTGAAGGGGTATAGAAAACCCTACTATTGTAGAGACATTAGCACAAGTGGAGCTGATCCCAGTGGAGCTTCCTCAAACTCATCCTGAAAATCCTTTCGAAGATAAGAATGATGGGGAGGAGCCTTCTCGGTTTTTTGATCTACCGTTGGGTAAGGAATAACAATATTTGCGACTGTACATAATTTTCAAGATAGTCAATTAATTTTAGTTATCCTTTGAAACTAACCAAAGCACTAAATTGATTATGCAGGGCCATCAATTATAGTGGCTAGATCTGAAGGTGAGGCCTCAGCCTCCGTCCCAATGGGAATTGAAATTCAAGAAGCTCAGGTCAGTGGGAAGAAGCAGAACAAGGAACTTCTTTAAGTGCATTAATCCTGGATTATACTCCCCCCCTCTGATAGTGATGATGAGTCAGACCCGTAAGTTCAAAAGGCGTTCCAATTTTCACGATGCAAGGTGTGGCAGAACATATGGAAAATCATATCTAAATTTCTACTAGAGGAGCTTCCATCGACGATTTTCTGGCTATCATCCCTATTTGTCATATTTGGACTTGGATATTTTGGATATGAAAATACCCATGCCACGGTGAAATAGGTCATTTTCAATAGGGAGCTGGAGAAAAATTGTCACGAAGATCTGACCACTGTGAAAATGTCAACCAATATTAGTGAATTTGAGGCTGCAGTATCCCGAGCTGAGGCTGAAAATGCTGCCAAGATGAAGGAGATGAAGCATAAGATCAAAGATAAAGTCGTCCAGCAAATGCACCATCAGCAACTGTTAGACGCTGTAACTGGGGAACATGACCAACTCAATAATTCATTGGAGGGAGCTCAAATGAATGGTATAAAGGCCATCGCGGATGCCAAGATAGCACTTCATCAGGATGAAAAGAGTGAAGTTGGTCGGGTGCATGAGCTTCAAGTAGCTGCTGATAAAGCGCGAGATGTTGTTCATCAAGTGAAGACTTATGTTGACAGCCTCTTGTAATTTCAATGAAAAGAGAAGAGACTGCAATTAGTGTATTTCCTTCTAATTCTTGTGAATCAAATTGAAATAATGCTTTCATCTTCAATCACTTATGCACATATTTTCCTACCACCTGCTTTAAATTTTACCTAAGCCAATGTGCCTAGTAAGAATAGTTTTCTTTTTACTAGGATTATTATAAATAAACCTAAAAACATTGAATATTATAAATTCTCATTATTACGTAAATCATAAAAAAAATATATGTTTAGTGAGCTGGAACATCACTTTTATTCAGTGTTCCCTTGTCTATTGTGGGAAGTTTAAAGTCATGCATGTCGGACATAAAAAAAGGATAATGTTTAAGGTCAAAATATCTTTGACCGAATAGATTAAAATTGACTCAATTAATTGAGAATTTATCTGAAAATATATCACCATACTCATGTATGAGGGAAAAAAATGTAAACTACGACTTAAGAAAATTTGAATCTGATGAATGATATGAAAAGGAGCTAAAAAGGCATTAGAAGAAGTAGTTCCCAAGACTGATGTTACCAGTATCTAACAAACCCGTTAGGGGGTTGAATTATGCAGGGCCACCTAAGGGAATTGGCTGAATAGTCAAATAATAGCATCTTTTGGATGACAGGTCCATTTTGTAGACTACTTATGCAAGGCCACCTAAGGGCATGTGCTGCATAGTTAGGCAAAAGAACTCTCAGAAATTTACTTTTCTACTTCTAAGATGCTAGTAAAAGTTAATGGGGATTCAAATTTTCCAAATTATATACTTTTCTGTATGGAAGAGGTACATGAATATGGATAAGATATTTTCAATCAAAATTGTCTAAGAATTCTATGAATGTTACTCCTATGAAGGCCTGACCCAAGCATAGGGAAGTAAAATATAAACTACTGACTTGAATACTTTTAGATCATGAAAAAGAACATGAAATAAATATGTTAAGGATGGATATTTTTTATGGATCCTTACATATTTTTTATAAGACCAATAATGAAAAAAGAGGCTTTCTTCCTAAGAATAAAGTTACCAGTATCTGAAAAACCCATTAGGGGGTTGAATTATGCAGGGCCACCTAAGGGAATTGGATGCATTGTCAAATAATAGTATATTATGGCTGACAAATCTGTTATGGAGACTATTTATACAAGGCCGCCTAAGGGCTCGTGCTGCATAGTCAGGAAAGTGAACTCTCAGAATTTGGACATTTTTGTGACTAGAAGTCAAGAAAATGGTTATGAAGATCCAAAAATATTTAATGTTAGGATTATGACACACAGGGATGGGTGTTTTTCCAATGTGTGCAGAGATACACAGATCAACGCTAACCATAATCACGTTGTGGGAGGGTCCTGAATTGAAATACTGGACATCACTAAGTATCTCATAAGAATGGGAATCAAGCCATACATAGTTCTTGAAGTACATTTTAATGTCGTGTGGTATGAAAGTATGGGTGATCTTCGTTTAGGGTCATAGAGCACATAACATTATAAGAAATACACAGTGTGTGTTTTTTTCACGGGGAATTTTCAGCCAAGGAACTAAAAGTGGAATTTGGGGTTAGGCTCAAAAGACTTAGGGCAGTATTCGAGGGACACTCGAACATTCCTAAAAATCCCATAAGGATGGTAATCAAGCCCACGTAGTTCTAGAATTACCCTCTGTTCAAATTTGGATCGTACATGTGAATGGTGAAAGGGGACTTTAGTGCAATGATAGTTTAACCCAAGATAAAAGGTTCAGACACTGCCATGTATGCACATAGTCTTTGGAATGAAACATGATTTAAAATCAATATAAATAATGATTCCCTCTCGAGTGAGGGTATCAAAGAATTTTATAGTTTATTGTCATACTGGACAAAAAGTGATGTACAGTTTAATGTCATATAGAAAACAAGAAAGTGATGTAATGTAAAGATATTGATTTTGGGGGTGGATTCACGAATCAACACCGTACGAGATGGAGGTGAACCGATGTGAAGAGATTGGTATTGGGCTTGAACCTTGGGAGGTTGCCTACGTATCTAGCCTGGAAGTCAAGGATCAAAGTCTATGTAGTTCAATTAAAGAATGAATTATTGATCAATTTGTTCTTGGGGACAACGACCTAAAATGGTGTTGGGAATTACGCATGATTAGCTGCCCAGAGAGGGTGTTATAGTTGATGTTTTCTCTAAGATCATGTGAGTCATACTCTATGTGAGAAACAGGAGGTAGAAACAACCTTATGGATGCACAATTTAATGTCCTGTAGGACATACGAAGGACAATTCAGTTTAGAGTCTTTCAATTAGGACTATTGGTTCTACACAGTTTAGTTTCATGTAGCAGGGACAAAATACAGTTAAATGTCATGTAGGACATATTAAGGGGACATAGTATAACGTCATGTTGGATAAAAAATTGGGACAGTGGAGTTTAATGTCATGCAGTTAGGGAAAAAGAGGACACATTTTAATGTCATGTTTGACGTATTAGGGACTTTTTCACAGTTTAATGTCATGATGGCTGAAAAAAAGAACGATACAGTTTAGCATCATGTTGGATGAAAGTGAAAATAGTTTAAGGTCATATGCATGGGCTGTTGGTTATGAAGTTTAATGTCATGTTGGAAGTAATTGAATTCTGTACAGTTTAGCATCATGTAGTTTGGACGTCACGGTTTAACGTCATGTTGGATGTAAGTTCCAATAGTTTAAAGTCATATACATGGACCCTAGATGGTGCAGTTTAACCTCGTGCAGGACGTAAGGGACATGAAAATAGTTTAAGGTCATATGCATGGACCGTTGATGGTGTATTTTGTGTTTATACAAAATATTTCTTTAGATATCTGGCATTGGTTGGAGTAGTAATTAGTTCTTCATCCATTCAGATTAAATAATAATATCCATTGGAGTAGACATTATGTATTGAATAAGGTCCATACCATTTTGGTTCAAGAATGGGAGGTTTCTTTCCTGGTATCATTGGAGTTCTGAGAACTAATACCAATTCTCCCTGAATGAATGAATTAAGACAAACTTTTTTGTTGAAAGCTCGTGCTATTAGATTCTGATAGACTTCCAAGTGGTGCAGGGTGCACAATATTTTCTCATCTAACCGTTCCAATTCATCCAATCGCTTTGGAGATTGTTCATCTGTAGATGATTGATCACAAATGGATACTCTAAGCAAAGGTAGTTGAACCCCAATTGGCAAGACTACTTCCGTTCCATATACCAATGAATATGGAGTTGACCGCATTGCAGTGCGGGTGGTGGTCCAATAAGCCCATAAAGCATGAAAGAGTTTATCAGGCCATGACTTCTTATCTTTATCCACCATCTTCTGCAATATATTTGATAGAGTCTTGTTGAAAGCTTCTATCTAGATATTGGACACTGCATGATACCAAGATGAATGATAGGATTTGATGTTGTATTCTGTATACAACTTCCTCACCTCGGATAAACAGAAGTTGGTGCCATTGTCCGTCAGTATGGTATGAGGGAAACCAAATATGGTAATGTTGTTAGAATTGATGAAGCTAACAATGCATTTAGAACTGACTTCCATGAGTGGTATTTCATCTACCCATTTGGAAAAGAAGTCAGTAGCAGTAAGAATATACTTAAATTGCTTGGCCGTAGCTGAAGGGTATGGTCCCACCACATCTATTACCCATGTGGAAAATGGCCACGAGTATTTAGCTGTATGAAGCAACTCGGGAGGTTGATGAATGATGTTGGCATGTACATGGCATGAATGGAACTTCTTTGTGAAATCAACACAATCTTTTATCATTTAAGACCAAAATTATCCAAGCCTGTGAATCTGATCAGATAGTCTGTGTCCAGAATTATGGGCACCAAAGACCCCTACATGCACTTCCTTCATGACAGCCATTGTCTCTTCACCATTAATGCATCTGAAGAGAACTCCATAAAAACCCCTTTTGTAGAAAACTTTATATAAGTGATCTGGGCTAACATAATGAGTGAAATTCATTACATGTCTCTGTACTTGTTCTTTCCCGGATCTATCTGGTGGAAGTGTTCCATTTTTAAGGTATTCCCTGACAGGTGTCATACATCTTGTAGAATGACCATATAGTTCAGGTATGGGACTAATTTCATTGATTTCCTCTGTTTTGGCCTGAATATAAGGTGAAATTGTATGATAGTGGGTAATACTGATGGTTGTATCGTCCCGATTTGGATCTGCCAGAGCTGTGGCTATATTAGCCAATGAATAAGCTTGGGAATTTTGTGATCTCGGGACATTAGAAATTGTTGGTTCCATAGGAAACTCCGTCATTAACTCTCTAATGTAATCATACAAAGGGATTAGTTCTTCTTTTATGATGGCATAATCCACATTGACTTTTTTGATTACCAGGTCTGAATCACCTTTAACCTTTAAGTGATTCACTTGTTCTTGAAGAGCCAACTCCAATCCTACAATAAGAGCTTGGTATTCCGCTTCATTATTTGTACCGCCTCCCAACAATGAGAAGGAATAAGGTAACACTGCCTTTTCTGGGGAAGTGATTATAACTCCTAACCCAACTTTGTTGAACATGGGATCTTCCATTTTCCTCCATGTTGGACTTCTGGAAGAACCATCAAAGTACATTTCCCATGTTTGAAGACAATATTGAATAGAGAAAACTTCCTCATCTGGATGTTCAATATCTGAAGATGTGTCTTCTACTGAAGGGTGTTTAGCAAGGAAATCAGCCAGATCTTGGCCCTTAATTGACTTTGAGACATATACTAAATATCAAATTGCTGCAAAATAACTTCCCACCTTGCCAGATGTCCTGTATGCTTTGGACGACTAAGGATGAATTTGAGCGGGTTATTGCGAGATACCAATTGGACCTCGTGATGTTGCAGATAGTGTCTCAACTTCTTAACGGCAATGATTAATGATAGGAAGCTCTTCTAAATACTTGAATATCGTGTTTCTGCTTCAAGCATAGTCCGACTGAGATAGTAGATGTTGTTTTCATTCCCAGCATCATTCTTCAGAGCAATAAAGTCACCCAATGATTGCTTTAAAGCTGTCACATAGAGTATAAGTGATATTCCTTCAACATGAGTCATTAACACTAATGGACTCAAGAGATAATTCTTGAGAATATCGAATGCTTCTTGACATTCTTCAGTCCACTTATAAGTGACTCCCTTCTTCATCAATTGGGTGAAGGGGAGACTTTTTCCTGCCAAATTGGTGAGGAAACGCCGAATATAGGCTATGTTTCCTTGAAGTATTCTCAATTCATTAAAATTTCGAGGAGGTGACATACTAATGATTGACTTTTTCTTCTTAGGATCGACTTTGACACCACGATGGCATACAACAAAGCCAAGAAATTTTCCTGAGGTTACCCCAAAAGCACATTTTAAGGGGTTCATATTCAAATTATGTATCCGAAGTTTGTGGAATATGATTTCAAAATAAGCCTTGTGATTAGAACGTTTTTTGGTTTTACCAACCAAATCATCCACATAACATTAAACGAACTTCCTTAAAAAGGGTTTGAAGATACGATGCATGGCATGCTAATATGTTGCACCTGCATTCTTTATGCCAAAGGGTATTACCCGATAGCAGAACACACCTTGAGGGGATCTACAGGATGTAGATTCTTCATCTTCTAGAGCCATTCAGATTTGATTATATCCAGAATATCCATCCATGAAGGATAGTGCTTCATATCCATCTTTTGCATCAATTATGAGTTCTGTAATTGGTAAAGGGAAATCATCCTTATGAAAATGCCGATTAAGATCACTGAAATCAATGAAAACTCTAATTTTCCCATTCTTCATTTTCTATAGGACAATATTAGGCAACCATTTGGGATATGGAACTTCTCTGATGATGTTAGATTTGATGAGATTATCCACTTCTACTTCAATTTTGGAAGCATAGGTTGGGTGTGTTCTTCTAGCGGCTTGTTTGAATCTTCGATGCTCTTCTGGTAGACCCAAACGATGAGTGGCAACATCAGTATCAATCCCTGGCATCTATGTATAGTTCCAAGATAATATACCTCAAATTTTCTTTAGAAAGTAAATATACATCTCTTGCTCTTCAAGAGTCATGGCCACACTAATTAAAGTGGGGAGTGGATCTTTTTTTTGTACCCAGATTTATTTCTCTGAGTTCATCCTCGATGGTAAAGATACCCTCTTCAAATACTGGAGGATCATCCCTGATATCATACTCTTCTTCTTCAACGAGTGTTATTTCTTCTGTTTCTACTTTCATAGTGGATGATGAACCAAAATTTCCCTGATCAGAAGAGATGTTAAAATTTGAACATCTTGAAGAAGAAGCTTCCATTTCTGAACCAATTGATGATGAAGGGTCTTCCATGGGTAATAAATAAGAGATGATGGATTTAGAATCAATAAAATTATCCACCTATGATGCTTATATATCTTCTTCTGGCCTATTTGGACAAGTATAAACTTACTAGATTTCAGTAGATGAAATAAAGACATCTCCATTTGGGCTTTCATCACTGCTTAGTGGCTCACCAATTTCTCCCATGTTGTCCGGATTTATTGCCATAATTGACATTATGGATATTTCCAAAAGATTATTTTGATTTGGGTATATCTTGTCAATTTTACTGATAAGAAACACATAATCTGTACTCATATGTGGAAATGGATTTACTGGAATCTTATCCAAACCATATGGAGCATTAACTTTGGTAAGCTCCCTTATTGTGTATTTCTCCTTTCCCTTCATGTGATAGAATTATGCCTCAATGTATTGAGATTCACATTTCATGAATGGGGCCTTATCACCATAAAATTTCCCAACTTGACCATTGAAACAATATTTGAGACATTGACGGTATGATGAAGGGATAGTCGTATGTTGATGTAGCTAGGGTCTTCCAAGCAAGATGCTGAAGGCTGAGTCTTGATCAACAACCATGTAATCTGAATTAGATACAAGATCTACAAACTGAGTTCTGAGTGTAATATCTCCCAGTGGTTCTTGTTCTTTTTTATCATATCCTTGTAACCTCATATTAGAAGGAGATAAATTAGATTCCTTGAGGCCCAATCGTTGATGTGTATGAATGGGGATGAGGTTGACTCCTGAACCATTATCAATGAAAGCCCTTAGGATGCCCACACCATTGACCTTACCAGATAAATACAAAGGTCTAATGTGTCCATGCCAGACATAATCTTTATCTTCATCTGTGAAAGATATCACTTCATGGAATTCTGCAGGATTATTTTTAACATGGTAGGCTTGAACCGCAGTAATTTCAGTTTCAAACTCTTTAGGACTTGACAAAGCCTCAATGAGTGCATCCTGAATATCCTTTGATAAATTCAATGCATCCAAAATTGATAACTTAGCCGGTACTTGGGCCAGGTGTTTCAATACATCATACTTGTGATCCAAATGTATGTGTTTCCCAACAGGAACATGTGGTTTCACAAGTACCTTAGATGTAGAGGCTTTGGAAGTTGATGCATCTTGTACCGGGATAGTAGTTGGAAATACTCTTGGCCTTGGAAGATCAGACCGATTAGGTATATTTACCTGCTGAGATAATGAAGGTGGAACCTCTAAACAATCTTCCAGAATAATTGAGTAAGGACTGAGTCTACCTTGTGTGGAAGAACTTTCTTGTTCTTGTTGAGCTCATTGAAGGTCTCTGCCACGAGTTTCTGCCTCATACACAGTTCTAGCAGGGATAAACATGGAATAGTGTCCTTGGAAAGATCCACGTATTCCCCTATATCCTAAGCCCCTGGAACTCCCTCTGATTCCTCTATTTGATACAGGGAACTCAGGCTCATCAAAATCTAAACTGTGATTGTCATACAGATCTGTCAACTGAATCATATTAACAGAACCAAAGATCAAATCTTCGTCTGATGAAGACTCTGCCTGATTAGCCTGTCTAGGTTGTGCCATTTGGTGGGGCGATGCCTGTTGCTTCAAAGTAGATGGAATAAAATCTGCCATAGTCAAATACAACATGGTCTTTGACACATACTCAGCTTCTTCTGATTCATCCACTTTCTTGGAATTATGCCGTTTCTTTGATAATTTTCCCTCCGATGAAGAGGGTTTTTCTGTGGTATTTATGGTAGAAGACACAATTTGTTTCTTCAATTGTGTTTGCAAAACAGCATGTGTTCGGTTGATCGTTTTTCTGACCATCCAATCATCATATTTTTGTGCATTTTTGTTATTGACTTTTTCCACTTGCCATCCTCCTCTAGATCTGTAGTAGTAACAGATGCTACCTGATCTAAAGAACCTTTCAGTTTGACTTGTCCTGAGTCGACCATATTTTGATGGAGGTATTTGAAGACAAAACACACTTGGATGGGATGCCCCAACATTTGATGAAAGGGGAAATAATTGGTATGGTTTTCATCTCCTTCCTTGTTTGGCCTTTTGGGCCTTGTCAACTGAACAAAATTATTTTCTAGAGATGAAATGAAGTATCTAGGAACATGTTCATTTTGGAAAGAGTAGACTTTACTCTTATGATCCTCAAATTGTTTTCGTCTTTTATCTCTTTGATCATATTGATGAAACAACCTCTGTTGTTAACACTCAGGAGGTGGAGCCCTTCGAGATGATGAAGGTATTGAAGAAGAAGCAGGTACATGTTCTTGTTAAATCATAACTATAACAGTTTCTGCTTTACCCATTCTCTTTCCTGGAGCTGATGGAATTACACAAGCATTATCCTTACTCTTTATATGAGAATATTCAATCTGTTGAGGAATTGAAGTAAGGTCTCGAAAACCTCATATGTATTTCACAGGGATCAACAGCGTGCGTAATTCATCACGTAGATTTGCCTCATAGATTCGCAAAAATTCCTCTTGAGGGAGTGGTAAGCTTAGGGAATAAGTTAATCCCTTCCAGAGAGAAATGAAATCGGAAACCCTTTCATTTTCCCTTTGCTTTCAATTTGTAAGATCAAAAACTGTTGTCTTTGGCAATGTTGAGCTGAACTGAAGAAGGAATTTTTGGCGAAGATCCGCCCATCCGGTAATTGACTGGGATTGCAATCCTGTCTACCAAACAAATGCTGGTCCTTGTAAGGTTTGCACGAAGAATCTAAGTTTCACTGATTCTTGCTATTCCGGAGTTTCCATCATAGGATCACAACAAGACACGTAATGCATCAAATGCTATTCAGGATCACCTAATCCATTGAAAATAGGGAATATAGGGTTCCCAATCCTTGATGGGGGAGGGATTGAATCTACCCATTCAGGGTAAGCTCCCTTTTCTGGATGAATTTGAGAACACATTCCCTTCATAGCTTCCAACCGAGCTGTTAATGACTCAATGGTAATTATTAACTTTTGAGAAACTTCCAGTTGAGCTTGGACCTGAACAAGTGAAATGACTGGAGCTGGTACAGATGCGTTGGCTGGTACTGCAACTGATGGTAGCACCGCCAATTGTTGTTGCACTTGACCCGTAGGATTAGACCTGTGAGGGTGTATTGATAGATGTGTATATTCTTGATCCGTCTCAGTAGCTGCAACAAATTCACTTGGCTGAATGACTCCAGAACACATAGGAGGAAGGCTACCCTGAAGTAATTCTTCATTTAACATCCTCAATTCCTTCATTTCTTCCTCATGTTGTGAAAATATTTTCTATAATGAGAGTGATTGGACTTCTCCAGAGGAAAGATATGTAACCTGATTATTTCCTCTCCCTTTGTTGGATCCCTTTTGTGGAGGGGGAAGTGGGTTACTTGAAGGATTACCTAGGTTCTGAGTAATCCTTTTATTTTGTGTACGCATACCTTCTTCATTTGTGTCTGTGAATACAACTTCTTGAGAAGGAACTTCTTCATCTGAGTCCCTTGAGTTCCCCTCATGTTCTGGAGGATCAACAACAACGGCATTAATGACATTAATCGATGCATAACGCATCACATCGCTTCTATAAGCATTTTTTTTGATATTTTCTACTTCCTTGTCTTTGATTAGGCATTGCCTTTTGTTGATTCAATCCCTTAGGAACTTCTAGACAAACCGTAATTTGGGGGGAATCTTCTACTAATTTGCCTCTTTGTTTCTCCTATGGGTTCTTCCCCAATCGATAGAAGACCGACTTTCGCTGAGGAGGGGATTGATGATTTTAAAATGTCGCCAGTCTGGTGGACTGGAGCTATTCATGTTGTTCCATGTCAACTCCTCGAATCCTATATGTTTATTCTGAGGGTTGGGTTAATAGATTCCCTGGACTGGAAAGCTGGGGTGGCTCTTGAAATGCTATATCTGAGACCTTCTTGAAATCTCTCCAGATCTTGCGAACCATAGTCTTCAAATTAGCTGGATGCGTGAACCTACATCCACTTTTATCACCCGACTGAAAAGACCATTGGATGATTTCTGACACTTCTTTCACTTGGTGATGTGCTTGCTCCATACGAGAGGCATATTCGATATTCTCATTCACATTATTCAGGATTAATTCAATAATTTTCTCTCTGTATTATTGATTTTGAGAGGAACTAGTTGAAGCCTGTTCTTGGGAAAGATTTTGATTACAAACAAATCCAATTGACATTGGTCGGCCCTGGGCAATAACATTGCAAGAGACCATTTTCGGTGGGCTATGCTGACAGGAGAGAACAATGAAATGTAGTGCTCCATGAACACCCCATCCTATGACATGAATACCAGATGGGGCATTGGAAATTAATTGGCGTAGTATTCTTAGTGCGCCAAGACATGAATTTTGAAGGGCTCTCTGCTGCTTTTCATCCTTCAGATAACATGAGACTGATAGAGATTCCAAATCAATCTGACATTGTAACCCTTCTATTATCTTAACATTATTTTCATATTCATCATAAGATAATAATTTATTTTTCAACTGACAAAGAGTTTTCCATATGTTGACATGAATATCATGAATTATCTTCTGTAAACATCTCTGGAATGTCATACTGAGAGTCAGCCAGAGGCCAAAACATGACTGGCACTTCACCTTTCACCAGTTGTTTTCTCATGTTCATCATTTCCTATTTATCATTTAATGAAGATTCTTCTACATGTTTAAACTAGAGATGGCACTTTCTTGTTGCTTCATTGGATTCTACAAGTCTAGTAGAGAATCCACTGATAAAAACTGTAATATGAATGACCTAGGGGTGGTTCGGAGAATGACCTACACCCCAGGCTATCTTCTGATTGAGAAAGTATTTCACTTTATGATGGTAAAGCATCATACATGATTGGATTTTATTTTTCAAGTGCCTAAATATAAGCGGGATTTCTCAGCACTACATTGTCCACTGGAGCATTTTCGGGGCAATGTGCATCACTACTTCGGAGAGAACTTTTGTAGAAAAATTCATCATCATGGGGAGGACCACCAAGGTGGGTTACAGAAAAAGATCAGATCTCTTGCTCTTGATATTTTGACCACACATAGGGTTCTTGTTGCTCTTATTTGAAGATGAAACTTTGAGATCGACTGAATTGTCACGAAGCTGACCTTCATGAAGAAGTGTCTAGTGCAGACCTTTAGAATTAATGTTCCCACTATTGGGAGCCGAGATATAAAAATATTGGGTTGCAACAGATAGTTGTCTGAGTGCATCAAGAACTACAGCATCGAGTAAGATATTGTTACATATTGGACCTTGATTTCTTGACTGTGATGGGCAGGTCTTCTTCATAGATGCCTTCATACTCAATTTAGAAGTTGTGTGTGCCTTCTTAGTAGAAATGATCAGGTTAATCTGATTATCTCCACTCAAACTAAGTGTATGTGCCTGATTTGGTTGTCCATATGATATGTGGGAGTACACCCCATATCCCTCTTTTACTAGAACATATGTGTGTGTCTGTTCCGTAGTGAACTGTTGATGTGTCACTCCACTGTTAGGGATAGATTTATGTGTCTTTCCTTGAGATGATGTTGAAGCTGTTATAATATCCTGGCAAGCATCCAGAATATGAGCAGGGATTTTCTTTTTCTCTTTCACCATTGATAGAATATGCATGGTGACGTCAGCTTCTAGAATAGGGATATACGTCCATTACGTGCTTGGAGTAGGTGTTTTTTCCTGCTCCTGCCCTCCTTTTCCTATCAATGAATCCAGATAGTAATCAAGTGTGGGGGAAGAGAGTTGAGTCTGCCTCCTATTTGTCGTCGGTGATTTCCGACTAACTTCTCTGAAAGCTACCAAACGAGACTGTTGGTAGGATTGATCAATACTAGAAGGTGTATGTGCCTTATGATTTCACTCCGCCAAACGTTTTTGACGAACATACTTCAATACTAACAGACGAGACTACTGGAAGGAATGATGAGTGTAAGTAGGTGTATGTTCTTGTTTACCAGTTGTCAACACATTGGGTTGGCGGGATCCATCTTATGTAGTCATATGAGCCTGCTGGCTAGCTGATGATTTATAAATAGTTGTATGTTCCTATGTATAATAATTTGTCAGAATTTCTTAGCGGGATTGGCGTGCTGCTGCCAGACGAGTCTGCTGGGTAGCAAAATTAAAACGGACGGTCGTATATTCCCGCTCATTGCTTGCCACCAAGTTAGGTTGGTGTACTTTTCCGGAGATTGCAGAGATGAGAAACTGCTCACTGTTGACCGGATTTTGCCTCTGTCGATTCTTCTTGCCTACTCGTGTTTGAGGAACCTGAGTCAAATGACTAGAGTCGATACCCTCATCCTGTTGAGGGCGCCCTGTCACACAAGTCTAGCGGCGATTGTTGATGGGATCCCTCAGGAAGGACTCATGTATCCTTGAATTATAGTCCTGGGGGACCTGATCATTCACCTCTTCAGAATATGGGAGTGAATGGTGATTGAATTCCGGGGATAACGACCCGAAATGGTTAGAGACGGTGGTTAGCACTGCCTACTTCTTGATCGCTGGTCATCGCTGTCCGGAAGACCAGGTTGAATTATTGACATTGAGGGCTTGTCTAGCAGCCTCCAGAGTCGGAATTGTACCATTTTGACAGTACTCCTTAACCAGTACATTTGATACCTAGCATTGAAGACGCTGAGTAGGTGATGTTGTCCTCAGAGTGGACGATGATCTAGCATGAGTAGCAACAGTGGCATTCACAGCAGAGGTTTTCACAGCAGTGAACTTAAGAGAATCCATTTTAGAAATGCTTAAGTTCTTGGAATTTTTTATTCCATATCCATTTGAACCTACTTTCCAAAGGTAGGAACTCATGACTTATGGACTGATGAGGCATAGGAATTTTCATTGGTCGAGAGGATGGGAGGTCGGACTCATCACACCTTTTTGAGGGGAATTATTGTCTACTATATGAATCTCTTTATAGATTTAAGTTTATGTTCCTAAATCCTTATTAAGTAACCATGTATAAAATGGGCATTCCTTTAGATCTGAAAATCAATGATTAAATATGTAGGAAATTTAGAGAATCATTTATATGTATTCTAGGTTCTTCATCGATAGAGAATCATCTGTATTTGGTAGAGATTCTAAGTCAATGGTATACTTCAATACATAAAAGTCTCTTGGACATTATGATGACCGTACTGGTTTTAAAGCCACTCAGTGGGGCACTTGATGATTATTGTCATTCAAAAAGGCATGGATTATTTCAGTGTTGGGATCGCACCCACAGATTGGCTACCTACGTATCCTTGTTTAGAGAAGGAATCAAAACCCACGTAGTTTGAGTAAGGGTGTATAATTTTTATGATTTATGGCTCAAAAAAAGATGTCATAATTACTTTTACACTCTAATCTCACGCGAGTCATGCTCGGTGTGAGAAACAAGAGGTATTGGTAAAATCGGACAATTGTTCCATGAAAGATGCAATCATAAGAAATGGTGTGGGGCTTATTTATGTATGACCTCCCAAATAGATGAAGATTATGATTTACATCAGTGAAAAAATTCAATAATTGGGTCCATAAAAGTATATGTGCTTCATGGAGATTTGGATACTCTATCTTGGGGATTACTCCTAAGGAAGATTCCCAAATTAGGAGGGGACTTGTGATTGGGTTTTAATCTTGAGAAGGAAGCCCAAATCAAAAGTAAATTAAGGCTGGTTAAGAGAAATTTAAGACTGGGGCTTACTCATAAAGAAGAGACCCATGTTAAAATAATTTGAAAACTGGGACTTACTCCTGAAGAGGAGGCCCAGGTTAAGAGAATTTTAAAATTAAGGGATTTGGGGTTGTCTCCTAAAAAAGGCATAGGTTAAGGGACTTTGAGAAATTAAGGGACATAGGGCTTACTCCTAATGAGGATTCCCATATTTTTAGACTTTTATATTGGGTCTTACTCTTGAAAAGGAAGCCCATGTTAAAAGGATTATGGTTGGGGCTTACTCCTAAGGAGGATTCCCATATTTGGGAACATGAAGACTGTGGCTTACTCCTGAAACGGAAGCCGAGGTTAATGGAATTATGGTTGGGGCTTACTCCTAAGGAGGATACCCATATTTGGGAACTTGGAGACTGGTTCTTACTCTTGAAAAGGAAGCCCATGTTAAAGGAATTATGGTTGGTGGTTACTACTAATGAGGATGCCCAATTTAATGAGGACTTGGGGCTTATTCATAAAGAGGATGCACAAATTAATGAGAATTTGGACTGGGGATTACTCTGGAAAAGGAGGCCCATGTTAAGTGATTCTCTCATCTTTAATGTATGAGGTTTAGTGAATGAACTCTATAACATTAGCGATGTAATGATTTGTAAATCACGAGGTTTCGAGAGATGTTCCATGGAATTCCTTTCGGATAACGTAGTCAATCAAGAAAAAATGCCATAAAGGGATTTGAAGAGTGTCTTGTAGGCTTAATCCTGAATAGGAGAGGAGGAATGGCATAAGAGGGGTTATATGGGCAGGAAGGGGCACCCAAAAAGATAGGGGCGTGCAAGTACTGGCTGGCGCGCAGGTACTGCGTGAACGCACATGTCCTGGTCGCGTAAATATAACTGTATGACACATAGGTACCCGTGATATTTTAAGCCCTTAGGGTTATACTTCGGAGAGACTTGGCTAAAACCCTTTGTATTATCTCAAGAGGCTTTCTATAAGATGGCACACATGTTCTGGTGAAGGAGTAGGGCGGTGTGCAAGTGTGTACAGTTCCCTTAAGGGCTGGCCACTCATGCGTGCAAGTGTTGATGGGTTTCAACACTTATGCCTTCCTCCCCCTCTTTAGATCTTCCGTTCTAGGTAAGAAATTACCATAGAAGTGGTCGGAAGCATTGAGAAGAGACTACGGTGCTGGGAGCTCAATTTGGTGGTTCTGTAATTTTTCGTCTCTGAAATGGGGGGGGGGGCATAGGGGTATTTATAGGCTAGAGAAGACCCTGGGTGGGTTTCAAAGAGGGTGTGCAAGTCACTTGTGTGACCATTAGGGCGGCGCGCAAGTATACTTGCGACCATGCTGGAACTTGTGCGACCTATGGGAAATTTTCTCCTTGTTCATCCCTTAATCTTTTTTATTATGTTTTTTCAAAAGATGAATCTTCTTTGTTTGAGGTAATTCCCATTCCATTTCGTATTAGACTCTGTGAAGAAAAATGATCATCAACAGACACGTGATTTTGTGTTAGTAGTAGTAGTCTTAACACTAAATATGGGGTGAAACTACCTAACGGGTGAGCATTTTATCCTCTATTCTGATCATAAGAGTGTAAATTATATATTCCATAAGAAGAATACTAACTTGAGATAGAGGTGAGGGATAATGTTACTATATGATTTTAAATTTTATGTTTTCTATACTTTTGGAAGGGGAATAATAGGAGGAGATTCTCTTAGCAAGAGATCATGATAGAAATTTCTGAGTAAGGAATCATAGAATTTGGACTTATTGTAGTTATCCCTTGTTAATGGTGATGGTGAAGCTTATATAAAATCGATGGTTGTAACCCCTCCACTCTTACAACAAGTCTGGGAGGCACATCATGGGGATGGTAACTATGAGACCGTACATACTTCGATATCTAATGGACATGCCCTTGATTTATTTTCTAATGGTCAGGATCATTTTATTCTTTTCAAAGTATACATTACGGTACTAGTGATGTTACAAGAAGTGGTTCTGAGAGTGTTTCAAATGTAATCTTTGTTGGTACTTCCATGTGTGGTAAAGATATTCTAGGACCTTTGATGTCATTATTTGTGGATAAGGATGGTGAATAGATTTTAAATGTTTGTCTTTGGATTCCTCACATGTCAACATGTGAAGGCTGAGCACCATGTTCTAACTAGTTTAGATTATCCCCTGATGTATCTAGAGTGGATGTTGTATTGTCTATCTGAAGACTTCATTATTGGTTTACCGTGTACATCCAAGTGGCACAATTCTAACCAGGTGATCGTAGACCAGATCAACCTATAGGACATAGTATTAGCTATTTAGAATAGAGTGTGGTAGACATATTTAGATGACTCTACCTATATGAGATAGCCCGACTCCACATAATCCCATTTACCATAATTTATAACAATTATGCTCTCTTTATATCCCATTTCTGGAAGGGATTACAAGAGTATTTTGAGACATAACTATGCTACAACAAAATATTTAACCCACAAAATGATGGTCATATAGAGAAAACAATTCCAGTTTTCGAAAACAAGCAACAAGCTTACTTTTTGAACTATAATCATTGTTGGGAGGACCACCTACCATTGGTGGGGTTTTTATACAAAAATATCTTTTGTTGCACCATTGGTATTCCACCATTCAAGGATTTTTACATGAAACCCATTAGGTCATAACTTTTCTGAACTCAACTAGGATAGATATTACACATTAGCCGAGAATAGTTATGGGAAAATACTGAGAAGGTGAAGATCATTAAACAGTATATGAAGACTTAACATATCCTTTAGAAGACTTATTCAGCCATATGAAAAATGAATTTTGTTTTTGAGAAAGGATACTATGTGTTCCTTTGAGTTTCAGCTCAATTTGGATTATTGTGATTTGGGAGGTGTGGAGATATATCTAGAAGATTTATTTGTCCACTCTAGATACTATGTAGATTGGGTGAGGTGGGTTGCTACTTATCTCTACAACTGATGTAATATTGCGTACAAAACAGAATCCACATGTTTCAGCTGAGGAGGTATGTGCATGAACCATTTCATGTTATCAAAAAAGGTGACCTCGTCATTGGGTATAGAGTTACCATTGTTGAGTACTCATTAGAGATTGAGGATTAGAAAAAGGGTATCCTTTATGGAAGATCAATTCCTTTTGTGTGAGTCTAGTGGATTTACATGAATCACCAAGAGAGAATGTTGTAGATTGAGGTTATGATTTGTGCTCAGTACCCACATCTATTTGAGTTTCCATTATTTTAGATGTTTTGGGGATGTAAATCCCCATGGTGGGGATGATTTGATGACTCCTATTTTTTGTGTATAATTTTTGGATTTTCAATGGATTGTTTTTTTGGCTAGACGCTCAGATGGTGTGAAATTATGAGGCCTGGTGTGCCTGAAATAATGTTTGAAACATGTTAAATATATTAAATATCATTATCATGACTTTTCCTATAGAAGTGAAATAAATTTGGAAATGAAGTTTGAATTAGAAATATTAAGATGCAATTGAGTTCAAAATGTGGGTTTTACGCTAGGCACAACCTAACCATATTTGGTGCGAGGAATTTATAGAAATATTTTTGAGGGAACAAAACTGACTAAATAATTAACTAAATTATTATGATTCTTTTATTAAATTATGAAATTTTTGGTTCATTAAATATAATGTTACATTGGATTTATATGATTAGCCACATAAATCTAAATTCGTTGGAGAAACAATCAAAGGATTTATCTCAAACAAACGACGACCAGATTATGGATCGCTAATAGCCACACAATGGATTCATGGGAACTCAACAATGATCATGGTACAACACATTCTTCATCCGTAATCGATATGGATTGAGGTAAGGTTTTTTTAAATGGGTTTTTTACCTAATTCATAATTTCTATGAATAAATTTAACTAATCGATGAACGGATTGATTCATGGATCATGCCTATATTTTAAATTTTTTATTTGAGGGGATTATTCAAGAGAATATCTTTGTGATTGTTAATTTCATCATAATTGTTTTCATGAAAATTAATTGAGGATAACACGAACATCAATCAGGGTTCATTCCTCTCTTTCTTATTGTGTTTGTCTCTCCTGATTCTTTGTTCATCTTGGACGTTATTCATTTTTTCCACGGTTAAACATATCTATCTAAATCCATCATTGTGAACCTATATCATGGCACAACCATCTGATATTGTAAATCTGGGATTTTCAAAACACATATGTGGTACGATGATGGATTCATTGGTGATTCAGATGGTTTTGGATACTCAATTTTGTGTTCTTTTTCATGAAACATAGAAATATCTATAGACCAATTTCGAGGGGATGGAAGGTACGAATCATGTTTGTTTAGAGATGGAATAGTTTTTAGGAATTTAATCTCAATATTATAATAAGGAATCCTCTAGAAAAATGATCAAAAGAAGGAATGGAAAAAAAATATTGAATCTATTAATCTAAAAAACCCCATGATATTTGATGTCTATTGTGGAGTAACACCCTACGTGGCACACTATTTATGGAGGCTAGTATTTCGAGAGATACTTATGTAACACAAAAAGTGTGACTAGGTCACACAAATAGTGATATCTCCTTGATGACTCTCTATGTACATCATTGGGTACATAGACACGGGTTGGAGTACATTGGTTGGATGATGTTGTGTACTCCCCTACACACACATGACCTAGACTAGAGTACACATGCTACGACAAGTACTGGTACATTGTTCAGGTTACATGGGAAAAGTAATGTGTTATCACACAAGAAGATTACATTGTTAGCTGACAAGCCATGTACTTATACATGAACACATACAAGAGACATGATCTTTTTACATGGAAAAGACCTAAGGTCAAGTGAATCGACATGTAACCCCTACTACCAGATGTGTTCTTTATTATACATGGCATGGAGCCCTCTTCCATTATATCATGTAAATATTTGGTTAGGGTATGTCCTTCATATTAATCTGTGGAAGGTTATTATGGAATCATCTAATACATATAGTACTACAATCCATTTTATAGAACTTCATGTAAAGATTAGTTGGAAACCCTTTATGAGGCTTGTTGTGGTATCCTCAACTCATCTTCGTACCCTAGGTGGAGTTCATGGATCATCGTGACCAACACTATCCAGTCTTTGATCTTCTACATATCAGTTTAATCCAGATTGTGTTGTTGTAATCACCACATTGCAATGAGAGTGATCCCCATTTGTGCTTCATATGTCTACTGACCTTCACTATGTACATATAATTGTGATAACTTATGATATCTACCACTCGAATGAAAATAATCAGGGATATCAGACTCTGATGTGTGTTCTCCTAGATGAGTGTGTTGTGCATCATTCGACCGAGGATCCTAGGCTGGCATATTATGGTTGTGACTAACCTATAGACATTGTGTCTTTTTTGAGTATATCAAGATATTATTGTCATATGCGATGTAGAAATATACCTTTATAATTTGGGTTCTATCCCTTTTATAGTATAGTGTTGGATTTTAGAATTAATTAATGAGTATTGTTATACTCAACCCTACATGAGATTCTCCCACACAAGTTTTGTATTTTATAAATGATAGACCCTTTGATATATTACATGATGAAATAGGACCAGGAAAAGGTTAGTGAGACTGAATGGACTACGGTGTGTTCTTACGATATTCTGAAAGTATACCCAATTTTACTTTTAGGTTGTAATTATTTTCCGAATCAATGATGTGGGCTTGTATTTGGCCCTTTTTTACTTTCCTTTTCTTCTCTCTATGCTATTCTTTTGTGATTTAGATGTGTGCATTCATGATGGTTCTTTTTTTTTATTTCAGCATTATATTGTCTGGGAGATGTCTGTTGGTGTACAGTTACATAAGTTAAGTCCTCCAATGATAGTGATATGTCTACATGAAACTATTCTCAAGCCCTAGGCCTATTGGAGGTGGGATTGGGGAGTCATGAAATAAGCCCCAATGGGACGGGTCTCAACACTATCTTGACAAATCACACAGTGGTACCAACAAACTAGAGTTAGATATGCATACACCATGCGCATCTCTTGGGTGTTATGCATTCACTAATCTCAGCTCATGAATTCTCACTTATTCTACAATGTGGATACTCATATAGCCCTCCCATGTGAGTTGAGCCTACTCCACACTATTTTGTAGATGGCACTGGCCCTTATGGTATGCATGGTTTGTAAATAATATTTATAGGAATATAACTAAAATTTTGAACAAATTTAAATGATAATTTTATTTTTTTTAATATATTTTATGTTGATTATTTTAATATAAAAAAAATAATTGACCACTTTTTAATTCTTACTAATGTTATTAATTAATTAATTCATATAATTTTTTAAATTGAAGAAAATGAGTTATTCAATTTAATATTATAATAAAAATATGTTAACTATGAATTTTAATAAATATTATTTTTCTTAATAAACAGTCATATATATTGTTTTATATAATGTTGTCTTCTAAATATCTAAATGCAATGTCAAATTTATCTAGAAATACAAATACACATTTAATATTTTTAATTCATAATTAAAGAACACAACATAAAAACCAATTTCTTAAGATAAGTTATAGTATTATTAACATTCCAAAAATAAACTAATAGATTATTGATGATATTACTTGTCTTTATATTAATGATATCAAAATAGAACAATTTAATTCAATTTATATTTTAACCAATTCTTTTAAAAAAGGTTCTCAATTGAGCGACATATTTCATTATTTATTTATTGTCTCATTTTTATTCAAAGAGGATTATAAATGATAATTTCCAACATTCATGTACAAAACATTTCTTCTATAAATATTTAACATAATATAATTTTTTGATAAACCTAACTATACATATAGTAGTATTCTTATAGGAAAAGAATATTCTTATTTTTCTGCTTCACTATATTCTTACTCTAATCCTATTTGGTATATTTCTACCCAAGGATCACCCGAACTATGATGGATATTATTTTGGAGAGATAATTTTTATTAAAAGGTGTCTTCATTAATTTTTTATGAATGGTAGAGATTCAAAAATATCACCTCACTATATAGAAGAATGATTATTTTTTGGGAATAGATTTGTTATGTTATATTCAGTGTATTGTTAGACAAAAAAGTAATTTCTAATATTTTAAAAGAATAATTTATTAAATTAATCAAAAGCTATAGTCACATCATATTGTGGGATGTTTCATTCTGACACAATTAATGGAATTACACCCTCTTAGTTTTAATATACATAATATAATTTATTTCTCACTTTCCAATCGTTAATATAGGGGTTCTTTATCAATATAAAATAACATTATAATTTTCACATAACAAAGAAAATAATATATTTAATGATTCTTTTGAAATAAATCACAAATTTAAGAAGTTCTTCAGTTTTGGAATCTCTCATGAATAACAAGGTCTTGGTGTGGATATAGTATCTCTTGTTATTTTTTAAATATACTATTTCTATTATGTAAATTCAACTAATTCTGTTTGTATTAATTATATAAATACATTTTTAAATAGTTTATAGGTTTATATAATTAAAATAAAATTTAACTGAAATCATTTGAACATGATTTTTATATAATAATCAAATTATTTCATCTTTAGTGGTTTCCAATTTATATTTTATTTCATTAAAAAATAAATAAATTTAATATTTGATACATTTAATAATTTTGGGGGTAACCCTCTTCTACTTCTCCATCTAAATAAGTAAGTGTTTTTTATGTGTTTGATAAAGTGGAGTGTTTTAAAATACCATGATAGTAATTTCCATGACTAGTTTTGTAGGAAAAGATTCAATGCAAGAAAAGTTCATATACCAACAATAATAATTGAATTAATCATTGAATATTGTATGTTTAAAATTTGTAATAATTTTTTTAGGTAACATGAATATTGATACATGGTTCAAATTTGTCTAAGCAGGACTTTAAGATTATCCTTACAATTGGATATTTTGGATGAGAGAGAAGAGGTTTCCATGATTTTCCTCCTTATATTTTGAGTCTAAATCTTAACTAAAATACATAAAGAGTATAAAATTTACTAAAATAAAAATACATAAAAACATTATGTATTTTGAACCAAATTTTCCCATATAAAATATTATCTAAATTGTTCCTCCAATACCAAATAAGATAGGTCATGACCTGAGCATTAGGATGTGATGATAAAAATATTGTATATTTTTTTAGAAAAAATACTAAATTTTATACAATTATTTAGACATCAGAGAACTATTAGGTCTCTATTTTAGAGGGTTGTGAAGAAAATACTTATATTATATTATAATTTAATGCAAAAAATCTACAGAAAATTATTTTTTGTCATTAATATACATTTTTAGGATATACCAAACACTATTGTAACAACTACTCAGCCTATGAAAATCATTTAAAAATGTAGAGTTAGCATACAATTTCCCCGTATGCTTTTTCTATCCAAGAGAAATATTGATTTATGAAAATTTTTCAAAATACCTTTTGAAAATATTTTCTATTATATAAACAAATGCAAATAAACTTCTAAAATATAACTATAGGGTTTCCAAAATATAATAAGATAGAAAAAAAATTAAAACAATGAAAAAGTAATTATCTCTTTAAAAAACAAATTTTTTTAAATAATCAAAATCATTGAAATATTTACATGGATTTATCAATAATGATTTAAAAAATTTATTTAAAAATAATAAGTTTGGGACAAAAAAAATACATTAAAAAACATTATAAAATACTTGAGTCCACTAATAGAATAATCTTTCAGAATGCAACCCCTTGTTGTTGTGCGTTCACTCCCTATTCTTTAATGTCCCATTCAATATAACTAATCCGAGTTTTAGATAAATTTTTTCTTGTGTTTGATTTTTTCATTTTTATCTCCAATAAAACATCTATTCGGAAAAAATAAATGGAAATTAATTGCATATCACATAACCATTAAAAAAATAAAATTTTATGAAAACACAATAATGGTATAAAGAAATATATATTTTACAATTAATACATACAATCATACTTATACAGAATATAACTTATGTACATTCTTTTCATAAAAAATTTATTGAATGTAGATGATAATAATATAGCATGTCCATATCAATAATCATGCTTAAAATACATATTTTCAAATAAAATTACATGCACAAAATGATATCTATAAATTCCAGTTGTATGTTATAGAATTTCTTATTTCAATAAAATTAGATTAAATGTTAAGTATTATAATTGTTTAATCTCCATTGAATTAAAAAAAATAAAATTTCCATTTATGGAATCATAAATAATTTTTAAATATGAATTTATAAATATAATTGACAATAAATATGTAATTGTATTACTATGTAGAAGGGGGTTGGGTTTTTTTATCATTTTTAAACAAAAAATAATAATAACATCATTCAAAAATAAGTTTCTTTTCAAATGTATTTTTATGAAAATAGATATTTCTTAACAAAAATAATAATTCCACTTATAGAATAGTTTTCTTAATATATGAAATAGGGATATAAAAATAATAATTCTCTTTCTAGACTATCATAAGAACATCGATATTAGGAAATAGAATTTTACGCTACTAGGGATTGAAGATGTAAGTATGCGGCAATGGTGGATGAGATAAAATGAGTTCGGTTTTCCCATTTTTAAAGAGGGGTTTGAGTTTATATTGTTTTATATAAAGGAGTTCGTATGAATTTTTGTTTTTTATGTAGATTTATATTTCGGAATGAGATATATTGTTGAAATGGAAAACTATTGAAATTAAAAAAGTCTTCATATTATACTCTAACCATCCTCAAAGATTCATGGTGTTCCCAAAAATAGAAATAATAATTCCAATGTTTTTTTGCTAGTTATAGGGAAAATATTATATATATATATATATATATATCCTACACACAATTTATAACATAAGGGAAACCACCACATTAGAAATTCAAAAATAACCCACTATTAATTTTTTTAAAATGTATATTAATTTTTTTTTATTTTTACATGTATATATTTTTATAACTATCTAATGAATTGGTATAAAAAATGTAACTCAAATTTTTTATACATAAATTTTGGCTCATTTGTTTCTCACCATGATTCCATAGGATGGAAAAATTTCTCTGGTTAATCAGTATGACTGAAGTCATACCAAGGATCAAACCTTTACCTGATATCTCGAGGGTTATTTATTAATCATCGCAAAATGAATAGATATTGTTATGGGTTATACCAAGATGGATTACCTATGAGTTATGTATGTTTTGAGAGGATTATGTCTACATCGAAGGGGAATACAATGACATCTGCAGATACGAGTTCTAGTGTCTGGATGAACAATGTTGATATGGTGGCATCAGGGATTTCGGGATCAGACTCATGTTGTGAAATAACATATGATATATTCAAAAATTTGGATAGTATTTATCACACAACGATGATCTATACAACGTTTTATAATTATCTAATAATAATATTTTTTTCATGAATCAAAATTTGAAGTTTGGATGGTTGAGGTGAATTATACATTAATACTTCTATCATCACACCTTTGTGAGAAGAAAATATGAGATGAAAATCCTAATACATTCACACAGGTGCCACAACACTACTGTGTTGACCCACACCATGATACCGATAACCTAGCATTTTATATGCACACACCATGCATGATCTGCAGGCACTATGCAAGCACTAGTCTCTACACATAGATGGTCACCTACACCACCATGCTGCTTCATGTACTTCCACTCCCATGTGTGTTGGGATTTCTCCCCACAATTATGTTTAAGGTCTTGGACCTCTTGGATATCATAATTGTATAAAATATTATATAATAGAAAAAATTAAAATTAAAAATAAATTAAAATTAAAATTATTTAATATGTGATATATTGTATATTTTAATCTCAAATCAATGTTATACCACTCCTTAATTAAAACATTGCTATAAATTAACAATAAATTATAATTATTTTAATTGAAAATATTTCATTATTCTATATATTAGTATTACTAGAATTTTAAAACATTGAATTTTCAAAAAAATACATTTAATTAACTAACAATCAACAGAATTATTTTCTACAATTTATGGTTTAAATATATAAAAGGATTTTAAAATATATCTAGTCATATATTTACATTAAATATTTTTATTTATATCTTAAATTTACATAACATTTCCAACACCTTACCAAATATATCTATGATATTATTATCCTTCTAACAATAAATTGATATTTTATTAATGATATAACATATCTAAACATTAGTGGTCTTGAAACATAAAAGGTTATTTCTAATTATTTTTTATCCAATGCATGTATAAATGGTAATAAATTGAGTGACATCATACACACATTATTTATTATATCTTTTATATTAAAAAATTATTATAGTGTATTATATAGAATAATCAAAAATATATATATATATATATATCATTCAATAAATTTCAAATATATGTTAAATTTATGATAAAATAAACTTTATATATTTTAATATTTTTCCTCTTAATTTTGATTCCTATTTTCCACATCTCTTTATTCGTACACTCATCCACATTATTTTATTTCTACTCTATATTATTCTTATATATAAATTATATGATTTCAGAGTTATCACATTTTTCATATGTTTTATTATTTTAATTTTTATGATAATTAAAAATTCACTACTCCTAGATACATAAATAGTATCATGCTTTTGTATTGTGAAGGGGTTTCATGTGTAGTATTTGTTTCTTTAAAAAATTTCCATTTCCCTTATTGTAGAAGACTTATTTATTTAATTAATGAAATCATGTTATCTAGTAAACATCTCATATGTTTTTATTTGGATCCTATATTGTATAACTGTTATGAGTTTAATATTAAAAATGATTTTGTAGTCACAAAAGAAAATGTTTTATCACTATATTTTTTATCATAACATACTTTATTAAATTGAGTATTTAGTATTTAAAACATTTAGTAAAATACATATGTATAAGCCTATATTTAGGTAAACTTTCTATGTTTTATGTAATGAATATATGTGTGTGGTTTCTGTGTAGCGAGATATCTATCAAGATACTACATGTACATATGTGTATAGAGAAGGTGAACCTTATATTAAAAAACATTTTATGCTAGATTAAGTATTGAGTGAGTCTTCATTGGGATCATGAAAAGGTGTAATTATATCACAACTACTTTGAAACACCTGGAGTATATGATTCAGTTAATCACAAATGTTGTTCAATGAATTATGAATTCTATATAACATAATTATTCTAATTAAATATAAAAAATGACTAATGTACCAGATAGTAGATGCATTATCTTAAAAAAGGAAAAACCAAGGGATCTAATATGATATGACTTTTTTTACTAATTCTCTAATAAGAATTAATTATTTATTAAATCATTGTTGAATTATGTTTGATAAAACATTTTTTATTTTAGATAATGGATCTACCATGAAAAGCCATAACAACAACCTTTGTGGGTGACAATCCATTTATTTCCAAAAATACATCTCTAATTACCTGGGATGTGGATTTCAAAACTCCATAGAGATACTTTCCCAGCTACGTTTTGTGATGAACAATAACCTAATCCTTGTGGAATGTTATCCTTTACCCAACAAGGAGCAACTAGCCATCGAGTACATTATATGAAAATGACAACTGATGTGTTGGAGTTCTTATCATCCACATTTAATCGAATAGTAAATTAAATAAATTGAGAAGATCTTTTCAATTCTCCATTATTGTGATAAGTGTAAATCCACCACTGATGTATATCATTTTGATAGAGAAGGTTATGAAAAGTGGGCTTTGATAAATACTACCACAATTAATGACGAAATGAATTAATTGTATTTTGAATAATTTTAGAAGTTATTTTTAAATAAATATTTCACTTAAACTCTCAAAAAAACTATAGAGATAAGTCCATGAATTTAAGAAATGGTACAATGATCTATCATGGCACACATATTAACATTGAAATAGATTACAAGAAAAACCCTAGGGTTCGTATTACCAATTATAGACAAATAAATTGATTCCTTAGTGGATTAAAATCTCACTCTCAAAATGATCAATGAATATGAGACATGAATAATTATGATTTTCTAGTTCTCTGTTATTTTAATGTAATAATGGAGTTTGATGAATGGAACTATGGTTATTGAAATAAGAAATTAATGATATACATTCAAGACATGGATTTTAATGATAATTTCTGAATTAATACCCAAACATCCACATGTAAATGATATGAAAATAAACATCATATAGATTTCCTCAAAGGGGTAATGAAATAATTCATGGTTGGGAGAAACTGAAAAAAAAATTCATGAACATTAATGGGAAATGAAGAACTCATCCAACATGATGGTGGAAATTAAGGAACTTATAAATACACCACTAAGAGTTTAAACATCAATTATATGGAGCAATAGAATGATGATAGACAGTGCATTAAACCATGTGTCCTCAACTGTAATCAGTATCTGAAAACACTAAATGCAACAGATAAAGTGTTTTCTTATGACCTCACTATTGTTGAGTTGGAACATGAAAATTAATTTTTATATGGTACACTTAATATTCACTACATAATAGAGAAACATCTATTGGATTCTATTTCTTTATAGTTTATTATATCATTGTTGTTTTGTAGAACATTTAAATTAGAAACCTCATATATTGATTTATGTAAATCAATAAAAACAACTATTGTTGTGATAAAAGAAAACTAGGTGATGGAATATTCTACCATTAGAGTATTTAGTAATATTCTCTTAATGAATCTTATAATAATTCCCGTACAATAATTTTATACTTTACTGGGTATGGATTTCATTTCATTATATATTTATCTTATAAACTATTAGGAAAAGGAAATATCTTTATATATTCATATCCATCCCAATATATAGTATAAAAAATGTAAGATCATGAACATCCTTAAGAATATCCTTGGATTGTGTGTGTTGATACCCAACAAAGAATCATACATCTCCCAAAGTGGCGAGTCTAATGAGAGTATAAACCATGATGATATTTCCATTATAGGGGAATATTGTTATGTATTTCCTAAAGTTTTATGTAGACCTCCCCATATCATAATGGTGAGTTATCAATAGATTCCATAAATGTACCCCGTATAATTTCTAAATTTACATATTGGATGGCCCCATTTGAATTGTAGGATTTAAAATGAATATACAGGAGAACATGTAAAAAGGGCCCATAAACCCTTGGGCATTACCTTGGGGTGAAACATATCTCTTTATAAATAAAAATGATGGACTAATGTGTTTGGTAATTAATAACCCGGAGATAAATAATATCACTACAAAGAAAATGCAATGCATGATAATGATTAATGATTAGATAAATCAACTATGAGGAGTGTAGTGATTTTCAAAGGTGGTTCTTCATTCTTGATATCATCAACTGAATGTTAATATTGAATATATTTAGAAGACATACTCCCCTAGTTGGTATGAACTCTATAAGATTATAGTGATTCCCTTTAGAAATAAAATTTCCCGTATAATTATCATTTATTTAATTAATATAGTCATTAGGTACTACCTCAAGAATTTTTTTTATTCATTTTCAATGATTTTTTCATTTACCCAAAGGCCAAATACAAATATTAATAGAATATAAGGGTTTTCTGGTGATTCTAACGAAAGATAAGATGTCTTTTATTATCGAAAAGTGTGAATTGTAAATTTAGAAATCCACATAATTGGGGGATGTGAACATAAGTAATGTAATTTCATGGAAACATAGACGATATATAAAATTTTACCAATGGATTAAACCCTCATGGTTCAACAAAATAAATAGTTTTCATGTTATATCATAGATATAAAGATATTTCATGACAAATATATCAGGATTATATAGACCTCCATCTAGGTTGACATGGAATGAAGTAATGATTTCTTGAGGAAGTAATGTGAGGAAATATTTAAGGAGAAAAATAAATGGCTAACCATAGTTCCTATACTCACACTAGCATAAAGTGGATATGTTTTAGTGATATAAAATAATTCTTCAACGAAAACCATTATTTTTTTACTAAGGTAGAATGATAATGTTATAGACTATGAATATTGGTAGATATTAATCAATGAGAACAGATACCTAATTCATCATCAAAAGTTTGTATATATGATATTTTCATATATGATTTAGTGGTTACACCTCTATGTTGAGAAGTGAAAAAAAAATATAAAAATAAGAAACACTAAACTATATATTCGCATAGAAAGATATTTTTGTGAATCGAAAAATATTGGTAGAGGTGATCAAGGACAATGATTTCATTATTCACTACCATCCTAGAAAAGATTAATAGGTATTTAATGATATTATAATAGAATAAATCTATACATTGACCATGTTATGGATTTTAAAATAACATCTCTTCATTGATCCTCAAAGGATGTATTCAAAAATCATAACAGTATTGAAAAAAAACATACCTTAAACAAATGATGTCCCAATCATCTTTCATAGAGAAGATAAATGTGGAACAAAGGAATGATCCAGATATTCAAAAGATGTAGGAATAAGTGAATGATGTTAAAATTAATGACATCCACATTAATGAATATGGGCTCATTTGATTTGAAACTAGTATTTTTATTCCATTTTTAACGAAGATAATGATATAATAGTTGGAAAATGATCGCATGTCAAATTTCTTCATCCATACTTGAGGTACAATGGTGTGGTGTGATATGTGAGATCACTTATTGTGGAGAATGTGAATAATTAGATCACTGATTATACCTTATATTTCATTGTATGCCATTAAGTTAAAGTAAAGTGATTGAAATCTATGGTGATGATGCCTCCATTTATTATACCGACATGAAAATGGTAGAATAATATCGTTCATTTTTTCAATGATATCATAAAGATATAAAATAAAAGCAATGTTGTACATGCTATGGTTGATCCCATCACCAAGACTTCCCACATCCTACTATTTAGTATTATTTAACTCTTGAAAAAAAAATTATGATATATGAATGGAATTTGGTGAGGTTCAATATGGTACCACGTTTGATTATCTTTAATCATGGTCAAAGGATTAGTTCAAAATTCTAGAGTATTATCCAATATCTTAAGAATAGTGAATTAAATTTTAGTATGGAATATATATAAGAATTTATGTGGAACTAAAACATTTTGGAATGAATTTTTTGAATAAAATCTACATAGACACAATATTTATGAGAGATGGTAGAGAATATTTAAACCATACAAAAACATATAAAAGATTCTCAAAGTTAAAAGAAGAGAAATAAATAATATAGTTAAAGGGAATTGGAGTTTGATGTCGCAGAGAAATATTTCCTTTGAATGTCACTATGGATGGATTCATGTGTTTCAGAATGAAACATAAGAATATAACATGGAATGTTACACCTTTGAAATACCTGATAAAATATGAGAAATGTCATATCATCTAGAACTTCCACTAAACATTGACAATGTTTATTAGGAATTCAAATTATCTATCCAAAGAAATTACATTCATATTCTCCTATTTATACTTAATCAGTATGTGGTACAACTGAGGTAAGACCAATCTTATGGGGATAATCCAGTGAAAACCATTGATCATGGAGAAAATGTATTATGAAAAAATAAAAATAACCTGTAAAAGTTTAATAGAAGAACAATGAAGATGAAGTGGTTATGTGGGAATGAGAGGAAATGATAAAATAGAAGTACCCCGATCTATTTTTATCCAGGAATAAGAGTTTAAATTTTGGGAATGGAATATCTAAATGGGGAAAGAATGTAATAAAATAGAGTTTATATTTGATATTTTTTCTAAATAAATGTGTGTATTGTTATGTTATATATTATTATATACATGAAGCATATTGAGAAAAAATCATTTTCATTTAGAGATATTTTCACATTAGTCATAAAATGATCCCATGAAATGAAAAACATTATAATGTTATAATTAACGAAATTAGAAATTTAGAATTGGAAATTATGGATCCTCATAAATATTCTTGAATCATCTTCTCCATGAAAAATACTATGAAAATATTGCATCTAAGTAATCTAATCGACATCCTAAAAAATAACGATCCTTGGGTGAAATTATAGTGAATAATTTATTAAGTAATGAATTATTATTTATAAAAAGTAATTTTAATGTTAGAATATTAATATGATCATTAGAATAGTAATGTTTCTATTAGAATAATAATGTGACTGGTGGGAATAGTTACTTGATAGTTGGGAATAGTAAATGGAACATTTTAATAAAAAAACATCCTTAATATTATAATATTTTTTATAAATAAAAAATATCATTAATGATTTAATAGCATTTGAATATAATAAGGTTTGAAAATGAATAGCATGTATAAAAACACAAAGAAAATATAAACCCTTTTAAAATGAAATGATATTTTCATTGCTTTATAAAAGTTAAATTTTTTATATTAAAATATTGAATCAAATTTTTTAGAAAATTATTATTATAAACCGAATTTTATTTATAGAATCATACTGTCAAAATATCCAAAGAGTGGTTTTTTTGAAATTTTTTAAAATACTTCACTTTTTATGTGATTATTAAAAATCCATTTTATTACCAATATATTATTACATACATCATTAATGATGTTATAATAAATTAATCTACTGTGTAAATTTTGGTAAAAAAAATAAGTTTATACTTTATAAATTAGTTATTTAAAATCAATAAACAAGTTTACCAATATTATAAAATATTTTCCAAAGTCGAAATTCTATTTTTTTCATTGAAATAAAATTTTTCTTTTATTAACTTTCTATTATAATAAACATGTGAATTTGGTTTCTAAAGGTGATTAAATTCCTAAAACTATTTCATTTTGTTGATATGTGATTCATAATATCAAAAAACACTATTATAATGTATACATTAACCATTATATATAATTCAATATGTTATACCTAAAATAACGATCTATTTATGTATAAATATCCCCCCAGCTATCATTATAAACAAAATCATTCTTCACATATCAATGTTAAACCACTACCAAAATTCCCTCTCTTAAGACCCCTATGATCCATAGAGATTTTATAATCTTGTTAATGTAAATACTAAAAATTTTAAAAGAAAAATATTATATTTGATAGTTTATTTTACATTAAAAACATAGCATAAATATCTCATGAAATATATTTCATTAAATTTAGGCTTTTCGATATGCTGGAGTACACAAAACCTCTATTATAATTCAATGATAATAAAATATACTGTTATAACCATGACATTTAATTGGGGGAGGTATAAATTATACTCAATAAATTATGAAAATTATATGGTTTACACATGTATAAATTAAATTCAATTATTTCAATTTATTTTAAAATAAAATAAAAAATTATATTAATGAAAAATAAATATTTTCATAAAAAAGTACTATATTTTTCTAGTAGTCAATTTTGTTACGCTATGAGAAAATTCATTAAAATAAATTTTTACCACTTGTATGAAATTTATTTTATTTTATTAAATTCATTATACAATTATAATATCTAAATTATCTTAGGGTGGAATTTTAAAATTTTTCATTAAATATGGATTTTTCTGAGAAAAGTCAAAAATAATTATTTTAATGAAAAATTAATTAATTTAAATTAAATTATATAATCTATAAGTACTATTATGTTATTAATATGATTTTATGTTAAATAAATATTCTTTATTTATATTTATTCAACTTCATTAGTTTTTAATTAACTTTACAATGTATTTTAGTGTTAGTTTATATGTGGGTTTATAATTGGAAATTTCTTTAAAACTATTGTAATGTGAATAATGATTATCAATTTTAATTAATTAACAATCCACCAATTATGTATGATTTAAATTAAATTTTTATATTATATATCAATAAATATTGTTTTAAATTTATATAATTATTATTGTTGTTCATAAATTTAATATAAAATCAACCTTTTCTTGAGAAATCCCCCACATTAAGACTCTATTTTTCATCCTGTCAACATGTATAATTTTAAATTAAAATATTCAAATTATATTTATTTAATTTCCAAAAATGTATTAAAATTTTTATTTCAAAATATTTTGTGGTCATAATTATTTTATATTTTTTTCCTAATAAGTAGTAATACCACTTAATATATTTTAACACGATTAAGGTTTAAAAAGATTTACTGGTGATTAAATTAATATATAATATTCAACATGAAAAAACTTTTATAAAACATATTTTATATCCATATATTGATCTTATAGTGTCTGAGGATTGATATTTTTCTTATTTGGAGTCTTTTTGAATGTGAAAAATTAAGGTATCAAATTATTCATTGAAAAAAAAGTGTGCCACTCACCTCACTTATAAAAGGCAGCCCCTATCTTATCCTTGTAATGCCCCAACCCTTGTTACCCAGAGTCAGTGCATTATTACATATCATTTTCATGATCACAGGATATTATGTCAAAAAATACCGATTTTTTTAGTAGCCTTGGAAGTACTAGATACATACATATGTTTTACATTACATTATGAAATAATGAAAAACAACATTGTGTACCCTTTGAATACACTCATATCCCATATCATATTCTTGCAGGTTAATAATGATTCTCTTATTCACATTATGGGAAAAATAAAACATAGAAACGGCTGAGCTCATATGCTCGGTAAGGATAAAAATATATTAGTAACATTTATAAATAAGAATAAACATTTAAGGAAATGTATAAGACTATAAAAAAAGGAATTTAAAATTAATTTCTAGCATAATATGGAAAAGATAAATCTGATAATGCCATTTACATATTCACACAGATATTCTACTAGTCGAATAATCACATGAAATATTAATTTCTAATGTCAAAATGATGTAATGCATAATGTCGAACATTATAACCACATAGTCACGACCTCGTGCCAAGACTAAGAATAAGATTTTGTCAAAGAATTTTACTAAGACCCTAGTTTTTCCCAGGAGACCTACTGATGCATTGAGGAGCTATAGTGGGCTCCACCCAGTACATACTAAGTCCAATGCATTCTTCTTATGAAAAGGTTGAAACATAATCTAAACATCCGTATTAGAACTAGTATACTAAATTTCAATATTATAACCACAAACCATGAATGGTATAAATATATCACATTCATAGTAAAACATAACTATTCAATAAAATATGGGAGATATTATTATAATAAATAACCCTGAATCAAAAATAATGAATTTTATTGACATGGATGAAAATAATCCGTAAACCTATTTGAGATAAATATCCCATTTTCCTTAAAACATTTAAAAGACACACTATTTATCAAGATGCTGTTAAAAATATTTTTTTCCAGTAAAAGTCTTCCATACCACATAGAAACATTTAAAAGGAAATTTATTTTTAAATCAATAATTTTCATGTAAGTAAATCATTAAAACCCATTTTAAAACATAGACATTAATGAGAATGATTTAGACGAATAAATCTTTAGAAAATGTAAAATGATATTTTAGTTACAGTTCCTAACCAAATGAGAGATGTTTTAATAAAAATAATTAAGGTGATTAAAACATTATAATATCATAAAAATAAACTGATTCATGATATACTATGTCAAATTACGGAACACATACCATATAACAGTGAATTGGTTACTAACAGCAAAAAAGTCTCAATAGAATGTAAATTGAGATGAAATCCCTTATAATGTTCATTTCATTATTTTAAAGAAAAATAAATGGAATAATTATCTGTTAAAAATTTAAATACACTCAACATGATTCGGTATTCTTTGTAAATCAATTAGAGGTCATTCATACATATTCTTGTAATAATAACACCAATGACTCGGATGTTTAACTCAAGGAAATGAAATTGAGTTAGTATTACTCTTGTAAAGTTCATATCGACAACATGAGAATATATAAATGTAGTGTTTATGTGTATCAAAATTATATACACATAGAAAAGAGTTGAAATTACAAAATAAATAAATAAATAGTGGTTTCACACATAATATTGGAGTAAAATAATCAATGATGTTTGCGTAAAACTCAATTAGTAGAAATTGAAACTATAAATTACCTAAGTGATATGATAACATATGAAACATACAGCCATTGAAAGAAGGATAATAAAATGAAGATGTAAATACCCATAAATTAACTTATATTACCCAAGGAGTATAATCATGTGTATTACATACTACATAAAAAAGTAAATAGTGAATATATCATGACTCTCACAGGAATAAGATGTGAGATAAAAACCCCTTAACACGTAACAATCAATCGATTCATGTGACCAAAAAATAATAACCGCCAATTGATTAAACTAATTCAATTAATATACAAAGAATCATGATAATATATATCAAATGGTAGTACATAAAATGCCATATGCCTGAAATAATTGGGGAATAATGCAAACGCACCGAATTAAGAGTGATATAAGAAACACCTAACCTTGAAATTTTATTTCATTGAGAGTATTAACCTCTTGTATAATTGTGAAATTATAGAAAATAAATTATACAAGTACCATATACAGAAATATTATATCATATATTATATTTTAATATTTCCTTGTTAATAATATTTCACTAATATCATTGTTTTGAATGTTAACTGATTCGTTTTTCTTTATATGTTTTGTTAAGTAAGTCAGGTTTTTTATGGATTGGATGTATTTGATTTATACACTGAATTATATTATAATCTTAAACATTATTTTTTTAATCAAAAAATAATATTTATTCTTTAATGGTTATGATGGGGAATGAATCTCATCACATTCGTGGAGATGGTAATCCGTACATACACACCAGCGACAATAACGCTCTATTCTTGGTGAAATAGTATGTAATTGGATGTTATATCATACATATAGAATCATTAACATGTTATATTTATTATTTAAATCAGTTATCCTAATTATTATACCCATACATATAATTATGTGTTGAATAACAAACTACACCACGACGTGGAGATGTTAAGTCGCACGTACGCACGTATAGTGACATTGTAATTCATTGGATGGATAGAATAATGAATACGGTTTTACCATATTTAAAATAAGATTATAGTGTGTAGATTTTTTAGTAGTTATTATTTTGTTATGGAAATAACAATGATAGAGGAAGTGGAAGAAGAAAATATCATGGAAAGTGGTGCTGAAATATTTACTTCTTCCTCGGGTTATTCTTTTTTACATGATTAAAAGGGATTCATAGGTTGTCTTTATGATCAAAGTAAGGCAACTAGGATTATGTGAGGGTAGTTGGGAGGATATTTGATCTAGGTTTGGCCAATCTAAATGGCTTTGGAGGTGTAATTTTGAGAGAAGGTGAAGTAACCTTTTATAAGAGAGGTGAGGGTCACTTTAAGAAAACCAATGAAATATTATATTATTATACAATCATATTCAGTTTATAATGGCTTAAAAAAGGATTTATTTTCATTCTAATGTGGGTATGGGTTGAAAACGTCTCCAAAAATATGTTTTAGATCAGTTTCGATTACCATATTAACCATATCTTTTAGATTTAACTCTTGGTTAAATAGTTTAACATTTACCATGTTACCTTTTATTTTTATATTATATGGTTAATCAACAAACAATAAAACATCAATAAAACCACAAGTAGTTTTTTAATGAAATATATATTATTATATACGCTTTTTGGAAAAACCTTATTTTTTTAAATCTATTATATCATTTTATAATATACTATTTTTTTTAAAAACTCATTTTTGTCAATTTTGACATTCTTTTGTATTTAATATTTGTAAAATTATTAACAATATTATTTCTTCATAAAAAAATAAATTTAATAAACTCTAACATGTAATACTAACCTATAAATTTTTCGGAATGCATAAAAATTCTGAATTTACATTTATTTTAATATTTATAATATCAATTGTTTTAATCTTGCATTAATAAGGCAATTACTGCATCATTATTGTATAATAAATAAATTTAATTATTTAATGTCTAAAAATTATAAAAAAATACCATGATGTATTAAATCCTTTTATATTTTAAATGAATATTTATAGTCAAAATTATCTTATGTATAACCCTATTTTAAAATTTTTTATTTATTAAAATTTGAATTTAAAACATTTAATTCTTTTTAAATAAAATAATAATAAATTTCCTAATCTAATCCAAGTGGACCAAAAGGAGAATATTTTATTCCTAGGGTTTATTTTGGTCAAAATGCACTTATCCAATAGAATTATGACATGTGTTAGAGTAATTATAATATCATTTTTACTATTAATTACACTATTTAATTTTAATCGTGGTAAATAAAATTCAAAAGTTATTATTCAGAAAAACTTATTTTCATCTTATTGAACCTCATATTACTTAATGATTTCAACTTTGTCTCTCATATTTTTTAAATTCAACTCAGAAATTTGGTAAAATTTCATTTTATGCAAATTTACTCACGTGCCTAAAAGGTGGGTAATAGACATTAATAAATTTAATAAAATTTTATACATCTAATTTTCTTATAAAATGACTCCAATGAATTACAATGAAAATATATAGGTATTATCTATATATTATTTCATGAAATAAATTTAAATATAATAAATAATTAAATAAATAAAAAGTTGTGTTTTAAATAATATCAATGTATTTTTTTCTTGTTAATCAAAAAATGGAATATTTTCAGAAAAATACCAAAAAATCACCTAAAGATATTTTTTATATAATTAATCCAAAACTGATGTCTATTTTATCAATTTCAAAACATATGATGTGGAATTATTCAATATAAAATAATATTATGTTGTCAAAACTAGAAAGCTGTTTTTTGAGAATTAAAAACTATCAAAATATTGATATGTGTTTATATCCGGTTTAAATTTTAAATTACTTCCAATGAACAAAATTGGTTTAAATGATTAAATTGTAATATAATTATACATCGAACCCATTCAAATTTATTATTTAACATTAAAAACTATTTTGATTAAAAAACTTATTTACAATTAAAATTTTGTATCTATCACTATTCATCAAAATATGAAAGTTATCTGAAAAACACCAAAAAATTATCCAAAAAATGTTTTTATGTCATTTTTATAACGAATAATTTAATTTCATTAAATTGAATATATAAAAGTGTCAAATATTGGATTTATAAAGGGTTGTCCATTAAATGGTAAAAAAATGCATTTTTTTTAAAATAATTCTTTTATTTTAAAATTTTAATTTTTCCTTATATTATGTATATGAAACAAACAATATAAATGTTATAATTATATAATATATACATAAAATTCAATATGCGGTTATTACTATTCATAACCACTTTCTAAATGGCTAGTTTGATATGTCGTGGTGCACTTGAACCCGGTGTTGCATACATCGCATGCTATTGTATTAGTTAAAGAGAAGCGTATCGTGGAAGTTTAGGGTGTTACATTCTTCCCTCCATCAATAAATTGTGTCCCCAAAATTTGAAATTGTTCTTCAGAAATAAGAGGATTCAAAAAATAGAAAATACATTGGAGGAAAAACCCACATCAGAAATAGGGTTTTATAAAATTTAATCTTAACAAGAGGGAAAGGGAAATGAAAAAGTCCCAAAAAAATTATGATTTATAATAGGAGAACATTGGTGTCAATTATAATTAGAGGAATGCATCAATATTTATAGGGAGTTGTTGTGTTAATCAATCACAATCAAGTGAATGCAAAATTGAGAGCCTTAAATCCCTAAATCTATGATGAATAATGTAAGGTATTAGGATAATATATTTTTGGGTTTAAGTTCCTTTCTATAAGGTTTACGAATTAATTTCATCATAGAATAAGAAAAAAAACTAATTGATAAGTAGAGTTCCATCGTTTAACCACTTTCTACCAAAAATTCATCTTTCACTCCAAACAATGAGTATTCAAGATGACTTTGTCACACCTAAACCACTAGAATCAAATTATAAATAATTACAAAATCCAGAAATGATTAACTATATTTTTCCCTTGTCTTTAGAGATTATCCAAAACAAAAATGGTTAGTACAAAATAAGAAGATAAAAAAAAAGTATAATCTTGTAGAGAAATAAATACTAATCTTAATTTATAAAATTAAACAAAAAATACCTAATGTTCGATAAATACCATTCAATAAACTATTTTCATAAAAATCCTTAAATATAATCCAAAATAATATTGAAACCCAAAACTCAGAATATTTTGATTACACAGTCTTCCACTTTAAATTGTATCTCCAAATAACATTGACTACTCTTAAAGTGACAAACTTAAAAGTAATTAACCTTATAACATATTACCTATGATATATTAATAATTTCCATTAATAACCTAGATCACATTATATCCACAATAAAAACATAGCTAAAAAATACACCATTACTCCTAAAATGAAATCCCACATTATTCTATTTTACTTAAAAATATTGTGTTCTTGATAGAGGGAACGTCTTCCAAAATAAAATGTATCACCTCATCAAAAATCCTTTTTCTACATAGAGTATATCCATTTGATAACACAAGTGATCCCAAATAAACTTATTATGGATAAATAAAATCATTTAACTAAAATTAGTTAGTCACACTAACCAGGGAATTCACGTAGTCCAATGGTAGGTGATAAATCCCAGTCACATTTTGGTTGTGGGTTCGATTCCCACACTATTGTACAACGTGCTGGGTTGTCACACAGTCTCCATGGTTTCCTTTTTCAAAGACTATATTTTATAACATTCAAAAAAAGGTATAAATTCCTCAAAATAACCAGCACATAATTTAACCACAAATGTTATCTCATACCTCTCATTTTCATCCAAAAAATTAATAACATGTAATTTCATCAAATTCAAGGATCATATAGACCCAAATTGTTATTTTATAATTATATCCAAAAAAGAAAAGAAAATTCATTCTTGAATAGAATTTTCACATAACAAACTGTAGTGTTATACATACAAATGAAATATCTTCCAAAGTAATCCCATCAACAAAGAGAACTAATACTACTAAACATTTCTATATCCATTTACTTCCACATAGGTTCTTCTGTGACCAAGCGGTTATCGTATATAATTTTCTATTGACTTGGGTAATTCCTATGACCCCTATATTTATGAAAAATTATTGTAAATTTACTTGTAGAATCATTTTTTTTTCTTCCAAGGTACTCTTCATTTTTCCTCAACAATTATTTACTTTATGTTCTTATTTTCCACAAATAAAGCATTTCTTTAATCCATTAAGACACATTACTAGGTGTCTCCTTCCACATTTCATGCAAGATATAAATCAGGATTTATTTTCTACACAGTCTCCACTACTAGAGCTCTTATCATTCACTGGCTTTGTCTCCTTTGTTTAGTAAGAGTGTTGGTTAATATAAATGTTGTTGATCATATTTTTAGAAAACTGGTTCAGACTGAACATGATATCTTTTACGGCTATCAACATCATATTTTATTTCTCATTTCCACCAATATTCCCTCCTTTTAAATCTTTTGAAATGTTACAATTACTTCTGTGGAATCTATCCATTGACTAAAAGCATAAAGTATTATGTGAGTAACAATAGTCATAAAATCATTTAGATAATACCATGACACCTCATTTTCTATCTAAAACACCATAGGATTATCCAAAGTTATTTATTATAATATTATATTAAAATACTACAAATTATCTTGTAAATAAAATATAAATTATCCTAAGAATATCCCATGGGAGTGTCGTAACCAACTGTGCAGCAAGGCTCGTTGTCGTGCACCAGTTCTCATTTGACTCAAGCTCAAAGCGTTGTTTTGGGATTTTTCCCCTTGGTACATCTGTTTCAGAGCTACCTCTACCTTTATTTATCCAACATGGTTGTATTTCTCGGAAAACCCACATAATATTTACATTTATAGATATTTTGTATGTTCATCTATATTAATCCCCAAAGTCTATCTTAGGTTAATGTTTTTTATAAGTTTTTTTTCTAAATCTAGTTTCTGAGGATTTTATTAAACATCCCCCAAAACCCAATGTAATGATCTAACCCTAGTTACCCAGAGTCAGTGAATTATTACATATCATTGGAATGATCACAGGAGATCAAGTCCTGATAGAGCGATTGGTTTAGTATCCTTGTAAGTACTAGATACATATATATGTTTTACATTAAATCATGAAATAAAGAAAAACAACATTGTGTCCCCTTTGAATACACTCATATCCTGTAGCATATTACTATAGGATAATCATGATATACTTCTTCACATCAGGGGAAAAAATAAACATAGAAAGGTGTGAGAATAGATGCTCAGTAAGGATAATAATATAGCGGAAAAATTCACAAATAAGGATAAACATTTAAGGAAATGTATAAGACTAAAACCAATTACTCTGAAAATGAATCACCTTTCTAATATGGAAAAGGTAAATCAAATAATTACATTTACTTATTCACATGGATATTCTACTAGTTAAATAATCACATGTAATATCATTAGATAATTTCATTATGATGGAATGCATAATGTCGGAAATCATAACCATATAATCAGGGCCACGTGCCAAGACTAAAAATAATATTTTGTCACGACATTGTGCCAATACACTATTTTATCTCATGAGATCTACTGATCCATCGAGGATCTATTGCAGGCTCCACTTACCTCCAACTAATCCCAATTCATTCCATATAAGAAATGTTAGAATCATAATCTAAACACTCGTATTAGAACTAGCATAAGAAATGCCAATATTTTACCCACAAACCATTAATGTTGTAAAAATAGCACATCCATATCCAAAAAAAACTCATTAAATACAATATAGAATATTTTAATATAATAAATCAACCTCAATCAATAATATTTAAGGATATGGACATAGATGAAAATAATTAGTAAAACTATTGGACAAAATATCCCCTTTTTTCTTGAAAACATTTAAATGTCTCACTGTTTATCAAGAAGCTGTCAAAAATATATTTTTGAATCAAAGTGTCCCATAATAAATTGAAAATTTTAATGTGAATTTTAATTTTAAAGAATTATTTTCCATATAAATAAATCCTTAAAACAATTTTAAAAACATGGATATTAATGAGAAAGATTTATAATAATAAATATTTTTAACATATAAAATGATATTTTAGTAAGAGGTCCTAAAAAATGAGAGTTGATTGAATACAAATAATTGATGGGATCAAAACAAAATAATATCATGAGAATAAAAGGATTCATGATATACTATGTAAAATTATAGTATACACACCATATATAAGTGAATTGGTGAATAAAAACAAATAAGTCTCAATTGAATGTAAATTGAGATGAAACCCTTTATAAAGGTTATATCCTTAGGTTAAGGATAAATTTGTGACATAATGATGTGTGAAAAATATAAATACACACAATATGATAGGTTATTCAGTGTAAATCAATTATAGGACATTCACACATATTATTTTAACAACAACACAAATGACTTGGATGTTTAACTCAATGAATGAAAATTGAGCTAAGAGTACACTTATCAAGTTCACATCGATGACTTGAGAATTTATCAATGGAGTTATTATGTGTATGAAAATTATATCTACACAAAGGGGAGTGGAAATTACTAAATTATTAAATAAATAATTATTTCATACATAATATTGGAGTAAAATAATCAATGAAGTTGGTGTCAAACTCATTGAGCCGAAATCGAAATTAAAATTTCCTTTACCAATTTGGTAACATATGAAACATACATCCCATGAAGGAAGGATCATAAAATTAGAATGTAAATACCCATAAATTAATTTATATTACAAAAGGAATATAATAATGGTTAGTACACACACCACACAAAATGAAATAGTTGCAATATAGCATGAATCTCAAGGGAATGAGATGTGATATGGAAACCCCTTACGACGTAACAATCAATCAAGTCGAATGACCAAAAATTAATAACCACCAAATTATTGACAAAAAACCTTGAATATAATGTGAATCATGAAAAAATATATCTAATGTAAGTACAAAATTCACTATATGAAAGAAATAAGTGGTGAACAATGGAAATCTCACGGAATTAAAAGATTGATAAGAAACCCCTTACATTGTATTTTTTACTTAGTTGAGGGTAAGGTAAACTCTTGTATAATGTTGAAATAATTGATATTAAATTATTATAGAACCATATATATAAAAATGATATAATATATGATCTTTTAATATTTCGTTGTTAATAATATTTTATAGTATCATTGTTTCGGATGTCAACTGATTCGTTTTTATTCATATGTTTTGTTATATAAGTCATATTTTTTAAGGATAAGATGTTCTTAATTTATATATAGAGTGATATTATATTCATAAACATTATTGTTTAATCATAATATTATATTTATTCATGAATGGTTGCGACGGGGAACTAATATCATTGTGTTTGTGGAGACAGTAATCTGTACGTACACACAAGAGACAATACAATTATATTGATGGTGAAATAGTATTTAATTGGATTTTATATCATATATAAATAATAATTAACATGTTATATTTAATAATTACATATACTATACTAATTTTTATTCCCATCCAAATAATTAAGTGTTGAATAACAAACTACACCACAACGTGGAGACGGTAAGTCGTACGTACGCACGTATGGTGAATTTGTCATTCATTGGATGGATAGAATAATAAAAATGGTTGTACCATATTTATAATTACATCACAGTATGTATAAGGTACTTGATTTATTATTTTTTTATTGAAACAACACAGAAAAGGGATGTTGAAGAAGAATAAAATAATGAAATGTGTGATGAAATAATTACCTCTTCTTCAGGTGCTTCCTTTTGATTTTATCCAAAGAGATTATTAGGATGTCTTTATGATCAATGTAAGGATAGTAGGATGAAGTGAGGGAAGTTAGGAAGATATTTTATCAGGGGTTGGCAGAGCCAAATGTCTTTGGATGTGTGATTTTGAGAGAAGGAGACGTACATTTTTATAAGAGAGGTGAGTGTCACTTTAGGAAAACCATTGAAATATTATTTTATTATAAAATAATATTCGGTTTATAATCGCTATAAAAGGTCTTATTATGATGATATGGTGGTTATAGGTTGACAAACTCCAAAAAAATATGATTTAGACAGGTTATTTTACCATATTAACTTTTATTTTATATTTAACTCTTGGTAAAATAGTTTATCATTTACCACATCTCCATGTATTTTTATATTATATGGTTAATAAACCTACTATAAAATGAAAAGGGAACCCCATGTGGATAATTAATGAAATATATATTATTATATAAGTCCTTTGTATAATTATTAAATTTTTAGGATTATTATATTATTTAATAATATTGTATTTTTTTTAAAACTCATTTATGTCAATTTTGAAATTATTTAGGATTTGGTTTTTTTGAAAGTCATAAAAATATTATTTCTTTGAAAAAAATAAATTGAATCAACAGTAACATGTAATATTAACCGAAATTTTTTTTAATGTATAAAAATTCTAAATTTAAATTTATTTTAATATTTATAATATCAAATAGTTTAATCATTCATTAATATCGCAATTGTTGCATCATTATCGTATCGCATATAAATTTAATTATATAATGTCTAAAAATTATAAATAAAATACCATGATATAGTAAATCAATTTGGAATTCTAATAAATATTTATAGTTAAAATTATCTTCTCTATAGACCATTACTAAAAATGATTTATTTATTAAAATTTGAATTTAACACTTTTAACTCTTCATTAAAGAAAATAATAATTAATGTCCAAATCTAATCTAAGTTGACCAAAATGATCAAAGTTTATTCATATGGTTAATTTTGGTCGAAATAATTTTGTCTAATATATTTATAACAAATGTTAGGTTAATTATAATATAATTTTTACCTTTAATTACCATATTAACTCATTAGCCGTGGTAAATAAAATTTAAATGTTAATATTCTCCCAAATTAATTTTCATCTTATTGAACCACATTTTACATATTTACATCAACCGTTTCTCTTGTATTTTTGAAATTAAATTCCTAATAGTGGTAAATTATGTTTTATGCAATTTTGCTAACGTGTCTAGAAGTTGGGTAGAAGAAGTTAAACAATTCAATAACATTTTTTACATCTAATTTTATTTAAAGTGACTCCAATGAATTCAATTTAAATAATATATGTATTATGTATCTATATTGACTTAAAATAAATCTAAATAAAATAAATAATTTTTTATATAAAAAGTTTGTTCTTAAACTTTGATATAGTGTTTTTTATTATTCATCAAAAAATGAATGTTTTCAGAAAAATACCAAAAATTTACCCGAATTTAATTTTTTAATTCTAAATAGAAAAATTATATCTATTTTTAAAAATTAAAAACATATATTTTGAATTAATTAATTTAATATAAATAACCAATGTCAAAACCAGAAATTGGTTTTTGAGAAGTAAAAATTATCCAAAGATTGATATGTGTTTATGTCTGGTTTAAAAGTGAAATTACTTCCAATGACTGAAATTGGATTAAATGATAAAAATATAATCTAATTATACTTTAAAACCATTTAAATATGTAATTTACCACTACAAATTATTTAGATTAAAAATGTTTTTATAATTAAAATTTAGTATATTTCATTATTCATCATAATATGAATGTTATCAGAAAAACACCAAAAATCTATCCGAAATAAATATTTATGTCCCGCATGTAAAGAAGAATTTAATTTAATTTAATTTAATATATAAAATTTCCCAATATTTTATTTATTAAGTGTTCTTCCTTAAAAGGCAGAAAAACTATATTTTTGAAAAATATTTGTTTTATCTGAAAATTTATATTTTCTCTTATATTATGTCTAAGTAACCTAAAATATGAATGTTAAAATTATATAGGATATATATAAAATTAAAAATTTCTTAATTACTATTCATAAACTCATTCTAATCGTCTTGTTTGATAGGTCGTGGTGCGCTTGAACTCATTGTAGCGTACATGGAAAATTATTGAATTATTCCTAAAGAAGCATAATGTGGAAGATTTCGGGTTTACAATACTATTCAAGCATTAAATTCCTTTTTAATATAACAATTAAAAACATAGTATCTTCCTTTTTTCCTTCCCTAATCATAGAATGTTTTTGATAAATAATTAATCCTACGAAGGATTTTTGTGTTAAAAAATGAAGGTTATGAAAAAAAACGTATCATGCATAACATAATTGTATTGTTATTTCTTCTCCAACATACATGTGATAATATTTAATTATTATAATATGAAAACACCATTGTATCCAATATATTGATATTATATTATTTTAATGTAATATCCCAGTTAAATATTATCTTCCATTAAATTGGAAACAGAACCATCATTCGCGTGTGTGGTGGGCTATCACCTCATAAACAACTGTAATTTTTTTTCCATCTATTCCTCTCATGAATACTCATAATAATGGATTTAATGTATATATAGTTGAAATTTTAATCATAATATTACATTAATTATTATTATATCAATTATACCTTCTTAAGTTCTATTTCATGGGGGATATAATAATGTTACCCGTTTATATGGTAGACAATCGCCTCTCGACGAAATGTGAAGAGTGTTTCACTAATTCATCACATAAAAAATACAAAATGAAAATTTTAAGGAATATTTTATATATATTAAATACTTATTATATTAATAAAATAGCTATCATTAGATAAATAAAAAATATAATTTTATTTCTTACCTTTAACTCCATGAAATTGATAATATCGTTCGTGTGTATGTGCTGAATACCGTATCCCAGAAGGGATGTGATTCCATTTTTTTCATCACCACATCACATCGATGATATATATATATATAAGTATTTAATTTGGTATTTTTTATATTTTTATAATTATATAGAAATAATATAATGAATACATTCTTTCTATAATGATTGTTGAGAAATGGAAATGTTTCACATGTGTACGTACAACCTACTATCTCCATGATTACAATGTAATTCATTTTTAATTACAATAATTTATGATTGGCTTTAAAAGTATACATTCTATAAACAAATATATAATTATTTAACTATTTTTATTTGGGAGGTTATAAAAAAATAACCCATTTGAAAATGGTCAACATATCGAAGGAGTTTAAAAAATATAGACCAAACAGCCTCTAAACACCTCTCTTGGACATAACTAATTAAATATTTAAAAATATAATTAAAATAAAAAAATATTTTTTTAATGAAAATTTTATTAAAATTTTAAATTGTTTTTAAGAAATAAAATAGTTATATAATATTATTATACTGGGGGTAAAGATATATTTATAGAGCCTGGACTTGATGTAAAGGATATTCTATCAATAAATTTTTTTATGTGTATTTTAATATTAAGAACCTTATTTAATTTACATAACATATATATTAACACTTTTACAAGTAATATCATTAATACATCCTATATCATGTAATTTTAGGATTACAATTTTAATTATTTCATCCAATGGTATTTGACTTGAAATTTATCATGTGGTAAAGGATTTTTGGACTCAATATATATTAATTGGGGTATTTTACATCTTAATTGGCATCGGTATTTTTTTTATGTCTGCAATGAAATTTGATTATATTTTTTTATTTCATATTTTGTTATGTGTATATATATTTGATAATAATCATAGATTCATTGATTAATTATCATTTCAATATTAAAATCATTGTAAGGTTTTCTTATCTTATATTTATTTTTTTGAGAAAAAATTCATATTTAGAAAATATTTATACTAAGTGTTTTATATAAAACACCATTAACATGTTTTATCGTGAAACATTTATAATTATTAGTATTTTAGGGTTAAATTTTAAATATTTCATCAAATTGTATTTGACTTCAATGTTACACTGCGGAAAATAATCCATCACTCAATTTACATTCGTTATGTTATAACTCATATTCATTGACTTCATTATTCTATGATTATTAGTGATTTTATCCATAAATTATTTTATTCAATATTTCCTCTACTTTTGGTAATTTAATTTTACTAAAATAATATCTTCATTGATTAACTCTAAATTAAATTTTGTGATCTTTGTAGTGGTTATTAATCTCAAATTCCTTTCCATTATAGCCTATGATATAAATGTATATTCTCTTATGAGGTGTATATACTACCCATTTCATATTATATCATGATGTTACTTATGTTCATAATATTTATAGTTATGTTTTAACTTATTATTTTGTGGTACAAATGATAGATATGTTACCAATGTGCAAAAGGATTTATCTTACAATCTAATTTTTTCAAGATTTTTTATATTCATAGTTCAATTATATATAATCCTATGATCGAATTTTATTAAAACACATAAAATTAATTATCATATAATTATGATGGTTTTTAAAATGTTAAATTTAAATTTCCTTCCTTATTGATTATTAAAACATCAAGGATTTCTATTGAATGTTATACTAATATTATACCATTCTTTAGATCAGGATTATATCATTTCTATATCCACGTGTTCTAAAATGATGTCAAGAATATTCATTTCTGAACATAAATAATTTCCTAAAATATTTTACATGTAATTTGACCTTACAAAAAACGTTTTCCAAAAAAATATCAGAATGTTTTCCAAATGGGTCACTTTTTACTCCATTTACAAAACATTTTAAACGAATGATTATTTTTAACCTTTAAATATTAATTATATTATACCTCTATCATTTTCATTGAAATATATTTTATATTTTTTCATAGATATTTTATGAGATTATTATATTCACAATATTTATTATTTATTTTTGTTTTTAAATGTTTCTTTAAATTAATTAAGATTATTTTCCTAAATAACGATTTAATGATATTTTTAGAGTATTTCTATTCATTAACGTCAAAACCCATCAATGGTATTTATGACCCAGTAGGGATATTTTTTCGTGATACCATGACAATTAATTTTTAGGATATATTATGAATGATTCAATTATATTTTCATGGGACAAATTTCTTTTCCATGAGTTAATCATGATTCAACAATATTTACTGAGAACCCGTTTCTTTTTTGCAGTTTATTCGGGTTTCAAAGAGATTAACATGGGACCCATTTATTTTATACGGGTTAATATAGATATTAATGTAATAATGGATGTTCTAATGTTTTTTATGTTGATAGGGAGGTTATATATACCTTATTCATGTTATGGTCTTTAGAAAATATTCATGAAGTGATGATCCCCATTATAAATTGTGGGTGAGCTAATCATAGCGTCTAACGTGAGTGCTCCTAGATATAACTTTAATTCCTTGTGTAATTATAATAGATAAAAAAATTTGGGTTATTATAATCTGTAATAGTTCTATTAGGGTTTTTTAAGGTTTTTTAAACAATGATGTGCAACAATAACATCACATTTTCTTTATGCTTACTAAGGATTTCAATGATTCCCTTGATTAGGATTGGAAATAAATGGCTTCTGAATATTGATTCATATGAATATTTGATTTTATAACTCATTATCATATGTTTTAGTTAAATATGGTTATGAATATTATTAATGAATTCTGAAGAACATTAATTATTTCATCATACCCTTATGCACTTCTTAATATCACAGATTTCATTCAATTGTTAATGCATATGTTTACCCTTATTGTACATTTCATCTCAACCATCATATGTTTCCTTTCCCAAAGTCATCAGAAATGATGTTAAATTATTTACTTCTAGAATGGATTTATATGAATATTGATGGTTACTTATTTTGATATAAGAAAATATTGGCTAAGTAGGTGAGATATTAATATAGATTTATCGATATTGTTTATGTTTGAGTATTTCTTAATCCTCTAAAACAATAATTAAAACCGGTCATTAGTTACTTAATATCTACTATAAAACTCATGTTTAATAGGATTTTTATTTATCAGTATAATAAAAATGGTGATAAAATACATATTTATCAGCATTGAGGAAAAAATAGATTAAAAAACCTTTTATCACCACTTTATTTTTAGAGCTGAAAAATGGTATCCTTTATCAGTTTTTTTAGCACTAATTAAGGGTACCCTCTAACAATGATTTATTTTTAGCATTGATAAATATTTATTTCATGAATTATATTTTTGAACTAATAAAGGTATAAATAAATAAAATGAAATAATTAAATAAATAGAAAATTAATATTTTGTTTCTTAAAAAATATTATTAATTTTATTAGATAAATAAGTACTGATAAAAATTCATAAATGGATTAAAAAAATTTAAATATTAAAAAATTTATTAATTATACCATTAATTATGAATAATTTATGTTAATAAATTGTATATTATATATATATATATATTTGAATATAATTATGATTTATGTGTTACAAAATATGTATGCACTTTAAATTAAATAGTTGTAAATATATTGAATAATGGTTTATAATTAAAAATTTATAGAGAATAAAAAAATTGTCTAATAGGATATTACTCGACATATAATTGAATTACAATGGAATTTTCAATTTAATAAATAAAAAATTTGTGATATATTGATTCCACAAAATTATAATTTAGGAATTTTTATATAAAATACACACACATTAAACATATCCATTTTTTCAATATATCTATTCTACTTATTCTTAATTTGATAATTTTCACTCATTTTTATTATTTATTCAAGCACATAAAATTAAAAAATCTTTAAAAATGTAACAAAAATATTTCTAAAAAAATATTAATAAATTTATTTATAGTAACACCAGACCCTAGAAGCATAGAGCCAGTGTATTATTAAATTACATTTTCATTATTATAAGGAATAATATAATAATTTTCCATTTAGTTCATCACTCTTGGAAATAAAAATTACATACATATTACCAATATTACATTTGGAAAATAGAATAGAAAATTCCACACAATGAACTAAAATAAAATATATTCTTGAAATCTTATTCAAATTTATCTTCTGAAAAACCTAGGGAAAGAAAAAAAATAAGGATGTGATCAAATTCTTAGTAAGGGTATATACAATGGAAGAAATAATAAATCAATATATATGTAAAGGTAAATAACTGAGTACAATTTCCATAAAAATTAACTAGATAAGGAGTATATAATGTGGTAAGAAGGAATCTTAATCACATCACATAAATCAATAAACCGAGGATGAACTACATGTATAGATATGTGGAGGAAAAATCTCATGAAAAAAATAAAGGATACTAAATTAGGGTAATATCTTTATTATCAGATTTAATGTCTAAGGCACATGAAATCCTGTTATTGTCACGATATTTTAGAAGACAGTTCAAATCATAGACAAAAACTTATTTAATTTTGTCCACTAAATTGTCTCATAAGAACCAATAAATTCATCGAGGATCTATATAATTTTCATACTCAACCAATCATTTAAATTACAAACAATTCCCCTTATTTAATAATAAAAATAACAAGTATGACTTTTAAGATATCTTTATTGAATGAGAAATTGGGATTTTTCAATTATTCCCTTTACAATCAAACAATTGTCAAATTAAATGTAGTATGAAAAATAGTACGTGGTTTAGGCAATAATAATAACCAATGAATGAGAATATATATATTTAATTAAACTTACAATAAAAAATGAGTACAATAAAGTGATTTCTTTGATATTGTTTAAAAATAAAAAAAGGAATTGAGATTAATAACATTTGGGGAGAATATTCTTTAGACATTCCAAAGTCTCCAATACACATTGAAAAGAATAAATCATAATCACCAGAAAATAATGAAACAAAATGAACATCATAATATAATGAGAAAAGGCAGATTTATGATATAATATATCAAAATGGGTAGTCAATGTGGAGTATAAAATTAAGTAGGTTGGGAATATGACATTAATCTCACATATCCAACCAGTGAGATGAAAATCCCATAGATTATCCTTATTTCTTGTTGTGTGGTATTTAACATCCAATATAGTGGTATAAAATATGCTAATAACTAATAATATAACCACACTCATGTTTATAATATCATTTATTAAATTATTAAAATTTTATTGCATGTTTATTGACAATCATTAATTATTTTTAATTTCTTTGGGTGTTAATTGACATGTTTTCTCAAGTTCATTATGACTTGTTATTTGTTGCTCTTAAAAAATATAACATGGTTTCATAATCTCTATATTTTAAAACATTAATAAATTATCAAATATATTTTGTACATATGTATTTATAACAGTCCATAACATTTGGATATTATAAATTTAGTGCACCATTCATGGATAAAGTAGGCCATTTGGACACATGAACGCTACTTCCAATTCATTGTTGAATAAAAATAATGAAACCTAAAGGATACATATGTATTTTATAATTTATAGAAACATATTTATATTATTATTTTTTGAATATTTTTATTAAAAACATTTATATATTTTATATATATCATGAATGATTCATATCTCTTTGTCGGGGCGGTAATCCCCACATACTTAAACAAAATTATCGTATTTACACACGATGGAAGGAAAATGGTATGTTATAAATAAAAATTATATAATCATAAAAACATTATAAATTACATATATATTATATATTAATATAGTTTCCATTATAATGTAGACCATGAAAGGCTGTAGAGAATGTTGAACAATCATTGTTTCATGATGCCATAGTTTTTCGTACAAAACAATTGTATGATTATTACACATTAGATGGAGGTGTGTGTAACTGTAGGTCTAAATATTAAAATAAAAACATAATAGTATATTCAATATACTTTATTATCTATGAATTAATAGAATAATTATAGTATAGGGAGTGGATAAGGGAAATAAAACTAGAGTGTTTGAAAGAAGGTGTTACCTCTTAATCGAGTAACCTCTTTTGGGGTATACCAAAAGATTCTATAGATTGATTTACGAACAAAATGATGCATCTATATAGAGAATATTTATGTTGGGAGACAGTGTGGGGATGATTTTACCAAACTTAAGAGGCTTTAGTGGTCTCTTGAGTGGGTATTGGTGGTGGCCTTTTCTAGGGATCAGAAAGGACCCACCAAGAATTCATTAGATGATGTTATGTGTACACATGTTATTACCTAAAAAACTAATAACAAACCATAAAAACTCAATAATGGAAGTTTAATGGGAGATATATGTCTATTCAATGGGTTTTCGGAAAGTGTGTAGGTTTTTTGGGCCCTTAAACATAGGGTTTAATCTATTTTATGCCAAATTACACCTTAATCAATGTAATTAATTTTAACCACTTTCAATAATAATTTTAGCGAAAAAATTAGTTAATATTAGGAGATATAACATATAATATATATTAAAATGGTTTATATCTAATTTTCTATATTAAAATCACAGAAGCAAAAAAAAAATTGGATTAATGCTAATCGCATAGGCAGACTAATTAACTCGTTTTAGTAGAAAACTGTTCAAACGATTATTGTGTTTTTATATTCAATTTAAAATTTAAATTGATTATAATAAAATAAATAGTATTAATTTATGTATAATTTTTTCAATGTGAATTTAAAAAAAATTTAGGATATAATTTAACATTAATTATTATTTAAATGAGAATCCAGTTTTTGACTAAAACACAGTATTTGTCACTATTGGATAGAAAATGATGTTTCTCAAAAAAAAATCCTAAGATAATTCAACATTATGAATTAAAAAATTGAAGATTATTTTATGAAATAAAATTCATAAGTGTGTAAAAATTTATATTTAAACTAGGCTATTCATTAAAAGGGGGTAAAATGGCCTAAAAATATAGTATTTTATGTGCCCGAATAGCTTTAACTCCTTATTATTTATTGATATTCTATACACCCCATTTCATTCAAGGAGGGGAAAACCATAAAAGGACCATATTATTATATATTATATGAATTATATGTCGTAGGGGAAATATCAATACTATAACTACATGGAACTACTCCTCCCCAACATCTGTATCATGATATCATCTCTTCACCTTCACATAATTGTTCTGCTAGGATTCTAATGCATGCACAGGATGGTCTTGATGGCAATGAAATAACCTCTCTTTATTCCACATCTATTAGATTTGGATATGGTGAATACCCCATCTCTCAATCCTCATCTGGTGTATGCTTCTTTGTAGAGACTGCCCGGTCCATTCTGTAGAAGATCATGTGTCCTGAAATCCTTGAGGTGGCCTAAACCCTTGAGGTGGCCTAAAATCCTTGAGGTTCCCCGAAACCCTTAATGTCCTGATGTCATTGGGTGGCCCAAAGTACTTGAAGGACTTGGGGACCAAACCTCTGGACTTAAATCCAAAATGAATGAATATTTTGGTTACTATATTACCTGTAATAGTAATTGCAACAATATAACTATAGTACCTAGAATATATGTCTCCTTCTAGTTTTGTTCTTATCCAATTTCTTTTATAAAAGTGTAAAATTATTTGGTTTGATATATAATTTAAATAAATAACTACTATAAATGTTATATAATTTAATTTTCAATGAAAAATGTGACTTAATATGGTTTCGTTTAAATCGATTATTGTGGGTATTGTAAAGATTTATAATATTAAATATAGTAGAGTATTGGGGTACTACATTATTTCCTCCTACAAAAAATTCATTCAATAAAATTTTGGGTTATAACATTCAGAAATATGAGTTATGTTCTCCTTAATAAAATCATCTGGTTCCCATGTTGTTTCTTCCATTTTTTGATTTCTCTATAGAACCATTACGTTGTGAGTCATGTGGTTCCTTAATACTTGATCTCTAGTTTCAATAATATAGATTGGTTCTCCTCACAATGAATGGTTTGGTTACAACTATATTTCTTCATATGTGTGGAAATTTTTTGGGTCTGGAATATTCTTATTTGGCATGGATTTATGGAACATATCATGATCCTTTGAGAGACCTTTTGTCAACGCTAATCGATAAGCAATAGCTCCAACTCTTTTTGGAATCTAGAATGATCTAATATACATAGGACTTAGTTTAACCTTCTTATAAAACATTATAACACTCTTCTATAGAGATAAATTTTGGAAAACATGATCTACCTCTCATAATTCCAACTCCTTTATCTAGTTATTTGCGTAACTATTTTTCCTACTCTGAGGTGTTTCGATATGTTCTTGAATAGCCTTCCCCTTTATTGTCATCTCTTCAATTAGATCTGGACATACGAGTTTCCTTTTTCTAACATTGTCTTAAAAATTTATTGCATGACACGTAATTCCATATAATGCTTTATAAGGTTTTATTTAATTACTTTAATGGATGTTGTTATTATAGGAAAACTCCACCAAAGGTAGGTATTAATCACACATACCTTGAAAATCATGTGAAAATGATCTCAACATGTCTTCCAGTGTTTGAATTTTTCTTCTAGATCCCCCATTAGTTTGTGGATTGTATGTAGTTATAAAATAATGATTAGTGTCAAGATCCTTTTGATGACTCTTCCATTGTAACAACCCAAGCATGAAGTACATGGAAATGATAATACATTTTCAAAATACTTAATACATGACAAAAATAGACGACCAAAGTCCATATTAGTTTACTGACATTGGAAACTAGAAAACATAATCATCTCATTCATAAATCATCTACATCATCTCATACATTATCCTTCATAACTATAACCCCTTTTTAAAACATATTACTTAATACCCTTATTCAAATACTATGGGAAATGAAATATGAAAATGTGTGTTCTCAAATTCTCGATAAGGTAATCATTGAAATTTAACATCGAAAACATAAAAATAATAATGTAATAACATTAACATAACTTTTTAAAAAAAACATACCACATTCAACAAATACAAAAATCATGAGTTACGAAATAAATCATTTTAGTTTATATGGCATAAATAGAAATGAAATCATGAACAATGTCAAAATATCATTGGCATAAAACAAGGAATTTTGGAAATAAAATAAACATATAATATAATTTCCATAGAAACCAATAAATTACTTCCAAGGACATCGTAGTTCAGAAATTCCATTTCTGAATCAGGTTTACCTGTCATTCTATTAGTGTATTACTGAACCAGATTTACATTCCATTCCAGCCCTATATTACTTAACCAGATTTACATTCCATTAAATTAATGTATATCTAATGAAATATAAATCCTTACCCAATTAATTTGTGGTTGATAAATGCCACACCCATCTCATAATGAAATAATTCTTACATATTCCACAAAACATTATTCATTAAAGTATAACCCAAAAAATAAAATGAAATTATTAAACATCATTTTATCATAATATAATCTATATAAAATATAATTCCATCATAAACACAATCAAAACATATTAATAATAGGGATATTAACATAACCTTATTTAAATAGCATCATCATAGAGGAAAAATAATTTTAATAAGACACTTAAACGTAATTCATGAAGAAATTATCCTTTCTTCTTAAAATAAATGTTTTCTTGTCATAACATTCCGTACATTTTTTAAAGAATGAAATTTATTTGAAAAAAAATCATGAAATATTATTGAGGTATCTTTAAGAAACTAAGGATTTCTGAATATGTAAAAAACACGGTCATGTTATATAAGTTAAAAAACAATCTTCTCATTATCTTGCTGAAATATTCAAAAACTACCTCATATGGAAAAAGAATTAAACATTCCTTCCATTACATTAAATACAATTTTACCTATAGGTAAAATTCACTTTAAACAATTAATTAATAAAAGAAATAATTTTATATATATAAAAATCAGGGATTTGAATGATAAATATACCGCAGTAAATACTTACAAATAAAAAATCTCGAATAATAATGATATTAAAATTTCATCTATTACACTATGTCTGATATGATTTGTCTATATCTGATACTCCACTTTTTTGAGTATCCACTTTTTATTTACACAAAATTTCTCCTTAGGATGAATATTTTTTTCAAATGTGTGGACTCTTGGATTAAGTAAGGGGATTTTGGAGAGGAAATGGGTAGGGTTTGGACAAGAAAAAAGGATTTAGTTGTGTGATTAAAATAGAAGGACAGGTTCACTTGTATAATAGATGATAGGGGCATTTTTGGTAATACAAAAACTATTAAATTATTATAAGTTAATTTTGAAAATCAAATTCCTATAATATCGATTATTTAGAAGATACTATAAGAGTGTGTCACAATCCTCCCAACCAATACAATTTAGACAAGTTTTGATTTTATATAAAAACTTATCATTTTAATTTATTCTAATTTAATCTATTTAATTTTACTTTTTGTAACGATATTCTAAATATTAAATGGTATTATATATATACTTATGTGTTGTAAGTTGTCTAAAATTGGATACTTTATGTCATTTTATATTATATAATTTTCCATTTGTAATTTTTCAATATTTTTTTATGTTTTTTATTTTATTTAATAATATGTAATTTATATAAAATATCAATACTGTCAATTATGACACTCCATTTATTTGAAATTAAATAAAATACAAAAAGTTGATAAATGTAAATAAAAATATTTAAAAAACTCCAAAAATGTCATAGTCACCTAGAATATTCATACATCTCATTAATTAGATCATATTATATGTCATTTAATATTTTTAAAACCATTCATTTGATATTTTTAGTAAATCAATAATTTATATATCACTATTGTGTCATCATTAATGGTAATTATATAATCTCAAATAATTCTAAATAAATTAACATGATGTATATAATTTTGTTAGCTTCCAGGGGACTATTTATCTTTCATGTTTTATCATGTTTATCATATCTTTAAAATTATAATACCTATAAGATATAAGAGAGTCACATTTTGTCACATTCTTTTGTTTTAATTATAAATACATCAATTTCAAGTAAAACAGTCCATTAAATGAATCAATTTTCACCCTAAGGTGATATTGGTCTACATTAATTCATTAAATAGTATTTTTGTTGGTGTTTGAATTTTTTTTATCTTTATCATAATTTTTTTACCCTAATTTACCATGTTTACTTTTAACTTTGGAAATTAAAAATTATCGTAGTTTCTATTCATAATATCCAAAAAATACCAATTACATATTAAAATAATTTTGACCCACTAATTCCAAATATGTAATCTATTTATCAAAATTTAAAACACATATGTTGCATTAATAAATTTTAAATTATTTCCCATTAGGTTATGGTATAGTGTGCAGGAATCAAAATTGGAATATATTGGGATGTTTTTATGGATCATGTGGTATTTCCTCATCCATTGAAGTAGAAATGTTCAATGTTTTATTGTTTGTCATTATCATCTAGCAAAAAGGTTGGAATAACATATGTATTGAAAGTGACTCCACTGCCATCTTGAAATCTCCCCAACATGTGGTGGACCACCTGGCATGGTCCCTTACAGTTAGATGGGATGAATGCCTCCAAAAATTGACACTTCTCAATCATATAATCATCCATTCTTATCATGATGTGAACAGGGCGGCGGATAGTCATGCCAATAAATGGGTTAGTAATGATATTGCATGGATTGATTGTCTCCTTGGAGATCTCATCCCGCTTCATGAAATGTATTGTACCGAATTTCCCTCTTATAGACATCGTTAATCTTGTTTTTAATTTTATATATTTTATTTCATTGGTTATTTGACCATGGAATCATTGTCTTAAAATGAAAAATTGTAAAAACAACCAAAAAATAAAAATGTTTTTATATCCAATTTAATTGAGAAATTAATTATAATAATCAATATTGGATTAAATGATATAAAAATACTCCAATTACACTTTAAAATAAATTAAAGAGATAATCTAACAATGTGAATAAATTAAAAAAAATATAGTTTTGAATTAAATTGTTGTATATTTCACTATTCATTAACATATGATTTTCTTCAGAAAAATAACAATTTTTCATCCAGGGTAAATTTTGATGTCCCTCTTCCAAAGAAATGGTTAATTATGTCAAATATAAATTCTAAAATTGTCAAAAAAATATATTTAATAAGGGTTCTCCAACAAAAGGAGGAAAAATTAATTTTTTTGAAAAATAGTTATTTGTACAAAAAAAATGAATTTGTTCTTATATCATATCTAGAAAACATATAATATTAATTTAAAACATTAAATTTAATATATTATATATATAAATAAATAATAAAAACCATAACGGGTGATTTTATTGTTTTATAGACTCACATATTTTCATTTAAATGGTTTTTTTCAAAATAGGTTAATATTATTCAAACCCACTATTATAATGGCTTGAATATATTATTTAGATATCACATATACTTGGTCTTGTTTAAAATCAATTATATCAAAAAAACTTTAAATTTTCTATAACACTAGCCAAGAATAGTGTTGTGTATACTGCAAGCTAATACACTGTTGTGTATATGGAAAGCTAATCTTGGTGTAACATAAAACAAAATAAATCAATGAAATTAAAATTAATCTATGTCATAGAATCTTGGGGTGTCACATTATACCCCCTTAAAATTAATTACTCCCTCAAAAGTATTGTAGGTTAAAAAAGGTTGACCAATGGAATGATTATTTTATAGATACCCACATCATAAAAAGGTATACTAAAATAGTATTTTAAAAAAGAATGTTAGAAACATAATGGTTACCAAAATTAACTCATCACTGGGTTCCACATAAGAAAAAATAGGCGGTAAGTGAAAACATAGATACAGAAGATAAATCAAACCATTATTTTTCTATGGATAGTGAAAGAGAAAAAGTTATTCAAAATGTTATCAACCAAAAATCCAAAAATCTAATATTATTTAAGAGACCATATGATTCATCATATAATAAGGTACTAAGATTACATTTTTTGGTTTTGAAGATCCTTTCCTTAAAGATGAATACGTTTTATAAGAATAAATAGTTACTTCATTTTGGTATAATCTCATCATTGTTCAGGACATGAAAAATTTCCACTTCATCTCTTATGTAAATTAATGTAGTTGAATTTTTCATTGTAGAAGTATTAGAATATCATATGATCGAATGATAAGTCATTCCATATGTCTCATAAAAAATGATATCATAGGAAATAAAATATGCATAAGTCTACCTTTAGTGAGAGAATACATTAATATTAAAAATTTAAACTAGATTATAACTTATACTATCCATAAACGGACAACATTACAATCCATACAAAAACTAAAAATATAAAACTTTTGAAAGAGGTATTCTAAAACGACATAAAATTTATCTACCATATCTCATAAGGGAGTTCTTGGTTTTCACATTCCAAACATGTGAAGACCTTAATAATTTATCCTCTTGAAACATGATAATAACATGAATTACCATAGAATATTAGTTAAAACATGATTTATGTCAAAATTAAATCTTTCCACAAACTAAAAATGCCAAAAAAATTATATAATAAAATTACTATATCATTTTTTCCTTATATCAGTCATGAGTTGATTATACCATAAAAATTCTTATTATCTTATGATATCTTCATTATGTGAATATCATAATCATTCTAAAAATATTTCAATCACATTTCATGGATACTAGTTCCATATACTTATTTAAAACCACAATGGGCCATAAATAGATATTCCATTATTTCATAATACTATAAAACATATAATACAATAATAATTTTGAATCCAATTATCTAAAAACATAATCACTCCACACCTTCATTTTAATGCTCAAATTTTCCAATAGTGATCTAATGAGATTTTCCTTTATATTTTTCCTTAAGATATAGTGGATGTCGATAATCATCCATAACCCTTGGATTACAGAACTGGTTGGAATAATGACCCATTTCCTTATACTTGTAGAATTGATGTGTGGTTAGTGTATTCTGTGTAGTATTTTCTCTATTCACATCATTAGAAACCTTTTTCCCATTATTTTGGAACACAACTGTTTTATGGACTTCTTTTACACACTTAAAAAAGTTGATATTCCCTTTAATATAATCTCAACCATTCTACTTTACACACATTGATAATAAAAAACATTCATTTTCTTTTCACTATAGTATTGTGATTTTCCCTTCATCCACATCTTTCATATCATATCAAAACCAAGAGATTGATATTTAACAGCATCTTCCATTTCAAACTTGATAAAACAAAAAAAATATTTACATATCTAAAAATGTCTTTTATAGCTAATAAATTTCAAAGACATAGATTTAACCAATGAAGAATTTATCAACATTACTTTCAGGTTGAATAAAAAATCCAGAGGCATAACTTGTTAGTCTTCTAAAATTTTCTTCAAATGTACCAACAGATTCATCATCATTATTCTTAAGATTAAAGAACTTCTTTTCTATAATTGTTTTAAGAATGAGAGGAATGTACTTATTAAAAAAATAAGTTCGTGAACTCATCCAATTACATGGATTTAATTTCATCATGTTGCCTTGAATTTTTATTAGAGTCCACCACTGTTCTACTTTCCTTCTAAATGATGAAGATCCAAAATGAAATTTTCATTTTATTAATATCAAAGAATGGAAGATATATTTTCCACATTAATAATACAATTTTCATTAATTAGTGGATCAGAAGGCCCACATAAATAATGTGGGTGTTGCCTCATGATGGAATCACCGGAATATTGTTCCCTTCTATACTCATTTGGATGTTCATAATGATTCATAGATTATTTAAGTATAGAAATAATATTTTTCATTCCATTTACCATAGCATCTGTTTTATCATTTAGTATAATAATTGAATTTCTCATAGCATTTATAGTCAACACGGTTCCTTTGGATGTAATCAATTGTCTAAAACACAAAAAGTATATTGTTGGAGGAAAAAATAATACAATGAAAACAACATAATCATCGGAGAGTACATTCAGTCTCCACCATCTTAGTTTTAATCCTGGGTTATTCCTGATCATTTCCATAATTCTAGGAATATAATCTACAGTAATACTTATCCTTTGGGGAATTATCTATGCATACCATATAAATATCTCTAGGGATCTCAGTATAGTTTTCGCATCATTATTTTCAATGTTTTCCTAAACCATCACTTTGATACCTACGGTAACTACCCAAGAATGATGTACATGGACATTACATTACTTTTGATGAATACATAATACCTGACACAAATAAACACGCAATGAATTCATTATATCAGTGCCTTTGGAAATTGTACAACGTAAACAACTGGTTCCTGAAACTTCTACATCATCTTCTTCTTTATCTTTCATAACTAGAACCCCTTTTTAACACATCTTACTTTATACCCATCTTCAAATCCTGGAGGAAGAGAAACATGAAGATGGGTGATATAAAATTCTCAGTATGTTGTAGAATGGAAAATAGATTACAAAATATAATCATAAGAATGTAAAACCATGAACATAGCTTTAATAAAATATATTACATTTAACGTATACCAAAATCTTGAGTCACGAAATAAATATTGGTAATTTATAATGAATAATTCATAATGGAACCATGAACCATGCACAAATTTGATTGGGATAAATCATCGAAGTGTGGGGAAAAATAAGCACATTATATGATTTCCATAGTTTAAAATGAATTTCTACCAATTCAATCATATTAGACAATGTAAATTACTAAACAAGGTGTATATACCATTCCAGACATGTTTTACTGAACTGGATTTTCATGATATTCCTGCCCTATATTATTGAGTTGGATTTACATGTCACTCCAAGCATGTCTATCTCATGAGATATAAATATTTACCTAATGCATTGGAGGGATATATATAGCATCCCTCCTTTTTATCACATAAACTTTCATTACATTTTACAAAACCGAGGATCTTTAAGGTTTAGTGTCTTGGAAACCAGGAACATAATAAATGAAACAAAAAAAAACATTCTTCTTAAACACTTGAAAGGATTATCCTCAAGTTCATCCTAGGTTCATTACTGCATCTCATAACCTGGAGACATACATCAAAAGAAAGGGTGAGCAGAAGGCCCAGTAAGAGAAACCAGAGAAACATTTTACATGTGAACATGAGATACTTCAATAAGGTCATGAAAATAACATTAAGGCATGAGAATGAAATCATGAGATACATCATAATAAAAATAACATTTTTTTATAACTTGAAGATGTGGCTACAAAATTTAATATTGACAATCGTTTCGTTTCACCAAGGTCCATCCCCAAGGTGTCGTTAAAATTACCAAGGTTATTCACCAAGGCGTCGTTAAAATGGTCATCTCTAGAGATTAAGTCTTTACCCAATGCATTGGAGCGCTATGAGGGCGCACCCTTAAATTTTCCTTTATTATCATGTGAGCCACATATATCATCATCAAACATTTCATAAATAACCCATATAACATAAAATAAATGGGTTTCATTTCATAATCATAACATTTTAAAAACTGCTTTAAAGACATGATCTTTACGTCACTTTAAACCCACAGAAAGGGAAAGAGGGTTTCATTTATGTAATTCCCAGAATTTAAAATAGAACATTTTGATATATATGTGAATACCCCTATAGAAATAAGAGCTTTGAGTATTCACTTTATAACATAAAATAATTTTTAGAAAAGAGAGAGAGGCATTTTGAGACGAAAATTCTGCAGCATAACGACTATGTTACAAGGTTTTAGAAAACATTGAGAAGAGATGGGACATGGGTCAAACATTCATAAATGACCCATAAAACCGTAGAGGGACAAAATATAAGGTATTTAAGAACATGGTAATGAAATTTGAAAATATACCATATGAAATGAAGAACATGAAAGGAGGAAAAAAAAGATTTCTCTTGTGAGAATTCGGCAGCCTAACGGCGTCACTTAAACATCAACAAAATTGAATTGACAAGGTCAAATAGGGTATCTCATAATATGAACATAAGAGTCCAGTATGATAGATATAGAGTTCATACCCCAACATAACAAAAAGGAACTTGAATGAATTGACATGAAAGTAGAACTTCAAAACGAGAAGGGTGAAGAACCACTTAAAAATTCGGCAGCCTAACGGCGCCACTTAAACTTCAACAAAATACTGAATTGAAGAGATCAAATGGGGTCTCTCATCATATGAACATAAGAGTCCAGTATGATAGATATAGATATCATACCCCAACATAACAAAAAGGAACTTGAAAGAATTGACATGAAAGTAGAACTTCAAAATGAGAAGGGTGAAGAACCACTTAAAAATTCGGCAGCCTAACGGCGCCACTTAAAACTTCAAAATACTGAATTGAAGCGATAAAATGGGGTCTCTCATCATATGATCATAAAAGATAAGTATGATAAATTTAGAGATCATACCCCAATAATAATAAAAAAAGGAACATGAAATACTTTACATGAAAATAGATCTTGAAAAATGAGAAGGGAGAAAGAATCCGTTACAAAAAATTCGGCAGCCTAACGGCGCCACTTAAAACTTCATAAACCGAAATAATGAGAGTAAGAGGGGATCTCTCATTATATTAACATTAAAAGGGAAGTAAGAGGAGTATAAAAGAACATCCTACAACATAATAACATGGAGCATAAAAGGAATGACATAAAAGAGATTACTTGAAATGAAAGAGAGAGGTCGGATCCCTTACCTTAAAATGTAACTCTTAAGCCTCAAAGGGTGGGACCTTGAGGGCTTGGGGGCACCTTGGGAGGACTCCTTGGGAGGTAATGAGACCAGAAATTCGTTGGGAATGAGTGGGGGGTCGAATGGATGAGAGGAAGGCTTGGTATTTATAGGGAAAGTGAGGGGACAAGGCATTAATGGCCAAGGGACACCTCACATGTGCTTTTCTCAAACCCATGTGCTCTCCCTTGGCATTTACCATGGAGTTAGGCCACATGGGGCCCCCACAACAATAATTTATCACCCTTGGCCGGAAAACCATTAAAAGATCTCATGACATCATCATGACACCGTTATGATGTCATTAAACATACTGAAACCCTAAAACTGTATTTTTACTATTCACTGAAAATTCAACTTTCTCAGAAAAATCCCAAAATTTAACATTAACCAAATATCAATTCTCTGATTTCAAAAATGAAATCCATTTTATAAAAATAATTTTCTAAATATTTTTAATTTTAATTTTTAAATAAAAACACTATTCATCGAAAATTTATTTTTTTCAGAAAAAACCCCAAAAATTACCATAACATAATATCGATGCTCTGAGTTCAAAAATAAAGTCATTTTGATAAAAATAATTTTCTAATTATTTTTAATTAAATTTTTAATTAAAAAACACTATTCACCCAAAAAAACTAATACTTGAATAATAATTAATGAAACCGTTATTTAACTATTTTATTGAATCACATTACTTAATCAAGGTGCCTAGATTATTTTAAACCTTTCTTTAAGTGAGATTACTAATCCATTTGGTCATATTACTAATCCTAATCATAAAATCACTATTCATAATTTACTATTCATCAAAAATCAAGTTGATTTTATTAGACTCTAAATTTAGTACTGAACATAATTGCAGAAGATCATTTTTTTGAAAATCATTACACATTTTTAATTATTTAGGGTTTACATAAACATATTTAAAATATCCTTTTTCTAAAATTCATCAAAAATATGCATACTATATTTATCCGGTCATTTCAAAATTCATAAACTTCATCATAAGAAGAAATCCCAATTATTATTTAAAACAAGGATTACACAAGGTAGTTATGGTCTCGTTACATAACCCCTTATAATACCAGCATAGGACCTAAGAGTAAGGTGTGCTAGGGTGATAGAAGCTTGGGGCGTCTCAGTCAACATTGCCCGAGTAGTAATTTCTATCAGTTTGAACTTCTCACGAAGTCGATTTCGTTCCAGCTTCACATGATGAAGTTCGGCTTGGATTTGATCCAGAGCAAAGCCCAGTGGTGCTACCTCCTTCCCAAGATCTGTTAGATGGGCTTCGATCGGTCCAAGACTACTAGGTGAGGCCATCGAATCTTCTTTCTATAATAATTAACAAAGATTACTTATATTTAGAGACAATAATCAAAACATTTTGTTCACAGCGGTCATGTTGACCGATGGTTATATAATAGTCAAAACCCACTGATCTCATTTTAATTATAATAATGTTTCTCAAAAAATAAAATTGTTGAGTATAACAATAACACATAAAATTAGGAAACAAAATTTATTTAAAAATTTCGGGTCGTTACAATCTTCCCCCCTTAAGAAATTGCGTCCTCGCAATTTTAAAACTGGGTTTTGAAATTTCATTGAAAGTCCCACATCGGAAAAGGAGTCAGTAAAACTATTACTTTAAAATAAAGAAAGGGAAGTACAATGGTCACCCGAGTTAACCCACACTAGGGTTCCATGTAGGAAAACATGGACATGGAGGAAAAAACAAAGGGTCAAGTTCTGAGAGAGAGTGATAGAGAACATGATTAGGAGAAAGTTAACCATGAGAAAATCCCAAACTTATGATGTGTGTAAACGGTCTTTGATTACCTAGTAGGAAACGTAAACCAACAACATTTTTGTTTTACGTTTCTTTTCATAATTTTGAGGATTTCATTTACTACATAGAACAAAAACATAATAAAATATACCTACCTTCAAATAGATTTTCATCCTTTAACAAGTCCCTACCGACACTAATCTTTTCTCCAAACGATGATCATTCAAAACTACTTGGTCTCATCAAAACACAAGAATCATCATCTATAGAATCACATGATCCACAAAAGATCAACTATCTATTTCTTCTATCTGTAAACATTATCCCAAAAATAGAATGGGTAAGGTAAAACAAATCTTCGAAAAGAATCCCATAGAAATGGAAACTAATTTTAAATCTTCAAAGTTCCATGGTACTACCCAATGTTCATCATAGACCATTCCGTAAATAATGGTCCTTAAGATTCCTTAAAATAAACCAAACTAAGATTGAAACCCAAATACAAGAAGGACTTGATAACATAGTCTTCCAAAATAAACTTCATTGTTTATCTCCAAACAACATCAACCACTCCTAACATCTTATAACAAAAGTAGCTAACCTAAATATTTTTTACCCAAGATAGGTTAATCATTCCCGTAAGTAACCTAAATTACTATAAGGCCACCTTAAATTCATTGATTCTTCAAAATATAAGTCAACCTTACTCCTCAATGAAGACACCGTAGTAATCTATTTACCTTGATCATATATGGTCCTCAAAATAGTGAACGTCTTCCAAAATAATAATCATCTCTTAATCCCCTAATCATCCCTGTCATATTAATACGAAAATCGTCGCATTTCCTATCACATTGGTTGTCGGAACATGTTCTTCCATTTCCCACCATTCACTAAGAAGAGAAAGAATAATTAGGGGCTTAAGTACTTAGCTAATAATCATGAAAAGGAACTGAAAGCATATAAGGATAACTTGTATATGAAAGGTATACCCTAAGTTGTGATCTCCTAGGTTCCCATCTAGGTTATGAATGATCATATATTATTATGTGAACCATTATTTTATTTTATCTTTGTTCCTTTAACAATGGTTCATACCAAGCTTATGAATTTACCAAAGCATATCCCCCGGGAGTGTCGTAACCAAGAGTGCAGCAAGGCCCGTTGTCGTATACCAGTTCCCGTTCGAGTCTAGCTCAAAGCGGTGTTTTCGGGTTTTACCCCTACGTACATCTGTGCCAGAGCCACCTCTACCTGCTCGTATCTAGACAGAGATGTATTTGCTTGGCAACCCCTTACTCAATACTCACCAAAATACCAGGAAGATTTCCTATATTAAACTTTTCTATAGGGTTCCTCCTAGAGTTTTCATATCCTAATTTCCACAAATAACTAAACCATCCTTTGATACCAACTATAGCATCCCTTCTTTTTATCACATAAACTTTCATTACATTTTACAAAACCGAGGATCTTTAAGGTTTAGTGTCTTGGAAACCAGGAACATAATAAATGAAACAAAAAAAAACATTCTTCTTAAACACTTGAAAGGATTCTCCTCAAGTTCATCCTAGGTTCATTACTGCATCTCATAACCTGGAGACATACATCAAAAGAAAGGGTGAGCAGAAGGCCCAGTAAGAGAAACCAGAGAAACATTTTACATGTGAACATGAGATACTTCAATAAGGTCATGAAAATAACATTAAGGCATGAGAATGAAATCATGAGATACATCATAATAAAAATAACATTTTTTTATAACTTGATGATGTGGCTACAAAATTTAATATTGAAAATCGTTTCGTTTCACCAAGGTCCATCCCCAAGGTGTCGTTAAAATTACCAAGGTTATTCACCAAGGCGTCGTTAAAATGGTCATCTCTAGAGATTAAGTCTTTACCCAATGCATTGGAGCGCTATTAGGGCGCACCCTTAAATTTGCCTTTATTATCATGTGAGCCACATATATCATCATCAAAAATTTCATAAATAACCCATATAACATAAAATAAATGGGTTTCATTTAATAATCATAACATTTTAAAAACTGCTTTAAAGACATGATCTTTACGTCACTTTAAACCCACAGAAAGGGAAAGAGGGTTTCATTTATGTAATTACCAGAATTTAAAATAGAAAATTTTGATATATATGTGAATACCCCTATAGAAATAAGAGCTTTGAGTATTCAATTTATAACATAAAATAATTTTTAGAAAAGAGAGAGAGGCATTTTGAGACGAAAATTCTGCAGCATAACGGCTATGTTACAAGGTTTTAGAAAACATTGAGAAGAGATGGGACATGGGTCAAACATTCATAAATGACCCATCAAACCGTAGAGGGACAAAATATAAGGGATTTAAGAACATGGTAATGAAATTTTAAAATATACCATATGAAATGAAGAACATGAAAGGAGGAAAAAAAAGATTTCTCTTGTGAGAATTCGGCAGCCTAACGGCGTCACTTAAACTTCAACAAAATTGAATTGACAAGGTCAAATAGGGTATCTAATCATATGAACATAAGAGTCCAGTATGATAGATATAGAGGTCATACCCCAACATAACAAAAAGGAACTTGAAAGAATTGACATGAAAGTAGAACTTCAAAACGAGAAGGGTGAAGAACCACTTAAAAATTCGGCAGCCTAACAGCGCCACTTAAACTTCAACAAAATACTGAATTGAAGAGATAAAATGGGGTCTCTCATCATATGAACATAAGAGTACAGTATGATAGATATAGAGATAATACCCCAACATAACAAAAAGGAACTTGAAAGAATTGACATGAAAGTAGAACTTCAAAACGAGAAGGGTGAAGAACCACTAAAAAATTCGGCAGCCTAACGGCGCCACTTAAAACATCAAAATACTGAATTGAAGCGATCAAATGGGGTCTCTCATCATATGATCATAAAAGATCAGTATGATAAATTTAGTGATCATACCCCAATAATAATAAAAAAAAGGAACATGAAATACTTTACATGAAAATAGATCTTGAAAAATGAGAAGGGAGAAAGAATCCGTTACAAAAATTTCGGCAGCCTAACGGCGCCACTTAAAACTTCATAAAACGAAATAATGAGAGTAAGAGGGGATCTCTCATTATATTAACATGAAAAGGGAAGTAAGAGGAGTATAAAAGAACATCCTCCAACATAAGAACATGGAGCATAAAAGGAATGACAAAAAAGAGATTACTTGAAATGAAAGAGAGAGGTCGGATCCCTTACCTTAAAATGTAACTCGTAAACCTCAAAGGGTGGGACCTTGAGGGCTTGGGGGCACCTAGGGAGGACTCCTTGGGAGGTAATGAGACCTTAAATTCGTTGGGAATGAGTGGGGAGTCGAATGGATGAGAGGAGGGCTTGGTATTTATAGGGAAAGTGAGGGGACAAGGCATTAATGGCCAAGGGACACCTCACATGTGCTTTTCTCAAACCCATGTGCTCTCCCTTGACATTTACCATGGAGTTAGGCCACATGGGGCCCCCACAACAATAATTTATCACCCTTGGCCGGAAAACCCTTAAAAGATCTCATGACATCATCATGACACCGTTATGATGTCATTAAATATACCGAAACCCTAAAACTGTATTTTTACTATTCACTGAAAATTCAAATTTCTCAGAAAAATCCCAAAATTTAACATTAACCAAATATCAATTCTCTGATTTCAAAAATGAAATCCATTTTATAAAAATAAATTTCTAAATATTTTTAATTTTAATTTTTAAATAAAAACACTATTCATCGAAAATTCATTTTTTTCAGAAAAACCCCCAAAATTACCATAACATAATATCGATGCTCTGAGTTCAAAAATAAAGTCATTTTGATAAAAATAATTTTCTAATTATTTTTAATTAAATTTTTAATTAAAAAACAATATTCACCCGAAAAAACTAATACTTGAATAATAATTAATGAAACCGTTATTTAACTATTTTATTGAATCACATTACTTAATCAAGGTGCCTAGATTATTTTAAAACTTTCTTTAAGTGAGATTACTAATTCATTTGGTCATATTACTAATCCTAATCATAAAATCACTATTCATAATTTACTATTCATTAAAAATCAAGTTGATCTTATTAGACTCTAAATTTAGTACTGAACATAATTGCAGAAGACCATTTTTTTGAAAATCATTACACATTTTTAATTATTTAGGGTTTACATAAACATATTTAAAATATCCTTTTTCTAAAATTCATCAAAAATATGCATACTATATTTATCCGGTCATTTCAAAATTCATAAACTTCATCATAAGAAGAAATCCCAATTTTTATTTAAAACAAGGATTACACAAGGTTGTTATGGTCTCGTTACATAACCCCTTATAATACCAGCATAGGACCTAAGAGTAAGGTGTGCTAGGGTGATAGAAGCTTGGGGCGGCTCAGTCAACATTGCCCGAGTAGTAATTTCTATCAGTTTGAACTTCTCACGAAGGCGATTTCGTTCCAGCTTCACATGATGAAGTTTGGCTTGGATTTGATCCAGAGCAAAGCCCAGTGGTGCTACCTCCTTCCCAAGCTCTGTTAGATGGGCTTCGATCGGTCCAAGACTACTAGGTGAGGCCATCGAATCTTCTTTCTATAATAATTAACCAAGATTACTTATATTTAGAGACAATAATCAAAACATTTTGTTCACAGCGGTCATGTTGACCGATGGTTATATAATAGTCAAAACCCACTGATCTCATTTTAATTATAATCATGTTTATCAAATAAAACATTTTTGTTTAGTATATCAATAACACATAAAATTAGGAAACAAAATTTATTTAAAAATTTCGGGTCGTTACAATATATATGTCTCACCCATATCATAATGAAATCATTTATTCATGTTCCACAAAAACATAAATCATTCATAATAGAATAACCCAATAAATAAAATGGGTTTCTTAAACCTCATTCCATCATGACATATTCTATTTAAAATATAATTTCATCATTAACACAATCATATCATATTAATAATATGGATTGAAGAATATCCATATTTAATTACTGTCACCTTATATAAAAAAACATATAAAACACTAAAACATAATTATTTTGTAAAATATCCTTTCTTCTTCAAAAACTTTTTTTCACTAAATTTCATGAAATTTTAAAATAAAAGAATTTATTTCAAAATGAACTTGAAATCATGTAGAAGAAGTTTCATGGAACTAATTCATTATGAATTCATAAAAAATAGTTCATGCTGTATAATTTTAAAACCCTTCATCTCAAACTCCTGCCAAAACAAATCAAAAATTACCTCATTTGGAAAAATAGAGAGAGTCATTCATAAAATATAATAAAAATTTAATAACGGGTATAATTCACATTAAACAATAGTTTATGAAAATAAATAATAATATATATTTTCAAAACATGGACATGAATAATAAATATACCTCAGTAAATCCTTAAAAATAAATAATCACATTTAATAATGGTATTTCAAAATTATCCCTTCCATTTGGTCCGATATGCTTCGTATATATCGGTACCACCTGTTTTTCAAGTATATCTTTTTGATTTTCTCAAAAGGTCTCTATTAGATGGAAATATGCCAAAATTGTGGACTCTAGGATGATGTGAGGGGTTTTGGGAGAGGAAATGGGTAGGGGTTTTCTATGAATAATGGATTTAGAGGTGTGATTAAAAGAGAATGAGAGGATCCCTTTTATAAGAGAGGGGAGGGCTACCTTTGTAAATAAAAGAACTATTAAATTAATATAAATAAATTTTTAAATTAAAGTTACTCCAATGGGTATTATTTTGAAGATAGGATGAGTATGGATTAGAATTCTCTCAAATAAAAAAATTTATACATGTTTTCATTTTATTTTAAACATTATCATTTTGATTTATCCTTATTTAATATATTTAATTTTAATCATGGTAATAATATTCTAAATATTAAATTATAATAGGTATTTAGTTTTGAGATATAAATATTCCATAATTAGATAATTTATGAAATTTTAGTTCTTTTAATTTATGAAATATTTTTTTGATTTTAAAATTATTTAATAATATGTTTTTTGTAAAATATCAGTAGTGTCAATTCTGACACTATTAATTTATTTAAATTTAAGTAAAAACCAAAGAGGAGATAAATTCGAAAAAAAAATATTTAATACACTTCTAACATGTCATAGTCACCTTTAATATTCGTGGATCACATTAATTAATTCATATTATATTACTTTTAATATTTTATATACCATTTATATTATATTTCTATTAATAAAATAATTTCTACATCACTATTGTGTCATAAATAATGATAAATATTAAACTAAAAATATTCTAAATTGATTCACATGATGTATATAATTTAATTATATGTTTTGATACTATTTATGTTCGATGTTTTACCATGTTTATCACAATATCTAAATTATATTACTTATAATAGATAAGAGAGTGACATGTTGTCACTTTATTTTTTATTTATAATTACTGCACATTCATGGGAAAAAGTCCATTTAATGAATCCAATCTGACCCATAGGTTATATAAGTTGACATTAATTCATACAATAGGATTTTGGTAGGTGTTATGGTAATTGTATTGTCTTTATCATATTATTTGTTACATTAATATACCTTATTTACCTTTGACTGTGTAAATAAAAATTTACAAAGTTACAATTCCTAATATCAAAAAAGTAAAATTAACATATTAACATAATTGGGAGACAATGATTCCAAATATGGAATCTAGTTTTATTCATTCAAAACATATAATATAGACTTAATTAATTTAATGTGAATTCCCTTTGTAAAAACAAGAAAGCATATTTTAAAGAAGTAAAAACTATGAATACACTAACTTGTGTTTATGTCAAATATAAATGTGAAAATACATACAATGAACAAAATTTTATTAAAGGATAAAAAAATTATAATTTCACTTTAAAAAAATTAAAAAGATAATATTACTATATAAATAAATTAGACAAAAAGGAAGTCTTGACTTAAAATGTAGTATTTTCACTATTAATTAAAATATGAATTGTAGTTGAAAAATAATATAATTTCAACCAAGGTAAATATTGACGTCCCTCTTCTAAATAAATGTTTATTAAAACAAATATAACTTATAAAAATGTCCAAAAAAAGATTTAAATAGGGTTCTCCAGCAAAAAGTTGTAAAATTGATTTTTTTTGAAAAATATTTCTTTTACCCAAAAAATAGAATTAGATCTTATATTATATCTAGAAAACATATACAATTAATTATAAAAATAAAATTGAATATATTCAATATATATTTATCTAATAAAATCCAAAAAGGATGATTTAGTTATTTTATAGATGCGCATATATTTATTTAAATAGTTTATTTAGAAGAAAATTATTACTATTCATACCTTCCATTACAATGACTAGGTTATAATATTTAGTTCTCACATATACATTGACTGGTGCGAAAATAATTATATCAAAATTATTTCAAATTGTGTGTAACACAAGCCAAAAATAGCTTTGCGTATACTACATGAAAATATGATGCTTCATACAGTGTAAGATGATCTTGATGTGGCATACAACAGAAGACATCAAAGAAATTAAAATGAATCTATGTCATAAAATCTCGAGGTTTTACATAAAGAACATTGATATAAATCAGGTGTCTCCATTGGAGACAGTTGATAGAGGTTATCAATGAAGTCATAATACTTCATTAAACTAGATCCTTTCAAGGCACTCAATATGACGATCTTCCCTTGTTGAATGAAAATGTGTACAGTTGGTTAGGAAATAAACTATAACACTTATTGCATCCATATTTATAAGAGTCTTTGAAACTCAAGTAACAAATTCTATAATAATTTTATCCCATTTCAAAATAGGGATTTCAATCGGTTTCATAACTCTTTTAGGATGATGTCTTATAGGTTTCACTTGTTGAGAATCCAGACACCATGATACATAATCCTCAATTTCACACATCATATTATCCCATAAAAAGTGTTCCCTCAAGTACCTATTCATATTTGTGCTCCAAGGGTGTATAGGGAAATTTTATCTATGTGTATCATCAAATAATTTATTTTTTATCTCTAGTAAATATGGAACACATAGCATTTTCCTTATTTCGGAGCACCATCATCACAAATAAAAAATGTCAATTTTTCATCATTGAAGACTTTAATTTTATTATGAAAGTCATCAACATGGTATTGAAAATTATTTATCCTCTTTATTAATTATTCTTTTGCAAACATTTGATAAATTATTGATGTCACCCCTTCCTTATAAATTCACATGTCCATATTCACAAGATCCATGAACAAAGGATCCTTCTCAATCCTCATCTAGGTTAGAACTATATGATCTTTCTTACTCAATGTATCATACACCTTACTTTATTTCAATATATTTTAATGTATTGGAAAATCATAATCCTTGAATAGTTATGTCCATATCTTCTCTATAATTTTAAATCATTCGACAATAATTTGAATTTCAGGAATTTATGATCCATTTATATCTCACATATTTTTCCCCAGATGAAATGTATCCATATTTTCTATGTAAAGATTACATATTCTAACTCGAGATCATGGGTCTAGTAGTTCTTTTCATGAGTCTTAAATTAAATTGATGCATATGAAATAACTGTTTCATTTTTCATTAAGACACAACCATGTCACTTATTTAATGCATCACTAAATATAACATCACTAATAGATATTAGAGTTTAGATTTGATCATTAACCAATATTCTATTTATATCCCCATGTATTTATTTACATTCCTTTATCCATAAAAACATAACACTATTACGCATAATCTTGGTCAAGTGGTTAGATAATTAGTAAAAATTCTAAAAAAATGGTTGACAATAGTATACCAAACCAATGAAACTATGTACCTAGTATGTGTTTGTTGGTATAGGCCATTATTTTAATGAATTTTTATTTGTGTGATCAATATATATTCCATCTTTGGAGACAATATGGCCATGAAAATAGAGATTTGGATTCCAAAAAACTCATTTACTAAATTTCCCATTAATCTCCTCCCCAATAACATTGCTAATGATGATCTTCAAGTGATCATCATGATCCCTATTGGTTTTATAATACACCGAAATATCATGAACAAAGACTCCAAAAAAATCCATACATTCTAAGAATACTCTTTTCATAAGGTCCATAATTAGAGAGGGTGAATTATTCAACCCAAATTCCATTACTGTAAACTTTTAATATCTAACCGAATTCCAAAAAGTAACCTTTGGAATGTATTCCTTCATCAATCATAATTGGAGATACCCAGAATGATGTTCAATATTTAAAAAATATTGTGTTCCATGATGATTCTTAAACAGGTCATAAATGTGATGTATATGATAAAGGTTCTTTATTATAAAGGCATTGATATCACTATAATAAAAGAACAACCTCATGGATCCATCTTTATATTTAACAAATAGGACAGGGCCTCCCCAATGTGATATACTAGGGAGAATAAATCATTTATTACCCAAATCCTCTAATTTTTTTTTCATCTATACCAATTAAACAGGATCTATTTTATAGGATTCTTTGATATTGTTCTTTAATCTGGGATTAAATTAAAGGATAAATCGACCTTACTTTCTAGTGGATGACTGGATAAATACTCGAAAAATACATCAATATATTCCTGCACAATATGTACATCTTCAATATGGATATTACGTCCTTCATCACTAGACATTATTTTCTCTTCCTCTACAAGAATATCATTAAGCAGAGCTTCTGAGGGAGGCTCCAAATAAGAATCAGGTGGGAAAGAAACTGCTCTAGATATGAGGGATTCTACATTATCCTCCCAATTAGTAATTTATTTCCTCTTGAAATAATTTTTTTCATCATATCTCAAGAGACACTCTATACTGAGGATAATATCAAAATCATTTGTAGGTATGATAATAAGGTTGACACATAAAGTATTGATATGTGTCATAATTAAGACTTACTGACACATCTTGATTGCAATGATGCATCCCTTAGGAGTTTTTGATTGACAACTCTCTTAGTTAATTAAAAGTGAAGTGTGTGATTTTCTTGAAAAAATGAGTAGATATAAAAGTGTGTGATTTTCCAAAATCAAATAACACGTTTTCTAAATTTGATGATATGATTATTGTACCTACCACCATGTAATTTTTACTTTTACATCTATTTTAGTGATCACATATGCTTGGCCATTTTCCATTTCCCACTACTATGGTAGATTACCCTGATGTTTGGGATAATTGTTTTCATAATGTCCCATATCAATACAATTATAGCAGTAAACATACTTTATAGGCTTCTTCCCCTTCAATTAATGAGACTAGTGACCCGTATATCCACATTTATAGAAACTTACAGTCCTTTAAATCATTTCCCAAGGTTCTTTTTTCACACAGTTTTCACATGGTGGGAATAAATGAAACTTATTCTAGTTATTTCAATTTATTTTCACTTGGTGATCACATAACCTCTTATATTCATGGTTTCTGATGAATATATTGAATATTTAAAATTACTTCTTCATCATTAATGGTATATAAAACAACTTCCCTATATGATGAATTTTCTTGAGAAACTAGTGACCTTCAAAATTTGGTTTAAGAACATCAATCAAGTGATAGATATTGCACTTAGTGCTACATATATAATCTGAAGCATACCTAGGTCGCATTGTGAAGGTAGATTCATATTCATATACACACTCTTCTAAATAAATTTATGCATCATTAATCATGGAATCCTAATATTTGGTTATATTGGAGGAATATTTACTCAAACATCCTTCATAATGATATGTAAAGGGAATGTGAATTATCTTAAGATTATCCTAAGGGAGTGTCACACTAGGTTTGTAGTAAGGCCCATTTTCGTGTACCAGGTTATCCCAAGTATATATCAAAACACCTTGTCGGATTTATTACTCCTAGGTACATCTATTCTTGAACTATTCCAATTTTTAGTATCGAGACATCGATATATTTCTTAGAATTCCTATATAAACTATACGTTACCGGAATTCTAGAAATTTATTGTATACTAATCCTCAATGACTCTCTTTGGGTTTCTCTCCCTACTATAAAGTATATAAAGCTAGTTTTTATGGTTTTTGAAAAACTTTCTTTGATAACAACTGTAACTCAACCCCGGAAGCTCAGAGTCTCTTCATTATAATATTACATTTTCATTATTACAAGCAAGAAAATCCTAAAGGACCAGTTAGTTTAGAATTATTATAAATCCATATAATATACATAATAACCCATAATATATACGGATAATATAATAAAACATGCTATTTAATAATCTGAAATAAAATTAATCCTTTAAAACTTATTCAAAATTTACTTCTTTATAACATGAGGAATTAAACATAACAAGGTTGAGATAAAATTATCAGTAAAGGTAATTAAAAAAAATAATGAATCAATATATAAGGGAAGGTAAATAATTGAGTACACTACCAATAAAAACTAGATATGGAATGAATAATGTGGCACGTAGGAAACCGAAACATATGATATAATTCAATAAATTTATAATGAACTACATCTATAGATATATAGATGAAGAATCTCATGGAAAAACAATAACTAATACTAATTGTGGGAAATTTAATTGTTATAATGAATCTTGTCTCATTAACATAAAAAACTATTACCATCAAGACCTTTCACAAGGTGGTTTAAAACACGGATAGAAACCCTTTTAATTTAACCATCTTTTTTGTTTCATTAGAACTTGTCTATGCATCAAGGAGCTATGTAAAGTCCAAAATCAACCCAAAATTTTTTATCCAAATCATTTATTATATTGAATAATAAAAATATCTTTTATGCCTAATCAAATATCTGTATTGAATGAGAAATTCTTATCTATCAATAATTCCCCAATAATCAAATAATTGTAAAAGTAACCACCGTATGAAAAATGGGATACATTTTAGGAAATAATAAAATGAATTTTATGAGATTATGGATATTTAATTAAATCATAAATTAACATTTATTACAAGAATGTGATTTTTTCAATGGAAGTTAATAATCCCAAAATGATGTGACATTATGAACATTTGAGGAAAATAATCTTTAATCATTCCAAAGTGTCCATACCACATTTGAAAATTTAAATCATAATCCCAAAAAAGGTATGACATTAAATAAATATTATAATATCATGATAATAAAATAAATCAAGAAATAAGGTAAAAAATGGGTAGTGTTAATTGAACACAAATAAAAACCGTATTGAGTATGACTTTAATCAAATAGATTTAAAAAGTTAGATGAAACCCAATTACCTTATCCTTCATTTTTTTTGTGGTCTTCAGTCTCATGTATAGTGCTTCAAAATATTTTACTAAAAAAATAACATAACTAAATAATTTTCATAATATCATATATTAACTTATTAAAATATTTTATTACCTATTATTTAACACTCTTTCATTATTTTAACTATTTTTTGTGTTAATTTCATAGTTTTTTAAAATACATTGTGACATGTCATTTTTGTTACGATTAAATATATAATGTTTTAATCATATTTATAATTTAAAAAATGGATATATTATCATATCTATTTGGTAAATATGTATTTATAATATTCCATTACATTTATCATTAGAAATGAAGTGCCTAATTCATGGAGATGGTATGTCGTATGTACGCATTAATGTTAATTTCATTTTTTAGTTGGATTAAATGATTTAAATATAAATGATACATATGTATTTTATAATTTCCAAAATAATATTTATGTTATATATGTTTGATAGGTTTTTTATAACCAAACATTATAAATTCCATGTATGGAATGAACGAGTAATATTGGTTTGAGGGAGTTGTAGTCCACACTTCATCAAAAGAAATTATCGCATTTACACATGATGGAATGATAAAGTTATGTTATAAATGAAAATTAAATAATCTAAAATACATTATAAATGACATATATATTAAATATAAATAGTTATTTCATCATAATTTCCACCATGAGTGGCGGTAGGGAAAGTCAACCAATCATCATTTCGTGGGGCAGTAGTTTATGTTGATTACCGATTACATGGAAGTGTGTGTATGTTTATTTAGAAATATTGACATGAAAACATCCTAGTATATTTAGGATATTTTGAATTCAATGAAATCATTTAATAATAATACTATAGGGATTGGATTCAATAAATAAAACTGGAGGACTTGAGAGAAGTTGTTTCCTCTTAATCGGATAACATCTTTTGGTGTATACCAAAAGCTTCCTTGGATTTTATTCTGAAAGAAGGGAGGATTCTAGGTAGAGGGAAGGAATATTGGGATAAAATTTTGGTAGGTCTTGGATGAACACTATTGTATTGAGTGTTTTGAAGAATGGGTAGTGGTGGTGGCCTTTTATTGAGAAGGAAAAGGACTCACTTGGTATTCTTGAAAAGAGGTTAGGTGTACACATGTTATTACCTAGAAAATTTCATACCAATCCCCCCAATATAAATAATGGAAGTTTAATGTCATATATATGTTCATAAAATGTGTTTTTGAAAAGTTTATAGGTTATTGGGCCACTTAAACATAGGGTTTTTATCTATTTTGAGGCCAAATTACACCTTAATCATTGTAATTAATTTTAATCACATTCACTAATAATTTATTTAGAAAATTAATTTCATATTATTAAATAAAAAATATTATATATATTAAAATTTTGTGTGTTTTATTTTGAATACATGAATCACATATGTAGAAAAATGAGGAATAATGCTTATCTCAGAGACAGATGAATTAACTGGGTATAGTTCAAAAACCTTCAAAAGATTGTTGTGTTTTTATATTCAATTTAAAATTCAAAATGATTTATAATAAACTTAATTGTAATAATATATTTATAATCGATCTAATTTGAAATTAATACAAAACTTATGATAAAATTTAACATTAATAATTTTTTCAATGAAAAGGATGTTTTTAACTAAAACACATTATTTTCACTATTCACTAAAAAATTAAAGCTTCTTGAAAAAATCCAAAAAATTTACCCAAATATAATTTGGACAATCCAAATTAAAAAAATGACAATTATTGAATCAAATTTAATTCATAAAAATTTCAAAATTATGATTTAAATATATTTGTGAGTAAAAGGTGGTAAAATTGCATTAAAATATAATATTTTATTTGAAATATTGGGCTTGTTTTTATCATATTCCTACTAGACATGTGAAAAATTAATTATTTAGATAATTATATATATATATATATATAAACACTATAAAACATATATAATTTAATTTTCTATAAAAGAAATGTGTAAATGATGTTTCATTTTAATCAAGTGTTGTGTGTATTACAAATATATCAAAAGGTAAATATAGTATATTCTTAGGGTGGTACATTTATATATGTACATTTACTATAATTATAAAATTATAAAATTATAAATTTTTATTAATAAATAATTTTTTTAAAAGTATTTATATAATAATAAATAAGTAATTAAATATTTTAAAATAATTATTAAATTTATAATAAATTTTATCAAAGTATGAATATATTTACTAAATTTATATATATATATAATTTTATAAATATATATAATGATACAAATATTATATTTTAAAAATATATTTGTAATTATTAATAAATAATTCTAATAATATAATTATTATAATTAAAAAAATATTTTCTATATTTATTTATTTATATATTTATTAATTATATTCAAATATTTACCTTATTTTTATTTATAGTTATAAATTATTTGTCAGCACTTAAGTAACAAGCATTTATAAAATAATCTTTATTAGTTCTTTTTCCTACATAAAATATGGGTATTTAATATCACTATAATTATAGCGCTAACTAAAATTGATTTTGTCAGCGATATTTTAGCACTGATAGAGACATACATTTATCAACGCAAATTTGTACGAGCTGATAAATGTGACTCGATCTAACTTAAAAAATGTAACCATTTGCGAACCCGTCGTGATATGAGAAAATTTATGCAGAAGACACCCACTACTGGTTCTCTTCCATACTGAATAGAACCTCAAATCACACAACTCGGATGCCTCTTGATGATTTCATCATACATTTGGTGTTTGATTGATGTTAGGGTTTCTAAAGAGGGTTTCATATTTTCATCAACCTAGCGAGGTAGGCCTTCCAATTTTGTTTGTATATTTTTTGTTTTGTTTTTGAGTTATTCTTAGTTGATGTCATTATTTGTGGTCTAGTGATTATATACAAGAAAGGCAGGCCTTCCAATATTCTAAATTTCAAATTTTGATTCAACTATAGATCGCCCATGGAGATTTTATTTAATATGGACTTGATGGTAACTCATTGATCCACATAGTGTTTAGTTGGTAGTTTTATATCTTTTACATTTCCAAAATTGATTGCCCATATCTATCATACATGTTTTTTATTTATTATTTTTTCAATGGTATTCTATAAATGTTAAATTTTAGAAATATAAATTGGGGTTTTTTTTGTTTGAGGGGGTTAATGGGGGGTTAAGGGATTTCTTTTATATTGTATTGATTCATATCTATTGTTTTCTACTTATCAAGGATCTTTTGGGTATCTAATGTCTGGATTAAATAGGGAAGTTTTCATTTAAATTCTATTTCCACAATATTTATTTATATTATGGGCCAAATCATTCCCACTCTGTTGTTTTTTATGCTTTTATTCTTTTTTCTAGCCTCAAGAGAATCAATAATATCCCTCAGAAACTGTCATGGGTGACATTGAGTGTTTTATATATGGTGTCTTGGTTTTTTTGGAAAATGTATATATTGTTAAATGTGTTTTACCTTTTCACTATAATCCAAATTCTAGTGTCTCTACACTGAAAAAATATTTTATCTTTCACCCACTTTAGATTAATTCAACATTATTTAAAAATACTTTTAATAGTACTATACTATATATTTTACCTTGATGTTAAGTATTATTTTCCGTCAACATTGTAATTTTCCATCATCATCTTACACCCCACTCTCTCAATAATTTAAAAAAAAATATCCTTTTGAGATTACCCAGTTATAGTTATACCACTTTTTTTATACCTATATAGAACTATAAGACTTTATAATTTCTTGCTAAAAAATTTTTTATTACAAGATTTATCCATCCTTTTGAGTATTTATTGAACATAAAATTTTTTATTTCCATTGAATAAATTATATAAGTATCTATATGACATGTAAAAAATAGTATGTCAAACCAATTTAGTATCTAAAAAGATGGCATATAAAGAATCTCCCACAATCTATTTTATAGATTAACATTCGAGCCAGAAAATTGGAATATTTTATTCAATTTTTAGTGGGTGTCAACATGAGTTTTCAATATTCATTTTGAAATATACAAAACATTTCACTAACATTGATGTATTGGTAATTAAATATCCCATGAAATCTGTGACTCACTTACAAACTATGGAAAATTCCAACTCATTAATCCCAAAAATTTAATCATTTTTATTTGTTAATGTAAAAAATTAGTATCATATTTCAAACCTTGGAATTCTAAATATTATTTCATCCACATTGATAAACACTTTCAATAAATGCATAAAATTAGCATTTATGTAACAGTTATGATCAAATAGTCTTTTTAAATTTTTTTTCTAATAACTCATCAATACTTTAATACCAAGATCGTTGTCCTTGTTTAAATTCCTAAATAACACTTTTCAATTTTTAAACATTATTATAATATTAATTAATGAGAAATCTATCTGTTCTATTGATTAAAATTTCATATTCTTCTAATCCATAACGAAATGCTAATTTTATATCCAGTTGGAGTGCCTTTAATTTCATTCTAATTGGTCAGTGTTGTGATATGACATCCCAATAATCTTGAGATATTGTAAGATATTGATATACTATTAATATTAAATGTAATACTTCAATAGGTTGCTACAACACTTTTTCCAATACATTATTATAACTTCTAGTTGATTCAATGATAGTTTATTATTCATTTTTATCATATTTTAGTTTCTTGTTACTCCTTAATTTTCTATACTATATTTTCATTTGTTTAAGTGATTTAAAAAAAATATTTTACAGGCAGTAATGTTTTTTATAAATTCAATTCCCCATTTTCCTCAACATAATGAAAATAGTTTAAACAATCAAATGATGATTTTACCTTATTATAAATGTATATAACATTCTCTTTTGATACTGAATATCTTATGTGTATTTATATATATATATATATTATATAAAATTAATCTTTTGTGAACCAAATACTTTTGATATGAACTAAAAATTGAATAATGCTAAATTTTTGAGAAATGAATATTTATATGGAGTTAAATATTTCATCAAGATTCCAAGATAGATTTCATAAGACCCTTATAAAATCTTCTATTTGTGTTTACATTATCATTATTCATGAAAATATAGTTTTAAAGAGTTGGAATAACATTTTATTTTTCATAGAATAGATGAAACCAATAAATGTTGGACTAAACATGGGAAAAAATGATTCTGGACATATATTGGGATAATATTATGGTTTATGAATCGTTTGATATAGATACCTTTGTAAAAGATGATGAATTTTTCATGAATGAAATGAAAATGGAAATTAAAGATGACCTTCATGATTTTACAATGTTATTTGAGGTGTTAAATAGTTTTTCCAAGAAACCATTGTATACCAGTTATACTATATACAAAACATTGTCATTTGTATTGATGTTATATAATTTGAATGTTGGCAGTGGAGTGAGTGACATCATATTTACCGAATTATTTCATTTCATGAAAGATATGCTATGAGAAGAAAGTGAACAACCATGTAAAACATATGACGCTAAATGAATATTACGTTCAATAGAAATGATTATCTAAAAATACAAGCTTGTTGAAATGATTGAATGTTATTTCCCAAGGAATGTGAATCACTCATAAAATTCTCAAGGTGTGGCACATATTGATATAATAAAAATGTATCAATTCCATCAAATTTTGTTAAGTACTTTCCAATCATTAAACTATTTATAAGACTATGTAGTGGTCAGGAAACTATGATAAAATTAACTGGAATCTAGATACATTAATTAATTATGGGAACCTATTTCTTATAGTAGATTATATTCAAATGATGAAAATTTATTACGAGTTTCTAGAATTTTGCGATGAGCTAAGAATATTTCATCATGAATTATCTACAGATTGAATAAATATTTTTGGTGTACAGATTAGTAATCTTAGTTCATGGCCCTTCATTTTGAAAAATTATAATTTTCTATAATATTTATGCATGAAAAGAAAATACATTATGTTTTCAAAGCTTATATCTAGAACAATGAAACCCGATTATGATTTTGATGTCTATTTGGATCCATTTATCAAAGATCTAAAATTGATGCGGGACATAGGTATTACAATGTATGATGCTCATAGAAGTGAAAAATTCAGATTTAGGTCCATATTGTGTGGAATTGTTTCTGACGCTTTCTTCAGGTTGTACACATCCTTCTGCCGAGGAGGACGCAAAACTGTTTGTTTCCATACATTTCAGTTTTCTAATGGTGGGTGACATCTATTGCTTCTTCAGTGATGTTTTCTCCTCGATCAAAATGGGATGATGGCTTCTGGACTCTTTTTTCAATTATTTCACCTCAGAATTAATTTCCTTGTCTGGGTCTCCAATAAGGATTAAGACATTGTTCATGAAACTCTTCTCAATTCCATATCGTTGTGGATTCCAGTTAATTACACTACTTCTATCAGGACATTCCGTGGGTTCATACTAGGGAAGAAACCATTGGTTAGGGGAGTAGTCACATTGGTAATCACTAGTTTGTCTCAACACTAAAACACTGGAACACATGGATTTCTCCCTTTTTATTGGGATTATCAACGGCGTGGAAGCCCAAGTCATTCCATATTGAGTGTAGGGAACCATATTCCATATACATCTCTCTAAGGTTTTACTTGATATCCATTATTTAACATAGTGTGTGACCTGAGATTAATTTCGAGAAGAGATTGATTTGACTAATCAGAACACTGATGAGAGTTGATTATATCAGTACATACCTAGGATGGAGAACCTAGAAGGATTACTAGATGGGTTGCTAATGATACAAAATAAAGATGAATCTGAGTTGGTGTTCCCCCTAAATAAAAGATATCACGATGTGAAGGTTGATCTGGACACCTTGAAGGGAAGAGCAGAGGATGATTGTGTCTCGAAAAAGGAGACATTGAGGTTTACCATTGGTTGGGATTGGACCTCATTAAGGCTTCCTACCTACCATATATAATAGATAGGGATTAAAACCCACGTATTATGAGAGGGTGAATCATGGGATAAGGGTGAACACAGTGGAAATCAACCTGAAGACATGTTGGGTCTTACACATGGTTAGAAACCCAAGTGGTATAGGGGAGAAATGAGATGATTTGGGCTTTCACATGGTTAGCTACCCGAGTGGATAGAATGGCTTTGCAAGGATTTTGTGTCCCCTGTGGAATCTGTTTGGATATGGATATTGTGTCATAAGATGGAATCAGTGGGTTAGAACCGAGGAGCGGTCTAAAGAAGATGTTTTTGGGCTTCAACCTCGAATAGGTTTCCTATGTATCTCCATTGAAGGGAATAAAAATCTATGTAGTTCTCAAATGGGACGATGAGTCACCTGAAGAGGTGGCTTATTAGAACGGATTAATAGCTGGGGAACTGAAGGTACGATAACCAACTGGTTAAGGAATGCTTTTCCTGAACACAAAGGCTTATGGTAGAAACCAGAATGTGACACAATTGGTTGTCTCGATCCTCAAGAGGGATTCCTATGTATCCTGGTCAGTGGGAATAAATGTCCACATAGTTTAGGAATGGGACACAGAATCAGAGTGTACACAAAATACTATAACCCAAAGACATATTGGTGATTATGTGTGGATAGGAGCCCATCGCAAGATGGACACTCTTTTTATGAGGAGTATAGTTTATGTGCAGATATTACGCATGGTTAGCATCCTAGGAACATTTATGAAACCACTAAGGGGTGGATCAGGGATGTGGGTCCCATCAAAGGGGATGCCAAAGTTTACTAGTGGTTGGGGTTGAATCACAGGGAGGACTCCTACATAACCTGTCTACATGTCAAGGATCAAAACCCATATTTTTTGAATGAATACAGTTTATCGGCATGCTAGACGAAATGGGCATACAGTTTACTATCATGCAGGATGAGGGTGAGATTATATAAAGTGGTCTGGACCAATGGGTGATGGTCTTGAACATCATGAATTCTTCCAACAAACATATCTTGATAAGGGAAAGGATAGAGTACATGTCGTTAGGTTAATAAAGTTATGGGGCTTACACACAAAGGAAGTTCATAGACGATGTCACTGGGGATGCTTTCTCACCAACCATGTCAATCATGGTTGGTGGGAGAAACAATAGGAAAAAAAGACCTGGCGATCCCATCGAGAAATTTGCATCTGTGAGGAATGGAGCAGGGATTATGCATGGCTAGGAGACCAAATAATAAATAGTTTCATAAGTGTGGTTAGTGGCCCTGGGAGATGAATATTAGGAATTAGTCCATGAACGGATATCAAAGGTGGTGTCTTATTGTATTAGAAGGATGTCATTTCATTTATGGAAGGAAACTTTCTAATTCAATCGTATAGGGATCACCCTATCAAGTTCAGTTGGGGATTACACAAGGGATACCTAAATCGCACATGGTGACAAAGCTGAATGGGAAAAAGAGAGTTATAGGGCACTGGTTCAAATCCCCTATCCAACCCTCTGGACCAACCACACATGCAAAAATAACAATTTAATGTCATTTGATTAATACATGGGTGCTTGGCAGTTTAACATCCTCCATCTTGGGTGAAGAAGATTCACTCCTCACCCCTAAGACATACATAACTTGTACAGCCCCACTATTGAGGGATGGAAGGCACATGTATTTTCATGTGGTAACATAGTTGTGGAGTGATCCACTATGGTTTCAACGTTATCATGCATATTCAAAGAATCAATAGCCATTTGCATGCCTCTGCGAAGAATCCTGAGGAAATGAAACGGAAAATGAAGAACAACCCAAGGGACATTGAAATCACTTTGTACAGGACTGGATGGATTTACGAGAGAAGGGATTACTAAGAAAGATACCTTACAGAGAGGGGATTTGCAAAGCTTCAGGGCTTGTAGAGAATAGGGTCTTGTAGAGAACATGCCTTCATAGTGATCATGGAATCACAAATCATAGGGGATCAAAGAGAACATGGCTTCGAAGAGCTCACGAGCTCACAGAGCATAGGTGGTCCTAGAACACATGGCATTCCAGAGCTCACAGGCTCGCAGAGCATATGTACTCCCAGAGAACATGCATTAATAGAGATCAATATGACCACAAAGTACAAGGGATTGCAGAGGACATGGCTTCTCAAAGAAGATACCTTCACGAATCATAGTGTCTAAGTCTAAACATGGAGTATACATGTTTTTGGGCGGTGCTTCATGAAGCTTGGGTGATTTTTGATGTATCGAGTACCCAAAGGGGTCTCCCCCTAATATTATGGCCAATAGGATGCATTAAGGGCTTCCCTTATTTAAACACTCGTAGATCTGAGTATGGGAAAAGGGTTTTCATAACGATCAAGTACCTTAGATGAATCATTTTACCAATTGGTTCATAGGGAAAAGAATTATTTTCAATTTGGTAATTCAGAAGATAAAAGGTCAGAGTCATGATATTTTGGAATGGAGGTATTCAAGTATTTATATGTGTGTGGGGGTCGTGATTCTAGGAGGGTGTTCCATGATGTAACATGTTATCCTATATCATTAGAATATTTTATCATGTTTTTTATTGTCATGACGTCAATTTTTATCCCCTTCATAATGCAGAGGCATCCTTCGTTCCCTCCATAGTAGTCACAGAGGTTTATGTGAAGTTAAGAGGACATGCGGAAGAAAATATCCTTCCCTCCACAACATAGAGAATTATATTAATCTCTATAGACTCACAATGGTGATTTTTTGTTCTGATCTACGGCGTTCAGAGAGACAACCCATATCTATGCATTAGTTTTGGTGTTGGTGGGATTTTCAAAGGCGCATCACAAAACATCAACCCTCCTTTCACCATTTTAAATCCCATTTTATTACATTTTTAAAGCTATGATTTTGGCACCAAAAAATACCCCCCACATAATAGGATCCGAAGAGAAAATGGGTGAAATATTATGTTGGTAAAATGCAAAAATTTTGGAAAACCATGAAGCAGGATTGAGAAGATTGATCACAATGATGATATGCGATGCATGGGTTGAGAACACTGCAAATATCTCCACAGTAAGAAGAACCATGATTCTTTTCTTGGAAACACATTCCAAGAAGTCTCGAGGGACGTCTATTTTAAATAGGGGTTAATGATCACTCATTTTTCATCACCTGTCTATGTACTACCGTGTTTGAGCTCTCGAATTTTTGAAGCTTGGAACACTCAGTGAAAATGCTTTGCAATATAGATTCAAAGACCAGTTTTTTCGAATATTTCTCATTGAATTGTTTCATAGAGATACAATTTTTTTACACTAATCAAAACAAAGAGTCCATAAACTCTGCGATCTTGCACACCATGTGTTCTGTTTGTGAGATCTATGGTAGAGATTGACACCCGATCTTTATGCCCAAGCTCAGCAATTGTTCTTTGTGGTCAATCTCTATGATAAATCACTTTGAGCAAGATCTACGATAAGATTTTGTAGACCAGAATAGACATATACTAATTTCATGGTATAGAATGAACAACCATGTTGCTTTTAGGGAGTTCGTCATGAATGATGCCAAAAGGGAAGAGATGGAGAATAATCCTGGTGTCGAGGAATATGTGTGAAACCATTCATGTCATGAATCCCTGGTGGAGCTCATGTCAGAAATCCAAAAGAACAATCTCCTTTGAAAAATGATTTATATGTATGGAATTGGTCTGATAGATGATGTTATCATCCCTTTAAAAAGTAGTGATGAACCAACTTACTAGTATAGGGTTATACCATGCTAGTGCTGGTGGTATAGGGATACTGAGGGTTGTATATGGGAAGGCAACATACTTATCATTGCTGACTACATATACAACCTTATCAACAACATTGATGGTATGGTGTGGGAGCGTGAGGAATTTCCCCCACAATATGACATCATCATTAAGGTGGGTTTGGAAAACCCAAAGGTGTTGAACGTCTATTGGGACATTTTACAAGGTGGAATGTTTATGGAGGATAAGGCTTGGGGTTACTGGGTTTGAAAATTGTACAAGCAATTCGAGGGAGAGTTGAAATAATTAGGGATTTATGAAGCTGTGGGGGCCTCCCAATTCCATATTTAACAGCTGAAATAGATAATGCAATAGTTTCATAAAAGATGTTCATCAAAGACCAACACTTGTCTTCTTCACCCTAGGTAGGTCGATATCAGTCTCTAGGAACTTTATAAGATCTTAGGGATTAAAATCCTAGAGGTGATGTATGATGAGTTCCTCCCTGTAGAGAACACATGGGGGGATCCAATGTATATGTTGTGGCTGGAAAGGCATTGATGGATCTAGTGTCGAGTGAGGAAAAGTTTTCAGTGAGGGATGTCAATTTATAGTTTTTATTTTAGAGTTTTATAAACATCCCTACAAAGCATTCAGTATAAGGGTAAGCGGCACCTAGGATGCTACCGATCATGCCTCCCACCGATTCAAATAGGACCGAGCATAGTAAAGAGAATTCTTATTGGTGAAATTTGGAGAAAGGTCAATGAAACCTATGGGGGTATAATGTGATCACCGACTCGCAAATGGTAGTAAGGCTAGTTGTGTTTTCTTTACACTTATTTGAGGGTTGATGTTGCCGATCTGGGACACAAATATAGGGGTGGGACAGATAATATTCATTTTGGTGTCTGTGCTGGTGATGAGCGAGCATGTCAACTTGGGGAAGCTAGTGATGGATAAAGTATTAAAGGTGTTGTGGAACCTCAATAATGGAATGAAGAAACATAGGGTGTGTGTACTGATCCATCTTTTGTATGGGTGGATAGTGGAACACATGATAATATATGAAAATATAAACCATATTTCTTCTCTTGGATCAAACATCTGACCATCCATTTTGAGTGCAGTGGGGTGGTTTCTGAAAAATATAAATCCACCCCTAGTGCTGAATAGAGTCTGTAAGGAGGATGAATTGACCTTCAATCCATTTCAATTTCCAAAAGTTGTATTCACTGATGATGGTCTGGGAACTGAGGATCAGCAGTCCTATCTCTTGGCCTTTTGAGGTGGAGTTCTGGTGGTATGGATTGACTGTGATCCTATCTATGAGACCTACACCCAACCCTGCATTCATATGTAGTTCTGGTTCATGCATAGATTGACCCCTCACATCAACTAGGGAGTATTCCACAAGGACTATCTGTGTGTTATGTGGTAGATGTGGCTCATGTTTGTGTGGAATGATCAAAAAATGTGCAATGAGCTGCCTCCACCCATAGTTATCAACGGGCTAGTCAAAAAATATTCCAAGAGTTGAGAGGAATCCAATTTAGATGAAATGTTGAAGCGAAGGACCATCCATGATGGTGATGGGGCGCCTCATTAACATCTTGGTCAGGGCTGAGAAATTGCAAGAACATGCCATAATGGTGGGGATGTAGTGGTGAAAAGTCAAAAAAATCTAGGACCTCCACCGAGTGGGATCTAAGTAGTATTGATGGTCATAGAGATCATAGATGAGTAGATATTATAGGTAGGGAGGCCAACGATGGGGTTCTGTAGGATTTCCACTCAAGCGCTTAGGAAGCAGCTATGCCACATAGACAAGACCTTGGATGGTGATTTAATAAAGGATTAGGACACATGGAATGTCAACAGATAATTCCTCAGTCCTTCCCAGATGTGGCACAATGTTAACAGTCTCGATATGGAATTATTAGATATCGACCTTCCCAAGGACAGCTTTCTTCTGTCTCAAGCAGAAGGGGTCGATACATACTAAGTTATAGTACTTTGTGCCCTATCAGGGTACTCCATATCGTAGGACATACCAGGTGAATGTACTACATAACTAAATTTTCCCACAGTAGGTTTCCACATCTGAGTTGAGGGATCTCTTACCCTTACCCAAATAAACATCAGAGTACTCTTGGGGGGAGAGTCTAGAAACAGGATCCCTTTATAGGAAGGAAAATGTTCAACCTCTTCGCTAAAAGAGATTTTTGAGGCACTCAAGGTAAACCCTAAACCATTATGATGTGGTCCACATTCAGGTAACCAAGGCTTTCTCTACAGAAATTTTCTTTCTGTTAGAGAACCTCATACGTAAATCCCATTCTTGAATGATAAACAAATGTAGCTTTCAAGTGTGAATCAGGTACAATGGTGATTATAAAATCTATCAGGATTGTGACACTTTGGGAGGTTCTCTTGGAGTCTTTGGAGATCCCAACCATATATGGGGGCCACATCCAGGGATTCCAAAAGTAGCAGAATCACAAGGGAGAGATTAATTATTTGATCTCTATAAGTCTTATCCTTCATAGAATCCATAATTGTTTTCCATTGAACTAAGCCAACTAAAATGTATGTATTTTTATATGCACAATTAATAAATGGTGTAGGACCCTATTGTAAGGATTATTGGGGCTCATGACGTATATTTTCTAAGGGGAACATCGATGGTCATCGAATCATATGCTTACACTTATTATACTATAGAGATCCGGACAACATATTGGACTGTGGGCGGGATAGAACATGAGATTATCCATGTGGAATTTGGTGATGAGGATCATCCCAATGGCATAAAACATGGACTATCCAAAAGGACACCCAAAAAGACCCTGTAGATGAATTTATGGAGATGTTCCAAGAATATGAACTTACTGACCCAGGAGAGATAGATGACACTAATTCAGATTATGAGGATATAAGGTTATCTGTTGCCGGTCATGGAAATTGATCAACTTCTTGATCAAGGAATCTCCAAAAGAAGTGTGGGTATACTAGAATGGGAGACTTCATTCCCGACTGTTTGAATTATTCAATGAAGGAGTGGATTCCTGACACTCTAATATGATCATATGAGATTATACACCCAATAAGATAGGGACACATGATTGTGGCCATGATGTCAGTTCGAAGTGGAGGAATTATATTAATATCAAGAAACTACATGAGGATGAAAGAGAGATCCAATTATTAAGGGATCAGTTTAATGAACTCTCTACATTCATCAATTCCAATTGGAACTCATATCATGATTGAACGCTCAGTTGGTATAGGCCAAGGAATAGATGAGACGAGTATACCAAGGGATGGCTATTATCTGAGTTGATGAGGATCATGCATGGATTAGGGATGATGAACTATTCCCTATTGCTATTTAAGAATAGAGGTAGCATAATAGGTTATAAGAAAAATCTAGATGTAATAATCCAAAGAGTGGGAGAGCTTAGATGCTTCATTGAAGAGGTCAACCATCTATCAGAGGAGTTAAACCATGGGGTTGTAATTTTCACAAACTCATAATCATAATTTCATTCTTGATATATTATTTAGGTTGTGTGCATGATTATTTTTCCCTAATTTTATTAATATATATCAATCGTATCAGTAAAATATTTAACGATCAATCCCTAATCTCATGTGGGTCATGACCTATGTGAGAAAAAAATGATGAAAAAATAAGTATTTCCATTGAATACAAGAGCACCAACAAATAACCAAACTATTAGGTTCTAGAGGATCACTCTATATTTCTAAGAAGAAAATGGGGCCTTAATTAGGGAATATAATTATCAAAAAATAAAAACATACCTCTCCCAATATTCTCTAGCGCATGAGCAAGATAACTCCAGGGGTGTTTGAATAAATACAAACAAAGGGGAATGAAGAATGTGAATTATAATACCATAAATTCAGAACATATTAGATACTACATGACGATGAGGATAGTTATTTTCAAAATTCGAAACACAACATCCACATCGTGTTATCATAAAATGGGAAAAAACAAATGAATGTGAACGACTAACCACATTCTAAAACACAATGCCCAACTCAAAGTGTAATCTGATGCCCTTCATATTGTTGCCCCAGGATGGTAGGCGATCCATAAGGCCAAGATCCCTAACCTTTAGGGGGTTCTTTTAGATGTAAAATGGTATGAGGATCCGAATAAGGGGAAGAGAAAGCATGAGATGGAGTGATGAGATATTCGAAAGGAGTCCAACACTCATAGAATTATGCTACCATGAAAAAATGCATCGGGCGACAGAATCGTTCTGAATTGAGATTATGCCTATTTCTGAGAGGGACCTCTCTGGAAATGACCTAATATAGTGTACAATTTTATGTCATGTAAATTGGGTTGATTATCACATAGTTTAGCATCATGCGGTTAGGAAGATGCATGACCTGTTCAACTTTGTATGATCTAGATTTCACATTTAGATTTAGGAGGTGCTTCTTAGATCCTATCCAATAGTTTAAAGACATGTAAAAAGGACTAGGAACCCCTAGGTTACGTTCATATAGTTCAGACCATGATTAGGGGAAAAGAACCAAGAATGTCAACAATCCTAGGGCTGGGCCCGAGGAAAAATTTATGGGAATTCCTACATATCTCATGTGGCTAATAATTAATACAAAAGAATTTCTTGAGAACAGAATGGTCAGAGACCGACTCTGGTGGTGGAAGTACACACCAGCGAGGAAGCTGACGCATCCCATAATTATCATGGGGCGTCCTAAACATGTTTAAGGTAGGGATTCAGTTTAAATTCATGCATTGAGGACATGGGTTCACCAAAAGAGAGATGTCTGGTGTGGTTCATAACCCAATATGAATGCAGACCAGAGAGGTCATCACCACACTACACAATACTGAAAGGGATGTTGGGGTCAATAATTCCAAGACATAGATTTTACCATTCAGTCGGTTGGAATTGAGGGTGAGATTTCCAATTGTCTCTACATATCCTACAAGGGCATGAATCAAGAATTACATAGTTATTTGTTTTATAAATAGTTTAATATCAGGTGGTGGGGAAAATAGTGTCACCATTTATGGTTGAATGGAAGGACCATTGGGAATCACCGTCTCATATATGGATATTACCCTTCCACAATCCCTAAGCCTACGTGAGGCATTATCGATGTAGGAAATAATGGGCATTTTCATTCCTTACTCATATTATGGGAGTATGCCAATGTGGAAAGAAAATATAGGGTGGGGAAAATCCAAAATGAACCAACATCCCTACTAGATGAGAATGAATGAACAGTGTTATAACAACAGGGGTGTCAAGGGTCCATAAAATAGAAAGGGGAATTAATCATGCGATTCACAGTATTCGGTATTTGGGACATAATGGGAGTGGAGTTATGATTAAGGATAACTATTTACCATGTTCAAAAAACAATATTCATTTCGCATTACTCTAGAATGGGAACAAACAAATGAGGGTTGACTGCTGACCAAATTTTCTACATAAAACAGGTCTCAGAATTTCATTCCAAATCCTTTGATACATTTTCTAAAGACAGTATGAGAGAACTAAGGCCTAGCATCTATTCAATTTGGGGGTCCTTTGGATGTGAAAGATAATGAAAACCCTAAATGAAGGAATGTGTGTTCCGAGAACACCACCAATGTTGTTTACGCATCATGCAGGATGAACACAAGGAGTGGTAATATTAAAGGAAGTACATGACGTGATTATTATAATCTCGAAGTTAATGATTAACGAAGAAGTCTACAACAATCCACATAATTAGAAGAGATACCATAAAAGAGGGATCATATAAGGATAAAGTGGTAGCATCTAGACCACATATGGGAATTCTAGGGGTCACTACATATCCCATAAGTATAGGATTCAAACCACATGTAGATTGTGGAGGTGGAAAAACAGGTGACCAATACAAAAAGAGGGTGATATTCTATTTTAAATTGGAATATCATAATTGTTACATAGTTTACCATTGTTTGATCATAGACGATATAAATGATAGTTTACGGTCCTAGTGCTTCAACCATAACGTGACTAGTTTAATGTCATGTGCATGGGACATGCCCGTGTAGTTTATAGTCATGTGATAAGGATAAATAATATGGAGATATTTTAAAGGGGGTGTGTGTTGTGCCTATTTAAAACCCAATGTGAATGAGATAAATCCTAGGAAACATATGCTAAAATTGAATAAGAGGGTTCATGGTGATGCAGTTGGAATATTTATAAAAAATCTGGGCATAACTATGTATCCCATAAGGATGGGAATCAGGCCACACATAGTTATTTAAGGAGGTATGAAAGGCATACAATACCAAAATAGGGAAACATATCCTCGAGTGAAGAAATATTATGGCTGGGAAATTTATCATTAGAAAACCTAGATGAAGAAGATATAGTTTAGCATAAAATTATAAGGATGTAAACGATCATAGTTTATGGCATAGAGCTCAGTCCAAGAGAAATGTGTCTCTTACATGCAGGCAAAAACTATACACGAATCCCTAAGCCCGCGTGATATATACTAAGTGTAGGAATCAAGGGTGGAGAAGATCTTTATAATGAATGGGACACTTTGTAAGAATAAATTATGCGGAGTCAAGTATGACAACGCGACATTGATTTGCCCACACAATGCACAAAGGTGTACTGAGGGATAACATAGAGGGTTTCAAAATTCCACAGAAAAGGATAGATTGGAAAGTTATTTGAATAAAAAGACCGATATTTATGGTGCAAAGGGGAAGGAATAACATTTGAGGATTATTTTTTATCATGATTGAAACACATCATCCATATCGTGTGGCTTGATATGGGAACGAACGAGTAAGGTCAACCACTGACAATATTTGAAAAGCAAGAAAGGTCTCAAAATGTCATTCAAAATCCTCCGAGATGTTGTCCCAAAATGGTATATGATCCATAAGGATAAGAATTCATACCGTTCAGGGGGGGTTTGAATGTCAAAGATGATGAAGGCCTTGATAAAGGGACATATGAAGCATGGAAATGGAACGAAAGCATGTCCCTGCATAATTAAACACTCTAAGTCCTATGCCACAACACATCTAAGCATGTTAAAGAGGCTTAAAAGTGGTCGAGGGGTCATTTTAAAAGTGGATGAATGACCAAGACGATTAGAGGAAAGGGGGTAAAATGATTTTAAAAACCTGGGGCTAGACCCAAAGACGATCTTACTGGTCATTCCAATGTATCCCATGAATATGAGAATCAATCCCTACATAGGTTTTTAAGATGGTGTGTAGTTTAATGTCATGCAGTAAGGATGGTAAGGGATAGATGTATTCAAATGGGAGGGAACAAGGCTTCATTACTGAAAATCCAATGTGAACAAAGGAAAAGGATGCCTCATTCCACAACATGAATTCCAAAAGGGATCATGGTTAAGGTGCAGGAAAATGTCAAGGGACCTAGGGATGGACCCAAACCCAAGTTCCTAGGTATTTATACATATCCTACAAGGGTAGGAATCATTACACATATATTTATCAATGGGATTGTCATGTAGGACTTTCCCATTCATAGAAATACTTGGATTTGCTAGATATTTTTTGTCTTTTTTATGGGTGTGTTTTTTTGGAGAAACAATCCCATGATGAAGAATTTGGGCATTGATGTGAGAATCAAGCCATATGTAGGCCTTAAAAAATATCATGTTCGATGATTGATGTCAAACATGATTCCCTTTCAAATGAGGAAAAAACAATACAGTTTTGTATTCCTTCTGTGGCCTGGACGATAGTGTCACAAATTAAGTTTTTATGATAGGTTTGTCCCACGTACATTAATGTCGTATAACAAAGACATATCTTATTAAAGTCTTCTAGGATGAGGCAGCATAGTTTAACATCATAGGGTTTTGATGCATACAGGAAAATGATGATCTAAAGGGAATGTGAACTATGAGATAGAGCATACCTGATAAGAATGGGGATAAGAAAATTCCACACCACAACATGTGAAATCCTAATAGGACCCTCATGCCAAGGGTCCAAAAAAGATCACAGAAACTAGGGATAGACTCAATGATGAAAGTCCACATGTTCCTACACAAACCATAAAGATAGGAATCAATCCATACATAGTATATTGAGATGTTGTGATGTTTAACATTGTGCAATAATGACATGGAAGATCATAGTTTGGGGTAGTAGAACTCGGACCATTTTTCTTTTTATTGTCATAGAGGAAGACTGGTGGGTGGTTTTACATCCTTCAGCCTTGAAGGATCACATAGATTAACATCATGTGGTATGGAAAGAGGAAATCATAGTTTAAGGTCATAGAGCATGGACCATAGATTCCCAGTTTAATTCCTTGTGTTTGGGACATGACCCTGTAATTTAATGTTGAGCGGTATGGACATAAAAATGATGAAATATCGAGAGTAGTACCTAATGTTTTTATTAAGAACCCAATGTGAATGGGGATATAAGTCCACACAAAACCACATATATAACGACCCATTATTTACATACATTGTTTTTACTTCAAAATTTAAGCACACTTATTACAACATACAACAAAACCATGAAAGGATCGTATTGGTATAGTCTCTTTAGAAACTGGGAAACGTTAACAACTGGTTCATAAATCATCTATACTGTATCCCTTTTATCTTTTCATATCTAGAGTCCCTTTTGGCATATCTTACTTAATACCCTTCTTCCTGACCCGAGGAAATGTAAACATACACAAGGGTGAGATAAAATGCTCAGTAAGGGTAATCAAAAGAAATATCAATCACATCATATTCATAAGAACATAACATTTTGGAAATCATAACCTGCAAAAGAGATCATAATTTCATAAAATGGGAAAAATAATTGTAGTGAAATGTAATATCAATAATAATAACATAAAACATGAAACTTTTTGGAATACACACATAATCATAGATAATCATTTCTAATTAGTCAAGACTAATTTCCAAGACTATATTAATGGACAAAGTCCATTACTGATCTGAGTTCACTCCTTGTTTCAGTCCTGTTTCACTAAACTGGATCAACCTGCCATTCCAGCCTTGTCTATCTCATGAGATATAAATCTTTACCCAATGCATTGCAGGGAGATATAGGTCCCACCCATCTCATAATTATACCATTCTTATTTGTTCCAGAAGATCAAAAATCAAACATCATATAATAACCCATGTAATAAAAATAGAATTCTTAAACATCATGCCATCATAACATAATCCTTATAAGATAAAAGGACATCATAAAAATAATTCCAACATAAAAAAATCAAATCAATGTAAAAATAAGGAAAGAAACAGAACCCCATATTATATTAGATGGAAAATAATTTTGATAAAATACTTTAACTTCATTCTTGAAGAAAATATCCATTCTACTTCAAAAACATTTTTCATTTCTTAACATGTCATACAATTATAGACTAAAAGAAGTTGATTAAAAATAATCATGAAATCGTGTAAAGGATTCTTCAAGGAAATAATTTTCTAAAAATCCATTCATGCTGTATAAGTTATAGAAAATAATTCTTCTCATACTTTGTCCGGAAATGTCAAAAAAGTACCTCGTACAAAAAAATGACAAATGATTCCTTTCTTATATTTTACCGTCTTCATGAACGGTGTATTTATTTGCATTTGTCGATCTATTGTATATATATATATATTCTGAATACATATTATATATAAATCATGTTTTATATTCTGTAATTACGTAATCATGATCTAAGTAATCATATGAATAATTACAATTCAAAACAAAGATGACAAATGAAACGATTTTACCCAAAATGCTATTTAACATTGAATTTACAAATGAACGGGTAATATAAAGTCATAAGTGAACCATATATGATATCATAACAATGAATATGATTCTTTAATAAGTCAATGACATTATTTAAATAATTATAGAGGAGGTTTGGATACGTACGAAGCATATCGGACATATGGTAAGGGATAACATTTCCAATCTCGTTTTTACCCGAGATTGTTTATTTGTAAGTATTTACTGGGGTTATATTTATCATCCATGTCCCTATTTTCTAAAAATGGTTTCATGTATGTTTAAATTCATTTTAACCCATTTTTTACGTTTACTACATGGTATTTAAGGAATCTTTTGTTTGTTTACGTTTCGTAGTACGTTTCTGACTTTTCTGGAAAAAGTACGAGAAAAATGTTTTTTTAACTTATATGGAACGAACGGATTTTTATGGTTTCGAAAGGCCTTATTTTCAAGAATCTTACTCTACAAGATTTCATGATTAGTTTCAACCAAATCCTTTTCTTTTAAAATTGCATGTCATTTTGTGAAAAGAAGTTGTTTTTGAAGAAAAAAGGATATTTTCCTCAAGAATTCATTCAAGTGTTTTGTCAAAACTATTTGAAATGATATCCATTTCTTTTATGTGGATTATGTGATGATGGTATGATGTTTATGAAACCCATTTTATTCGTTGGGTTATTATCAATGATGTATGTTTATTTTGTGGCACAAGTAAGAATGATTTCATTATGAGATCGGTGGGACCTATATCTATGTCCAATGCATTGGGAAAAGATTTATATCTCATGAGATAGACATGGCTGGAATTGAAAGTTAAACCGGTTCAATAATACCGGACTGGAATGAGGAGTGAACTCGATTCAGAAAGGGAATCTGTCCACTAAGATGGTCTTGGCATTAATGCCTTGGCTACTATGGAAATCATATCATGTGCTTAATGGTTTTCCACAATTACATGTTTAATTACCATGCTAATTTATCATGATTAATGTTTCTGCATGATCTATTCCTTACGTACTGCCATGTTTTATGCCATTGCATAAGATTTTGATGTTTAGATTTTATGCTCATGTTTTTTTACATTCAAATTTCTAAGGATTGTTTTATGTTCTATATGCTTACCCTTACTGAGAATTTGAGCTCACCCTTTATATGTTTTCCCTTCCCCAGGATTTAAAGAAAGGTTTTAGGTAAGAAAGAAAAGGGGAAGATCATCAATGGAGATGTTGAAGATATTTCACCATGATTAGAAGATAATATTCTGAGTTTCCAAAGACACTAAACTATTACGATCCATGTGTGCCTGTTTTTGTTTTATATTAAGTATTCCAGAAATGTAATGTAATGTCCATGTACGTTAGGCTTTGGGTCTCTACAATTTTTTATGGAAATAATTTTCTAAAAATCCATTCATGTCTTATAAGATAATGAAAAACATTCTTCTCATACTTTGGCTGGAAAATTCAAAAAAGTACCCTGTACAAAAAAAACAACAAAAGATTCATTTCATATCATTTACTAAAAACTCACCAAAAGAGAAAAATTGGATTTAAAAAATTTTAGGAGGATATAAATAATATTTAATATTGAGGAAACATGGATGTGGATGATAAATATTCCCCAGTAAATTCTGACGTATAAACAATCTCAGATAAAAATGAGATTGCGGGATTTTCCCTGACCTTAGGTCCGATTTTCTTTGTACAGGTGTGAAACACCTATATAATGATTTAAATAATGTTATTGACATATTAAATAATCTTAATCATTGTTATGATATCATATATGGTCATATTCTTATCTTCTTATTCGTGATATTTCATTTTTATTTGTTATTCGGGTATTTATTGCTTTTTGTTCTTATGCGTGTATTGTCGAATAAATTCTTATTCTTATTTTTAGGTTATATATACCTCATTTCATGAATGATATTGGTGTAATATATATAATATTTATTCATTAAATAAATATATATAATCATTATTCATTAATGATCATGTAGAACGAGTCGCATCACATTGTGGGGACTGTAGGCCGTACATACGCACGAGCGTTGATATGATTCCCATTATCGTGGAATTGTACTGAAATGTATGTATACTATTTCATTATCAATATCACTTTACAGTAATCATATATAGTTATTCTTTACGCCATTATACCCATCAAAGTAAGGTGGTGGTGGAAAACAGATTACACCACGACGTGGAGACGGGATTCCGTACGTATGCACGCGCGGTGATTTCATTTTCCATGGGATGGATAGAAGCTCAAATAGGTTTGTTTAATACTTATAATAACATATCAGTATATTATAAATACTAATTTTAATACTATATAATAAAACAACTAAAGAAGAAGCAGTAGAAGAAGAAATAAAGTTGAAAGAATCGGTAACTGACATTATCTCTTCTTTGAAGCGCCTCTTCTTAACCTCCTCATAGGGCACTAACGATGGTCTTTGAAGAATACCAGGACCTATATGATGTTTCTAGGGAAGTGGATAAGATAACTATTTAGGGGATGGCTGAGCATGAAGGCTCAAAGTGGTGTGAGGAGGAGAGGGAGGAGATGCCCTTTTATAAGGGAGGAGAGGGGCACCTTAGGAAAAACATAAAATATTATTTTATAATAAAGTCATATTCGGGATTTAATAGCTCAAAATTGATTTACTTCGATGCTAAGGTGGGTATGGTACGAAATAATCTCATCAAATAGATTTTATAAAAGTTTAGGTTACTATTTTAACTTTATAATATAGATTTAACTCTAAGTTAAATAATATAACTTTTACCGTGTCTTCTTGTTTTCTTACACTATATGGTTAATAAACATACAATAACAAGCCAAAATAACCCCAAGTGGTTCATTATTCATATATATAACCTTATCTAAGTCATTTGGCTAAACCATAGATTTTTAGGAATAAAATAACAATTAATAATATAGTATTTGTTTAAAAACTATTTTATGTCAATTTTGACAATATTTGGTAATTGATTTTTTTATAATCATAAAAGCATGATTAGTTCGAAAAATGTTAATTAAATCAATAATAATATGTCATATTAACCTATAAAATTAGTTTAATTCATATAAAGTCTCAAATTACATTTATTTGGGTATTTATAGTATCAATAATGTTAATATTTTCTTAATAAGGTAATTACTCAATCATCATTGTATCATAAATAAATTAAATTATTTAAATTATAAAAATTACAAATAAAATATAATTATGTTGGAAATCGTTTTATCTTTCTAATTAATATTTATAGTCTAATTTATATTATATATAACACTAGGTTAAAAATGTTTTATATATTAAACATTGATTTTAACTATTTTAACTCTTCTTTAAATTAAATAATATTAAATTTCCTAATCTAATACTAGTGAACCAAAATGGTAATATTTTATTCCTAAGTTTGTTTTTGGTCGAATTAAACTTATCCAATATAATTAGGACACGTGTTAGGGTAATAAAAATAACATTTTTACCCTTAATTACCATATTTACTTTTAACCATGGTAAAAAATGTAAAAAGTTTCTATTCACCAAAGATTATTTTTATCTTATTGAACCACATTTTACTCCTTGATATTTACCGGGTCTCTCGGAATTTAGAAATTCCACTCACAGAAGCGGTAATATAATGATTTATGTAATTTTGCAAAAAGCTCCTCGGAGGTAGGTAAAAGACGGTGAAAAGTTCGATAAAATTTTTATATATCTAAAATTATTATAAAATAACTCCAATGAATTAAATTGATGTTATATAGGTATTATGTATCAATTTTTACAAAAAATAAAAAAAAATAAACAACTATTTAAATAAAAAGTTGGGTTTTAAATAGTAACCGAGTGTTTTCACTATTCCTCAAAAATTGAAATTTTTCAGAAAAATACCAAAAATTAAACATAGGATAATTTTGATATTCTGAATCAGAAAATTAAGTTCATTTTAAAATATAAAATTTATAAAATTTTAAAATTTGGGTATTACTATTCATAATGGCTAGTTTTAATAATATTTTAATTGCATATCGTTGTTTAGTGAAACTCGGTATTGCGTACAACGCAAGCTATCGAGGAAGGTCATGATTGCGTGTAAAGCAAGCAAAGCTAGTTTTGTGTATAGTGAATGATTCCTTTGATGATGTATATAACATAAAAAAAATATTTCTCATAGAAATATCAAGTGTTACAACATACTCTGAAGATAACATAGGAAAAGGGACAGTAGGAAGATAAGGTTTTTAAAATATAACAATGGACCAAAGGATGAAATGATTGGGCATTCCATGTATCTGATAAGAATGGGAATCAAACTATATGTAGTTCTTTAAAATAAAATTTAGTCAAATTTCACGTGGTGAGGACATGGGGGTCATAGTTTAATTAATTAGTGCTTGGAAAATTTTTTAGTTTATCGTTATGAGGGATGGGCTGTAACGACCCAAAAATTCCATAATGAAAATCCCTCTTGATCTAATTAAATTTCTCTGTATGTAAATTGTTTATATAAAATTTCAACTTATTTGGTTTTACGTTCTTAGATTTTACAATACTGTTATGAATTGTGACCATTTCTAATATAGCCATTGAACAATGATTACATGATTAGTATAAATATAGGGTTTTAATAAATCCAATTTACTCAGACAAAGGAAGCGATGGCCTCATCCATTAGACGTGCCCCATATGAAGCCCATTTTTCAGAGCTAAAAAATGAGGTTTCATCTTTGGGATTCGATCATGACAAAGCCCAATCCAATATTGAGTATGTTATGCTCGAGCAGGACCACCTACAAGAGAAGTGGAAGTTGATAGAGATTACCACCTGAGCAATGTTATCTAAGCCACCCCAAGAGTCTATCACCATCACACACCTTACACTTTATTCTTATGCGGGTGTTATAAGGGGTTATGTAACAAGAACCTATTACTATGTTTATGTACATTATTTTTTTATATAATAGTGAATATACTTTCATTTTATTATTGTTACCTTGTAAATAGTTTTTAAAGCACAAAGAGTAATTTTAGTAAATATTCAACTAATAAATCTATTTTGATGAATTAATGGGTTTTTGAATTAAATAATATTTTAATATAATAATATTTTTTTTATTAAATTTATATTTTTTAAATTTAAATGATTGTATAATTTTATGAATGAAATTTTAATTTTCATTCATCTTTGAAATATATTTTTTTTCAACACCCATGAATTTTTTATAAATGTCGATTTTTATTTTAAAAGCCAAAATTAACATATTTTGAAAAGAAAAATTAGAAAAAATAAATACTATTTCTATAATAAAGACTTTTAAATTATCCAATAGTGAATTTTTCATAATTTCTTGTGACAGTCAAATTTTTGGGTAAAAATTAAATACTGTATAAATATTTAATGTGTTTTATTACATCATAATGACACAATAGTGATGTAATAAAATAGTATACACTTTATGTTCGGCCAATATATGTTTTAACATTTAAATAATGTGATTTTGGGTTTGTTTTATTTATTTTACAAAACATTAGTGGACCCTCCAAGAGTTATTAATCATTTTTTCATTTTAAATTGTTTTCCTTGTGACTGTGACTCACCTCTACATAAGCAACCCCATTACATTAAGAAGTTCTGAATTTGATGCTAATTTTTTTTCCAATTCCCTTTTCTAAAAACCATGGGAAAAAACCATGGGATGGTTGGTGGTTTGGGTTTTTTTAATGTGAGGGGTCTCAAACCTAAATAATAAAGAATTCCATCAACTTTCCTATAAAAACCCATCCAAGATCCCACTTCCTCATCACATAATGCCTTTTGAGTTCATCCAACCACTACTGTAATCTTTCTAGAATCATCAAATGTTTCCCCAACCTTTCAATAAGCTTCTGTCAAGAATCTCTTGAGCCTTTGGAAGCACACTTCCAAATAAGGGTTTTTCTTCCCTTCTCATTTTTGTCCAATAATCTTTAAATTGTTATGCCCTTTTAAATTTCAATTTTAAATGTTGGGGTATGGTTTCGAACCTCCCCCATACAAACCTATTTATGTTTTAATTATGGTATACCCCTTTCATTCTCATTTTATGCCTCCCATGTACATCTGTTACTATGCTGAAATTCCGATAGGATTTTCTCTCTCCTCATTTACATTCATGCAATTCATTTGTATCATGAATCTAAATTACATTACATTTGTTGGGAAATGTATCTATATGACCCCGTTACTATCAATATCATGTGAATATAATTATACACTCATTTCTCTCTCATCAACCATTTTTATGAGTTCTTTGTCATGTCGTCATTCTGCCGAAATTGCATTGAGTTTTTCCGAGCCAAAGTCATTGTGTAGTGAATACCATGCCCATTTATTTATAAAGGGTATTCAGATTTATTCACATTTACATAATTTTTAACTAGTTTCATGTACTTATTCCACATTATTTTATCATGGAAAAAAATATTATGTTTAATGATTCAATGTTTTATGATCCATGTGGCACACTTATGCATTGAATGAAATGTTTAAGAAGGGTGTGCCCTAATAGCACTCCAATGCATTGGGTAAAGTATAGTATCATGATAACTCATGTGAAATGTGTGTTTAATAATGATAATTAAATTTCAATGAGGCTTTAATCATGATTCATGTGCATTGAGACTTGGCTCACACTATTTCAAATTTAAGTGTTGTTTTCACATTTCCTTGTTATGATTATCATGCTTTATCATGCCTTTATGCTTATTCTTCTCATTTTATCTATTGAAATGCCTATTGTCTAACATGTATTGTATTCCTCGTTTTATTCCATTATTATTCCCTTACTGGGCTTTATAGCTCAACCTTTTCCTATGCATGTTCTCAGGTTATCGCATGCAATTATAATTATGAGGGAATGTAGTAGTCATGCAAAGGATGTTTTCAATAAAGATGTAGTATTTCATGTTTTAAGTTTTTAATTAATGATCCTAATATCCAATGACACTAGAAATCAATATCTTATATGTTTTATCAAGTGATGTTTATGCAATAAATTATGTTTAATTGTGTAATAAAAACCAGGGCTGTCATAGTTGGTATCAAAGGATAGGTAAAATTGTTTTTGAGATTAGTAATAGAAAACCCTAGTAAAGCCTTAGAGACAAGACTAAGTATAATAAATAAATCCTAAATTTTGGTGAGTATTTATTAAGTGTTTTATCAAGAAAATACATCCATGTTTGGATACGAACAGGTAGTGGCGGCTCTAGAATAGATGTATCATAGGGTAAAAACCGAAAACAATGCTTTGAGCTAGACTCGAATAGGAAATGGTGCTTGAAAACGGGCCTTGCTGCACTCTTGGTTACAACACTCTTAAGGGATATGTTTTGGTAAATTCAGCAGAATAGTATGAAACATTATTACGGGACTAAATCAATTCCCTAAGAATATGTGTGAAAAATTAGATCATGAATGGCATAGACTGAAGCCAATAGATTCATATGTTAATGAAATAAAAGTTATTTATAAGTCATCAGTTTTTTCCCTGCGTTACCCATTATCTGTTACCCATAACATTCGTTTTATTCAAGCCAATGTCCGGTAGTAGGAGGACTTGATGTGACAAGTGATGTAAAGATCAATGTGATGACTATACTAATGAGATGACCAATCCAATGGGAGCAGGAATCACGAACATTGTAACAGTTTTCTCTCAGCTAACTCAAGATTTGAATAGAAAAATGGGTCAAGAGGAACGATCAACCCCCCCCCCCCCATGAAAGAACAACTTGCTATCAAGAGATTCATGAGACAAATGCCTCATACATTTAATGGATCATTTGATCCTTCAATCGCTGAACAATGGATCTACTACATTGAAATGATCTTCTCTATCTTTTAATGTTCTGAACAAGAGAATTTCTATTTAGTTTTTATCATATGGATGGTGAATCTGATCAATTGTGGACATTGATCAAAATTAAGAAGCATGAAGAGGAGATTCAGGTGATGGAATGGAAGGATTTCTGAAAGATGTTTTTCGATAAATATTTTCTGCACACCGTCCAACTTAAGATGGAAAGGGACTTTTTCCCTCAAGAAAAAAAAGATAATGAATTTGTCAGAGAATAGGAGGAAAATAACACAAGGATTTCATGATATGCCTTGGAATTTGTTTTACCCTTGAATGCAATATTGACCGAATCATTGGTGGGATGAAACCTAGCCTACATAAAGCTCTAGCGATCCATGACTTCGACATATATGAGGAAATTGTCCAATTTTCCCTCACGGTCGAAATAGAGATCAGATAATATTATGGGTATCAAAGGGATAAGAAGAGTAAGGTGGACATCAATTCTAGATTTCTGATTGATAAATCCAATGATTATAAGTAGATCCAGCACCCCACTTTCCAATGGTGCGGAAAGAAGCACCCTCAAAACTTCTTGGAGGAGATTAATAAATGCTTTAGGTGTTGAAGATAAGGGAACCTGACTATTAACTATCGGCAAGGAAGACCCAAGACTACAACAAAGGTGAGGAAAACTTTGTTCGATCATCAAGGCGTGGTTCATTGCTACAGCTTCAAATGACCATGGAATCTTGCAAATCAGTTCCATAAGCCAAGGGTTTTCAGAGGTAACCAATAACCTCCAAGGTAGCAAGGATGATATTTTTCCATCACTACTGCTGAAGTGGACCCCCGATAACGATGTGGTGAAATGTACACTAGTTATTCATTCAATAATATCAAACATACTTTTTGATTCAGGTTTTACTCATTATTTTATATCATGAATGTTTATAAGAACAATTCCAGCACCACCACAAATCATCGAAGTGACAATGTCGGTGAGTACGGTAGATGGGGCAATAATTTCACCCCATGAATATAACTCCTACTTTGTCATAATATGGTGATTAAACTTCCGGGAAAACCTCTCATACTCCCTCTAGTGAGTTTTATGAAATTCATGTCATGGATTGACGAGCCTTATATAGAGCCAACATAAATTACCATGATAGGGAAATCACTCTCCATGTGGATTATCGACCCCTGATTCATTACAAGTGAAAGGAGGAAGATGAACCTTATTTAGCTTCATCATCTTAAGCATGGATAATAGTGCCCGATGAGCACGTGTATCTTGCTCAGATGATTGATTCTAAGGAGGAAACCATACTAGAGGACATACCTATTATGAGGAAATCCTATGAAGTATTTCCCATGGAATTTCTTGGTCTACCTCTTAGAATATATATTGAATTCTCAAATGATCATATACCTCGGGCGTTGCCAATATCCAAGACTTTGTATTGAATGGTTGTTGTGGTGCTTGACGAGCTAAAGAAACAACTACAAGAGAATCTGGATAAATGGTTTATATGCCCAAATGCTTCACCAAGGGGTGCACTAGTCCTCTTCTTCAAGAAGAAGGATGGATCAATGCACCTTTGCATCGATTACCTTGAGCTTAAAAAAATCATGATAAAGAACCAGTATCATATCCCAAGAATTGATGACTTGTTCGATCAGCTGCGTGGAGCATAATACGTCTCCAAGGTGGATTTGCGATTGGGATATTATCAAGTAAGGGTGAATAAGGATGATATCCCCAGGACTCCTTTTCGTACAAGATACATGCACTATGAATTCATATTAATGCCTTTTGGACTCAGTAATTCTTCAAAAATATTTATGGAAATTATTAATGGAGTCATTAGAGATTACGTCAAATTTTTTTGGTATTCTTTATAGATGATATTCTAATATACTCCAAACTAATAAGTATCATGAGAAGCATCTAAGAACTATACTAGAGACCATGCGGCAGGTTATGCTCCATGAAAAGTACAACAATGTGAGTTCTTATTGAAAGAGGTCGCATTCTTGGGCCATATCATCATAAGAAATGGAATATATGTGGATCCCTCTAAAAAAGATGCAATTGAGGGATGGATGAGGTCAACATAAGTAAATGATATCCATAGATTCATGGGGATAGCTGGATATTATCGACGATTTGTGAGAAATTTCTCACGATTGTCCAACCCTCATACCCAGCTAACCTGTAAGGGAGTAAAGTTTCATCGAGTGATGAATGCGAAGAAAGCTTCAAGGAGTTGAAATGGAGGATTATTAGTACTCCACTGCACACTTTACCCACAAGTGTAGAACGTTATATTTTATTCAGTGATGCTTTAAAAAATGGCTTAGGATGTGTGTTGATGCAAAATGAAAATGTCGTTGCCTATGCTTCAAGGTAATTGATAGTTCATGAAATGAACTATCCAACACATGACCTTGAGTTGGTTGCAGTGATATTTGCATTGAAAATTTGGCGGCATTATATCTTTGGGGATAAGTTTGAAATATATATGGACCACAAAATCCTCAAGTATATATTCACACAGAAAGTGTTGAACATGCACCAATGAAGATGGTTAGTGCTCATAAAAGACTATGACTACTCAATCCATTACCACCCAGGGAAAGAGAACAAAGTGGAAGATGGCTAAAGTAGAAAGGACCCATTGACTCTATAATTTATGAGAATTGAGGAGGATCATATCTTTTTATACATGATAAATATGGACATGGGAATCATAATGAAGGGAACATCATCAATTATTTCACAAATTATTGCTCAACCGTCACTTATGGAAAGGTTAAAGGATGCTCAAAAGGATGATCTGGGAATTTAGGAAAAAGTGGTAGCTATTGAAAAAGGGAAATCAACGACGTTTAATGTTAATGAATAATTAATTGTGAGATTTGGGAAATTACTACGTGTTCCATCGAGTCCAGAGATGAAGAATGAACTTTCTGATGATGCACATAGATTAAATTTCTTTATTCACCTTGGAAACACAAAGATGTATCATGATCTCTCAAAGAATTATTGGTGCGCTAATATAAAGAAGGATATCATAGAATATACATCGAAGTGCCTCATGTGTCAGCATGTGAAGGAAGAGTGGATGAAGTCTAAGGGGACGATGCAACCATTTCCTACACCCGAATGGAAATGGGAGAACATCAATGTGCTTTATCCCCAGACTTCCAAAGACATCCAAAGGTAACAATGCAATATGGGTTGTTGTGGATCATTTAAAAAGTTTTCTCACTTTTTTGCTATTTAATATGATTTCTGTAACACCCCAAGATTTCATAGTACGTTATTTCTTCAATGTAATTCAATAACATGCACTACACGCAACACAGAGTTCAAGCGCACCACAACTTACCAATCTAGCCGTTAAAAAGTGGTCCTGAATACTATAAACTGAATTTTTAACTTTATATAATCCTTATAATTTTAGAATCCATATTATGAGTCTCTTAGACATAATATAAGAAAAAAATCATTTTTTATATAAAAGATGTGTTTTTAAAAAAATCAATTTTTCTGTGTTTTAATGGAGAATCCTTTTTTAAACCAATATTTGACACTTTTATATATTCAATTTAATAAAATTTAATTCTTCTTTATAATTGGTATATAAAAATTTAGTTTCGATAAATTTTTGGTGTTATCCTGATAACATTTATATTTGGGTGAATAGCGAAAATACTAAATTTTAACTAAAAACAACATTTTTAATCAAAATAATTTTTAGTGTTCAAATATACATTTGAAAGGTTTGAAAGTATAATTAGAATATATTTTTACCATTTAATCCAATTTTGGTCATTGGAAGTAATTTCACTTTGAAATTAGACATAAACATGTGTCAATCTTTTGATAGTTTTTATTTCATAAAAATACCCTTTTTTGACAATGGTTTTTAATTTTAAATTAATAAATGTAACTTATATATTCTGAAGTTGTTAAAATATACTTTAATTTTGAATTCACAATATCAAAATTATCTTAGGGTGAGATTTTGTTATTTTTCTGAAAACATTCAATTTTTTAGGAATAGTGAAAAACACTGAGTTATCGGTTAAAACGACTTTTTATTTAAATAATTTTTTATTTTATTTATAATTAATTTAGATCCAAATATATGCAAAATATGTATATAATTTCAATGTAATTCATTAGAGTCATTTCATAATATGTTTAGATATATAAAAATTTTATTGGACTTTTACAGTCTTTTACCCACCTCCTATAAACTTTTGTAAATTTGCATAAAACATAATTTTACTACTTCTGTGAGATTAATTTTAAAAATCTGAGTGACATGGTTGATATCTGTAAGTAAAATTTTGTTCAATAAGATAAAAAATAAATAATTATGAATAGTAACTTTTTACTTTTATTTACCACATTTAAAAATAAATAGTGTAATTAAAGGTAAAAATGATATTAATATTACTCTAACACATTTCAAAATTTTATTGGCTAAGTTTAATTCAATGAAAAACAACATTAGGAATAAAATATGTTTCTTTAGGTCCACTTGGACTAGATTATGACTTATTATTATTTTATTTAAAATGGAGTTAAAAGAGTTAAAATCAATGTTTAATAACCAAAAAAAATTTAATATAAGGATATACATAAGATAAATTCGATTATAAATATTATTTAGAAAGATAAAAAGATTTCCTACATAATTGTATTTTATTTATAATTTTTAGACATAAAATAATATTATTTATTTATGACACAATGATGATGCAGTAATTACCTTATTAATGAATGATTAAAATAATTGATATTATATATATCCAAATAAAACTAATTTGAGACTTTTAATGAATTCCACTAATTTTATAGGTTAATATTACAAGTTAGGGTTAATTTAATGAATTATTTTCGTATTACTAATGCTGTTATTAATTTATCAAAATCAAAATAACAAATAATGTCAAAATTGACATAAAATAGTTTTTTAAAAAATCTATATTATTGATTGATATAATATTCTTAAAAATATACGGTTTGACCAAAGGTCTTAAACAATATTATTTATGTCATTAATGAACCACTGGAGGTTATCTTGGAAGTTTATAGTATGTTTATTAACCATATAGTGTATGAATACAAGAAGACACTGTAAAAGATAAATTATTTAACTAAGAGTTAAATATAAAAGATAAGGATAAAATGGTAACATAAACATGTCTAAAACATATTGGCTAAAAGGATGTCGACACATAACAACCAAAGGAATGAATCAATTTCATTCGTAGCCATTAATAACCGAATCTGATTGTATAATAAAATAATACTTTAATCTTTTCCTAAAGTGACCATCACCCCTCTTATAAAAGAGCACTTCCACTTTTCTCAAAATCACACCTAAATAGCCATTTGTCTCGGACAAACCCTACGCAACTATCCTCAAAACATCCCTCAATTAATCATTTAGTCCTTAATTTGATCATAAATCCAACATATGGATCCCTTTTGATCAACTCAAAAGGAAACACCCGAACAAAATGTAATAATTCCACCACCCTCTTTTATGTTTTTTTCATCATCCACCTTATCTTTCTTTGTTATTACCATACCAAAATAATTACTCCAGTTCCACATATATAATTTGATGTTATCAGAAATATTTTACAACCATATTCATTAATCTTTCTTTCCTATTAATGATAATTTCACCAAGTGTGTGTATGTTCGAATTTCCGTCTCCACGTCGTGGTGTAATTTATTATTCAACACTATGTTATTTGGATGGATATAATGATGAGTAATATGTATATAAATAATTAAAATAAAATTATAATATCTCTTTAAAACTAATATACCATCATATTATACACCTTTTAGTCATTAAGGAAAATGATATTATCGCTCGTGCGTACATACGGATTACCGCCTCCACGACGCGATGAGAATCATTTACACATTCACCATTGATTGATAATTATAAAAATATATATTATTAATAATTATGTATTATATGAAAAAATAATTATACTATAGATATATATATATGTGTGTGTGTGTGTATTTATGTACATACTTATATCTTATTCAATTACCTCCATTCAATATGATATGAAAACATAAAATGTGTTTATCTATACGTACGACATTCCATCTCCACAAAAGGTGTTTTAAATTTCATATATATATATATTATAAATATGTATATTCTAACTATATATGATATATAAATCATGTTTATATAATGGAAGTATTTAAATCATGATCTAAATGATATGATGAAAAATAACAAGTTAAAATGCATACGATAAAGAAAGGGATTATTAACTGAAACGTTAATATAACATGAAAATCATTATTAAATGGGTAGTATAAATTCATAAATGAATCATGTATGATATAGAAAATATGAATATGGTTCTTGAATAATTTAATAACATACAATGGTCATTATACATGAGGTTAACCATACCCTCGACCAAAGGAAAGTAAAAGGTATGGGTTAATTCCTCAATCTCATTATTATCCAAGATTGTTTATGTATAAGTATTTACTGGGAAACTTTTATCATCCATGTCCATTTTTCATAAATATGATTTCAAAATGAATATTTTAATGATTTTTGAAAGGTAATCTTTATCAAGATCCGAATTTTAAAACTTTTAAGGATTTATCTTTCTAAATCATTTTAATTAATATCCATGTTTTCAAAATGGTTTTGAGTATTTATTTATATGGACATGAATGTTTTGAAATAATACTTATTTTTAAATGTTTCAAAGTAGTATGGGAAAAATTGATTCAAAAATATTTTTAAAATGACATTATTTATAAATGAATTACATTTAAATGATTTAACAAAAAAAAGGATATTTTTCTGAAAGGTTTTTAATGATTATTTTAAACTATGTCAACATCCTTTGATGGATTTTAAGCTTATTTGAAGTTGATTTATTATGATACAAAACATCCATATTATATTGAATGATCTATGATTTCTTTGACTATGAATGTGCTATCTTTATACAATTCATGGATTATGGTTAATGTATTGAAATTTCATTTGCTATTTTTAATATGATAATTTATTTTATGTTTCAACATTTTCATATGAAGAATGCAGTGGATTTAGTAAGTGATGGGTGGAGCCCTCTATAGCTCCTTGATTAATCGGTAGGTCTCATGAGACAAACTAGTGTTTTAGGACAAGTCCTTGAAAAAACATCTATTTGTAGTCTTGGTATGAGGCCTTGAATATGTGCTAATGATGTCTTGTGTTAAGCATTACCTCACCATGAAATTTTTTATTACATGTTATTATTCGACTAGTAGAATATCCGTGTGCATGTTTATATGGTAATGTTTGATTTATTTTTCCATATCTTTTTCATGATTATGTTTAAAAAGGTTGTTGTTTTTATCACACATATTGCCTTAAAAGTTTATAGCTTACATTAAATAATTTATCCATAATGGGTATCTGAGCTCACACCTTTCTTTTGTTTTATGTTCCTAGGATTTCAAAGAAGTGTATTATGATTGTTATGCATGGTTAAGCTATAGGGAAAAATAGTGTTCTCAAAGGATTTATTTATGTTATGTTTTATGATATAAAGTGTAATGTAAAATTCATGTATGTAATCTATTTTCCAAGAAATCTAAACTAATTGGTCCTTCAAGACTTGATTCCTAGTAATCATAACAATGTTTTAAAATAATGCACTTACTCTGGGTAACTGGGGTTGGGGCGTTATAGTTGGTGTTAGAAGAAGTTTAGCAATAACATTGGAAATAAATTTAGATAAACATTGATAGGAGAAAATTACCCTAATATATACATTGAGGAATAGTATAGATGATCTTCATTGAATTTTGGTAAAGTAGAGATTTTGTGTATTTTCCATGAAATACATCCCTATCTCGATACGAGCAGGTAGATTCAGCTCTGACACAGATGTACTGTAACAGCCCAAGATTTTATGAAAAATATTCATTTTAATTTCACTAATGTCTTGTGTTGTACGCAACACAAAAAGGATCTTGCACAACATGCATCCTTGACTTTCCTTGCATTACATGAAATTGCAACCTTCCTCGATAGCGTGTGTAGTACGTAATACTGAGTTTCACGAAACAACGATATGCTATTAAAATATTATTAAAACTAGCCGTTATGAATAGTAATAACCACTTTTTAAATTTTAGAAAATTTAGCTCTCAAAATGGACTCTATTTTTGGATTCGGAGTATCGAATTTAGCCTAAGGTGAAATTTTGGTACTTTTCGGATAACTTTCATATTCTGATGAATAGTGAAAATTGCTAAATTATAATTAAAAACAAATTTTTTAATCGAAATAATTAGTAGTGATAAATTATTAATTTTAGTGGTTTTAAAGTATATTTAGATTATATTTTTACAATTTAATACAATGTTGGTCATTGGATGTAATTTCACATTTAAACCAGACATAATCAAGTGTCAATCTTTTGATAGATATTGTTTCTTAAAAACACGCTATTTGTTTTAACAGCAGGATTTAATTATAAAATTAATTAATTCAACTTTTATGTTATGAATTTGGTAAAATAGACTACATTTTTGAATTCGGAATATGAAATATAGCTTAGGATGAAATTTTGGCATTGTTCTGAAAAACATCAATTTTTGATGAATAGTGAAACTACTAAGTGGTAGTTAAAAAACTGAATTTTTCATAAAACATAATTTTACCGCTTCTGTGAATGAAATTTCAAAAATCCGAGAGACACGGTTGATGTCAGTAAGTAAAATGTGGTTCAATGAGATGAAAATAAATTTTGGTGAATAGTAACTTTTTACTTTTATTTACCACGGTTAAAAGTAAATAGGGTAATTAAGGGTAAGAATGATATTAATATTACCCTAACACATGTCCTAATTCTAAGGGACAAGTGTATCTCGACCAAAAACAACCTTAAGTGTAAAATATTATCATTTAGGCCCACTTTGATTAGATTAGGACATTTATTATTATTTAATTCAAAGAAGAGTTAAAAGAGTTAAAATCAATGTTTATTTACTAAAACATTTTTAATATAGGGTTATAAATAAGATAAATTCGATTGTAAATATTCATTAGAAAGCTACAAATATTTCCCACATAATGGTATTTTATTTGTAATTTTTAGACATCAAATAATTTAATTTATTTATGACACAAATATGATGTAGTAATTATCTTATTAATGAAATATTGACATAATTGATGTTATAAACACCAAACTAAATATAATTTGAGACTTTTTATGAATTCCAATAATTTTCTAGGTTACTATGATATATTAGAGTTGATTTAATCAACTTGTTTCGAACATATAATTCTGTTATGACTTTCAAAAAAATCATATATCAAATAGTGTCAAAATTGACACAAAATTGTTTTTAAATCAAATATTATATTATTAATTGTTATTTTATTCCTAAAAATCTAAGGTTCGGCCAGATGACTTAGATAAGGATATATATATTAATAATAAACAATTTGGGGTTCGTTTGGCATGTTATAGTAAGTGTATTAACAATATAGTGAAAGAAAACAAAAAGACATGGTAAAAGTTAAATTATTTAACTTAGAGTTAAATCTAATTTATAAGGTTACAATAATACCCTAAACTTGTCTAAATCCTATTGGTTGATAGGATTTCGACCCATCCCCACATTATCTTCGAAATAAGACCCTTTGGAACCATTATAAACCGAGTTTGACTTTAATATAAAATAATATTTTGAGATATTTTTAAGGTGCCCCTCTCCTCCCTTATAAAAGGACACCTCCTCCCCCTCCTCCTCACACCAATTTGAGCACTCAAGCTCGGCCAACCCCTTCCATTTTCTACACTCCACTTCCCTAGAATAATCCTATAGGTTCTGGTCTTCTTCAAAGACCAATCGTAGTTCCCTAAGTGAAGGATTCAAAAAGGCGTTTCAAAGAAGAGGTAATATCCATTACCGACCATTTCAATTTATTTCTTCTTCAACTTCTTCTTCTTTAGTTGTTTCATGATAAAGTAATAACATCAGTATTACTTACATACTGAAATGTTATTATAAATACGAAACAACTCTAATTAACCTTCTATCCATCCTACGGAAAAAGGAAATCACCGCGCGTGCGTACGTACGGAATACCGTCTCCACGCCGTTGTGTAATCTATTTTCCACCACCACCTTACATGGATGGGTATAATGGTGTAAGGAATAACTATACATAGTTATTACAACATCATATTGATTCTGATATATTGTATAATCCACTCCAATTCAATTCAATATTTATGGAAATGATATCATCGCTCGTGCGTACGTACGGACTACCGTCTCCACGACGCGATGAGATTCATTCTCCATGTTAACCATTTAAGAATGATTATAAAGTATATATAATATGTACTAATGAAATATATGACATAATAATGATACTGGATTTATTTATTTATATATTTCATGTACTTAATTCCATTCAATTCAATAAGGAAACGAAAACAGCGTTCATGCGTACGTACGGACTACCGTCTCCATGAACGGTGTATTTCTTTCCATTTAATGATTTATTATATATATGTATATCCTGAATATATATATATATAAATCATGTTTTATGTTCTGGAATTAAGTAATCATGATCTAAGTAATCATATTAATAATTACAAGTCAAAACACGGACGACAAATGAAACAATTTTACCCAAAACGCTCTTTAACATGGAATTTACAAAAGAACGGGTAATATAAAGTCATAAGTGAACCATATATGATATCATAACAATGAATATGATTCTGTAATAAGTAAATGACATTATTTAAATCATTATACAGGAGGTTCGGACACTTACGAAGCAAATCGGACCTAAGGTAAGGGAAATATCACAATCTCATTTTTATCCGAGATTGTTTATTCGTAAGTATTTACTGGGGTGTATTTTATCATCCACATCCATGTTTCATAAATATGTGATATTATTTCCATCCACCTACAATTGTTTAAATCAATTTTTTACCTTTGGTGAGTTTTTAGTAATACGGATGAAAGGAATCTTTTGTCGTTTTTCGTACGAGGTACTTTTTGACTTTTCCGACAAAAGTACGAAGAATGTTTTTTTAACTTATACGAAATGAATGGATTTTTAAAACATTATTTCCAAGAAGCTTTCTTTACAAGTTTTCACATTTATTTTTAATCAACTTCTTTTAGTTTTAAATTGTAAGACATGTTATGAAAGGAAAATCTTTTTGAAGTAGAAAGGATATTTTCCCTAAGAATAAAGTTCAAGTGTTTTATCAAAATTATTTTCCATCTAAGATAATAAAGGGTTCTGTTTTTATCCCTATTATTACATTGATTTGATTATGTTGAGATGGAATTATTTTTATGAATTCCTTTATCTTATATGAATTGTTTTATGATGTCATGATGTTTAAGAATCTCATTTTTATTACATGGGTTACACTATGATGTATGGTTTATGATTATGTGGCACACATAAGAAAGGATTCATTATAAGATGGGTGGGACCTATATCTCCATCCAATGCATTGGGTAAAGATTTTATATCTCATGAGATAGACATGGCTGAAATGGTAGGTTATACCGGTTCAGTGAAACAGGACTGAAACGAGGGTTACTCGATTCAGAAAGGGACTTTGTCCACTAAGATAATCTTGGCAATGAGTCTTGACTAACAAGAAATGATTCTCTATGATTATGTGTGAATGCCACAAAGTTTCATGTTTTAAGTTATGATTATTGTGATTACATTTCACTGCCATGATTTACCCCATGTTATGAAATTATGATCTCTTTTGCAGGTTAAGATTTCCAAAAGTTATGTGCTTATGTATATGATGTGATTGATATTTCTTTTGTTTACCCTTACTGAGCATTTGAGCTCACCCTTTTATGTTTTCTTTTCCCCAGGATATAAATAAAGGTTTTAGGTAAAAAAAAGGGAGATCTTTATGGGAGATTTTGAAGATCTTTCACCACGATTAGAAGATTATATTCCGAGTTTCCAAAGACACTAAACTATTACGATCCTTGTGTGTGTGTTTTTTTGTTATGTACTAAGTATTCTGCAAATGTAATGTAAAGTCAATGTACGTCAAGATACGGGTCTCTACAGTTGGTATCAGAGGAAAGGTTTAGTCAAACTTTGGAAACTAGGATGCGAGAAATTTAGTGAGATCCCTAGAGATATTTCTAAGGTATGTCTAGGGATGTCCCTAAGGTTAAGTATACGTATAGGTTATAGTACTAGAATTACGCTAACGATCATAGAATTAAACCTAAGATGTTAGATATTGAAGGTACTCACCCTTTATTATGTTGTTTTCCCTAGCATGATTTTTTCCTCTCACACTATTCTTTTTGGGTTTTAGATGATGGCTGGAACCCGAAGGAACCGTGTTGATCAATGCAATGGACAATGCAATGATTGTCCTCCTGAACAAACAAATGTTATGGGAGATGGAGTTCAAAATCTTATTTCTATCCTTACACAAGCTATGAATCATTCGGGACATCCAAATGAGCAGAGAAAGGAACAGTATTCTATTGAGTCCTGCATGAGGCAACGTCCACCTTCTTTTAGTGGGACTTCTGGTCCACTTGTTGCTGAACAATGGATCAGTACCACTGAAAAGATATTTTCAGTTCTTCAATGTTCTGAACATGATAAAGTCATCTTAGTAGTATATCGTTTGGAAGGTGATGCTGATCAATGGTGGAATCTTATTAAGAATACGAGGCAAATGGGTGAAATTGAGTCCATGGAATGGGACGAGTTCAAAAAATTATTTTTCAGTAAGTACTTCCCCCGTATTCTTCGAACAAAGATGGAGAAAGAGTTTCTTGAACTTAAGCAAAAGGATGATGAATCTGTTGGTATATACGAAGAGAATTTTACAAGACTTGTAAGGTATGCATCTGGCATTATCATCCAACCTGAAAGTAAAGTTGATCGATTTTTCAGTGTCTTAAAACCAAGTCTTCGAATGGAATTACCTATAAGAGACTTTAGTAGCTATGAAGAAATTGTGCGTTGTGCTATCAAAGTAGAAATGGAAGTTGGTGTTACTTATCCATCTCATAGTTTTGACAAGAAACGAAAGATGGAGTTCAAGGAGAAATCTCAGAATAATGGTGAAAAGAAGATGAATGTTTCCTTATGCACAAAGTGTGGAAAGAAGTATGGTGGAGATTGTCTTAAAGGGACTAGAAAATGATTTAAGTGTGGAAAAGAAGGTCATCGAGCTGCTGAGTGTCGAAGTAATGGAAAAAGGGTTTCTAATGATGTGAATAAGGGAAACACTGCAGAGAACGCACCACCAACACTTCAATGCTTCAAGTGCAAGGAAATGGGGCATTATGATAATAATTGGCCTAATCCAAGGGTTAGTGATGATCGACATGAGCAACCGCTTAAGGCAAAGGACAAAGGGATGTCACATGCGATCACCATTGGCGATGTTGAATATGATAACGATGTGGTGGAATGATTAAGTGTTTATGTAATGGGATTCCAAAATAATGTTGTATCAAAAAGTATTGGAATATTTATGTGTTGGTCTAATGTGGTATTCAAAGTGATTGAGATATTTAACAGTATTCATGAGCTCATGATTGATATAAGGACTAAGTGATATCATGGTTTGAGTATATAGAATTTTGAGGATTTTGGTATGTGGAAAGTGTTAACTTTAAACTGCATTCATGTTTTCACTAAGGTATTCAAGAGAATACATGATTAAGGACTTTGAATGTTTGGAATGTGACCAACCAAACATATCTTATGATATATGGGGATCGACGATGGTGTTAAATCTCTGGTAATCGTTTTCACTATGTTATGAGAGTGGACTGCAGTATTAAGGATAAGCCTAAAGATTGGAATGGATTATGTTGGACATAAGTTAGTATTGTTTAAGGATAGAAGTTTTCTCGATATTATTGATGGGATGTTATAGTAATATAGTTTTAGAGAAAGGACAACCTGCAGGACGGGTGACAGCCCATCGCGTCGGACAAGGCTGTGGAAATCGAACCCACAACCAAAGTGCGACTGGCCTTTATCGCCTACCACTGGCCTACAGAAAGTCCCTGTTTAGTAGAAACTAGTTTTATTATATTAAGCTGTATGACATATGATGTATAAGTCCATTTTATGAACCATATATGATTAATCTCACTATAGATCGACTTATGTATATAATATTTTTTTTTGCTCACCTTTTGTTTGAAACAGATGGAATGACCCGTCATTCTATCACATGATCTGCTAACACTTCATGAATAACAAATTCAACTTCATTTATTTAAGAGATGAAGTGGAAATTGTTAAAGGCACGAACAACAGTGAGATTGTACCAAAATAAAGTAAGTATTTATTTTAATTCAAATTCATTAACTTTAGGGAAACGATCTTGAAAACCAAAAATGTTGTCCTAGTGGTCTTATACCTGATGAATCAGATGGTACCTTAGATCGTCACAAATTTATGGATTTGTTATTACTGGCTTTTCCATAGCCATGTCCTCTACCACTCTCCATCAGAACATGATGGTTAGATTTCTCTTCCATATCCATATTTTCTCCTATGTGGAAACCCAGTGATTAGTTTTTTTGGGTAACCGTTACGTTTCATACTTTCGTTTTTAAAGATTGGTTTTGGTATTCCTTTTTACGATGTGGGTTTCTATTAAAAAAACTTTCCAATAGTAAACCATTTATAACCCCGACGAATTTCGAGGGCGAAATTCATTTTAAGGGGGGTAGAATGTAACAGCCCAAGATTTTATGAAAAATATTCTTTTTAATTTCACTAATGTCTTGTGTTGTACGCAACACAAAAAGGAGCTTGCACAACACGCATCCTTGACTTGCCTTGCATTACACGCAATCGCAACCTTCCTCGATAGCGTGTGTAGTACGCAATACTGAGTTTCACGAAACAACGATATGCTATTAAAATATTATTAAAACTAGCCGTTATGAATAGTAATAACCACTTTTTAAATGTTAGAAAATTTAGCTCTCAAAATGGACTTTATTTTTGGATTCGGAGTATCGAATTTAGCCTAAGGTGAAAATTTGGTACTTTTCGGATAACTTTCATATTCTGATGAATAGTGAAAATTACTAAATTATAATTAAAAACAAATTTTTTAATCGAAATAATTAATAGTGATAAATTATTAATTATAGTGGTTTTAAAGTATATTTAGATTATATTTTCACAATTTAATACAATGTTGGTCATTGGATGTAATTTCACATTTAAACCAGACATAATCAAGTGTCAATCATTTGATAGATATTGTTTCTTAAAAACACGCTATTTGTTTTAACAACGGGATTTAATTATAAAATTAATTAATTCAACTTTTATGTTATGAATTTGGTAAAATAGACTTCATTTTTGAATTCGGAATATGAAATATAGCTTAGGATGAAATTTTGGCATTGTTATGAAAAACATCAATTTTTGATGAATAGTGAAACTACTAAGTGGTAGTTAAAAAACTGAATTTTTCATAAAACTTAATTTTACCGCTTCTGTGAATGAAATTTTAAAATTCCGAGAGACATGGTTGATGTCAGTAAGTAAAATGTGGTTCAATGAGATGAAAATAAATTTTGGTGAATAGTAACTTTTTACTTTTATTTACCACGGTTAAAAGTAAATAGGGTAATTAAGGGTAAGAATGATATTAATATTACCCTCACACATGTCCTAATTTTATTGGACAAGTGTATCTCGACAAAAAACAACCTTAAGTGTAAAATATTATCATTTAGGCCCACTTGGATTAGATTAGGACATTTATTATTATTTAATTCAAAGAATAGTTAAAAGAGTTAAAATCAAAGTTTATTTACTAAAACATTTTTAATATTGGGTTATACATAAGATAAATTCGATTGTAAATACTCATTAGAAAGCTACAAATATTTCCCACATAATGGTATTTTAGTTTTATTTTGTAGACATCAAATAATTTAATTTATTTCTGACACAAATATAATGCAGTAATTATCTTATTAATGAAATATTGACATAATTGATGTTATAAACACCAAACTAAATATAATTTGAGACTTTTTATGAATTACAATAATTTTCTAGGTTACTATGATATATTAGTGTTGATTTAATCAACTTGTTTCGAACATATAATTCTGTTATAACTTTCAAAAAAATCATATATCAAATAGTGTCAAAATTGACACAAAATAGTTTTTAAATCAAATATTATATTATTAATTGTTATTTTATTCCTAAAAATCTAAGGTTCGGCAAAATGACATAGATAAGGATATATATATTAATGATAAACTATTTGGGGTTCGTTTGGCATGTTATAGTAAGTGTATTTACAATATAGTGAAAGAAAACAAAAAGACACGGTAAAAGTTAAATTATTTAACTTAGAGTTAAATCTAATTGATAAGGTTAAAATAATACCCTAAACTTGTCTAAATCCTATTAGTTTATAGTATTTAGACCCATCCCCACTTTATCTTCGAAATAAGACCCTTTGGAACCATTATAAACCGATTTTGACTTTAATATAAAATAATATTTTGAGATATTCCTAAGGTGCCCCTCTCCTCCCTTATAAAAGGACACCTCCTCCCCCTCCTCCTCACACCAATTTGAGCACTCAAGCTCGGCCAACCCCTGACATTTTCTCCTCTCCACTTCCCTAGAATAATCCTATAGGTTCTGGTCTTCTTCAAAGACCAATCTTAGTTCCCTATGTGAAGGATTCAAAGAGGCGTTTCAAAGAAGAGGTAATATCCATTACCGATCTTTTCAATTTATTTCTTCTTCAACTTCTTCTTCTTTAGTTGTTTCATGATAAAGTAATAACATCAGTATTACTTACATACTGATATGTTATTATAAATATGAAACAACTCTAATTAACTTTCTATCCATCCTACGGAAAAAGGAAATCACCGCGCGTGCGTACGTACGGAATACCGTCTCCACGCCGTGGTGTAATCTATTTTCCACCACCACCTTACATGGATGGGTATAATGGTGTAAAGAATAACTATACATAGTTATTAAAACATCATATTGATTCTGATATATTGTATAATCCACTCCAATTCAATTCAATATTTATGGAAATGATATAATCGCTCGTGCGTACGTACGGACTACCGTCTCCACGACGCGATGATATTCATTCTCCATGTTAACCATTTAAGAATGATTATAAAGTATATATAATATGTACTAATGAAATATATGACATAATAATGATACTGGATTTATTTATTTATATATTTAATGTACTTAATTCCATTCAATTCAATAAGGAAACGAAAACAGCGTTCATGCGTACGTACGGACTACCGTCTCCATGAACGGTGTATTTCTTTCCATTTAATGATTTATTATATATATGTATATCCTAAATATATATATATATATATAAATCATGTTTTATGTTCTGGAATTAAGTAATCATGATCTAAGTAATCATATGAATAATTACAAGTCAAAACACGGACGACAAATGAAACAATTTTACCCCAAACGCTCTTTAACATGGAATTTACAAAAGAACGGGTAATATAAAGTCATAGGTGAACCATATATGATATCATAACAATGCATATGATTCTGTAATAAGTAAATGAAATTATTTAAATCATTATACAGGAGGCTCGGACACTTACGAAGCAAATCGGACCTAAGGTAAGGGAAATATCACAATCTCATTTTTATCCGAGATTGTTTATTCGTAAGTATTTACTGGGGTGTATTTTATCATCCACATCCATGTTTCATCAATATGTGATATTATTTCCATCCACCTACAATTTTTTAAATCCATTTTTACCCTTAGGTGAGTTTTTAGTAATATGGATGAAAGGAATCTTTTGTCATTTTTCGTACGAGGTACTTTTTTACTTTTCCGACAAAAGTACGAAGAATGTTTTTTTAACTTATACGGCATGAATGGATTTTAAAACATTATTTCCATGAAGCTTACTTTACAAGTTTTCACGTTTATTTTTAATCAACTTTTTTTAGTTTTAAATTGTAAGACATGTTAAGAAAGGAAAATGTTTTTGAAGTAGAAAGGATATTTTCCTCAAGAATAAAGTTCAAGTGTTTTATCAAAATTATTTTCCATCTAAGATAATAAAGGGTTCTGTTTTTATCCCTATTATTACATTGATTTGATTATGTTGAGATGGAATTATTTTTATGAATTCCTTTATCTTATATGAATTGTTTTATGATGTCATGTTGTTTAAGAATCCCATTTTTATTACATGGGTTACTCTATGATGTATGGTTTATGATTATGTGGCACACATAAGAAAGGATTCATTATAAGATGGGTGGTACCTATATCTCCCTCCAATGCATTGGGTAAAGATTTTATATTTCATGAGATAGACATGGATGAAATGGTAGGTTATACCGGTTCAGTGAAACAGGACTGAAACGAGGGTTACTCGATTCAGAAAGGGACTTTGTCCACTAAGATAGCTTTGGCAATGAGTCTTGACTAAAAAGAAATGATTCTCTATGATTATGTGTGAATTCCACAAAGTTTAATGTTTTAATTTATGATTATTGTGATTACATTTCACTGCCATGATTTACCCCATGTTATGAAATTATGATCTCTTTTGCAGGTTAAGATTTCCAAAAGTTATGTGCTTATGTATATGATGTGATTGATATTTCTTTTGTTTACACTTACTGAGCATTTGAGCTCACCCTTTTATGTTTTCTTTTCCCCAGGATATAGAGAAAGGTTTTAGGTAAAAAAAGGGAGATCTTTATGGGAGATTTTGAAGATCTTTCACCACGATTAGAAGATTATATTCCGAGTTTCCAAAGACACTAAACTATTACGATCCTTGTGTTTGTGTTTTTTTGTTATGTACTAAGTATTCCGCAAATGTAATGTAAAGTCAATGTACGTCAAGATACGAGTCCTTACATGTACCAAGGGTTAAAACCCAAAAACAATGCTCTGAGCTAGACTTGAACGATAACTGGTGCACGACAACAAGCCTTGTTGCACTATTGGTTTCGAAACACCCATGGGATATGCAAAGGATAATTCAAATTTTCATTACAATCCATTATGAAGGATTTATGAGTAAATACTTCCTCAAAGATAACATTTTATGATTATAGATTATATGCATAATATTTAAAATTTACATTAGATATTTTTAATGTTTGGAATTATTCATATTGATTTATAAAATAACCTACTGTATTTCATTGTTTAGAAATGGCGCCTAGTATATGGAATGAGAATTCTAGCAATACGCATGATTGAAAGATTAAGAAATTCATATCATTCATGGTATTAAGCCAACATTTAAAAGTGATATATCCTCCCACATATTCTCATCATATGATGAAATATTATCATGTTTTAATTAGGTAAGTAATAAATTCTCTAAGTCATATGGATAAGAATAGAAGAATGAAAAGAAAAGTATGAGAGAGAGAATGATGGATAAAGGGAAGAGGGGAAAGAGGAATCTTCCCATATGTGATAACTATGAGAAGAAACACCCTGGAACTCTCCTAAAGGGAATGTGGGTTTTTTATATCTATGTAGAAAAAGGACACCATTTACGTGACTACATGGGTAAGAAAATGGTTTCAAATGTACAATGCTTCATCTGAAAGGAGTTGGGACACTACACGGACCAATGTCCAAATCATCATAGTATGCCCCAAATGATGCTATTGGATAACAATATAGTTATGATACTACCACAGATGAAGAGGAATGATTAGTGTTATTATGTTTTTATTAAATAATTATGTCATTTCATTGTTTTATCGATGACGTACTAGTTATATGAATTATGGAAATAAATAAGGATTGTACTGCAGTACTATTTCATTTAGGATTTGAGATAATTTGGTACTATGAAAAGTTACTCAATAGAAAGATAAAATATTTTGGAAAATACATGTTTAGAGGATAGATAAACCTTAATATGGTCCTGATTATGAGATAGTAATTTTGGAATAAGATAAGACTGATTTGGATATATTATATTGGATATTCTTGAATTCCTTGGAATAGATTAATGGTCTCTTTATATAATCATTGTCGGAGTATTCAAAATTTTTGAATATATGGAATATATCTAGTATTATGCAAGTAATAATGAAGCAAGATTGTAATCATTAAGGTTTTATGGTAATATAGGGTGTTACCATGTTTGAAAAGTATATATGATGATGTTATTCACATGCAATTTTGTGAAAAAAAAGATCTTCATTGTGTTTACCTTATATATTTTGGACTGTGAGTTTGAACCGAACTATTTTGGATAATTCTAATGGATGTATTGGATTATGTTTAAAATTGGATACTATTTTTAATTTTAGATCATTTTTTAAGATTATTTTTGGATTGTTATAAAAGGACAACACATAGGTCGAGTGACAACCAGTTGCGTCCGGTAAGGCTGCGAGACTTGAACCCGCAACAGAAGGGCGACAAGGGTGCATCACCTAACACTGGCATATGTGATGTCTCGGTTTGTATAATTTAGTTTTTTTAAACGTTCTGAACCCTGTACGATTAGGACAAATAGAATATTTTTAGTTCTCTTAGAGTGAATGCTGATTTTGTGGTAGAAATTAGTTAAAGGATGTAACTCTACTTGTCATGTATATATTTATATTTTTTTCTCATATTATATGAATAAATTAATCCTTAAAATATAAGGAAGGGATCTTAAAACCAAAAACATGTAATCTTATACCTTATGTTTTGTTGAACCGATGGTATTTTAAATCATCATAGATTGATGGCTTTGAGGCCATCAATTTTACTCGAGTTTGTGATTGAAGACCTCAATCACTCCCTATAAATATTTACTTTTTTCCCCAAATTATGTGTCTATATTTTCCACTAATGTTATCCTATTCTAATCCCTAATGGGGTGGTCACTTTTTCTTTTCCCTTTCCCTCTTATTAAGACTAAATTTTATTAACCCAATTTCCGATGTGGGTTTTCCACAAATGTATTTTTTTTATTTTTAACCTTTTAATTTCAAAGAACAATTTCAATTTGAGAGGAGGAAATTTATTGAAGGAGGTAAAAATGTAACATCCCATGATTTCATAGTACATTATTTCTTCAAAGTAATTTAATAACTGCACTACACGCAACACGGACTTCTAGCGCACCACGACTTACCAAACTAGCTGTTCAAAAGCAGTTATGAATAGTATTAACTGAATTTTGAACATTGTATAATCATTATAATTTTAGAATCCATATTTTGAGTTTATTAGACATAATATAAGAAAAAATTCAGTTTTTTGTAGATAAAAGTAGTATTTTTCAAAAAATGCATTTTTATTGCCTTATTTTGGAGAATTCATTTTAAAACCAATATTTGACAATTTTATATATTAAATTTAATGAAATTAAATTCTTCTTTAGAATTGGGACATAAATATTTAGTTTCGATAAATTTTTGGTGTCTTTCCGATAACATTCATATTTGGGTGAATAGTGAAAAATACTAAATTTTAACAAAAAACAACTTTTTTAATAAAAATAAGTTTTAGTGTTCAAATATAAATTTGAATGGTTTGTAAGTATAATTAGATTATATTTTTACCATTTATTTCAATTTTGGTCAATGGAAGTATTTTCACTTTGAAATTAGACATAAACAAGTGTCAATCATTTTGTAGTTATTATTTCTTAAAAATAAGTTTTTTTGTTTTGACAACATGAATTAATTTTAAATTCATAAATGAATATTTTATGTTCTTATTTTTGTAAAATGGAATTTATTTTTTAATTTGGAATATTGAAATTCTCTTAGGGTGAATTTTTGGTTTTTTTCTAAAAACATTCAATTTTTTATGAATAGTGAAAAACACTGCGTTATCGGTTAAAATCGAATTTTTATTTAAATAATTATTTTTTTTATTTATATTTATTTTATGTCAAAATAGATACATAATACTTATATAATTTCAATGAAATTCATTTGAGTCATTTTTTAATAGGTTTATATATATAAAAAATTTATTGGACTTTTACCGTCTTTTACCCACCTCCTATGAGCATTTGCAAATTTGAAAAAATCATAATTTTACCTCTTATGAGAGTTGAATTTTAAAAATTTGACTGACATGGTTGATATCAGTATATAAAATGTGGTTCAATGAGATAGTATTTTTATGAATAGTAACTTTTAACTTTTATTAACCACGGTTCAAAGTAAATAGGGTAATTAAATGTATCAATGATATTAATATTACCCTAACACATGTAATAATTCTATTGGATAAGTTTAATTAAACCGAAAACAACCTTAGGAATAAAATATGACCCTTTAGGTCCACTTGGATTATATTAGGATAGTTATTATTATTTTATTTAAAGAAGAGTTAATAGAGTTAAAATCAATGTTTAATAAAAAAACATTTTTAATACAGGGATATACATAAGATAAATTCAATTATAAATATTCATTAGAAAGCTAAAAATATTTCCTATATAATGGTTTTTTATTTGTAATTTTTAGGAATTAAATATTTAAATTTATTTATGACACAATGATGATGTAGTAATTACCTTATTAATGAAAGATTGATTTATTTGATATTATAAATATCCAAATAAATATAATTTTAGACTTTTACTGAATTACACTAATTTTTGAGGTTAGTATGAAATGGTTGGCTTTATTAACTAAATTTTTTTCTATGTAATAATTCTATTGTAAATTTAGCAAAAAGAAAATACCAAATAATGTCAAAATTGACATAAATTGGTTATTAAAACAGAAACTATATTATTGGTTGATATAATATTCATAAAAATATAAGGATCAGACAAAGATCTTAAATAATATTATATATGTCATTAATGAACCACTTTAGGTTATCATGGATGTTTAGAGTATGTTTATTAACCATATAGTGTAAGAACACAAGAATACACGATCAAAGATAAACTATTTAATAAATAGTTAAATATAAAAGATAAGGTTAAAATGGTAACCTAAACTTGTCTAAAACCTATTTATTGGGAGGATTCCGACCCATAACAACCTAAGGATCGAAATAAATTCATTTTTAGCCATTATTAACCGAATAGGATTGTATAATAAAATAATACTTTTATATTTTCCTAAAGAGACCCTCACCCCTATTATAAAAGGGCACTTCCCCTTCTCTCCACATCACATCTGCAATGCCATTTTTCTCGGATAAAACCTACCCAAATATCCTCCCAACATCCCACACATCAATCTAGAGTCATTAATTTGATCATAAATCCAACCTATGGATCCCTTTTGATCAAGTCAAAAGGAAACACCCGAAGAAAATGTAATAATTCCACCACCCTCTTTTAAGTTCGTTTCTTCTTCAACCTTCTCTTTATTTGTTATTACCATACCAAAATAATTACTCCAATACCTTATAAATACGGTGATGTTATCATAAATATGGAACAACCATGTTCATTATTCAATTCATCCTATGAATGATAATTTCACCATGCATTTGTACATACGGCTTACCGTCTCCACAGCGTGTTGTAATTTGTTATTCAACACTATGTGATTTGGATGGATATAATGATGAGTAATATGTATATAAATATTTAAAATAACATTATAAGGTCTCTGTAAAATTAATATACCATCAGATTTCACACATTTTAATCATTAAATAAAATGATATTGTCGCTCGTGCGTACGTACAGATTACCGTATCCACGATGCGATGGGATTCATTTCCACGTTCAGCATTCATCGATGATTATAAAAATATATATTATTAATAATTATGTAATATATGACATAATAACTATACTATAGATATATATATATATGTATGTATTTCTGTATTTATGTACATACATAAAACTTATTCAATTACTTCTGTTCAATACAACATGAAAACAGAAACAACGTTTATGCGTACATACGGCCTACCATCTCCATAAACAATGTTTTCTATTTTATATATATATCTATTATAAATATTAATATTCTAAATATATATGATATATACACCACTTTTATATTCTGGATGTATTAAAATCATTATCTAAATGATATGATCATGAATAAAAAGTTAAAACAAGTATGATAAAGAAACCAATTATTAAACGAAACGTTAATTTAACATGAAAATCATTATTAAATGGGTAGTATAAAGTCATAAATGAATCATGTATGTAATATTAAATATGAATATGGTTCTAATATAATTTAATAACATACAATGTTCATTATACAAGAGGATAAGCATACCCTCGACCAACGGAATGTGCAAGGTAATGGTTAATTCCTCAATCTCATTATTTTCTGAGATTGTTTATGTGTAATAATTTTCTGGGAAATTTAATCATCCATGTCCATTTATCATAAAAATGATTTCAAAATTAATATTTTAAGGATTTTTTAAAGGTATAATTTATCAAGATCATAATTTTATAAGTTTTAAAGATTTATCTTTCAAAATCATTTTAATTAATGTCTTTGTTTTCAAAATGGTTTTGATTATTTATTTATATGGACATGAATGTTTTGAAATAATAATTATTTTAATATTTTTCCTATTGTTATTGTACACTTTGATTCAAAAATATCTTTTAAATTACTTCCTTTATAAATTCATTACAATTAAATAATTTCACAAAAAAGGATATTTTTCTCAACGAGTTTTAATGATTATTTTCAAATATTTCAACATCCATTGATTGATTTTAAGATTATTTGAAGTTGATTTATTATGATACAAAGTTTCCATATTGTATTGAATGAGCTATGATATGTTTGACTATGAATGTGTTTTTTAATCCTTTAATGGTTTATGTTTAATTTATTGACATTTCATATGCTAGTTTTAATACATCTTTTTATGTCATGTTTCATCATTTTCATATGAGTAATGCAGTGGACTTAGTAAGTGACAGGTGGATCCTGCTATAGATTTCTGATGCATCGGTAGGTCTCATGAGAAAAACTAGTTTCCTGGGAAAAGGCCTTGACACAAATTTTATTTATGGTCTTGGCACGGGGCCTTGAATATGTGGTAATTATGTCTGGCGTTTGGAATTACCTCATAATGAAATTTGTTATTAAATGTGATTATTTGACTAGTGGAATATCCATGTGCATGTTTATATGGTAATGTTTGATTTATTTTTCCATATTATGTTCAAGTTTATGATTAAAAATGATGTTGTTTTTATCACAGATCTTGCCTTAAATGTTTATATATTCAGATAAATTATTTATCCTTACTGGCATCTGAGCTCACCCCTTTCTTGTGTTTTATTTTCCCAAGATTACCAAGAAGTTTATTATTATTGTTATGTAGGATTAAGCTAAAAGGAACAATGGATTTCTCAAAGGTTTATATATGTAGTGTTGTATGTTTTAAATTGTAATGTAATGTTCATGTATGTAATCTAATTTCCAAGACTGTTAAACTAATTGGTCCTTCAGGACTTGATTCCTTGTAAACATACCAATATATTAAAATAATGCACCGACTCTGGGTAACTAGGGTCAGGGCATTACAATTTCTAATTGGATCATCTAGAACTGATATATATTAGGGAAGTGGTATGGCTTCATGGAGTACCACTATCTATTGTGTCCTATCGAGATCCATGATTCACCTCTATGTTTTGGAAGAGTCTTCAACATGCTCAGAATACTGAACTATACTTCAGTACGGCCTATTATCCTCAAACTGATGGAAAATACGAGAATACTGTCCAAACACTTGAGGACATTTTGAGAGCATTCTCAATGAACTTTAAAGGAGGGTGGGATCAACATATTCCTCTTGTTGAGTTCTCTTATAATAACAGTGTCCACTCGAGCATCCAAATGGCATCATATGTAGACCTTTATGGGAAAAGGTAAATAACAGCAGAGTGTTGGGATGCGTTCATTGAGCTTAAGATTCTTGGACTAGAAATGGTCAAAGAAATGGTAAAAAGGTGAAAATCATTCAGCAGCATATCAAGGTAGCCCAGAGTTGACGAAAGAGTTATGAAGATAACCGTGGATGAGAACATGAGTTTAAATTTGAAGACATGGTATTTCTATGCATATCTCCGTGGAAGAATTTCATGAGGTTTGGAAAGAAAGAGAAGTTACATACACGATAAATAGGCCCTTTTGAGATTCTTGATCATGTTGGGTTTGGGGCCTATCGACTAGCAGTTCCACCAATAATGGCCAAAGTACATGATGTATTTCACGAATCCCTATTAAGGAATAACATACCATACCCTTCACTTGTACTCTCTTAAGAGGTGTTATAGTTAGAGTATGATCATTCTTATGAGAAGCATCTAGTGAAGATATTAGATCGTAGAGAAAAATTTATATGAAATAAGGCAATTCCCCTCATGAAAGTGTTGTGGGGAAACCACAAATTTGAAGAAGTGATGTGGGAATCAATGGAAATGATGTAGTAGAGTTACCCACATCTGTTTTAGTATGGGAAATGAAAATTTTGAGGGAAAAATTTCATAAGGGGGGAATATTGTAATGACCCAGACATTCTTTAATGGAAATCCCCCTTGATATAATTAAATGTATCTTTATGTAAAATGATTATATAAATTGTCAACATATTTGTTTTCATGTTTTGGGATTTTAAAATACCTTTATGAATTGTAATCATTTCTAATACAGCCTTTGAATAGTTTTCCAATGATTAGTATAAATATAGGGCTTTTAAAAATCCAATTTACTCAGAAAAAGGAAGCAATGGCCTCATCCAGTAGACACGCCCCATACAAAGACCATTTGTCAGGGATCGGAAAAGAGGTTGTTTCATTGGGATTTGATCTTGACCAATCCCAAGATGAGCATGAATGTGTTATTCTCGAGCGGGACCACCTACGAGAGAAGTAGAAGTTGATAGAAATTACCACGCGAGCAATGTTATCTGAGGCACCCCAAGAGTCCGTCACCATCGCACACCTTACTCTTTGGTATTATACAAGTGTTATAAGGGGTTATGTAACAAGACCATAGTACTATGATTATTTACATTATTTTTTAATATAATAATGAATATACATTCATTTTATTATTGTTACCTTGTAATTAGTTTTTAAATCACACATAGTATTTTTAGTTATTGTTAAACTAAGAAATATATTCTGATAAATTAATGGATTTTTTAATTAAATAATATCTTAATAAAATATTATTATTATAAATTATTTTTTATTAAATATGATTGATCGTTTCATTTTATGAATGAAAATGTAATTTTTATTAAGGTTTGAAAGCCATTTTTGTCAAAACCCATGATTTTTTTATAAATGTCCTTTTTATTTTAGAAGTTAAAATTAACATATTTAAAAAATTATTTAGTTAAAATGAATATTACATCTAGAATCAGGATGTCCAAATTATCCAACGGAGAATATTTCATAATTTTCTGAGATAGTCAAATTTTTGGGTAAAAATTAAATACCGTTTAAATATATATTGTGTTTCCTAACATCATAATGACCAAATAATGATGTAATAAAATTCTATAAACTTTATGTTTGGCCAATAAATATTTTTCCATTAAAATAATGTGATTTTCGGATTGTTTGATTTATTTTAAAAAACCTTTGTGGACCCTCCAAGAGTTATTTATCATTTTATCTTTTTAAATTATTTTCCTTGAGAGTGTGACTAACCTCTACATAAGCAACCACATTATGTTAAAAAGTTCTGAATTTGGACGTATAAAATATTTTTTTATAATTCCATTTTCCAATAAACATGGGAAAAACCATGGGTTGTATTGTGGTTTTGATTAGTTTAATTTTAGGTGTCCCAAACCTAAATAATAAAGTATTCCCTCACATTTCATATATAAAACTACACAAGAACCCACTTAATCCTCACTCAAAGCCTTTGGATATCATCCAAATTATTCCATCCTTTCTCTATAATCCTCACAAGGTGCCCCAATATTCCAATATGCCTCTCTCAAGCCTCTCTTAAGCCTTTTGAAGCACAATTCCAAGTAAGGGGTTTTCTTCCTTTCTCATTTTTGTCCAATATTATTTAAATTGTTATTCCCTTTTAATTTTCCATTATAAATGTTGGTGTATGGTTTCTCTCATCCCCCATACTTCCATTTTTATTTTTTAATGATATGAGACCCCTTTCTCTCTCATTAAATTCCTCCCATGTATACCCATTACTTTGTCAAAATTCCAAAATGAATTTCTCTCTCCTCATTTACATTTAAGAAATTCTTTTGTATCGTGAATCTAAATTCCATTAAATTTTCTGGGACATGTTTATATATGACCCCATTATTTTCCATGTCATGAAAATATGATGAGACACCACTTTCTCTCTCATCAACCATTTTTATGAGTTCTTATGTCACACCGTTATGCTACCGAAATTGCATCACGCTTTTCCAAGCCAAAGTCATTGTGTTGTGAATACCATGCCCATTTCACTATCAAGGGTATTAACCATTATGAACATTTACTTGTTGTTTAAATAGTCTTATGTATGTATTCCACATTTGTTTGTTGTGGACTAAAAGATTATGTTGAATGATTTAATGTTTTATTATCCATGTGGCACACTTATGCATGAAATGAAATGTTTAAGAAGGATGTGCCCTGATAGCGCTCCAATGCTTTGGGTAACGTATTGTATCATGATACATCATGTGTAATGGGTGCTTACTCATGCTAATTCATTTGCAATGATGGTTTACTCATGCTCCATGTGCAATGATCCTTGGCTCATTCTAATTCCATGTTAAGTATTGTTACCACAATTCCATGTTATAGTTATCATGATTTAACATGCCTTTATGTTTATTCTTCTCTTATTCTCTATTGATATGACTATTGTGTAACATGTATTGTATTCTCGTTTTATTCCATGATTATTCCCTTACTGGGCTTTATAGATCTCCTTTTTCTTATGCATGTCCTCAGGTTATCCCATGCAATGAAAATTACGGGAGAATGTAGTGTTCGTGTAAATTATGTTTTCTATAAAGATGTTGTATTTCATGTTTTATGTTGTTATGTAATGATCATAAACCCCAAATACACTATAACTCATGATATTCTATGTTGTATCATGGGACGTTTTTGTAATAAATTATGATTAATTGTGTAACAAAAATCAGGATTGTCATCTGGGTGCTAGGTGGTTTTACATCCTTTTTCGAAGATGAATCATTAAATTTAGCATCATGCGGTAAGGATGAAGTATATATTAATTTAAGGTCATAGATATTAGACCATAGATGCCCAGTATAATTTCATGGGCACGGGACATTTCATTGTAGTTTAATATCATACGGTAAGGAAAGAAAAATGGATAACTCTTGAGAGAGGTACATGGCATGGTTATTAAACACTAAATGTGAATGTGGATATAAGTCCACCCCAAAACACATAATATTGAGAGAAAAAATTCAATGTGGCCTGAAGGAAGATATGGTTTCTAAAAACTTGGGCTGGACCTGATGATTAAATGTACGGGTATTCCTAAGTATCCTATATGAATGGGAATCAAGACGTACATAGTCCTTTAAAATTTTGTGCAGTTTAACATCACATAGTAAGGACATGAGATATCTTAGTTTATGTTCATATATCTTGGACCATGAGGTGTATTAACCATTCATAGTTTATCGTGATTCCGGACTAAAGGTGTCTTATTATATGTTTGTAGATCTCAAATCATAGATTATGGTTACCATTTATAGTTTAACGTCATGCATGAGGAAGATGAGCAATCCAACTTCTGCTAAGATGGAGATTAACTTAGGAAAAATACCACTTAATGAATTTGGGATTGGTGGGGAGAGTAATGATCTCACTATCCGTAGAAACCACAGAGTATTCTCCATTGGGGAAAACTTTGTGAATGACTTAAGTTCACTCCCAATTTGGCTCCAACATCAGTGGATTCCTGTCAGGTATCATTAGTATTCTCAAGGCCAATACCATATCACATTTTAAGAAAGAAGAGAGGATAAGATACTTATTGAAAGCCCTTAATATACATCTCTGATGTCTCTCTTGATTGTGCAAGGCATGAATCCTCTTCTCAAAAAGCACATCCAACCATCCAGATGAATATGAGATACACTGTAAGGTGATTGTTGGATGTAGACGGTTGTGTATAGTGAGGGTAATTGAATCTAAATTGACAGGACTGCATCAATTCCAAACCCCAAGGAATATGGAGTCACTTGGGTGGAATTATGAGTAATCATCTTGTAAAACTAGAGAGTGTTGGGTAGTTTTTCCTTAAATATTTTCTTGTTCTAACAGACCATCTTCTACAAGATGCTAAAGAGTGTCTTGTGGAACACCTCAATCATTCACTTGCTTCTGCATCATATTTAGTGGTATGATATGAATTAATATAGTACTTGGTGTTTAGTTTCTTCAACTTGACGTCCTGGAAGATGGTGCAGTTATCAGTGAGTACAAAATTAGGGTCTCCAACTCGGTTGATGATATTAGGTCTCATGAAGTCAATGATGGAACAATAGTTAACTTCCTTGAGCAGAACATCCTCCATCAACATGGAAAATTAATATGTATCAGTCCGGATGAAACTACAATGGTGAGTCATTACAAGTAGATATGGTCATATGATATCGAGTCACTATACCACAAAAGTCTAAGAGTATTGGTTATTTTGGAGAGTCTCTGGATGTCGATGCATCAAATTATCATGCATCTGTTATGTGTGGATCCTCTTGGAAAACATGATATAGTCATGGAAAATGTTGGTCTAAAAGTAGCCTAATCTTCAGACCTAATGAGTGAGCTTTAGCCCTGCTTGATGTGATCCACATGAACTACCATGAAATTATTGCAGAAACCGATTAATGTCATCTCCTTGAATGCAATGGAGTAGAACTCTATTGAACTCATGCTTATAGAGGATCTTCTCCAGACTGGGACCACTCTAGAGGGTGATCTGTACCGCTCGCCAACAGACACTGTCATGTTCGGCTTGGTCTGTCAGGAGGATACCATGTCGAAGGTACTCAATGAAGGGAGTCATCCATCCAAGGGTTCTTCCCAATACTATGGAAGGGGGGACTAGATGTCCCAATGTGGTAGCATTAGTGGTAAGGTGGCTTACTTATGGGCTATAAACATTTTCTGGAGTGGTGGAAGTGATAACTATTCGATTCACCACCTGGAGAATAAAATAATCTTGGCTAGTCTCTATAATTGATTTGGAAAGGCTGTCCAAGGCATCTGCTTGACAGTTCTACAATTGAGGGACATGAGAAACTTCTGGCTGAGAAGGGAACTGGTCCCTCTGTTAGTGAGTACGCTCTAACAATGGTATGAGATGTGGCTTCTGAACAACATAGTCCCCACTGGTCTTCTTGGGGACCATCTCATAGTCCCCTTTCATATGAAAATGGTGAACATCTATCTCAAGGTCCAACATGAGACTACTGATGAGAGTCTGATACTCATATTTTTTGTTGGTAAATCCTTTTGACAATAGGAATTAATAGGGATGGACAGATTGTGTAGACATGATGCAGATGATACCCATGCCTACTATGTTGAGTTTGTGAGCATTGAGTCTTCTACCTTCAGGACTTTAAGAATCTCCATAAAAGTGCTTCTACCAACACAGTAACGATTGATCCACTAAAAGGATGGATTCATTTAGAATATCAATATCCAGTTACTATTTAGTGGGGGATGTATGGGTGGAAAGGAAGTATTCTAGTGCATGTGCCTTGATGGCCTTGTGTTGGACAATCCTGATGTCAAAATGTTATAGAATAAATTCCCACTGATCTAGGCAGCATGTCAGCAAGGGGAACCATGACGCTCCATGTAGTGTCGTAACTTCTGCGCTGTAAATTCTTACACAAGGAAACTCTAATAAATAGAGGAATAACTAATATTTTCTTCGAGGATCATGAAACTAAGATATTATAAACTATTTTTGGTTCCCTTATTGTTCCTCTGAGTGAGAAGGGTGCTAAGGGACCATTCTAGACCAGTCACATAGAGGACCAGTGAATTTCCAAAAATGGGTGGCATCATAAACAGAGGATGTAGCAAGTACATCTTGATTTTTTCAAAATAGGTTTGACACTCCTCATCCCACTGATAATAAACACCTTTATGCATGATTTTGGAAAAGTGATTGCACTTTCTTGACATATTTGTGATGAATTCAGTGTGTTTAGGCTATGTTTCCTTGAAAACCTCAATGATCCTGAATATTAATCAGAGGAGGAATCTGAATTGAGGCCTTGATCATATCCGTATCAATATCAATGATTCTATATCTAAAAAAGTAGCCAAGAATCTCTTTGAAGGTGACCCTGAAGGCAGACATCAAGGATTTTATCTTCATATAGCAGTAATAGAGGAAGCCAAACACTTTCTCAAGATCCCTGAGATGGTCCTAATGGTGGGGAGACGTAACTACCAAGATCCCCATGTAGAATTCCACCAATGTCCCACGGATAAACTCGAATATGGGATTCTTGTCATGATGAGAGATGACACTTTAATTCTTTAGACCGAAAGGAATTACCAGGTAGAAAAAAGTGCCTTGTGGTACACTGATAGTGGTAGACACAGGTTCTATTCATATTTTATTATATATAGAATACCCATTTAGGAATGAGAACTATTGAACCCAATGGTGTCTTCAATCAATACTTCTATCACCGCAAGTGAAAAAAACATACTTTAGATAGTGAAAATTGAGATTCTGGAAGTTGATGAAGATTCTAATTTGTCTGTTCTTATTCTCGATAGACATAATGTTGGATAAGAATCTGGGGTATTGGACCTCCATGAGGATTTTGGATTTGATGAGCTTATCAACCTAAGTCTCAATAATTGAACCATTAGAAGGGTGCATCTCACTAAGAGGTAATTTGAACACCTGATGAATTATATTGAGACCAAAATGGTTCATGACAAACTTAAGATCTAGACCTAAAATCTCTTCATAACTCTATGTCAACACATAACCAGGAATCTAATGAAAATACATGTATCACTGTTTCTCTTATGTAGGCATAGTTGTGCTGAAAAGTGTTGGTTTTAGATCCATCTCGGTATTGAGGTTTACCTATACCAATTTAACAACCGTAGTGGAGAATCCCTTTTCAAATGCAGGACGGTTATCATCCAAATTCTCTTCTTCATCCATGATGATAAGATCATTTTTCTAGGAAACTCTTCCGAGTCAACATATCATAAGGGAATTATGGCACTGGCCTACATGATGGTCACATCTTTACTAGGGATTACACGTACCCCTGAAATAATAATGTCCAATGTTGGCGATCTGATTTCAGAAATCCTTCAACCGAAGGTGCCACACATGATGATATCAAAATAAAAGTGGCAGGTTCCACATGAAAAGGTTCAACTTGTCCTGATGGAATAGACAAGTTTGACGTATTGTTGTTTTCAAAGGGAAAACATCCTGATACCTTATAGGAGTATGGGCCTCTCAAATCACTTGACATGGGTGTTTTTTATATGTAAGAGGTGGTTTTTTGGTATTCTATAGACTTGGTAATATGCTTCCTCATATTTCTAGAGAAATCATAACATTTCCTCAAGTCTGGTTTATGGCCTCCAATTGGTGAATCAGGTAATTGTAGATGTGATCTATGTATGTCCATGTGTTAGTCACAGCCATAGCATGCTCAAACTCATTAGGATGAATTTTTATGTCCTTGTTCGTATATTATTTACAATCCAGGTAGCAGGATTCAAAAGAGGAAAAGGAATTTCATCACCATGGCCTATTCCTACTTGACCATTAATTGGGTACTTAAGGCATCAGAGATATGGGCAAGGGACTTCCACATGATGGTGGATCCATATTTTACCCATTATTTCATTATAAGAAGTGTCTTGTGAGATAACAATGAAATCGGTGAAGGAAACTATGCCACTAAACAAGGTATTCATGTGGATATTTTCAAATGGTGTCTACTATGTACGATAATAACCATGAATATTTTTATCAGAGGGACTTATATCTATTTTAGAGATCCCTACCTTGCAGAGTTTCTGGGCTAAGATAATATTAACCCCAGAGACCATGTCGACAAGATAGAAGTAGACCTACACACCATTGAACTCGCGAGTTATGTACAATGGGTGAATGATCACTTGTATAGCAGAGCCTTCATCATCTCCTAATAATGAAATGATGTTCAAACACACCTCTATTTCAATTTACTTATCATGGAAGGATTCTGTAGATACTACTTCTATTTCAAACTGGAAGGGAATTCTTGATTCCTCCACAAGGTCTTCATGCAAATCTACTAATAGGTGTATAACCTCAAGGATAGAGATCCTCGAAAGAATACTGTGATGAAGATTTAGGAAATCAAATTTTTGTTCCAAGTGTATACATCTATTGAAAATAGGTTACTCTATGGAAGGAGGTATGATAGGCGATGCTGGTTGAACCGATGGATTTTGGCTGGTGCTAGAAATGTACCACTATTCACTAACTAAACTGTATATATTGTCATCAAAATTATTGCCGGATGACTGAGGTCTATCCACAATAGAAAATGACTGGTCATAGAATAGTTATGGATTCACTTCCAGATCAAGTATTACAAACAATAGTGGAGGTGAACCTGATGAAACCAGACGAGAAGGCTGGATGTGCTAAGCTCTATGCAAGGCCTGTTGTTTGGTCTCAATTTCATGCAAGGATTGGTTGGATGAACTATCCAATGTATTCTAGAGATTTACATACCCATGGATTCCTCGACGCTGGCATCAACTAGTAATTTTGGGAGGGTCCTACTAGCACTCTTCGTCATCGAGAACCATTTAAGGTTTTACTATCTTGATAATATTGACCAAAGCGTACCCCTAGTCATTACTCAAATAATACTCCATTTTTTAGAGGATTTTAGGAGGAATCCCCATATTTGGGGGCATGAAATCACTAATATTATGGGATGGATCTATCACATGTAGATTCATGTGTTTTCCCTTACATTGTGGGTGCTTAATCCCATGATAGGATGAAGGATGATATGTTTATACATAGGTAGTATCTTAATGTAGCATAATGGCCTCTAAAGGCTTGGGTTGACATAAACATGCCCGAATAATACCATGGTAAGGGGAAAATACCATTAATTCCATCCGGTAATCATACATCTAATACATGAAATTAGAAACCTCTTTCAATTCACCATCGATGTCACTGTTTGTCTTCATAAACACACATTCCACCTGTATTGGGGATGGACCCAATCTAACTATATTTTTATTGACCTAGTTTTGGATCTATTATTTAAACACATAGCACTTCTTGAGGGTCTACTAAATGAACCAGTGATGGGGGTATTAATTTGATCAATTAGTGAGATCCTCCACTTTGGGACTCAAGTATTCTAGAAACTACATGATTCACTGGCCCACGATGCTTTAGAAGTAACCGGTATCATGGGCCTTAATAAATGAGTATTTCTTGTTCCTCTAATCCAAGAAAGGATCTTTATAAGCATATCCACGATGAGGGGATGGAGGTCATTTCAAAGATTTTGAACCTAATAGTCTCACCAAGGTGGATGTAACGTGTTTTCATGGGAAACAACTTATTTTGAGTCATGAACTACTGATCTGAAGACTACACTTGAGGTGGTGGTCCCTAGTGAGGCTGTGGTGGTGGCTCTAAAATTACCAATTACAACTTCTTGGGGGCCACTATTTGTGTGACCATGGTCGTCTCAGCCTTGGTGGATCTTCTTGCAGGATCTATTGGATGTAATGGACATGATAAATTTCTTGATTCATGGCTTCTTCTAAATGTTGAGCTTTGTCAGAGAAATACTGAAACCCACATGGGAAGTTCAATGGGATGATAGAAAGGTGTAGTTATGTCTTCACGTTCCACATGCACATCATTAGTATCTATTCCTCATTAAATGGAATATTTGGAAAATATTCGAGGCACATCCACCTGGAAACAAAGTCTGTGACATGATCATCAGGACTCTTCTTGCACATGATGAAGTTAACAAAACAATTCTTCTAGGTTGTGGAACTAAACAGGTAGAGAATCTAACTGAAAACATCCACCCAACCATCTATTGACCCAATGGGTACCTGGATGTACCTATAAAACACAATCGCTTCCATGGTTTGTACGATGTACTAGAGCATAGATGTTTCCTATTGTGATGGATACCCCAGCATGGTCCAAACCTTGGAATGAAGTGGTCCAGATGCTCCAATGGGTGGCTTGTCACATTAAAATGGTTGAAGGTAGGATTTCTTAAACCTAGGGGTAATGGAATATCATCCAACCATACCAGATATGGCATATAATCTAGAAGGATTTCCACCTGTTGAGTTTTAAGAGCCTCGAGTTGGGAAATGATTTCTTCAACCAGATCATATAAATGAGGATTCAAATCATGACTAGGGTCCATGAATACCGATTTGTTGGTAGAATATTGAACATTGTAATAGGGCCCAGTGGATCATGGAGAAGTTGGTGTAATTACATGAGAAACTGTGGGAATAAACTATGGAGTGGTTTGTGGGACATGTGGAGTGGCCTAGATAACTTGAGCTGGGTCCTAAGGTAGGTGTTCACACAGCTCATGTGGATTTGGTGAAGAATATCACATCCAAATTCTATAAACACTAGCTTCTACACTTTCTAGATGGATTGGGTGCATGATGTAACAAGGAGGCAACATGCTAGTGGAATTTGTATATACCCTTTTTACCTCAATTGAGAATTTTTGTAATAGGGTCATCATTCTACGACACACTCGAAGAAGAGCTCATCGACCACATGTTTTTATTCCACAATCTATTGATGCACTATCAACTGTTCAGGGTCATATTACATGTTTTCCACTAATCTATATGGGTCAAAGGGTTTGAAAATTCCTGTTTTCTATTTCCCATTATTGGATTCTCGACTGAGAGGCAATGACTCCGAAGGTTCATAAATCCCAATAAAATATTATTATTGGTGAGTATAGACACCTGTAATTTCTTTCAGGTGTTAAAATACCCCAACGGGATATTCCTCTTCTCTAGGTCATTTTCCATTACCCCCCTTTAGGATATATATAAGGAACAACCATGTTCACTGTGTCGATTCCCATAGGAATATCCTCGATATCACTGGGTGAACCAAGATGGTGCTAGATAGTAGTAAAATGTAGTGTAACATACTTTCCCCAACCATGGATCTGGACATGTGGGGAAGCCTCCCTGATAACTTTTTAGAGCACAATAAATCTCTAGATTCATTTTTTTTGTAGGGTCTAATGATAGCCAGAAGACATAGGGTACTGAGCAACAAGATGTGTGACCAACTAGACAAGGTGACATTGCTGGCCAATGTCATAGTACTGTTCCTATATCTTGGGGGTAAGCTAACTTCTCACAAAAGTGATAGAAATGTGTCATCCCTAAGGTTAGGTGGAATAAACTAACCTTTTCCTGGGTAAGAGAATCTATAATATTGATGTTTGTAGTTGGAATTGTCTAGAAAATCTCAGGAAAATGGTCTACTGCAAGAATGAACCACAAACATCTCAGCGCAAACTTAGGATCAGACCCTTGATTTCCCCACTATTAAACTGAAGGTGATTGTGGGACGGGTAACATCCTTGTAGAAGACCGTTGTGGTAGTATACAAGATGATGGAGTGTACAAGGCATAAGCTTACAACATGATGCATCTTCACCTATCTTCCGAAGAATGCACTGATTGCACCACCACATCCATGTATGATTGACTAACAAACATTGCTTCTCACAGAAGGTTTGTGGTTATTGGCAATGGGTCATGACATTTATTGTCCTCTATTGGTCCCTAGATAAACTCTCTATGATATATTGTTGAGGTAATGAATATTCATATTGACAATAATTAGAATAGCATGACAAAGCCCATGAAAGGGGGAAAATCTTCTACTTGTTGTATGTATATTCAGAGGGATGCATGGATCTGGAGGAACACACATATTAGAAGGATGATACTATTATGCCTTTCTCTTTCCCCAACACCTAACATATATGATCATGGTGAAGGTTCCATCGTTGAATCACACTCCTCTTTATAATTTGAATAGATGATGGATTTGATTGAATTTTGAGGCTTCCCAGGATTATTCCTCCAGTGTCCACAACACACCCTCCTACCCCAGGACAGTTCTTCAGGGTAGGGTATATTTTTTACATGAGTAGTACCTCCTCTTGGAATGGCACTAGAGTGGGGAGGACCACCACTCAGAAAAACCAGTGTTTGAGGAGAACCTGGGAAAATGCCAGACGGAACATGGGGAGGACCTCCATGATTGAGGGTGTTGGAGTAGGGAGGGCCATCGTTGGACCTGTAAGGAACATGGGGAGGAAATACATGGTGATCAACTATAGTGTGTGAGGTACTCCATGGGATCCATCTATGGTATTTTTGATACGAGGAGGAACTTTGTAGTGATCATATTGAATATGGGATAGACCCTCATAAAGATTGTCGATGAAGTTGGTAGGGCATATATTGGAGTCGGTTAGATATTAGGTAGGACCACCATTCTCATAGATGATAGAAAAATTATGTTCCATGTATTGAAAACCTGATAGGTAGGGGGAATTTTCATACTTGGAACCAAGGTCATAGAGAGGACCTTCGCACAAAACGTCAATTAGACGGGGAGGACCTCCTCCTAGGCTAATGATGGAGGCATGGGAGGGAATTATTTTCTAGATGTTAGAGTAGGGAGGACCTCCACTATGTCTAATGATGGTGACATGGAAAGGATACCCATTTTGTGTACGATAGTATGTATGACCTCCACTCTATTTGATGATGTTATGGGGAGGACCTCCATACTTGATTTCATCATCGAGGATTGGCCTGTGACTACTATGGAATGCACTAGTGGATGGAGGAGTCAACAAGAACCTACTCATGGGTTGGCTGGTTCGTCACTCAAAAAATGGGCATGGATATATATTTCCTCTAATATAGGGAAGTTACCATACTCTAGGACAACAACATGTGCTAATAGAATGTGCTAGTGATGGTTTGGGACACTGGAGTGGTGGAAGATGATTCCCCCCTGAAGTCACCATCCTGAGCATGCAACTGACTTTGATGTCGGGTCAGCTGAAATTGGGACCACTGTGCAGGGGTGTGGACCACCTTCTTCTATGTGTGTGAGACATACATGAGACACTAATGCAGCTGGATGGTATGCCTCCTTGGAAGCTCCCTGTCTGAAGCCCTAGTTGGGTGGACTCAGATAACTTTTACTTCATCCACATAATGAAGTGAATCATAAGAGTGCTCCAGATATTGGTTTCTAATTTTATTAAAGGTCGGAGTGGGGAGCAGTGTCTCCCTGTATGGTTTTGGGGGGAGGCGGCACTAATGGGTAATAGAGGCCTTCAGGTCTTGTCATGTCTTATCCCTTGTCAGGATAACCCCCTCCTTTTTGTATCTATATAAAAGTGTATTAATAAACGTCATATTAATAAATTTGTATAGTGATATGAGCCGTGGGTGGCCAGTAGCTATGGTCGCGGGAAATGTCATGAAAGAGATGAAGCCGTGTGGGACTACCATGTCAGCATTTCCCTTGTCCCTGTACTTATAAGCATTAGGTGATCAGTTTCTTAAAGTTGTATCTTGGGTCCTGAAAAGAAATAAACATCATCCATAAGTTCAAATAATTTTGTAGTGATTCCCAGTTCCCCAGCACCATTAAATCTTTTATGACTAGATACAATGATCCACGCAGACATCATTGCAGATCAAGAGGACCAATGACTAACAGCTCTATATCTTTGTGAGTTTAATATTAGGCCCACTATTTTCATGGCATGACCAGGTTCCAGATAGCTGGATCCAGTGACACAATTATCTATTGATGTCCTAAACTCTACTAATCCCCATATTTATGTGAAGAATTTCACATTGGGTTAATCATTTCTATTTTTTTGACTCTTTTGTTGGGGTGTTCCCATCTGTCTATTGAGGATGAGACAAATCTGTTTGTTTCCATCTATTCCTGATTTCCAAAGGAAGCTGACATGCATCACTTTTCAGCAATGTTTCCTCCATGAATAAAATGGGATGATGGGATGTTGGAATTTACTTCATGATATTTATCCTCAGAATTCATTACCTAGTCTCGGTCACCCTTAAAGATTAATATAATCTTCTTGAATCTCTACCGAGTGCCATGTCTTTGTGGATGTCAGTTAATTACACTAATTCTATAAGAAAATTCCATGAGGTCAATTAAGGGTAGTTACATTCTGTTAGGGAAGTAGTCACGTTGGACATCACTTGCATGTTCAGACACTAAAAAATGGGTACATCTGGATTTTACCATAATGACAGGGCCCCTCTAGGGGGAAAAAGATCAAGGCTTCCCACTTAAAATGCGGGGAATTCTTAGTCAATGGCATGTCTCCAAGGTTTTCCTCAACTTTTCATGTTTATCACAGGGTATCATGCATGTTTAACATCTATAAGAGATGTATGAGACAAATCATAACACTAATGAGAGTGGATCATATCGGTTCATCCCTATGGGGGAGCACCTAGAAGGTTTACTAGATGGGTGGATCAATAAGATATATGAGGAAAAATCTAAGGTGGTGTTTCCCATTGAGGGAATATATCACATCGTGAAAGCTGATCGGGACACCTCAAAGGGTTGATTAAAGGATGAATGGGTCCTGAAAAGGGTACACTACAGTTTACCATTGGCATGGATTAAAACACGAGGAGGCTTCCTATGTACCTTGTATAGAGACCAGGGTCAAATCCCACATAGTTTGATAGGGTGAATCGAGTGATCTATGTTTATGCACTGGACAACAACCCAAAGACATGATGGGGTTTATGTGTGGTTAATGGACTAGATGCTACAAAGGGGCAATGAGATGAATGGTTCTTTCAAATGGTTAACAGCCTGAATGAGTGGAATGATTTCACCGAGATGTTGTGGCCCATGTGGAATCATGATGCATATGGATGATGTGTCTACGGATGGAATGAGTGGGGATGGACCCAAGGAAAAATGTGAAGGTGACGGTGTTGGGATTGAACATCGAAGAGGTTTCCTACATATCCCTGTGGTAGGGAATCAAAGTCCTCATAGTTCTATAATGGAGGGATGAGTCACATGAGGAGGCCGCCCATGATAAAGGATGCATGGATGGGGACATGAAGGGACTGGGACCAATAGGTTAAAGAATGATCTTCGCAAACACAAAGGATCAATGGAGAGACTAGGATGGGACATGGGTGGTTGTACCAAACCACATGAGGCTTCCTACGTATCCCCGTGGAATGGAGTCAAAGTACACATAGTTCAGTAATGGAGAATGGAATCAGAGTGTACAAAAAAAAACCAAAACGTGAAGACATGTTGGGGTTTACATGTGGTTAGTATCCCATCAAAAAAGGGACACTCTTGGTTGGAGGAGTATGGTTTGAGTATAAGGCTTACTCGTGGTTAGATTCCCGGGAACTATTCGGACACCACTAAGTGATGGACCAAGGATGAGGGTCCCAAAAAAGGGGGCGCCAAAGTTTACTAATATTTTGGGTTAAACCATTGGGAGGATTCAAATGTTACATATCCGGGAGATAGAAAACAAAACACACATAGTTCAAAAGCATACAGTTTTGTGTCATGCAGGAAGAAAGTGGAATACTATTTTAAATCATGCATGGTGAGGCTGAGACGACATGAAGTGGTCAAGACCAATGGTTGATGGGAATTAACCTCAGAGAGGCTTCCAATATACCTCTCATAAAATGGGAAAGGTTCAATGTCCACATAGTTAGATTAAAAGGGGAATGAGGCTTATATACTAAATAATCACATTTTGGATAGCACAGTCAATTCATACTATAATCCCATGTGAGTCATGCTCTTTGTGAGAAACAAGAGGAAAAAAAGATGAGGTGATCAGGTCGCAAATGATGAATCTGAGAGAAATCGAGTAGTGAATACACATGGCTAGTGGCACAAAGAGTAAATAAGTGTTTTCACATGGTCAGTGGCCCCATGAGAGAAAGAATAATAATTAATAGAAGTAAAACCAATGATGGTGTCTTGCTATATGAGTAGGATGTCATTAAATTGAAGGAAGGAATCTTTCGATGTTAATAATACGGATATCACCCTATCATGGTGGATCAGGACTTATAAAAGGGCTGCATGAAGCACACATTGAAAAATCTAGAGGGATTGATTGAGAGAGAGGGCATTGGTGCATATCCCCATTCTGGCCCTCTCAGACTTTCCACAGATTCATCAATCACAATTTTACATCACATGTTGAGGATGTGGGTTTTTGTATGTTTAATGTCCCATAGCCTGGATGATGATGATACACTCCTCACCTATATGATATAGATAATTCTTACCACCCCATACTTGAGGGAGAGAAGGAACAAGTAATGCCTTATTGTAACGGTGTTGTGGAGTGATCCATTGGGGGTTCCACATTATTGTGGATATGCGATGAAGCAATAGCCATTAGTATGCCTATGAAAATATTCTTGAGGAAAAGAAGAACATAAAGAATCACCACCCAAGGGACTTTTAAATCACTTTGTACAATCCTGGAGGGCCACACGAGAGAAGGGTTCAAAAATCAAGAGGCCTCACATAGATGGGATTCAAAAATATTAGGGGATTGTAGGGCATAGGGGCTCACAGAGCACATGGCTTCATAGAGATCATTGGCTTGAAAATATCGCGGGATTACAGATAAATTTTCTTCACAGAGCTCACGTGATCATATATCACATGACTTCATAGTGCTCATGAGCTCATAGAGTATAGGGGGATCGTAGAGAACATGGATTCAATGAGCTCATGAGCTGGAAGAGAACATGAATTTTAGAGCATCGTTGATTACATAGCACATGGTAGCACAAATATCATGGGCTCACAATGACTATGGGAATTCAGAGTATATGAATTCACAAACATAAGTTATTCGTGAAGCATTGTGTCCTATCCCAAGAATAGAGTACATGTTTTCAGAGCCCTCTCTGTGAATATGCGTACATTGTGAAGTCTCGAGTACCCAAATAGGTATTCTTCTTTTGATATTACTAATAGGCTTCACCAAGGGAATCCCTGATTGAAACAGTGGTACATCTAAGAATGGTAGATGGTTTTTCGCATTGCACAAGTACCATGGATGATTTATTTTTCCCGATTTGTTGATAGAGAAAAGAACGCTTCTCAATTTGGGAAATCATAAGACGAAAGGTTAGGGAACTGATCCTTTGGAATAGGGGCGCCAGGTATTTATAGGTTCTATGGGGGCATAATGCTATGAGGGTGTACTGTGAAGTAACTTGTGATCTAACATTATAGTTAGATTTCATTATGTTTTAGGTGTCACAAATTCAACCATCATCCCATCTGCAGTAAAGAGGATACCTTAATTCCCTATGTGGAAGTAGCATTGGATTTTTTTCACGTTTTAAGGTCATAGGATAGAGGATTTCCTTCCATCCACAGTGTATATACTTCTATCAATTTCCACCAAATCACTGAGGAAACCATCTCTTCTACTCTATGGACTTCATAGAGACAACCTAGATCATTGTACTAACAACAGTGCAAGTGTGATTTACAAAGTTTCATCAAGAATAATATTCCTTTGCACCATGTTTTAATATCATCAGCTTAATTTTAATAGTCATTGATTTTTGTGCCAATTGGAACGATAAATGACATCCCTTTTATAGAGATTTATTGGGATATAACATTAAAAGAATATTAGGGTGTCCCATTTGTAAAACACACACATACTCAGTTCAGTTGAAACATTCCATGACGAATTTATTTTTAGGACATCAAATTTTTTTACCTCAACAACATAAATATCCATCCTAGATGATAACATACAACAGGAATATCAATAAAGTTATAACACTATCTTCAATAACATTCTATAAATTATACAGAAATATAAAAAATAAAGACACTAGTTTTGAAAAAAAATTCAGGAAAACCTTACAAAACTAGGTTGGAAGAATAGATCAGTTTTCCTTTATTTATCATAATGGAATTGATTGTATGGAAGACATTTCTTGATGTTAGGAATGTATAAAAAATTTATTTGATAGTGTTATTGTAATATTAATAAATAATATTATAAAAATGAATTATGGAATCATGGTTTGGTGGGACATGATTGAAATGAGGATAAGGGAAGAGTTGGCACCAACGAATGGTAAACATAAGAAATTTTTTCTTCCAAAATCATACAATATCTATTCAGAAAAAAATTAAATTATTTATTTTCCGTAATATTTTAATGGTTCCATAGAGGTATTCATAAAATATCAAGAATTTCATGTCAATGAAAAATTTTATTTTATAATAACTAAAATAACAAAACTTATGTTTTTTTATTGAAGATTTATTGCATGTTCCTTTTTGATGCATTTTTTCCTCAAAATGTATGACATACATTAACCAGACGCTGATTCTTTTTCAAATCTATATAAAGTAATGATGTTGACCTGACGAAGTTTTCTATCCTGAATAAGGAGATCTCATTCATATTATGTTAATTATAGATGTTCTTACCACCACCATTATTTTATATAATGGTCCACCTGATGGTTCACTTGGTAAGAGAGGATCAACTATTACACTTATCCATTATAGATTGATATACCCCATTCAACAATGTGTGATGTTTTTTAAAATTTATGTTAGTAATTAAATTCGGTAATAAGGTATTATTTTCAAATGATATATCATTGAATTGTCTATTGAATTATGTATCAATTACCTATCAGTTATTGAAATCATCGGTCTCCCAAATTCTCATCACAACAATCACCTTATGGGAGATTATATTTTTTTTAATATATTGCGTTACAAATTACCTTGATAGTGTGGGAGAATGAAAAAATTTACATATTACAAAATATTAAGGTTTTTGATCTATACATTGACTCCCACAAAGAAATTCATTGATATTTTTACCCATTAAGGGTAGAAGGATGCATATTTGAAACACATAATCAATAGTTAATATGATGGTTCAGAGATCAAATTTTTAAGCATTTATATGAAAATAATAATTCAATTGTAAAATAAAATTAATGTCTAGCTAGAGGAATTAATGAAAATGTTATATATTACATTGGTAATAAATGGTTATGCATTCTATAAAAAATAAGAAATTGACTCATGTTCGATGAAAAATAGTGGTGTTATTCTTGTGGATGAAGCAATTCACACATGTGGTTCTAACGATACAAATCCTATTTATGTATGTATGGTAAGTTTTGGGAACTGTAGACGCTCATGGCTGGGTGTGCCCACTTGGATTTTTCTCATTAACAATGATCAATCTGGGACCAATATGACAATAAACACTAGTCTCCACGGATCGAATAACAGAAATAGACAATGAAAAGAAAGCACTAGAACCACAAAGTAGGATAGTTACAGGTTGATTATAATTAATTTAATCAATTGAAAATAATTACCTTTTGGGTGTTATTTATTCATTGATGTTCTTTATGACATTTTGATGTGATTTATCATTGTGTTGGAGAATCCAAGTGTAGACTTCCTCTAGCAGTGATCCACATGTGCACATCATATCTATAGATGTCTCCAAGGGAGTCTCCGGGTGCTAGCATGGAGAAACCTTTGATTGCGTTGTCCACCTTAGATCATCTTGATCTTATAGAAAAGGAAATATCTTGGTCTTGAGAGTGTTCTTGGATGAATAGGATCTTTCGGCCTTGAAATAATTCTCCAGAATTGTTTTTCCCAATGATTCTATTGTCAGCCCGAAAAGAGTTGGGGTTGTGAGGATAATTATAGTCGGGTTTGAGGTTTTAGATTTATGACAATAAATAAATGTGTTATGCGTTTTATTTATTTCATTGACTCTTATATAAAAACCCCATGTCGAATAATTAATTTTCTTTGACATTCTCCCATGATGATTATAATAAATATTATTTAATAAAACTATATTATATCCTTAAAATCCCGACTGGAAAACTACACAACATGTAATTATTAATACACGGTCTGTACTAGTTTTCCATAAAACTGTACATCATGTAATCATTAATAAACGGCGTGTACTTGTTTTTCATTTCCTTTTCCAAAATGAAAACTACACGGCGTTGAATCATTAATACATGGCGTGTACTTGTTTTCCATGAAAAAAACTACACGACATGTAATCTTAAAAACCCAGTGTGTATATCTTGTTTATCATTTCTTTCTTCCTCTAACGTTAAAACGATTTAGGGTTCATTGAATAATTATTAAACCATGTATGGGAATAATCTTTATTCTATTTTAGATACTTGGATACACTTAGTGTGTGAACCTCTAGGCCTTTTTCTCATTGGCATTACGCGGGCTTGCCTAAAGTCCAAGATTATTGTCTTGCAACGGGTCAAGGCATCCAAGAGTATAAAGTTAACTTCGCATTGACGTGTCACATCATACGAATTATTACTAGGTAATTTAAGCCCTTTGTCTCAATATCTCATCAAGCAGGTTTCTTGGAAGTGTCATAAACCTATATTCTTGATCTATCATTCTTTGACTACCTAAAATAAACTCATCATTTCACCATGGCAATGGAATTTCATGCGACGGTTCTATTTCAATAAAAGGGCCGAGATATCAAATTTAGTAAATGGAAGGGACAAATCCTTCCTCTACTTATCCATTAGGAACATGTCACTCGTGACGCACCCAACATTCCCTACATTCCACCAACTTTCTGCATGATGGTTTTCTTTAGTAAATCTAAGTGCACGAGTCATGACATGAGTTAATGATAATATTCCAGGCTAAGGACCATTACACCTGCTCGTAGATAGAAATGTTCGATGACACCATGACATGCGAAATTGCTACTGGCGGGTCTGTTCTCATAATCTCCCATCTTGGAGATTACCAAGTGTGAACTCCATGAGAGAGTGTCTTGTCTTCCCACAAGTACTCACACATGACGATCTATATACTATGTGTCCTATCACAGTATATCATCCAACCATAGAAATTTATTTAAGATTATTGTTATATAATTTCAAGTTTCTCGTCATATCAGCGATCTACCATGACTTTATTAATGAAACAAATATTCTAGGACATTATTAAATTATAGTCATGCAGAACAATGAACAATATATAATAAGAGTATATTCATGTAATCAAAGTACAAAATAGTTGGTTGTCAGGACACCAACCCTAACAAACTCCCACTTGGACTAGAGCCAACTGCCTATGACTTTTAGTCCACTAGACCTCACATGATCATAAGGTTTCTACTATTTCAAGGCTTTAGTCAAGGGGTTCACCACATTGTCTTCCATGGAAATACTACTCACTGCAACTTCACCTCTCTAAGAAAAATACCTCAAGAGATGATACTTTCGAAGTATGTTCTTTTTCCGGTGATGTGACCTTGGATCTTTTGCATGTGCCAACACTACAGTATTATCACAATAGATTGTGATAGGATCTTTACTTATAGGTACTACATCCAACTCATGGAAGAAGCTTCGCATCCATATTGCTTCTTTAGCTACCTCAGAATCTGCGATATACTCGGACTCTACTGTAGAATCTGCCACCACACCTTGCTTTGAGCTCTTCCATCTCACTGCACCTCCATTCAAACTGAAGATGTATCCTGTCTACGACTTCATGTCATCTTGATCAGTCTAGATACAAGAATCTACATGTCCTTTGATGACTAGTTCATCATGTCCTCCATAAACCAGGAACATATCCACAGTATGCCTCAGATACATAAGGATAGTCTTGACTTCCATCAAATGGTGGTCTCCTGGATCAGCTTGATATTTTCCTACCGAACATAATGCTTAAGAAGAATCTAGCCTCTTACATAGCATCACATACATGATTCACCCAATCATGGATTCATAAGGGATCCTTTCCATTTTTTTCTTTCCTAATGTTTCTGAAGACACATTTTCTTGGAAAGATGAATACCATGTGACACTGCCAATAATCCCCTCCTAGACTATTCTATACTGAATCTCTTCATTATCTTATCAATGTACGTACTTTGACTTTGGCCCAGCATTCTCTTGGATCTATCATGATGGATCTTGATACAAAGAATATATGATTCCTCGCCCAAGTCTTTAATAGAGAAACATTTATCCAACAATGCCTTAACTGACTATAAGACATGTACTTCATTTCTAATTAGTAATATGTCATCAACATATACTATTAGGAAAACGACTACACTTCCACTAAACATCTTGTAGACACAAGGCTCACATTTGTTCTTAACAAATCCAAATTCCATTATGGCTTCATCAAAATTAATGTTCAATGACCATGATGCTTCCTTTAAGCCATAAATATATTTCTGCAACTTTCATACCTTGTTGGAATCTTTTGGAGTCACAAACTCTTCAGGTTGTGTCATGTAGACATCTTCCTGGAGGTTCCCCTTAAGGAATGTTGTTTGGAAATCCATTTTCTAAATTTAATAATCATGTTTATCGGAAATGGCCAATAGAATTCTGATGGATTTTTTCATCGCAACTAGTGAAAAGGTTTCATCATAGTCAATTCCTTGACGCTGTCTAAAACCTTTTTCCACCATTCATGCCTTATAGGTGCAGAATTTTCCCTTTATGTCCAGTTTCTTCTTGAATACCCATTTATTACCAACATTCTTTACATCAACTGAAGGATCTACCAAAATCATGACTTGGTTTTGGTACATGAAATCCATTTCAAAATTCATGGATTCTTGCCACTTGGTAGTGTCTGTACCTTCAACTTATTCCTTGTAGGTAAGATGATCATCAATGTCAACCAATAATGAGTCACCATCCTCGTTGATAAAAAACCATATCATTCTGGTTCTCTCAACTCTCTCATGCTACTATGCTGTTATTGTGTCTCTAGAATAGATTTTTATTCCACTGGGCTTTGTGGAATCTGTTCCTATACCAACTCATGTGTATCTTGAGCGTCGACTTCATCGAAGTCTATCTCTCACCCACTATCTCTTTTGGAGATGTGCTCCCTCTTGAAAAAATATGGCATGTCTTTCCACCGTATCCTTTTTGTCTGAGGGGTTATATATGTAATATCCCCTTGTTTCCTTGGGATATCCTATAATGATACACTTTGTGACTTGGGGTGCAATTTTGTTACCCGAAGATGCCTTAACAAATGCTTTTCTACCGCACACATGTAAATTTGATAACATGGATTTGCATCCACTCCATAACTCGTATGGAATACCAATTTATCGATTTAGTTGGTACTTGGTTTAGTCTGTGTGATACTGTTTGTAATGCATATCCCCAAAAGGATAATTGATGAATCACATGACTCATCATTGATTTCACCATGTCCAACAAGGTGCGGTTACTCCTTTCACTTACACCATTCCATTGAGGTGTGTAAGGAGGATTGAGTTGAGATAGAATCGTAAACTCCCATAAGAAATCAATGAAGTCCTGATTAAGATATTATCATCCTCTTTCTGAGTGTGAGTTCTTAATATTCTTCCCAAGAAGGTTATCAACTTCATTCTTATATTCTTTGAACAAATCGAAATAATCTTACATATACCTTATTAAGTAGATATATCCATATCTACTAAAATCATTAGTAAAAGTTATGAAGTACGAGAACCCACCCCTTTCTTCTGCTAGAAATGGTCCACACACATCTGTGTGAACTAAATCTAGAATATCTTTATCCCTTTCACCATTCCCTCTAAATGGGGATTTGGTCATTTTTCCTTGTAGACACGCATGACATACACCAAATGGTTTTAGTTTGAAATAATCTAAATACCCATAATCATGTAATTTTGTCAAATGTTTCTCATTGGCATGACCTAGCCAGTGATGAAAAAGTTGGGTGTGGTGTGAGTCACGTGAATTAACTTTTTAATCGATTTCCATTACATGGTTTGTGTATTCTAACACATAAAGGCCGTTATATAAAAGTGCCTTAACAAATCAAATGATATCTTTATAAAAGTAGCAACATTCATTTCCAAACATGAATATGAATCCATCAGTATCTAATATGGATACATAAATAATGTTTTTCGTAATTGAAGGCACATAATAACAACCCTTTAAAACCAAGATCATTCATGTTGGCAATGTGACGTGGTAGTCTGCGATAGCTACAACAGCAAGTCTAGCTCTGCTGGCTACTCGTAGATCCACCTCACCTCGATAAATCTTTCTGAATCTACTTGGTTCCTGTATTTGGATACAAATGTGAGCACCAGAAGCAGTATCTAATACCCAATTAGTAGAAACAGATAGATTTCATTCGATAACAAACGCACCTGAAGCTTCCCCTTGCTTCCTTGGCTGGGAGTAGTTTTTCTTCTAGTGGCCCTTCTTGCCACATGTGAAACAAACATCATAATGTTCCCTTTCCTCCCCTTTGATCTTACTTTTCTTGGAAGGCCTTGAAGAAGTTTTTAGCTTAAATCTCTTTACCTTCCCTTTCCTTTTATTCATCATAAGTCCGGAAGTTTTTTAACACCTCATGTCATTGTCCACTTGATGAATTAGGATTAGAATATCAGAGAGAGACTTCTCAATGTTGTTCATGTTGAAGATCACAAATTTTTTTGAGAATCTCTAGGGGAGTTATGTAAGAATGAGATCGGTACCCAGTGCTTTGGGGAGTTTAAACTATACAACATCTAAGCTCTCAATGTAGCCAATGAGCTTGAATACATGAGGCCTGGCTAGGGAATCCACTCCATGCTTTCTCTGAAATAGAGCCTTGGAGATCTCAAAACATTCCGGTCATTCTCTCCCCTAGTATACACCACGGAGGTGCTCCAACATGCTATAGGCATCCATGTCTTTATCAGACTTCATGATCTCACTAGACATTGATGATAGCATCAAACATTTAATGTCGAGCTCATCATTCAAATGTTGATTATATAACAAGAAATCTTCATCACATTCCCCTTGGGTGGGAAAACATGAAGTGAGGATTCCAGCACGTAAAACATTCATTCATGGAGTAGGATAAACCAAAGGTGCCAAAACAATTCTTGAATTTTACTATCGGTGAGGATATTGTCTTTATCCAGAATTGATCCTAGTGAAAATTTGGTTGATGAGTTTTTCATTTCGATTCTACAATTTAAAAGAGCAGATTTATCAGTACTTTCTTGATTACATTTTTATAAAAAATAAATTTTTTTGTTAAGTCTCCCATTATTTTATCAAGTCCCAATGGCACTCACCATTAAACTCGGAATTTCCAGTTGCTTTTACATTCTAGTGGCATGGATCCATAATCCCATTCACATTTCCACAACAACGGTTTGTTAAGCTATTTTAAGGTATTTAGGTAGGCATTTCTTTGACAACTGTGAGCTTACAGTTCCTTGATCTGTTGAGTGGACTCCCCAATCTGGAAATCCTGACTTGGATTTCCGCAACTATTGCCTCCAATATTACATCAATTCTAGCAAGGAATACTCCTTTGGATGTAATATGGTTAAGTCAACCTGAAACTTTTCATAAGGGGTTCCATTATAAAAGTAAGTGTCCCAACAAGGGTTGGTCAAACACATAGTTTTGTTGAGTCTTTTCCTTAATCAAGTAAGGGAATGTTTTCTTTGACTTAATATGGTATTGAAGGAATTTTAATCATTATGTGTAGTTTCGCATTATCACACAATTTTTAATATTAAGTGATACTTTCTTAAGTGATTAACCATGTTCTGATAATGTTTACGCATAGTCCGCTTTTTATTTTATTCCATATTTGAATGATTGTTTATTTCATTAATTTTGTGATCATGAAAACACATACATAATAAATAAACCATGAAATTAGATAGAAATAAAATAATATGGCATGATCATGAGATTCTATTGGTTAGCTTATCTAGAGGTTTGATAAGCTAACCCTGACCTAGGGAAAAACACCTTTAACCGATGGTTTGTGTTTTGTAGCTCCCACTTATTCAGCTTTGTATCTTCTTGGGTTTGTTTTGCCTCAACTTCGGGTTTTGAAACATCTCCTCTAGCTTGAGAGATCCTCCATTACATGGGTTTACATTAAAGTATCCATGGGCATGCAACCTACATTTTATTAGAAGAAGGCTGGCAGGCCAACACATTTATATTAAACAAATTTAAATTAAACCATACACACATACAAAGTGTTTATGTTCTTTCTCATGATCATCTATAGCATGAAATGAGATTTACGCATATTTAGAAATAAAATTATTTTAATCATTCTATTATTTAAGATAAGTCATGCTTCAATTCAATTAATTATGATCTTATAATTAATCAATTCTTTATCATAAATTCCTTTCTGAATTTCCTTGAGATTATTCTCGTCCATATTCCTTGTACATGTCTTTGTAATTTTGGAGGAAACCTGGTGAAATTCAATTTCTTGATAGTACACGGTGTATTCTTTATATTTACATGGCGTGTATTTATTTTCACCCTTTATCCAAAGTACATGCTGGGGGATTTAGCATGTTTTCTCTACTTTGGAAATTTTGGAGTACACGACATGTAGATAAATCATACACAGTGTGTACTTCATTTTTGGGTAGTAACCGGCCAAGCAATCCCGTGTACGTGGTACACAGCTTCTCCTTTTTACACAGTTTCACTTGGGCTGGATCGGACTAGAGAGCGTGTTGCTCCAACATACACGCCATTTATTCCAGTTCCCACACACTGTTCAATTCTAGTCAACATGTCATAATAAATACTTAGGAATACTCAATTCATACGCCGTGGTTTGGTTGACCAGTACCAGTTCATTGAACCTAAGTACACCGCGTGTAGCTTTTCATTACACCTCGTGTATTCCCGTGTTGTACATACAAAAAGAGAGGCTCCTCCAGATGAGTTCCTCATTTTTATTTTAATCAAAATTAAAAATAAAAGGTCTTTTCTGTGATGTGAATTGAGATACAAAGTTGGAAGAGAAAATATTGTTCATTCAGATTTAATAGAAAGTTTTATCACGAATTGAATCAAATAAAAAGTCGTAAATTATCAACGAAAACTAAATATCTATAATCAACATTGTAACCTCCCTTTGATACCAATTTTAGGTTCCGGGTGTAGAGGAAGCTCGTGGGTGGATGTGACCACTTGGATTTTTTTCATTAACAATGATCAATCCGGGATCAATACGATGATAAAAGCCAGTCTCCATGGATCGAATCATAGAAATAGACAAAGAAAAGAATGTCCCGGAACCACAAAGTAGGATCGGTACATGTTGATTATAATTAATTTAATCAGTTGAAAAGATGTAACCTTTGGGTGTTGTTTCTTCGTTGATGTTCTTGATCACATTCTGATGTGATTCGTCATTGCATCGGAGAAGCCAAGTGTAGAATTCTTCTAGCGGTGATCCACACATGAACCTCGTATCTCTGGGTATGGAAAAGGGAGTCTCCAGGTGCTAGCATGGAGAAACCATTGCATGTGTTGTCCGCCTTAGATTTTCTTGATCTGATGGAAGAGGAACTCTCTCAGTCTTGAGATCTTTCTTGGAGGAAGAGGTTCTTAAGGCCTTGAAATAGTTCTCCAGAATTGTTGTGCACAATTGTCACGACCCGTCCTCGGGGCCCGTGCCGTGACTACCCCAAGCCTGCCTTCCATAGGCCAGGGGATGGCGACTAGCATCCAAGGCATAAATCCCGATAAATGGGAAGGAATTTCCTTTATAAAAGTAAAAAAACACCACAGAGTACAAGCGGAAGTAAAACACTATGTACAAAGAGAAGTGCTGAAAAGTAAATGGGCCAGAATACAAACCCAGCTGAAAGTACAGCTACAACTAAACGAAAGTACAATAGAAATAGACAAACATCAGGAAGAAAGGAAGCAGCTCCTAGGTCGTCCTCCACAGATCCTACCTGAAGGGTAGGGAAAGATGGCACAACTTCTAGATCCTCCACCACGGATCCAACCTGAAGGGTAGGTACAGATAGCTTCCACAACCCTCTCGCCCGTCAACCTCCTCCGAGTGTTGTCTCACCGTGAAGTCCACCTCCGGGTACTGACTCGTCGTGTAGTCCACCTCCGGGTACTGACTCGTCATGTAGTCCACCTCCGGGTACCGTCCAGTCCTCGAATACTCAGCCTCTGTCAGCACTGCCCATCGTCTGCAACCAACACAACGAGGTGCGGGCATAGCCCATGCATGGGTGAGTATAACGATACTCAGTAGGGACCCTGAGACCCTCATGGTCTCACTAAAACCAACAAGGATAACCACTAAGAAGATCTCAACAGATAAACTCTACTTAGGTATATGCCCATACGTATACCAAAGTTATCAAGTAACCAATCTCAATCATGAGGAAACACAAGGGTAATGAAATCAATAGATAACCACCACTCAGGTATATTCCCATACATATACCTAAGTTATCAAGTAACCCATATCATCATGAGGAAACACAAAGGTGAAAGACTCAGCTCAAACCAAGATTTTCATTATCGAAATTGTAACTATTGAAGAGCCCCATATCTAGAGTGTACAGTGGTCCTGTCACGACTCCGAGGTACTGCTCACTAACCAAAGACTGCTAAGGTACTCCTCCTGTCGAGTACCGTGGGCCTGCCACCTCACATAGTAGTGCTTCCTGCCGGGGTCTGCCACCCAAACACAGTAGTGCTCCCCCCCTCATAGCCTATAGAGGTACTCCTCCTGTCAAGTACCACGTGTCTGCCACCCAATCACAGTAGTGCTCCCCGTTGTGGGTCTACCACCCAAACACAGTAGTGCTCCCCACTGGGCTATAAAAGTCTCTCTGACTCGAATCGGACAAGCAGTCTTCAGGTCCCAGCCAGTTACACGGTCTCCGTACTCCGTACGCTTGTCTCTGGGAGGGTTTGCTCCACGAGCTACTGTTCGATACTCCAAGTATCTCAAAGTCCCACTAAGAAGTAACTCAAAGGACCGCCTCGTTATGGGGGTCTCAACTCAACAGACGGCGCGTCAATCGGATGCCCGGTCTGTCAGTTATTAGCTTTTCATCCAAGGGGCCCGATTGGTTTCTTGAGTGAACCAATCTCGACCGTATCTCAACTGTACCCTGATCCCTCATAGGGTAAAATCATAGGGACTGTTTCTCAACAGGATCATCAACGCCGCTGACGGTTCGTCAAACAGACGTCCTGTCTGAAAGATATCATCTTTTCCGTTCCAGGGGCTCGATTGGATTTCGGGTGCAATCCAACCCGGCCACTATCCAACTGTATCCAAATCTCTAGAGAATTATGACAAATGTTCCATCTCATCAAAAGGAATTCAATGAAACAGAAGGTGTGTCAATCGGACGCCCGGTCTGTGAGTTATTGGCTTTTTCATTCCAGGGGCCCGGTTGGTTTCGTGAGGGAACCAACCTGACCGCACTCCGACATCATCCAAACCTCGAGTGGATTAATCCAAAAGATCAATCTCACTTAGATAAATCCATCAAAGTCGATGGAACGTCAATCAGACGTGTAGTGCTAAAGATATAAGCGTTTCCGCTCCGCGGGCCCGGTTGGTTTCGTGTACGAACCAACCCGGACGAACACAAAGTTCTCCGAAACCTTTAGTGTAATATACCAAAACGCCCGTCTTATTCCAAGGATCGCTACGCAACTGACGGTGCGTCGATCAGAGGTCCGTAGCCCAAGATATGGGCATTTGACCGAAAGTGGTCCGAAAACGGGGGGTCTGGCCCCGGGCCGACCCGGCCCGACCCCCCCTGGGTCGGCCCAAACCGGGTCGACCCCAACTCGGGTCCGACCCGGCTGGACCCGATCCGGCCCAGCCCGGCCGGCTCGTTCTGGCCCGACCGGCCTGCCGCGGCTCGGCGTGACCGAGCCGAAGTCGCGGAGCGGGGGGCGGTGCACGGCTGCCCTCGCCGCTAATTGGGGATGGCGGTGAACCGCCGCCACCCATCTTCCCGCGGCGCGCACGGGCGCCACCTCTGGTCGCCGGCGGTGCCACGCCGGCGACCCGTGCCTCCGTGTTTTTCCGCGGGCCATCGGAGTTGCTCCGGTGGTCCGTTTTCAAAACCGTCTGAGCCGGTGTTCATCTCGGGTCTCGAACATTACTACCCAAGCTTCAAAATTACATTGCATCCCCGTTTTGTCGTCACCCATCAATCCGCACGTCTATTAACAAAACGCGCCGTCTTCGTGACTCTCCGGCGTGGCGCATTGACACCGCACCCCTTCATCGTGGCCCGACTCCGTCCACATATGTCTTCAGGTTTCTCCGACGTGGCACGACGGCGTCACGTCCTTGTTCTTCTTTTCACGGCGCGGCACGACGGCGCCGCACATTTCCTTGTTTCATGATTCCGCGTGGTGTGACGGCACCAAGCCTTCTCTTACAAAACCACAAAGGAACCAACATGAAAAAAAGGAGGAGGGTCGGCTGTGTTTGTGTGGTCCGGCCCCCTCAGGTTATTCGATAACTATTGGTTTTAAACCACGAAGATCGTCAAGTTTGTATTCACGAACAAAATAAATAAATAAAATAAAAACCCCTACCTTGGTTTCAAGAGCGGAGCTTGTTCGGAGGTTCGTCGAAGAGAAAATGTCGCGGTATAACCGTCGCGGAAAGAGGTGACTTGGTATGAGGAAGTCGCGTCGTGGGAACGGCGTCGCAGAAAGAGAGGCGTTGCGGAAGAACCGTTGCGGAATGAGACGTCGCATCGTGGATCGATGTCGCGGAGTTGGTCTTCAAGGACTCGGCGTTATTCGATGGAGTTCTATGAGTTCTTCGCGTTCCTCATGTTCTTTGTCGAAGAGGATGAAGAACTCTATCTTTCCTTAGCTTTTCTTCTCCAAAGGCTCTCAAGTAACTAATAAACTAACCCATAAATAAATTAAGCCTCACTTAATTTTATTAACACCACAAAACCTTTGAAATTCAAGAGTTTGAATTAACTCACCTCATTAAATTACACAAGTTGACAAATTAAATGAAGGGGAGTTAATGGGGAGTTGAGTAGTTGAATAATATGAAGGGGTGGGGTTCGTGTGGGCTCCACCTCCTTCATAACCTACAAAGGGAAGTTTGGTACTTTCCCAACTTCCTCCCAAAGGATAAAAACACTTAGAGTGAAATAAAAATTGTTGTTAAATTTTTATTTTTGACTTCCACAATTTTTATCAACTTCTATCGTGTAAACACAACTCCGGAACAGGTGTTCCTAATCCATTACCGGCGCCACGGTTCCATAGGTGCCCTCAGAATTTGATTCCGAGCACCAGTTCAAAAGTTAGAAATTCCCGCTCGTTCATTCACTGAATGTACCCGAGCTAAACTTCGGAAATTGATTCCGGGTACACCGGACCTCGGATTCAGGCGCCGTCAGAAACTGCGCTCTTGTAAAATTCCAAAGAAAATTAAGAAAAAAGATTCCTTGAAATTTCCGGGACTTTACAACAATGATTCTCTTGTTTTTCGGAAAATAATTGGGTTTGTGACGATATTTATAATCCGGTTTGAGGTTATAGTGTTATGACAATAAATAAACACGTTACATGTTTTATTTATTTCATTGAATCTTATTTAAAAACCCCATGCTGAATAATTAATTCCTTGTCATGAACCCATACTGATTATAATAAATATTATTTAATAAAACAATATTGTATCCTCAAAATCCCGACTGGAAAACTACACGGGGTGTAATCATTAATACACGGTGTGTACTTGTTTTCCATAAAAATACACAGCATGTACTTGTTTTTCATTTACTTTTCCAAAATGAAAACTACCCGACGTGTAATCATTAATACATGGCTTGTACTTGTATTCCATGAAAAAACTACACGGTGTGTAATTTTTATTACACGGTGTGTATATATTGTTTTTCATTTCTTTTTTCCAACATTGTTAAAACGATTTAGGCTTCCTTGAATATTTATTAAACCACGTACGAGAATAATTTTTATTCTATTTGGTATATTTGGATACACTGAGTTTGTGACCCTCTAGGGATCTTTCTTGTTGGAATTAGATGGGTTTTCCTAAAGTCCAAGTTTACTATCTAGCAATGAGACAAGTCACCCAAGAGAATGAAGTTGACGCCGCATTGACGTGTCATCTCATACGAACTCTTACTGTGTAATTTAATGCCTTTTTCTTAATATCTCATCAAGAAGGATTCAAGGATGTGTCATAAACCTATATGATTGATTTTTCATTCTTTGACTACCTGAAATAAACCCGTCTTTTCACAATGGCCATGGAATTTCATGCGATGGTTCTATTTGAATCAAAGGGTCAAGATATCAATTTCCATAAATGGAAGGGAAAAATCCTTCCTCGACTTATCCATTAACAACATTTGACTCGTGAGGCACCCAACGTACCCTACTTCCCGCCAACTGTCTGCGTGACAGTTTTTGTCAGTAAATATAAGTGTGTGAGTCATGACATGAGTTAATGATAATCATCCAGTCTAAGGACCATTACACCAACTTGTAGATAGCAATGTCCGATGACGCCAAGACATGTGGAATTGATACTGGTGGGTCTGTTCTCATAATCTACCATCTTGGAGATTACCAAGTGTGAACTCATTGAGAGATAATCTTGTCTTCTTGTGAGTAGTCACACATGACGGTCTGTATACTATGTGTCCTATATTAGTATTTCATCCAACCGTAGAATATTATTTAATAATATTTTTATAGAATTTCAGGGTTCTCATCATAGTAGGGATCATCCATGACCTTATGAATGCAACAAATATTCCAGTACATTATTATATTATAGTCATGCATAATAATAAACAATCTATAATAAGATTGCATTCATGTAATCAAAGTACAAAATAGTTGGTTCTCAGGACACCAACCCTATCAAATATGTCATATTTTTGAATTATCCAATAAATATACTAGTTGGATTATACAGCTTTTCAAGTGCTGATTTTTCATTGAAAATTTCTAGACAATATCAATGGAGTGAAATTTGATAAAATTGTACTTGTGAAGGTAAATTTTAGTGCTTAAGGGAAAAATGATGAGTCATTAATAATGGAGTCACTAGTAGTGTATGTATTTTAATTCTCAGATCTCACAAACCATAATTATTTGATTTTATTGAAAGCGAGTAAAAAAACATTGACTCGGATAAACTTTCAACCGAATATGTCCCTTTAATTGAGAAATGTCAATTATTTAATGATGGTCCCAATGTATAAAATGTATTTTATGTTATAGGTAACCTCAAAGATTGTATTTGGATTCTCGATAGAGGAACAAAATCCTTGAAATCATAAAAAGAAGAGGGTTCAATGATAAAAAAATAACATTTTTAAAATATATTATGTTTTTTTATTATAATATTATATGTCCTCTAGTTCATTAAAATAATGTAAATTTAATGTTTGACTACTCATGTTGATAATTCCCTCTGAACATGTAGGAAGAAAAATTATAATAATGGAAACCCTTGTGAAATTCTTAAATGTAATGCTATGATATACATTATATATTTTTGTGAAGAAATTCTCAATAAAAAACTGATTTAATTTTCATTACTCTTTATAGGGTTCATTTATTTTATAAGACTTGTTTCTATGTTTCATTCCTTTTTAGGATTAGAAATGATTTTGTCTCTAATAAATTAAATAGGTAATATTGATGTTTTCATAGTAAAATAAATGTCTATAGAACAAATTATTTTTTCATATATATGATTAATTTCTATTATTTTTAGCATTACTCACATAATAATTATTTTCATATACAGGTGGATTATTTTTTGAGTTGGAATACTTTATCAAAATATCTTTCTTATTATCGCTAAAAACCATTTCACCCCTGTAGTAGTAAATTTATCAGATTCATTCATGTCACCTGCACTGTATTTGAAGGAAGAACAATGAAGCTACCTCTTTTCAATTACAGAGGTAATCTTAATGTTTTTATTGTAAAATAATTGTCATTAGAATTGATGTATTGTTTCATATTTATGTTTAATTTATTTTTTTATAATTACTCACATAATAAGTATTTTCTTATATAGGTGGATTGTTTTCATTGAGTTGGGTTCACTATCCATCTTTCATGATTCTTCTCCCTTAAATCTATTTCACCCCTATAGTGGTGAATTTATCACTTTCTTTTATGTTTCCTCCACTACCTTTGCAGGAAGATAAATGATGATACCTCTTGTCAATTACAGATGTAATCCTGATGTTTTCACATTAAAATCATTTTCATAGAAATAATCTATTATTTCATAATTATTTTTTATTTATTGATTTTTAGTATTAATCACATAATAATATTGTTTCATATATAGATTGATTCTTTTTTTCGATTTTTGATGCTCAATCTTACATCAATTATTTTTTACCCTAAAAACATGTTCACCCCTATAGTGTTTCATTTTTCACTTCCTTACATGTTATCTCCCCTTCCTTCGATGGAACACCAATGTAGATTATTATGCTCAATTACAGAGGTAAACATGATGTTTACACTGTAAATCATTTTATATAGAATTAATTTATTGATTTATATTTTTTTTAAATTTATTTTGTTTTAGTATTACTCACATAATAATTTTTTCTCTTACATGGGTTGATTCTTTCGTGCGCTTTGAGGTTCCCTAATCATCTTTCCCCCATTGCTACACCAAAACTCCAGTATAATTCTTCTCCCTCAAAGCCTTTCACTACTAATGTGTTTACATTTATTATATTTTTTTATATTCCCTCTACTACCCAATCCGAGATTTAATTTTTATATATCTATTGTAAAATTATAGTCCCGAGAAATAATGTATTATTCCATATTTATGTCTAATTTATTTCTTTTTATTAGTACTCATAATAATTGTTTTCTTATATAGTTGGACTACTTTTTCGAGTTTATGTGGTTTGTTTGAAGCTCCTAATGCATTTTTGTTAGTTAGATAGAGATAGTAAATGAAAATCATGGTAACAATGGTAGTTACAATTTTTATAAGACATTGAGGCCTGTAGTAATCAATTACACCTCAATCCAACCCATGATGTGACCATTATGACTCTATGTACATCACTGTATTTTAAATTGGAATTAATTTTAACGAAATAAACTTAATCAATGTGTTCATTATTATTTTAGACTGAACATTTGAATTTAAAATGTTTTACTCACTGAAAAATGAGAAAAAATTCTTTTATTTTCTTGATAATATACGACATCAATTCCTAAATCATTTGTCACATGTAGGAATTTTTCTCCCTTCAAATTAGTACACAATGTGATCTGTATGAGTGAAAGTGTGTGTTTTTATTTCAAAATGGAAATTTAGTAAAGAAGACAAGTGACATACTGAAAATCAAGAAAAAAAGTTTAAATTGTTTCGATACTTTAGGATAATAATCTATAATTGATTGGGAACATGTAGGAATCTGGTGAACCTCAATCCGATGCATGGTGTGACTGGTATAACTCTAAGTGTGTCTTTATATAAAATTAACATTAATTTTAGTAAAAAAATATTAAACTATTAAAAACTGATCAAATACATTCAGATTGTTTTGATACTTTCGAACAATGGTACATATGTTATTTGAGACGTGCATGAATCAGCTGCATCTCAATATAATGCCCTATTTTACTGATATGACACTAAGTGCATGTTTTTTTTTTAAATTGACATAAATTTTACTAAAAGGAAAACTTTCCAATTCAAAACCAATAAAACACATTAAAATTGTTTAAATAATTTCAGATAATGATCTATCTATCATTTTTGGATGTGTTAAAATCAGACACAGCTCGATTTGATGCATTGGGTGACTATTATGACTCCATGTGTCTATTTTTATTTAAAATTTATATCAATTTTATTAAAATTAAAACTTTTTGTTTATGTATTTCGTTATAGTATTACTGAATAATTAAATTTTCCCTTATACACGTGGGTTTTTTTGCTCGAGAAGGGGTGATTTGTTCAGAAATGGCCTGATTCTGACCAGGATTAAAAAATAAAGGAATATTAATGTTTTTGAATGTATATAATAATTTGTATTTATGTAATTGTATGATCCATGGTTTGAAAATTTCATCAATTAGTGTTTTTTTTTTGTAATTTTATTTCATTTAAATCCTATATTAGGACCTGTTTCTGTTGATACCTAATGTGTTTCTGGTGTGGTGGTGTGCTATTAAATCACACTACATTAGTGCAATAACGTGTTGTTACAACATGCTGCAGTATAACCCTTTATGAGAACTTATAGATGTTCTGATAAAGTTATAATTTATCATCACTCATGCATGAACTGATAAAAGGTCCTTTATCATTCCTCCTATAAGCTATGGTAAAATATTTCTGTATCATCACTTCTATAAGGGATGATAAATGTTTCCTTTTGTACTGATAAATTAAAGAATTGATAAATGAATCCATTATCAGCACTTTTAAAATAAAGTATAATGGTCTCTTATAAAAGTGAATTTTAGCACCAATAAAAGACCCTTTTGTGTTTTTTATCAATAATAAAAGACTAGTGCTTTTAACCATACTCATGTAGTCTTCACTTTTCTAGCGCTAATATAGGGCATTTCTATCACTGTGAAAGGACTATTTTTATATTAGTGAAGTGATATAATATTTCCTTTCTATGTTTTATGTTTTATATAGGGAAAATTCAGTCATGATGATTGGTATATAATCCATAAATATAAATATATTTTATTTTATCATCATATTTCGGATTTCATGTTCATATATATTAATGTCTATATTGGAGCTGGGTTTAGAAAAATTTATATATTTTTATGTTCTCATGTGATCTTATCTTAAAATTTATGGATTCAATTATATGACTATATTATAAAGGATTATCCTATATTCAATGGCCAACGACACCCCTTTTGATGTTTTGTGTGATGAGATATTAAATATATTAATGAAACCTCAGGAGGTGTTTTATGGGGTTGAAGTATATTTAATACATCATTTTAATGTGAGTTATTCCACAGTATTTTATGGAAATAATATTTATGGTATTCAAAATTTTTATAGTTTATATGATCATGGGTGTTGTGTTAATTATAAAAATAATGATTTTATTGTACAGATAACTATGGGATTCGAAATTTATTTGGTAAATAAGGGAGTAATGTAATTTTAAAAAATCATCACCATAATTTTTGGATTTTTAGTTGAATGCTATGATATAACCTTTTTTGATGAAAACATATTTAATTTTCATGTTATTGATTTTATGTGGATTATAAGGTAATTTATATGTAAAGTGGATTAGTTTAAACTTCTGGTATTATTATTAAATTGTTGATATTAATGTATTATTTAGTTATATGATGTTTTCTTAATTTTGGGAACTATCTTACAATGTGCTTACAATATTGTTTTTTGATGATGTCTATAAATAAGTGTAGTATATTGATTATCCCTTTTTCAATTATGTGGTCGTTTAAAAGATTATTTTATTTATTAGTTCATGAAAAATATAACATGATTACTTATATTGTTGTGATAAATATTATTTTGTTAGGGAAATTGATTAAAGGAGTTAATTTCAACTAATATATTTATTAAATTTCCAAAGGTTCAAAGATAATATTTTTAGGAATTTCTCAACTATATGAAAAAGATCTAGAAAAAGAAAATTTTACCTTATTACCTTCACATCTGATGAATAAATGGGGTTTTAGTTAATTGAAGATTTATGGTTTTTTTGTTTAGTTTACCATTATCATTCACTTTATCATGATCAATGATTTCTATAAATGTCTATCATTATTTTGACATTATGTTTCCCTCCATATCAAAATATTCACTTCCCACCTATGTTATCTTACATGAAAAGATAGTATTTGTTATTCTAGATATAATTCATAATTCCATTTGATTCATATCAATATAGTGTTTTGTGAACACTTTTTATGATATGAGTTTTTAATAAAGGTGATATCAAATTTCAAACCTTTGATAACTGATATAAATTTAAAATTGTGAGGATGCAAGTTATTAAATGGGGTAGTAAGGATGTGACATGCTGAGATTTAAAAATACAAATTATGTTTGATATCATATTCTACCTGAAACATAGAGCTTAAAATACATGTGATTTTGTTTTTAATTTTATCTCTTTGATAGCTTATAGTACACGCGACCCTGAGAATAAATGAACCATTATACTATATAATATTATAACATATACTTTGTATAGATGGATATAAATAGAACTATAAAAATTGTTAATGTGGATGTGGTGGATCATCCAGTCTCTGATAGAATTGTCAATATTGGTGTGGCGAAGGGCGTTAGTGAGGTCTATGGCCCTAAGGGTCCTCAAGGTCAAGAATGGGAGGGATCTAACCAGCAGTCTCAATTTAGGGGTCGTGGATATGAGCACAGTCAAGGAAGGTAGGAAGGGGATAACGTATTGGGTACTCTTGATCCAAACACGCTCATTTAGAAGTCCTCCATTCAGTTGACTAGAACTGAGGTGAAGAAGAAGAAGGACTTGGCTGTCAAGGCTGACAAGTTGGATTCTCTGGGTAGGCCGATGGCTCTCGAAGAAGGTCTGGGGGATGAAGTGAAAATCCGATTTAAATTCCTAGAAACTCATGAAAAATTATTGGCATAAGAGGATGAGGATTCAGGAGATGATAGTTTTAGCCAACTCTCAGTTAACAGCTTGGACCAGTTCTAAGGGAAAGGTCCCCACGGTCGGAGAAGGAAGAAGGGGAAAAAAGGAAAGAGAGACTCAGGGAAATGTATAGTGGTTCAGGGGAATAACCCCATGGGGTGCAAAGACTACTTTCACTTGACGAAACCAATGGAAACCAGGTCGGCCAAGAAATGTGGAAGAAAGGAAAACAAAGGCCTTCAAGATGGGTAATGCGGGGATCCAAGCAGAGAACCATGAGTAATAGAGGAAGAGGGTGCAGAGTGTCTAAGGCTCATCTGTCACTCTAAGGAGAGATGCTTCAAAACGTCCTTAGGCCAAACACCTCGAATGAACAGATTTTAAGGATATATGAATGAAACTTGCAGACTGAGGCCACAAAGGATCAAGAAGCATGGATAAATGAGAATGAACGAATCATCGCCCGAGGCATCAACCCAGGCAAAATCACCTTGGAGGAATTCATCCAGATAATGGACAGAATGATTTCTCACCTTGATGAACTTATTAGGGAGGATCCAGACACCCAGGATTTTAATCTGAACTGGGAATTATATAGAACATCTCACTAAAATAACCTTAGTCTTGTGTTTAAAAATTCTATGAGCTCTTTCAACATGTAGTCCTTGTGTGTAAACTTTGGTTTCCCACTTCTCCTTAAAGTAGCATCATAAATAGTTATATTTGGATGGGGTGTATACATAATATTCCTATTTTTTTAAAAGATCATTTTTATAAAAAATTAAGTAATTAATATTTTCTATTATGTATTTAATATAAATTTATGTAAAATAATTATTATTTAATAACTTTTAATCATTTTAATAACCATTTATCAACTTTATATTCGATTTTAATATATGGTTTTTGTGTGTTTAATACAGGATTTTTATAAAAACTATTTTAAAGTGTATAATGATTATCCATTTTAAATTAGTAAAAAACCATAATCAAGGATGATAAAAATAAAAATTATATATAATATAATATTAAATAACTATATAATTAATATAACTATTATTATGGATATATATTTAATATAAATTGATCAATTTCATGAAATGTACACTTCCATAAAACCCTCGTTTTCATCGCATCTGATGGTTTAATTTAAAATTATGTTCTTCCACTTCTATGAATTTAAATTGGTAAAATTAATTTGATATTTTAATTATAAAAATACATGTTGACTAATATTTTTAACATAATTATTGTTCATAGTGAATAATGAGATCATAAAAAACATTTTACCCCAGTTAAGGTAAAAACAGATTTACTATGGGTTAAATTTAAAAGATAAGGTCTAAAATAACCTATTAATTTTTATAAAATATATTAGATTTAAATATAAAGACCTTATAATTTATAAGGATATATATTGGAACATTTTTTTATCAATTTTTAATATGAAAAACATAAGGATCTCTTTTTCTTTTCGGAAATTACAAGTGTGCCACTCACCTCAATTATAATTGGCCACACTTTCATATACTATTCACACATTGAATTCCATATCCTTAATCCATTAACTGATGAAATATATTCTTTAATTACCATTCCTCATCATATATTTCTTTTTTTATCATAAATACTTACTAATAAGCCTTTTTTTGATAAATTTTGAAGGATTTCCAAAGAATATGCATCATGATTAACAATTAAATTTCTTATTTCTTCTCTCACCTCGTTCAAATATTTTCCAAATATACTAATATAATTAAAAAAATAAAATAATTATAATTTTTTATATAAATGTTATTACTTAATTCCATTTACTCTTCCATAAATAGGAAATGGAACTATAATGTTTGTGCACGATGGACCACTACATCATATAGTGTTGTAATTGGTTTTCCATCATCACCTCTTAATGAAATAAATAATTATTAAATTAATATATATATATATACATATATACTATTTTTAACCTAATATTATTCATTTAATTATTATTATTCCACATATAACCTCTTAAATTCCCTCCCTTGGGGGAAACTATAATATCACTTTTGTGTGTAATGGACAACCGCCTCAGGAAGTAATTTGATGTGTTTTTTACAAATTCTTTACATGGAATGTGATAAGAATAATTTTAATAAATTTATATTGTATATATAAAATAAATATTATATAAAATAAATATATATCATTATTTAATGGAAATATATATATTTTAATTCCATACCATCTTCGGACTGAAAATTAATAACATTGTTCGTGTGTATATCTGGACTATGGTCTTAATGAAGCGATGTGATTAATTTTTCTCAACACCACATCAAATTGATGATATATATATATATATATAATATGGTATTTTAAATATTATTATATTCGTTTAAAGGTAAAATAACACTGATATTGTTCCCATAATGATCATTGAAACATGGAAATGCAGCTCATGCATACGTATTATGTACCATCTCCATGATTGTAATGTAGTTAATTTTTATTCATCATCATTTATTATTGGTTTTAATGTTATAAATGATATATGAAAATTAAAATTATTTCATGATTATTATTCGAGAGATTATTGGACAAATAACCCTTTCGAAATATTTAGCATTCCGAAGGAGTTATGATAATATGATCTGAACATCCTCAAAACACCGGTTGTGGAGGGACCTAATTATATATTTAAACATTTAATAAAAAAGAAATAAATTAAATGATCTATTTATATGATATTAAAACTGAAAAAATGGTTCTTAAAAAATAAAATTGTTAAATAAGTTTTTTATAAAGGTGTTAAGGGACATATATTGGAATTCGAGACTCATTATACATGAATATCTCTCAATTTCATTTTATAGTTGAATATATTAATTTTATTAGCCTAATAATTTTATATGTCATATATATTATCCCTTTCCTATGATATATCTTGAATAATTCATGCATCATGGTATTTTACATTTCAATTTGAATTGTTTTATCATATGTGATTTGATGTGGATGTAAATTTCATAATGAAATATCTTTTCATTATATTATATTACATATTCATTTTGATTGATATAATAAGATAATGTGTTTAATTATTTAAAATTTATTTAATTTTTAAATTCTAACTTTTTATTGGAATTTGAATTTTATAAAAAAAATTCATTGACTAATTCCAACTTCAATTTTTTCATCATTTAAGTGTTTCCCATCTCACAATTATTTTGTTTAAAAATACCTTATTCACCACTTATATACAACGTGTAGTGTATATAAAAACAAATTAACATGTTATATTATGAATCCATTATACATCATATTATTTTATGTTTTATTGAGGTTTTTTTGTTAATATGAATTCATCATTAATGTTTTCATGTAGTCAATGTTTTCTAAACTAAATTTCATTTCATTGGGTTATAAATACTTTTCTTTGGATTTTTTATGACATGATTTTTTTCTGATTGCTTTCTAAATTCTTATATTATTTCTACTTTTTTATGTGTATGTATGGTTTTTACACATACTGTCCAAAATTATTATATAACAATTTAATTATAAGATATTTTTAAGGGTTATTAATCTCAAATTACGTTTTTTGGAAAAACATAAATGATATGAACCATAATTTATTATGATGTGTGAAGAAAAAAACCCAGATACCCTCTCAAACTGGTATAAGAACTGAATTTCCACATAATTAAATTGAATTCCTACTCTCAAGTGTATTGCAACTAGGACGTAGGCATCAAACAAAAACCATATGAAATGATTTCACCAAGCCCAAAGTAGAAAACATGGCTTACATACATATATAACAAATAGGAATGACAAAAGAAAAAATATATATACCATAATTGAAATAAGATAGTGTAATATGATAAATATCAAAAATAGATATAATAACACAATATAAAGGTCCAAACATGCATGTAAATATCAAATCGGAAACCAACTACTCCTTGTGATAATATTATAAACCTCCCAAAATCATAGCATCAACTACCAAAACCCAGCAAACAAGAAACCTAATTTCCTCACTATGACACCTTTACATTCCCTGCCTTGAAATAAATAACAAGGTCAATGAACCTCTAAATAAGTTCATGATGTGTGATCTACCAGAATCTGAATTATCCCTCCCATTTTTTCTATAAAATGTCTTTAAATAATAGTAAAAGTATAGTGAACTTTATATAAAATAAGGAATGATAAAGAATTATAAATTTTTATATCAAAACATGGATGAAAAATGTAATTCTCCCATTTTCAACATTTCCATGTAAAGAAGATAAATCATTTTCAATGAATATCATATGCATATATCAAATAAGATATATGGAATCTAATAAAATCATCTATCACATATCATATCATATCTATGGAAGTATAACAAAAATAGTACAGTTAATAACATGACAAATCGGCTAGAGAACATGTAACATCATGACAAGGATCCCACTAGATGAGGATATATAAGATACTCATACATCCAAAATTGATAACCTCTCACACTTCAATCCCTGTACAAATTCATCAAATCTTGGCTGTAGTGGATCACCCCAGAAAGTGAACCTCCCAATAGTGTATATCGTTTTTCTAGAACAACATGGTTAGGGAGAAAGATAACACCCCTAGAGTGAACCCTCGAAAATATCTATGTAATATGCATGTTACTAAACATTCCACCTAAGTTTCAAATGCATATCATGTTCTCTGTTTTACAAAACAATTAATCATAACATTTCATAAAACCATTGTTTAAAAAAAAAATCATGAAAAAATATTAAATTTTTTTGAAACCCCATTTTTATTTTTAAAGACAAATAGAATCCCGTGATTTTTCAAAAACAAATTTACAACGAAAATAATTAACCAATCATCATGAAAATTAATTTTATAAAACATGTTCCAAAAATAATATATTAATGTTTATCCAACACATTCTAGGGATATAACAACCTACATCAATGATAGAGTCACACATGTCTATGATGGGATCCACCAACAAGAACACTACAATGATAACAGAGGCCCAAGAATCAACCATTATATTCATTTTAATTTATTAAAAATATTGATAATTCATTGTGTAGATCATGAAAATCCTTGAAAATATACACTTGTCCCACCATAACCGAAAAAGGAATGTCCCCAAGAAGAAGATCACAAAACTGATCAATAAGAAAACAAGATAATTACCATATCTGATCAATAAATATGACAAGGAAATTAAATTATTGAACATAGATTAGTGGAAATGAAGAAGGCAAAGAATTATTATCTTACATGGAGAGTTACTACACACATCCTAGATGACCAAACCTAGAACGAATATATCTAAAATGAGAGGAGGTTCCCATAATCACAAGGGAAGATAAATGGATCGAGAAAGAAGAGGCTTCATGATGAGTGATTTAATTTTTATAAAAACAATTCAATCAAATTCCTATACATGATACATATATAGTGTGTAACCCATGTACATGTATTTTAATCTACAAATCCCACATAATCATGAAAACTCATGTCCTTTTTATTATAAAACGATCATCCCCATTACATGATGTGTAACATTTAAATGGTGTGAAATATATTCATTCCAAAAATCTAGTTTATAAATTAATCCTAGTGAATATAAGATGACCTGAAATCCCTTTACATTGTTTTTAATCACCCTATAGACACCAAAAATCCCAAAATCCTTCAAAAATCCTAAAAATTCTTATGAAATTTTACAAAATTTAGTATAACCCTCTATATATATGAAACATTAATACATAGACACCATTAATTAAAATAATAATTAATCTGTTAAATATTCATCATTTTTTCTAGAAAAATTATCTCCACCTCAGGAGTCCCAAGGCACACCAAATTATAGAGGAAAAAAATCAAAGTAGTGGTAAATACCAATAATATAATAACAAGGTTTTACTTTTTTTTAAATACAAATATTTGGATATGTGTATCATAAATATAAATATTTTTATGATATTTAATGTTTTATTTTATGATATAATTTCATGATGATTTTGATTGAAATGTTACCAAAGTGGAAAACGTTTTCTTTTACAATCACCTTCCCTTCCAAGTTTGATTATAGTCAAGGCTATATTGGATGTAAAATTAGTATATTATTTTATTGAAAAAACAATATTTTATTTTACTCTAGTAATGAATTTGTTTCACAATTTTAATTTAACTATCATCAGTTAATGGATTAAATAAACATCAATGAAATCTATAGTAAGTGATACTAAACTTGTACCTTATTTTAAATTAGGAATCATTATCTTCCATATCCATGTTTTCAAAAAAAATTAAAAATATTTTATTTAAATAAAATTTAATTTACTAAATCCATTTTACATGATCTTTTAAAATTTTTTAGAAGTATTAAAATGAAATTTCTAAACATTTTCCAAATGGGTCACTTTTGACTCCAATTAAAAAATGTTTCAAAATAATTTATATTTTTCAAATGAACATCAAAAATGATTTTCCTACAATTATTTACTATCAACATTAATTTATAAGTATCTCACATTAATTTTAAGGAAAATTATTTTCATAATAGGTTTTGTGAATTTTTGCATTATAATGGTTATTTATAATGGAAAAAGGGAATTTTTATTAAGAATAAATTTAACAATCTTTTAAGGGTATTTTGATTCATCAACATCCATAGCCCTATTAGTTACTTATGATCTACGGGGGATATTTTTTAATTATACAATCCTCATTATTTCTCTTGATATATTATAATTGTCTCAAAGTTTTTTTCTAGAAACCCATCTATTTTCCTCATGTTAATAACATTTCAATGATATTTTCCTAGAAATAATTGTTTTTCATTGGTTAATTATTATTCAAATATATTTTCATCCAATATGTTACTTTTATATGTTCTAATGAAATTATGAAAGTACTAATAGATGTATTTTTTGTTTAATTATTGCATTATGCATTATATACAATATTAGTTTTATGGTAATTAGACATTCTTTATGAAGTGTTAATCCAAATAATAGCTCTTGGGTGACCCTGATATATCATATAAGATATGTTCACCCAGATAACACTCCAATGCATTCAGTAAGTATATAGTAAATTGAGAATTTAGTAATTCCAATATTTTAGGTTTATATAAAGATGATTCTTCAAGATACCAACCAGATTTTAAAATGATTTCTTTTGTTTTTAATGATTTCTTTTAATCAAGATTGTAATCACATGCATGATGATTATTGATTATTCTAACTCATACCTTGGATTAATCTTTATTCCATATCCCGCTATATATAGTTATGAATATTCTTATGATATTATCATGGACATTGATTATTTATTAATACATTTATACTCTTCATATTATCAATACTTAAATTTAATTGTTAATGATTTTGTTTAACCTTATATATAATTTTATTTCACTATTCATGTATTTCCTTTTCCAAAAGTTATCATGAATGATGTTAAATTAAATATGTATAGAAGGTTTCCTATGGGAGAATATGATAACCCATTTTGAAATAAATAAATCTAGATTTAGTGGGATAAATACTCAATTGAATTCATATGGATTTTAAATGGATGATTTGTTCATAATCATTATAAAATTTAATCTTAAAATTTCTTTTATTACGTAGGTTATTTAATATTTTATTGTGATGTTGTATGTTTTCATGGAAAATATGTTTTCAATATAATCTATTGTCAATCCAAAAATAATTATCTTAGTTGTATATCTAGGAGTGTAGTTTTTGGGACATTATAATAAAACACTATTATTTCTTGATGTTAATTGGTAAGGAAAAAAAACTTTCGAAAAAGGTAATATTGTCTCATCCTTTATGTGGTTTTACTTTTCTAATTTAATATATAGTTTTAATTTTAAAATATATGATTCTTGAAATAATTAAATTTTATGTTATCACAATCTTGATAAATTTAATATAAAATATAATTTTTATTTTGAATATTAGTACATAACATATATCTCACACACCCCCTTTGGATAATGTCTGGTAAATGGTTGATTAACCCCCAATGAGGATGTTACCAATTATTTTATTATCACCACCCTTATGGATGATTAAAATATGTTACATATTATATATAAATATTAATGTAATTTTATTCTATGTTCGTGGATTAAATTTTAATTATTAATAAACTTACATTATTTAAAATAGAGTAATAGAAACTTAAAAGTTATCTTATAAAAATTATGATATCAATATTTTTATCCATTGAAAATGTGATTTAAGAAATTAAATATAGTTATTATACTTGATAATGGGTGGAACTAATGAATACAAATCACTTATTGATCCACAATTTGAAAAACAAAATTTTATTTTTGAAGTGCCTTAAAAGAGAAGTATCAAAATGTGGATTTATGGTTAGGGGATTATCGAATGAAAACTTCTTTATTTTGGGATATATCCCACCTCACATTATTTTTTGTGTATATGTTATAATATGTCCTTAAAATTTACTTTTATTATTTATTCAGTATTATTTTTATGGATATACATGTTTCTACTATTTCAAAATGTTTTCTATGAAAATTTAAAATCTTTTTTAAATATATGTTATTTCCAAAACATTGGATTAACTCTTTTTTTTCTTATCCACTCTAGATTTAGGATGTTTTAGGGAAAATTATAATTTTTATTATTCTTTTGGGAACCCTAATGTTTGTTGATAAAATTTTTCATTATGAAACGTTTTTGAAACCCATCAATTTCTTTAGGTTTATTTAATGACCACAATTGTTTTATATTTTTTGTAAAAAGTGTAATTATGGGAATTTTATATTTTAATGTGTGGGTGTGGAATGTTATAGCCTTCAATTAAATTGGGTGATATGTTATATATCATGTGGTTTTCTTATTATTCATTAACATTATGCTATCCTTGTTCATAGTTATGATGTTTGGATTTATGGACATGTGTTACATGTGAACATGATTCTAGTTTTTTTCACAACTATTTGTGTTATTTTTCACTATGTAATTATGTTTAAATATTATTAATATGACACATTCAATGCCTTTATTAGATATTTCACTCAGGATTATGATTATGATCTCATATTTATGATATTATTATGTTGATTATGACCACCCATGTATTATTTATTCTTGTCCCTTATTCCTCCCATGATATTCCACATTAAATATTATTTCAACTCAACCCGTTCATTAATGTATATCCTCTTATGATTTAATTTAGTAAGGTGATCATGATATTTTTTAGAATGATATAAAAAATTTCTTTAGATGTGGTTTTCGAATTCTTATACATAAGTGATGTATTAGCTATATTTTCGCATGATACTAAACCATTGGATCCTGTATTATATCAAAATTATGTTTTTTCATTAAAATTTCATTGTAGACATTAAAAAAAGGGTGGTCTCTATATCTAGTGATAAATCTAAAATTTATAATCATATATTTCTAAATACCTCTCCAAAACAATGATGTTAACCATGGGTCCCAATCTTATAAAATAGATTGTGTTACCCCAAGAAATCTTACAAAAAAATAATTTATATATTTTACTATTTCCTAAGAGAAATATGTTCTCTAATGAAAATAAAATTTGATGAATTTGTTTAGAAATTCACCACATCCAAAATATAATTATGTTTTCTTAAATATTTGGGGAGTCTAAATAATCAATACATTGTGTTGGTTTCCTACTTCCATTATTTTATTGGTATTTTTTTGTAACATCCATTTAGACATTGCTATCAGTATTAAAATAATGACTTACCATGCATCCAGAAACATACTCCACAATATCCCATTTAATATTATCCAAGGCGAAATGTTATATTAAATATATACATATCTATGTACTTCTTCGATGAATCGAGAATGATGAAATTTTTTAATCACAAAATTTCTCATTTCATTTGAGTATTGATATGACTCAATGTTTATTATTTAACAATATAAGTCCGTAATAATCATGGCTTAACTAAATAATATTCATCACCATATTATGTAGTTCTTCATATTCTTTCGAAAACTATTTAGTACTCACAATAATGGATAGTTGAAAATTATTCTATGAAAGATATAATTTCCCCCTTTTCCTATGGTTTCATGATCTAGATTCTCTAACTACGTATGTATTGTATCTCATGAAATCATCATCGTGTATAATATTTAATGATCATTATGAGTCAGATCATTAGCCACCTTTATCACCTTTCTTGAGAGGAAATGTATTGATGAGTCATAATAATTGACAAAATCCAGGTTTTTTCTTTTGGATCATATTTACCTCTTTCTCTTTGAATATATTTTCATGCTTTTACGATTAGTATATATATACAATACATCTCTATAATCAAAATTTCTCCATATATTAAATATAAAAATTTATTCTTCCTACTTCAATTCATGATTCAGATAAATATTCTTCTAATTTTTTATTGGTGAGAGATATATACTCTCACAATATCATTCGTTATGAAGATGCAACATAGTACCATATTTAAGTCATCACTATAGATAACAATTCTTTATACATTGTAGGTTAGTGTAACCATAGTTGTTTTGGCCAAAATTTCATTCAGCTCTATAGAATTTCCCAGTTATTTATCTACCTTGCAAAACTATTATACCATCCATGTAATCTTGGTTATTATATCATATAGCTATTATAAACACCTCACAATGTAATGATAGTATTTTTCCAACTCATGAAAACTATATAACTTTATTACTCGATAGGGTATGGTCTATTGTTCAATAAAATTTATCTTTAAATTATACATGAAAATAAATTCACATGAGTTCATATGACCCAAGTTAAAGTCTATTTGAATCCAAAATTCATATTTTCTGAATTTAGAATACAACCAATCATTCCAAAGGGTCAAAAGCACAATTATCAAGTAATATTCTTGTTATAAATTTATTTTTTGATTATATAATAATATCATCTACAAAGACTAACAAAAACTAACCAACATAATATTTATGACATCATGCACTAAATCCATGGAGATACCATGGGAATTAGTACATAAAAATGGAATAACTATATACAAATACAAGTAATACTATATATTAAATGTTTTCTTAGGTATTTAAATCTTATCCAACCTCAATTAATTATATTAAAAATAATTTTAAATCATTAATATTAATCTATCTCCATCTACATGATTAAACAAAAAATCAATATGGTGTATAGTCTATATATTCCATGTTGTTATCATGTTAAGTTATAGATAAAAAACATGAATTGACCCATATTTCTTCTCAAAAAACCAAATGTGTTCTCTTGGGTGAAGCACTAGGTCCTATAAATCCCTTATCAAGATTTTATAGGAGTTTATGGTTTTATATTTTAAACCCAATTGGGTTCATTATATTTGTATTAATTTAAATAGGTGTAGCCCCAAGAATTATTTCAATTGGAAAATTTGATTTACCAATAATGGTGAGACTATGTAGGTCTTCACGAAAAAATAAACATATTTTGGAAGGAATTTTTTCAATATCATGTTTCTCAAAAACTATTTATGATAAATATCCCTTATAAATTGGCAGTAATCCCCATGAAACTAAAGTAACATCCATTAAAATTTCATATTCATAATTCAACTGAAAGATGATCATATTTTGATTTGAAAAATCAAACAATATGTCATTTCATTTGAAATTGGAATGGGATATATATAAAAAGTGTGAATATATTCAAAAAACAACATCAAATTAAACCAGTGGGATAATCATATGATTATCATTAATAAAATTCTTTTACAAACCTATCAAAGTTGAGTTGTGGAATTAATTAGGGATCAATATACCATTAGAAGATTTTTTTAAAAAAACATTTAATAATTGAGTATATGAATTAATATCACTATAGATTTCTCATGATATAAAATAATTCATATTAATAAGGTATAATAATATACGTCATTTTTTTCCAATCACCACCAAAATATCATTATTCCATCTTCATTGCCTTACTATAATTGGAAGGGTTTTCATGGGAATCAAACCTCATGGAGATAAATCTTATAATAGTGAAAATAATTCATAATAGGTCTAAATAGGAAACATTTCTCAATAAATTACTCCTTAGGTTTATCTTAGATTATTAATTATCATAATCTTTTAAAATCCGTCAGAATGTTTTTTATAAAAATTTTGAATTAACGCATGAATATCCCCTTGGAGTTCATTTAGTGTTCTTTAGTCTTAGTCCCACTCATAATGAACTGGTGACAGTCATGTTAATACACAATATACCCCTTTTAGAGTTCTTTACACTAGGTGCATCTATTCTTCAAATTCAACCACTTTATATTATACAAACAATGATTTATTTTTTAGAAACACCTTACAATCTCATTTTTACCATTATTTTTATTTATTATCATACCTATAGACTTATGACTAGTTATTTTTCCAATGATCAAAAGTCATAATCTCTTAAAATAACTAAAACCTACAATGATACAATTTGAGGATACCTAAGTGTATCATACATAAATATTACATAATTTTAGAATAAAATTTAATACACATGTTTAAAAAAATCCCTATAGAACAATAAATAATTATTGTTCTTATAAACATGATATATTAAAAACATATTTCATGATATATTCATGACATCTCCAAAAATATTATTCTAACATATTACCCTTATTTGAAAATTCCTACACAATAAAATTCTTCCTGACGATGGGGAATGAAAATTATGAAAGGGATGTCTTTGATGTTTAGTAATGATAAACATGGGAGATATCAATTAATGATTATATAAAAGTAAAAATTAAGAATAAGGGTATAAGAACATTATCTTGACATACAATCTTTATACATAATGCTTCATATATCATAAACAAGGAACAATGAATAAAAAATTTTAATTTCAAAAGTAAATAATCACAACATTTATATATCATCAAAAAAATCATAAGCCATGATAACATATCATAAATTTAATACATGTCATATGATTTTTTGAAGAGAAATAATACTAAAAATAAAAATAATAACAAAAATAATAATAATTACTTGGGAAACATATATTCATCATAGTAATACCTATATAGGTTAATTACATCATTCACATAGGTGTAACTAACTTTTATTTTACTATGTCATCTCATGGTTGGTTATTAACTCTATCACCTCTTAATATTTTCATAACCCATAGCCTATTAGTATTTTCTTAAATTCATCATCATTACTCTTTTATTGGACGAATTAAAATATAATGCTCACCTGTTACATAATCATTATCCATTTACATGTAACAGACAAGATCATAAAACATTTTTTATATCATCATATTGTATCCCATGGAAAATAAATGGGTTTGATAAATATATAATTATAATAAATATAAATAATGATGAAAAAAAGTATTTTATAATTGTATTATATTCCCTATAAAGAATAAATAATTTCAAATGATGTAATAAAAGTTGAAAATATTATTTAAAAGATCACTCGGAAATTTATTGAAGAAAATAAAATTTTTCTTCTGAAATTTCATATTTAAAATAGAAAAATTTACAATAATATTACGGGAAAATAATTATTTTAATATATCCATAAAAACATGTAGTGAAAGCATCACTGAAATGATTGGTCATGATGATGGGAGATTATATTCATGTTATAATTATTTTAAACAATGACTTGATCCACACATTTGGTGAAAAGTACCTCATTCATAAAAAAATTATTTTTTAAAAAAACATATTAAAAAAATTAAAACATATTTAAAAATAAATTTAATTGATCATTTTATAGTGTTAAAAAATTTTCTGGAAACCCTTTTAGAGAACATTATTTAATAAGAGAATGATTTCCAACAAAAAGATGATAAATTTGGTTACATTTTCATAAAAACATTATGTGGACCATTATGATTAATAAAGATAGTAAAATGATAAAAAATATAAATTCCATAAATATAAAAAACAAAATAAATATATTTTTTAATGAAAAATATTTTTTAAATTTTCCTCAATGGAAACTTATCAGAATGAATATATATATAAATGAGAATGTCATATAGACCCTAACATTAAGTATCATATCCCCTTTTATGTAGTTGATCCTCCCATATAATAATAATATTATTTTTATACATACATACAGGGCCCATACCTATAAATATGCAATACAATATGATTTATAGATAACATCTTATCACACATTTATTAATAATTCTTTATTAAAATCACAGTTTTGAGTGATATTTGCATCATTTTTCATGTTTGTTTTAGTATGGGTATCCCAATCCTTATTCCTAGATTATGGTTACATAATATATATAACATTAATCATATCATGAATAACATATTTAATCATTATATACACTTTTATTACTATTTATATAAATTTGTGATGAAAAGGGAATTACATCACATCATCGATACAGTAATCCATATTCACAAATGACTGATATTTATAATTTTTGATGGATAAAAAAACAAAATTTAAATAAAAATAACATTGAAGAAAAAATAATAATTTCATAAATATCATATATTTTTATTAAATATATCATTATAACTATTAATAATAAGAAGTGATAAAAAATGAAAAGCATCAGTTCATAGAGGTCGTAGTCCACACATACACACGAGAAATCTTTAATTTTACTATAAGATTGAACAAAGATGGATAATAATTGTTCCATAATCATAATAAAAATTAACCATATCTATGATAAAAAATTAAATTTTTAATAAAGGATAATTTTTTAGAGGAGTAATAATAAAAAAAATTGATAGTAATATATTAAGATTTATTCCTTTTTTTGATAAACCTTATATGGATTACTCCTTAACCCAAGAAAGGATATTATTTTGGAAACATCATAAGATATTGGTTATGGGTTAGGGGGAATAGATGGTCTTAGCGTAGGGAACTATTGATCTCTAAGGCTCAAATATTATGAAAAAATTATGGAGAATAGGTTCCATTTTATATGTGAGGGAACAGACACACATGATATTACATAATGGATTTAATCATAATTTATATCATAATCATGTGAGGTGGAACAAAGGAAACAATAATGTAATGACTAGAATATTTTATCAAGGAAATTTATATTCTTATAATTATGTTATATAGTATAACCCACATAAAATCATAGCACCTGAGCCTTAGCCCATTTGATGAGGCCTCTCTATGTCCATTCACGAGAACCAGGTTCGAAACTAGGCAGAGGCCTAAATCCAGGTTACTGTAGTTGTACTATGTTGGTATTGTAGCATGTAATATAGTATTAACCATAGAAGGTAATGTTTTTATTGTACCAACCAGAACTATTCACCTTGGACCACCTGTTTGGGATTGGAGTCCTTAAGGCCTTCAAGCCACCGGGGTCTTCAGGTTAGTGAGGCTTTTAGGGCACTCTTATGGCTTTATGACCAACTCAAGGCCTTAAGGCCACCTCAAGGCCTTCATGGCCACTTGATTTTCAAATTTCCCGATCGATTCTACAAGGAACATACTCCATAGAAGGATTCAAGTAGAGGGTAGATTCACTAGAGGAGGGAAAACACATTTTGAATAATGAGAGGTTTTGGAATTTCCATAGATATCGGGCCTGTGCACCACTACACAAAACAACTAGACAAAAAGTGACGCAAATGTGGATTGCTTATAATGATTGAGATGCTAGGGAGGGTTAGTTTCAAGTAGTCATAGTCTATATATTTTCCTTTAGACCTACGGGACCTATAATATCTTCAAGCCTATGGGCAATGTAATCTTAGCTTACTGGCCTTGTAAGGGTTCCCCCTAATTGCTCGATAGGGGTTTATCAAAAATCAATAAAAAAAGAAGGCCTTTGGGACATTTAGGCATAAAATCACATATTGAACTTAGTAAAAAAAATTATAAATATTGAATGAAATAAGAAGTATATATATAAATTACAGAACCTAAACAAATGGAATAGTAACATGACCTACGGAATTGTAATTGGAACACAAAAAATAGTAACCCATAAAATATAATAATAACCTTAAATATAAAATTATAAATAAAACTTTTCTATCTTTTAAATGAAAATATTCTATTATTATATCATAATATATGTAAATAAATGTTCAAAAAAAATTAAAAATTACTTTTTTTTAATTTCTATAAAGCAAAAATGATTATTTAGAATTTTATAATTAATATTATGATTTGGAAGTAAATTTATTTTCATAAAATAGATTCATAAATTTATATTTTGGTGTCTTATGATTATAACATAATACTATGACAACTTAATTTATTTTTTCACAAAGTGTTATAAAATGAGTTATAATTTTAACGATGATATTTTCAAATAAATGAGGATTTTAATTAAACATTAAATTTCTCATATATAGAATGTTATTTTCATAAAATTAAGTCCATTTTTTAAATACAAGAATTAAAAAAGGGTTTGTTTGAATTTTTAGGATTTTTCTAAAATAGTTCTATTTTTTTGAATAGTGAAATATGGTTATTTATAGTATAAGCTAAATTAGGGCATTTTTTAGTCATAATTGATTCATAGAATATGTAAGTTGATATTGGTTCCAATTAACATGAACTATTTACTATATTTAGTCACAATAATCCATGATATTAATATTTTTATGCCAAAAAAATAACTAAAGAATTAAATAATAAAAAAACACCCCTCTCCTCCACTATAAACACCACCCCTTGACACCTCTTTTACTCAAAATAACAAAGCTTTAAGCTTGTACAAAGTTTACCAAAAACTCTTTCATGGACTATCCCTCATGGTTTAAATCATTATACCCCAATAAAATTCCAAACTCATATTCTTATAGGAGGTTCTCAGGGATAAGAATTCAAGAGGTAAAAACAACTTTCCTTTTCTTTTATATTCATTCTAATTTCATTTCTATTATTATTCCCTACTCACCTCCACGAATCAAGGTTTCAAGGTGACTCTAATATTATACATCTAATTTAATTTTATTATGTTATTGGAATAATAAATCATCATTTATTTCCCATAAATTTTTTTTAATAAATTTAAACATCGTCTATGATGTGTTAATTTATCGTATTCAAGGATGAAGAGTTTTCAATTTCAATTACCTCCTTCAAGGATGGTCATAAATCAATTTTTGTTGTTATCAGATATTATAATATATGTAATATATCCTAATCAATGTTCTTTATCTAATATATATGCATTATATTAGATAATTAAAAATCTAATTCATGATGATAAAAAACTTGAAAATAATATAAATGGTTATCATTATCATTGTATCTGTGGATCATCCTAAAATATAGAAAAAATATATATATAAGTCTATTTAATATTATTTAAGTTCATAAAAAAATTACTTTAAATTATAGAAACTATTCCCTTTTTAGATTATTTTATATACATTTATTCAAGTAAACTAATCATGAACACCAAGGGAATCAACCCTCCCAAACGAAAAAAATATATATTATAACATTCAAAAGGCCATAAATGAACATAATTAAAATATTCTAAATAAAATAAATTTATTTTAATTTTATGAATTAATTAATTACTATATTTAATTTTATTATCCTATACATTAAGATCATGTTCATAACACTTTCTTATATGTTGTAAAGGATTCTACCCAAACCCTCATTTTGCCTCTAGGTTACTCTATCCCACTCATTAACCCATTTTTATAAATATTTAGTTTTATTTAATTTCTTAGTATTATTTTCCTATGTCCCAAAATCATGTATCCAAATCATACCATCCTTATTTTAGGGATATATAAATGTTCTAAAAAAACATGTCTCACTTCTTCTTGATAAAAAAGCCCGATTAAATAAAACATTCCAATTTTTTTTCTTATTTTCAAGTGAACTACATAATATATTTTAATCCACCCTTATTTTTATAAAATAACTCATTTTATCATCTAAATAATTTTTTTATTTATTTTTATATATATTTCATTTTTCCTCTTCTAATTTAAATTGTCTTTAATAAATTCCTTTTACCTCACTAAAATGATTTATTTCTAATGTTTCTTAAATAATATTTTTACATATTTTTACTTTATTTTTACATCACATATAATTATTCAAGCATGTCTTCTCATCTTGATGTCCATTTATAATTTAAATCAATTCTTTAAAGGACACTTTCATGATACTCCCATCTATTATGCTTTATAACATGATTATGATACCCATTTCCTTCACTCGGTAACCCTTATGTTAATTTTTTCATATGGAAAAAATATTAATAATCTTACTATGATGGGTAAACCTATATAGTTCTACAGTTATTTTGGTAATTTTTAGTCTCATGAGTAGTCGTGGGTAATGGTCTTTGTGGTTATCCTGGACTCGTGCTCTATTAGCAATGATCTTTGTATTTAGCCTTGAGTCATGATCCTATATGTGAAATGAGCCTTGACTCATGCTTATTTAATGTTTTTATTACAACCACATTACTATTATTCCATTTAATCATGATAACATTCTATATGTTATGATATGATATATTTATTTATGTTCCATGCATCTTTATGACATCATGTTGGGCTTTCTAACCCACATTCTATTATTTATTTCTATTTGTATTCCCTTTATAGTATTATTAGATCATCCAATTGTACATGTATTACCCATGATATCCAATAAATATGTACGCTCTCAATGTCTGCTTAGAGATCATTATGAAGATTAAATAAAAGATTTGTATATTTTGGTTTCATGATTTCTAATAATTTATTTATTCTTCTAAAAACACTAGTCATTATGGTTCTTGGCTTATAATCATTTGTTAATTAATCTTATAATCATGTAAAAATATTCGTAAATGGATTACATCCTTATATTTGGAATTAGAGAAAAATCTAGTTATTTTTTGAGATTAGTATTAAAAAACAATAGTGAGAACCCTATGTCAAATTCTATCACTCTAGATAACCTGGATTGGAATTCGGGGAATGACATGTTAAGATATACTTTTCATGATCAGGTTCATACTTTTATGTTAAAAGTTCCATTTTACTGTGCCTATTAGATATGTATTTAAACCACCTAAGTGCCTTATATTTTTCAATATCAATAGAATTAATAGAAGAACTCATCCCTATAATTAATTTAGTATGAAATGTGATGATTTCCCTATTGTTATTAAAAATATGATGTGAAAATGTTCTCAAAACATTATGATAGTAATTTTACAAAAATCTCATGTTTGGAAAAATATCAGGAATCATGGGAAACACCCTACTTATCTTAAGAAAGATCAAGTTGACACCAAATCCATCATAGGATATAGTAATCCCATGTTTAGTGTATATTTTGATCCACTCCTCATAGAATAGTTTATTAACCCTATTGAAAATATATTATCTATCATCCAATGCTCAAATAGAATGTTTCGATTTAGGTCTATTATTATTATGGGAAATCTGAAATCTGTGCACACTAATCAACAAAATGAAGTCCAAGGAAGAAATTGATTCCATGTAATGTTATTATTTGAAGGAAATATTCTTTAGTAAATATTTTCCTGAAACCCTCCTACTTATGATGGAATGAGAGTTACTCATACTATAGAAAAAAGAATACACTTCTATTATGTTGTATTAAGAAAAATATAAAAAAACATTCCTGATACGCATCTGTATTTTTCATGAACATAGAATAAAAGGAAAATCTCTTATTTAGAAGGATAAATTTGAGTTTATGAGAATAATTTCAATTCGTGACTACGATGGATATGATTATATTTGTAACAACCTGACCCGAGAATCCTTAAACCAATAAATTATTTTAATATATTAACATAATTACAAGGAATAATATCCCAAAGGACATAATAGTTTTATATTCATGGAAAATGTATTACACACAAGAACATTACATTACTATTTCTAACATAAAACATGGTATGATTAATTTTTTTGAGAACTGCATTATTTCCCTAGATTAAACTTTCATATCAATCATAAAACACTTCTTGTCATCCTAGGAATACTAAAACATAGTAAAGGGGTATGATAAGATACTCAGTAAGGATAAATAATATTGCAGAAGCTATAAAAAATAATAATAATATTTTATGTATAGGTATAAAAATAAATAAAAATCCATTTAAAACACCATATTCAACAGAATAATCAACTAAAAAATCAAATAATTCCGTTTAAACATTCACATGGATATTATAATAGTTGAATAATAAATGTAAAATCAATAACTACACCCATAGTGAGGTAATTCATAATTTCAGACATCTAAAACATACCATAGAGGTCTTGGATATGGAATTTAAATTAAATATTTATAGCCTCTGTTAAATCCATATCTGAAAATTAATGTGTATGTTTGCAGCGAATTCCATATCTAGTTTTTCTCATGAGACCTACTAACGCATCAAGGTGCTATAATGGGACCCTCCCATAACTTATGAAGTCCAATTTATTTCTTATATCAAATGGTTTAAACATAACATAAAAATACGTATTCAAAACTTGAATATGGAATTTTAATTCTTTAACCAAAAATCGTTAATGGTATAAATATTTCATATCCAATGTGAAACTTACCACAAAACATTAAATATAATATAAAATATTTTATGATAATAAATCATTCTAAATCAAGCATAAAATCCCACAATGGATGTTGACATCGATTAAAATAAATCATTAAAACACTATTAGGCCAATTTACGTTTGTATCTTTAAAAAATTTAAAAGTCACCAAATTTTTAAAAGAAGGATTTTAAAAGACATTTTTTAATCAAAGTGCCTCAATCAAATTAGAAACTTTTTAATGGAATTAATATTTTAAAACATTTATGTCCAAATAAATAAAACATTATAAAAATTTTGAGAAAATAGATATTAAAGTGAATGGTTTAGAAGTATAAATCATTAAAACATTTACAAATATGTTTTAATTATAAATTAATTATATAAAACCATAATAATAGTAAATTTTAAAACATGTTTACAATACATGTGGAAGAATAATAAATATGCCCCAGTAAACACTTATGTATCCAACACCTTGAATAATAATGAGATTGTGAAATTATTCCTTACCTTAAGTCCAATACTCTCATTATGTCACTGAAACAAATGTATAAAGATATTAAACATATTTTTCACATTTAAATAAATAATAATAATAATTATGATATCATATATGATTGTTTTATGACTTTATATTACTCGTTTATTAATAATTACATCTTAATGAAATTTTTCATGTAATAATTGATTTCTTTATCATAAGTGTTTTAACTTTTTATTATTGATTTTTTTACTAAGGGTATTATAACATGATTTGTATATCATTTATATTCAGAATATAAAAAAATTATATAGATATATGAAATGGAATACACTGTTCATGGAGACAGTTGGTTATACGTAAACATGAATTTTGATTCCATTTTCATATCATATTTAGTAGATGTAAGTGAATGAAATATATAAACATATATATATATATATATATATATTATTCAAGTTGAATTACAATTTTATACATTTCATAGTTATTTTTAATATGTATTTTTATAGTCATTCATGGATGGTGAACGTGGAAGATGAATCTCATTGCTTCATTGAGATGGTAAGTCGTACGTACTCATGAGTGACAATATCATTTCTTTAATGGGAATATGGTATAGAATATGATCAAATATAAATTTTATATTCATACTATAATTTTATATCTATTATTTATTTCATTTATATTCATCATTATAATCACTAAAATAACATAATGATAAAAAATAGTTTACACCCCAACGTTGAGATGGTAATCCATATATATTCATGTGTGGTGATATTTATATTCATAGGATGGGTAAAAGGATGGATATGGTTGTCTCATATTCATAAATAATTATCAGAATATATTAGATGGTGTATTTATAATTTATTAATGGTAAAACATAGGGATAGGAAGAAGAAGAAGAAAATAACATAGAATGAAGGGATAAAACGATTACCTCTTCTTCAGTGTCCCATTTTTATTTGCACAAAATGACCCTCAAAGATGGTTTTTTAAGGGTGGCCTCTATGAATAATTGAGAGATGTTTTTATGAGATTTGGTAATGGTATGGATGATCCAAATTATTTTGGATGTGTGAATTAGAGATAAGTATAAGTTCCCTTTCATAGGAGAGGTTATTGACACTTTAGGAATTCTTTGAAATATAAATTTATTATCAATTCACTTTTGGTTTCTAATAGATCCATAGTTTTTTATTTTGGTCATAATATGAGTATGTGTCTAAATATGCTCAATTAATAGGTTTTAAACATGTTTAGATCACAAAATAATTATTATCGTTTTTCTTTAATCATCACTTAAAAACATTTACTATTACTATGTCTTCTTGTATTATCATAATATACGGTTACTATAGTTACTATAAAATGAAAATAGAACCAAATGTTGCTCATTAATGTAATTTTTAACATTATATAAGTCATTTATTTAAATAGTTTTTTTTATAACTATAATATCTTTTAATAAAATAATATTTTTTTTAAAAAAATCATTCATGTTAATTAACAAAGTATTTAGTAACAGATTTTTTTTAATTCATAAGAGCTTCATTCCTTGGATCCAAAACTATTAAGTCAAAGATAATATGTCATCTTCATCTAGAAGATCATGGATGTCATCAAGAGTTTAAAATTAATGTTAAATTTAATATTTTTAATATCATTCATTTGAATCATTAAAAAATTATGTAATCATTTTATAATCATTATGTCATAAATAAATTTATTTATTTTATATAAAGAATTAAAAATAAAATAACATGTAGTAGGATTTTTTTTTTAGATTTATAATTAATATTTATAGTAAAATATATCAATTATATACACCAAATTAGTTTTTTTAGTTAGCAGATACATTTTGTGTTATATTTCTATTTTCATTAAAATAAATATTATAAAAAGTGATTATCAAACCCCAGTGGCTCTATGGTGACCTAAAACTGACCCATTGATTATCATGTTTGGATATATATCATAAAATAGGATTAGGACACATTTTAGGGAAGTTTTATATTATTATAATTTTATTTTTTACCCTTATTTATCTGATTTACACTTTGACCCTGGTAAATAAAAATATTTTCTGACGTTACTATTCAAAATATCCAAAAAAGGTACGTATTTTAAAATTTTGGACACTCTGATTCCAAATATGGAATCCGTTTTTCTAAATTCAAAACATATAATTCCCATAATGTTTCTAAAATTAATTCTTGTTGTCACAACCAGAAAGAAGATTTTTAGTATGTAAAAACTATAAAATATTGACATGTGTTTATATCAAATTTTGTTGTAAAATTACTTATAATGACCATAATTTGATTAAATGAAAAAAAAATCCAATTAAACATTAAAAACTATTAAAACGACAATATAACAATATAAATAAATTATATCAAAACGTAGTTTTGAAATAAAATAAAGTATTTTTCTGTATTCAATAAAATATAAAGGATATCACGAAAACACAAAAAAAAATTCCAAACTAAATTTTTATATCCAGATTATAATAAATAATCTTATTATATAAAATTTAAAATATAAAAGTTTAAAATATTTTATTTTAAAAGGGTTCTCCATTAAAATCATGAAAGCAATATTTTTGAAAAAAAATACTTCTTTTATCTAGGAAATTGTATTTGTTCTTATATTATATATAAGAAACACATAATATGAATGTAACAATTAAATGGGACATAATTAAAATATAAAATGTGGTAAATACTATTCATTTCCACTTTTTAAACGTCTTTCTTGATAGGTCAGGGTGTGCTCTATCTCAATGTTGCATGTAGAGAAAGCTATTGAATTATTAAGAAGAAGTGTATCATCGAATCTTGGGGTGTTACATTATCCCATCCTTAAATAAATTGATTCCATGCTATTTATACATTGAATCAAAAATATTGGGTTGGAATTTTTAAAATATATTTATTCAAACCCCGCATTGAAAATTGATTAATGAGACCTCTATTTTCATACAGAAAGGGAAGTATGAAAGTCACATATTGATAACATATACACAGATTCTATATAAGAAAATATGTATATGTAAGAAAAAAACTAACAATCATTTAATAATGGATGGTGGAAGAGAACATGATGAGGAGAACGTTAAAAACCAAAAATATATAAATTTGCGAAGATCTAAGGGACCATTTGGATTATCACAAAAGAAAGTAATAGAGAAAATTTTTGGGTCTTCAGATCCATTCCATATCAAGAATTATTATGAATGCATTTAACTGAGTTCATTCAATGTGATAAAAAATTCTCATCCTTTGGATATGCTTCTATCTATTTTCACTATATCCCTTAAACCATGAAATGAATGTCCAAAAATATATATTTTTACACTTGACGTACTTTTGATAAATCATAAAGTCCCAAAGTATTTCATTAATCCTGTAAATTATTCCCTAAACTCATAAAGATACCCCAATAAATCATAATTTAGTATAAAAATTCAATATCCAATGTTTTATTAACTCCATTCCAACCTTAAGACTTTTCCAAAATACTATTGTCCAAATTCACAGTCAAAAAAGGTCTCTAAATTCCCAAAATAAATAGTAACATCAAATTCATCAAACAAGGTAATGTATCTCTTATTGGAAAATAATTTTATAAACTCAAAAGCATTAATGAAATAATTCGGTATTCCATTTCCTTAAATAAGAAGTAATGCAGTAAAATCCTTATATATCACATTATTTTTATAACCAAAACATAATAACATATTTCTTGACTCCAAAAATGTAAATACATTAATTATTCCTCTTTGACTATAGTAACATCTTACGCTTAACCTTGATCAATTTTCTTCTTCTATTCCATATTCACTTGACGCTCTAGAAAATAATTTTACAAATGTACCATTTATGTACAATTATTGAATTTACCATTAATACGATATTTTTTCCATTAAAATCATGAGGATTATGCCCTTTCTCATCACACATGAAGCAAATAACTTTTCTTTTTATGAAGGAACTAGGGTATTTCCTGGTACGATTGACACATGTGAGAAAATACTTCATTATCTTTTTCCATTATCTATCTATTTCACCACCATTGTCTTATTCTCTTTCTTACCCATCATGTCATAAGACATAGAATATTATTTCTCTATCTTGATAGGACTTCATATTTTATCTCCATAAAATAAGAAAGTTTGGGAGACTAGTTCCCATAAGTGGAATGGATTGAACCCATCGAATAATCGATCTATATTACTTCTTGGGTTATGTATCTAGTCTATATAATTTCTTTTATAAACATGTGAAGTTAGCTTCATAATTTTCAATATTCTCATCCTACATCTACCATAGATCTAGAAACTATTTATCCCTATCATCTCATTGTTCACAATGAAAGTATTTTTCTGTTAAATGTTATTTTAACACTATCCATTTCATATTTGACACATCTTCACCCTCCTTAGGGGTTTTAATTAATGTCCACTATTTATATGAATCTCTGTTACAGACAATGATTTCATAGTATGTTATTTTTTTAAATTCAATAGCTTGTGCTACATGCAACACTGAGTTCGAGTGCACCACGAATTACCAAACAAGTCGTTCAGAAGAGGTTATGAATAGTATTCATAGGATTTTGAATTTTATATACTTTATATAATTATAAATTATGTGTTATGTGTTTCTTAGACATATTATAATAACAAATTAAAATTTTCAGATAAAAATATATTTTAAAAAACAATCAATTTTACCAAATATTAATGGAGACCCCTTTTAAAATCGAATATTTGACTATTTTACATATTAAATTTGACAAAATAAAATTATTATTTAGAATAGGGACATAAAAATTTACTTTGGATGAAATTGTGGTATTTTTATAATAATATTCATTTTTTATGAAGAGTGAGAAATACTATGTTTTAATTCAAAACTAACTTTTAATATAATTTATTTATAAGGTTATATTATATTTTAAATTGGTTTTAAAGTGTAATTAGATTATATTTTTACCCTTTAATCCAACTTTTGTCATTAGACGTAATTTCACTTTGAAATTATATATAAACAACTGTTAATCTTTTTATAGTTATTGTTTCTTTAAAACACTCTATTTGTTTTGACATTGGGAATTAATTTTAAATTAATTAATACATTTTATAGTTTTAAATTTGGTAAAATAGATATCGTTTTGGAATTTGTAATATCAAATATAGCTTAGGTTGAATTTTTGGCATTTTTCTGAAAAACATCAATTTTTGATGAATAGTGAAACCACTAAGTAGTAGTTAAAAATCCAAAATTTTCATTTAATTAAAATTTTACCACTTTTGGGAATTGAATATGGAAAATACAAGATACATTATTGTAATTATTGAGTAAAATTTCCTTCAATAAGATGAAAATAATTTTTGGTGGAAAATAACTGTTGAGTTTTATTTATCGCGGTTAAAGGTAAATATGGTAATTCAAAGTGAAAAAAATATGATAATAATACAAAATTTTCTAAAAACTTATCCTAACCTTAGTGGATGAGTCATATAAAAACATGTCCATCCTTGGGTAGATTTTTGGATCCCATATAGCCACATATGAATGATAAATATACTTTATTTTAATTATCTTAATGTAAAGGAAAAAAATGACATAAACAAATATCTTTTATTAAATCAATTTTCACATGGGGTTATATAACTCATATTTTCTACTATAAAAATTTATTAGAGATATAAAACTATTTACTACATTATGATATTTTTTATAATTTTTTGACAACAAATAAATTAAATAATTTATGACACAATAATGATTTAGTATTTACCTCATTAATAAATTATTTAAATAAATATGATTACTAAAATTTAAACAATATAAAAAACTGCTAAATTATTATTGGATTATTTTATTTCGACAATGAGTCCTTTTATATTTGAGTTTAATTATTTTTGGACCTTTTGAAACTGAATATTACTATATAATAAAATAATATTTTCACACTTTTTTAAAGAGCCCCTCCTCCCCCTTATAAAAGGACACCACTTCTATCCCATTCCACAGACCTCTCAAGCCCCTTCGCTCATAAAAACCTGGCTCAAATAAGCTCTCAAGATACCACTCTTACAATTAGAATCCTTACATTTGGCATAAGTCTGTTCAATAAGTCCTTTTGTTTCAACCCAAAGGAAGTTACCCAAAATAAAGGTAACAGTTTCTCTTAAATTCTTTTGTTTTATTTTGTTTTATTTTACTTATCCACCCCAACATTATTTATTACTTTATTTTATAACAAAACCAGTATCCAAAATATACTAGGATGATTTTATGAGATGTATTTGAACAAAACATACACACACCTCTGTCTAATGGGTGAAAAACATATTGATTTTGTGGTTGGCAAACTAACGCCTCACAAAACAATGATTGTTAAATTATCTACTACTACCTCTCATAGTGGCCATTAATATGGAACTGTATTTATATATGATATATATTATGATTATATTTTATTTTTTCTTATGTATTTTCTATTTATATCATACCTTTATGGTTTCCGTTATGGGTAAAACGCGATAATTTAATTTGAGGAAGTGTGGACTACTGCCCACTCATAGTGATATGACTCGTTAATGACTTGTGTGGAATGTATAAAGTATTGAATTAAGGATATTATATATTATATTATACTATAATTATAATATACCTAATTACCATTATGTTTTAATTCCCTTAAAATACAAAATATAAATGAAAGTTGTGTTCATGCGTACGTACGGCTTACCGTCTCCATGTATGGTGCATTTCATTTCTTATCTACAAATGTTATGTACTATTTTAAATACAATTATATAATGGATATATAATATATATATTTGATATCTAAATCATGTATATCATTTATGTAGATAATGGACTTTTGACCACATGGAAAAATTTTAATTATAACAAGTTCATTTTTGACTCAGGTTCCGAACATCGATATAATATACAATATGAACTGAAATAATAAAATAATTGTTATAGAAAGGTAATAAGTGATATAAAAGAAATAATAAACATTAAAAATGATCTTAATCAATTATAAATTAACTTATGTTTATTATTCCGGAAGAGTAAGGAACATACAAGGAAAGTCATACTTGAGGTAAGAGGTTTCTTATCTCACTCTTAAGTCTGTGAGATTTCCATTTTTCTGCACTTATTTATTGAATGTGGTGTATTGAGTACTTCCATATGATTTATATTATCATAACTCTATTTATATTCTTTGTATTATGTGATAAATATGGTGATTATTAACTTTTGTTCATATAAATTGATTGATTACAACAAAGTAAGGGTTTTTCATCTCACGTTATATTCATGTGAGATTCATGCTATATTGGACACTATTTCCTTTTTTGTGGTGTATGTACTATCCATGGTTGTATTAATTGTGTAATATAATTTAATTTATGGGTATTTAAATTATTATTTATTGATCCTTATTTCATGGGGTGTATGTTTCTTATGTTACCCAATCGATAAGGGAATTTCAAATTTCAATTTCTACTCATTCAGTTTTACAAATACATCATTGATTATTTTACTCCAAGATTATGTGGGGAAAAACTATTTATTATTTATGTAGTAATTTACACTCCCCTTTCTGTGGATATACTCTTGATAAACATAATAAATCCATTGATAATTTCTCAAGTCATTGATATGAACATGATAAGAGTAATCTTAACTCAATTTCCATTCATCGAGTTAAACATCCATGTCATTAGTATTGTTTTTACAAGAATATGTGTGAGTGTCATATGATTTATGTACAATGAATATCCAATCGTATTGTGTGTATTTATATTTTTCAAACATAATTATGTCATTGATTTATTCATACAATAGTAGAAAAATGGTTCTGAACGTCGTTAGTTTGACATCAGTTTCATATAAACTGACGTAATATATTTTTCCAGATAAATTTTGTCGTCTGTTTATTTAAAAACTGACATTAAAAAAGAAAAAAAATTAGTTTGGGCATCAATTTATTTTTATAAACCGATGCAAAATTTAAAAAATATATTTTTGGCGTCGGTTTTTACTAAAACCGACTCCAAAAATTAGATTTTATTACTAAGTTTTCGATTATTTCCTATTCTTCGATTTGATAGGTCGTGGAGAAAAAATAGAGTTATGGATTAAAAGTTATGGTTATCGGATGTTGATCATCTCTAATATATGTCTTAATAAAATCCATCTTTCAAAGACCATTACATTTAATTTGTAACATCATTTTAGCTCCACGACCAGTCAAATCGAAGCTTCAGAAATTATCTAAAATATTGTATTTTTTTTCAATTTTCCCGTCGGGTTTTATGAAAACCGACTCAAAAAATATTATTATTTTTTGTTTTTTTACCAACACTGAAACATTGTTTTTTAGTTTTTGGCGTTGGTTTTGAAAAAAACCGACGTGAAAAAGTTTTTTCTTTTAAATTATATCGTCGGTTTATTTAAAAAATGATGCTAAAAATTTTTTTTTTTAACTTTTTGGCATTGGTTTTTTAAAAAACCGATGCAAAAAATAATTTCTTTTTTACTTTTTAGCGTCAATTTATTTGAAAACCGACACCAAAAAGGATATCTGTTGGCATTTTTGGCATTTATTTTCTACAATACTGACACCAAAGAGTATTCCCAGGATAAAAATTTCAATTTTTCACATCGCGTCTTAAACTCTTTAAAATCCCGCCTACATTTCCATACAACGCTATCAAAAATATTTTTGATTAATATATATATATATATATCCATTTTATCCTTCGTTCAACATTTTCATCCTATTCAATTAAATCTAGTTTTCAACGTGACTTTAATCATTTATTTAAACATGAAACCTATTCTAATCTTTTATTTTCGTTCTTATTCTTTTCCTTCATTTCAAAACAGCTCTATTAGCTTTGTAATATAGATGAGTTTTTATTATTGTTGACTTACAAATATAAAACATTCGAATGGGATTTACCAACTGTGGTGTAAATTTAATTATCTTTCACCATTTTCCTTTTTTGTATGCGATTTTAATTTATTCTTATCAAATTTTATTTAAAATGAGTTGTACGAATCGAAACATTGAAAAGTCCAACTTTTGACGACCGTAACATTTAATCTATAACTCTGTTTTTTCTCCACGACCTATAAAATCGATGATTAGGAAATTATCTAAATCATGGAAGAAGAAAAATTTTCTTTTGGGATATGGTTTTTGTAAAAAATGACTCCAATGTTTTTTTCATTTAAGGAGTCAGGTTTTTAAAAAAACTGATGATGAAACTATTTTTGTAACTTTTTGGTGTCGGTTTTTAAGGAAACCGACGCCAAAATGACATGGATTAATTTTTATGGTGTCGATGTTTTAAAAAACTGATTTTAAAAAACATATGTAATTCATTTTTGGCATTAGTTTTAAAAGCCTGTCATATAAATTCATATTTTTTACTTCTGCAGCTTCAACGTCACTTAAAAACAGACGTCAAAATAAAAAAAAACTGACATTAAAGACAATGTTTTTTATTGTTAACCTGTGGATATATTTTTTATAAGGGACATTATATCAATTTACATTCCATTGAGACTTCTTTATTGTTATGCACGAATTGTCTTTTATATGGTTTATATAAAATCCTTTCACGTAGTATATCATGAAATCCTTTATTGTCATGATATATTAATGTTTTGATTATATCAGTTATTTTTTTTCAATTTTATCCCATTTGGTTAGAAACTCTAACTAAAATAGCATTTTTAAAGGTTTTAAAGATTCATTCTTCTAAATCTTTCTCATTAATTCCCATTTTTTATAAATGTTTTTATGGATTTATTTATATGAAAATTAATGTACTAAAATTATATTTTTTAAATTGTTTCCAAGTTTTATTGGACTATTTGATTCAAAAATATATTTTGAACCACTTCCTGATAAATAGTGATACTTTTAAATGTTTTCAAGAAAAAAGGGGATATTTCTCTCATATATTTTTTATAATTATTTTCATCTATGTCAATATCCTTAATTATTATCGATGGAGGTTAATCTATTATAATAAAATCTTCGATATTGTATTTAATGATTTATTTTTTACTATGGATGTGATATTTTTATTCCATTCATGGTTTGAGGTTAAATTATTGACATTTAATATTCTAGTTTTAATATGAATGTTTACATTATGTTTCACCCATTTCATATATGAAATGCATTGGACATAGTAATTGACATGTGGAGACTTCTATAGCTCTTTTGATGCATCTCTAGGTCTCATGAGGCAACTAGACGTGGAATTGGGTGAGGCCTTTCCCAGTTTTTGATATATGGTTTTGGCCAAGGCCTTAATATTATTTAGACGTCTTGGTTGAGGCCATGACAAAATCTTTGAGAATGTCTGGCATTATGCATTCAATCATTATAATATTAGCTATTGATATTTCATGAGGTTATTCTACTAGTAGAGCACCCATGACTATGTTTTGTTATGTCATTATTTACTTAGCTCATATTCCTTCCATAATGTTCACGTGTTTATTATTCGTTAAGGCATGTTTTTTCAATTATTCACCATGCCTAATGTTTATGTAATGTTTCTATTTATTTCATACTCTTACTGAGCACCTGAGCTCATCCCATTATAATTTTTCATTTTCCCAGGATATGAATAATTTAGTAATTAGTGACTTGCTGGAATAATCTTGGATGCTTTGATGTTTCTAATGGAATAAATTAGTTTTTTTTTCAAGTTGTAATGTTGAAATTAAGTACTTATCTTGTTTCCAAGACTACTAAACTAATCAGTTCTTCAGTACTTGATTCCTTGTAACCATGCCAATGTTTTAAAATAATACACTAGCATTTGGATTCTAGGGTCGGGGCGTTACAGTTGGTAGCATAGGATGTTTAATAAAAACCTTGGAAACTATATTTAGATAAAATATTATTAGAGCACATTAACCTAAGATAGAATTTGAGGATTAGTATAGAAGAACATTATAGAATTTTGGTAATGTACATATTTTGGGTATTTTCCATTTAATACATCCCAGTCTGGATACGATCAGGTAGAGGTGGATCTGGCACAGATGTACCTAGGAGTGAAAACTCTGAAATATAGTTTCGAGCTTGTCCCTGGGTATCCTGGTACACGACAACGAGCCTTGCTGCACTATTGGTACGACACTCCCGAGTGATATGCTTACGATAATTCACATTTTTTTTACTAACTGATTTGAAGACTTTTATTATAAGATGACAATAAATAAACATGGTTAATCCTAAGGTGTTTTAGATTAAAAATACTCTATTATGATAATATCTATGTGATTTTATGACTCACACCGTTCTTTATTGTGTTAGTCAATGGCTGGATTCAAAGGAAGTCATGATAACATTGAAGATGATGTACAAGGTGGAAACAGTGGGGGAAATGAGCAACAAAATGGAATGTTGATAGGTGTAAAATATATCGTGTTCATGCCGAATCAGGTTTCCAAAAATATGATCAACAACATATATATTAACTAACTCCCGGACTGAGCAAAGAAGAGAGAAGTGGTGAATGAAAAGAGCTACAGAAGTGAAGACCATGCAGAAAATAATGCTTATTCTCCATCATGCTGGATATTTGGAAGGAGACACATATGATGGTGTTTTAATGGAATTAATAAATTATTTATGTGTGGTAATAAAGGACATAATGTAAATAATTGCTGATGAAAAATTAAGAGTACAATGGAAGAAATTACAGTCATTTTCTGTAAATATAGGGGACCTAGCCATTACCTGAGTGAATTCCCTATTCTATGGTATATCATTTTGTTCAAGGAAGAAGCTATTTGGAAATAAATAGATGGATAAATGTTTAAAAAGTATTAGTGCCCTTTGATGATGGGATTAATTTGGAAGACTATTCTATTTTATTTGTAACCCTATAGTTTGTCATGTGAAAATGATATTTCAGGAACAATTATCTTTTCTCTTGTGTATATTGTTATAAATAACTATTTGGTTTTATATGATCATTGAGTTTGAGTAAATTACATGTTATTAAATTTTGGGATGAAAATGAAAGGTATTAGATAACATTTATGATGAAATTATGTTATACTTACTTTGAGTAAACTACCTCATTTTTAGTAATATTATAAAATTATATAGTTTTTGAAAAAGGACAACACATAGACCATGTGACAACCCATCACATAGGAAAAATCTATGGGAATGGAACCCACATCAATAGTGTGATTGGGATTTATTACCAACCACTTGACTATGTGATTTCCTTGGTTAGTGTGACAAATTCTTTTTTGATAAATTATTTTATTGATCAATAATAAGTTGATTTTCTCTCTAGAGTCTTATCAAATGGATACTCTTTGTATAGTAAAAGGATTTGGTGATTATGTGATAAATGTTATTTTGGAAGACATTCTCTCTATTGGGAAAATTATATGCCTAAGTAAAAAAGAATACTATGGGATTTCATTTGAAGAGTAATGGTGTTTCTTTACCTATATTTTTTGTGGATTTATAGCGATTTGGGTTATTTATGGAAATGATTATCCTATCATAGAGAATATGTTATTAGGTTAATTACTTTTAATTATGTGACTTTAAGGGTAGTCGATATTATTTGGAGATACAATTTCACGTGGAAGAGTATGTAAGTAAATCCATTTGAGTTTTGGGTTTGAATATTAGTTTAAATTATATTGAAATATTTTATGGACAATTTTCTATTGAATTTTATTTATTTAACATTGGGTATTGTTGGTTTAATATTAGAAATTAAGATTAGTATTTCTTTCCCTAAAGTATTATCCTTTTGGGATCATCTGATATTTTACTAACCATTTTGGTTTTGGATAATCTATAAATAAATTGGAAATATATAGTTCATCCATTTTGGATTATTTGATTCTCTATATGTTGATTCTAGTGCTTCATGTGTGACCAAGTCATTTTTAATATTTATAATTTTGAGTGAAATATGAGTTTGTGGTAACAATTAAATGAAGGATGAAACTGTACTTGTCAAGTATTTTTTTTTCTTATTATATGTATAAATTAATTATTAAACTCTAGGGAAGGGATATTGATACCAAAAATGTGTTATCCTAATCCATTATGTTTTTTTGAATCGATAATATTTTAAATCGTCATAGATTGATGGCTCTGAGGCCCTCAATTTTACACTTGTTTGTGATTTATGACCTCAATTACTCCCTATAAATATTTTCGTTTTTCCTCCAATTATGTGTCTCAAATTTCCACAAAAGTTCTCCTAATCGAGATTGTAATTTGGTGGTGACTTTTTCATCTCCCTTTAACTCTTATTAAGACTAAATTTTTTTAGCCCAATTATTGATGTGGGTTTTCCCCAAAGGTATTTTTCTATTTCTAACCTTTTAATTTCGACGAACAATTTCAAATTGCAAGGAGTGATTTATTAAAGGAGGGGAGAATGTTACACCACAATATTTCATAGAATGTTATTTTCATTATATTCAATAGCTTTCACTACATGCAACACCGAGTTCGAGCGCACCACGACTTACCAAAATAGTCGTTCAAAAGAGGTTATAAATAGTATTAACTGGATTATTAGTTTTATATGCTCCATATAATTTTATCTTATTTATTATGTGTTTCTTAGAAATATTTTAAGCACTAATTCAATTTTGCAGATAATAATTTATTTTAAAAAATTATAAAATTTTACCACATTTTAATGGATAAACCTTTTTAAATCAAATATTTGACACTTTTACATTTTCAATTTAATAAAATTAAATTAATATTTAGAAATGGGACATCAAATTTTACTCTAGATGAATTTTTGTTATTTTTCTAACAATATTCATTTTTTATGAATAGTGAGAAATATTATATTCTAATTCTAAATTTCCATTGAATCTAATTTATTTATAAGGTTAGATTATATTTCTAACTGGTTTTAAGTGTAATTATATTATATTTTTACCCTTTAATCTAATTTTGGTCATTGAAATTATTTTCACATTGAGATTATACAAAAACAAGTGTCAATCAATTGATAATTATTGTTTCTTAAAAAGACAATATTTTTTTTGACAATGGGAATTAATTTTATATTAATGATTACATATTCTATGTTTTGAATTCGATAAAATAGACAACATTTTTGAATTTGGAATATCATATATAGCTTAGGCAGAATTTTTGGTATTTTTAAAGAAAACATCAATTTTTGATGAATAGTGAAACCACTAAGTAGTAGTAAAAAATCCAACTCTTTCATTTAAATGAAAATTTACCACTTCTGTGAATTCAATTTTGAAAAACTAAGATAAATGGTTGTTATTAGTATGTAAAATTTGGTTCAATAAGATAAATATAATTTTTGTTGAATAGTAACTTTTGACTTTCATTTACCGTTGTTAATGGTAAATAGTGTAATTCAAGGTAAAAAGAATATTATAATAATAAAAAATTACATTAACACTTTTAATAATTTTAGTGGATGAGTCAGGGCCGACCATGGGCATCCTTGGGTCGATTTGGGGACCCCATGGAGCCACTTATGATTGATAATGACACGTTATTTTAATTAACATAATGTAAAGGCACAAATGACATAAACAAATATCTTTTAGTAAATAAATTTTTTACATGGGCTTATATAAGTAATATTTTAGACTATAAATATTCATTGGAAAGATAAAAAGATTTCCTACATTAAGATATTTTTTTAAAATTTTTAGACATCAAAAAAATTAAATTATTTATGATACAATAATGATGTAGTATTTACCTTATTAATAAATGATCTAAATAAATAAGAATATTAATTTTAAAACAATATAAAGAACTTGTCCAATTCTTATTGGATGATTTTATTTAGACCATGATTCATCATATCTTTGACATTAATTTGTTTTTGACCTTCAGAAACCGAATATCACTATATAATAAAATAATATTTTTTACACTTTCTAAATGATCCCCTCTTCTCCCTTACAAAAGAACACCACTTCTAACCCATTCCCCACACCTCTCAAGCTCCCTAGATCATCCAACCCATACGAAAATAATCTCTCAAGATCCCTCTCTTACACTTATAAGCCTTACCTTTGGAATAATCCACTACGAGAAGTCCTTTTGCTTCAAACTAAAAGAGGTTACCCAAATCAAAGGTAACAATTTCTCTTAAATTGTGTTATTTTATTTTACTTATCCAACCCCCCTAAACTCTTTTTATTCCTTTATTTTATAACAACACATGTATCCTCAATATACTAGGATTTTTTATCAGAAGTATTCGAACTACACTTACACATCCCTCCAACTAAGGGGGAAGAACATACTGTTTCTGCGGTTGGAAAACTAATGCCTCACGAAACGATGATTGTTCGATTATCTCCTACCACCTCTCATGGTGGCCACTAAGATGGAACTGTATTTATATATGATATATATATTTTTTTATTTTTCCTTTGTAGTATAGTATTTTCCATTTATATCAAACCCTTATGGTTTCTATTATGATTAAAATGTGTTAATTTCATTTGAGGGAGTGCGGACTACCGCCCCCTCAATGTGATGTGACTCCTTAACAACTTTTGTGGGATGTATAAATTATTGATTTAATGACATTGTATATTATATTATAATTGAATTATAATATCCCTAGGTATCATTATGTTTTAATTCCATTAAAATATAAAATAGAAATGAAAGTAGTGATCACGCGTACGTACGACTTACTGTCTCAATGAACGGTGCATTTCATTTCTTATCTCTAAATGGTATGTACTGTTATAAATAAAAATATATACTGGATATATAATATATTTATGATATCTAAATAATTTATATCATTCTGATGATAATAGATATTTGACCACATCGAAAATTTGTAACTATAACAAGTTCATTTTTTACTCAAGTTCTGAACATCGATATAATATCCAATATGAACTCAAATAATTAACTAATTGTGATAGAAAGGTAATAATTGATATAAAAGGAATAATAAAATTTAAAAATGTTCCTAATCAAGTATAAATTAACTAATGTTTATTATTCATGAACAACAAGGAACATTCAAGGAAACTCGGACTTGAGGTAAGCATTTTCTTATATCACTCATAATTTCATGATATTTCCATTGTTCACCACTTTTTTTTTGCATGTGGTGTATTGAGTTCTTACATTTGATATATACTATCATGAATCTTTTTATATTCAAGTAATTCTATTTTTTATTTTGTGATTATTAATTTTTTTTCATACGACTCGATTGATTACAATGAAGTAAGGGTTTTTCGTCTCAATTTTTATTCATGTGTGATTCATGCTATATAGGCCACTATTTCCTTTTGTGTGGAATATGTACATTACATGATTATATTAATATTGTAATATACATTAATTTAATGGTATTTACATCATCATTGTGTTATTCTTCTTTCACGGTGTTTATGTTTAGTAAGTTACCAAATCGGTATGGGAATTTCAATTTTCAATTTCCACTCATTTAGATTTATGTATACTTCATTGACTATTTTAATACAAGATTATGTGTGGAATAACTATTTATTATTTATGTAGTAATTTCCACTACCATGTGTGTGGATATACTCTATATACACATAATCACTCCATTGATAATTTCTCAACTCATTGATATGAACATGATAAGAGTAATCTTAACTCAATTTCCATTCATTGATTTAAACATCCAAGTCATTGGTGAAATTTTTACAAGAATATGTGTGAATGTCCTATGATTGGTTTGAAATTAATATCCAATCATATTGAGTGTATTTTTTTTTCACACATAATTATGTCATTTATTTATCCTTAACCTAAGGATAAATATTTTATAAGAGAATTTACCTCAATTTACATTCCATTAACACATATTTATTGTCATTCAGGAATTCACTTTTATATGGAGTATATAATGTCATATGACATATAAATTTATTAAATCCATTATTCTGATGATATTATAAATATTTTATTATCTCAATTATTTGTATTCAAGAGTCTTTCATTTGGTTAGTAACTCTAACTAAAATATCATTTTTAAATGTTTTAATAATATATTCTTCTAAATATTTTTCATTAATGTCCATGTTTAAAAAATGGTTTTAATGAATCATTTATATGGACATTAATGTTCTAAATTTAATATTCCTTTTAAATGATTCAATGTGTTATGGGTCACTTTTATTCAAAAATTTATTTTAAACGACTTCTTGATAAATAGTGATACTTTTAAATGTTTTCATGAAAAGGGGGATATTTCTCTCATATATCATTGATGATTATTTTCATCTATGTAAATATCATTCATTATTCTCAATTGAGAATAATCTATTATAATACAATATTTCATTTTTTATTGAATTAGTTATGTTTGACTGTGGATGTGATATTTCTATTCCATTCATGGTTTGCGGTTAAAGTATTGAAATTTCATATTCTAGTTTTAATTCAACTATTTAGATTTTGTTTCACCCCTTTCATATGAAGAATGCATTGGACTTAGTATGTGATGGGTGGAGCCTGCTATATCACCTTGGTGCATCGGTAGGTCTCATGAGACAACTTGATGTTGAATTGGCCGAGGCTTTTCCCAATTTGGATATATGGTTTTGGATGAGGCCTTGACAAAATGTTTCCGAATGTCCGACATTATAAATTCCATAATTCTGAGATTATATATTAATATTTCATGGGGTTATTAGACTAGTAAAACACCCATGACTATGTTTTATTATGGAATTATTTACTGAGCTCATATTCCTTCCATAATGTGCTCATGTTTATTATTTGTTAAGTCATGTGTATTCAATTATTCATCATGCCTAATGTTTATGTTATCTTCGGCTGTATTTCTTACTCTTACTTAGCATCTGAACCCAACCATTTCTCATGTTTCATTTTCCCAGGATATAAATAAATTTGTTATGAGTGACTTGCAGGAAAAATAATGGAAGCTTGGATATTTCTAATGGAATAAATTAGTGTTGTTTTCTTTTCAAGTTGTAATGTTGAACTTAAGTATGTATCTTGTTTCCAAGAATACTAAACTAATAAGTAATTCAGGACTTGATACCTTTTAGTAATTCCAATGTATTTAAATAATGCATTGACTCCTGGATTCTGGGTTCAGGGTGTTACAATCTCATAAAAGATGATAAACTTCAATGAATTTTTTTCCTTTCAATACATCCTAATTAAAGATATATTTTCCCTAAATAATTTATATATTTCTCACCAAAAAATAGATATGATGTGCCATTGAATGTTTGAGGTTGTTTTATCATGAAGTGGTCTAACATTATCCTCTCTGTTATAGGTTCGAGTAATCTATACATGTGCAATTATTATTCATAACCTGAGTCAACTGTCCCAACACTGTTATAAGCTATTCAGAACTAGCGGTATTATCAGGTCCACTAAAATAATATTTCATAAAAGAGAAATCCCTATGTCTATTACATTAATTGATATAGATTCCATTTCTTCCACTATGTGCTATTTCAAAATAATTTCATATACTGGTTTGTGTTATGAATCATAATGCATAATTCTAAACAAGTAAAATACATAAAATATTTGAAAAATTTTATGTATATCAAATTCATAATTATAAAAATGGTTTCTTTGGGGACATATTTACTCAAAAATATTTCATAATGGGTTGTAAATAAAATATTTATTATCCTAATCATATCTATTCAGAGTGTCAAACTAGGTGTGCAGTAAACACCATTGTCATGTACTAGGTTATCCTTAGTCAAGCATGGAACACTATGTCAGAGTTTTTACCCCTAGGTAAATCTATTCTAGAACCATGCCCACATTTAAAATCTAGAAATTGATTTATTTTATAATAATTCCCACATAGTCTCTACATAACCAAAATTCTAAACTTTTCTTATACACTTATTCTAAATGTTTATCATAGGTTTATGTTCCCAAATATAAGCATTAAAAATATAATTCCCATGGTTTCATCAAAAAATCCTCTTATACCAACTATAATTCCCCGTCCCTGGAAGCCCATATTCGGTTCTTTATTTTATTAAATTGGAATTATTAAAAGGAATCGTGTATTGGTGGACCGATTAGTTTAATAGTCTTAGAAAATAGATTATAAACATGAACTATACCTTACAATTTCTAACATAAAACATAGTATAGATAATCCTTTGAGAACACCATTAGTCCCATAGATTAACTTTTAATATTAATCATAAAACACTTCTTCGAATCATAGTAAAAATGAAACACAAGAAATGGGTTAGCTCAGATTCTCATTAAAGATAAACAATATAACAATACTATCAGAAATAAGCATAAAAGTTTAAGGAAAGGTAAAAAAATATAACAAAATACTTTTAAAACATTAAATTAACATAATTGAGAAGGAATAAATCAAATAATTACATTTAAACATTCCCATAGATATTCAACTAGTCGAATAATAACATGTAAAATCAATAACTTATCTCATAATGATGGAATGAATAATTCTGGGCATTCGAAACATAACACTGAGGCCTTGACGAAGGAATATAAAAATAAATGGTTATGGCCTTATCCAAATCAATATCTAAAAATTAACTTGAAAGGCCTCAGAAAATTCCATATCTTTTTTGAAACATTAGACCTACTGATTCATCAAGGGGCTGTAGCAGGCCCCACCCTTCACTTACTATGTCTAATTCATTCTCCGTATGAAAAGGATGAAACATAACATAAACATTTGAAATTAAAACATGAAAAAAATGTTAATACATTAACCACAAACCATTAATGATATAAAAATATCATATATAGTGATATAATATCACAAAACCTTCAATAGAATATGGAAGATTGAATCCAAATAAATTATCCTCAAACAAGCTTAAAATCTAACAAAGGATGTTTACATAGATAAAAATAATTCATTAAAACTATTTTTGGGAAATATCTATTTCTTATATTAAATCACTTAAAATTCACACAATTTATAATAGAATACAGTAAAAAGAAATTTTTGAATCATTGTTTCCTATACCACATTAAATGTTTGAAAGGAATTAACATTTTAAAACATTTATGCCTATATAAATATTTAGACAAAAATATTTTGAAAACAAAGACATTTATAAGAAAGGTTTAGACGTACAAGTCTTTAAAACATTTATACAGATGTTTTAGATAAATATTACATTACATAAAAACATAAAAATATTCATTTTCAAACCATTTTTTCAGATAAAATAACATGAATGATAAATATGTCCTAGTAAAAACTTATGCATCAGTAACTTCAAAGAATAATTAGATTATGAAATTAACCCTTACATAAAGTCTAATACTCTCCATATGTGTCTCAGACACATTTATAATGGTTTTGAATGCATTATTAACTTTTACCATAATAATAATAAGATTTATGATATCATATATGATTGGATTATTACTTTATATTACTAGTTTATAACAATTCTATGATAATGCAACAGTTCATGTGATAGTTGATTTATTTATCACAAGTGTTTGAATTTTTATTCATGATAGTATTACTTATATTATGATATCATGACTTATATTTGAAATATATACAGAATATAAAAATATAATATATATATATATATATATATATGAAATCGAATATTTTGTTCATGGGGACGATAGGTCATACGTACACATGAATGGTGTTTCCATTTTCTTATCATATTGAGTTGAAGTAAGTGAATGACATATAAATATATATATATATATATATATATATATTATTTGATTAAAATGATTATTCCATATATTTCATACTTATTCTTAATATATTTATTTTTATAATCATTTTTTGATGGTTACAGTCGAAGATTAATCGCATCACGTCGGGGAGATGGTAAGCCGTATGAACACACGAGTGACGATATCATTTCATCAATGGTAAAATGGAATGCAATTTGATGGAATATGAATTTAAAATAAAATATATCATGTTATATTTCTTATTAATGTCATTTATATTGAACATTACACCGGTATAAATAATATAGATGAAAAACAATTTACACCATTGTTTGGAGATGGTAAGTCATACGTACAGACATATAGGGAAATTGTTTTTCACCGGATGGGTAGAATGATGAATATGGTTTTCTTATAATCATAAAAACATATAAACATATATTATATTCTGAATTTATTATTTTATAATGGTAACATCATAATAATATAATGTAAAAATAGAAAAGAACATTGAAATAATGGATAAAACAATTACCTCTTCTTCAGGTGTCTCCTTTTGATTTTCACAAAATGACTCTGTAAGATGGTTATCATCCCAAAGGGTGTCCTATAGAATTATTTGAGGGATGTTGGGAGGAGTTTCAAGTAGGGTTTGGAGGAGGAAACTTTCTTTGGAGGAGTTAATAAAAGAGAAGGAGAATGGTCCTTTTATATGAGAGTTGTAGGACACTATAAGAATGTTTTGAAATATTAAATTATTATAAATTTATTTTCGGTTTGTAATTTGATATAAAGTTTTTTATTTTTAGACTAAGATGATTATGGGTTGAAATAAACTCAAAATATTTGTTATATACATGTCTAGGTCACAAATTTGACATTATATTTTATCTTTAACCCCTATTAAAAAACACTGACTCTTCCCATGTATTCTTTCTTTTTCATAATATATGGTTACTATAGTTACTATAAAATTAAAGGAGAACCAAAAGTGAATCATTAATTTCATTTTAAACATTACATTAGTTATTTGGACTAATACTGTATTTTTAGGACTATCATATAATTTAATAAAATAGAATTTGTTTTAAAACCTCATTTATGTGAATTTGGACACTATTTAGTAATTGATTTGTGTTAAATAAAGAAAAACATGATTCCTTTGATCAAAAGGAATTAAATAAATTATAATATTTCATATGTGTCTAATTTTTGTTTGTATGGAATAAAATTAATTCAAATTAAATTTATTTTAATATTTATAATGTCATTCATTTGAATCCTTCATTAATAAGGTAATCATTGTATCACCATTATGTCAAAAATAAATTTATTTATTTATTGTATGAATTTATAAGAAAAAGTAATTGATGTAGAATTTTTTTTATATTTCTAATTAATATTTATTATCAAATATATCACTTACATAAACTAAATTAAAATTGTTTTATTTAAGAGATACATGTTTATGTTATATTTCTCGTTTCATTAAAATTAATATGATAAAAGGTCATTATCACATCCAAGTGGCTACATGGGTTCCTAAAATGGACCTACATATTCTCATGGTCAGTCGTATTTTTTAAAATATTATTATGACATGTGTTAGGGTAGTTTTATATTATTATAATTTTATTGTTTACCCTTATTTACCGGATTTACTCTTTGACCGTGGTAAATACAAAAAATTACTAAAGTTAGTATTCATAATGTCCAAAAAGGTAACTATTTAAAAAATATAGAAATTATTAATAAAAATATATATTACATTAGTCCAAATTAAAAACATAGAATTGGCATAATATATTTTAAATTTAAATGTTGTTGTCAAATCCAGAAAGTAAGTTTTTAAGAAGTAAAAACTATTAAAAGATTGACAGGTGTTTATATCCAATTTCACTGTAAAATTACTTTCAAGGACCAAAATTGGATTTAATGATAAAAACATAATACAATTTCAATATAAAACAAATTAAAAGAAAAATATATCTATATAAATAAATTATTTGAAAAGGTAGTTTTGAAATAAAATGCGGTATTTTCCACTATTCATTAAAGTAAAAAAGTTATCAGAAAAAACCAAAAAATTATTAAAACAAATTTCTTATGTCTCAATTATATAAAAGAATTTTTATTTTTCAATATTATTATATAAATGTGTCAAATATTGGATTTAATAAGGGTTATCCATTAAAAGGTAGAAAAACAATTTTTTTAATAAAATACTTCTTTTATCTGAAAAATTGAATGTGTACTTATATTATATATAACAAACACATTATATAAATGTAACAATTATATGTGATATATATATAATTAAAAATTTCATTAATAATATTAATAACTAATATTTTAGACTGTTATATTGATAGGTCATGGTGCGCTCCAACTCAGTGCTGTGTATAGCGCATGTTATTGAATTATTTAGAAGAAGTGTTACATGGAAGCTTGGGGTGTTAAAAGATGTTCCATTGTTCTTAAAATGATTAAATGTAGATCAAAGACTCTCAGTGGTCTCATGGTCCTTAATATAAATGATTAAAAAGGAGATTAACGTGTGTGGATATATAGTTAAATCCTATGATGGAAAAAAACGAAATAATCTACTTGTCAAAATTGTTGGAAGAAGCATCCTATGAATTTTCAAAAGGGAACCAAGAAATTACCAAAATGAGGAAAATGTGGAATTAGGCTAATAATTTCTGATAGGATATGAAGAATCCAACTAATTTGTATGAATAAGGGATGGTTCAAATCACCCTCAACCTATAGTGATGTGTTTCAACTTCACGTAACATGGGAATTATGTGAACCACTTCACTATGCCAAGGGTTATTAGAGGTAGTTTACAACAACAACCTATACCGAAGAAATGATGTGAATATTCTCTCACTACCATTGAGGTGGATTCATATAATGATATGTAGATAGGTATACTGGTTATTCATTCCTGAATATAAAACATACTATTTGACTCTAGTTCTACTCATATTTTAATATCCATTATATTTAATAGAACTTATCAAACACTACCATAAAATATTGAGGCTGAGTTATCTGTGAGAATACCATATAAGGATATTATGGCATCCGATGTATATAACTCATCCCTGAAAAAAAATTATTCTAAAAATCTTAGAAAATGATATTTTACATATATTGGTGGAGTTTTATTATATATTGAACATGGATTTCCTATTTTAATTTAAATCCATCATCGACTATCGGTAAAGGGAGTTAACTCTTTACAACCTAGGGAATCTTCTAATTCTGTACAAGTGTATAGAGTAGAAAAAGATCCTTTTCAAGAATTATCTTAGAATTTGATATTATTGTATTATAAGAAATCATATCTATCTAAAATGATTGAAACAATTAAGAGGATTATGATTGAAGACATGCACATTGTGAGAGAATACACTAATGTGTTCATGAAAGAGTTTCTTGGTCTTCCTCCTGACTGAGAAGTTTATTTGTCAATTGAACTCATTTCTAGTTCTGTTCATATATCAATTAAACCTTAGATAATGTCCAATGTTGTTTTCGATGATCTAAATAATTAGTTACATGAGAATTTGGACATGGGTTTTATACGCTAAAGTGAATCACCAAGGGGTGTTCCAGTCCACTTCGTCAAGAAAAAGGATAGATCAATGGATCTCTAGATGGATTATTAGGATCTCCACAAAATACTGGTAAATTGAAAGTATCCACTGTCACTGATAGATGTATTTTTAAATCAACAATGTGGGGCCATATATTTCATGAAGGTGGATCATTGGACGAGAAATCACCAATTAAGGGTGATAAAAGATGATATTCCCATTAATTCAATTCAAATGAGGTATAGTCAATATGATTTCATATTGATGCCCTTATTACTCAAAAATTATTTCATAATTTTAATGGATTTAATGAATAAATTATTTATAGAATACCATGAAAATTTTTTGGTTGTCTTTATGGCTGATATTCTGATACACTCTATGAGCAAGGAGGTACATAAGAAGCATTTGATTACTATTATAAAAAAATTTGATTGCATAAACTATATTAAAATTAAAATAAATAAAAGTTATGGGTGGAGTAATAATTATTACTGTGTAATTTCATCATGTGTAATGAAATATCTTTGGAAACGTTTAGGAAAGTGGTGACTGAAGTGTGGCCCAAGACCTTATCTTTAATGGAGAACTGTAGTTCCCTATGATTAGTTTGGTATTACCATAAATTTGGGAATAAATTCTCATAATATTGAAACCCACTGACCATGATAACTCCAAAGGGGGGAAATTTTGTCTATACTAGTGAATTTGATGATTGATTTTATGTTTTGAGAATAGCCTTATCACTACATCAGTGCACACAATCCCAACAAGTGGGGAAATCGTTGTGGTGTATAGTTATGATTCAAAGAAGATATTAAGTTGTGTACTAATTGAAAATGATAGATTGACTTCCTACACCTAATGGATGTTGAAAATTCATGACGAAAGCTATCCCACCCCTGATCTCAATTTGGAATCTCTGATCATTTCATAAGAAAATATGTAGTCATTATCAATATGGGGAGAAGTGTGAGATATATATTGATTATAAGAGATTAAAATATATTTTCACCCAAAAATTTATTAATATGTTCCCGTGAATAAGGTAATATCTCATAAATGTATATGAATGGTAAATCCACATTGATATTGGTAATGAAAATTAAGTGGTTGATTCTCTATGTAGAAAGAATCCTACACCATTATCAATAATGCCAATTGAGAAGGAACCAATATTCATTTTCCTTTAAAGGTTATACATTAGTATTTTTAATTAAGAAACATAATTAATAATTTGTTAGATTATTTTTCAACCATAACATATGTTGAAAATAAAGGATTCTCAAATAAATGACACGGAAAATTAGAAAAGGAGGAAGTTATCAAGAAAGGGAATTCCTTAGAGTAAAAAATGGATGAGGATTGAGTCTTATGAATAGGGTAAAGATTATTTGTACTATCCATTATAGAGATAAATAATTATATTTTGAATTTATCACATAGATCAACTTATCTATTCACCCATGAATCATAACGATATTTCAAAATCTCAGAAAGCACTATTGGTGGCACAATATGATGAAGGGGATCATTGACTATACATCAATGTGCATGCTATGAATGAAAATTAATGATGAAGGTAAAAATTATAAAGGGATTATAAAACCATTATACATAAAACTATGGAAGTTAGAGAACATTACCATTTACTTTTTCATTAGACATCTAAATACATCCTGATGAAATAATACCATAAGGGTTATTATGGATTTTTTTACAATGGCATCCGATGTTATTGAAATTCGTGAGGACTTCTAACTAAATTACCTTGAATATATACACACCAAGGAAGTTATAAGGATACACGAAGTAATTTAATTGATTTTATTTGTGTGGGATCTAAGATTCACCTCTATGTTCTCGATAAGTCTCCATTATGCTCTAAGAACTGAGATGAACTTCAGAGCTTCCTACCATCCTATAACTAATGGCCAATTTGAGTGAACTATTTATACAATGAAAGATATGATGATAGCATGTTCTATGGACATTAAGGGATGGTTGGAACAACATATTCTTCTGTTAGAGTTATTTTATAAAATTATTTCCACTCGAGCATCCAGAGGGCTCCATATGAACCTCTTTATTGGAAAAGATGCAGAACATTGACATGATGTGATGAAACCGATGAACACAAATGCTAAGACCTGATATTGTAAATGAAATGGTAGAAAAGGTAAAAACCATTTATCAAGATATCCCATAAGAATAAATTTTTCAAAAAATTTTATGTATAAAATTGTTGGTGTGACAAATAGTTTATGTTTAGAGACTTGTAACTCCCCCACAGATCGCCATTGAAGAGGATCATAAGTTTTGGGAAGAAAGAAGATATAATTCCTTGACACATAGTCCCCTTAACGTTTCTTGATCATGTTATTGTTGTGGTATATAAATTATAACATACACCGAAAATGTTTCAAGTATGTTATATATTCCTTGTATCCTTAGAGAGGAAGTACATACCAGATCCATCACATGTACTAAATAGAGTGTTGGTATAGTTGTAGAATGATCTCTCTTACGAGGATAACCTAGTAAAGGTAATTGATCTTTGGTATTAACTAATATGTAACAAGACCAATAAAATTATCATTGTACTATGGTAGAAACATAATTATTAAGAGGAAAATAGAAACCAGTGGAAGAGATTATGGAGAAGAAACCTCACAGTTTTCCCGTATTATGTAAAACGATCTTTTGAGGGTGAAATTTTAGAGGGGGGAGAAATGTAACATACCAAAATTTTATCAACAAAAATTAAATTCCTTTAATTTTTTATATCGTATAAATAACATAAAATCACATATTTAATGCAATAAAAACATTATGAGTAATGAATTCTATATGATGTATTTATAAAAAATTAAGGAACCAATACCAACAGAATTGTAACATCACCTATGATGTAGTAGTGTGACCATTAAGAACAGTAACACATAAAATTGAATAGTAACCTCACCAATAAAATTATATATTATATAAATCCATATTTTAATTGAAAATATAATATAATTATATCACATTATTAGTAAATAGATGTTTTAGAAATGATAAGTTATGTGCTAGTATTTTTATAAAAAATAAATGTTATTTTATAATTTTATAATTATAATTGTGATTTAAAAGAAAACATATTTTCATAAAATATGATCACAAATTTATATTTTTTATCTTTAGATTGTTATAAAATTTTATGGATCCAAAATTACTTTTATCAATATTTTATAAAATTAATTTTAATTTTAAAATATGTATTTTTCAAATAAATAATTATTTTAATTAAAAATTAAATTTATCATATTTGGAAATATGTTTTTATAAAATGGAGTCTCATTTATAATTCTACACATTGAAAATTTATAAGGGTGAATTTTTTTGATTTCCTTACTTTTTTTATTTTTTTCTGAATTCTTAAATACAATATAAGATAAATAAGTGCATTTTATAGTCATTCTTGAGTCATGTGTGAGTTAAGTGGAAATTAAATATAAATAGAATGAATTGGATATTATATTTAATATATAAATTCCACACTATTCATATACTTTACCCAAAACAATATCCTAATCAATTAAATAATCAAAAAACACCCCACTCCTCCACTATAAATACCACCCCTCACCACCTCTTTTCCTCACACCTATAAATCCTTATATAATGTAAAAATTAAACCAAAAATATTTCTAGGTCTCTCTAACACCTGTAATTAACTTTCGTATCATTAAAAATATATAATCAAATGCCTCAAAGAGGATCTTAAGGAGAAGAACTTAATAGGTCAAAACCTCTTTCCAGTTTTTTTTATTTTATTTCCAGTGTATTTTATTTTCTATTTTATCTCCTCACATATTATTATCCAATTTTAATTATGAATAAAATATATCACATAAAAGGGAATATTTTTATGTTAATGGGATAATACTTCATAATCTATTCAACCCCCTTTTTAAAATGAAAATATATTTTTTGATGAGTCAATTTATAGCATTCAAAGATAATGAGTTTAAAATTTTGGTTACCACCTTCAAGGCTGGAAGAAAACCATTATTATGGTTATAATGTATTATAATAATTATATTACTCTCTATTTTATATTCTATAAATATAATTTAAACATGATTTTAATTAATAAAATAAAACTATTTTGTGATTAGCAAAAAGGAGAAAATAATCTAAATAGTTATTATTAATGTTTTATATAATTTATCATCCTCTCATCTGAAATAAAATTGATATATAAGACCTTATAAAATTATTTAATTTCATTAAAAACATTTAATCTCAATTTTGGACAAATATACTCATTTTTCATGATTTTCCATACACGTGTACAAGTAAACCTTTCACGAAAACCAATGAAACGAACTCTCCAGAATGATACAATTGTATCCTATAACTCATCAAAAAAGGCCATAAATTGAAATAATAAAATTATAATAAATAATATAAATTTATAAATAGATTTCGATTAATAAATTAATGGATTTAATTTTACTACCGAGGACATTATGATCCAGTGGACATAAGGTAAGAGATTATACCTAAACCCCCCATTTTTTATTCGGTTTACTCTTCATCTCTATTTACACCCATTGTAATTTTAATTTATATTTATATAATTTTTATATATAATCATTATATGTTTCTGAATCATATATATATATATTATATATAATCATTCTTTCAGGGGAATTAGATTTTTTTTTAAAAACTATTATCAATTCTTTCTGATAGGCTAGCCAGATGAACATTAACTTTCTTATTTCTTACCTATTTCTATATGAGATCCATAAACTATTTATAAAAACATCATGATATCAATCAATTTATCATTGAAAATTATATTTTTCATTTAGGGTTTTATATTAAGTATATTTATTTTTCCAAATGAAATTTTCGTTAATTTTTTCCAGAAATGCACAAAAATGTTTTATTTCTAAAGATTCTTAAAACTATTTTTACAGGTTCTCACATTCTTTTGATATCACTTATCAGGATATATTCTTATTTTGCCTTATGAATTCCATTATATGATTGAAATCCATTCATTCTGGTACACTCTCGTGATACACCCATTATGGTGCATTATGACGTCATAATGATACCCATTTCTTTCCATGGCTAACCCTTAGGTTTATTTTTCATGTGCCACATATATTAATTAACATGTAATGATGGGAGAAAAAAATATCAATCCGATTCATTTGTTAATTTATAGTCTTGTGAGATGTCATGTGCAATGGTCTTTGTGGTTAGTATTGACTCATGCTTCATATAAAACGGTCTGGGTGGTTAGCCGTGCCCCTCCATATGCAATGAGCCTTGACGCATGCTTATGTAATGTTTTCTGTTTCTTCCACCTTACTATAATTCAATGATTTAATGTTCACATGTTCTATATGTTATGATTCCATATGTTTATTCTTATTCCATGCCTTTTTATGTCATCATGTTATTCCATATAACCCATGTGTTATTATTTATTCTTACATTTATTTCCTTATTGGTCTTTTTGATCTCATACCTTCATTCATGAATTCCCAATGTTATACTATAAAAATGTAAGGGCTGAAAGGGATTTATTATATCATTTTAATGATTAAGTAAAATATGTTTTTATTTTGGTTTGATGCTTTATAATTTCATATATAATCATCCAAATACAGTAAACTTTATTATCCTTGTCTTGTAATTGTTGGTTAATAGTGATTAAAATCATGTAATAATGTGTTTATAGGGATAGGGTTTCTATAAATAATTCAAATTTAAGATTTGATCGGTTCAAAATAAAATCAACTAGAAATATATATGGAACATCAGAGATACTTTAATCTATATCTCCATGTTAAACCACATTAATCACGTTTTAAATATTAGTGTGATAACATAAATATTTTCAAGATAACATTATTATATGAACAAAAATAAAATGGAAATTGAAACCAATATTTTACATTTTAATTACAAATTTTGAATCAATTTTTGGGTATTAAATTTCCATGGGTGAAATAAATTAATTTTAATAAAATAATAGAAAATGAATGAAATATATTTAAAATAAAATACTTGTTTTAAGCACCAAAGTAATTTTATATTTAAATGAACTAAAAGGTTAGTATGGATGATTTTTTGGTTTTTTAGAATGAATAAATAGTTCTAAAACATTTTGATCTAGATAAAATTGAATGTACCTTTTAACTATACCATTTATTCAAAAAGTAAATAAATATATTATAATTTCAATGAAATGTAACTCATTTTCCCAAATGACAACTTTGGGTTCCCAAATAAAATATTGTGTTTTAAAATAAATTATTTAACTACTAAAACATATCTTGGGTAAAAAACCACTCATAAAATGAGATATATTCTAGTGCTATAGGGATATTAATACATCACCCCATATTTTTAACCTAGTTTTCCCTATTTTACCAGGTAACAAATGTTTAGTAGGGTTATTATTCATAATGACAAAAAATCAATTTTGACAGTATTAAATTAAATAAAATTTGATGATTCTTATTATTTAATCCATTTTATAATGATTAAATTAAATTTTTGGTACAATTTTATTTTAAAATATTCACAAAAAATACAACAAAAATCCATTTTAAATTAATGAAATTATATTTAAATAAAAAATATTTATTTATACAACAAAAAAAATTCCAGATTATAAAATGATTGTTAAAACAATTTGTTGAATACATAATCTATAAATTTAATTAAAATATTTCATTAATAGAGATTAATTTAATTGATTATGATAAAAAAAAATTTTGGAAAAAATTATGTTTTAGAAGTCATTTTTTTATATTCAAAATAGTTTATATTTATTTTGAACAAATACAAAACCAACAAATTCATTACATACATTTGAAAAAAATAATTTTTTATGATTTAATTGGTTATAATCATACACACTAGTTCAATGGTACAGAGTAAACGTCACATTAGATGATAATATTTTAACAGAATATCATAGATCATTTGAACACAGGGTCTTATATAATGGATCCTATCAGATAATTAAAACTTATTAAAAGATAAATATATCCAAAAATCATGGAGTGTAACTACCTTGGGTAATATACACCTTAATTATTTATTCTATGGAAACAACTTCATTCTTTTTCAACTTCACATGATCTTAATTTATCATTTACAATAGATTAAGGTTAAGTATAACATGAATTATACTCTTGAGTCCCTTCTTAGACATACCATAAAAAACTGCAGGCACCATGGTTGTTTTTATTTTGTAATGTTTTTTATTAATATTTCTATATTGATTCTTCTTCATATTTCCCACCATTAAATGGGAATTATTTGTGATTTATATATGAATGGATTATACAAATAACCTTATAAACAATGGTGAAATGTATTGATTAATAAGAAAATAGATATAAACATTGATCTTCTCTCTAAACCTAGTTGTTGTCAAACAAAATTATGACTCTAAATCATGATGTGTTATTGATTTAATTATCATTGGTGGGGATCTTCTTTGGATATCGAGTTAAAATTCCATTAATCGACTAAGGTCATAGTAGAAGGATTATCATTAATTTTTAGTATCTATAAATGTATTAATTTTCAATTTAACCTTACACTATTTGAATAAATATATTTACTAAAAAATATATTTTATAATAGATATTAACTCCTTACAGAAGTTGTATTAATAAATACTAAAAGATGATTTTGTAGACATTTTATACTAAATAGAATAATTTTCTAATTGAAAGCCTCTCTAAAACAGACTTTGACAAGAAATTAATTTTAAATAACTAAATATGAAGACATTAATATAGACATTATGATTATTTCTAAGTGAATTTCTATCTAATGTCACATCACATTGAGTTTTAATTTTCATTATACATTTTTTATATTTAACTTGATACTCTTTTGTGACTCTTATATCTTGATACCTAGAAATTTTATTTCTTTATTGACAATTTACATGATTTTATTTTCATTGAAATTAAAAAAAAATTATTATTTTCATCAATAAAAAATCTTTTATTTGTTTCAAATGCCTTGTATTTATCTTCAAGAGTAGTCTTAATTTTATTATTTTTCATGACCAATATGGAGAAATTCACTTTCAAGCTTAGAAAAAATTTAGTTATAAAATATGTTTATTAAATTTAATGACTCCAATCTATTTAGAGATATTTTTACAAGTGATAAAATTATATTTCAATGATTTGTATATAATCTCATAATCCAAATCAAGTTGATATATTTCTCCCAAAATACTTCCAATGATCAAAAAAATTAACAAAATTAACTTTTTGGATAACAATGTTGTATATTTTTTAATTCACTGCAATTTATGTCTATAAACATGTCCACACTCATAGTAGTGCTAGGATATTGTAAATAATATTTTTAATAACCATCATTGCATAAATAAAGATTATTATTATTAATATTTTACTTTATTTGGTGCCAAAATATGTGTAGATGAAAAGAACAGAGGGAAAAAAAAATCTAAAAATGATGCCTCACGAAGACTGTTCGCAGAGCCCCTTATCACTGCGCCATTCAAGGAGCACCACAACACAATGAACAAAGAGAAGTCGAAGCCTTCTCTTCTATCACCACATAGTAAAGAGGCGGGAGGCTCTGCAGTTACGACGTAATTGACTGGAAACCTTACGCTGTTGGTGGGGGGAACCAAATCAACCTTCGAGAACTCATTGAACTTGATTGAATCCTCTGTGAGCGCGAAACAGAGAACATATGAGATCTCTATTCTGAGGATGGGATGATGGTCGACTTTGTGGTTACGATGAACTTTACGTAATCTGCATCCAATCGCGGAATGCCACATGGATTTTCACTAAGTATTACCTGATTCGCACCACCCCTCACCTATAAATAACAGCCTCCCCTCAATCCCATAGTATGGATGCTCATTCCTTTTTACTTCTATTCTCTCAAATCACAAAGCAACATCTTCTCTATGAAACATTGAAATGATTTTCTCTTCTAGGTAGTTGAGCATTGTGAAGTACACTTCTCTTAACTCCAATACAACCCTTATTCAAGAAGCGATGCCTTTCGCGGAGCCCACATTCCACCACAAATGAAGGAGATACTCAAGTTGACTCAGGTCTTCAAAAAGCACTCATTCTTCACATGTGAACCATATGCTATGGCAGAGTCATTGTGCATCACGAATCATATTTCTTCGCAGTGCTATGCTTTCCAGGGTACCCTTGCTTCATGAAGCCCTTCTAGGTGAATTCCTTTCCACTTCATGAATCACCCTCCATACACACATATTCCCTATTCTAAGTAATGGCTACCCCACTTCGCAAAGAATACCCCTTAGTGATGCCCCCTCCATTACCTGGATCACCAAAGCTTCATAATGTCCCTTCTTGTGAACCCATTGGCTTCGCAAACCCTTCTCTTTTACGACCCTCCAGGTTTGTACGAAGTGATTTCAAGGTCCATTGGGTGGTGTTTTACATTGAGTTGATTAGACATATGATTTTTCACATGGTCATGTAAATGGATATTTATTCTTCACATAGCCATGATAATGTGGACCCCTCAATGGATCACTCCAAAACCCCCTAACCACAACATTGATAATGCATTTCTTTCCCCGTGGCGGGTTGGTTATCAGTTATGTAATTCCTTGGGTTGTGGAGTGAACCCAACTCATCCAAGCTGCAAGAAATTAAACTGACTAGAACCATCATCCTCAGCACATGATGTTAATTTATATCCTCTCTCCTTGAAATACACGCGGGATTCCACATCATAGACATTCTTCATGCACACACATCTCCAGGAGAGTGAGATCATCCTCACATGGAATGATATCATATTTTCTGAAGTAGCGTTTATCCACGGGGAAGGAAAACTATATTGGTGTAATCCCCTAGCCTTTCTGGAGGGAGGTATCATCCCTCCTCTTCCTCTCTTCTACGGTGCCAAAGACTGGAGGAGAGATGGGAAATGTGACCTTTGTTAACATGTCCCTCTCGCTCTGGGATTTTTTTCCACCAGGCCTCTATCCTATAGTAAGTCATAATCTTCATGTCCTTGGGACACTAACAATGAATAATCCTTTATTTCCTCTTTGGGCTGCTAACCACATGTATTCCCCACTCCATTTCCAATAGAATCTCCTTTCACAACTTGATTGTCAGGTCTTTACTGCCTCTTGTTTCTCACACGAAGCATGACTCACTTGGTCATAGAGTATGCATTGACCACTGAATCCTTCATGAGCCACCCCACAGTGTAATCCCTAAGAATCCCCCATTCCTAACAATGTTTAATTTTATCCTTGCATCCTTTGAAAGTTATATAAGAATCCTCCCTAAGGTTCAAGACTAACACCCACTTGTCTCGACACCTTCATGTCAGTTCACCTTTATCACGCATAATGTTAAAATACATACAACCTTCCTTACTACGTTGTCATTGATCCTTATATCCTAGACAAGTTACGTAGGAAGCCTCTCTGAGGTCCAACCCCAATCGATTTTATTCCATTGTGATCCCCAATCGACTGTAAGATTTCGTGATCCCCAATCAATAGTAAGCTGTCGCGATCCCCAATAAATGGTAATCCATCATGATCCCCAATCAATGGTAATCCTTCATGATCCAAAATAGATGGTAAGCCATCATGATCCCTAATCGACAGTAATCCTTTGTGATCCCCAATCGAGGACAAACATTTATGATCCCCAATCGACGGTAAGACCAATTGAGGGTAAGCCTTCATGATCCTCCGTCGACGGTAAGCCATCGTAATTCCCAATATATGGTAAGATGTCATGATTCCCCAACTAGTGGCAAGATATTCTACCCTGTACAATGGTATGTCATTGGATCCTCTACCAGTGATGAACCATTATATCCCAACCTACAATAATCTGTTGGAACCTCGACCAACAGTATGCTATTGTCATCCCCACATGACTGTAACCCATTGTAAGATGAACTATGTTGTTTTCATCCCTATATCCTAGAAAGGGTACAGAGGAAGACTCCCTAAAATTCAACCCCAACACTGGTGAAATTCAGTGTCCCCTCTGTGGGACCTATATCTCCGGTCTTCTCCTTGAACATATGACCAACCCAAGAAACAAACCATGCATAATCCCTGGTATATCGTTCGGTTGTTGTCTTATGTGTACACCCTGATTCTATACGCCCATCCTGAACTACATGGACATTGACTCCCCAACATGGGGATACTTAAGAACCCTCCTTGGGGTTTATGCTCATTACCCATGTCTTGTCCAAGTATCTCCCTTAAGCCTCTATGTTTTGGGAAGGTCTTGTCCCATCTCAGAGGGTCCACATCCTATGAGTCCCATTCAAGTGTTCATTATAACGGGTCACATCCTCAGGTGTCCCATTTCCCCATATTTATCTATGTGGGCTTTGATACCCCACCATGGGGATACGTAGAAAGTGTCTCTGAGGCTTAATCCCAAAATCGTCGTCCTCCTCACATTGGTTCCTTACCATTCTCCATTCACATCACTCAACCATCCATATCCATCCAGATTCTTACCTATACCTCCAAATCCCTGTGAGATCATGTCACCCACTTTATCCCTACTCCTAGTAGTAAACGGATAACTAACCACATATTAGTCACAACATCGGTGTTCCATAGTATTGGTTATACCCATCTGATACACTCCCATTAGTGATCTGATCAATCTGATCCATCACTGTTAGATGTTAAATTTGTGTCTTGCCCTGTGTTAAACATAGGAAGCTGATGAAAACCTCAGAGAAATTCCTATGGCATAAAAATCCTCGCATTCGACGTGGGATTCCACGAGATTTTGTGCCCTCACGAATCCCTATCATAAAGAGAATTAACCTGGATAAATCAGTGTTTGAGCATCCAAACAGGCCAGCGTTGTCCAATGTGACTACTCCCATAACCAAAGGTTGATGACCTGACTAAAACCCATGGAATTACCTGAACGAAGTAGCATAATTAACTGCAATCCATGTAGACATGGAACTAGGAAGAGTATTAGGATCAATGTTTTAAGTATATAAGGGAAACCCAGACTTGGTATCAAGTTTCTAGGAAGGATCCATGTAAGGAGGAACTGACATCCCGTCATCCTATTTCGATCATGGAGAAAACAACCTTAAATAAGAAACAGATGCCTCCCACCATTGGAATGATGGAATACGGGGAAACATGGATAAGTGTGTCCTCATCCAAGAGATGGATTTTCACCCAGAAAAAGATTTATTAATAGAAATGGTGAACCCTATGTGAAATTATACTCCTCATTATAAAGATTATTAGCATTCGAGAAATTAGTGGATTAGTGTGTCACCAGATCAATGTATCTGGTACCAGGTTCTACATTGCAAATAATGAGCCTAACATGAATCTCACCAGAAATTTGGGAAGTTGAATGTTGGACATCCCAATCTATGACTTGTTTGCAAGGATCATTCTTACCATCCATGGAAAATAGAATGGCACAAGGTCAAAGTATGTCACTTTTCTTCTTTCATAAAAAATGGTTAACTCTCTTATCTTTGCAGGACCAAAGATGTCCTGAGAGGAAACCTATCACCACCCACCCACTAATGAAGGGGTTTGGAGTAACGTCAACAGTGCAATCATGAATGAACTCATCTCTCCCCCAAAAACCTCCATTTCCACTTATTTTGGGCTCCCATGACCCACCTCCCCGTTAGAATTCATTCAGAGAAGTGTAATTAATGATATTGTTCGATGATAATCAGAGGAGGGGATTATCCCAACCCAATATAGTCCTGACATGTCCTAGAGTCTTCTACACCTCATCATCACCACTTCCCCCAAGGTCCGCATAGGGATACACAACTACCCACTCTACCATAGAACTATTTTGGGAGCCTCTCCCCAAAATGATTCGATGACTTCGTCCCCTACGCAAATAAGGTGACAGATATTCAGGCCAACCCACGTAGAATCCTGTCTGAGGGGACACTAAAGAGGGATTCCATGAGGCCATGTATGTGCTCCACTTGGACACATGGGATAAGGTGGAGGTGAGATATGAACCTGCACCACCGGCCCCAGTTCGGTTAACCCAATGCCTGTGTTGGGTGCAGGCTGAATAGGACACTCTCTGAGGGGCGTCGACATAAATGACTACCATATCCCATTCCACTACTGACACATTCCATCACTCCCTTGTTTATGTTTATTGTGGTAACTCGTATTCCCTACCGGGTTTGAGGCCTTGACCACCCTATAGGGAGGCTAGGTCGACTCCCCTACTCACTAACATAGGTGGCATCGGTCGCAGGATGAACTGTGGAATTTACATCCAATATGGAGGTCTTCATCGTACCACCACCAATGAGAATATGAGACCTCCACAGAGTCATTCCTGGTGTGGAGGTCCCCCCATGCCACCTTCAATATGAATGGAGTTCCTCCCCACTACATTGACACTCAGTACGAAAGCCTCTTCAACACCTATGACCTCAAGTATGGAGTTGTTCCACTCGTCAAAGGATGTTGATGTAATGATGCTACCCATCAGGCCAACCATTTGCACAAGGGGTCTTTCCCACATCCTTACAGAAAATGAAAAGTTTCCTCTTCATCCAAACAATCAGAGAAGAAGTGGTTTGTCTCACTTAATAGGAACCCAAAATATAGGCCCTACCTATTTTATCACAACCAGTATATGGACCTTCCTCGCAACAATGATACCAATAGAAACAAACATGGAGGACCTTCCCCTTGCTTCTAAAAGCTCCAACGAAGGTCCTACACACTCCATAACTTCTCACAGAGACTCCCTTCACACGTCATCTAGAAGACCCTGAGGTCCTACCCATGCTCCCTTTGACATTTCTCAGGGTGCTCCTTACATCCCTACCCATCCAGGCCGAAGTTATCTCGGCCACAACATAAATTTAACAGAGGGTCCACCTCAAGACAAAAATATACCATGTTCCAAAGGGACATCCTAGGTTAGGAGGAGGGTCACTAATTCCATAAAAAGAATGCTGAGAACATTCAGACATCAATTAATCTTGTCTGTTTCTATGATTCTGAGACGGAATGCAATACAGTAATGGAACCCTCACCCCGATCCTCTGTGCCGAGGGTCAGGGATGGAGTGATGTGTATAGACCTCATCCTTCTAGAAAGTGAGGTCCACCAGATTCCCACCTCCCAATGAAGATATATCCAGGAGGAGGATGATTTTTCCCATTCCAAGGGACTTGTTTTGTAGTCTTCCCAATCTTAAACAGGGTCATTCTCTACCTCAACCAGAGATCATGGAGAGTTATTATTTGGACTGATGGAGAACAAACAACAACATGGACCACCAATAGTAACTGTAAACCCTGCACCAGAATCCTTGGTAACCATCCTATCTTACTAAGATGAAGTGTCTTAGTCGTCACTTTATTCACCAGAAATCCTGAAATTTGGCAGCTTGTCAGCTCATTCTCAGTATTCTCTATTGTCAGGACTACCGTATTAGTGGTTTACATCATTATTGTTGTTGGTCGCACATCCACCCCTAGTTTATGAGTGGGGAAACCAAGGGCTAGATTCTATGTCTGAGCCAAGGATATTTTGGGACATTCATATGATGGATCGTTTTCAAGAGTTATTCTATCCAATTGTGACTGCCAACATCAGTGCACTGAAATCACATACCCATGAGGAAATCGCGTGCTTTCAGAAAACCTTACGGGTGATGCACTTCTATCTCCATTATCAGCGAGTGGATTACCCCATTATTCAATCACACTTTGAAAATATTGAACATTAATTTTTTATAGTCAAATTGGTTGCGGTCCCTATGGCCCAGCACCATGAGTCACCTGGTCGCCAATGGACCCTCTAGCAACAATGCATTCAAAACATTAAAGTGCCTGATGGAATTATCAAGGAGGATTCCCCCCATGTCTAGGTATGTGGTTACAGTATGTATGATGCCCTCCATTTCAGTTCTATCTAGAGCTATCCTAACATGCCAGGTAGTATTGAGGATATTCCTCTAGGTAGAGTCGTGGTTAACAAGGTTAATTTATTAAAGGGGGATACCAAGATAGATCTCTTTGATGGGAAATTAACCCCGAGGGAGTGCCAAAATTATTGTATCAATTGGGAAGGGTAACTCAACAATAGAGAATTATACTTGGTATTCCCATGCCCATTGAGACATTTTTCCTCATCCAGAATCCCAATAAGGGAAAAGGGCACCTTGGTGTCCTCAAACACTTTGAACCATCTAGATCAGTGTAGAAGAAAAAGGTATGATCCAAAAAAATTACATTGCATAAACAACTCACAGAGAAAAAGAAGATGGTTGATGAACTCCTTGATAGAGACATCTTGGAGTGGCGACTGGGCAATGGTGATCCTCAGTCTAGGAAATAGGGGTTGATAAAACATTCCCCCGGTGATTTCCCTCATGTGAACCGGACCATCTTTCCAACATAGACAGGGTAGAAGATGGGGCTAATGTAAAGAGAGTGTGGTATGTGTCACTGACTCCACCTGAGGGGCATGGTAATCCTTGGGACCCAGCTCAGGTTCTCCCAACCGCTCCGTAGGTCTTCCTGCAAAGTGCTCCATGAGACTTTGGGCCTTCTTATCTTGTTGATGAACAAACCAATGCACTGGTGTCCAGGGAACCTCGTCAAGAAAATAACCCCCGCCCAGATGACTTGATGGAAGTTCTCATTTCATGCCTTGAGGGATTCAAAATGTGATAGGTGGAAATCACAAGTGATAGCAAGCCATATCCGGTGTGGGTTGATGATATGCTAGAACCCCTAGGTTTCTGAAAGCCCACCTTCCCTCTCTTAATCAGATGGGTAACCCACTACAAAATCTACAATATATCATCTCACGTTTTGAACCCATGATTGGAACATCGGTGCAACAAGAGTCCACCAAACTCTCATGTTTTCAATATACATTGGAAGGGCCTACATTTGTATGGTACAACAAGCTACACATTGGGTCGGTCGCTAGCTGGGAATATTTCTATGGATAATTCATTTACATGTTTAGCTCTACCACCCGAAATATGAGTATTGTAGACCACTTAATGTGCACGTTGAGGAATTAGGAGTTCGTCGCGAAATTTTTTGCCTGGGGAAAAGGCCTCACTTACTCTTTAGATATGCCGCTGGCTCAGGAACAACTGGTGATAATCTATGTGAGAAATGTGAAAACCTAACTGGTCTCCTCTTTCTTTACTCATAATTACCCTAGGAGATTCTGAGCCTTCTATTATAAGTCCCAACGTCTAGAGGAATCCTTGTAGTAATCCAAGAATCTATATACGTTGCCTCCTACAATTCCTGCGATAAGATATGCTAAGGCTGAGCCCACTATGGTGGAACAAATAGTTTCTCCTATGTATCTGGAGATGTTACCAATGAAGCCACCTCCAGAGCCTTGCAAAATCCATCAACATTAGGTGAAGCATCTGGTATAGCAGTGACCACCCCTGAACTAGAAGTCACCCACAGATAAGGCACCACCAACACTTATGTGATATAACCAGGTTCCACAGCCTCGATAGGATCCTTGAACCCCTCATCAGGGCCGGGCTCCCAAGTCCCCCTTCTCGGACAAGTAAAACCAGACCTACCTATTCATCGAATCTCAGGTCCATAGTTATTTTGAGAAGCACCATGGAATATGGAATTATACTATTTCCAAAATGGAGGTCGTCGAAAGAGGCAGATCATGTTGATCTCCCCAATTACTGCCCCTATCACCGGATCCTGGGGCACACCCTCAAATAGTTCTATGTGTTTAATGATAGACTTCATGACTAGGTTGATAACAGCATAGTCAAGTTAGACCCAGCTCCGACACATGTTGTAACAACCCAAGATTTTATGAAAATTACTCTTCTTAATTTCTTTTATGTCTTTTTTTGTACACTACACAAAGATTATCTTGCGCTATACGCAACACCGTATTATTTGGTAGTATACGCATCACTATTCATGGATCGTGTTACATGCAATTTAATGTTTGTTTGGTAGTAGTTATTCTACGCAACATTGAGTGTGTGTGTATATATATATATTCAATTTATAACTGGAATATGGTTGTATTTTGTTACAAGTAACAATAAAGGAGTCTTTCACTACACGCAACCCCAACTTGGCTTGCATTATACGCAATCACAACCTTCCTTGATAACGTGTGTTGTACGCAATACCGTGTTTCACTAAACAATGATATATTGTTATAATATTATTATGGACTAGCTGTTATAAATAGTATTAACTCCATTTTGAATTTTATAACATTATTATTCATCTTACACATTTCTATAACATGGTATGAGAACACAATAATTTTTTTGGGTAAAATAAGTATTTAAAAAAATGCAGTTTGCCGCCTTTTGATGGAGCACCCACTATAAATCCAGTTTTTGACATGTTTATAAGTTCAATTGGAAAAAATAAAATTCTTCTTTGGAATCATTATATAAAAATTTTCTTTGGATAAAATTTTCATATTATTCTGAAAACATTCATATTTTAATGAATAGTAAAAAAACATTATATTTTAATAAAAAAAACTTTTTTACATCACAATAATTTATATAGTTAAATTAAAATATTGAATATTTTTAATGTATTAATAGAATATATTTTTACAATTTAATATAATGTATGTCATTACCATTAATTTAACATTGAATTCATAGTTAAAAACATTTCAATCTTTGGCAATGTTTTAACTTTTAAGAACCCATTTTCTTAACAACGAGATTAATTTTAAATTAATTACTAAAACTTATGGGTTTTGAACATTGAAAAATGGAATCAATATTTTAATTCAGTTGGTCCAAAAAAATTTAATAAGTTACTTTTATTTTTTTGATATAATGAATAGTAACTACGGTAATTTTTATTTACTATAGTTAAAGGTAAATCACATAATTAAGGTTAAATATAAGATTATAAAATTACCCTAACACCGGCCAAAATTCTATTGGATTACTATAAGATGACCCATATCACCTATGTGTAGGAATATATTCATTTTATGGACTTTTCACCATTAAAATAATTCAATTATTATTAAAACCAAAGAAAGAGACAACATGTCCCTCTCTTAAATATTATAAGTATAATAATTATAATTTAGTGATAAACATCATGAAACATCGAAAAAGAATAGTATCCAGAAAGATAATAAAATTATCTACATTATGTGAATTTATTTAGAATTTTTAGTGATTAAATAATTATCATTAAATGTGACACAGAAGTGATGTTGGAAATATTTTATTGATTGAAATATCAAATAAATAGTTTTAAAAATGTTAAAATCAATATTATATGAACTATTTAATATTCTCCACGAATTTTCTAGATAAATATGACATGTTATGAATCTATTAAATATTTTAGTTCGAACATATCTTCTGTGTGAATTTTATTTAAATTCAAATAAATGAATAGTGTCAAAAATGACACTATTGTTATTTTTTAAAAATAACATAATATAAAATTGTTTAAAAATCAAAAAAATATTTAAAAAATTATAAATTAAAATATATATGGTCGAAAATTTCATAAATTATCCAATTATGGACAATTCACAACACATAAGTAATTTTTTTTAAGAATTTAAAATTTCGAATCTTATTCCCTCAAATAAGATTAAATAAATTAAATAAGGATAAATCAAGTTGATAAGGTTTAATCAAAATTTCAAACATATATAAATTGTATTTTTTTATGATATTAAAAACCTATATCTTCTAATATTCGAATATGAGTTATTTTTGGAGGTTTTTAAGTGGGGCTTGATTTATTATAAATTAATATTTTTCAGGTTTCCAAAGGTGCCCCTCTCCTACCTTATAAAAGGGAACCTCCTCCATCCCCTATTCACAACACATTTAGAATTCAAGATTATAAAAACAATACTCATTTCTCTTCTCCACTTCCCTAGAAACATTCTGGAGGATTTTTTCTTCTCAAAAGACCAACTCTAGTCCCTTAAGAGGAAGCACAAAGGAGGTGCGTCGAAGAAGAGGAAATCTCTTATACTGATTCATTCAAGTTTCATTCTTATTGAACATCCTCTTATTTAGTTGTTTCAATGTAAATCAATACAATCAGTATCACTAATATATTGATATGATATTATAAATAATAACAACCCCATTTCACCTTCTATCCATCCTACGGAAAATGAAATCATCGTGCGTGTGTACGTACGGAATACTGTCTCCACGCCGTGTTGTAATTATTTTTTCCACCAACACTTTACTTGTATGGGTATAATGTTGTAAAGAATAACTATATATGATTATTATAACATCATAATGAGTTTGAGATATTATATCATTCAATTCTATTCTATTCAATAATCATGGTAATGATATCATCGCTCGTGCGTACGTACAGACTACCTTCTCCACGAACGCGATGAGATTCATTTTCCATGATTAACCATTCAAGTATGATTATAAAGTATATATTTAATAAATAATCATGAAATATATTACATAATAATGAAACTGTATTTATGTACATATATGTTTCATTTACTTAATTCATTCAATTAAATAAGAAAATGAAAACAACGTTCTTGCGTGCGTACGACCTACTATCTCCATGAACAGTGTGTTTCATTCCATTTATCAATCAATAATATATATTTATATAATGAATATATATTATATATAAATCATTTTTTACATTATGGAATTAATTAAATCATTATATGAGTAATAATATCAAGAACAACAAATCGAAACACGTACGATAAATGAAACGATTTTACCCAAAACAATGCTTTGACATGGAATTTAAAAAAGAACAGGTAATATAAATTCATAAGTGAACCATATATCATATCATAACAATGAATATGATTCTATAAAAATTAAATTTCATTATTTAAATAATTATACAGGTGTTTCAGATACATAAGTAGTATATGTTTCATAAGGTAATGGATAACTTTTCCAATCTCGTTTTTATCCGAGATTGTTTATTCATATGTATTTACTAGGGTTATATTTATCATCAATGTACCTGTTTTATAAAAATGTTTCCATGTATATTTAATGTCATTTTTAACCATTTTTTACTTTTACAACATTTTATGTAATTAATATCTGTTTTGTTTACCATACGAGGTACTTTTTGACTTTTCCGGCAGAAGTACGAGAAGAATGTTTTTTTATATACGACATGAATAAATTTTTACAGTTTCTTAACGCCTAATTTTCCTGAAGATTTATATACAATATTACATGAATCTTTTCAACTAATTCCTTTTATTATAAAATTTAATGGAATTTTTTGAAAAGGAAATGATTTTGAAGAAGAAAGGATATTTTCGTCAAGAATTCATTTCAATTGTCTTATCAAAACTATTTTCCATATAAGATGAAATTTTTTAGCAAGTTTATGTTTCAATTATAATGTATCTATTATTTACATGGTTTTATTTTTATTATGATGAAATGATATCCATTTGTTTTATATGGATTATGTCATGATGGGATGATGTCTAAGAAACCCATTTTATTCTTTCGGTTTTGATGAATGATTTATCTTTATTTTGTGGAACAAGTAAAAATAATTTCATTATGAGATGGTTGGGAACTATATATCACTCCAATGCATTGGGTAAAGATTTATATCTCATGAGATATACATGGCTGGAATGACAAGTTAATCTGGTTCAGTGATACAGGACTGGAACGGGGAGTGAACTCTATTCAGTAAGGGACATTGTCCACTAAGATAGTTTTGGTAGCAATGCCTTGGATAATATGGAAATCATATCAAGTGATTAATGGTTTTACACAATTACATGCTTTATTCCCATGATATTGTATCATTATTGATGTTCCATTATGATCTATTCCTTAGGTACTGCCATGTTTTATTTCATTTCTCATGATTTTGATGGTTAAGCATTATGTTCATGTTTTTAAGTTAAAATGTATATGGATTGTTTTATTTTCTCCATGCTTACCCTTACTGAGCATTTGAGCTCACAATTTATATTTTTTCTTTTCCCTAGGATATATAGAAAGGTTTTAGGTAAGAAAACAAAAAGGGGAAGATCTTTATGGGAGATTTTGAAGATCTTTCGCCATGATTAGAAGATTATGTTACGAGTTTCCAAAGACACTAAACTATTAAGGTCCTTAAGTGTTGGTTTTTGTTTTGTATTATTTTTTCCGAAAAAGTAAATTAATGTAGATGTACATCAATACATGGGTCTCTATATTTAGTATCATAGGAAAGGATTAGTTAACCTTTTGAAACTAGGATTCAAAAACATTAGTAAGATCCCTTGAGATATTTCAAAGGTATGTCTACGGATGTCACTAAGGATAAGTATAAGTATAGGATATAGTCCTAGAATTATGGTAATAATATTATAATTAAACCTAATATGTTAGATTTTGAATTTAATCCTCCTTTAATATGTTGTTTTCCCTAGAATTATTTTATCCACTCCAACTATTCTTTTTAAGTTTTAGACGATGGCTGGAACCCGAAGGAACTTTGATGATCAATGTAATGGACAATGTAATGATTTTCCTCCTAAATAAACCAATGTTATGGGATATGGAGTGAAAAATATTATTGCTATACTTACTCAATATATGAATCATTCTGGGCATCCAAATGAGCAATGAAGGGAACAATATTATATTGAGTCTTTCATGAGGTAACGTCCACCTTCTTTCAGTGGGTCATTTAATCCACTTGTTGTTGAACAATGGATCAGTACCATTGAAAAGAGATTTTCCATACTTCGTTGTTTGGATTATGAAAATTTCATTTTGGCTATTTACTGTTTAGAAGGTGAAGCAGACCAATGGTGGACTCTAATTAAGAATATGAGGCCCCGAGATGAAATTGAATCCATGGAATGGGGTGAGTTCAAGAACTTATTTTTCAATAAGTACATCCCTCATATTCTTCGAACAAAGATCGAAAAGGAGTTCCCTGAGCTTATGCAAAAGGATGTTGAATCTATTGGTATATACGAAGGGAATTTTATAAGGCTTGCAATGCATGCATCTGTAATTATCATCCAACCTAAAAGTAAAGTTGATCGATTCTTCAGTGGCATAAAACAAAGTCTTTGAAGGGAATTAGCTATAAGAGACTTTAGTAGCTCTAAATAAATAGGTTGTTTTGCTATCAAGTTATAACTGAAAGTTTGTGTTACATATCCATATCATGGTTTTGACAAGATACGATAGATGGAGTCAAAGAAAAATCTCAGAACAATGGTGAAAAGAAGATGAATGTTACTTTATTCTCAAATTGTGGAAAGAATCATGTTGGAGATTACATAAAAGGTACTAGAAAATGTTTTAAATGTTGAAAGTAAGGTCATCGAGCTGTTGAGTGTCGAAGTAATCCAAAAAAGGTATCTACTGATGTGAATAGATAAAATACTACAGAGAACGCTCCACCAACACTTCAATTCTTCAAGTGCATGAAAATATGGCATTTTTCTAATCAATGCCCTAATACAAGGGTTAATGATGATCGAAGTGAGAAACCTCTTAAGGAAAAGGATAATGCAAAGTCACATATGATCACTATTTTTGATGTTGATTATGAAAATGATTTTGTGGAATGATTAATTTTCTATGAAATTTAATTTCAGAATAGTATCATTGAATCTCATTTATGGTATCGTGGTATTTTTTAATATCTATGTATTGGTTTTCAATAATTATATTGTACCGGTAATGAAGAAAATTGACTGAAATATATTTGGAAAGAAGATGATATGCGTCTACTGATGTGATAAAGATAAAATGAAATGATCTCATGACTGATATCATGGTTTGAGTATATAGAAATTTTGGGATTTTGGAATGTGGAAAGAGTTAACATTTGACAGCATTCAGGTTTTCACTAAGGTTAAATGGGTATTAAATTTTCAAGATAATACATTATTAAGGTATTTAAATGTTTGGATTGTGACCAACAAGATACATCGTATGATATATGGGGGATAAATGATGGTATTCACATACTTGGAAGATGAAATTTCTAGTAATTGTTTTCTTTATACTATGAGCTTGGACAGAATTAGTTTAGATAAGCCTAATGGTTGAAATGGATTATGTTGGACATAAATTAGTACTGTTTAAGGATATAACTTTTTCGATATTATTGATGAGATGTTATAATAATGTAGTTTTAGAAAAAGGACAACCTGCAGGACAGGAGAAAACTCATCGTGTCGGACAAAAGTGTGGGAATCGAACCCACAACCAAAGTGCGACAGGCCTTTATCACCTACCGTTGTCCTATAAGAAGTCCACGGTTTCTAGAAATCAGTTTTTGTTTTTTATGTGGTATGATAGGTGAAGTATAAGTCCATTTTTGGAACCGTATATGATTAATCTCACAATAAATGGAATTATGTATATAACTATTGATAACCTTATGTATGAGACATATGGAATGACCTATCATTCTATCGCAAGATCCGCTAACACTTCACAGAAGACAAATTCAAATTCATTTCTTTAAGATATTTAGAGTAAATTGTTCAAGGAATGAACAACAGTGAGATAGTACCAAAATCAGGTAAGTATTTCTATTAATCAAAAAATTATTCAACATTAGGGAAATGATCCTGAAAACCAAAAATGTTTTCCTATTGCCCTAATATCTGATGAATCAGGTGGTACTTTAGATCATCAAAAATTTATAAATCTGTTATTGTTGGATTTTTCAGAGCCATGTTCTCTACCACTCTCCATTAGAACTTGATGGTTAAATTTCTCTTCTATATCCATATTTTCACCTATGATCTCCTATGTGAAAACCCAGGGATTAGTTAATTTGGGTAACTATTAAATTTCATACTTTAGATTTTAAAGTTATGTTTTTTATTCCTTTTTACGATGTGGCTTTCTATTAGGAAACATTCAAGTAGAAAACCATTTATAACCCTGATGAATTTCGAGGGTGAAATTCATTTTAAGGGGGTAGAATGTAACAACTTGAGATTTTATGAGAATTATTCTTTTTAATATCATTGATTTATTTTGTTGTGCGCTACACCAAGATTATTTTTCATTATACACAACACTGTATTAGCTTGTTGTATATGCAACACTATTTTTTGATCGTGTTACACACAATTTCAAGTTTATTTGATAGTAGTTATTCTACGCAACATTGAGTGTGTCTGTATATATATATATATATATAATGTATAACTGGAATATGGTTAGATTTTGTTATATGAAACAACAAAATATTCTTTCACTACAAGCAACCCTAACTTGGCTTGCATTACACGCAATCACGACCTTCCTCGATAGCGTGTGTTGTACACAATACTAGGTTTCACTAAACAACGATATATTGTTATAATGTTAATATGAACTATTTTTTTTTTGAATATTATTAACTACATTTTTAGTTTTATAACGTTATTATTCATCCTACAAATTTTCTAGAACATGGTATGAGAACAAAATATTTTTTTTTGAGTAAAATAAGAATTTTTTAAAAAATGCGGTTTTGTCGCCTTGTGATGGCGTGCCCACATTAAATCTAGTTTTTTAAATGTTTATATGTTCAATTTTAAAAATTAAAATTCTTGTTTGGAATCAGGATATAAAAATTTACTTTGGATTAATTTTTCATATTATTCTACTAACTATCATATTTTAATGAATAGTAAAAAAATGTTATATTTTAATATAAAACAACTTTTTTTCATCGCAATAATTTATATTCATAAATTATAATATATAATGGTGTTAAAGTATAAATAAAATATATTTTTACCATTTAATATAATTTATGTAATTTCCATTAATTTTACATTGAAGCCATATGTAAAAACATTTCAATCTTTGGCAATGTTTTAACTTTTAAAAACCCGTTTTCTTAACAACGAGAATAATTTAAAATTAATTACTGAAACTTGTGTGTTAATAATTTTGAAAAATTGATTCCATATTGGAATTCAGTGGGTCCAAATTATGTTAATAGGTTACTTTTATTTTTTTATATTATGAATATTAAATACGGTAATTTGTATTTACTGTAGTTAAAGGTAAATCTGGTAATTACGGGTAAATATAAGATTATAAAATTACCCTAACACCTACCAAAATTCTATTGAATGAATAGAAGACGAACCATATCACCTAAGGTTAATAATAGATTCATTTTATGGACTTTTGAACTTTAAAATAATTTAATTATTATTAAAACCAAAGAAAGTGACAACATGTCACTCTCTTAAAGCTTATAAGTATAATAATTTTAATTTAGTGATAAAATTCATGAAACATCAAACATGAATAGTATTCAAAAATATAATAAAATTATCTACATCATGTGAATTTATTTATAATTTTTAGGGATTAAATAAATATCATTAAAGGTGACATAATAGTGATGTTGAAATTATTTTATTAATTGAAATATCTAATAAATGGTCTTCAAAGTATTAAAATAAATATTGTATTAACTATTAAATATTCTCCACGAATTTTATAGATAAATATGACAGGTTATGAATCTATTAAATATTTTAGTTCGAACATATCTCTTGTTTGGATTTTATTTAAATTCAAATAAATGAATAGTGTCAAAATTGACACTTTTGTTATTTTATAAAATTAACCTAATATAAAATTGTTTAAAAATCACATAAATATTTAAAAAATTATAAATTATAATTTACATGGTCTAAATGTCATAAATTATCCAATTATGGGAAATTCACAACACATAAGTAATTATTTATAACAATTTAAAATTTAGAAACTTATTACCAAAAATAAGATTACATAAATTAAATAAGGATAAATCGGGATGATAAGGTTTAAAATAAATTTCCAACATGTCTAAATTTTATTATTTGATGACATTACAACCTTATATCATATAATCTTCACATATGTGTCATTTTTGAATGTTTTGAAGTGGTTTTTGATTTATTATAAATTAATATTTTTGAGGATTCCAAAGGTGCCCCTCTCCTCCCTTATAAAAGGGCACATCCTCCCTCTCCTCTTCTAAACCCATTGACCCTTCACGATCAACCAAACCCTGACCATTTCTCTTCTACACTTCCCTAGAAACATTCTAGATGTTTTATTCTTCTCAAAAGACCAACTCTAGTCCCTTAAGAGGGTGCTTAAAAGAGGTGCGTTGAAGAAGAGGTAATCTCTTCTACCGATTATTTCAAGTTTCTTTCTTCTTCAACCTCCCATTATTTAGTTGATTCATTGTAAAGTAATACAATCAGTATCAATAATATACTGATATGATTTTATAAATATGAAAAACCTCATTTCACCTTCTATCCATCATACGGAAAACAAAATCATTGTGCGTGCGTACGTATGGATAACCGTATCCACGCCATGGTGTAATTGGTTTTTACTCCACCACATTACATGGATGTGTATAATGGTGTAAATAATAACTATATATGATTATTATAAAATCATACTGATTCTGAGATATTATATCATTCAATCCAGTTGTATTCAATAATTATGGTAATGATATAATCGCTCGTGTGTACGTACGAACTACCGTCTCCACGAACGCGATGAGATTCATTTTCCATGATTAACAATTAAAGTATGATTATAAAGTATATATATAATAAATAATCATGAAATATTATACATAATAATGACTATGTATTTATGTACATATATGATTAAATTACTTAATTCCATTCAATTCAATAAGGAAACAAAAACAGTGTTCATGCGTACGTACGGCCTACCGTCTCCATGAACGGTGTATTTAATTCCATTTAGCTATCTATCATATATATTTATATGATGAATATATATTATATATAAATCATTTTCTACATTCTGGAATTATGTAAATCATGATATGAGTAATAATATCAAGAACAACAAATCAAAACATGTACAATAAATGAAACGATTTTACCCAAAACGCTTCTTTAACATGGAATTTACAAAAGAACAGGTAATATAAAGTCATAAGTGAACCATATATGATATCATAACAATAAATATGATTATGGAATAATTCAATGTCATTATTTAAATCATTATACAGGAGTATTGGATACATATGAAGCATATCAGACATAAATTAAGGGATAACTTTTCCAATCTTTTTTTATCCAAGATTGTTTATTCGTAAGTATTTACTAGGGTTATATTTACCATCAATGTACCTGTTTTCTAAAAAAGGTTTCATGTATGTTTAAAGTTATTTTTACCCATTTTTAATTTTACTACATGGTATGTATGGTATCTTTCATTTGTTTAGCACACGAGGTTTTTTTTTTCATTTCTGGAAAATGTATGTGAAGAATGTTTTTTTTAAATACGGTATAAACGGATTTTTACGGTTTCATGACGCCTAATTTTCATGAAGATTACTCTACAAGATTTCATGAATATTTTCAAAAAAATCCTTTTCTTTTAAAATTACATGGTATTTTGTGAAAATAAAATTATTTTGAAGAAGAATGGATATTTTCCTCAAGAATTCATTTCAAGTGTTTTATCAATACTCTTTTCCATATAAGATGACATTATTTAGCATGTTTATGTTTCGTGTATAATGTCTCTATTTTTTACATGGTTTGATTTTTATTATTATGAAATGATATCCATTTTTTATACGGATTATGTCATGATGAGATGATGTTTATGAAACCCATTTTATTTTTTGGGTTTTGATGAATGATTTATGTTTATTTTGTGGCACCAGTAAGAATGATTTCATTATGAGATGGGTGTGACCTATATCTCCCTCCAATTAATTGGGTAAAAATTTATTTCTCATTAGATAGACATGGATGGAACGGAATGTTAATCTGGTTCAGTGATACATGACTGGAATGAGGAGTGAACTCGATTTAGTAAGGGACATTTTCTACTAAGATGGTCTTGGCAGCAATGCCTTGGATACTATAGAAATCATATCAAGTGATTTATGGTTTTCCACAATTACATTCTTTATTACCATGCTATTTTATGATGATTTATGCTCCATTATGATCTATGCCTTACGTACTGCCATGTTTTATTATATTTCTCACGATTTTGATGTTAAAAAATTACATTCATGTTTTTAAGTTAAAATGTATACGGTTTCTTTTATTTTCTACATGGTTACCCATACTGAGAATTTGAGCTCACCCTTTATATGTTTTCGTTTCCCCAGGATATAAAGATAGGTTTTAGGTAAGAAAAAAAAGGAGAATATCTTTATGATAGATGTTGAAGATCCTTTACCATGATCAGAAGATTATGTTCTGAATTTCCAAAGACACTAAACTATTACGGTCCTTGAGATTTGGTTTTTGTTATGTATTATGTTTTCTGAAAAAGTAATTAAATGTCTATGTACGTCAAGACTTGGGTCTCTACACATGTGGTTTGTCTATTTGTGAAGCCATACATCAGCAGTGATAGCGAAGGTGAGTGGAATCCTGTTCCTAGCCACGGGTCCCTAATGTATGAAAACTATATGGATTGTAAGGCAGTCACCCATGCCCATGGTATTATCTGTGTTCCTATAAATTTAACTGAGCCTTCAGAAGGAGCATCATCACTAGAATCAAGTACTTATTTTTCAAGGGATAAATATCACTCATTGGAGAAGTGTAAGCATAAGCGAAGCAAGGGAAGACAAAGTCCCCCACTAGTGTCATTGTCATCCCATACTATTGGCGACTTCAAGCTCCTAAAGACGATGATTACCCCCAAAATCCATCTAGTGGTAGAGGATTCTTCAAGAAACAATCAAGGGTATGATTTATTTAACACCATGGATATGGTAAATCTCTACAAGATTTATGACTGTGTGGAGTGCGAGGAGGATACTCCCAACATCCCTAGTCATCACCAGCATTGACGGTCCCATGCCTATATGGGTCATTGAAGTTCCCCAGCCAGTAATTGAAACCATGAATTGCGTGCCACTGAATCCCGAGAGTAAGCCCATGTCCTAGATCATTTTCAACCACCTTTCCATCTAGTGTCATCATTTCCTTCTTCGCCGTTGTTTGTGTCATTTGATCAGGCAGAGCCACCTCGACATTGCCAAGATCAACCACGCTCTGTTACGGACCAGATTCAATCATCTATCCCACATCTATTAGTCACTCCATGAGAATCCACTAGTGAGAAGTGGGACATTACATGAACTAGTCAACCACCAATTTATCCAGAAGGGCCGGTCATACCCCAAGCTGCAGAACGACCTCCATCAAGCCAAAGTTCACGCTTGGAATAGATGCATGATTTCCTTAAGAATATTTCTATCATTCCTGTGAGGCTCTTTATCCTTGAGGCTCTTTTCCTGTCAACAGATATTCATTAATCCCTCACAAAAAATTTAATAATACCCCTCTAGTTTGAGACGGAGGTAGTAGCCGCACAAGCCTTCTATGTTGAGGCGGTCGAGCATGTTGAATGTCAATTCATTATATCTTTATCTGGATAAGATGAAGGATCTCCCATATATAGGCACATCCACCCACTATAAATCACTGGCCACTTCAATGGCATGGAGGTTCATCGCTGTCTTGTCGAAAAACACTATGAGATAAACCTAATCCCACCTCAGACACACTAAAAAATCGTGTTGTTTGAGGATGATATTAGTCCATATAACCTAAAATCCAATTTCATGACCAGAAGGAACATATACTGGTAGGAAAGATCTTGCTGAAGACCTAGTTAGGTGTCCTAGTTTCCAACACTGTGTTCATGGTGGTCTCGTATGAGACTACCTACAATGCGTTGAGGGGTATTACATGGCTCCACCAGCATGCATCAGTTCCTTCATCGTATCACCAGTGCCTTATGTACTCCCTCTATATTCGAGTGGGCATAATCCAAGGTGACACAAATCCCTTTTCCTCTTGTCAATCCCACTACCTGGATGAACAATATTATAAGATAATGTAAAATACGATTCAGTCTAATGAGGTTGAACATACTATGGCAGCAAATGACCCATGGATAGACCTTGATGATGCCTACATTTTTCTGATCCAACTATTGGAGTCTACGACCCCGGATCTGGGGAATTGTATTATTATTTCAAGAATTAAGGGCAAGAACATTCCCAAGTACAATGGATGCTGAAAGATCAGCTCTTATTCCTACATGAATCAGGATCGAGTGATCTGAGAACCCCCTACTCTCATAAGATATCGGGATGTCCACCCCATGGTAATGGAAATAGGTTATACATGCTTATTCTGCTAGGCTGGAATAAATCGTCTCTACAAGATGCACAACTATTACATCAAAATCATAATGTGTGGACACTTGGGATGAATACCAAATGGGATCAAATTGACTGAATTCTTCATTATTGTTTCGGCATCAAAAGAATCCCCTGATGTAGTTTCTACTATCGCTCAGGCTGGAACCAGCTTCCCATCAGGATCTTTTGACCCCGAGGAATCTTTTACCACCAAGGTTCCATCCTCCATAACTAAAGAAGACGATTTGGAAGATACCCCACTCGATTTTGAAGAGGGTTTCTCCTCCATTGTAGATGTCTTGGTAAAGGTGAACTTTGGCAGCAAGACAGATCTGAAACCCACATCGATCATAGAAATTATGCATGTCAGATTCCAACAACGAAACATGCCACCTTGGCCTTCTAGAAAATCATTGTGGGTTCAAATATCCTCCCAGGAAAATGCACCCCTCTCAGAGGGCCATGGTTGATGCCAAAGTTGGTAAACTCATCAAAGTCAATTTTGCCAAGGAGGTCCTGTTACCCAAGTGATTATCCAACATTTTTCCTTTAATGAAGAAGAGCAGACAAATCAGTGTCTACATCGACTTCCGGGACTTCAATCGTCACTGTCTGAAGGGTGATTTTCCACTTCCCATGACATAGTCATAAATTGAAACCACAAATGGGTTATTGGATCTCTCCTTCACGGATGGGTATTCCAGGTATAAAAAAATTCAAATGGAACTTCAGGATGAATATTATATAGCCTTCAAGCCACCACAAGGTTCTTTTTAATACCATATAATTCATTTAGGTCTAAAGAATGCAGATGCCACCTATCTGCATGAAATGCATCACATATTTATTCCAATCCTTAGGACATTCATGGAATGCTACAGGATAATCTGGTGTTCAAATGTCACCAGCATCAGAACCATCTCAAAGACCATCAGAAAGTGTTAATCATCTTCTATTCTCACCATCTGAAGATGAAACCATTCAATTGTTCCTTTGGGGACATCTCAGGAAAGTTTCCCGACATTATTTTAAGATATAGAGGAATCGAGATAAATCTTGAAAAGATTAAGGCCACCTGTCAGATATCTCCTCTGAGAAAAATTCGGTAGTTGCAAGGCTTTTAAGGCCAAATGGCCTATAGATGTTTATTCTTCATGATTTTGGACAACAAGTGTAAGGCCTATTCTCAGCTCTTGAATTCATTGTCTATCAATGGGAAAAGGAATGTCCATAGTTTTTTAGGAAATCATGTTGTACCTGTCCCAACCTCCGGTCCAGATGCCACCTATTTCCCGAAAGCTGATGGTCCTTTATGTGACCAACCTAGAATGATCTATTGGATCCCTAATCTTCCAATAGAACAATGAGGGAATGGTAAACATACTCAACTATCTTATCTATAGGCTCCTCAATATGGAGACCAGATACTCTCCTATAATGAAGAGCTTCCTTTTCCAGGTATTCGCAGTACAAAAATTGTGACATTACTTGCAGAACCATGAGATACAACTAGTGTCTTGAGTGGATCTGTTAAAGTGCATCATAAACCTATCGATGCTAAAATGTTGTCTATATTAGTGGGTGTTAATACTATAGTAGTTCGACATCAGGTTTTTCTCCCATATGGAAATTAAGCAGAAAGCATTGGAATACTTCCTTGCTGCCCATCCATATCTTGTAGACTAGTCTCTATGTCTTGATTTTTCCAATGAGGGCATCATCTTTGTAGAACAAGTCATTCCATGTTGTGAAATTCACATTGATGGTTCTTCCTGAAGCCCTACCAGCATAAGACTCAATGACTCCTGACTCAATAGAGTGGTCCAGGGTATCGTCTTCACTACTCTATCACAAGACGTTCTACCATATTCATTAATTTTGGAAGAAGGTTGTACAAACAATGAGACAGAGTTCCAGGATCTCATCACTAGCCTTGAGCAGGCCCTTGAGATTGATGTCCCCAACCTGCATATGAATGGGGACTCCTAACTAGCAATCAAATAGATCACAATTTACTATGTTGTCAGAAATCCAGATCTCTTACCGCGGTTGGAATGTACCCACCAGTTGATGGCCTAGATCTAGTCCTGGCCAGAAGATTCCTTTATCCCTCAATCCCAGAAAGGTTGAGCTGCTACTTTGTTCAGTATAGCTTCATATCTTGCAGAGACTGATCTGGAAGATTTGATTATCTGCATGGCACACCAGAGATTCGTCTCCTACATCACACTAGAAGAGAATGATGGCATGCAGGTAAGACACATTACCATCAGTTCCTCCATGTCAGGACCCCTAGGCCCCCCTCATGCAGTGCATGAAGTGACTCTTGATTAGAGGAACCCCTTTATTGAGTACCTCCAACATGATAATCTATCAGAAGATCGAGTCGAGTGCGATCAAATATAGAATTGCGCATTACAACTTACCCTCTAGAGTGGTCCCAGTCTTGAGAAAATCTTCTACAAGCACATATTTGAGGGGGTTCTCCTCTATTGATTTCAAGGATGTGGGATTTCTCAGGTCATGCAGAAGGTTCATGCCATTTCCTACAGTGTAACAACTTGAATTTTTTATTTTTTTATTTTTTGAATTTTGTGTGTTATTTTATGTTATACTCAACAAAACTATTTAATTTATTAAAAAGAGTATATTTAAAATAATACCATTGGGTTTCGATTGATATATAAACATTCGTCAACATGACCATTGGAAACAAAATGTTGCAATTTTTCCCTATAAATACAAGTGATAATTGTTAATTATTACAAAAAAAAAGATTTAATGGCCTCATCCAATAGTCTCGAGCCAATATAAGCCTATCTGACAAAATTTGGGAAGGAGGTAGAAACACTAGGGCTTGCTCTAGAACAAACCCAAGATTAACTTCATATTGTGAAGCTTGAATGGAATCACATTTGGGAGACGTTCAAGCTGATAGAAATTATAACTTGGGCAATGTTGGATGAGCTGCCCCAAGATTCTATCACCTTACCACACCTTACACTTAGGTCTTATACTGGTGTTATAAGGGGCTATATAACGAGACCTTAGCTGCTTTGTGTAATCCTTTGATATAAATAAAATTGTTATTTCTTATTATGGTGTAGTTGGTAAATCTCAAATGTCCGGAATAATATAGGATGTATATTATTGATGAATTTTAGAAAAAGGATATTTTAAAATATTTATGTAAACCTTAAATAATTAATAATGTGTAATTATTTTCAAAAAAATGTACTTCTAATGTTATGTTTAGTAAGAAATTTAGAGTTTAATAAGATCAAATTAATTTTTGATGAATAGTAAATTATGAATAGTGATTTTACGCTTATGATTAGAAATGTGACCAAATGGATTAGTAACCTCACCTAAGAATGTATTAATATAATTTATTCACCATGCTTTTATAATGTGATTCAATAAAAAAAGTAGATAACTATTCCAAAATTATAAGTTAAGTATTAGATTTCTTTCGAGTAAATAGTGTTTTTATTTAAAATTTAAATTAGAAATATTTAGAGAATTATTTTCAAAAAATAGATTTCTCTTTTCAATTCAGAGAATCGATATTAGGCTAAGGTGAGTTTTTGGTATTTTTCTATAACAATTGTATTTTCGGTGAATAGTGAAAAAACTGTTATGTGTTTCTTGTGTTTAATGACATCATTAAGGATGTAATAATTTGGTAATTGTAATGCCCCGACCCCAGTTACCTAGAGTCAGTGCATTATTACGTAACATTTGCATGATCACAAAAGATAAAGTCTGGAATTACCAATTAGTTTAGTAGCCTTGGAAACACTAGATATATTCAGAAACGTTACATTACATCATAAAGTAAAACAAACCTACAAAAACATCTTGTCTTCATATCCACTAATACTATCCCTGCAGGTCATGCATAAAATAATTTTTCACATCCTGGAAAAATTAAAACATTGAAAGGGGTGATCTCAGATGCTCTGTAAGGATAAAAATATAGCGGAAGCTATCATAAATAAACATACACATTTAAGGCAATGTATAACTGAAACAAAAGACATTTAAACATGAACTTTAGCATAAAATGGAAAAATAAAATGAAATAATGTTATTTACATATTCACATGAATATTCTACTAGTAAAATAATCACATTAAATATCATTAACCACTTTCATAATTATGGAATTCATAATGCAAGACTATCATAACCACGTAGCCAAGGCCTCGTGCCAAGACTACAAATAATATTTTTTCAAGGCCTCATGCCAAGACACTAATTTTTCTCATGAGACCTACCGATGCATTGAGAAGCTATAGCGGGCTCCACCCATCACTTATTAAGTCCAATGCATTCCTTATATGAAAAGGTTTAAACATATCATAAACTATAACATAATCGTATCACATAAAACGTGCATAAAGGAAACATAACATTTCCATATTTCAATCACAATATATCAATACAACACATTGATATAATAAAAACACATTCAAAACCATTCTCAATACAAAAATAAAAGAAAATTAAAACATGGTATTTATTTTTCATTTAAAAAAAGTTTGGGCTTGTAGAGGAAGCTGAAACTCAAATAATGGTCATGGCAGTGGAGAAGTGGTTGTCTCTACATACATACGACAAAAACATTACCTTTTGTCATTTATTAAAACGCTTCATATAAAAATATTCCTTTTTAATAAATGTAAATGTCAAAGGGGTTTATTCACCGTATAAAAGAAAGTTTTGTATAAAACAAAATATGCCTCAATGAAAGGAGATTGAGATGAAGTCCCTTACAATGATCATTTTTTTAAATAAGATAGATCGTTAGTATGTATTCACTATAGGTAAACATAATTAATGTAAACATACAATATTTTACATAAAAAGTTATTTCATTAATTATCATAGTATGACATAATTTCAAAGTAGAAGTTTAACACAATGAAAGAAAAGTGTGTTAAGAAGTTCCATTACATCGGTCCGACTTGACTCGATCATTTTTTAACCTCCTAAATAATAACTATAGTTAGTTACTACTTTCTTAATAACCTTTTTCAAGTTCATTATTCCTTTTATATCACTTATTACCAAGTTATAAACATTATGTAATTATTTAAGTTAACAACGGTCATTTTGTCGATCTTCGGTACATGAGTTAAAAATGAACTTCTTATAATTACAAGTTGTTCATGTTGTAAAATATCCATTATATCCAGAATTATATTCATGATGTAGATATCATATATATCATATATATCCAGTATATACATGAATTTATAATATTACATAACATTTAGAGGTAAGAAATGAAATGCACCGTTCATGGAGACGGTAAGCCGTACGTACGCATGAACGCTAATTCATTTCTATTTCGTATTTAGTGGAATGAAATCATAAGGATATAAAGTTATATTATAATTCCAGTATAATATAATATATAATATCATTTACTCCATCCTTTATACGTCCCACATATGGCATTAACGATTCAAATCACATTGAGGGGGCGGCAGTCTGCACTTCCTACAATGAAATTATCGCGTTTACCCATAATGGAAATCATAAAGGTATGCCATAAATGAAAAATACAGAAACATAAATAAAACATAAACATAATATATATCATATATAAATATAGTTCCATCTTAATGGCCACCATGAGTGGTGTTAAAATAAGATTGAACAATCATCGTTTCGTGAGGCAGTAATTCACCACCCACGGAAACAGTATGTTCATTAACCATTAGACAATGGTATGTGTAAGTTTAAATAAAATAATTCTCATAAAAACATCCAAGTATATTGAATATACTGTTTTTTTACAAAATAAAGTAATAAATAGAGTTTAATTTGTTGGAGAAGCAAAATAAAACAAACGAACATAAGAGAAGACATTACCTTAAAATTGGGTAACTCTTTTTTATTTGAGCCAAAGGCTTCCTTGGGAAGAGTTCCGCCCAAAGTGATGCTTCTAGGAGTAAGAGAGAGAATTTTAGAGAGTATTTGTATAGAGGCTAGCGAAGAAAAATGTCTTTGATGGTGTGAATAAGGTGGTAGTAGTGGGGGCCTTTTATAAGAGGAGAGGAGGGGAATTCTTGGAAAGTCATGAAATGTTACATTATTATGAAATTATTTTCAGATTTCAAAGGTCCCACAATTATATATTTCTCGGATAAGGTGATAAAGGTTAAAAATATACTCATACAATATGTTTTTGACAAGTGTAAGTCTTAGATTGTACATTATCTTTTCATTTTGTTTAAATCATCAATTAATGAGGTAATCGTTGCATCATCATCGTGTCAAAAAATATTTAATTTATTTAATGAGTAAAAATTATAATAAAAATATCATGATGTAGGAAATCGTTTTAGCTTTCCAATGAATATTTATAGTCGAATGGTTAACTTATATAACCCAATGTAATAATTGTTTTTGTAAAACAACACAAGTTTGTGACAATTTTATTTTTACTTTAAATAAAAAGTTATTAAGGTCGTTTTCTAACCGATGTGGCTCCTTGGGGTCCCCAAGTTGAACCATGGATTTTCATGGTCGGCCATGACTCATAAAATAGGGGTAGGAAAAGTGTCAAGATATTTTCATATTTATATAATATCATTTAAATCATAAATTTCACTAATTATCTTTAAGCGCGATTAATAAAACATATAAGTTACTAGTCACCAAAAAATTATTTTAATACCATTGAACCACATTTTACTTCTTAATAACAACCATTTATGTTGATTTTTTGAAAATCAAATCACAGAAGTGGTAATGTTTCATTTACACAAAAAATTAGTTTTTAAACTACCCCTTAGTGGTCTAACTATTCATCAAAAATTGATGTTTTTAAGAAAAAATACCAAAAAATCATCCTAAGTTATAATTGATATTCTGAATTCAAAAATGTTGTCTATTTTAAAAAATAAAAAACATATAAGTTATATTAATTAATTTTATAATTAAATCCTGTTGTCAAAACAAATAGCGTGTTTTTATGAAATAATATAAATCAAAAGATTGACAATTGTTTATTTACAATTTCAAAGAGAAATTAATTCTAATTCCACCATTGGATAAAATGGTTAAATTATATTTTAATTATACTTTAAAAACACTCAATACTATAATTTATCACGATAAATTATTTTTATTAAAAAATTTGTTTTTATTTATTTTTCACTATTCATCGAAAATTGGATGTTCTCAGAAAATTACCAAAAAATCAACTTAGTATAATTTTGATATTATGAATCAAATAATGAAGTCCAATTTGAATAATAAAATTTATAAAATTTCAAAAAGTGGGTATTACTATTCACAATAGCTACTTTGATTGGGCACTGTCTGTTAGAATATCAAACTTGCGTACAATGGAAGCAATTGCATTATTGAAAGAGAAGCATATTGTGGAAGCTTGGGGTATTACAGTAATCATTCTGGTCATCTTTTTAATAGTAATATATGCTATTATTTGTCCCATATTCCCAATACCATGGGAAAATACAGTGGTCAAGCCCATGGTTCTTCCAATACCACTAATGAGTTGTCCCTTGGAAATTAATCCTTTGTTCCTTCACTTCTCCTATAAATACCAAGACATTACCTCATTCATTTCATTTAAAAATCCTCTACAACGATTTCATGGTCTCTTTACGTCCCATGGTGTCCTCCCAAGGTGCTCTCAAGCCTCCCAAGGTCCTGACCTTTATGCTTTCAAAGTTACTCTTCAAGGTAACAGAATCTTTCACCCTCCTCTTTTAAGCCACAACTTCAATTATGTTGTGTCATCTAGTTTCCATCTCTTTAAATTGAGGGTATGATATTATATTTTCCCATTACATTCCATTTCATGTATAGTTTTTTATAGAGCCTTTCCTCTATCATCAATTTGTTTTATGAATTTTTATGTGGCATCGTTAGGATGCCGAATTTCTCGTAAAAGATATCACATATTTTATCTTCTTTCAAGTTTCCTTTTAATGTGGTTTGTAATTAAAATATAAATAAAATGATATTATTATGTACTGATACTATATTATGAATTATTTATGAGTGTGTGACATTTTCCCCATCTCTTTTCAATGTTTTTCAAAAACCATGTTATATAGCCGTTGTGCTGCCGAAATTTTGCCTCAAAATTTCTGTCTCTTTCTATCTAGAAATTATCTTATTTTATTTATGAGAATAAAAAAACTTATTTAGTTTATTTGGGTGTTTATAAATATATAAATATGATATATTTTATTGTATTATTGATATACATGTAACCCTGACTCCCATTCCATGGGTTATAAATGACATAATGATCTTATTTTTTTAAGAACTTTTAAAACATCACGATCTTGAAATGAAACCCATTTATTTTATTCTCCATGGGTTATTTATAAAAAATTTATTATTATATATTTAGACCAAATTAATGTAATTATATATTAAGGGTGTTCCCTCATAGCGCTCAAATTCGTTGTGTAAAGAATTAATCTCTAGAGATGACAAGTTTTATGATACATTGGTGAATAACCTTGGTAATTTTTATGGCACCTTGGGGGTGGACCTTGGTCATATACTCGTTATTGTATAAATTAAATTGTGTAGCCACAAATTCAAGTTATCTTCCAAAATCTTTTCATTATGATATTCTTATACTTCCATTTCTCTTGTCTTTATGTTTTTATTCAAGTTCTTATTGTTAACACAAGAAAACTGATTCCCTTGTTTACCCTTACTGGGCCTTATGCTCACCCTTTACCTTGATGTATGACTCCTGGATATGAGATGAAGTAATTTTATATATGATAAACATTTGATTAACCCTTACAATTGTTTTATAATAATGTTCTATGTTGTTTTTTTGTATTATGTTCTTAATTACCATGACATTAGACTTTAAAGATCCTCTGTTTGTAAAATGTAATGAAAAGTTATGTAATAAAAAGGAGGGATTCCATAATTTGTATGAAATGATATTTTAGTTATTTATGGAAATTCGGATATGAAAAATTTAGGAATACACCTATATAAAAGCTTAAATATAAGAAAACTTCCTGGTATTTTGGTGAGTATTGGGTAAGGGGTTTATCAAGAAAATACATCCTTGTCCGGATACGATTAGGTAGAGGTGGCTCTGGAACAGATGTAGATAGGGGTAAAAACCAAAAACAACACTTTAATCTAGAATCAAACGGCAACTGGTACAGGACAATTATCCTTTTAGAACTCTTGGTTACAACATTCCTGGGAGATATGTTTGGTAAATCACAAGCTTTTTCTGAATCATTATAAAGGAATTGTAGAGAAATGTAATTGTTTAAGAATGAAGTTTGAAGAAATAAAATCCTTTATAGTTAAAAGATTCATAAATGAAATATGTTTCTAACTAAGTTTTTACTCTTTTAGAAAATGGCGGGCAATAGGAGGAACTGTTAAAATAGCGACTACAATAGACCATGAGCTGACGACCCACCGATGGAATCCAGAATGGAATCCTTCATGTGAATGATGAAGTCACTAACTAATGTTATGGTAAATTACTTGAATCAAGATGGGAGACTGATCTCACCTCAAAGGGAACAACACTCTGTTGTGTCCTTTATGCATCAATGACCACCAACCATCAGTGAATCTACTGACCCACTGATTTCTTAGAAGTGGATCATCTACATTGAAAAGAGCTTTTCTGTTCTCTACTGTTCAAAGAAAGATAAGGCCACCCTGGTTGTCTATCTCATAGAAGGACATGTTGATAAGTGGTGGGAAATGATTAAAAACACGAGGCAGAGAGTGGATGTTGAAGCTATGGAGTGGGAAGAGTTCAGAGGTATCTTCCTTAGTAAGTATTTCCCTCGTTCCATGAGAACAAGAATGGAGGAGTTTCTCGAGCTGATGTAGAAGGAGAATGAATCTGGGGGAAGCTATGAGAAAAACTTCCAAGGATTTCACGTTAGACATCTTGCTTTATCATGGATCCAAATGGTAAGGTTGATCGATTCTTTGATGGACTGAGACCTCCTTTATGGATGAATCTTTCCAACTGAGACTATGACAGCTATTAGGAGATCATGCGTAGTACGATGAAAGTCAAGCTGGAGTTTGGTGAGATGCAGTGGTCTCATAAATGAAACTACAAAAGAGATCAAAGGATCCCATATTAGGGAGAACTTTGATCAGTGAAGAGGAAGCAAGAAAGTGCAACATTCCATGTGTAGTAAATGTGGGAAGAATCATTCAGGGAATTACCTTCTTTGGAGCGGGAAATGTTACAAGTGTGGAAGAGATGGGCATATTGCGAGGAATTGTTGTAGTAAGGTGAAAACTCAACTTCCAAACACTAACGAAAAGGAGATGATGACGCAAGCCCTACCTGATGTCTAGTGATTTATGTGTGGACAATGTGGGCACTTTTTCAATAACTTTCCAAATCCAAGGGTGGTATAGGGGAACCACCATCAGCCTCATCAAAGGGAAAGGGAGAAAAAATGTGATTTTTCTATCATGATAGCTAAAGATGAAGTTCCAAATGATGTGGTGGTAGGTACTCTTGTTGTTCTCTAAAATCTTGAAAGTACTTTGTTTGATTCTGGTTCTACATATATCTTTATTTCTTCCATGTTTGCAAAAAAATAGAGTCAAATCCCAATTCTCTAAATGTAGAGTTATCAGTCAAGACTCCTGGTGGGATTATCCTAGCAAGGTCAGTGTTTAGAAACCCTAGTATTTAATTTAGTGAGCACAATATTTTCGAAAATTTAGTAGTTATTTCCATGCTGAACATCAACATTATACTGAGGATGGTCTATCTCTCAATGTATAATACAATAAACAAATGTAGGATCAAGGAAATCTCAGTAGTCTTGAATGGAAAACCTACAGTTAACTTCCAAGGAGAGAAATCTCAATCTGATCCTTGTCTAAAATAACCCCTTATATCATTCTTTATGGAGTTGATCACTGAATAACAAGAAATATATGAGGATTTAAGGATAGAAAGTTCACCCATCATCCAAGAATACGTTGATGTATTTCCGGAGGATTTTCCTGGAACTCCCCCTGAAAGATAGGTAGTGTTCTCTATTAAGATCGTACCTGGATGTCATCCAATATCAAAGACCCCCTATAGGATGGAAAATGTGGAGCTAGATGAATTAAAGAAACAACTCCAATATCTTTTGGAGAAGAGGTATATCCGACCAACTGTGTCCCCTAAGGGAGTACTGGTTCTCCTTGTGATTAATAAGGATAGATCGATGCAACTATTCATTGATTGTAGAGAATTGAATGGGATTACAGTGAAAAACAAATACCCTCTTCTAAGAATTGATGACTTATTTGACCAACTTCATGGGACACAATTATTCTCTATGATTGATCTTTGATCTAGTTGTCATCAATTGAGGGTGAAGAAGGAATATATTCCAAAAACATCCTTCAGATCAATATATGGTCATTATGAGTTGGTTGTTATGACCTTCAGACTAACTAATTCACCTACTATCTTTATGGATCTAATGAATACAGTCTTTAAAGACTACCTTGTTAACTTTATGGTAGTTTTTATTGATGATAATATAATATATTCCTAATGTTGAGAGGATCATAAAGATCATCTACGGGATATTTTAAAAACTCTACAGAAGGAGAGGATTTATGATAGTTCAGTAAATGGGAATTCTGGTTACAACAAGTTGCTTTCTTGGGCACATTGTTACCAATGAAATAATCATAGTTGACCCTGAAAAGAAAAAAGATGTAGAGGAGTGGCCTTATCCTACAAAAATATCTGAGATTCAATGTTTCCTTAGATTAGAAGTATATTAAAGATGTTTTGTGAAAAAAAATTCATGAATTTCTAATCAATTAACCAAGTTAACTCCAAAAGGGTCATGTTCCTCTGGAAAAAGGAGTGTGAGGAATGTTTTGAAGAGCTGAAGAAGAGATTGGTTACTGCACCTGTGTTAACTCTAACCTCAAGTGGAGAAGGATTCGTTCTTTTTAGTGATGCGTCTCTCAAAGGGCTTGGGTGTGTCCTCATGAAAAATGAAAAAGTCATTGCTTATGCATCTCGACAGTTGATGACTCATGAGAAGAAATTTCCCACACATGATCTGGAGCTAGCTGTGGTTGTTTTTGCTAGGAATATATGGAGACATTATCACTATGGGTAGAAATGTGATATATAAATAGACCATCATTGTTTGAAATTTATTTTCACACAAACGAAATTGAACAAGAGACAAAGGAGATTGCTGGAACTTCTCAAATACTATGTTTGTTAATTTCATTATCATCCTAGAAGAGAAAAAAAAAGTTGCTGATACATTAAGCAAGAAGAACCCAGTTGTTCTTTCCATGATGATGATTCAAAGAGATCCTTTGATCAGTGACTTAGTAAATCTGGAAAAGGGAATTATAAGTTAAGGGACATCCGAAAACCTAACCCAAATGATTTATCAAGCATCGTTACAAGAGAAGATCAAGAACGATCCGAAAGAAGATCATTTGTTACAGAAGAAGATTGAAGCTGTGAAGGATGGGAAGTTTCCTGAGTTTAATATTGATCAAGAAGGTGTACAAAAATTTTATTCAAGACTATGTATTCTATACTTTACAGAAATAAATAAAGAGCTGATGGATGAATCCCATAGTTCTACCTTCTCTATACATCCCCGAAGCCAAAAAAATTTATAAGGAACTTTTTGATGATTTTTGGTGGGATAATATGAAAAAGGATATTAGTGACTACACATCCAGGTGACTAGTATGTCTGTAAGTGAAGGGAGAGCGCCAAATTCCAAAAGGGGTATTGTAAGAACTACGCAAATGAGCATGGAAGTGGAAACATATCACTATGGACTTCATCACTCATCTCCTGAAAACTTTCGAAGGAAACAATGTGATATAGGTTATTGTGGACCGTCCCACCAAGACTACCCATTATATCTCCATTCGAGGAGATTTCTATCTTGGTAAACATGACAGGATTTACATGAAGGAAGTGTTAAGTCTGCATGGAGTTTCACTTTCTATCGCATCAGATCGTGATTCAAAGATCACATCAAAATTCTGGAGAAGTCTTCAACATTCTCATAGCATTGAATTGAATTTCAATACCGCCTATATGCCCTAAACATAAGGCCAAACATAATGGACTATTAAAACACCTGAGGATATCCTGATAACATGCTCAATGGAATTTAATGGTGGATGAGATCAACATCTCTCGTTATTTGAGTTCTCTTACAACAATAGCTTCCACTTGAGCATTCAAATGGCACCCTATGAAGCTCTATATGGTATGCGATATAGAACTCCTACGTGTTGTCATGTAGCTGGTGATAGAATGTTTCTTGGGCCTGATCTTCTGCATGAGATGACAGAAAAAGTCCACGCCATCCAACAACACATGAAGGCTTCTCAATGTCGGCAAAAGATCTATGCCGACAATCGTCGAAGGGACTTGGAGTTTGATGTTGGTGAAAAGTTCTTTCTTCGAATTTCACCTTAGAAGAGATTCATGAGGTTTATGGAGAAAGGGAAGATAAAAAATAGACACATTGGCCCCTACGAAATCCTTGATCGTGTGGGATCAGTGGCCCATCGGCTTTCACATCCTTCAAATTTAGAAAACGTTCATGATGTCTTCCATGTATCCCTCTTGAGGAAGTACATACCTGACCCTTCACATGTACTAAACCCAGAGGTGGTATAACTAGAACATGAAATATCTTATGAGGAGTAGCCAGTGGATAACTTGGATCGTAGAGACAAGGTTCTACGCAACACGACTACCCACCTTGTTAAGGTGTTGTGGAGGAACCACAATTGTGAATAAGCCGCGTGGGAACCTGAAGAATATATGAGGAAGAAGTACCCACACATTTTCTCCTCAGAGGGTATGAGTTAAAAATTACAAGGATGAAATTTCTTAAGTAAGGAAGAATGTAAGGACCCAAACTCTTTAATAATTTTTGTTTCCTAATTTTATGTGTTATTTTATTTTATACTCAACCTAACTATTTCATTTAATGAAATGAGTATATTTAAAATGAGACCACTGGGTTTTGACTGTTATATGTCTGTTGTTAAATATGACCATTGGAAACTAAATGTTGCTATTTTTTACTACAAATACAAGTGATCGTTGTTAATTATTACAGAAAGAAGATTTGATGGCCTCATTTAGCAGTCTCGGGCTCATCAAATCCCATCTGACGAAACATGGGAAGGAGATAGCACCACCGGTATTTTCTCTGGACCAAACCCAAGACAAACATAATATTGTGAAGCCAGAATGGAATCCAATTCGGGAGAAGTTAAATATGATAGAAATTACCACTCGGGAAATGTTGGTCGAGCCGCCCAAATATTATACCACCTAAGCACACCTTACACTTAGGTCCTATACTTGTGTTATAAGTGGAAATGTAATGAGACCTTAGCTTCTTTTTTGTAATCCTTTGATATAAATAAAATTTTTATTTCTTATTATGGCGAAGTTGATAAATATCAAATGTCTAGATAAATATAGGATGTATATTATTAATGAATTTGGGAAAATGATGTTTTAAAATATTTATGTAATCCTTAAATAATTAGTAATTTGAGTGATTTTCAAAAAATGGTTTTCTATAGTTATGATCAGTATGAAATTTAGAGTCGAATATGATCAACATAATTTTTGATTAATAATAAATTATGAATAGTGATTTTACACTTATGATTATTAATGTGACAAAATAGATTAGTAACCTCACCTAAGAAATTATTGATATAATTTAGGCCCCTCGATTAAGTAATGTGATTCCATAAAATAAGTAAATAATGGTTTCAGAAATTGTTAGTTAAGTATCGGTTTTCTTTCTGGTGAATAGTGATTTTATTTAAAAATTAAATTAAAAATATTTAAAAAATTATTTTCATAAAATGGACTTCATTTCAGAATTTAGTGAACCGATATTAAGTTAAGGTCATTTTTTGGTATTTTTATGAAATAGTTGAATTTCGGTGAATAGTGAAAATATAGTTTTGAGTTTTGGGTGTTTAATGACATCACTAAGGATGTAATAATTATGTAATCATTCTAGTGGACTTATAAATAGTAATATATGCTATTAATTGTCCCAATTGACCAATACCATGGGAAAATACCATGGGAAAGCCCATGGTTTTTCCTATACAACCGATGTGGTGTCCCTTGGAAATTAATGCTTTGTTCCCTCACTTCACCTATTAATACCAAGCCATTCCCTCATTAGATTCATTTCCAAATTCTCCCGAAAACTTTTATGGCTACTTTACCTACCATGGTGTCCTCCCAAGGTTCCCTCAAGCCTCCCAATATCTCGACCTTCATGATTTCGATGTTACTCTTCATGGTAAGGGAACCTTTCACCCTCTTCTTTTAAGCGATGACTTCATTTTTTTTGTGTCCTCTAGTTTCGATATATGTATTTTGAGGGTATGTTATTATATGTTCTCATTACATTCCATTTCATGTATAATTTTTGAGATACCCTTTCCGCTCTCATCAATTTTCTTTCTGAATTTTTAAGTGATGTTGTTAGGCTGCCGAATTTCTTGTAAAAGAAATCACATATTCTTTTTTATTTCATATTTCCTTTTCATGTGGTATGTCATTAAAATATCCATAACATGATATTATTATGTACCCATACTATATTATTAATTATTTATGAGTGTTTTACCCTTGTCTCATCTCTTTTAAATGTTTTCTAAAACCATGTTATATAGTCGTTCTGCTACAGAAATTTCACCTCCGAATTTCTATCTCTTTCTCTCCGGAAATTTTGTTGTTTTATTTATTTGAATACCCATACCTATTTAGTTTCTTTGGGTTTTCATAAAGATATAAATATGATATATTTTATTCTGTAATTTACATACATATAACCCACTCTCCCTTTCGATTGGTTATAAATGACATAATGATCTTATTTTTCTATGAACTTTTAAAACGTCACGATCTTGAAATGAAACCCGTTTCTTTTATTCTCCATGGGTTATTTATTAAATTTTTGGTTATGATACATTTATATCACATGACTGTAAAGACATATTATAGGTGCACCCTAATATCACTCCAATGAATTGGGTAAAGAATTATTCTCTATAGATGACATGTTTCATGGTACCTTGGTGAATAACGTCGGTAATTTTTATGACACCTTGGGGATGGACCTTGGTGATATGATCATGAATGTCTAAATGAAATGTTGTTGCCACATATTCAAGTTATGTTCCATGTTCTTTTAATTATGATATTCATATACTTCCATTGCTCCTATATTTATGTTTTTATTCATGTTTTTATTGTTAACACGAGTAAATTGATTCCCTTGTTTACCCATAGTGGGACTTCTGCTCACCATTTACCTTGATGTAAGTCTCCAAGATATGAGATGATGTAATTTTACATAGGATGAAGACATGATGAAGGCTTTAAAGTGGTTTAGAAGAATGCTTTATATTGTTTTGATGTATTATGTTCCTAATTTCCAAGACACTAGACTTTAAAAATCCTATGTTTGTAAAATGTAATGAAAAGTTATGCAATAAAAAGGCAGGATGGCATATGTAGGGCCCATCAGGCTGGGTAGAAATTATCTCACCAAATCTGGAGACTGGGGTATATTTGGCCCTATATGGTCCATTACTACATAGAGTTTTCCAAAAGGTGTCATGTGTGAAAAATTAATGATAATTTTGTGCATTAAGAATCAGAGCCTCCCCACACTACTATGTACTCTTGTCCCTATATGGATTGGGACTCGATGTTGTGGGACTATATCCACCAGCGACCACTCACCAATGCATGTTCATCTTGACCGCAATAGATTTCTTTTCCTTGTGGGCAGAAATAATTCTGCAAAATGAGGTTATGGTCCATTCTATCATTGAATTTGTGAGCTCCAACATCATCTACTGATTTGGTGTCCCTGACGCCGTCCTCACCAATAATATAACCATATTCTAATTATCTTAGATAAAGAAATTTTATGCCATGTAAAACACTTGTTCTAACCATACCTCCCCTTATCACATGCAAGAAAATGGTCATATCGAGGAATTCACCAAACCCATTGAAACATTCTGTAGAAAATGGTTGTCCATAAAAAGAAGGGTTGGCTGGACATGCTCCCCAAAGCACTCTAGGCCTATCAGACAATGACTCATAATTCCACCCATGTGACCCCATACTACCCAGTGTACAGAACGAAGGTCATCCTTCCCATCAAGATTCAATTCTATACATTATGAACGGATTTCTATGATCATCAAGAACCATATAAGGTAGATTAAATCCATATAGTGCAATTGGATGTTCTTGATGATAACATGATTTATGACCTGCACAATCTGGAAAGGCATTAGAATAAGATATCTAGAGATTTCAACTAAAAAGTTCACCACTTATCCTTCTTGAATGGTGACATGGTGTTCGCCCTAAGAATACCAATAATACTAGGTAGTAAACCACCCTTACTAGAGATCATATTGGTAGGACCTTACATCATTCACATAGTTTTCCCCAATGGTGCGTACTCCCTAGTGACAATCGATGGTGAGCGTATAACTCCTCCCACTAATAAAAAATTCCTCAAGTAGTACATTGTCTGAGTAAGTGAGGGTCCTACATGACCATAAACTGTTATTTCCTTTTTGACATTTAATTTATTTTCCATCCAACATGAATATAAACTACCAAATGGTTAAAGATCTATGACTATAAACTAAGATCAATCTGCTCCCTCATGACATTAAATAGTTCCATCTTTACCACAAGATGTTAAAACGTGTGATTCGTCCCAACTAAAAGATGTAAAACTACTCATCATTCATCCTGCATGATGTTAAATTTCGAGAGGTGGGTATAACGTTATGTTCTGTGATATATGACCTTAAACTAAGACCCCTCCGTATATGCGTCCTCACCGCATGACATTAATCCTATGGGCACATTCAAGACGTATGTATGTTTTTTTTCCCATCCTCATAGTATATGTAGGAATGCTCGGATGCCTCTTCAAAGAGTCCATCCCTCAAACTCTTCTCTTAGATAATCCCCAATATGTGTACTTCTCTTGGAGGATCCCTCTTGGGGTAGTGTAGGGTTTCTGGGCCCCCACTCATGTTGGGATTATGGAGACATCACTATAAACCCCTCCTTGTTCTCCTATTCTTTCCCATCCTCACCACACGAAATTAAACTGTATGTCCCTTTCAAAACTATGTGTGGATTGATTTCCTTCCTTATTGGATACAAAGGAACTCATGGAAAATTCATCTATAGGCCCAAACTGAATCTTTAGGATAGCCCCGTGGGTAGAAACACATGGTGTGATGCAGGCATTTTCCCTCATTCACATCAAGTTCATCATGACCGCACCATGTATCCCTCTCCCTAGAAATCTCCACCCCCATCCTCATCCCGCACGATGTTAAACTACACAAGCACATTCATTCTTCATGTTCCCCTTTATTTGGGTCTTAATCATCTTTCAAATCCAAAAGGACCCCTGGAGGGTGTGGATGCTCAGCTCTAGGGCTCTCCTGCCATCCCGGGCCAAGGTCCTCAAGGATCAGAAATGCAAAATTGTTTCAAGTCCTGCATTATGAATATGGTCAGTGGTTGACACCCATTTATTGTTAGAGGTCACATGATGTGGATGATGTGTTTTGAAGGAGGTCAATAGTAATATTCCATCATTTTCAATAACCCTATAGGTCACAAATATTGGTTATAGTGATTCATCTTGGAATGTTATCTCTTCAAACATTAGTTTCACTCTAGTAGGAGTGTTAGTCTTGTTATTGTACCCTTATACGTTGGGGAGAGCCTGATCCCATTCCTTGTTTCCCATATTGAGGATTTATCACATGGCCTTAAGAGATTTGGAAAGGACATACCTGCATAAAGGTTTGTGTATGTATGGTCAAAGCACTATGACCATAAACTAATATCACCATCGTCCTCAACACAAGACGTTAAACTGCAAACATGTTGTGACATTCCATCTATGGTACAACCTCAGGTCTCTTTCCCTTTTCGGGTCCCGGGTCCATGTTCTCAAATAAGAGTTTGATGTGTGGTGGGGACTTCATGTCCTCATTCATGTCAGGTTATTTCTACCACGATACATACATCCTCTTGAAATACCTCCCTATATTTTTCATTACCAAAATATGTTAAACTACACAAGTCCTATCAAACTTCAGTCATCCCATAATTTGGGTTTTCAGTATCTCTTATATCTGAAGGGACCCTCGAATGACATGGATGCTAGGACACAGAGATTTCTTACCATTTCAGGCCAACATCCCTCAGGATTCTGGATGACGATTTGATATAAGTCTCGTGTTTCGAGTATGGTCGGCATTTGACACTCATAGCCTGCTCCCATTCCAGGAAATTCGAATCAGATATTGTGTTGAGAAGATGGTCAACATCTAACTTCAATCATTGTTTCTGTTCTATGCTCTCCCACATAGTAGGCATGATTATTCACCCTTTCCACTCACCTTTCCTATGCACATGACATTAAACTGGGATTCTGCATCCAAGATCCATTACTATAATCTATGTACCACTAAATCTTTATAACATGATGATAAACTACACATCATATCCTAGAACAATGTTGTCAATTATTTCCCTCCTCATGGGATACGTTGGAAAACATGGATATCATCTTTGGGCCCAACCTGGGTACATTTATTATTTCTCTTGGCCTCTTGGCCCATGTTCTCTCTGGGAATAATGAATGGTGTGGTGTATGTGAGATTATGTCTTCATTCACATCGGGTAACTCTCCATTAAATACACATCACTCATCGAGATACATTTCCCTTATGTGAATCCTTACCAGATAATGTAAAAATTCACAACAACATCTAGAACTATTTTTGGATTGATTCCCATCCTCATGGGATATGTAGGATTGCACAGACATTTACTCTTTGGGTCCAACCCAATTTTCTAGAAAACCCCTCATCTTTCTTCCCCCTAACCATAGTTCCTCAGGATGGTGTATGTGTTGTAATATGGGATTAAATCCTCAATCAGGATATGTTTTTAACTGCCAGGCCACATACCTCTCGCTCCTGATATCTCTTCCTCGCTTAGTTAAAAAAAATTGAACTAGATACCCTTAAATTGGGCCCCTTGGACATCTATGATAGTTCACCAATGTTCCCAAGAGCACCCTGGTTTAAAACATATAGTTTTGGATTCTACATAGACGTGTTATCGTTCATTTCAAGGCTTAATGTTCCCCTTAATTTGGGATTTCATCATATTTTACATCTAAAAGGACCCCTGAACAGTAGGGATGATTTTCCTAAGGGCTCTCCTATCATTTAGGGCCAACATCCTCAAGGATCTCAAATGAAAAAATTATAAAAGTCCTCAATTGGAAATGTGGTCAACGGTTGACAGTCATTTGTTGTTCCCATTTTAGGTTACACGATACAAATGTTATGTTTCGAACACGGTCAACAATTATCCTCTATCATTAAGCCACACCCATAAAGGCATAAATATTGGTTTCATGATTTACATTACTTTCAACTCCATCATGTCAAAGTATGATTTTGAATCACTTAGTGCTATCCATCAGTGTGGGTTTGCACATTAGGAGGACAAAGCCTTGGTGAGGCGTCATTTGGGGATCCACACCGATTTCCACTATATATGTGTTCCACATGTTGCAAAAAACTTATCCGCCCTTATTTCCCACATCTAACATAGATCACATGGGATTTGGGATTGTGTCTAGGTTTTCACCCATTTGGTTTTGTCTCACTTCTCTATGGTCTGAGTTCTAACACCTTAAAAATAAGATCTCCTTGCATCCATGCTGCAAGATGTAAAACTTTACGACACTCCTATAACTACGTACAGCTTGATTCCCATCCTCATTGGATACATAGGAATTCATTGCCATATCTTTTTTGGGTACATATAGATTTCCACTAATTAAATCTTATTTTTGGACTTTTTCCCCGGACTATCATAGAATTGTGTGTTGTGACATGTGAGGGCTTATGTTATCATTCACATCGGGTTTGAAATAGATGTACTACATACTCCCCTTTTACAATCTATTATCTCCTACCCTTTTTGTCCCACTTGATGTTAAACTACACTCTCAGAACTACGTATGGATTGATTCCCATCCTCATGGTATATGTAGAAACACCTAGATTTTTTGTACACTAGTCTAGCCCCATATTATTAGACCATTTATGGCCTCTTGGCCTAAGGTTTCTTCCCCGGAATTGCATGTGGTGTGGGGTGAACCTTTTCATCATTCACATCAGGTAGGATCTATACCTCCATGTGAATTCCCCCTAAACCATATTTTTTCTATATGTGTCCAAGCCATATGACTTTAAACTATGTTTCATGTTCCCGCATGACATTAAACTATTTCGTCTTCATTTCATGATGTTAAAATTCATTGTTTGTTCCTACTATACGACCCTAAACTATGAAATTGTCTATATGGCTCTATAATGAATAATTAGATTTTATTTTGATGTCCTCACTTGAGGGTACATCATGTTTGGTAGTGGTTATCCATCATACCATTTTTCAATTCCTTCACAAGGCTTGAATCCTTTAGTAACAGATGGATTCAAAGTTCTAGGTTTATCTGTTCACTAAAAACATATATACATTCTAAAGAACAAACAAGATCTATCAAATGTCACCTCTTTTGGCATGTGGGCCAGAAATTCATGACAGCATTGTTCCTACCATCGATACCCTACCATGAAACTTCAAGAACTCTGTAATTCTTTATTCACATCATAATGGGGTAAGTTGAAACACCCACAAATCGTTCCTCGGGCCCATCCCATCATTCATTTTTAGTCCCCTGACCTAAAACCTCCCCAGGGATCACATGGTGTGGTATGGGATTTTTTCCTCAATCACATCGGGTTTTGAAATTTCCACCCCACTTGTCTCCCTCCCTCTGTTATATCTTTTGGTCTAAGTTCTTTAACCCTAATGTAGGATCTCTCTATAGGAACCATGCATCAGGCTTGGCTACTTTACCACCCTGCGTACATTTCATTAATCCAGGTCCCTAATTAATTGTCCACACTTCCACATTAAGATTTGAGCATACGACCCCAGGACCCATGTCCTTAGAAAGGGATTTAAATCCACCAATATAATATGTCATATTTTTGAACTCAAATGCATCGTGAAAAAGCGCCCGATGTGTGGAATTTTTAAATGGACATTCTCTTTTATCATGTCCACGATTCATGATCCCTTTATTTGGATCCCCACCACCTTCAATGTTAGATGGGACCCCCTTTACGGTCTTGTCTCATACCATGTTGGTTTACCTACAGTCTTGGTTCAATGCCCCTAAAGACCTCAGAAAACATTTGTAAGAGGTCTCGTGTTTCGAACAATGATAACGGTCAACCCTCATTTGTTTGTCCCCATTCCAAGATAACACAAAACAGATATTCTGTTTTGAGCATGGTTTGCAGATATCCTCTATCATCATGCTGCTTCCATTCTGATCTAGATCTCAGGAATCATGATTCACATCTTTCCACTCCCATATTTTTAAGTGTAATTCCAACACACTCAGTTCTACCCCAACGCATGTATGCGCGTTAAGTAGGCGGGTCAGTAACAATGGAACATCACTCACCTAGTGTCCCTTCGCTCCTAATTTGTGCCCCCCAACACTAGAGAAATCACATATCTATTCCTTGTTTCCATCATCAAGAATGACTCACATGGGCTTAGTTTTTTTGGCAGGGTGTGTACTGGTGTAGTTGTGACAAACAGGCTTTTTGTCTCGCATAACGTTAAAATGTGATCCCAGAAATATGTTTGTATTGATTCCACCCTGATGGGATACATAGGAGCGCCTAACCACATTGCCTCAGGCCCCACCTAACTTTCAATTTTTCTCCCTAGACCTAAAAAGACTACTTCCGGTGATATGTGGTGTGGCGAGGACTCCTTATGTCTTCATTCACATTGTGTTTATAGGTACCTAAACAGGTACTCCCATCACGGGATCACTCTTTTAACTCCATTTCCTATTGTATGACATTATACTACATGAATCCACATGTCCTCGATGCATGAAATTAAAATTTGGTTCTACCGTGAACAAGTTTCATATGCCCCATGTTAACTATGGGATATGCCACCATCCACAACATAGAGAATTACCCCTACCATCATTGGTCGATGGCCACGTTGTTCTCATGAACTATGTTAGGTTTGAATCCCATCCTCATGGGATACATAGTGATTCCTAAAAAATCTGTCTTGGGCCCATCCACATGTCCTTTAAACTATGTGCACCATCCTCATCGTGGGACATTTAAACTAAATGCCCATCATCATAATTGTTATGATGTAAAACTACAGAGCATTCTAGGACCTTACCAGAGAGGTCTTGTTCGGAAGTAAGTTTGATCCCAGATCAGAATGATGCATCCACCTGATATGTTTTCAACACGGTGGAAAAATTTCAAGAGTGTTGGACTCTATTAGAATAACCCATCACTCCACACTTCATTTTTCTCATTCCCTTTATTTGTACCCTTGTCCCCTTTCATGCTGGAAGGAAACCATTTATAGTATGGATGCTTAGCCTATGTATCATCTACAGTCATGGGATAACATTCTAGAAGACTAAAGGATTAAATTTAGAGTTAGGCCTTCTGTTTCGAAAATTGTTAGTGGTCAGACCTAATTTTACTCGTCATTTCAGGCTAATGTAATAGGGATACAATTTTTTGAACACTGTCAATAGTTACCCTTCATTGTCATACCACACCCCACAGTGTTCCGAATTTTGGGTATCGTGCATCATGCTTCCCGTACCCTTATGTTTGTATTGATTCTAAATCTCCTAGAGTTACCGCACTCGTTCACCAGAGCACATTGATAAAATTACAATTTTACTATTCTGAGAAACTTTTCCACCAGTTAGGCCTTCCTCATTCTGCCCGAAAATCCATACTAGTAGTTCAAATCCTAGATTCCTGAAGCTTGGTCATCACTCTCATATTTGGATAGAATAAGAAAACATTCATCCCTTGTACCTCACATCATTCACGACCCACGTGAGCTTAGGGATTTGTCATTAGATATTTCAATAATTTTATGGAAATACAGTAAACCAAAATAAATAAAGGAAGAAATGCATGATATATAAATGATCAAAGCATGAAAGATCATTTAAAAGATTACATGAATTACAAAACCAAAGGATCATCCCCTCCCATGTATGGGTTAGCCTCTTCAATAGAGTGTTCCAGCTCTGCCACTCTATGGATTGTGTCATACAGGATTTGTTGTCACTTATTTAGATCTCCCTTTTCCTCAGCAGTGATGGGTCATAGTTCATCAGCCACAATCTGAACCCTCTGTTCATTGGTTCGGATGATTTCCATCTCCTTAGAGTAATTTTTCATCCATTCTTCGCCCTCCACCAGCTGGGCCATTAGGCACGACACAATCTCCGATTTTGAATTGAGGAAATCAGAGTGCTTGTTCACTAATTCCCACAACCAATGACCCTCACTTCTGGCCTCCTCGAGCCTCTTGATATTCACTGATGTCTCGTTAACATCCCACTCCCATACCACAATCATGAACCCAAATCTTCTCCGCCATGAAGTGTCGAATGAGCATACGAGGACGATGGGCATCAAATACTCCAGTGCATAGTTCGCGCATGTGGGAACGAAGCCTCCTCACATGTTCTATCGATTTCACTTGAGGGGTCTCCCTGATTAGGTTCTTGATCATCTTCCATGATAGATGAAAAAAAATTATATCTTCTCCATAAAAAGTCATTTCGTCCCAGTTCACAGGGTCGATGGGTTCATAGGTAGAGAGTGCCTCCAAGAACTCATCAGCATGATCTTTATCCAGCATCTGGTCTGGTAGGTTAGGACCCATTTCATCTAGTGGATCCTCATTGTTAGACTCCACCTCAATGATTTCCATATCGGTCTTGCTAACGACCAGACCTGTGATCGGGAGAACTGAAATTTTGTCAGCTTGGGAATCTTCTTCCAAGACAATCGGTGCTCCCCAAGGAAATTCAGTTCCAGGAGCTCCAACCAATATCAAAAAGGCGGCCCACACCATTTAAAGAACTGTTCATACAAGAGCCACATAGACATCTGTTAACCTGATCGATGGATGACAGTAATGAATTCTGTGAAGAATACTTATAGATATCAAATATTTAGTCTCTCTCCAGAGTTGTTGTTGTTGAAACCCCAAGGCAAGGACCTACATATATATTTGGAAAGTCCAAAGGCCCATGATGGACCACCCTGGGTGTCACAGTCCAGCTGGGCACGATGATCGTCATTGTCGCGGACACGAATCCTAATATTCTCACAGCTACATATATTTTCGACCAGGAGTAGGTTTTTTATATGAGGCCCTCATTCATATGACATATTTTAGTTGAGAAGTCATAAACAACCCTGATGAAGACTATAAGGAAGTTTATTAGGGTTTACCACAAGGGCCTCTGCAAAATCTTCCAACTTCGGGTCTGAGTTTCTGACATTACCATCCTCCAGAGGGCTCCCTCCAATGGCCTCCTCCCCCCAGGATGACATGTCTGATTCTTCTGGTAGAGGGAAGAGCTATCTCAATTCGGCGTCTGACAACCTTTGAGGGACCGTTCTATTAAGAAACACATCTACTTGATCCCTCATTAGGCGTGGTGCACCCTAGGTGTGCACAATGTCCTCCATCTCTACAAGAAACTATTCCTCCTCCACTTCGGATACTGCCAAGCCGACCCTTATAGGGACGATCCCCAGTAAATATATCTCGAGATGACTATTATGTTTCCAAATATCGAATGGGTTATGAAATTGTCTTTTGACATTCTAGATGTCCCAAGACTCTATGATGATAGCATTCTTTGGAATGTCAATGTGGCGATTATGCTTCCCTAGAGGCTAGGTGGGTTTCCTACGGAACCCCCTGGGTGGCCTCCCCTCTAGAGAACTTGGATCTTCGGGGACAACCGGGTCCACCACGACCACCTTCTTTTCTGTTGGTGTGGGTATCTCCACCACAATAGCCTTGACACCGTGGGATTTCCTTACCACCTTCCGGCCCTGACCTCGAGTTGGGGAGGCACCCCGTCACGGACACAGACGATCTGCTACTTCCACATTTTCCTCGGGTAGGCTACCTCCCAACTCTTGGCGTATTATTTCACCAGTCCATAGACACTTGTGGGTAGAGGCTTCTCATTTGGCATCTTCCCATCCTATCGTGTTAACATGACCCACATTTGTTTCATCACACATGGATGGTCCTCATGGAACCCTCCCATATAGACCAGCGGAGTTATCCTTTGCTTGCACTAGAACTGCCACACGAAACGGTGTGAGGTGTACGTTTAACTCCCCGACCCCTCTAGACCGAAGCCGGTCAATTTATAAGTACATTAGCATGGATAGAAAGAATTGAATCCTGATGGAAATATCATTTTCATATTCTCGAAGAAACTAGATACATATATGTAACTCAAATTACATTGGAATGGTACAAAATATACTGCATAACAAATACTAAAATACTGCTTTTATAGAAACTCAATAAGTGATCTCCTCTTCATAACCTTTTAGAGGTAAAAAATAAAAAGGGATGAGCTCAAATGCTCAGTAAGGGTTAAAAGAATAGAATAAGAATGAATCAATAATATTTGAATCATAAACAACATGCCATAGTCAAAATGAAATGGTGAATAGATGAAAAACTCACTCCATTAACAAATTGAGAATGAAACTGCATCAATTGATTTTGACATAGTGAAAACCTAATGGATAGTAATAACTAAGAACGAATAAAAATATGATTATTAATTGGAAATCATGTATCTAGCACATGATACAATTATACTTTTAAAATGGTTTAGTTCTATGGGTAGAAACCCGTTTGATTTTTTAATACAAACGTAAAGGGTTTGCCTCCAAACTAATTGTCTCGTGAGACATATCATTTAATCAAGGGAATATAGCGGGCCCCACCCCTCGCTGCATGTCTAAATCATTATTTATTGATATATTCAATATAAGTCAAATATTAATTTACATTATCTGTATTGAATAGAGGATACAGATTCATCAACTCTTCCACAGTTAAAACAACTTTCCAAAAAAACACAGTTTGTAAAATGGTGTAAGTTTTAGACAATAAACATATCTATGATACAAAAATATGTATATTTAATAATAATATAATTTAAAATCATTGGTGATATCAAATGGGTAGTTGGTACACCACACAGAAATTATTACGTGCTTAATACAATATAAGTCACAATGAAATAGAAATTGAGAAAAAGTTCCTTACCGTAATGTAATCTGTCGAATCATATGAAATTTAACATAATAACCATACAATGAATCATTGAATATAATGAATATAAATATTATCATGATATTATATGAAAAATGTAAGTACACATACACCACATATAATAAATAAGTGGCGAACAATGGAAATCTCACATTAATGAAAGTGAGATGGGAAAACCCCTTACAAACATTTCGCCCTGATAACGAGTGTTCTTGTGAGAGATTGATGAGAGTTAAAGGGGAATCCCATTATTTATATTTAATAATGGTAGTATTTTGGATGTGAGAAAACACACCCCATCATTAGGAATTTATAATAAAAGGACACAACATAGGGAAAATTCTTGAATAAAAGTGAGAGAGATAATCCATTACCATATGTTCGAAGGTGTTCTTGATTGTTCTTAACGAACATAATAATAAAATTTGGCTTCATTAATTAATATTTCCAGAACTTCATAAGAATTTAATTGATACAGTGTAACATTATTTGGTTCATTCATGACCTTTTTTATGATTCGTAGGATATTCAATTTTATTATTTTGGAAGGACTTTCTTCCTTGGTTTTCATGAACCGTTTACTTGTATTCATTAATGGAAGATCATTTGAAATGTTGTAAAATATATAGATATCATAATATATAAGATTAGTGACATTGAAGATATATATATGATCCTATAATTATTCTGGTTATATGCCATGAGGGCGAATCATTCGATGAGTTAATGATAAATGCTTGGATTTGGCTTGGCGGTTTTTGGAAAAATGAACATGTTTTGCATTATTATTCAATATTATAAGTGTGTACGGATTATAGAACATTAAAAATGATAATATACATATATTATGATCTTGACCAAACATTTAAAAGGCTTCATGACCAGACTTGAATATTGTAATTCAAATTCAAAACACGTCTTCCTTGAGTGTGATTAATTAACACATTGCGGATGATGTCTGCATTTATAGAATACTAGGAAGGGGAAAAGAGAGTTTATTATGAAATATTCCATTAAAATAAGGAAATAAATTGCATTAAAGGTACTATAACTAATAAGGAATTTTTATGAGGTTAGGTGGGAATAGAGAACAAAATAATGGAACTTGTAAAAGTACTTGAAAGAAAAAGGAAGAGAGGTTCACTTCTTGATTAATCCTCTTTGAGAAACTCCAAAAGTTATTTTTTCAATTTGGTGACAACAGAAGGTCTTGGACGTGGAGGAGGAGGATAATTAGATATTTTTGTAGAATATACACAAGTATTCATGCTTGATTGGTGTGGGAGGAAGAGGGTGTGAGGGGTGGTTTATATAGTGGATGGGAGGGAGGATTTCTCAATATTATATTCAGAAGTTTATTATTTCTCCAAAAGACAAGTAATAGTGAGTATTCCATTACCAAGAATAGTAATTTTATCATATCAATCTGAATATATTAGGATTACATCAAAAAAAACATCATACATGACTCTATAATTAGTGTATTAACCTAATTTTATATATTACAGTATTTCACTATTCATAAAAATTCACGAATTTTCGAAAAAGACCAAAAATTCACTCTAATTATTTTTCTAGGTGTAGAATCCAAAAATGAATTCCATTTTAAAAAATAATTTTATAAATACTTCTACTTAAATATTTAATTAAGATCATTATTTAATCGAAAAATATAAACACTTAAAATATTCATCTTCATTTTAAAGCGTCCTAAATTTATTTATACATTCATGGGTATGGACACCATTTATAATATTCATATTACTATTAATAAGGGTAACTTAATATTCATAAGGCTTTGTTACTATTCATAATATTAGGTTACTTTTCACAAATAATTATACTAATTCAATTAGACTCTAAATATCATACTGAACACAACTGTGTAAGTCAGATTTTCCATATTCAAAACACACAAATGGAAAATTTAAGTTCAATGGCTTGGATATGAATATATCCTAAGTAGCCCACTATTGATTCAAATAAAATCAATGCTTTATGAAATATATTCCATGACTAGAATATATTTAAGAGAATCATACCATTTAATGTTTGGGGCACTACATTATTCCATCATTATGAAATTTCTTCATCGAAATATATCATTTATAAAACCCTTCAAAAATATGTGGGTGTTCTTTTTTATAACATCCTCATTTCCCATGTTGCTTCCTCCATATTATGGTTTCTCCAAAGAACATTTTCAAGAAGAGTTGTTCGATTTCTCAATACCTACTCCCTTTTGTAAAAAATCCTGATTTGGTATTTACAGAATGAAAGATCAGGTTTCACCTCTATTTTATCATACGTGAGTACATGCGTTGGGATTGGAATTTATTTATTTAATGATGAAACGTTGAACACATAATGAAATTTGGAGAGACATGGAGGCATTTCTAAACGGTAGTCTACTGCTCAGAATCTTTCCAGAATTATTCTTATGTAACTGGGACTCGGTTTCCATTTCTTCCTGAACTGAAATTCACCCTTCCATAAAGATACTTTCAGAAAGACATGATCCCCCACTTGGAATTCCAAATCATTTCTCAGGTTGTCAGCATGACTCTTCTTCCAAATTTGGGATTCTTTAATATGGGCTTTAATTGTCTGTTCATTTATCATGGTCACTTTAATATGTTTTTTTCCTATAAGTTTCATCTCACAAACTTCATCCTAATAAGTTGTATTTTGACATCTCTTTCCATATAATGCTTCATATGGGGCCATTTGAATACTAAAATGGAAAATATTATTGTTGGAAAATTCCACCAAAGTCTAGTATTAATCCCACATATCATGAATGTCATGTGAGCATGATCTCAACAAGTTTTCTAGGGAATGAATAGTACTTTCAGACTGTCCATCGGTTTGGGGGTGATAAGCTGTACTTATACCAAGATTAGTATTCAAAGACTTATGGAGAATTATACATACTTTTGATGTAAACTGGGGATCTTAATTGGACTCAATCTATAGAGGTGCGCCATGAAGTCTTACAACATCATTAATATAATGTCTTTCCAGAATATCAAGTGGTAAATACCCTCTTATAGGAACGAAATGTGCTGATTTTGTGACCCGATCGACAATTACCCATATTGTATTATTAATTCTAGGTGTACTTGGTAGTCCTATGACACACTCCATTGTAATGTGATCCCACAACTACATAGGAATAGGTAGAGGTTTCATCACCCTTCTAGAATTTTGTCTCTCTGCCTTCACTTATTGACAAACTAGGCACCTTGGCACATAGTCTGCAATCTTCTACTTCATATTATCCCACCAAAAATGTTCCTTAATATCTCTATACATCTTTGTGCTACCTGGGTGTATAGAGAAATTTGTGCTATGATCAATTTCTAATAGTTTCCCATTTAGCTCAGGTATTCATGAAACACATAACCTCTTCCCAAATTTCAGAACTCTTTCTTTATACATGATGTCTTTAAATATACCATCCTTGAAAAAATTAATTTTCTTCTGAAGATTCTCGTCATCAGATTTAGGTCTTTTTATCTTTTCTAATAAATATATTTTAGAAATCATTTTATTGGGGAAATATGGTTCCCCTTATTTAATAATTCCCATATCCATATCTTACCCATGGTATTTTGAATCCAGGGCCACCATTGATCAGTGTCACCCTTGTCAAAATTTACTGCACGTACTAACGTTTAATTTTTATTGCACCTTAATTCCATGAATATCATTTCAATGGACTTGATCCATTTCTCATCAACCACTGGATTAGTCATCATGTAAAAATATGGGGGCTTCTGGAACATGAAACAATCCAACATGTGATTAGAATGGTTATTCATTATAACCTGAGTATGTTTTCCCAATATGGTTATGATCTGATCTGATCCAACATTGAATGTGTTGACATTCTCCGTGGTTAAATCCCAACATTTCACAAGAGTATTGATTCTACTTCTTACATTGGTCACTATTTCTAAATAATTGCATACACTAGATTAGGTTATGAATCTCAAATAGAAATTCACTTAACATATATTGAAATTCAATGCATAAATAATCTCCTCAACATGGTTTCTTTGATGAAATATTTACATTAAAATCCTTCATAATGGTCTGTAAATAAATGGTAAATTATCCTAAGAAAATCCCCCATGATTCTCATAACCATGAGTATAGTAAGGTCCGTTTTCAGGTACTAGGATATCCTGGGTCAAGCTTGAAACTCCTTGTTGGATTTTTCACTCCTAGGTACATCTATGAAAGAGCCACCTCTACCTGCTCATATCCAGACAGGGATGTATTGTTTGAAAGATCCAAATAATCAATTACATACAAAAATAACTGGAGGTTCATGTATATTTTTCCTCAAAGACTATATTAGGGAATCTACCCTAATATATGTCTTCTAAATCTAGTTTCCATGTTTTCTACTAAACTACCTCTAATACCTATTTTAACACTCGTCCCTTCTAGACCGGATCTGATACATTAATAATTAAATTTTCATGGTTAAAAGGAATGAAAAATTGAAGGAATGATCAGTTTAATATTCTTGGAGAAACTAGATACATATATGTAACTCAAATTACATTGGGAAGGTGAAAAATACAGCACATAACAAAAACTAAAAACTGCTTCCATAGAAACTCAATAAGTGATTTCCTCTTCATAACATATTGGAGGTATAAACTGAATGGGGTGAGCTCAAATTCTCAGTAAGGGTTAAAAAAGAATAATCATGAATCAATAACAACCGAATCATAAACAATATGGCATAGTCAATATGGAATGGTGAATAGATGAAAAAATCACGCCATTATTAAACTAAGAATGAAACTGCATCCATATATTTTTTCATAATGAAAAAATCATGGATAGTAATAATTAATAATGACTAGAGAAAATTATTATTAATTTGACATCATGTATCTAGCACATTATACCATAATACCTTTAAAAAGGTTTAGTTCTGTGGGTAAAAACCCGTCTGATTTTTGGAAACAAACTTGAAGGGTTTGTCTCCAAACTGATTATATCATGTGATCTGTTGATGCATCGAGGGGATATAATAGGCCCTGCCCCTCACTGTATGTCTAGATAATTCTTTATACATAGATTAAATATAATAGAAATATTCCTTTACATTATCCATATAGAATAGAGGATACATATTCATCAACACTTCCACAGTTAAAACCACATCCTAAAAAAACACCATATATAAAATGATATATGGTTTAGACAATAAAAATATCCATGATACTAGAATATGGATATTTAATAGAAATGTAATTTCAAATCAATGGTGATCTCAAAATAGGTAATAGAAACACCATATAAAGATTATTAGCTACAAAATACAAAGTAATTCACAAAGAAATAGAAATTGAGACAAAGTTCCTTACCACAATGTAATTAGTCAAATCATATGAAAAAAAACATAATAACCATTAAATGTTTCACACCCGAAGATTTCATATTAAGTTATTTTCTTTTATTTAATTTAATAGTTTCAGTTACACACAACACCGAGTTTGAGAGCATATTGACTAACCAAAATTTCCATTAAAAAAGTTGTTATGAATAGTATTAATTGAATTTTAAATTTTATATACTACATATAATTTTAGAATACATATTATTTGTTTTTTATACATAATATAAGAACAAATTCAATTTTTCAGATAAAAAAATTATTTTTCAAATATGCAATTTTACCGCATTATAATGGTGAACCCTTTTAAATACAATATTTGAAACTTATATATATTCAATTTGAAAAAATAAACTTTTTATTTAGAATCGAGGCATAAAAATTTAGTTTCGATAATTTATTGGTGTTTTTGTGATAACTCTCATATTTGGGTGAATAGTGAAAATAATACATTTTAATTAAAACAAATTTTTTAATCTGATTAATTTATAGTGATCATTTATACATTTGAATGGTTTAGAAGTTAAATTAGATTATATTTTTACCATTTAATCTAATGTTGGTCATTGGAATTAATTTCACTTTGGAATTATACATAAACAAGTGTCGATCTTTTGATAGTTATTGTTTTCTTAAAAACACGGTATTTGTTTTGACAACGAGAATTAATTTTAAATAAATTATTACAACTTATATGTTTAGAATTTGGAAAAATAGACATAATTTTTCAATTCATAATATCAAATAATGCATAGGATTATGTTTTGGTATTTTTCTTTAAAACTTCAATTTTTGATGAATTGTAAAACCACTTAGTAGTAGTTAAACATCGACATTTTCATCTAAATGAAATGTTATCACTTTTGTGAGTTGAGTTCATAAAATATAAAATACATGGTTTTTATTGGAATGTAAAATGTGGTTTAATAAGATGAGAATATTTTTTGGTGAATGGAAACTTTTGACTTTTATTTACTATGATAAAAAGTAAATAGGGTAATTCAAGGTAAACAGAATATTATAATAATATGAAATTACCTACACACTTGTCCTAACCTAATTGGATGAGTCATGGAAGACCATGGGCATACTTTGGGTCTATTTGGGGACCCCATGGAGCCACTTATTAATTATAATGAAACATTATTTTAATTAACATAAAGTAAAGACAAAAATGACATTAACCATTATCTTTTAGTATATAAATATTTACATTGGGGTAATATAGGTAATATTTTTGTCTATAAATAATAATTTAAAATCTAAAAATATTTACTACATTATGTTATTTTTTATGAAAATTTAGATATCAAATAAATTAAATTATTTATGACACAATAATGATGTAGTATTTACCTCATTAATAGGTGATTTAAATAAATAAGATTATTAATATTAAAAAAATATCCAAAACCTTTCCAATTATTATTGGATGATTTTGTTTCTAACATGAGTCATAATATCTTCTACTTTAATTAGTTTTTGAGCTTTCTAAACCCAAGATAATTTTTTAATAAAATAACATTTTCAAACTTTCCTAAAGATCCCCTCCTCTCCCTTATAAAAAAAATCCACTTATAACCCATTCCTCACACCTACTGAGCCCCTTGGATCATCAAAACCTGGCCCAAATAAGCTCTAAAGATCTCTATATTCCATATATAATCCTTAACTTAATCTGAAGTCACTTCAATAAGTTCGTTTGTTTCAAACCAAAGGGAGTTACCCAAATTAAAGGTAATGGTTTCTCTTAACTTCTTTTATTCTATTTTACTTCTCCGACCCCTGAAATCTTTTTATTCTTTTATTTTATAACATAACCAGTATCGTCAATATAATAGGATTTTTTTATGATATTTATTTGAACTACACTTGCACACACCTCCATTTAATGGGTAAAGAACATATTGTTTCTGTGGATGGAAAACTAAAGCCTCACGAAACGATGATTGTTCAATTATATCCTACCACCTCTCATGGTGGCCATTAATTTGGCACTGCATTTATATATTATATATATTAAGTTTATTTTTTATTTATTTCATCTATATTTTCCATTTATATTATTCCTTTATTGATTATATTGTGGGTAAAACACGATAATTTCATTTGAGGAACTGTAGACTACAACACCCTCAAAGTCGTATTACTCGTTAATACCTTATTTGGGATGTATAAAAGAAGGAGTTAATGGTATTATATATGATAATATACTATAATTATAATATAAATATGTATCATTATGATTTAAGTCCATTAAAATATATAATATAAATGAAAGTAGCGTTCATTTTTACGTACAACTTACTGTCTCCATGAACGATGCATTTCATTTCTTATCTCCAAATGTTATGCACTATTATAAATAAAAATATATAATAGATTTATAATATATATATATATATATATATATGATATCTAAATCATTTATATCATTCTAGATATAATTTACAATTGACCACATTGAAATATTGTAATTAATAGAAGTTCATTTTTCATTCATGTTTCGAACATTGATAAGATATCCAATATGAAACCAAATAATAAACTAATTGTTATAGAAAGTAATTAAGTGATATAAATTGAATAATAAAATTGAAAAATGTTCTTCATAAAGTATAAATTAACTTATATTTATTATTCAGGAATAACAAGGAACATACAAGACAAGTTATATTTGAGGTAAGGGGTTTCTTATCTCACATTTAATTCCGTGAGATTTCCATTGTTCATCACATATTTATTTCATGCGGAGTATTGTGTACTAACATTTGATATATATTATCATTATTCTATTTATATTCATGGTATTATGTGATTAATTTGGTGGTTATTAACTTTTTTTTCATACGACTCGATTGATTTCAACGTGGTAAGGTGGTTTTCATCTCACTTTTTATTTCCCATGAGATTCATGCTATATTTTCCACTATTTCATTTTGAGTGGTGTATGTACTGTCCATTATTGTAATCAATGTGTAATATAATTTAAATTATGGGTATTTACACCTTCATATTATGGTCATTCTTTCATGAGGTGTATGTTTCGTAAGATACCAAATCAGTAAAGGAATTTCAAAATTCAACTTCCACTCATTGGTGTTTACACATACATCATTGATTATTTTACTCCAAGATTATGTGTGGTATCACTATTTATTATTTATTTGTTAATTTTTACTCCACTTTTTCTGTATATACTTTTTATACACATAATCACTCCGTTGATAATTTCTCAAGTCATTGATATGAACTTGATGAGTGTAGTATTAACTCTACTTCCATTCATTGAGTTAAACATTCAAGTCATTGGTGTTGTTTTTTCAAGAATATATGTGAATTTTACTCTGATTTATTTACACATATTATCAAATAATATAGTGTGTATTTATATTTTTCACACATAATCATTTCGTTGATTTATCCTTAACCTTAGGATACAGTCTTTATAAGGGATTTCATCTCAATTTACATTTCATTGAGACTTCTCTGTTGTTATACACATGTTTACTTTTATATGGTGTATATAATGTACTTTGACATAGTATATCATGAAACCCTTTATTCTCAAGATATTATAAATTTGGGATTACCTCAATTATTTGTAATCAAATGACTCTAATTTGGTTATGAACTCTAAATAAAATATCATTTTAAATGTTTCCAGGATTTATTCTTTTAAATATTTTTAATTAATGTCCGTGTTTTAAAAATGGTTTTAAGGATTTATTTATATAGACAATAATGTTTTAAAATTAAAATTCATTTTAATAGTTTCAATGTGGTATGGGACACTTTGATTCAAAAATTTATTTTAAATGTATTTTTGATAAATAATGTGACTTTAATATATTTTCAAGAAAAAAAGTGAAATTTCCCTCTAATAGTGTTGATGATTATTTTCATCTATATCAAAATCCATCATTATTATTGACTGAGGTTAATATATTATAATAAAATATTATATATTTTATTTAATGAGTTATGTTTGACTATGGATGAGATATTTTTTTGTCATTCATGATTTGTGGTTAAAATATTGAAATTTCATAAGCTAGTTTTAAAATGAATGTTGAGATTATGTTTCAAAATTTTCATATGAGGAATAAATTGGACATAGTAAGTGACGGGTGGAGCCCACTCTAGCTTTTTTATGCATCAGTAGGTCTCCTGAGACAAACTAGTGTCTTGGAACAAGGCTTTGACAAAATCTTATTTTTAGTCTCGGCACGAGACATTGACTATGTGGTTATGATGTCCAGTATTATGCATTCCATAATTATGAGATTAGCTATTGATATTTCATATGGTTATTCCACTAGTAGAATATCCATGACTATGTTTTATTATGACATTTTTTACTCTTCCCATATTCCTCCTATAAAGTGTTCATGATTACTATTTGTAATGGCATGTGTTTCCAATTATTCACCATGCCTAATTTGTATGTTATCTTCTGCAATATTGCTTACTCTTACTGATCATTTGATCTCACCCCTTTCTCATGTTTCATTTTCCCAAGATATGAAAATTTTATTTATGACTAACATGTGGGAATACAATTTGAGGCATGGATGTTTCTAATGGAATAAAATTAATGTTGTTTTTCTTTTGAAGTTGAAATTTGAACTTATGAATGTATCTTGTTTCAAAGACTGCTAAACTGATCAGTCATTCAGGACTTGATTCCTTGTAATCATGCCAATTTATTAAAATAATGCACTGACTCTTGTATTATGGGTTCGGGGCATTATCATTGATATCAGAGGATGTTTAGTTCAATCCTTGGAAACTAGATTTTAGATCAACTCTGATTAGAGCACATTACCCAATGATTGACTTTGAGGATTAGTGTAGAAGAACATCCTAGAATTTTGGTAATATAGATATTTTGTATATTTTTCAAGCAATACATCCCTGAATGGATATGCGCAGGTAGAGGCAGCTCTGGCATAGATGTACCTTGGATTGAAAACTCTGATAAGGAGTTTCGAGCATGACCTGAGGTATACTAGTACATGACAATGGGCCTTGGTACACTCTTGGTTACGACACTCCAAGGGATATGCTTAGAATCATTTACATTTTCCTTTCAAATATATTTGAAGGATTTTAATATATGCTGAGAATAAATGACCTTGGTTAATCCAAAAGTGATTAAATTGAAAATAATCTGTCATGATATTCTATAAATGATTTTATGACTATTGTTACCCACATAATGCTTTCTAGTTTTAGTAAATGGCTATATTCAAAGGAAGTCATGGAAAAATTGAGCATGATTTAAAAGGTGGTAATGGTGGTGCAAATGAGAAAAAAATTGAATGTTGATAGAAGTAAAAGATATTGTATTCATGTCAAATCAGTTTTCCAAATATATGATCAACAACATATATATTCACCAACTCCCAGACATAACAAATAAGAGAATGCTGGTGAATGATAAGAGCTCCATCAGTGGAGAACATAGTGAAAAGAAACCTCAATTTCCTTCATGCCAGAAATGTGGAAGGAGACACCCAGGAAAGTGACTTAATGGAAAAAAAAATAATTACGTGTGGGAAATATGGACATAACGTAATGAATTGATGAGGAAAATTGAAGAGAACTATATTAGAAAGTAAAAAATGGTCTCTATAATCTATTTACAGTCCTTTTTCGTAAATGTATGGGACCTGGCCACTACCCAAGTGAATTCCCTATTCTATGGGATATCCTCTTGGTCATGGAAGAAGCTATGTTGAAATAAATGGATAGAAAAATGTTTAAAATTATTAGTGCTCTTGTTGATGGGATTACATTGGATGAAATTTCTCTTGTATTTGTACCCTACAGTTTGCCATGTGAAATTGATATTTTAGGAATAATTTTCTTTTCTATTGTTAATATAGTTATAAATAACCCTTTTGTTTTATATTATCATTGATTTTTAGGTAATTACAAGTTATTAAATTTTGGGACAAAATTGTGAGGTATGAGATAAAATTTTTGGTTAAATTATGTTATTGTTATTTTGAGGAATTTATCTCCTTTTTGTAATGTTATAAAATTTAGTTTTTGAAAATGGACAACATGAAGACTGTGTGACAACCCGTCATGACAGAAAAAGATGTGGGAATCGAACCCACAACCAGAGTGCGATTGGGATGTATTTCCTAGTACTGGACTAAGTGAAGTCCCTCTTTACTATGACTAATTAATTTTAGATAAATGATTTTATTGATCAATAATAATTTGATTTTAGATATTTTGTATTATCAAATATATACCCTTATCATAAGAAAATGAATCGGTGATTATGCGATAAATGTTATTTTGGAAGACATTCACTCTATTGGGAACACTTTATGACAACGAAAAATAGAATACTATGGGATTTCATTTTAGGATTAAGGTTGGATTGTTATCTATGTATTTATTGGGGATTTATATTGATTTGTGTTATTTATGGAAATTATTAATCTACCATAGAGAATATATGATTAGGTTAATTACTTTTTAGTATATGACTTTAAGAGTAGTCGATGTCATTTGGAGATACAATTTAACGTGGAAGACTACAAAACCAAACTCTTCTATGTTTTGGGTTTCAATATTAGTTTCAATAATATTGAAGGATTTTAAGGTCAATTTTTTATTTAATGGTATTTATTTAACATTGGAGTATTGTTTGTTAAATTTTAGAAATTAAGATTAGTATTTCTTTCTCTAATGTATTATCCTTTTTGGGGATCATCTGATCTTGTACTAACCATTTTTGGTTTTAGTTAAACTCTAAAGACAAAGTAAATATATATTTCATCCTTTCTGGATTATGTGATTCTCTAGAAGTTGATTCTTGCTCTTCCAGTGTGAACAAGTTATCTTGAAATATCATTGTTTGAATAAATGATGAGTTAGTGGTAGAAATTTATTAAATAATGAAAATATACATAAAGAGTAAGTATATATCTTTATGTTCTTAGTCAATATCTTAAATAAATTCCACAACTTTATGAAATGGAACATAAAATGAACCTTGTTCATTTACTTTTCCTAGTGGGAAGATAATGACCGTTTATCCCATCAAAATATTGTGGTTTTATTATTGTTAAATTTCCCCTAATAATGTTTTCTATCCCTCTCCATCAGAACTAGAAACATAGTTCATCTTCCATATCCATGGTTTTCTACATGGAATCCTAGTATGGGTTATCTCGGGTGACCTTTGTACTTCTATTTCTTTCTTTTAAAGTGATAGTTTTGTGGACTCTTTTTCCGATGTGGGATATTCAATGAATTTCCCATTCATAATTTTAAAAATTGAGAGGATGAAATTTTCAAAAGGGGGGAAGAATGTTACACCCCAAGACTTCATAGTAAGTTATCTTCTTTGAAATAATTCAATAGCTTGTGCTACTCGCAACACCATGTTTGAGCACACCCCGACTTATCAAACTAGCCATTTAAAAATTGGTTATGAATATTATTAACTGAATTTTAAATTTTATATACTAAATTTAATTTTAGAATCCATATTATGTGTTTTTTCGACGTAATATAAGAACAAATTCAAATTTTCCGGTAAAGAAAGTGTTTTTCAAAAATGAAATTTTACCACCTTTTAATGGTGAACCCTTTTAAATTTAATATATGAAACTTTTATATATTCAATTTTACAAAATAAAATTTTTATTTAGAATCGTGACATAAAAATTTAGTTTCGATTTTTTTTGTGTTTTTCGGATAACTTTCATATTTGGGTGAATAGTGAAAAAAAAAATTTTAATTGAAAACAACTCTTTTAATCATAGTAATTTTTAGTGTTCAATTATACAATTGATTTTTTTGTAATTGTAACTAGATTATATTTTTAAAATTTAATACAATTTTGGTTATTGGAATGAATTTCACTTTGAAATTATACATTAACAGGTGGCAATATTTTGATAGTTGTTATTTCTTAAAAACACGCTATTTGATTTGACAATGGTAATTTATTTTAAATTAATTAATAAAACTTATATGTTGTGAATTTGGTAAAATAGACATCATTTTTTAATTCGGAATTCCAATTGTATCTTAGGATTAATATTTTGTATTTTTCCAAAAAACATCAATTTTTGATAAATAGTAAAACCACTTAACAGTAGTGAAAAAACAGAATTTTTCATTTAAATGAAATTTTACCGCTTCTGTTAATTTAATATTGAAAATCCGACATACATGGTTGTTATTATTTAGGAAAATGTGGTTCAATAAGATGAAAATAATTTTTGGTGAATAGTAATTTTAAATTTTATTTACCACGGTTAAATGTAAATAGGATAATTTAAAGAAAAAAAGAATATTATAATAATAAAAAATTAACATAACACTTGTTCTAACCTTATTTTATGAGTCATGGAAGACCATGGTAATCCTTTGGTGGATTATGGGACCCTTTGGAGCCACTTAAAAATGATAATGACACTTTATTTTTCTTAACTTAAAGTAAAGACCAAAATGACATTAACAAATATCTTTTAGTATATCATTATTTACTTTGGGTTATATAAGTGATATTTTTTTACTATAAATAATAATTGTAATGATAAATATATTTGATATGTAATGGTATTTGTTGTATAATTTTTAGACATCATATAAATTATATTATATATGACACAATAATGATGCAACATTTACGTCATTAATAAATTATTTAAATAATCAATATTATTAATATAAAAAATATCCAAAACCAGTCCAATTATTATTGGATGATTTTATTTTGAAAATTATTCATCTTATCTTAGAATTTAATGAGTTTTGGACCTATTGAAACTGAATAAAAGTTTATAATAAAATAACAATTTCAAACATTCATAAAGAGGCCCTCCTCTCCCTTATAAAAGGACACCACTTATAACCCATTCCTCACACCTCTCAAGCCCCTGGGCTCATGAAACCCCAGTCCAAATAAGCTCTCATGATCCCTCTCTTCCACCTATAATCCTTACCTTAGGCAGAAGTCATTTCAAGAAGTCTCTTTGGTTCAAACCAAAGGGAGTTACCCAAATTAAAGGTAATGGTTTCTCTTTACTTATTTTTTTTATATTACTTCTCCTACCCCTAAAACATTTCTATTCCTTTATTTTATAACAAACCATTATCCTCAATATAATATAATGTTTTTATGATAAGGATTCGAATTACATTTAGACACACCTCCATCTAATGGGTAAAGAACATATTTTTTCTTTGGATGGAAAACTAACGCCTTACGAAACAATGATTGTTAAATTATATACTTCTTCCTCCCATGGTGGACATTAAGATCGAAATGTATTTATATATGATATATATTATGTTTTGTTTTCATTGTGATTATTTATTTTCAATTTATATCATTATTTTATGGATTCCATTATGGGAAAACACGATAATTTCCTTTGAAGAAGTGCGGACTACTACCCTTCAAAGTGATATGACTCGTTAATGCCTTATGTGAGATGTATAAAGGATGGAGTTATTGATATTATATATGATATTATAAAAGAATTATAATACACCTATCTATCATTATGTTTTAATTCCACTAGAATACAAAATAGAAATGAAAGTAGCATTCATGCGTACGTAAGGCTTACCGTCTCCCTGAACGGTGCATTTAATTTCTTTTCTCTAGATGTAACATACTATTAGAAATTCATATATATACTTTATATATAATATATATATGATATGTAAAACATTTATATCATTATTGTGATAATGTAATTTTTACCACATTGAAAAATTGTAATTATATCAAAATTCGTTTTTACTCAAGTTCCGAACATCGATAAAATTTCCAATATAAAATCAAATAATTAATTAATTGTTATACAAATGTAATCAGAGATATAAAAGGAAAAAAAATGAAAAATTATATTAATCGTGTATAAATTAACTTATGTTTATTATTCAGGAAGAACAGGGAACATTCAAGACAAGTCGTACATTATGTAAGGGATTTCTTATCTCACTTTTAATTCTGTGAAATTTCCATTGTTGGTCACTTATTTTTTGAATTTGGTGTATTGTGTACTTCCATTTGATATATATTATAATTATTCCATTAATATTCATGGTATTATGTGATTCATTTTTTTGTTATTAACATTTTTTCATACGACTCGATTCATATCAATGTAGTAAGGGGGTTTTCATCTCACTTTTTATTCCCCGTGAGATTCATGCTATATTTGCCACTATTTAATTTTGAGTGGTGTATTTACATAACATGATTGTATTTGAGGTGTAATATACATTATTTTATGGGCGTTTAAATCTCCATATTATGATTTTTCTTTCATGGGGTGTATGTTTTGTATGTTACCAAATCGGTAAGGGAATTACAAATTTCAATTTCCACTCATTGGGCTTTACATATAATTCATTGATTATTTTAATCCCAAATTATGTGTGGAATCACTATTTATTATTTAGGTAGTAATTTACAATCCCCTTTGTGTGGATAAACATTTTATATACATAATCAAACCATTTATAATTTCTCAAGTCATTTATATGAACTTGATAATGTAATCTTAACTCAATTTAAATTAATTGAGTTAAAAATCCAATTCATTGGTGTTGTTTTTTCAAGAATATGTGTGAATGTCCTATGATTGATTTACAAAAAATGACCAAAAATATAGAGTGTATATATATTTTTCACACATAATTATTTCATTGATTTATCCTTAACCTAAGGATACGGTCTTTATATGGGATTTCATCTCAATTTGCATTCCATTTGGAGTTCATTATTGTTATACACCAACTCACTTTTATATGGTGTATATAATGTACTTTGACAAAGTATATCATGAATACCTATATTATCATGATATTATAATGTTTCTATTAACTCAATTATATGCATTTAATTGTCTCTCATTTTGTTATGAACTCTAACTAAAATTTCATTTTAATTGTTTTAAAGATTTATTCTTCGAAATCATTGTCATTAGTGTCCATGTATTGAAAATTGTTTTTACGGATTTATATATATGGACATTGATTTTTTAAAAGTAAAATTGATTTTAATTATTTCAATTTGGTATGGGACACTTTTATTAAAAAATCTATTTTAAATGGCTTCTTGATAAATAATGTTACTGATAAATATTTTCAAGAAAATGTGGGATATTTCTCTTAAATAGTTTTGATTTTTATTTTAATCTATGTCAAAATTATTCATGATTCTCGATTGAGGTTAATATATTATAATAAAATCTTATAAATTTATTACATGATTTTTGCTTGACTGTGGATGTGCAATTTTTATGCCATTCATGGTATTTAGTTAAAATATTGACATTTGGTATGATATTTTTAATACAAATGTTGAGATTATGTTTCGTCCTTTTTATATGAGGAATGGATTTTACCTAATACGTGACAGGTAGAGCCTGATATAGCTCCATGATGCATCCGTAGGTCTTATGAGACAAACTAGTTTTTTTGGAACAAGGCCTTGAAAAAATCTTATTAGTAGTCTCGGAACAAGACCTTGACTATGTGGTTATGATGTCTAGAATTATCCATTCCATAATTATGAGATTAGCTGTTGATATTTCATTTGGTTATTCGACTAGTAGAATAGCAATGACTATGTTTTATTATGACATTTTTTACTCTGCCCATATTCCTGCTATAAAGTGTTCATGATTAATATTTGTAATGGCATGTGTTTTCAATTATTCAACATGCCTAATTTATATGTTATCTTATGCAATATTGCTTACTCTTACTAATCATTTGAGCTCACCCCTTTCTTATGTTTCATTTTACTAGGATATGAAGATGTCAGTTAAGAGTGACTTGCAAGAATAATCTTGGAAGCTTGGATGACTCTAATGGAATATATTAGTGTTGTTTTTCTTTTCATGTTATAATATTGAACTTATTTATGTGTCTTGTTTCCACGACTACTAAACTAATCGAAACTTTGGGATATGATTCCTTGTAATCATGACAATGTTTTAAAATAATGCATTGGCTCTTTGATTTTGGGGTTGGGTTGTTACAAATTGAATCATTGAATATCATGAATAAAAATAGAACAATGAAATTATATGAAAAACATTAGTACAAAAACAACACATACATGAAATATGTGGCGAACATTGGAAATCTCACAGAACTGAAAGTGAGATGGGAAAACCCCTTACAAACATTTCAGCATGATAATGGGTGTTATTGTGAGGGATTAATGAGAGGTAACGATGTATCTCATTATTTATATATCGTAAAGGGAATTATGTGGGAGGTGTAAAAATATACCACCTCATTAAGAATAAAAAATTATAAGACACAACATATGGGAAATTCTTGAATAAAAGTGAGAGACAGAATCCCTTACCTTATGTTCGAAGGTATTATTGACTATTCTTAATGAACTGAATAATCAAATTATCTTAATTAATTAATATTTAAAAAACCTCATAAAAATTTTACTGATACATTATAACCTTATTTGGTTCATTCATGACTTTTTTGATGGCTCATAAGAGATTCAATTTTATTTTTCTCGAATCACATTTTTCCTTGGTTTTCATGATCCGTTTAAATGTATTCGTTAATTGATGTTTTTTTGAAATGTGGTTAAATATCCAGAATTGTTAATATATAATATTATTGACCATAATGATATATAAACGATCTTATGATGATTCTGGTTATATACCATGAGGATGACTCATTTGATGAGTTAATGATAAACACTTGGATTTGGCTTGGTGGTTTTGGGAAAAGTGAACTAGTTTTGTATTATTATTCCATATTATGAGTGTGTAAGGATTATATAACATTATATAAGATAAAATAAATATATTATGATCTGGTTCAACCATAGAAAAGGTTACATGACTATTCATGAAGATAGTAATGAAAATTGGCAACTCGTCTTCCTTGAGTGTGATAAATTAACACATCTAGGACAGTGTTTGCATATATAGAATAAAATGAAAGGTAAAAAGATATATTATGATGAAATATTCAATCATCATAATGAAAATAAAATACGTGTATATTATGACAATTATCATGGCATTTGGATGAGGGGAAGTGAGAAGAGACTGAAAAATAATGAAACTTGTAAAATGATTTGAAAGAAAAAAGAAGAGAGGTTCGCCTCTTGAGTACTCTTCTTTGAGATACTCTATATGGCCTTTTTTTTCCTTTGATGATACCAGCTAGTAATGGACATGGGGGGAAGGTTAGGGATCTATTTTAGCTGAACGTATGCATGTATTGAAGCTTTAGTGGTGTGGGAGGAAGAGGGGGTCAGGGGTGGTTTGTACAGTGGAGGGGAGACGGGATTTCTCAATATTATATCCATTTATTTATTATTTCTTCACAAGGCAAGGAATAGTGCGTCTTCCATGACCAATAATACAATTTTTATCATTTTAATCCTAATCAATTGGGATTACTTCAGAATAACATCACACATGACTCTATAATTAGTGTATTTAGCTTATTTTGTAAGTTATGGTATTTCACTATTCATCATAAATTCAAGTATTTTAGAAAAATACCAAAAATTCACCGTTAATTTTTTTAGGAATAGAATACAAAAATGGTTACCATTTTTGAAAAATAATTTTCTAAATATGATTAATTAAATATTTAATTAAAATCGTAATTTAATCGGAAAATATAAACATTTAAAAATTCATCTTCATCTTTAAGGATCCTATATTTATTTATACATTCATGGGTACATATACCATTCATAAGATTCATATTAATATTCTTGAGGGTAAGTTTCTATTCATAATTGTAGGCTACTATTCATAATGTTAGATTACTATTCACCAAATATTATGTTAATTTTATCAGACATTAAATATCATTTGAACACAACTGTGTATGTCGGATTTTCATAATTCAAAACACACAAGTGGAAAATTTAACTTAATTGGATATATATGACTATCTATTAAGTAACCAAGTGTTGTTTCAATGTAACTCAGTGCATTATGAAATATAGTCAATGACTATATTGTATTAAAGAGTAACATAAAATAAAATTTTTGGTGTGCTATAGTACGACTTGTAGAGAGGCTTGCGGTCGACCCGCTCCACCAAGACTCCACCCCGAAAGGCCAGGAGATAGGACTAATTCTATTTTATTCCTTGGCCATAATCGGTGAACATACATGTTGTTAATGGGAATAGGAGGAAGATTAAATAATCCACTTTGTAGATCTGGTTCAGCACCAACTACAGGATCATCTGGGTTGGAAAACTCGCCACTGTGTTCAGAATGGACTATCAGAAGTCCGATCCTAGAGGGTAAATGGGTTTAGAAAATTAATAGATTCTCCTAGCATGTGATTATATCCAACCATACAAAAGGTGTAATGTCACACATATCCCTTGTGGCTTCTTCCGTTTTCTACAGTGCCTTGACACCTTATACAAATTAGAAAGCATTGGGATTCTAGGGTGTATCCACTCCCTGATCACCAAAGAAGAGGCCATGATGAACATTCTCAGTTGAAATCCCATGTATGTGTCCCTCATGGGAAAAATGCAGTTGCAGATAAGCATAAAAATGAATTCATCCAACCTAACAATTGTTGATTCTCTGTAATTTCATTGAATCCCCATGTATTCCACTGGTTTTCTTCCAAGAGTCAGTAATATGAGTGCTCCTTGCCGCACTAAACCCCCTTCGGGTAGGTATGAGGGCCAACATGAAACAATCTATCTTCAGGGGAATTCAATAATTTCTTGAACCAACGCTTAAGGTGGATGTACCTCACCAATTTCTTATCCTCCCTCAACAATAGGTCCACCAATTCCATTGTCAGTGGCAAAAACTACTCCGGTTCCTCCCATTTTTCCATTTAGGGAGGAACTAATCTTACATTTCCCTCAATATTGGGACCCCCATGATTTGGTGCATTTCCCAAAGGCTGATATAAAGCTACCCATGGTGAAGATGAAAGCTATTGGTCCTCGATGACCACCTACTCAGAATATCCGACATCTACTACTTCAGCATGTAGATCTGAAATTGGGAAGCCAAAGCCACCCCATACCGGCCCAATTACCTCAGATCTACCCCAAAATCCTTACACGAGGCGCCTATCCAGTAGTCCCATTCCTATTAATCTATATAGTTTTTACCCTTGCGCAAATCCTACTTATCATTCCACCTCTTGTCTGATTTCCCCAAGGCTTCCTTCATAATGGTGTGGCACACTAGGGGTGATGTCTCCAACTGCAAGACCTTCTTATCAACATTATTCACATGGTTGTGAAAAAAATCAACATTGACAGTTGTTAAATCCTCCCAAGTATGGCTATGAGCTGCCATGAACCACTAGTGTTGGCACGACGTACACCAAAAACAGTATGTCGGCTCATCTCTACTCTCACTGAGAATGAAAACACCATCCCTCAGACCAAAGCCATATAGAGGAAGCCTTTTTTACAGTGGATAATTTTTCTGGCCACCTAATAGCAGCTCCACTAGATATTCAGGTTCTGAATGGTTCCGTACATGATCTCTAATGCCTAGGTTATTCTCCATTTCTTCTCTCTGGGAAGCATCTGTAAGGTCCCACCCTAATAGCTCCCTAATGAACCATTCATTCATTATGTTTTTGAAATTTTCTTCTGGATTGTAGAGTACAATAGAAAAGATAATTCAAGGAGCATGATCGTAGAGATGGGTCACATATCCCTACCATATACATCATAGATGCATTCCATGGGCCACACACTCGTGGAGTGAAAGGACACATTGTGCGCCATGAAGCAAAAAATCTCGATTCACAATGAGTGATCATAGAACTTGAAGAGATTTCCAAATCGAGAGCTCAGGAACGAAAATGCGAAGATGAGAAAGGAAATAATAGAGTCCAGCCTCCCCTACTTATAGGAAAAAACCCCATTGTTTTTGCGGAACTCCTAGACGTAGTGAGCTTCCCGAAGCTCCTAACCCCTGCATCACTGCTCTACATCATGGCCCTACTTCACGATCATTCTTTTTAATTTCCCTAAGCATTTTGGGTGATTTAATCTCATAGGAATTCCCTCGTTTTCTACTTGGATCAATGTCTGAGAGGAGTATTTGGTGGGCCAAAATATGTGTCTAAAAAAATGACACAAAGATAAAACAAATTCCAAAAAGGCTACCTCGTGAAGCTCGTTCGTAGAGACCCTTAGAATCGCGCCATTTACAGATCCCCATAGCACTAAAGCCGACGTGAAGCTACAGCCCCCTCTGTGGTCTCTATAGATTAAAAAGGCATGGGGCTCCATTGTTATGACACACATAACTAGAAGCCTCATGCTGCGGAGGGAGATGAATGGACCTCTATGAACCCTTCAAACTTGATCAAAGCCTCTACAAGCGCCGTGTAGGGTACCCAAGAATGATCCACACTAAGGAGAGGATAACGATCGACAATGTGGTTTTGAATAACTTGATGAAATCTGTGGTCAATCAAGGAGAACCACGTGGCTTCACACTGATTTTCCCCTACTTCACACCACCGCTTACCTATAAATATCGGGTTCCCCTCGAGCCCAAAGGATTGATACTCTTACAATTCACCTTATCTGCTCTCAAATTGTGATGAAACTTATGCTCTATGAAATATTTAAAAAAATGTGCTCTTCCAGGCACTTGAGAATTAAAAACTATCCATTATTTAGCTCAAATACACCACCTCTTCAACCAGGGATGCCCTTTATAGAGCCCACCCTCTACTGCGAAGAAAGGATGTCCTAAAGGGGACTCGGGTCATTGTAAATCACTCATTATTTGCGAAGTACACTCCATGAAAATGTGAAACATATGCTAAGGCGGGGTCATTCTTCTCCACAAAGAATGTAGCTTCAATGTTATATGATTTACAAGGTACCATTACTTCGCGAAGTCCTACTTCATGAAATCCGTTTTGCTTCCCAAATCACCCTCTATATACACCTATTCCCTATAACAAGGTTATCCTACCCCACTTATTAATGCATACCACTTCTCGATTCACCTCTATGACATGGATCACCAGAGTTTCATAAGGTCCCTTCCTATGAACCGATTTACTTCACAATCCCTTCTTCCGTACAACCATCCATGTTTTTATGAAGTAATTTCAAGGTCCCTTTGGTAGTGCATTATATTGGATTGCTTAGCCTTATGATTTTTTGCATAGGCAAGGTAATGGATATTTCTTCATCACTTAGACATGCTAATGTGGGCCCTTGAATGGATCACTCCACAACACTCGCTATGCATGGCATTCATAATGTCTTCCCTTACTCATGGGTGGGAGAGTATCGGTCCTGTAAGTCCTAGGGGTGAAAAGTGAACCCGCCACGTCTGAACTATAGCAAGTTACACTTCCAATAACCATCATCCTCAGCACATGACATTAAATGGTAGACTCTCCCCATGCAATACGTGTGGGATGCCCCATCTTGGGCATTTTCCATGCCTGCTCATCCTCAATGGAGTGAGATCTTTCCCACATGGAATGAGATCATATTTGTCGGAGCGACGTCTGTTTGCGAGGAAGAGAAACCATATTGGTGTAGTCTCATATCCTTTCTTATGTGAGGTATAATTCATTATCCTCCTCTTTTAATTAGTCCCAAATACTAGAGAAGGGATAGGCACCAGGACCATCATTACCCTGACCCTCTCCCTCTAGGATTTTTCTCCACTGGTCCACCATCCTACAGAAATTCCCAAACTCCATCTCTCTAGCCTACTAACCACGCATAATCCTATATTTCCACTTTGGGCCTCTAACCATGTGAAATACCCACTCCACATCACATGGACACACCTTTCATGATGTGATCATTAGGACATTTATGCCTCTTGTTTCTCACACCGATAATGGCTCATGTGGGATTATAGTAAGCATTCACCATGGAATACTTCCTAGGATACCCTAGAGCATAAGCCCTAAGAATCCCCATTCAGAAGATTGATTAATTTTATCCTTTTCTCCTAGAAAACTTATGTAGGAATCCTTCTTGTGGTTCAAGCCCATAACATACTTGTCTCGACCCATTCACGTCAGTTCATATTCATCCTACATGACAGAAAACTACATACCATCTTTTGAACTATGTGGGATTTGATTCTTGTCTCATTGATAAGGTATGAAGGAATACTCCCAATGGTCCAACCCCAATCGATGGTAAGGGGTTGTGATCCCCAATCAACAGTAATTCGTCGTGACCCCTAATCGAAAGAAACTCGTCTTAATAACAAATCAACGGTAAGCCGTCGTGATCCCCATTTGATGGTAATCTATAGTGATCTCAAATTGATGGTAAGATACCGTGACACCCAATTGATGATAATACATCATGATACCCGATTGACGGTAATCCATCATGATCCCCAATCGATGCTAAGCCTTCGTGATCACTAATCGATGGTAAACCTTCGTGATTCTCAACTGACGGAAAGTCATCGTGATTCCCAATTAACGGTAAGACATCATGGTTCCCCAAACGGGGGAAATATACTATATCCCAGCTAGTGGTAATCTATTGGACCCTCGACTAGTAGAATTCCATTTTATCCAAACCAGTGGTATTCTATTAGAACCTCGACTAGTAGTAAGCCACTTTTAGCCTCACACGATGGTAGGACATTGTAAGATAAACTACATGGGTTGGACCCCTATCTCCTTGTTAGGGTACGTATAAATCCTCCCTGAGGTTCAACCCCAAACACCATAAAACATTGGTTTCCCATCCATGGGACCTACATCTCTGGTCTTCCGCTTGAGTGTCAGAACAATGTAAGTTGCAAAACACACATAATCCCTAGAATATCATCGAGTTGTTGTCATATTCATACACCCTGATTCTATACCCCCATCCTGGACTACATGGACATGGAATCCCTGCCATAGCGATACATTGGATGCCTCATTGGGGTTCAATCCCATTAAAAATGTATCATCCTGGTCACTCTCTTGAGCCTCTATGTTTCAGGAAGGTTATGACCTAGCATGAAGGTTTCACTTCCTCAAAGTCCCATTCAAGCATCCATTCTCATGGGTCACCTTCTAAAGTGTCCCATGACCACATTATGAACTACATGGACTTGGATTCCATGCCACCAGGATACCTATGAATCTTATCCTAGGCACAACGCCAACATCACCATCATCCTCACGTCAGTTCCTTTTCATTATCCATCCACATCACTCAACCATCCATATCCGTCCCCATAATTACATGTTCCACCAAATTCAAATGAGATAATTTTACCAACATTATCACGACTCCTATAAGTAATCTGATAACTAACCATTTTTTAGTCACAACACTAGTGTTCCCTCATAGGGTTACACCAATATGATCCACTCCCGTTAGTATTCTGATCAGTCTGATTTTTCTCTGCTGGACTTTAAACTCATGGAATGCAATGTGACATGGGAAGATGAGGAAAACATCAGAGAAATTCTTATGGAATAATATTCCATGTATTGGATATGGGATGCCTCGAGATTCTTCACTCTCGAAAATCCCTATCATAAGGTGAATAAACCCGAACACATCAGTGTTCCAATGTCCAGACAAGCCAGTGATGTCTAGAATGACTACTCACCTAAACAAAGGTTACATACATAACTGGGCCCCTTTTAATGTCCTTAAAGAAGTAGTGTAATCAACCAGTGTCCATGAATACATGGAACTGGGAAGAGTTTCATGTATAACGTCTAAAGCCTTTGAGGGAGACCCAGACTGGGTAAGGATTTTTGAGGAAGGATCCACAGAAGGGGGAAAAACATTCTATCATACTGTTTTAGTCAAGGAGAAAACATCCTTGAATAAGCGATGGATATCGCCCCACATTGGAAAGTAGGAATTCTAGGCATCACAGATCAGTGCATCCTCCTTTGAGAGATAAATGCATGCCCCAACAAAAGAATCTGAATCAATTTTTTGATGTAGAAGGGTTGTCTATAACTACGGTGGTACATTAAACACCATGTTCTTCACTATTTATGAAAAATATGTCTTTCTTAATAACATAGGATGGAAACACTGAATTGTTAAATTCTTTCTATAAGAGATATATCATCTTTAACATATCATTCCTTTTCAATATTGTCATCATTATAGTTTTTTTGACATATTATTTTGATCTGGTGTAGATCGATCTTCACCTAAGCTAAATATCATTATTAATATTGAAAGAGACCAAAATATTTTAAATTCAAAAACATCAAAAAATATAGAATCCAATGAGGGAACTATTCTTGGATACCAATTATGGGAATCAGTAATTAATGTATTCAAAGATGAGAGGGTGTATGGATTATTTTTTATTCCTCAAAATTCAATTTTTTTTAGAAAATATTTTTTTACAAATGTCATTTATTAGAGATGCCAATTTTCTTATTTTCTATGATTACAATTTTTACTACATGAAACACACCTGAACAAAAGATTATAAGATGCACATTGATGTAAAAGGTCCACCTTTCTATGTGATTAGTATTGTACAAAGGGTGACATGGATTCCTAAACTATCACACTAACCATTATTATCAATATATGAGGTATAAGAGGGAATGGGTTATCCTTGAAAAGCATGGTTCCTTGTTTCTCATTGATTTTATTATATATCATTAATACATGTACATCACAGGAACTAAAATTATAATGGTTTTAGTAAAATAAATACATTCTTTAAACAATATTTATTTCAGTATATTATTGATGTGTTTCCACATTCTTCTTCTCATTCTTCACTTAAATTTAAGAAAACATTTAGGGAACTAATTATTTATTTTCATAAATAATTTACTAGATAGATAATATTCATAATAATTGTTGTAGAACGTATATGTTCTACCTATATTAACAAGGGGAAATACCACATTTTTTGAAAACAAAAACTATAGTGATAGTTAATTATTATAATTTATTCCTCTTATAGTGCACAAAAAGAACACAATACCACCTTCATCAATTATTATTCGACACATAATGATTATTTTTGCAATATATTATATCATGGATTTTATATTCGATTCTCAATTAAGTATTTAAAATAGATAATAATGCATTCTCTATCATCTGCTCTCATTATTTTTAAAACAAGTAATATACATTTTTTACAGTAATATTAAATATTATTAGTTTTATTCACACATTATCATTATCATTCAAGTGAGTATTTAATGAAAAATGTAAATATATGAATTTTAATAACAAAACATATTTCCCTTATAATTGAAATTCCTAAATCCCTAAAATTTCAAGAAACCTACAACTATTAAAATAATTAGTATCTGTATACATAATTGCGGTAAATGTGTATATAATTATCATGAATTTATTTTTAATTATTGATATTATTATTTTTTCAAATAGTTGTGTATATATTCATATTTTAATATAAATATATGTATTCACACACCTATAATAATCATGAAATTTCTAACTATGACCTGAAATGATCATGAGAATATTCATTTTTTTATCATCAATATTTTTTATGAATAATTATAGAAAAAGTCATGGTATTTATTTGAATATAATATTTTGTTACATTGAAATGACTTAGTAAAAGTTTCTGTAAACTTTTCTAGGATTCATATTTTATCATCTCTATATTATTTTTTCATTCTTCATATTCATTCATCCAAAAATCTATCATAGTGATGATCCATATGAATATATTCACACATATGATGTTTAAAAAATTCATGGACTATCCAAACAATATGATGTTTGTGATGACCATATAATATTATCTAGATTATGTTTACATAGATAACCATACTTGTATATGATTCTTGAAACATAAATTATTTAATAATAAGTTTATAGTTACATAGTTGGAGGATGATACATACAATGATGTGTAGGTATCGATTCGGAATGTTACCTCTATTCTAAACATTATAGAAATTATACAAAAGGCCAGATCCTACTATATATTGGAAAACAATATATATGATTTCCAAAGAAATATTCATAAATAAATACCATGATAATTGACTTGTCTCAACTTTAATGGTTGAAAATATCTTAGAAAAATCTATTTGGGGTTTTTAAGGAAAATTAGATGAAAAAATAGTACATTTCATGATAAAATCCATAAAACCACATAACATTTTACAGAGGGAATAAAAAGTTCTTAACAAAGCCAAAACGTATATGTAATTACAATATGGGACTTTTATGTAGACAAATAATAACTTTAATCCCTATAAAATCCATTATTTTACTCCCCACATCGGCGGGTCATCCAGACCTCCTCATCCATCTGTACATGACACCCTGCACATATGTGGACTCATATAATTGATATTATTATACTATAAAACCACAATAGATTATAAAAGTAGGAGGAAAACATAAATATATTTTGGGTGTCCTTTTTATCCATAGGTTTTTTAGTTGGATGTGTGAGCTTCTATTAGTGGTATTTTTATGCAAGTCTTCCTCTAATTTTATTAAAAATACTTTAATAAAATAGAATCCATTCAAAACTGTCAACAACTTATTATTTTAGACTATCTTACAAATATAACCCACTTTATAAGTCATTAAAAAATCAATTTATATTTATCAACAATGATTTCATTATATAGATATCGAAATATCATTGTTAATTCACCATGTGACTTCAATAATAAAACACATCTATCCTTTAATAAAAATAAATCATAAATATATTATTGAAATAACTACTTTTTTATTGATATTATGATAAAAAATGAAAAAATATTACAATATTTATCAACCAATAATTTTTTTTCATAATATAATGACAATAACCTCTTAGGTTCTTCTCTAAAAAAGTGGACAGAAATTCTACTTCAAAGTACGTGGTGTTCTTCTTCATTAATTCTCCAATATTTTTATACTGACCAAAATAAAAACATCATGTTTATTGAAAACTACATTGGAACACATAATGTGGTTTTAACATTTTCCATCATTTATGGAATACATTCATCCTGGAACCGACCATGTTGAATGAATAAAGGATCAGAAATAACATAATGTTTTTATACTCTTTAGAGTTTTTATGTCCAAATTGTATCATTTAAGTGGATCACAATTCTTTTCAACATATGGATTTTATAATATAGTTCATTATATAAATCCTAGAAAATTTATAATAAATAACAAATTCTCCCTGAAATTATACTTGGAGATTAAAATGGGGTTATTTTTTAGTCACTACATTAATATCACAAAGAAATCAATGCCATGGTGATAGATTTATGAGTTTAGAAACTAATGATTGAAATGAGTAATCCCTTAAGGATAATTATTTTATACTATTGTATTGTATTTATGGATCATCATATAATCATTGATAATATACGAAAACTCAACCATATCTAAAAATAACATCCTGATCTCAAACATTAAATATAAACTAAGAATGGAAAATACATAAAATGTTGTTGAATGAGCCATAATAATTTTCACATGTTGTTTTACATTTGATAATGATAAAAAAAGTGGTAAAAAATAATCTATTAATCAAGGTATTTCATAGGCCTTCATATTATTTAATATTTCATGAGAATTGGTGTACTCAAATAATGTGATAGTTCCTTCACAATGAGAGATAAATAGATCACTATGGAAGAAGTGATCTTCAATAGAAAAGGAAATAAACTAAAGGTTTTTGAATTTTTATAAGATGGGAGGGATCATACACCTTATATAGTCATGAATTCCTCATTCCATATTAATGAAAAAAAAATTCAATATGTAACAAATTTGAATATTTTATTTCCCATTGGACAAATCCATTGAACTCATTAAATGAAATATCAAACCATATTAGAAAATTTAATATGTCATTTGTGACTAATTAATATATACTAAGAGTGAATATGATATGAAGATTATTTTTTCTAGAAAAAGATAATGCCTCAAGTAAAACAATTCATCCTAAAGAACCACCAATGAATGGTTCATATTATTTTAGTGCATATTAATCATACATGATCAGACACAATGTAAATTAGTGACGACATAAGTTATTCCGAATATTTTTTATAAATATAATTATATGATGCTGGAGATTATTTTCCAAGTTGAAATAATTTATTTTAATCCATGAATCAATTTTTTTTTGAGAAATTATATAAAAATTATTACTGATCATACTATTTATTGTTTATTAAAATCATTTATATGGAAAATAATAGTGGTGATCACTGATGGAGGAAATTTCTATAAATTATGAATAATAATATTATTTTTATTTATAATTTGATTAATGAAATGAAATTTATCATATGATTCAATATGATAATTCATCTGTTATAATTAACATGAATATAAGTAATAAATTCTTTTACAATGGAAAGAGTTCTTTTATACCACACACACTTTAACAATATGAGAATCGAAGTGGAACTATTAAAAATAATAGGCGATCATTGATTTTTTACTTATGGATTTTGAAAATGAATTTAATTGGGATCATTTTTAGTTAGTGATCGTATTCAAATTATATAAACATGTTTACTTTGTATTTATTCTAAAAATACAGTTGAAAAGTAGAAGGGTATTTCTATTAATGCATCTGAGGGAGTTTTTAAATAAATAATACAATATTACATGATTATGGGATCACACACACTTAAAAAATTGAATGAATAACCATGTCAAAAAACATGGAGGATCAAATTTTTTATGGGAACTATAGAAAGGTAGTTCTTCAAAAAATTTCTATTCTTCTATTAATTCAAGGATTTATTTTTGTAGTGAACTTGAGGAAGGGAAACAGTTTAGAGAGATTGAGAATGGAATAGTGATTATAGTTGAGTATTGAAAATCCAAGATTAATAAATACATGATGATGCATCTTATGGTAGTGTATAAAACCTTTGAGTTACTAAACATTCAGGGATCTAAGATAGAGAGGAAGAATAAGAAATCGATCAATATCTATATCTATATGTTTTTTAAAAATCAAAATAGTTATTATATATTTCTCAATTTTATTTGTGTTCGATTAACATAAATAATTTTTAATATATAAATTTTTTTTCTTCAATTCATATTAGAAATATGTTCATAAATTTTCATAGAAACACATATTCTTAATGATATTTTTAAATATACTTTAAAAAATATATATTAATTACATAATCTAAACATTAAAAAAATTTCGTTATTATTCATGATTAACACACAATTTCCATGGTATATGTCAAATAAAATATTATACTACAAAATAATAAGTCCTAATGTTTTAACTGATATGTAATATGAATTCCGTAATATTGGGACTTCATATTATATTAATTTATTCGTGGAATAGGTCAATATCAGAATAACTTCAAAACATTACATGGTTTGTAAGAATGCATCAGGTGTTTTTGAAGCTATATAAGATTAATTTCTAAAGAATTTAACCAATGAAAGATTAGTCTTAGTATAATCATAGTTATTTTATATTAAAAATGAATATTATAATAGTTTTACAAGAATAATATTTTCATGAAGTGGTCATAAGTTATATTAAATAATGAACATACAAAGATATGTTACAAAGGAATATCTTTTCAACATATTAATTATTTTTTTGAGTTTATGTAATCAAAACCATATACTTATTTAATAATAATAAAAAAATAATGACTAATAAGGAAGATGTGCTTAGAATGATAAATATTTTCAGTTTTGATCATGCTACTAATAGAGGTTTTTCGAATCTAGATAATTATGAGATGATTATAAAAGATGATTTTTGATAGTATGAGTTGTTTTCCAAGGGTAATTAACTCTATCAATGATGAAAAATATAGATGACTAGAAATACTTTTTTTTGTTTGATAAATATGGAGACATCCATTTCACAATGACAAGACTACACCATACTATGTTATGAAGAGATAATTACATGATGGTGTTTCAGGATAGTAATAAGCTATGAAAAAGTTGTACATCCTAATAGAGAAAAAGGAAAATGAAATATAATGTAATTGTAGATGAGTACCCATAATATGTATTTAGAAAAATAAATTTAGAAATTACGTATTCAATGTGATATAATATCACAGTCAAAACTATTAAGTCATATTTTAATACACATGAGAATTACAATATGAGGTTTATGAAGAAAATTGATGGTAATATAAGATGACATGTTTAGTGATTAATATGTTTAAAATTGATTAGATTAATTCTTAGTTAATTCATATTATCAAATATAAAATATTTAAGAATCATTATTGGATTTCAATGTTAGGATATCCCATGATGATATTTAGATACAATTTTATTGGGAGGATTAGGTGTATTATAGAAAATAAAATTTTGATTCTATAAGGTAGAACTATAATAATAGATGAGTTTTTTATGGATTAATAATCACGGAGGAAGAATATGATGTATCTTTTTAAGAATTAAAATCCTTAAATTAAGAGGTGTCTAATGAATTGGTATTTTCATTATGTAATTATAAAAAATTAATTTTTATTTTGTTATAGGAGAATAATAAAAATGTATTGGATGCTTATAATTTTTTAAGTGAGAATGAGATAGATGTAATTAAAAACCATTCCCCATGTATTCCATTATTATTTATGGATAATTAAATAAAAGAATAATATAAGACCATTAAATCATTTACATATACTATAAATTCCAAAAAAGAATAGGAAGAATAAATAAGAGGTATAATAACAACGCTATAGGCCCAAAAAATAATATGTGTCAATATTATATTAAAGAATTATGTATATTGATGAAAGATAAAATTAGTACAACTATCATTATTATATTGTAGAATTTGAATATATTGTGTGATTGAGGAATAAAAACTTCCTAAAAGAACCAATAGTTTGCACGTGTTGTTCATTTTAAATAATAAAATATGGTTGTAATTCATGCTATTCCCAAATATTATATGTTAATTATCAAATATAATTATTTATTAAAATTATATTATCATTTTATTTGATTACATTCCGGATAATATTGATGTTATTTTCCATTACCGAGTTTCGAAGTACAATTGTAATTTTTGGGAGGTATTATAATGATCCATCTGGGAGAAAAAGAAATACTAGTTAACCTAAATGGTAAAGGATAATACTTTTCCCATTTATTTTCACATTATGATATTAGTGAAACACATGTGCCTCAGACATGATTCTAACATATTAAGGAAACATTCACCTGCATTATGGTTAACCATATAGTATATATATTGATTTTTTTATTTCATTAATTTCAATATTGTAATATTTTATGTCGTGTTTAGAATTATAAAGAATATACATTAATTATAAAGGGAGTACAAGTCAGAATAATTAGGATAGAAAATAAATAATAAAATAATTTGGTACTATTGGTTCACATTTATTAACTCCCCTCAAAATGGGACAAAACAATCTTTAGAAAATATAATAAGAATTAGATTTGGAATTTTATTTTATTTGATATAATATTTTCCTCAAATTATTATACATATTAGTTGGGCTATTTTTATTTCAGAATACTTTTCGGTACCACGTCGAATCATATATAGATATTTCATCGATGAATTGAAGAACATAAAAATGAAATAAGATTATAAAACAAATAAAATATCAAAAATGAGAAATTATAATGAATATTATATAAAATTTAACATATTCTATGTTTTAATTTATATATTTTATTTTAATATAATTTTCCACTTTAAAAATATATTTATTCTTGTAAATATTATGTGATCATTGAATCACTTGGAGATTTATAAAGTTAAATAATTACTTATTTAAAAATGTTATGTCTTGAAGGTGTTACATGTATATAAAAATATTTCATGATTATTTAGGAAAACAAAACATAGATAGTGTCTTGGGATGCTAAAATCAAAAAATAATGTAATTTTTTTTTCAAAAGTGTATAATTCATTTAAATTATGTGAAAGAGAAGGGGTAATATTGTAATTCTGTAATTAAATATCAAATATGTAGATGAATTTAAAAAATATTTAATAAGGATTATAATATATAAAATATTTTTATGAGAGTATACGTTCAATTAATTAAACATGAAAACCTATTATTGTTGTTAATGATACACAATTTGACATAAAATTCAATAAAATTAAAGATCATGAAAATTTTTAAAAGAATAAAATTATATATCTAAAGATAATATTCTGAAAATAAGAGTGGAATATAGAGTTATGTTTAAATACCTTAATGGTCAAAAAAATACTCTAAATTTGATGTATCTTGAGATAGATGTTAATTTTAGAATTTGAGAAATCACAAAAGGTAAATCTTCCATTCAATCTAAAAATGAATAAATTATCATAGATTTTTTTTATAATATATTTGTAACAAATATAGACATTCTCAAGGAAATATGTCTTGACATAATATTTTTTTTACTAAAATATCAATGAAGGATGTAACATTTTCCATAGACAAAATTAAACTTAAAAATTAATATGCTCATGGAAATTTACCATCTGAATATAAATTCCATTCTTTTCTGGGAAGTGAAAAATATTGAATTCGACACTATATCATTAAGTGTGGATTTTGAAAATTTTAATAATTTCTTCATATAAAATTATTTTATTAAATAAGGTATATCTTGTATTAAAAAATTATAGGCTCTCATTCTACCCATTTTATTATACAATAAAAGAAAGATATGTTTACAAAAAAAAAATTAGTTCTACAAAATATTTGGCTATAATTTTATTAATTGTTAGATTAATTTATAATATCATGGAACACATAAATTTAATTAATAAAGATTGACTTATTTTTAGTTGAGTTGTGGTAGAAACAATGTAAATATATCTAGAGAAATGATATTTTAAGTTCTTTAAAATTTCATTGAAAATTGAAACCATTGTAATTATTTTAATGATGAGTGTAATTTTTCACCTACCATTAATTATTAGTATAATAATCAATAAAGAAATAAAAAATATTTGTTGAGAATCAAATATGATAAAAACTTATTCATTTTTTGTGGGAAAATAAAAATAGTTAAATAATACACAGTCAAGACTAATATTGATAATGATGTTACACCAAGATATAGATGATTCAATTATGGATGAGAAGTCAACATCAATGATCATTTTATGATGGCCATGATGATAAATTTCAAAGAAAATAATATAAAATAAATAATTAAATACAGTCCTGGAAGAACAAAAAATGATTCTTCTTCTTCATGTACTTTAATAAGAAAGAATTTATTTTCCATATAAGTATCCAAGTAGGGTTGACTTGAATATCAGTGAAAAATAATGTGAAAAATCTAAAAAATGTTTTCATATTTGAAAATAAAATATTATTATTCAGATAGAATTGTTATAATTAAAAAAATATTTGGAAACACACCAAATAAGATCCATGTTCGTTATTAGATAATGTGATAAAAGAAAAATATACAAAAGAATAAAACAAAAGAAATGATTAAGAAATTATTTTCTATGCATTCACAATTCAATAAAATCAATAGAGAATAAATAATGAATAATTTCCAAACCATTATTGTTTTGAATAAATGATATTATAATTTGAGAAAAATAACCAAACATTATTTCACTTGGAATTATACATAGAGAAATATATCATATTCCTATATCTATAATTTTTGTTTTTCATTATACTGAATTGAAGATGATATATGAATCTATGGGGAGAACATGGTAAGTGGTGTGATAACATCATAAAATAATGATATATCCATAGTGAGGTGATTTAATTCATACTATGGTTCTCCCATAAAACATATTAGATCATATATCATAAAAATTATAAAAAGTAATTTTAAATAATAAATTCATTGATGATGAGTTTATGTATTATAAACACTCTCAGCATGGTGATAGGATTTGAAATCCTTTTTAATATTATTATTTCTTTTTAAAACTAAATTTATTATCATTATTTATATTAATTTATTATTTTCAGACATACACTGTTTTATTTTTAAGGTGAAATAATACTTATTTTTTGGGACATAATGTTTTGTATTGATAAGTTAATTATATACATTTAATGGGGATAAAAATTCTTATATTGGAAGGTATTTGATTGGTTAATTGTGTTTTATAGATGTGATAAATTTAAAAAACATTTTTTATAAGCCTAGTAATTGGGGGTTTTGAGTTTTTATCACCGGATTAGCTATTTAATAGAAAACATCGATTTCAAGGTTAGTCTATATAATTTTAAAAAAATAGATATTTCATATAAAATATGATTCAATTAATTATTTTATAACGCTATAAAAATCTGATTATGTCCTATGTTAATTTGTCATGGGTTTTCCATTCAAAAAAAGTGGGGGAGAGGAAATTTTTGGAATGATTGAATAAAGAGTGAGTATGAATTCCACTTTAACCTATATATTATTTAATATAAATAAGTTATATTCAAAAATATGAAAGAAAATATCTTATTGAAAGTGATTTACTTTATGTATAAATTTTTATTGAAAACAAATCTAAATGGGGATATTATAAAGCCCATGGATAGTCTTGATTGGTTTTATTATTAATAATTATGTTTTTATATAAATTTGCATTGGATGATGACATATATCCCAAAAAATATGAGGTGGAAGGTGATATATATATTATTGTTTTTAATCTATGTATTTCATTCATATCATTTATAAAATTTATATTTTTAATTTCATTATCTTTTTTATGACTGTTCCAAATTAATCATTTTCATATAATTATTTTGGGTAATTAAAATTTTGATGTAGAATCTAACAAAAATAAAACGTATATTTTATTTTTATTAACATTAAAGATATTATATATAGGTAATGTTATTCTATTTGTAACAGGTTATAATTCAAACGTTTCAACGAGTCAAAAGGGGAATACAAGCGGGAAACATGTGAGATAAAGGAAAAGGAAAAGATTAGTTATAACTGTAGTGTCATAGATTTTCTGTGTATTATTTTTAAATATTATATGAAATTTCCTTGAGACCAGGTTATGTGACGATGTGCGATTCTAAGGCTCGAGATGCTTGGAATAAATTTTTGAAATAAATTATTCTTTTAAGTAGCATATGCGAGAAGTTTTCCTAAAAATTTAGAATATAATTTTAATGGGTGGTCGAATAATAAAATTGAGGGCTCCGTTTCATTATAAGAAATTACTTTACCTTAGATAAGTCACAACATTGAAAAGAGTGGTTCGACTGAAGAATTTAGTTTTTGGACATTTTAAAGGAAATAAAATATATTAATAAATTATTTTATTTTGAATGTTTTCTTAATGTGGTGACATGATTATTAGTTTTAAATTACCAAGATTCCATTGTTAGGCTCATAAACCTAGAAACGTTCTGTGGATGTTCTGAAAAATTATAGAAGATCCACCCTAGATAATTCCCAATGAACGACAATGAACGACGATGCCTGGATTGTTGCATTGTGAGGTCAAATCCTGACCGACGACCTCTCTCCCTCTTCGTTGATGATCAATTTAGGGGATGTTTTTTTCATTTTCTTCCCTGTTGTTTGACTAAAAAATGAACGTGGATTTACCCATGAACATTTTGACCCAAGGATCATTCATTCTTCGGGGGGGGGGTCTTTTATCAATCCTGTTTTGGGGATTTAATACATGATTGATTTTTTTTATATTTGATTTCCTCCATTTTATCCTTTAAATGAGAGTAGATGAACACCATGATGAATGAAGGAGGAGTTTCATTCCTTAATTAGTTATTTGGGTTTTTCTTCCCCCTTTTTTACCCTTCATTCTTCAATTTCTTCATGGGGTTATAGACAATGGATCGTTGGGTGTCTGTTCCACAACACAACTATCCGAAATCATAGATCCATCATCATGAAAACCAAGATGAGGTGTGATGATGATGGAGGTCAATTAATTGAATCAGTTTGAGAGAAATTTTTCATCAATGGTTCTTCATGCGGATGGAGTAGAACACATTTTTGTGTTCATTCAGAGGATCGAATCAAATAGATTGATCATTTCCATGGCGGTCCATCCTCAAATCATGAGTTTGTAGGTGATCAAAAGGACAGATCAATAGATTGGAGATAATTGGATGTGTACGGAGGAATAACATCTTTTCTAGAAAATCATTAACAACACAACATGTTCTCCCAAGAACAAAGCGTGTGGGGATGGATTAGCGATAGATACGGTTTTGTGATGTAAGAAACAGTGAAACAGTGTGTGACCACTGTCATATGGTGTTTTGTTCGTTACGAAAGACATAGAATGTGTCTCAGATGATACACAGACAGTGGGTGGAGTACACAACATGTACTCCACCCCACCACTAGACCATACTGGTTAAGTGGGTTACCCTGGGTACTAGTACACGGGTTGGAAGACACAGTTTGAAGTTGTGTATGGGCACATGGAGAGCCTACAAAAAGAATACCCTAGATAGTATGACATGGGTTTTCATGACATTACACTCTGTGCATATCTCCTTCCATAGGACATGCTATTCGTTACAGTTTATTGTACACGGATAGTGCCCATGGTCATAGGACACGACATGTGACCTTTCTACACACTGTTCACTATTCTGTACATGGTATGATATCCCAGACCACCATTCCATGGAAAATTTTTGTATGGGTTTGTTACCCTTTGTCATTCCCCAAAAGCATAGGTATTATTTACATCTATAAAAGTATAATCTCATCTATAGAAAATTATAGATAGAGTTGTAATCCCTACGAGTGTCATGGAGTGAGATCATCTACCCATTCTTGTCCATAGGCAATGTCAGGTATCGATGTTCCCAATCATACAAAACATTGATCCTTTACATAACAGCTTCATTCAAATGATTCATGTTATACTCCAAGTCTGTGGAAGTGATCCTTATCAATGTATTGTGTTCTTTCCCCACTCAGGAGTGTGTTCTCCCAAAATAAGTGTATTTGTTCTCTCTTTATATCTATCGTTGCATTTATCTCTCTTATGACACTTCCCTATAAACATACTTCTCAAACAAACATCATAAGATCTACGAGGATCATTGAGTGAGTTCTCCCGGGTGAGTGCATTGTAGAATCTTTAAACTATATACCTAGCATGGGATGTGGTCATTGTGACTGAACTATAGACTACGAGAATGGGTTTCGAGAATATATAGATGTATTTCTTGTGTTTTAATGCCCCGAACTAAGTTACCCAGAGCCATTTAATTGTTACATAACATTGGCATGATATAAGGAATGATGTCCTGAAATACCGATAAGTTTAGTATCTTTGTAAGTACACGATATAGACATAATTTTTAAATTAAATTATGAATTGAAATAAAACATTGTGTCTCTATAGAACACAATCAAATACTTTATCCTATCCCTAAAGGACAGTAATAATATACATCTTCACATCCTGGAAAAAATAAAACATAAGAACAAGGTGAGCTTAGATGCTCAGAAAGGATAACAATATAGAAAAACATTCTTAAATAAGAATTTAACATTTAATACAATGTATATGACTAAAACACATTCCTTTTAAACATAAATAACAGCCTAATTTGGAAAAGATAAATCAAATAATTCCATTTACTAATTTAAATAGATATTCTACTAGTTAAATAATCAATTGTAATATCAATAGCTTCTTTTACAATGATGGAATGCATAATGCCAGACATCATAACCACGTAGTCAAGTCCTTATGCAAAGAATACAAATAATATTTTTTTCATGGCCTTAGTCCAAGACACTAGTTTGCCTCATGAGTCATATTGATGCATCAAGGAGCTATAGTAGGATCCACCTGTCACTTTATAAGTCCAATGCATTCCTCATAGGAAAATGTTAAAACCTAACATTATCATTCATTTTAAAACTAACATAAAAAATGTCAATAAATTAACAATAAACCATGAATGGTATAAAAATATCTCATCCGTATTCAAACCTATCATGACTCATTCAGTACAATATGGGATATTGTATTATAATAAATCAACCTCAATCATGAATAATATTCAATAAAGGATTTTTACATACATGAAATTGATCAGTAAAAATCTTTAATAGAAATGTTCCTTTTTGTGAAATCATTTAAAATCCACACATTTATAAAGGAAATAATTTAAAAAATATTTTTTAATCAAAGATTTTTATAACACTTTGAAACTTTTGAAAGGAATTAACATTTTAAATCAATCATGTGCATATATATAAATCTTTAAAATCATTTTTAAAACACGGAAATTGATTAAAATAATTATAAAAATAAATCATTAAATCATTTAAAATGATGATCTTTCTAACTAATCCCTTCCTAAAAACCTTAAAATATTAATTTTTGAAAACTTTTTTTTGAATCATAGACATGGATGAAACAAATGACCCATTAAATACTTACACATAAACAATCTCGGATAATAATGAGTCTGAGAAATTAACCCTTACCTTGTAATTTTCCTTCGTTGATGGTACTTTAACCAACTATATAATATTTAAACCATTATTATTAAGTTATACAATAACCAAATACTTAAATACGATATCATATATTATCTTGTATTGTTGATTTGTTAATAATATTTCAATAGTATCATTATTTCAGGTGTTAACGGATTTGGTTTACATTATATGTTTTGTTATGTAATTCATGTTTATTATGGATATTATGTATTTGATTCATATACATAATAATATCAAGTTCCTCAACATGATTTTTAATCATAAAATGAAAATTATAATGGAATTGTTACAATGGGGATTGAATCTCATCGCGTTTGTGGATAGTATATCATATATAAAGAATCATTAACATGTTTCATTAATTATTTACATCAATTATACTAATTATTATACCCATAAAAATAATGAAGCGTTGAATAACAAACAACACCATGACGTGGTGACGGTAAGCCGTACGTACGCACACATGATGAATTGGTCTTTCATAAGATGAATAGAATGATAAATGTGGTTGTTCCATATTTATAATAAATCATAGTATATATAAGGTAGTGAAGAAATTATTCTGTTATGGAAACAATAATGAAATAGGAAGTGGAATAAGAAAAGAACACTGAAAGAGGTGATGAAATTATTACCTCTCTTTCAGGTTCATCCTTTTGATTTGATCAAAACTGCTCCTTTGGCAGGATTTCTAATCAAAGTAAGGCCTCTCTTTTAAAGTCAAGGTAGTTGGGAATATATTTGAGTAGGGTTTGTCCAAGCCATATCACTTTGGAGATATTATTTTGAGAGAAGGGTTTATACCCTTTTATAAGATAGGTGAGGGTTACTTTTGGAAAAGATTGAAATATTAATATATTTTAAAATCATGTATGATTTATAATGGTTCCAAAAAGACTTATTTTTAGGATAAGGTGGGACTGGGTCGAAAAACTCACAACCAATAAGTTTTAGACTGGTTTAGGTCACCATATTAACCTTATCATTTAGAATTAACTCTTAGTTAAATAGTTTAACTTTTATAGTGTATTCTTGTATTTATATTATAAATGGTTAATAAACACACTATAAAAATCATATATAACCACAAGTGGTTCTTTATTGACATATATAACCTTACATAAGACCTTTGGCTGAAAATTATATTTTTAGGAATATTATACCATATAATGATATAGTATTTTCTTTAAAAACCCATTTTTGTTAATTATGACACTATTTTGTATTTGGTTTTTGTGAAAGAAAAAAAAATAATTTCTTAGAAAAAAAATATATGAAATCAATACTAACATTTCATATTAAATTAGAAAATTATTTTCTTGCATCAAAATTCTAAATTTTCATTTATTTTCATATTTATAATATTAATTATTTTAAACATTCATTAATAAGGTAATTATTGCATCATCATTGTGTCATAAATAAATTTAATTATTTAATGCCTAAATATTATAAATAAAATACCATGATGTGATAATTATTTTTATTTATCTAATTAATATTTATATTATAATTTATCTTATGTATAACCCTATATGAAAAATGGTTTTGTTATTAATCATTAAATTTAACACTTTAACACTTCTTTAAATAAAATAATAATAAATGTTGCAAACTAATCCAAGTGGACGAAAGGAATCATATTTTATACCTAATGTTTATTTTGGTCAAAAAAACCCGTATCCGATAGAATTAGGACCTGTGTAAGGTAATTATAATATCATTTTTACCTTTAATTACCCTATTTACCTTTAACCATTTTAAATAAAATTTAAAAGATACTATCCACCAAAAATTATTTTCTTCGTATTGAACCAAATTTTTCTTAATGATTTCTACCATGTCTCTCAGATTTTTTAAATTCTATTCACAGATGTGGTAAATTTTTGTATTATGAAAATTTTAAAATGTGCATAAAATGTGGGTAAAAGATGGTAAAAAGTTCAATAATCTTATTATAAAATGACTCCATTGAATTACATTGAACTCATATCAGCATTACATACCCATTTATATTTAAAATATATTTAAATAATATAAATAATTATTTAAATAAAATCTAGGTTTTAAGCAATAACACTGTGTTTTTAGTATTTATCAAAAATTGTAAGTGTTCATAAAAATACCAAAAATTCACCCTAAGCTAATTTTTATATTCTGAATCAAAAAATGAAGCCCATTTATAAACATAATGTTTATAAAATTTTAAAAAGTGGGTATTATTATTCATAACGGGTAGTTTTATTGGTTTTGTGTGGTGGAACTCAAAGTTACGTACAACTCAAGCTATTTCATTTTCAAGTATAAGCATATTGTGGAAGTTTGGGTGTTACACATGATATATGTTCAGTATAAATATATTGTGTAGATTTAATTGTAGATTTAATTTGTCTATTTATTTTTTTGGTTTTAGAGGTCCTCTATTAAGCATTGTTAGGCTCACCCCTACATAGACTATAACTGCATGTGTCGTTTCTTGTGTAGATGAGTGTCCTTTTGACGGAGTCTAGGGTGGACCAAGATTGGACCGAGATTTTTGAGCTTCCATATAGGTCGTGGGGTTTTAATATCTATGTACAGTAGTCACATTTCTTATTTTCTTCTTACATGATTGAATTTTTAGATTGTCGGATCTATCTTTTGGGGGAATTGTATTTTGGACAATTTTACATTCCTTATGTTACATTCCATTGTACTCTATGGGTTGGGTTCAGTTGTGTGTTTGAATTTTGTTCATTAGAGGGGTTTTTATGTTTTATCATTTGTGGGCTTGGATATGTGTGTGTGTGTAAAAGTACATAGAAAATACCTCTCATGTTAGTGATATGCCTACTCAGTTCTAGTCACCAGCCCTAGCCTATTAAATGGGGGCTTCGAGAGTTCCAGTGTGGGCCCCACCTAGACCGGTCATGACAGAGTGGTGTCATAGGCTGGTCGGTTCTACCATAGGACCACGAGTTTGTGAGATTGGTTTGGGGAAATAGTGTAAAGTGTTTCATGTTTGGATTTTAGGCCAAGGACTCAAGTGTTAGTGTGGGAGACTGACGTGTCCATACACCACAACTCTACTAACCTGAATTTTGACTCGGTACATGAAAACCCTAGTTGATGGGAAACAAAATAATGGTACATGCATCATATAGGAATGGGTTCTGTATTTTCATGTCCTTTTGTGTTAGCTATCTTGACATTATCTTTGACCATAGTATATCTTGTTTCCTTATAGGATGCTTCCATGACGCATACCAACATGGATTCAACAGGTCAATCCTGAGGATAACCTTATCAGTGATGAGGTTTCAATTCAAGCACTAGTTCCCCATGAATTACCTATAGGTGGTGCACCTGTTATACCACCACCAGTGGATAAGAACATGGAACCTGCAGTACCAGAAGATGAGGGGATCTGGCTGAGAAATGCATGGGTTCAGAGATAGATAACCCTTATGTTCTGTGGCGATCCCAAGCTTCAGGTGCCTGAGAACATGCTTGAGGTGGTGTCTAATGTTTTCCATCTATTATGAACACCAACAGACCATATGGTGATCCTATGAGTGATACTTCTTTAAGGTTTGTTGGGATGATGGTGTATTTTGAACATGCAGACTCACAATGAGGAGAATATGTCATGGATAGAGTTTGAGTGACTCAATAGGAAGGATTTATCTCTAGTTACGCAAAGAGTAGTACATATCCAAGATATTCTTCAGCTCCAGAAGGGTTGTTTAATGGTTACTTACTATTCATCAAGGTTCACCAACCTCACCAGGTACTCTATGGATATGGCCAGAGATCAATACATTAGATCTCAATCCATAGAGAAAGGTCTATGATGGGACATCCAATCAATTGTCGTGCCTTTCTGCATTTCAATTTATTTAGGGGTTCTCGACCAAGAATTGGTGGTTGAGAACATCATGGCTGAGTAGAGACAGGTGGTGGTAGTCAGCAGCTGGAAAACCAGTTCAGAGACCTCAAAATATGGGAGCCGACGTCAAGCATAGGGATCCGAACATGGGAGGAATCACATGAGGACATGAGATAGGGGACCTATAGTCCAGGGATCTCAAGATGGATCTAGTAAACCTAGTGAGATTTCATTATTCTCATGATAGAATATGGTACATGTCACTAATGATTGTTCAAACTATCAAACCACTGATAGATAGGTAGTGGATGGACCACCAAGGTAGAGGCATAGAGTGGAGCATGTAGTCCTTACAGGCTGCTAACATGGAAGATGATAATGGGGTCCTATAGGAGGTGACATCTTCTTTGACCAATATCCAGCACCACCCCCATGTGGTGTGCACCAAGATCAGTGAGTTGGGAGAAAGTGGTAGGGGATGCTACATGTGGTTGAGGTGTATGAACCAAAGACTACATGGATGATTCTTGGTATGATATGTTTCTTCTATAATTTAGAATTCGTACTTATAGAAACAGGTTCCATTCATTCTTTCCTCACTACATGTCTTATTTGAATCCTTGATATTCTAGTGGAGCTATTGACTCGACCCTTATGCTTAGAGACACCTACATGAGGATACTCGATGATCACACATCTTTTATTATAGTGATTACTTACCATTAGAGAAGAAATTTTTGGATGGAACCACATGGTGAAAGCATCGAGGCCTTACAACGTAATTATTGGTATGGTTTGGATACCTTCTATCCATGCCCAGATTGACTGATTTAGGAAAAGAGTGTGGCGTGTCCAGAGTGATGGAATAATTTTTACTTTGTTAGAGAAAAGGAATCCCAGTTAGCACAAAATTGGTTCATTCGTAGGAGGGTGCAATAGATAACTCATGATTTGGCTATCCATACCCTCAGAGTAGGATATGTTTTCACCTTTCAGTTACCAGCAGTCGCGGTGGAGTTTGATGAAGTCTTTCTATAGGACTTTCAAGGGTTACCTCCCCACAGGAAATCAACTTCTATATTCATTAACACCGTGGGACGGTACCAATATCCTCATTTTTTGTATAGGATCTACCATGCAGAGCATCATGAGATGATGGTGAAGATAGAGAATTCGAAGAGGAAGGGCTTCACAAGACATAGTGTTTCACTATTGGTGGCCCCAATTTTGTTTTCCAAGAAGGTAGAATTGAGTTTTAGGGTGTGTGTGGATTACAGATGCTTAGGGAAGAACATTTATACACTAATAATTATCGACAACAACTTTGATATTCTGAGAGGGGCACGATGGTTATCAAATGGTTAAATTTGATCGGGTTACCACAAGTTATGAGTACTATATGATGATATATTAGAGACAAATTTCAGATTCTACTATGATCACTGTAACATCCCCAAATGATAAAGGGTTAAATGACTAAATGATATGACTCATGTCAACAAGGTGCACCTTCCTTTTCGGGAGCCTGTCCGATTAGAACTTCACAGTTAAGCGTGCTTATCCTGGAGTAGTGATCAGGATGGGTGACCTCCTGGGAAGTTTCTCAAGGTGTGTGTGAGTGAGGATAAAGCACACTTAAAAGGACAAGTGTTGGCCTGTGGGGACTGTCATTAGTCAGATAACCCATTCGGGCATGTGGGTGGACCCTGGGGTGGGCCCCACTTGTCTGCGGGGGCAACTGGTGGTACCTGTTAGGCCAGGACCCGACGACCATGTTAATGCGGGGTGGTTGTGCTGTCACTGGGACCTAGTTGTCACATTTGGTATCAGAGGAGGAACCCAGCCTTAAGTGCAGTGCACTGCCTCGGTTGAGATGTAGGGCCCACAACGAGGGCGTTGTGCTCTAAAGGGGGGGGGGGGTGATTGTAACATCCCCAAATGATAAAGGGTTAAATGACTAAATGATATGACTCATGTCAACAAGGTGCACCTACCTTTTCGGGAGCCTGTCCGATTAGAACTTCACAGTTAAGCGTGCTTAGCCTGGAGTAGTGATCAGGATGGGTGACCTCCTGGGATGTTTCTCAAGGTGTGTGTGAGTGAGGAAAAAGCACACTGGAAAGGACAAGTGTTGGCCTTTGGGGACTTTCATTAGTCAGATAACCCGTTCGGGCATGTGGGTTGACCCTGGGGTGGGCCCCACGTGTCTGCGGGGGCAACTGGTGGTACCTGTTAGGCCAGGACCCGACGGCCATGTTAAGGCGGGGTGGCTGTGCTGTCACTGGGACCCAGTTGTCACAATCACTACTAGTACTTGGTGTTTTATTTAAGTGTGATGAATTCCCCTATAGTATTCATGGGACTAATGAACTAGATATTCTATCCTTATATAGATTAGTTTGGAGTAGTCTTCACGGAGGGAAACCTTGTGTACTCAGTGTTAGAGGAGGAGCATGCTAGACACCTGTGGATGGTTCTATACGCACTTTGAGAGCACCATCTTTATGGGAATCTCTTTAATTAATATTTTTGGATACATGAAGTCCAATTTTGGGACATGTTATCTCATTATATGTAGTATTAGTGGACCCATCCATGGTCGAGTCTATGTCTGCATGGGATCCACACTAGAGTGTGGCATAGGTGCAGAGCTTCATTGGGTTGGCAGGATACTACCTATTATTTTTCTCTTATTTATCTTGGATAGTAGCAATGATGATATCCATGACCAATAAGGGGGATCCATTTATATATAGAAATATGTTCAATTTGGATTTCCATCAGTTGATTCATAGTTTGACAAGCGCAATGATCGTGTGATTTCTAGAAGAGGGAGTCGATTACATTGTTTTCTGTTACACTTCAGAGATCGGGATTGGTTGTGTCATGATGCAGAAACAGGCTGATAATTCTTATGGTTTGTTCTATCTAAGGCCTCATGAGAATAAATACTTGACCAATGATCTTGATTTGGAAACGGTAGTATTCGCATCAATTATTTTCGGACACTACATGATGGGAGAACGTTTTATCATCTACTATAACCTCAAGATCCTCATGTAAATATTATCACTAAAGGATATGAATCATTGTTAGATTTGTTGGATAAATTTTTTCTAGGATTATGAAAATGAGATCATTTATACCCTTGGGAAGAGGAATTTCATTGAAGTTACTCTCAGTAGAAGATTGAGTTTGTAGAATCTGAGCAAGGCATCAGAGAAGTTAGCCTCACTAAAATTATCATTCATAGTTAGAGAGGATGTTGCTTATCTCTAGTCTATGGTTGATACCCTTCCTCATTTTTCATGAGTCAGGGACGTAAAACTAAGGGATATCAACTCTGAGACTTTACGTGCTCAGTTGTCTATTGGACAAGCTCCTGATGGTAATTCACAAGGTGGGGAGCTTGTCTTTTTTTCATAGGGTGTACAAATGTACATGTAGTTTTGGAGGGGTGGTTCTGAGGGAATTTCATACATCCCTCTTGGAGGTACATCCTAGAATGGAAAAAATTTACCATGACCTATGGGGTCTTTTCTGGTGGAAATGTATGAATAAGGCAATAGTAAAATTCATTTTATGATGCTTACATTTCAGCAAGTGAAGGCTAAAAACTAGGTTGCAACGGGGTATCTCACCCCTAGAAGTGCCGGAGTGGAAGTGGGATAGAATATCAATGGACTTCATGAATGTATTAACATGAACATCTATGGGAGATGATTATATATGCGTGATCATTGAACGACTCGCCAATTCCACCCACTTTCTAGCTATCAGGGAATGGAGCTGCGTAGACAGCTTGGGACTCCTCAACGAGTATGATATGTTCAATATTATGAAATCCCATCAAAGAATAGTATCAGATCAGAATGATCATTTCACATCCCAATTTTTGAAGGAATTTTAAGTGGATTTTGGGACCTAGCTATGCCTGAGGATAATATTCCATCCCTAGAAAATTAGAAAGAAGGATGTACAAATTTAGGTTTTAGAGGATATGTTGCGGGCCTATATAAAAATTTTTTGTTGCAATTGGGAAGAACCCCTACTAATGGTGGAGTTTACGTTCAACAATAGATACCACTCCATCATTGGTATGGAACCATTTATGGCTTTATATGGGTTACCTTTCTGTCCCTACATTGTTTGTCCGACCTTGAATAGTCATAACTCATGGGTCTATAATTGGTATGAACTACAATCAAGAATGTTCCGATCATCCTGGAGTAGATATAGAATACATAGATCCCGAAGAAGTCTTGTGCTGACAGATGATATAGACCTATGTAGTTTGAGGAGGGAGACCATGTCTTCCTTTGGTTGTGACCTCTTCAAGGGTTATTAAGCTTTTGTGGGCACGATAAGTTGTCTTTGATGTTCATAGACCCTTTTATGTTACTGCACTGAGATGTTGAGGTGGCATACCATCTAGCTCTATAACTGTAGTTGCATCTGATGCATGATGTCTTTCACATGTCTCAATTGAGTAGGTATGTTCTTTACACATCACACATCATTGAATGGGGTGTGTTGGACATCATGGATATGGAATCATTATAAGAGTTCCAAATGGAGATTGAAAATATGCAAGATAGGATCTTTCATGGGAATGTGATTCCCATGGTGTGTGTCAAGTGGAAGAATGAGAATATTTAGGAGAGAATGTGGGAGCGAGAGGCTCATATTCATGAACAATACTCATATCTATTTGAGGGGCCTTTTGTTTTCTATTTTCATGGAGTTAAAATCCCTAAGGTGAGAAGAATGTAATGTATTGTTTTGTATGAGTATTATTTGTAATTATTATATTGAATTATTTTGAAACAAGGGTTTGAGATAACATGTTATTATAAGGCCCATGGTGCCCAAAAATAATGTTTGAAATATATTAAAATTTTTAATATAACCCATGAGATGTTTTCCCAAAAAAGTGGAATAACATTTTAACGGGTTCCTGGATTAGAAATTTGAGTAACCATTGCGTTCAGGGTAGTGACTTTACCTTAGGCAAGGCCTAACATCGACAGACGCGGGTCGACAACAAAAGTTAGTATTTGGAAATTATAAATGAAATACAATAAATTAATAAGTTATTTTATTTTAAAAATTTCCTTTAAGCGGAAACATAATAATTGGATTTAAATAACCATGATCCCAATGTTAGGCTTATAACCCTATAATCATTGTGGGGGATCTTTAAAACAATAGAGAGGAGCCACCCCGGAGAATTCCCAACTAATGAAGATGAAAAACAATGCACAAATCATTGTGAAATGAGATCAAATATAGACTAACTACTACACTCCCTCTTTTTTGACGATCTTGGTAGTGTTTGTTTTTATATTGTTTTCCCTTGTCTTTGACTAAATGATGAACGTGGATCGACCCATTAACAGGATGACCAAATTATCATTTGTTCTTATGGGAGGGTCTTTTATTAGGTTTATTTTGGGGATTTAATCTGGGATTTATTTATTTGATATTTGATTTTATCTATTTGATCATTCTAACTAGATCAGATCAACATTATGATGAAAGATGGTAGGGATACATTTCTCACTTTGTTATTTTCCCCCCTTTTGACCCCATGTTCTTTGTGGGGTTTTGAACAACAGATCGTTGCACATCTATTTAACACCACAACAATAAATAATTTTAGATCCAACACCATGATGACCTATCAGAGGATACATAATGATAGAAGTTGAAGAATAATCTTATATTATAAGAATACATTCTTTAACTATTATTTGTGCGGATGGATTGAAACATGTTTTATGGGCCGATCACAGTTTTGAAACAAACAGATTCAAAATATCCATGGAGGTATGACCATTAATAATGAGATTTGAGGTGATAAGAAGTCTGTATATATGGATCACGGATCACCAAGATCGTGTGAATGAAGAGCATTCATTTTGAAAAAAAAAACGAAGAACATGGCGTGTGGGGCTGGCTCAATAGTGACCATGGTTTCATGATGTAAGAAGCTATGACACAGCCTGTGAAAACTCTCACATGGTGTCTGGGTCTGTACATGGGACTTGTCATGTATCATAGAAAATACACTGACACAAGGTCGAATACATGACATTTACTCTACCATACATCCAGACAAGACCGGTTACACATGTTACCCCACGTACCGGTACACAGGTTGGAAGACATGGGTTTGAGCCATCTACAGGCATAGGGCCAACATAAACAGAGTGGACCCTGTATACTAGGACACAACATTTCACAATATTACACACTGTGTATATCAATTTATACAAAACATTCTATTTGACTTGTTCCATTGTACACAATAAGTTCCCAGGGTCATAGGACACAACATGTGTCCTTTCTACACATCGTGTACATTTTTATACATGGATTGATCTACTTATCCACCATTCCATGGACATTTTCTATTTGGTTTAATGGATTTTTTCCATTACTCTAATGTTTAGGTATTGTTTCCATCTACAATAGTATGACACCTTCAATATGACTTTCTATATAGAGTCAGAATCCCTTCTGAAAGGCCTTGAGTGATATCCTCTACCCAATCTTGGCTCTAGATAGAGTTAGGTATCAAAATGCCCAATCCAACAACATATTGATCCTCTACATAATAGGTGAATCTAGATGAGTCGTGTTATACCCCACGGCCCTGGATGTGATCCTCATTCGTGTATCATGATCTTTCCCCAACCAGGAGTTACTTCTACCAAAATGAGTGCATATGTTCTCTCTTCAGGTCTATCGGTGAATCTATCTCTCTCATGATAGTCCCCGTAATATTTATATATTAGAATTATTTCATCAGAGCTACTAGAATTTTTTAGTGAGTTCTCTCAGACGAGTATTTCGTGGAATCATAAAATTGATTCCCTGACATGGGTATGCGATCATTGTGACTTACCTCAAGAATATGGGTGTGGGATTCATTTATATCTGGATGTGTTTCTCTTTTAATATGTTTTTTTGACATATATTGTGTAGATATGACTATACCTTTATTTTTTTATGGTTTTTGGGGTCATCTATTGTGTATGGTAATACTCGCACCTGCATGGGCTTTTCCCAAAAGTGTCATATCTTTTGCAAAATATTTTCCATTTGATGGAGTCCAAGGTAGCCTAGGAATAGACCGAGCTTTGTGAGCTTCTTTAAAAGATGTGGTGTTCCTACAACTATGATAAATAGTTCCAGTTTCTCTTTCTTACTTAATGGTTTCACTTTTTAGATTGAAGACTCTATCTGTTGGTGGGAATCAATTTTGGCCTAGTTTAATTTTCACACTTTACATTCTATTGTACTCTATTTTTTGGGCTTATTTACAAGTATACATTTTGTTCCGTAGTGGTTTTTTCACTTTTCTGTATTTGCGTACATAAATATTTTTGTGTGTGTACATGTACTTTCAAAATTCATCCCATTGGAGGTAGGATTAGGGAGTCTTAGCGTGGGCCCCCCTGAGACGGGTTGTTATAAAAGAATATTGTTGGTTGGAACCAGGAACAATTTAGGTAATCCTATGGAGCATATGCTTCATGGTTGGAATTGTGTCGGAAATTCTAGCATATCACCTTAGTGGGGCTAGTATTCTGATGAAATGAATTATCAAATGATAATATCAAAGTGTGTCTCCCCTTCGATAAAAAATTGTAGGATAAAAATATTATAGTGGAATATTATACATACCAAAGTGACAATGCTATAATTTCACAACTATGTTTCCATCTACTAGGATAGATCAGTTGATCCACTACAACCATCCACTTGTGTGATCCACTAGAAACCCACGATGAACACAAAACAAGGGTGATCTATATAATAAATTTATATGTCAAACCCACCATCATTAAATTAATTATTTTATAAATTTTCATTGCATCAGGTAGTCTCTGTTGAAGCCTAAATTAAAATTGTGAGTTCTTTTTATAATCTCTTGTTTTTGACTTAGTAGCATCCATCACACCACGATCGAAGTCGTGGAGCCTCGTTTGGGTCACCGTATGCCCTCGCCCGGTTCACTGGGTGCCCTGACCAATGGTCAAATAATTAAATAAAATGTATTAATAATGGTTTTAATAATAATAATATTAATGTCACTTGATAATATTATTTTTATTTTCATGGATAATAATTTAATTGAGAGTACTATATTTATTAATTGATTTTTTTTATTTGATCATAATATAGTTTATTATTTAGTTTATTATGTTTGTTAATATTTTATTATTATTATTATTATTATTTATATTATTATTATTATTATTAAAATCATTAGAATTTATTATTATTATTGTTAATTTACATTTATATTTAAATGTTTTTCATTTCCTTTTTTTCTAGGGATTTCACTACCCCCCCTAAAAATTCATCCCATCAGACCCCCCTTCCCCTATGACGTTGCGTCGCAATTCCCCCTCCCACTGAAATACTGCCATACACACCAAATCCTAGCAACCAAATCTCTCTTCTTCCCTTTCTTTCCCCCTTTCGGCAACTCCCCCAGTATATTCTCTCTCCTTTCATCGCGCAACCCAAAACCCCCTGGAATCCCTTGCACCAAAGCTCTTCTATGCTCTCGCACCGAGGGCTCGCCCCCTAGCATGGAATTCTTTCTCCTCCCTCTCTGGAATCCTCATCTTCCGAAACCACTTCACGTATTTCCCACTTTCCTCCCTCAGATAGCTTCTATATCGCCCTATTTTCCCCTATTGGAAAAATATTCGGGGCGCTGCTCCCCTTGGCTGCAACTGTCATTTGACGAGACTCATCTCTGGATACCCTTACACCATGATGGTAAACCTCATGCAATTTCTGTAGAGACCTGAAGCTTGATGTACATAGACATTACATTACATTTGCGGAATACTTAGTACATAACAAAAAAATACACACACAAGGATCGTAATAGTTTAGTGTCTTTGGAAACTCGGAACGTAATCTTCTAATCGTGGTGAAAGATCTCCAATATCTCCCATAAAGATCTTCCCTTTTTTTTACCTAAAAAATTTCTTTATATCCTGGGGAAAAGAAAACATAAAAGGGTGATATCAAATGCTCATTAAGGGTAAACAAAAGAAAAATCAATCACATCATATTCATAAGAACATAACTTTTTGAAATCATAACCTGAAAAAGAGAGCATAATTTCATAACATGGGACAAATCATAGTAGTGAAATGAAATCCCAATAAGCATAACTTAAAACATGAAACTTTTTGGCATACACACATAATCATAGAGAATCATTTCTTGTTAGTTATGACTCATTGCCAAGACTATCATAGTGGACAAAGTCCCTTTCTGAATCGAGTCACCCTCGTTTCAGTCCTGTTTCACTGAACCGGTATAACCTACCATTCCAGCCATGTCTATCTCATGAGATATGAAATATTTACCCAATGCATTGGAGGGAGATATAGGTCCCACCCATCTCATAATGATACCATTCTTATGTGTTCCACAAAATCATAAATCATACATCATTGCATAACCCATGTAATAAAAATGGGATTCTTAAACAAAATGACTTCCTAAAACAATTCATATAAGATAAAGGAATTCATAAAAATATTTCCATCACAACATAATCAAATCCATGTAATAATAGGGATAAAAACATAACCCTTTTATTATCTTAGATTGAAAATAATTTTGATAAAATACTTGAACTTCATTCTTGAGGGAAATTTCATTTCTACTTCAAAAACACTTTTCCTTTCTTAACATGTCATACAATTTTAAACTAAAAGAAGTTGATTAAAAATAAACTTGAATACTTGTAAGGGAAGCTTCTTGGAAATAATGTTTTAGAAATCCATTCATGCTGTATAAGTTAAAAAAAATATTCTTCGTACTTTTATCAGAAAAGTCAAAAAGTACCTCGTACGAAAAAACGACAAAAGATTTCTTTCATATTCTTTACTAAAAATTCACCGAAGGGTAAAATTGGATTTAAAAAATTGTAGGTTTATGGAAATAATATTAAATATTGAGGAAACATGGATGTGGATGATAAAATACACCCCAGTAAATACTTACGAATAAACTATCTCGGATAAAAATGAGATTGTGATATTTCCCTTACCTTAAGTCCGACTTGCTTTGTAAGTGTGCGAACCTCCTGTATAATGATTTAAATAATGTTATTGACTTATTCCAGAATAATATTCATTGTTATTATATCATATATGGTCCACTTATGACTTTATATTACCCATTCTTTTGTAAATTCATGTTAATGTAGCGTTTTGGGTAGAATCGTCTCATTTGTCGTTCGTGTTTTTAACTTGTAATTATTAATATGATTACTTAGATCATGATTACTTAATTCCAGAATATAAAACATGATTTATATATATATATTCAGAATATACATATATAATAAATCAGTAAATGGAAAGAAACACACCGTTCAGGGAGACGGTAGTCCGTACGTACGCATGAACGCTGTTTTCGTTTCCTTATTGAATTGAATGGAATTAAGTAGATGACATAAATATAAATATAAATAATTCCAGTATCATTATCAGGTCATATATTTCATAAGTACTTATTATATATACTTTATAATCATTCATTAATGGTTAATCATTGAGAATGAATCTCATCGCGTCGTGGAGACGGTAGTCCGTACGTACGCACGAGCGATGATATCTTTCTCATGGTCGTGGAATTGTGTTGAAGTGTATACAATTTCAGTATCAATATCACTTTATAATAATCATATATAATTACTCATTACACCTTTATACCCATCCAATTAAGGTGGTGGCGGAAAATATATTACACCACGGCGTGGAGACGGTATTCCGTACGTACGCACGCGCTGTGATTTCCTCTTTCCGTAGGATGGATAGAAGGTTAATTAGAGTTGTTTCATATTTATAATAACATATCAGTATATAATAAATACTTATGTTATTACTTTATCATGAAAAAAATAATGAAGAAGAAGTTGAAGAAAAATGAAATTGAAAAAGATCGGTAATGGATATTACCTCTTTTTGACGCGCCTTTTCTTAGCCTCCACTTAAATAACTAAGGATGGTCTTTGAAGAAGACCAGGACCTATAGGATGATACTAGGGAAGTGGAGAAGTGATTTTGGCAGGGGTTGGCCGAGCTTGAAGGCTCAAAGTTGTGTGAGGAAGAGAGGGAGGAGGTGCCCTTTTATAAGGGAGGAGAGGGGCACCTTAGGAATATCTCAAAATATTATTTTATATTAAAGTCAAAATCAATTTATAATGGTTCCAAAGGGTCTTATTTAGAATCTAAAGTGGGGATGGGTCTAAATCCTATCAACCAATAGTATTTAGACAAGTTTAGGGTATTATTTTAACCTTATCAATTAGATTTAACTCTAAGTTAAATAATTTATCTTTTACCGTGTCTTTTTGTTTTCTATCACTATATGGTTAATAAACATACTATAACATGCCAAACGAACCCCAAATTGTTTATTATTAATATATATATCCTTATCTAAGTCATTTGGCTGAACCTTAGTTTTTTAGGAATAAAATATCAATTAATAATATAATATTTTATTTAAAAACTATTTTTTTTCAATTTTGACACTATTTGATATATGATTTTTGTGAATGTCATAACAGAATTATATGTTCGAAACAAGTAGATTAAATAAACAATAATATATCATAGTAACCTATAAAATTATTGGAATTCATAAAAAGTCTTAAATTACATTTATTTTGGTATTTATAATATCAATTATGTCAATATTTCATTAATATGATAATTACTGCATCATCATTGTGTCATAAATAAATTACATTATTTGATGTCTAAAAATTACAACTAAAATACCATCATGTAGGAAATATTTTTATCTTTCTAATTAATATTTACAATCTAATATATATTATGTACAACTCTATATTAAAAATGTTTTAGTAAATAAACTTTGATTTTAACTCTTTTAACTCTTCTTTGAATTAAATAATAATAAATGTCTTAATCTAATCCAAGTGGGCCTAAATGATAATATTTTACACTTAAGGTTGTTTTTGGTCGAGATAAACTTGTCCAATAGGATTAGGACATGTGTTAGGGTAATATTAATATCATTTTTACCCTTAATTACCCTATTTACTTTTAACCGTGGTAAATAAAAGTAAAAAATTACTATTCACCAAAAATTATTTTCATCTCATTGAACTACATTTTACTTACTGACATCAACCGTGTCTCTCGGATTTTTGAAATTCCATTCACAGAAGCGGTAAAATTAAGTTTTGTGAAAAATTCAGTTTTTTAACTACCACTTAGTAGTTTCACTATTCATCAAAAATTGATGTTTTTCAGAACAATGCCAAAATTTTATCCAAAGCTATATTTCATATTCAGAATTCAAAAATGAAGTCTATTTTACCAAATTCATAACATAGAAGTTTCATTAATTAATTTTATAATTAAATCCCGCTGTTAAAACAAATAGCGTGTTTTTAAGAAACAATATCTATCAAAAGATTGACACTTGATTATGTCTGGTTTAAATGTGAAATTACATTCAATGACCAACATTGTATTAAATTGTAAAAATATATTCTAAATATACGTTAAAACCACTCAAATTAATAATATATCACTATTAATTATTTCGATTAAAAAAGTTGTTTTTAATTATAATTTATTAATTTTCACTATTCATCAGAATATGAAAGTTATCCGAAATGTACCAAAATTTCACCTTAGGCTAAATTCGATACTCCGAATCCAAAAATGAAGTCCATTTTGAGAGCTAAAATTTCTAAAATTTTAAAAAGTGGTTATTACTATTTATAACGGCTAGTTTTAATAATATTTTAATAGCATATCGTTGTTTCGTGAAACTCAGTATTGCGTACTACACACGCTATCGAGGAATGTTGCAATTGTGTGTAATGCAAGGCAAGTCAAAGATGTGTGTTGTGCAAGCTCCTTTTGGTGTAGCGTACAACACAAGACATTAATAAAATTAAAAAGAATAGTTTTCATAAAATCTCGGGCTGTTACATTCTACCCCCCTTAAAATGAATTTCACCCTCGAAATTCGTCGGGGTTATAAATAGTTTACTATTCGAAAGTTTCTTTAATAGAAACCCACATCGTAAAAAGGAATACCAAAACATGGATTTAAAAACTAAAGTATGAAATGTAATGATTACCCAAATAAACTAATCACTGGGTTTCCACATAGGTGAAAATATGGATATGGAAGAGAAATCTAACCATCATGTTCTGATAGAGAGTGGTAGAGAACATGGCTATGGAAAAGCCAGCAATCACAAAGCCATAAATTTGTGACGATCTAAGGTACCATCTGATTCATCAGATATAAGATCACTAGGACAACATTTTTGGTTTTCAAGATCGTTTCCCTAAAGTTAAAGAATTTGAATTAGAATAAATACTTACTTTATTTTGGTACAATCTCACTATTTTTCTTGCCTTTAACAATTTCCACATCATCTCATAAATAAATGAAGTTGAATTTGTTATTCGTGAAGTGTTAGCAGATCATGTGATAGAATGACAGGCCATTCCATCTGTCTCAAACAAAAGGTTAGCAAAATTATATACATAAGTCGGTCTATAGTGAGATTAATCATATATGGTTCCTAAAATGGACTGTGTACTTAATATATCATACTGTTTAATATAATAAAACTAGTTTCTACTAAACAGGGACATCCTGTAGGCCAGTGGTAGGAGATAAAGGCCATTCGCACTTCGGTTGTGGGTTCGATTTCCACAGCCTTGTCCGACGCGATGGGATGTCGCCCGTCCTACAGGTTGTCCTTTTTCTAAAACTATATTACTATAACATCCCATCAATAATATCGAGAAAACTTCTATCCTTAAACAATACTAACTTATGTCCAACATAATCCATTCCAATCTTTAGGCTTATCCATAATACTGCAGTCCACTCTCATAACATAGTGAAAACGATTACCAGATATTTAACACCATCGTCGATCCCCATATATCATAAGATATGTTTTGTTGGCCACATTCCAAACATTCAAAGTTATTAATCATGTATTCTCTTGAATACCTTAGTGAAAACATGAATGCAGTTAAAATTTAACACTTTCCACATACCAAAATCCTCAAAATTCTATATACTCAAACAATGATATCACTTAGTCCTTATATCAATCATGAGCTCAGGAATACTATTAAACATTTCATTTTCTCGTTTTCCCTTCATTATGCGCATATCATCTTATTTCCAAAAAATATCTCAATCACTTTGAATACCACATCAATAAATATTGCAATACTCAATGATACAACATTATTTTGGAATCCCATTACATAAACACTTAATCATTCTACCACATCGTTGTCATATTCAACATCGCCAATAGTGATCGCATGTGACTTCCCTTTGTCCTTTGCCTTAAGTGGTTGCTCATGTTGATAATAACTAACCCTTGGATAAGGGCATTTATTGGCATAATGTCCCATCTCCTTGCACTTGAAACATTGAAGTGTTGGTGGTGCGTTCTCTGCAGTCTTTTCTTTATTCACATCATTAGAAACCCTTTTCCCATTACTTCGACACTCAGCTGCTCGATGACCTTATTTTCCACACTTAAAACATTTTCTAGTCTCTTTAAGACAATCTCCACCATGCTTCTTTCCACAATTTGTGCATAAGGAAACATTCATCTTCTTTTCACCATTATTCTGAGATTTCTCCTTGAACTCCATCTTTCGTTTCATGTCAAAACCATGAGATGGATATGTAACACCAACTTCCATTTCTACCTTGATAGCACAACGCACAATTTCTTCATAGCTACTGAAGTCTCTTATAGCTAGTGCCCTTCGAAGACTTGGTTTTAAGCCACTGAAAAATCGATCAACATTACATTCAGGTTGGATGATAATGGCAGATGCGTACCTTGCAAGTCTTGTAAAATTCGCTTCGTATATACCAACAGATTCATCATCCTTCTGCTTCAGCTCAAGAAACTCCTTTTCCATCTTTGTTCGAAGAATACGAGGGAAGTACTTATTGAAAAATAAGTTATTGAACTCGTCCCATTCCATGGACTCAATTTCATCTCTTTTCCTTGTATTCTTGATAAGATTCCACCATTGATCAGCTTCACCTTCCAAACGATATACTGCTAAGATGACTTTATCATGTTCAGAACATTGAAGAACTGAAAATATCTTTTCAGTGGTACTGATCCATTGTTCAGCAACAAGTGGATTAGAAGACCCACTGAAAGAAGGTGGACGTTGCCTCATGAAGGACTCAATAGAATATTGTTCCCTTCTCTGCTCATTTGGAAGTCCAGAATGATTCATAGCTTGTGTAAGTATAGCAATAAGATTTTGCACTCCATCTCCCATAACATTTGTTTTTTCAGGAGGACAATCATTTCATTGTCCATTGCATTGATCAACACGGTTCCTTCGGGTTCCAGCCATCGTCTAAAACCAAAAAAGAATAGTGTGAGAGGAAAAAATCATGCTAAGGAAAACAACATTATAAAGGGGGAGTATCCTCAATATCTAACTTCTTAGGTTAAATTCTAAGATCGTTATCATAGTTATAGGACTGTATCATATACGTATACTTATCCTTAGGGACATCCTTAGACAAACCTTATAAATATCTCTAGGGATCTCATTAACTTTTTCGAGTCCTTGTTTCCAAAGGTTGACTAAACCTTTGCTCTGATACCAACTGTAGAGACCCGAAGCTTGATGTACATGGACATTACATTACATTTGCGGAATACTTAGTACATAACAAAAAAATACACACACAAGGATCGTAATAGTTTAGTGTCTTTGGAAACTCCGAACGTAATCTTCTAATCGTGGTGAAAGATCTCCAATATCTCCCATAAAGATCTTCCCTTTTTTTACCTAAAACCTTTCTTTATATCCTGAGGAAATGAAAACATAAAAGGGTGAGCTCGAATGTTCAGTAAGGGTAAAAAAAAGAAAAATCAATCACATCATATTCATAAGAACATAACTTTTGGAAATCTTAACCTGCAAAAGAGAGCATAATTTCATAACATGGGACATATCATAGTAGTGAAATGAAATCCCAATAAGAATAACTTAAAACATGAAACATTGTGTCATACAGACATAATCATAGAGAATCATTTCTTGTTAGTCATGACTCATTGCCAAGACTATCTTAGTGGACAAAGTCCCTTTCTGAATCGAGTCACCCTCGTTTCAGTCCTGTTTCACTGAACCAGTATAACCTACCATTCCAGCCATGTATATCTCATGAGATATGAAATCTTTTACCCAATGCATTGGAGGGAGATATAGGTCCCACCCTTCTCATAATGATACCATTCTTATGTGTGCCACAAAATCATAAATCATACATCATTGCATAACCCATGTAATAAAAATGGGATTCTTAAACAACATTACATCATAAAACAATTCATATAAGATAAAGGAATTCATAAAAATATTTCCATCACAACATAATCAAATCCATGTAATAATAGGGATAAAAACAGAACCCTTTCATTATCTTAGATGCGAAATAATTTTGATAAAATACTTGAACTTCATTCTTGAGGAAAATATCCTTTATACTTCAAAAACAATTTACCTTTCTTAACATGTCATACAATTTTAAACTAAAAGAAGTTGATTAAAAATAAACATGAATACTTGTAAGGGAAGATTCTTGGAAATAATGTTTTAGAAATCCATTCATGCCGTATAAGTTAAAAAAACATTCTTCGTACTTTTATCAGAAAAGTCAAAAAGTACCTCGTACGAAAAAACGACAAAAGATTTCTTTCATATTCTTTACTAAAAATTCACCGAAGGGTAAAATTGGATTTAAAAAATTTTAGGTGGATGGAAATAATATTACATATTGAGGAAACATTGATGTGGATGATAAAATACACCCCAGTAAATACTTACGAATAAACAATCTCGGATAAAAATGAGATTGTGATATTTCCCTTACCTTAGGTCCGACTTGCTTTGTAAGTGTCCGAACCTCCTGTATAATGATTTAAATCATGTTATTGACTTATTCTAGAATAATATTCATTGTTATTATATCATATATGGTCCACTTATGACTTTATATTACCCGTTCTTTTGTAAATTCATGTTAAAGTAGCGTTTTGGGTAGAATCGTCTCATTTGTCGTTCGTGTTTTTATCTTGTAATTATTCATATGATTATTTATATCATGATTACTTAATTCCAGAATATAAAACATGATTTATATATATATATATTCAGAATATACATATATAATAAATCAGTAAATGGAAAGAAACACACTGTTCATGGAGACGGTAGTCATTACGTACGCATGAACGCTGTTTTCGTTTCCTTGTTGAATTGAATGGAATTAAGTAGATGACATACATATAAATATAAATAATTCCAGTATCATTATCAGGTCATATATTTCATTATTACTTATTATATATACTTTATAATCATTCATTAATGGTTAATCATTGAGAATGAATCTCATCGCGTCGTGGAGACGGTAGTCCGTACGTACGCACGAGCGATGATATCGTTATCATGGTCGTGGAATTCTGTTGAAGTGTATACTATTTCAGTATCAATATCAATTTATAATAATCATATATAATTACTCATTACACCTTTATACCCATCCAATTAAGGTGGTGGCGAAAAATAGATTACACCACGGCGTGGAGACGGTATTCCGTACGTACGCACGCGCGGTGATTTCCTCTTTCCGTAGGATGGATAGAAGGTTAATTAGAGTTGTTTCATATTTATAATAACATATCAGTATATAAGAAATACTGATGTTTTTAATTTATCATGAAACAAATAAATAAGAAGAAGTTGAAGAAGAAAGAAATTGAAAAAAATCGGTAATGGATATTACCTCTTTTTGACGCGCCTTTTCTTAGCCTCCACTTAAAGAACTAAGGATGGTCTTTGAAGAAGACCAGAACCTCTAGGATGATACTAGGGAAGTGGAGAAGTGATTTCGGAAGGGGTTGGCCAAGCTTGAAGGATCAATGTTGTGTGAGGAAGAGAGGGAGGAGGTGCCCTTTTATAAGGGAGGAGAGGGGCACCTTAGGAATATCTCAAAATATTATTTTATATTAAAGTCAAAATCGGTTTATAATGGTTCCAAAGTGTCATATTTCGAAGATAAAGTGGGTATGGGTCGAAATCCTATCAAACAATAGGATTTAGACAAGTTTAGGGTATTATTTTAACCTTATCAATTAGATTTAACTCTAAGTTAAATAATTTAACTTTTACCGTGTCTTTTTGTTTTCTTTCACTATATGGTTAATAAAAATACTATAACATTCCAAACGAACCCCAAATTGTTTATTATTAGTATATATATATCCTTATCTAAGTCATTTGGCCGAACCTTAGATTTTTAGAAATAAAATAACAATTAATAATATAATATTTGATTTAAAAACTATTTTGTGTCAATTTTGACACTATTTGATAGATGATTTTTGTAAAAGTCATAACAGAATTATATGTTCGAACCAAGTTGATTAAATAAACAATACTATATCATAGTAACCTATAAAATTATTGGAATTCATAAAAAGTCTTAAATTACATTTATTTTGGTATTTATATATCAATTATGTCAATATTTCATTAATATGATAATTACTGCATCATCTTTGTGTCATAAATAAATTAAAATATATGATGTCTAAAAAATAAAAATAAAATACCATCATGTAGGAAATCTTTTTAGCTTTCTAATGAATATTTACAATCTAATTTATCTTATTTATAACTCTATATTAAAAATGTTTTAGTAAATAAACATTGATTTTAACTCTTTTAACTCTTCTTTGAATTAAATAATAATAAATGTCCTAATCTAATCCAAGTGGGACTAAATGAAAATATTTTACACTTAAGGTTGTTTTGGGTCGAGATACACTTGTCCAATAGGATTAGGACATGTGGTAGGGTAATATTAATATCATTTTTACCCTTAATTACCCTATTTACTTTTAACCGTGGTAAATAAAAGTAAAAAGTTACTATTCACCAAAAATTATTTTCTTCTCATTGAACCACATTTTACTTACTGACATCAACCATGTCTCTCGTATTTTTGAAATTCCATTCACAGAAGCTGTAAAATTAAGTTTTATGAAAAATTCAGTTTTTTAACTACCACTTAGTTGTTTCACTATTCATCAAAAATTGATGTTTTTCAGAACAATGCCAAAATTTCATCCTAAGCTATATTTCATATTCCAAATTCAAAAATGAATTCTATTTTACAAAATTCATAACATAGAAGTTTCATTAATTAATTTTATAATTAAATCCCGTTGTTAAAACAAATAGCGTGTTTTTAAGAAACAATATCTATCAAAAGATTGACACCTGATTATGTCTGGTTTAAAAGTGAAATTACATTCAATGACCAACATTGTTTTAAATTGTAAAAATATATTCTAAATATACGTTAAAACCACTCAAATTAATAATATATCACTATTAATTATTTCGATTAAAAAAGTTGTTTTTAATTATAATTTAGTAATTTTCACTATTCATCAGAATATGAAAGTTATCCGAAATGTACCAAAATTTCACCTTAGGCTAAATTCGATACTCCGAATCCAAAAATGAAGTCCATTTTGAGAGCTAAAATTTCTAAAATTTTAAAAAGTGGTTATTACTATTCCTAACGGCTAGTTTTAATAATATTTTAATAGCATATCGTTGTTTCGTGAAACTCAGTATTGCGTACTACACACGCTAGTGAGGAAGGTTGCGATTGCGTGTAATGCAAGGCAAGTCAAAGATGCGTGTTGTGCAAACTCCTTTTGGTGTAGCGTACAACACAAGACATTAATAAAATTAAAAAGAATAGTTTTCATAAAATCTCGGGCTGTTACAATTTCCCTTAAATTTCAGAAAATCTATGTTGGGTAATTATTTAGTTTTCTTAGAGTGATTTTGTCATGCGATGGGTGTTCTGACTCTATTTTTCGGTGTGTAACCGTCGATTTTGGGTTCACTCTAGGTTTCTTGAGGTGTTGTGTTGTGCAATGTTGTTTTCACACCGTTCTTCTGAGGATACTTAGAACAAGGTAGGTGGTTCCACATTTAAACATTATTTAATGAATTATTTTCTTGCGTAATTAATTTATAATGCCCTTTGACTAATTCCTTTGGGAGAGGATGTGGTTATCAAAAATATTTCTAGGTGATATATTTGTTAGGTAGCATGTTCATGTGCTCTGGGTGTAATAATTGACTGAGAATGTATATTTAGTCAGTCATTGGCGCTTTAATAGTTTGTGTAGTTAGTTTTTCATCTATGAAAGTGTTGTTAATTGTGACTTCGACATGTTGTTGCATATTCTTGTTCATAAGTTAAGGATTGTGTGGCTGAGTAGGTTATTGTTGTGAAAACCTACGTTGACCTAATTACTAGTGTTTTATATGTTGTGTATTTGTTTTGTGAAAATCTGAAAAGTTCATGGTTAATATTTTAGTTTAGAGGTCATGTGGGTTTTATCCAAACAGAGGGTTTAATTTATCTATTGGTGTATAAAGTCATGTGTCGTATTCTGAAATTTCTTAATGAAATTTCTAGTGTTTGTTTAAGAGAGAGAATTATCTTTTAACTATGAAGATGGGGTATTATTTGATGTAAGTGGTGCAGTTTGTGTTCTTGATGTGTCTTTGGGTGTGTTAGGTCATGAAGGATGGATGAGTTGATTTTTTGTGTTAATCTATGTTAGGTTTCGTTTTAAAAGAATATGTTTTAATAAATAATTATTAACATTGTAGAAATTGTTTTAATTGAGTTTGGTAAAGTCTTTTGGTGTGCATACTATTTCAAAAGGATTTTTGTGTGTAGGAAAGTGTGGCATTTGGTTTAGGTAACACCCCGTTTTTTTATTCATCTGAGCATGACATGAAATGTTAAATTGGAACATCTTGAGCATAAAAGGGGATGCTTCAATACTAGGTGGGTAGGTTAGATCTAGCTCCCTAGTGATACAGAAGTGGCTCTAGTCCGATATCACATAGCTAGATTGATGATTATAACACAAAATAATCATCGAATGATGATTGGAGGACACTAGGTTATGGATATGTTTTTTCCCTACTAGAGGATCTTGTAGGAGAACATATTTTGTTGTGATTCCAATAATAATTTTCACTGAGAAGCGATGTTCTAGGGTCACATTCAATTTTCTATTACTTATAGGGCCTAACCTACTTTTGGAGCTCCTAGACTACTTTACACTACCCATAAGCATACAGTGTAATGTTTGGGACTTTCATGAGGTTTTGTGTTTTTTTATAAAAGTAAGGGTGTTTTTCATTTAATCTATGTTTATTTTGTTAAAAAAAATTTATAAAGAAACACTTCTTTAATACAATTCAATCTTTGGTCTACATTCATTTATTTGTCCTACAAATTCAATTTTCATTTAATTTTTGTATGTGGAACTGTTGTTTGGGTTGTATCTTACTTGTCACTTATCTCACATCCTACATACACCTTTTGGTGTATGTAGATATTGTTCCTTGTGTATTACCTAATGTGAAATCATGCTCATCGCTGGTGTTTTGGGTTGTGCATGGTCTTCTATAGTAGGTTGGGGTTAGTAGATTGTGGTTGTCACACCAATCTTGTTGATTGGAGGTTTGAGTTAGACTTTTATATCTATTTATGTCATTACATTTTAGATTATGGATCTAGTTTTAAACCATTTAATCTGATTTTAGTTTAAGGACCTGTTTGGTTCTCTATTATTAGTTTCAGTTTATTTATCTTATCAGATGTTTTTTGTTTACTATTTTGGGTAAATCATTTCCATGGGTTAGTTTTAATACTCACGCACTTTTACCAGCCATGGGGATTTAGAACGCCCTTCGGGCCACGTCATAGACTGGTTTGGTTGCCGATTCAGTTGTCGACCTAGCCTCATTCATGACAGAATGGTATAAGAGGAGGTTTTCCTTCTTGGTTCGTGTTCTTTTAGCAAGATTCTTTGTAGACCAGAGATAAGGTTGTCAGAACATGATGTTCTAGCTAAGAGAAAGGTTCCTAGCACATACAACTCAGATTAGGACATGAGATACCCATGTAAGTTGAGGTTGGTCTGAGTCGTTGGTCCTCATGATTAATCTTGTTTAGGGGAAATGAAAACAGAGTAGGGTAAGTGGTCCCAGTGAGCTCTCATGGTCTGGCAAGCCATGTGGAGATGGGGATGCTATCTTAGAATAATCTAAATGGCGGTGATGTGATTAGAAAATGGAAACCAAAGATATGTCTAAGATACCCACCGACACTAGTCTCCTCTGTAAACGTTCCATGTCTCTTTGTTTTAGAATTTGGATATATGGTTTTTAATTACAAATGATTTGGTCATGTAAAATGTTTTGAAATGAAGTTATTTAAAAATAAAATGATGTTTATGGTTTGAAAATTGTGGGTTTAATGTTTTGGTTTTGAAAAATAGAAGGGGTTTGGTTTTGACCATTGGTATTCTCAGTGAAAACCACATGCATGGGTAAATGTGGAAGCAGAAATGTACAATGGTATAAATGGATGAGTACCATGATGGAAATTTTGTGGGTGCCAGTGTGGCATGAGAACAAGTATGTGTGAGGCCCACAGGAGACCATTGGTGTTTGTGCAACCTACCAGCTTCGTTTATCTTCAAACAGTTTTTCTAAATGAAAATTTGGAGTTTTAATAACTGTTGATTGTGTGGTGTGTCCCTGTGTTTTAGAAATGTTGGATGTGAAGGGTTACAAGATGAGAATCATTTTTGACTAATTTTTTAATTTAAATTTAATTCTTATTGATATTTTGTGAAAAGTGTATGGTTAGTGGTTTCTTTTAAAACGTTTTTCGGGAAGCCCTTACAGTGGTACCCGTTACACGTTTGGTGTTCGCTTGCAGTATGTCTTAGCCATTTTAATTGTTTGATTGAGTCCATGGTCTTCTATCTTGGCTAGTTCATGCTTCCAAAAATCATTATCATGCGATTAAAGTGCGGCCACATGTAATTCGCCACTGACTTACCCTCTAATTTATTAAGGTGACGACTCTCCCTTTTGAGTGATAGTGCTAAGTCGATCAATTCTCCTTTTCGGTTATGTGTATCTTCTCACAGTGGGATGGGAGATTCAGGGGGAGTTGAGGGTTGTTTTATTCATTGAGTTGTCCAAGTCATCGGGTATGATGTTTGACACCATTGCGTCTAAAGGCCCCCCTAGAAATAGTGAATGGAATTACAGCGGGGAAGAGTAAAGGAGGTTCAGAGTTAACAGTGTTGACCGGTGTCTTGAAGGGATTTTTAATACTTTCATCTTCCTAAATTTTCATGTTTGGTGATGTCATGCAGTGTGACTTCTCTTTAAAGATCAACGATGGATTTTGTAGGATCCTTCGGGAATCCATGAATTCATAAGAGTGTGTCCTCTCGGGGAGTTCCAAATTTTTTGTTCAAAGGGTAGTGTTTGTCACCCATCTTATCCTCTTATGTTTATTGGTTAGGATGAATAGGTGATGTATTTTCATCATCTAAACCCCTATTTTGGAGGATGTTCTGTGAGATTAGTTGGATGTTATGGTGTGTTCTCTTTGTTGATGTTGTCTCGGTTGTGGTGTGGTTGTGTGCATTACCAAAAATGGAAGCTCCATTTGAGAGTGTTCAATTCATGACTACGAATCAAGAGAGGCTTCAAACATTAGTACTCCAACCATGTTCCTCATAGTGATGTTGGTGTGTGGTCAAGAACCCCAAGTATGTTTTGAACCCCAACCTTTTTTATATTGTCAGTATTGAAGGTGAAGGAGGTTTAAAATGTTTCCTATACATCTTGTCCAAATGACTTGTTTCGGTGTGTGGGGATTCCCGTGGCTATGAAGAGGCGCGGTCGTCTCATTACCTTAATGTCTTGGGGGTTGCGTCCCACTAGATGTAATCAATTTTAGTGGTCCTTATGGGGTATTTTGGGTTAATCAGTCTCAAATATGAGTAGTGCTCATCCAAGAATGTGGATATGTTGGTTTCTCTCAAGTCATGATTTTGATGCATCGGTAGTCAGGTACCTCCCTTCGTGCCCCTTGTAGTGGGGTGTTTGGTCACTATTATGAAATTTTGAAGTTTTGTATCTTCTTTTCTTTCTAATGGTGGGGTGTCTTTTTTGTCATCCTCATGTTGTTTTTCAAATTTCTTCTTGGGACTCTGTGAGTTTCTAATAGTGGGGATCCCATTCGGGCTTCCCCATGTTTTCCTTTTTTGTTATTTTCTTAGTGATGATTGGGTGATAAATGATAAGAGTACTCCTTTGACATGGTTGGTCCTGTTTTTTTGTTCTAGTCAAATGTTATGGTTTTTTTTAATGGTTCTTGGGGTGTTTCACTGTGTGAAGTCGGTTCTCGCGAGTGCGATAGTTCCTATCATTGATCACTTTACCGAAGGTGTTCTAACTCTTTGGGGAAGATGAAACATATAGGAAAAATAAATTTATGGGTTTCATGAGGTGGTCATTTGAGTAACTTTCCCTATACATGGTGTGTTTGCCTCTTTCCACTTGTTTTTTAGGGATCCTCTTTGGACCTTAAGGGTGTATAGGTTTCTGCTTTGTGTATCAACCATAGATGTGGCTTTCCGAGGAAGAAAGTCTTTATTGTGGTGAGAAAATTCACAGCCACCACCTTTTAATTAGTAATGTTATTTATTTTCGTTCTATCAGGTAGTCCATGTTGAGGAATGACATAAAATTTTTTGTTCTTATTGTTTTAAAAACGTGTTTTGTCCTTGGCTCTATCTAGTGCACTGTGGTCGAAGTCATATGGCCTCACCTGGGTCACCGCATGACCTCTCCCGATTCACCACACGCCCAACCCAATGGCCTACAAATGAAATATGATGTATTAAGAATATTTTTCATAATAATAATAATATTGATGTCAATTGAGAATATTATTATTATTTATCATGTATAATAATTCAATTAAGAGTATTAATTTTATTAATAGAATTTTATTATGTTGATCATTTTATAGTTCATTATTTAGTTTATTAAGATTTTTACTATCTTATTATTATTATTATAATTAGAATTGTTAGAATATATTATTATTATTATTATTATTATTACAACTTTTAGAATTTATTATTATTATTAATAATTTCTATATATATTTATTTGTCTTTCATTTCATTTTTTTCCTAGCATTTGCACTACCCCCTGGACTTTATTCCCATCGGACCCGTTCCACTTTGGTGTTACATTGCAACACCTCCTCCCCCTAGAATCTTGTCGCACACACCCACGTCAGGCTGCCAGACCTACTTTATTGCCTTTCGTTACCCCTTTCGGCGTCACCCCTAGCCTTTTTACCTCCCATATTCGTGCAACCCACCCCCCATTAAAAACCTTGTGGCCAGGATCTTCCATACTATCATGTCAAATCCTATCCCCCCAACCTAGAATGCATGCTCTTCCCTCGCTGGACTCCTCAGAAACTGAACCCACCTTGCGTCGTGACCCCTTTCCTCTCTTGGACAGTTGTTGTTCCACCCCTATTTATCATTTTGGAACAATAATCGGTGCACTGCTCCCCTTGGATGCAACTCCCTACTGACAAGACTTATCACTAGCGAACCTCCCCCCTTGATGGTAAACCTCAAGAAATTTCCCTTATTTTTAATGCAATATATTTTGGGTTTGTATTTTGTTTTCTTGTAGTGAGTTTGGAATGCGATGGGATTTTTGCATCATATTTTGGGGCTGTAACCTTGGATTATGGGTTTGCGCTAGGTTGCTTGAGGTACGGTGATGTTCAATGGTGTTTTCACACATTTTTTCAAAGGATTCATGGTCCAAGGTAGGTGGTTCTGAATTTATACATTATTTAATGAATTATTTTCTTACTTAATAAATTTATAATGCTCTTGAATTAATTATTTTGGGTTCGGATTTGGTTTTCTTGATGTTCTCTATGTGTTATATTTTTTTGGTAGAATGTTTTGGTGGTTTGGGTGTGTTCGTTGACTGAGAAGTTATATTTAGTCAGTTGTTGGTTCTACTATAATATGTAGAGTTAGATTATCATCTATGTAAGTATTTTCAATTGATCCTTCAATATGGTGTTGCATGTTCTTGGTCATAAGTGTAGGAATTGTGTGGTCCTAGTAGGTTGTTGCTATGAAAACCCACGTTGAACTGTTTACTAGTGTTTTATAAGTTATGAGTTAGTTTTTTTAAAATGTGAAAAGTGCATGGTTAATTTTTTGGTGTAGTGGTCATGTGTGTTTGGTTGAAAAATAGGGTTTTAGTTATCTGTTGGTTTTTAAAGCCATGTTTCATATTATGAAATTGATTAATAAAATATCTTGTGATTTTTTTAACTGAGAGAATGGTATTTTTACTATGCAGTTGTGGTATTAATTCATGTAATTGGTGTAGTTTATGTTCTTGATGTGTATTTGGGTGTGTTTAGTCCTGAAGAAAGGAGGAGTCCGTTTTGTGTGTTAAGCCATATTAGGTTTCTTTTAAAAAAATATTTTTACAAAGAATTTAATTTGTTTTAATAAATAATGATTATCAATGTAAAAAATGTTTTAAATGAGTTGGGTAAAGTCTTTTGTTGTGTTTACTATTTTAAATGTATTTTTTTGTGGGGGAAAGTGTGGAGTTGGGTTTAGGAAACAACTTGTTTGTTTTATTCATCTGAGTTTGACATGAATTTTGAAATTAGAACACCTTTAGCACAAAAGGGGACACCTGGGTACCTGGTGGGTGGACTAGATCTATTGTGCTAGTGATACAGAAGCGGCTCTAGCCCAGTTTCACATAGATGGTTTGACGATCAAAACACTAACTAACCATTGAATGATTATTGGACACCACTAGTTTATGGATGTGTTTCCCTACTAGTGTCTCTTTCATGAGGATGTATTTTTTTTGTGTGATTACTATAATACTTTTCACAGAGATGGGATGTTTGAGGGTCCCATTATATTTTCTAGTACCTATAGGGCCTCTCTCCCTTTTGGTTCTCCTTGACTACTTTACACTCACCATCGAAATAAAGTTTAATGTTTGGGTTCTTCTTGAAGGATTGGGTCTTTATTAAATTTTTTTTAATTTAATCTTTGAATTTTCATTAAAATTGTTTTTCATAAAGAAACCCTTTCTTTAAAAAAATTCAAGATTTGGAATAATTTCATTTATTTGTCCTGAAAATGTATTTGTCATTAAATGTTTATATTGGGAACCTTTTTATTGGGTGGTATTCTACTGTGATCTTAGATCACACATTACATACACCTTTGTGTGTTTGTAGATCTTGTTCCTTTTGTATTTCAGGTTGTGGCATCATGCTAAACTATGCTGGTTTGGGTTGTGGATGGTCCTCTCTTGTAGGTTTGTGTTAGTAGCATGTGGTTGGGGAACCACCCTTGCGAATTAGAGGTTTGGGTTAGAGTTTTAGTTTTGTTTTATATTATTAATTTTTGGATGTTGGATCCTATTGTAAACCTTTAAAATTGATTTTAGTTTAAGGCCCTATTTTGTTGTCTATTTTTAGTTTTATTTTATTTATATTATCGGTTATTTTGAGTTTAATATTTTAGGTAAATAGTTCCCATGGGTTAGTTTTGATACCTGGGCACTTCTTCCTACCTGTGGGGATATAAAACCCCATTTGGGCCATGTCGGAGACCAGGTCGGGTGCCGAGTGGGATGGAGACCTAGCCTGGTTCATTACATTATAGATTAGACCTATATATAATCGAACACATCAGATTAAAAAATAAAAAGGACAGATTTTTTATTGTGTAGAACATGATAGACCATGTAAAGATGATACTTCATTGAGAATGTTTGTATGCATAATAATTAAAATGGTTTCTGAGAGTTATACCATCATATAAAGTATCCAGGCACATATGGGTAATCATAAAATAAAATTTTCAAACCATCCACATTTTCTTTTTTTTACAAATGAATATCGTGAGGGAGATAACTATAATATGCCATATGATGTTAATATTTTATGTGGAAATTTGAATAATGGGATTTTGAACAAAAATATAACAGTAATTTTCATGGAAATGTTTTTATTATGATTTAGTTTTGTGAAAAAGAATAAAATTATTAGAAATAAATGTGGAATGGTATGGTTTAAATGTTTCTTTTCTTTTGGGGAAACAATATTATGTAGTGACTTTAAATTCATAGTTCATGGGTGTTGTGTTTTAGAATTTTTGAATCCATTTTAAAATAATATAAGAAGAAATGACCATGTTTATGGCCATGAAATTATATTTTTATTATGTTATTTTTAGATAAAAGAAAAATTATTATTTTCATATAGTTTTTCAGCTATGGAATATATGTTAGTTTTAAAATGGTGGTTATATTTTTGGAGTGAAAAAAGTGTAATGAATAAATTTTCCTATTCTATAATAATACACTTGTATCACTAAATTGGATTTGGATATATATGTGTGACAATGGTTGTGTCACATCCTATTTTACATGCTATATAATTTATATTTGAGAAAATATATAGAATTAAAATTTTCCCATTATTTTCATGAATTAATATATGAAACTTAGGTCATAGAGATGGTTCATAAATATGGTTACAATTATTTATTAATGATTTTAATGTAGTATTTAATGGAGATATATCCATGAAAAAATATAGAATCATATAGAGAGATATGCTGACATGTTTTGAGGATATATGGAAAAAATATCATGTAAATTTCATTTTTATATATGGAATCATGTTTTTTAAAGAAACATAAACCATTCAGAAACATATATTTAATGTTTTCAATATCATTTACAGTAAATAGAATTAAAATACATGTTATAATAACAAAGGTATTGTATCATTGGAAACATAGATACATAAAAAATGTTCATAAGAGATCAATATTATCTACCAATATGTTCTTTACGACTATCACTTTTCTTATACATATCATACATAAAACGACTCATTTATAACATGTGGAATGGAAACCTATAAAAGCGTAAGATCATATGCTCAATAATAATAATAAAGGGACTTATCAATGAACACTTAATCATAACATGAAATTAGGGGTATGAGAACATGACCTTAACATTTTCTAACCATACCATGAATATTATTGATCATAATTATGAGTCATGGAAAATATCCGGACCGTTAAAAAGGATTGAATCATAATGAAATAAAATAAACTGATCTATGATATAACAACATTTTCATAATAAATACATGTTTGGTGTATAAATAATCATAAATAATCATTTTCGTAGTCCTTTTTCACTAAAAAACATTGATAGTAAGATAGGTAGACTCCCCATTCAATTTTATACTTATTCATGTTTTACTTATAATGATATCAAAGTGGATAAAGTCCTTCAATTAATTGCGTATAGTCCCCAGTCTAGTCCTTATCATTGCATGAGATAACAATATTTAACCAATTAATTATAGTTTTGTATAATTGTGTTCCAATAAATGACATAATGAAAATAATACATATGTGTTCCATATAATCCTAAATCATTAATCATATATCATGACCCATTTGAAATAAACAAGGTTGGTAAGAATTTCAACATTTCTTCATTACATAAAAAACATAAATTAAATGGGTTTTATAAATATTTCAAAATCATAATCACAAACCATCCAATGAAATAATAAGTATGTTATCATTGAATCATATCCCCAGTAAAGCTGGTGTAACAACAAAATATGACATCATATTTTAAAAATACCTTTAAAATATTAATTAGAATATTTCATGAGGAAAATATCTTATTAATTTTAAAATAATTTATTTAAAAACAAAAAGTTTGACATATAATTTTGAAGTAATTTTTATTCTATTGAAACATAGAAATATTAAAATGAATTTTTAATTACTTATAGGTCATGAAAATCCAAAAATTCCATTCATGTCATGTACGTTAAAAACTATTCTTTCAGGTTTATGATAAAAATTACAATGTATATCATTAGAAATGTGATAATAATATTCATTTTAATTTTTGTAAAACTAAATCATGGTTAACAATGACTATATGTAACCATATTATATTATTAGATATAGTCATGAAATTATATTTAAGAAATATGGGTATATAAGAAATAAGATTTTCGATTGAAGAGAGAAATAAATTTTATGTTATATATATATTCTTTTTTAGTATCATGAGTACATAATGAGATTAATATGAATCCAAACATGTAATATCTATAAATAACCATTGGATAATAAAAATAATTATTTTCCTAATAAGTTAAAAAAAATTCATCATAAAAAACCTATTCATAAACAATCCTGCTAAATATGAAATTGTAAAATAAAACCCTAACAATTTTGGTAATCTCAATATTAAAACCTCATGAAAAATAATAATATTGATTGAATTTTAAATCCTCATAATTTTTATGAATGAATCATAAAATAAATTCATGGGTTGTATATACACCTTACAATTGAAACATTTGGTGAATATGGAATAAGTCTCAATGAAATAAAAATGAGATGAGAAACCCTTAACTCATATTCAACTTGCATCAAATGTTATCAAAAATAATATATTGTAAATTTTTATTTATATTTAATATATATCATAATAATTTAAAATTTTAAAATATATTATGTTATCAATAAATAAAAAATTTAAAAATTACTTTATTAATAATTATTTATTTAAAATGTCATTTCTAGATGTCAACTATACATGTTCTTATGAAATTATTGGTATAGTGGTTCCTCTAATTGTACGTTGATCATGATTAAAAAATATAAAAATTATGAAAATTTACAAAAATATCATATATATATATATATATGTATTCATTATATATATAGTCCTCTATAAAAGAGATATATAGAAAAAATGAATTCCGCTGTTCATGGAGATGGTAGGTCATTCATATGCATGAACACTAATTTCATTTGTCAAAAATATGGAATGAATGAATGGTAGATAAAAAATATCATTCCCAAGATCATTTTTATATTTTGTATATTTTATATATTCAATAAATATATATTAATTACCATACATTTAAATTGGTGATGTAAAATGAATCACAGTGCTTCGTGGCAGTGGTAGTCTACGCATACGCATTATCGAAGTTACCATTTCATAATGGATGATGTGAATAAGGATTATGGTTTTTCTGTAAAAATAAAAATTAATTATATAAAAATAATGGATTAAATATATTATAATGGAGACAATGGATTTTCTGTATGTATAGGAAAAAATAAATTAAAAGTGGTCTAGTAAGACAATTACATCTTCTTTGGTAAGTCTTCTTTAGATTCTTTCCTAAGGACACTTGGAGTGGTATTTTTGGATGGTCAAAACCACTAATTTTGTGATATTATATTTTTACATAATTGGATATATTTTTTCAAGATATAATGCTAAATAATATTTAATAATGAAGGATATGTGTTGTAGTTTAATAAGTGAGTTGTGGGGAACTCTTGGAACAACATAATGTATTGAATTAAAATAAAGTAATAATCAAAATAAAATTTACCCTAAAAAGAAATATCATAAAAAAAATATTAGGATGATTCTAAATCATATCATACAATAAATTTTATATATTTTATAATTATGATTTCAACCTTATCTCTTAGTTGTAATATTTTATTATCCCTTCTGACAGTTATTGTGATATCGCAGTTATTTTAACTCTTCATAGATCAATAATGTTTCTATGAAAAGACAATTGAAACATAAATTGAATATATATTATATTATAAATCATATCCCCTTATTTTCTATAAATATAATATGTTTATGGATTTTTAATTATTTGTTAGTATATTATTAACTATAAAATATCATTAATGGGATTTTTTGAAATATATGAAATATTTTAATATAATATGTTCCAAACACTAGTAATAGAGTTCAGAATGAAATAGATTTTAAGATAAGGAACATATATTCGAAAATAACCATATATATATGTTTCTGTTTGTGTGTGTGTGTTTAGATTTATATATTATTTAAAATATTATCTTTTGGTTTATCTTCATCATTAACAATGTTTTTATTTATTATGGTAGTGTATTTTTAAAATTTAATGGGTTATAATTATACTTATATGTTAAAATTCTTCTCATAAATGGCTGAGTGATAGAATTTTAGACTATATATAATCATAATAATTCTCTTGAAATATGTTCTAATATTTTTAAATAATTTAATGATTTATATATTTAACATAAAATCATATTAATTTCATTTTAATAACTATTATCATAATTCTACATTGATAGAAACATAATGTTTTTAATTGAGATATAAATACATAAAAAATTCAATATATATAATATGTACATTAAAAATTATCATTACACTTTAACTATACATAAAAATTCTACTTAAAGGGTTTTTTATGGTCATCTATTTTATTTTTTTACTACTTTCTCATGGATGTTTTCTACATTGCATAAAAATTTATTTTAATTATTTTATCACTAAAAAATTAAAAAATCATAATAAAAATTTATTTAATATTTAAAACAAAAAAATATAACTGTAAATAAGTATTCTTTCTCAGTCATTAAATATTATATATATTATAATCAAGAAAATGATAGTTTTGACATTATTATATACATAAATATTATAAATGTTGAAATAAAATACAAATGGAAAAATAATGTCGTATTTTGGAATTTTGGATGATTATAGAAGATATATACTCATTTTACAAAATAAAGGAATGTGTATTAACTAATTTTATTTTTTTTCATTAGCATTACCCCTAATAAATCTATATTAACTTTACCAAGGTAATAAAAGTTGCTATGGTTACTATTAAAATTGACAATAAAATAATTTGAACATATGTCTAAAAATTAAATATTATAATTCAAAATATTTAATCCTTTATTAAACCATCAGGAGTATCTTTATCAGAGTATCCAATAGGCTATAATTAAATTAACATAAAATCATATACAAAACCATGTTGTTATTTAAACCACAATACACTATTCTTCCAAAAACCAATTAAAATATTCAAATCCCCTCAAAATAACATCACTTAAAACATCAAATGGTGTATCTATATCATTGAACATGTAATCAAGAATAAACAAAACATTCAATGATGTTGTCAAAAATTTATATGTTAAATACAATTGAAAACATATATTTTTCAAAAAATTAACACAATCTTTATTCCACAAATAAACTCATAGACTATTTCCATAAATCAAAAAATGAAATAAAAAACACAAAAGATGACGTAAATCACATTGTTATAAAATCAATATCCAACTACAAGGCCACTAATAGTATCCCATTTACTTCATCAATATAAATAATATATTTATAAAAACTAAATGTTACCATATTATAACTAAATACGTTTTCTCGGTAATTAGATCATTCCAAATTTAATTTTAAATTACGTAATGAAATAATATTGTGGAAAAATACATATATGTTTATTCAATCTCATATTCATAATGTAATATATATACAAATTATTCAAAATGATTAAAAAATATGAATTCCCAGAAGGATAATTCCATAAGCTTCATTGATTGGAACAATTTATGTCCTTCCATAGTCATGGATTTAAATCATAGATTAGGGATTTGGCTCATACAATGCTCATATCCTACACACATAAGTTATTGAAATGTAATAGGTATCTTTGGATGATGTTTATTTACCTCTACTAAACATAATTTTTTATCAGTAATTACTCGGTCTATAGAATTCTATTGCAAATAGAAAAAACATTATTCTCATTCCTATGAGACAATGCCTTACGTGCTTCTCACCAAACATATGACATGTAAGAGAATAAATATTCTAGCCTCAAAGGTCTTCCTAAAATACATTTTTCTATTATTAGGTGTGATGGATAAATCATCAATTTTGATATTTTTAGTCACATAATGAGATAGTTGATTAAGAATAATAATAAGGATTCACCATCCAATTACCATTTCATTTTTTCACTGATGATGACATTCTTTCAATTTTCCATCACATATTTCATTTAAACAAATCATCCTAGTTATATCCACTGACTAAAACATGAATGTATAGTTTTAACTAAAATATTCATAGCATGGAAACATATAATATGGAAAAAAAAATTATATGATGTCAATAGTAATACACTATCATTTAAATCCATGACACCTTATGTTTATCCTAATCCAAATATAGTTATCATCTATTAAAATCCATCATAATTGTTCATTAAAAATATTTCAATTAAAAAAACATACCCCCTAGGAATTTAAAATATGGTTTACGGTAAGACTGCACTCACTATGAAATAGAATGATGTTATAGACATTCATTGGACATATTTTTTCAGAATTATTACCCCTAAATAGATTTTTCTTGAAAAATCACCCCAACATATTGTTTCTAAATAGGCATCCATTTCAATGAAAATCCAAAAATCACTCTATTTCCATTAGTTTAGAATAGTAATAGATACATATTCTTATCCCCATGGTTTTCAAAAATGTTATCTAATACTACACAAAAAATATTTATTAAACAAGAATATACTTCTAATTATAGTTACTAAAATATTATACAAAAATATTAAAACAATATGTATAACAAATACATAAAATTATTATCCAAACAAGAATCATAAATGATTAGTGTCTTTTAAGTTGTTGATACATAAACAACTACAGAAGAATAGATCTATATCATCTCCCACTATCATTATCATAAGCTAAACCCTTCTAAGAGATATCATAGTTAAAACCTATCTTCCTAGCATGTGCAGATGAGATATGAGAAAGGTTGACATTTGAAGAAAAGTAAGGATAAAGAAAACAGATATCAATGATCTGTTTTCAATAACATGAATATAATTGTATGAAAACATTCGATTTGTATTTTAATGTCATACCTTTCTTATCACTGATCATAATAATGAGTCATGTCATATAGCTTGGTCGTTAAAAAGTAATAAATAATAGTATAATTAAATAACAAGACCTTTGAGTGCATTAAATTACCATAATAGATATTTTTTTGGCTTAAATATAATTTTTGAAAATCATTTCCTTATTTAGGTATCTACATAAATACTATCATAGTATATTGGGTTCACTCCATATTCAATTCACTACTACAAAACATGGCTTTAACAGTGCAAAACTTTATCGGCACTAGAAAAAAGCATTGATAAATGGTACATTTATCAGTACTTTTCTTTAGAGATGATAAAATTTACCCTATATTAGTGTTTTATTTTTCGTGATGATAATGGTCCAGATAAAAAGAAATAATTAAATTAATAAAAAATTGATATGAATATATTAATAGAATAATAATATTAATATTAGCTGTCTAATTATTTATAAAAATTAATAAAATTAATATACTACATATAAATTATAATGACTAATAAATGGTATATAATAAATATATAAATATATATAAAATTAAAATTCATCAAATAAAATTAAAAATAAGTAAATTAAGAGATAATATTAGACATTTTATTTATTAATTAATTATTGATAATATTAATGAAGAGTATATATTAAATATATAAAGATATATATAAATTTATTTAAATATGATTTTTATGACAAAAAATATTTCTTCTTTATATTAAACAAGTCATATATTTAATGATGAATGGTTTATAATTACAAATTAATTTGAATTAAAAATACTCACTAATTATATTGAGTAATGGACATAATTGAATGTCTTTTGAATTTTCAATTTAAGATATGTCAGACATTTGTTATATTGATCTCACATACATATATACATAATTAATTCATTTTTATACAATTAACACAACAATATTTACGTAATTAATAAAATCATATATAGAAATACATAAACCTAATGTATATGTAATTTTTTCAGATATTAGTATGCCTTTCATAATTTCTACAAAATGTGAAATATTTAATATATCATGTATTTAATTGGAAATTTTTATTAATTTAATGTTTATTTTATTAAATTTTGGTATTAATTATTTTTTTTATTCCATTTTTTATTATTTATTTTTTTAGAAATTTATTAAATTGAAATTATATATATATATATATTATTTAAAATGATTAAATAATTTCAATATATATTTATCTTTATTTCAACATATAACATTTTTTTTAATAATTTATATATAATTAATAAAACTCATCTACCTTTTTCAATATTGTTAAAGCTTACTCATTTTTAAATATTCAATTTTCTCATTTCTAACAAGCATGAAATTAATATTAAATATTCAATAATGATGATAAAAATAATTTTTAAAATAAATGTATTTATAAATGTATTTTTACTATATTTATGTATTTATAAATATATAATCATAAATATACAAATATTATTTTTAAAAACAATTTACGTAATTATAAATAAATAATTATTTATATTTAAATAATTATAAGACTAATAAATTTATTTCAATGGTGAATATATTAATTATATTTATATTTATATTTATTAATTATATATATATATATAATTAAATAATTTTATTTAATGATTTATGTATATAAAAATTTATTTAATATTTTTTAAAAAATTACTCCTTAATTATAAATGAAAAATTAAATAATTAAATAATTATTAAATTAGAATGATTATATTAACAATGTTTATATTTATATATATTAATAAAATATATATATTAAATAATTTTTTTTAAATAATTTTTTATTTATAATTTAAAAAACCTTTGTCCTCGTTAATGTTTTAACACTGATAAAGAATAATTTTATTAGAGCTAAAGAAGAAATGATAATGATGATAGTTATCATTGATTACTAATTTAGTACTGATAAAATGAATCTATAGCGACTATTTTATGTAAACACTGATAGACGTGACCCTATCTATTTAAAGAACCCTAGCCAGTCATGAACCATTTTTTATATCTGAATCATTCTATGAAATCCATCTATTACTGGTGCCCCTTATCGATGAATTCAAGATCAAATCATGTTTTGAATCATGGTTTAAATCTAAGGCTCTAATGATTCATGGGCCGAATGAATCCAAGTCTCAGATGAATTTCCATTTTGGCAATATCTTTGTATTTATTAGGATAATTTAAATCTTCAATCAAATGCAATTTTTATTTTATCCTCCTACTCACACATTGATTTCTTGTTTAGTGATATCTATTTGTGTTTTTTGTTGATTATCACATTCTAATCATTATCCCTCAATAATTTCCCTATTTTAATGAATTTCTAATTAGGGTTTTCGATGATTTTGTGATTGTATTGACCATTTATGGTATTTTCTTATCACACTGCTTCATATTAATAATTCCAAACTATATTTTGGTAAATGTTCCCCCATAAAAATTTATATTAAATACGATAGATATTGCTGAAAATATTGTGAATAGCTTAGTGTCCATTGGAAATGTACAATGGGGTTCTCTTCATTCATTCATCCTAATATATGTGGAATATAATGGTATTCTAGACAAATCAGGGATGTGTACTACTATTGAACATAGAAAATACAATTCCTTAAGAACATGTAATAGTAATACACTACTTCCTTACTTATAATAAATAGTCATTGGTGTTTATGGAAATGATATTGATCATTTCTATAGAGTGATAATTATGTTGGGACAATATATTATGAAATTAAATTAAACACGTATATAAGAAATCCCTTAATGATTGATCACTATTTTTGAAAATATTATATTCATAATCTTATACTTGTCTCATTTTTCATATTTGTTTTACATAAATATTCAAAATACAAAATATTTTTCATTTTTATCTAAATATATAAAAAATACCATAAATATTATAATTTGGTAGAAATTGTGAGTGATCCATAAAATTGTTTTTTGTATTAGCATGGTGATCGACTATGTTGTACTAATGAAGAATATATATTATTAATTACCACCCTCATAGGGGTGTCAAGTACTCAACCCCATAATCTAATATATAATTCTATACCATATAATAAAACTTATTCCAAAAAATTCTTCTTATATTTTTAATCACATTTAGATCATTATATATACATATATATAACTAAAACATAATACATCTAATCTGAGTATAATTAAAAATGGGTGAAATTAAATTCTTATCACAAGAATTTATTTATACATTAAGCGTTCATATATATCATATTGAATAAACTTCAAGGGTTTCTTCATTTTGATATTTAATTTGTTATTTTAATTTTTAACAGTCTAACCATTATAATTAGTAAAAAAATTCTATCAATTTCATCGTGTCACCATATAAAAATCTGAACCATCCCTTTTGAAGTCAGTATTTCAATGAATCATTATCTAATTCGATAAATTTTTCACTACCACAATTCAATTTCATCCTTCAATCACAACAACTATAAATTTATGACCAAAAATTAGAATATGGTTCCCTAAGATTTATATACCTTTGTAAAAAATATCCATATTTCAAATGATAACCAACTCATTAATAATTCTTAAAAATAACATCATTTCCATCATCACTCATATAATATAAAATATATATATTTTACTTTAATCTATCTAAAAATATACCATTCCTTAACATTTCCTTTTATATCCAACATCATTGAAATTAAAATAATTAATCTTAAGAGATCCACTAACTCTATAAAAATAAGTACCAATTGAATTTTTTTAAAATATGTAATTACATCTAGTTACCATTCATATGAGTTGAACAACCAATATCTCGTATGAAAATATGTATCTATTATTAATCCTTTATTGAGACATCAATAATAAATTCCTCATATATTCCATTATTTTTCAAATAATATATTTCAATTTATCTATTCACATTAATCTATTTTTTATAAAATCATTACAGTCCTTCATATGACCATTTAATTTGTCACACATTCAACTGAGATCATTCAATGGTTGAGGTTCACAATCCAATTTTACTTATAAAGATTCATATCAATTCAAAATACTTTTTGTAAGGGTGGGTCATGTACCCTTTCAAATAAAACCTATATATCTTACATAATTATTTTTATTTATCACATTTTGGCTAAAATTTTAAATTATGTGCGAAAAACCACAATATAACCCATAATGTCCCTAAAAAGTAAATTTTCTTTTAATACCACTCTTCGACTTTTTTTTTGAAATCATTCTTTCTTCTAGCCTATCTGTACATAATTCATAAATAAATATATCAACTATAAATTTTTAAATATTTAATACATTTATTGTTATTTGGAATATTCATTTCCTAAATTTTTTTTTTCTATTACATATTGATTTATAATTGAAATTAAAATTAAAATTTTGAACTGTTTTCAAATATTTGGTATCCTATTAATATTAAATTTAATAATTTCTTATGATGTTACGTAACACCTTAAAAAACATATAGTAGGGTTCATCAAATTCTATATATGTTAAATAATTATTAGAAACTATTTTCAACTATTCATCATTATTGGTCTCCATGAATTGGTCCCACCACAAGAAACCTCTTATTACAATCCTTTTATATAAAATAACATTTTTATTATTTATTTTTTTTGTCAATATAATTTTAAAAGTCCTTGTTGATGGAATGAGAGTTTATTTATCTTTATTATTATATTTTGTGTTTTTTTACTCCATATTAGCCTATATTATATTTTCACTTTTTAAGGGATTTAAGAAATAATTGATTGATCATTTTAATGGAGGCATGAATAATATTAAATAAAGGACTAAAAAAATTAAAAGTGTTATTTCTTTTATAATTATAGAATTCATAGTGGACCCAAGGATTTATATATCATAACATGTCCCTATAAAGACCCCCTAAGTCATTGAAAATAACGTTTATGCCCCCACAGATCCCACATTCAATAGAAAATTAGTTCATAACTAGTTTTAATTGTCAAATTCTAATAAATGGGATGAATTATTCCTCTTATATAATGCAATAGAATAAAACTATCATCTTCATCATCATCATATCCAAGACAGTTATTACTGAAATTTTTTTATTGAGACTAATCCCCCATGTATATTATGTAACATGTATTACTCTGAGTAGTAGTCATCCCATGGATCACTACATCATATATTATTTCATTAATTATAGTTATATGTCCATAGGAGACAGAGGATGAGTTTCAAATAACCAAATAAATTGATAAATGTTTGTGTAAAGGTTTTATGAGGAAGAAAGTTATCTATAACTATCCCCTTTGGATGAATTAAAGGGATGAAACCTACCATAGTGGATTAATTATTTTCTTAAATTGAAATAACCATTTTCTGCAAGGTATATTGATATTTGTTAAAATAATCAAATGTTTGGTTTCCATTATAAAAATTATCTAAAATTAAAACCATCTACAATGAATATATTATGTTTACATATTTTCCTATTTTACAGAATTTAAATTTTATGAACCCAAAATGATGCATATGAATCATAAATGTATTTTTTCTAATCTTTTTACAAAATAGTATGAATATGAGCTTAAATAGTTCATCAAGATTGAAATACATCTGACATATGACACTTTTCAAATATAGTGTCCATTTTTTGTATATTTTATTCAATAAAAACTAGTTATAAAGAGTTCCTAGATTATTTTATTTATCATAGAATATATCAGAGCTATAAATGTTTGAAATAATATAGGGAAAACATAATTATCATATTTATTTGGATGATACTATGGATTATTTATCATTTCATATGAAAACCAGTCTAAATGATGATGAATATATTACTAAATAAATAATAAATGGAAATTAAATATTACCTTCCTTTTTCTCCAATGTAGTTTTAGAGGTTAAATAACTATTCCAAGAGGCCATTGTATACTGGCTTTTATAAATACACAAAAATTTTAGAAATAATGATGTTATATAATTTGAATAGATGAGAATATGGAGTGAAAGCACTTTTATATTACCACATGGTCTTAGTAATTTTATGCATTCAGATTAAAATAAACTACCTTGTCGAACATATGATGCAACAAAATTCTATGTTAAACGGTAATGATATTTAAAAAACATACTCATCCAAATGATTGAATTCAATTTCAAAAGAACCTAAAATTATTCAAAAATACCCTATGTTTGTCACAGATAGATACATTAAAAATGAATCAATTTCCATGATGTTTTTATGGTACTTATATATCATTCCATGTTTTAAAATACTATATGTTTTCTAGAAAACTACGATACAACTGACTTGGAAAACATATACAAGAATTAAAGAAGGTAACAAACATCATCCAGTTGATTCTCATCAATAGAATAAAATTCCTTAAAGGTATCCTGAATTTTTAAATGAGATGAGAAACATTTATCCTGAGTTTTCAAGATATGTAATAAATCCTTTATGTGTAGATCTTAGTACTCACATTACATGAACGAACTTGTTGTTAAATTATAACATTCTTCCATGGTTATTCATGAAGTGACAATACATTATGATTAATCAAATTATTTCTAGACTAAAGAACCCTATTAATTATATCGATGTATATTTGGATCCATTGATAAATGATCTAAAATTTATATGTGATACATGTGTTTTAATGTACAATATTCATATAAGTGAAGAACTCACATTGAGGACAATATTGTATGGGATGATAAATGATTTCCCCTCAATGAAATTTTTTTAGGCTACAACATTAATGGAATGTAACGATGTCCCATTTTATGAAGAATGCACACCCTCAGTATGGTTGAAATATTTTGGGAATACTATGTTTTTATGAAAATAGAAATTTTCACCTCGACGCCATAAATACTTATCCTAGAAAACAAAATTTTATGGGAATATTGAACATGGAATAAAACTTTTTCTACTAACTGTGTATCAAATGATTCATAGTGTAAATGATATTGACACTTTTTTCCATAGACCATTTTTATAAAACCTTACAAATTAACAATTTAATATGTGATAAGTTTTCATTGAATTTCAATATTACAATTTTTAGGTGAGACATTTTATTGATTTCATCCATTTATAAAAAATATATTTTATAGTGTTGTTAGAATGATACTAAATGTTCTTGATAAATAGATGTTGGAATCAATGATATGATTGATATGATTTTCCTCGGGATAAGGAAAGCGTTGGCACTGGTGAATGGTAATGGGAATAATTTTCTTCCTCTGGTGACTTGCACTCTACCTAGACATGAAAATTTCAATTTTTTATTTTTCTTTAATAGTGTAAATGTTCCAAATTGGTATTCCTAAATTATTAATAATTTACATTAAATGATGAATTTGAAAATACATGGAATAAAATTACAGGACTATCATATTATGATTATATATTTGTTATATTTTTCTTTTTATTGCATTCTACCAAAAAAAATTGGCCGACATTAATCATACTCTGATAATTTTTCAAAGCTATATGTAGTATATTTATAGACCCAAAAAAGTTTCTAATTAAGAATAAGGTTGTGTCAATCATACTATATGAATTAGACTTGTTCTTCCCACAATTATTCATTGATATAATGGTCCACCTAATGGTTCACTTTGATAGTGAGGTTCAATTATGTGGTCATGTCCCTAATAGTTTGATGTAGGCCATTGAACAATATATAAATATCATGAAAGGGTATTTCATGAAATTTAGTTGAACAAAAGGTTGTATTTGTAGAATTATTTATTATTGTAGAACATTTGAATTCTATACTGATTAGCTGGTAAATATTTCAAACATATATTTTCCAATGTCTCCCCGCAACAGATGTCTATGGGGTGAAGGAATTCCTAGAGCGGATGTTGTTCCAACCACATTCAATGTGCTAGAGAAAAATAATGTTTACATTTTATATAATAGTGAAGATGATTACTAATATGATAAATCCCACAAAAATATTATAATATATTTGAATATATCAAAGGATGAGGGATGGATATTAACTTTAAATAATCAACAATTTATAGGATGGTTCTGAGATAAAATTTAAATAGATTTCTCAAAAAACTATGTTCAATTTTCCAATAACTATGGTGGATAGTAAGAGGGTGGGATCAAAATTATATATCTTACACTTATTTTAAAATCATTGGTTATATCTATTTACAAAATTATATGATGACCATAGTACAATGAAATACAGTTCTATAATGCTTACGGGGGAAGCGATTCACATATATGGTTCCATGTATAAAATTATAATTTAGGGTAATATGTCCTATTTTTTCTTCATCCAACATATATAATACTTGGATTATATAACATTTTACGTGTCTATTTAATATTAAAAATGGGTTGATAATTAGAGTGTAGTGAAATTAGATGAAATGTTCCTAATGAAGGTGACTTTCATTAAGGAAGGGTAAAAGGATGATTCTTTCCTAATGGAACTATAAGTAGTGGAAATATTCTATGTCTCAGGTGAAGAAAACATGAATTGGTCAATTTCTATACTAGAGACCAAAAAAACTATAGGTGCAGATGAAAATTCAATCGAGGATGACCCTTTCATTGAGTTATCACAATATGTTCATCTCTATCACCATGTAAACAATGTCTAGTATGAATGAAGGAACAAAAAATAATCCATTTGAATTCACTATACAGGATCCCAATCCCAAACACATTTATGAATATATGGAGAGATAAATGGAAAGCTAATAGTTTTTTTAATATACTCTATATTTCCTCAAAATATTATATGTTCTCTACTACATTTACATAATCTAAATAAAATTTCTTACTACTCATGTAGATAATACCTTGTTCACACGATTCCACTGAAAATCTCATTTAAGAAAAAATTATAATGAAGAACAAACATTGGGAATATGTAAATGTAATGTTATGGTACAAATTCTCTATTTTAACAAAAAAATTCATTCATTGATTTAATTTTCATTATTCTATGAAACATTCGTTCATTTTAGAAGATTTATGTCCATATATTATTACATTATATACCAAAACATACATAGATTTTCTCTTCTGGAAAAAATATTCAATGGTATAGTGTTGTAAATTATCGCATTCATTCAAGTTCTTTCCACTTCATCTTTAATAATAGAAATGATGTTGCCTTATCTCTATCATAGAAGTAATATTGGTGTTCACATATGTAATCCAATGTACATACAATAAATTTATCATTTAATAATTATTTTTAATTTATTTATTTTTATTAATAATAAAAAAATAATTTATTCCATATAAAAGTGGATTATTTTTTTTGAGTTAGGGTGGTTTGTTCTAATATACTCATGATCATGAGAGATTGGTGTTTAGGGATGCAACTGAGATAAAGACAACATGTAAATGGGTCAAGAATGTATACATACATCATAACAAACAACACTCATAATCATTATTTAATTAAATCATTCAAAATTTTATCTACTATTTGTCAGTTAATTTCCATGAAATTTTTATCAAATAGTTAATTAGTTTTTTATTTGATAATTTTAGAATTCATATTTTCATAGTTTGTTTATTTTTGAATATTTCTGTCCATATTTCATTTAATTCATTACCAAATATTCCACAAATATATTCTCCCCCAAAACATTCCACCGCTCTTCTGTTGGATCTTAACACATTCCATCATTTTCCCACCACATCCTTTGTAGAACATGAAATCACACTAGCTCTGCAAAATGAAAATGGAAATATATAAGTTTTCATAGTAAAATAATTTCCATATAATTAATTTATTGTTTCATATTAATGTTTAATTTAATTCTTTTTAGTATTACTCATATAATTCTTGTTTTCATATACAGGTGCATTATTTTGTTTGAGTTCGGGTGGTTTGTTAAAATAGTTTCATTGTTTTTAGACATTGGAATTCGTTCTTATATCCGAGATAATTAAAACATGGAAATTAGTATTGAATGTATAGAAAAATCCTGAATATTTAAAATCTTACTTATTATTTTATATATTTTTCAACATTTTACCTACTATTTGTAACATAATTTCCTTAGTATATTTATTTAATACTTATTTTGTTTTTTTTCATAGATCTTTTGAGAAGTAAATTTTTTCTTTCAACTATCTACTAATAAATAACATGTTCCTTTCTGCCAATGTTACCAGACTTTCCATTGGATTTTTTTATTGAACAACCAACATTTTAGTTCAATGATAAAAATTTATTTTTGGTTGATCCATAAATAATGTCAATAGAAAGTGTGTTGATGTTAGTATATTATATTTTTTGAGACACTGGGATGCGTAGTAATTTGTCCTACCATAATATGAAAAAACTATGACTGCTATTACTCAAGTGTTTCTTTTTATTGAAAATTTTAATTAATTTTACTAAAAGAGACAAGTTACATACTCAAAATAAGTTAATCACTTTTGGAATATTTTGATACATTAGAAAAATTATCCATAAAATCATTTCATATGAAGAAATAATACACACCTAAATCTGATATGTGATGTGTCCAATGTCACTCAAAGTGTCTCTTATCAGTTTATATTATATATTTTACTAAAAAATATTCACCCACTAAAATCCAAGTACATGAAATCATATTTTTTGGATAATTTCTTCAAATTATTCATATTTCGTTATTGAGATGCAGTAAATAGTCTCACTTTAATCTAATACAATATATAACTAGTATGACTCAATGTGTGTGTATTCAGTTTAAAATGAATTTTTTGTAAAAAAGAAAAGAGATGCACTAAAATTTATGAAAACATATTTATATTGTTTTGATACCACAGTAAAATTATCCATATGTCATTTTAAATGTGTAGGAATCATCATCAGATCAATTAAACGTATGTTGTGACCAATATAACTCCAAGTGTGTCTTTTTATTTAAAAATTGAAACTAATTTGAGTAAAAAACTGATACACTCAAAAACTGATAAAATTCATTCGGGTTTTGATAATTTTTGATAATTAACCATAAGACATTTTTGAACTATCTAAATAAGCATCACCGCAATCAGACACCCAGTGTGCATGGTATTACTTGAAGTTTCTATTATAATTCTAAAATTGAAAATTGAATTTGAAAATGGGTTACTCACAAAAATCCAGTTAAATGTGCTTGGATTTCCCAGATAATATTGAAAAAATGACTCTTATTTCATTTTTTGGGAATAAGAATCATTCTCACATAAAACCTACAAATGATGTGTATTATATGACCAAATATGCATGTTTCTATATTAAAATTACTCTTAAAAAAAGACAAGTTAAATAATCAAAACTAAGAAAATTTATTCTCATTATTTTAATAATATTGTAAAATGATCCTTATGTAATTTAGGATGTGTAGGATTAACCCACCCCACAATCTGATGTATGGTGCGACTGGTATGACCCAAATTATGTATTTTTATTTAAAATTAAAAATAATTTAGTAAAAATAATATATGGAATACAAAAAAATAACTTAAATGGTTTTGGATTGATCTGATATATTATTGAAATTACACATATGTCATATATGATATATAGGAATTATCCAAACCTCAATCAAACAGATGGTGTGACTGGTATGACTCCAAGTGTGTCTTTTATTTTTTTAAATTGACATTAATTTTAGTATTAAAGACAAATAACATACTCAAAACTGAGAAAACTCATTCACATTGTTTTGATAATTTGATAAAACTATATATAAATAATTTGTGATTTATAATAATCAGTCTAACCAAGATATAATAAATTATATTTCTAGTATATCTCCATGTATCATTTATTAGCATAAAATTAACATTTTAATTTAAAATGTGTCACTCACTAAAAAATGATAAATTTTTTTCATATTATCTTAATATGTTTGGAAGTCAAATAATAATTCATTTTAGAAATGTGTGAATTATTCACATGTAAAATTAACACAAAATGGGAATGGTATGAAACAAAGTGCCTGTTTTCATTTTAGAAATAAATTATTAAAAAAGACTAGTTGTGTACTCAAAACTGATAAAACACATTAATATTGTTTTGATACATTGGGAAAATAATCCATAAGTTATCTAGGATATGTGTGAGTCATCCAAACATTATTTTGATGAATGTTTTGATTGATATTACACAAACTGTGTCTTTTAATTTAAAATTGAAATTATTATTAGTAAAAAAGAGAAGTGACATACATAAAAAAGAGAAAAACAATTCATATTTTTTGATCCATTAGAAAAATGATCTGTACATCATTTTTGAAATGTTGGAATAATATTAACAATAGTATGATAAATTATGTGACCAGTATGACTACAAGATCATATTTTTATTTCAAATTGTAATTATTTTTTTTAAAAAAACCTGCTGGTCTACAAAAAACTATGTGAACACATTTGTATTGTTTTGATACATTACAAAAATGATCGATATGTAATTTTTGATGTATTGAAATCAGATTAAACTCAATAAAATACATGATTTTCCCTATATAAATCAATGTTCTTATAATTTGTTTAATGTTGACATTTTTTATCCAATAGTGTAACTTACTAAAAAATGAAAAAACATTCTTGGAATGTGTTATTAATTTTGGAAAATAATTCATATGTCAATTTTAACATGTAGGAATTTTTCTCACATCAAACTGACCCATGATGTGACAACTATGACTCAATGTGTGTGTTTTATTTTTAAATTGTAATTTTAGTAAAAAACATAGGTGGCATACTCAAAACTAATAAAAAACATTTGGATTATTTTTCAAATTTGGGAAAATTATTTTGAGTTATTTGGGATGTGTAGGAATAAGCCCCACCATAATCGGATGAACGGTGTGACCAAAATGAATCCAAGTGCACCTTTACAATATATACATTTCATTTTTGATTAAAATGCACATAAGTTTGGAAGAACCCAAAAATAAATCCTAGATTATTTTATAATAATTATATATTATACTAACAAATTAACTTCCTTTACATTTTATCTTATACTTATTTTGTATATTTTTATAGAGTTAAATCTTGATGAAGAATAGGAAATGGTGTGATTTGTAAGAATCACCTATAACTCAATCTGATAAATAATGTTTATAGTGTGACTCAAAATATAGTCTAAAATTAACACATTCTAGTAATTAGTTTGATTATATTAATACTGACATAATATTTTTTTTCTTATATAGGTGTGATATTTTTCTTGAGAATGGAAGGATTGTTTGAAAAAAACATGAGTCGGGGTAAGGATCAAAAGGTAAAGGAATATAGTTTTTTTAAATGTATGTAGTATTTTTTACTTAAGTAATTCTATAAATCAATGTTTAAAATATAATTAATATAATGTTTGTTCATGTATTTCTATTGAAAATTTTATTTCATTTATATTATCTGTTTGTACATGGTTTGTTTGATTTCTTATTGTGTTTTTGGTGTTCTAGTGTGATGTAGTGTGTTATAACGTCATACTACAATGTGGACCATTAACATTTAATTTAGATGTACAGATAAAGGGGTCCCTTATTTGCTCTTCTACAAGTGCCGATAAAGATACCCTTTATCTATGCTTCTATAATCACTGATAATTATGCTAGTTATAATCACTAAATAAAATCACAAATTATTTTTGAGATTTATTAGATCTTCTAGAAGAACTAATAAAGGACATCTCAATTGAAACCTATTTTAGCTCTGATAAAGGATCCATTTATCAGTGATTTTTTAGCTATTATAAAAGACCAGGGATTTTTACATTGATCTGGTAGTCATTTCCTCTCCAGAACTAATAAAGGCCATTTTGACACTACTAAATGATTATTTTTTTCTAATTATTAAATCAATTGTCAATGTTCTCTACCTAGACTATTATAGTGAAAATAGTCCCTTATAGAACAAGGTTCACTCCCCATTCAATAGCCTATTATCTCATGATATATCCATATTTACTAAATTAATTATAAGGATATATAATTCATATCCCACCCATCCCATAATGAATATCATCCATATTTGTTCTATAAAATCACAAATCATTCATCATATATGAAAACAATTTAAGATGAACTATGTTAAATTAACATTTTAACATTTAATCAAATTATTTCCAATGAATTATAAATGGGTTTTGTAAATATCTCATCCTCATCATCATAAACAATCCAACAAAATAATAAGTATGTTATCATTGAATCAAATCACTAATAAATTACATGTAACATCAAATTATGTAATCATAAATAATATAATCATTTAAATGTTAGTTGATATATATTTGGTTGAAAAATAGTTTTGTATCATAAATTCACTTATTAAGAAATATTAAATTTTCTAAAATATTATTGAAGAAATATGTTGGAGAAAAATGGAAACATAAAATGGATTCTTTAAATAATTAGTTTTTAATGTTCGTGTAAATTCTATTCAATGCTTGTACATTGAAGCAAATAATCCTTTCACATTCGCAATAAAAAGTAATAAGTACCTCATTATAAAAATGTTAATATATTTCATTTAAAACATTTTTTAAATCTAATAATTGTTAAAAGTGACATTAAACCATCATATGTGAATATTAATAATATATTATAAATATTTATTGAAAACAATGCTATGGAGGACATATCAATTTTCAATTGAACATATATGTAAAATGTTGTTTTCCTCAAATTTCATATATATATATAGTATAAATAATCTGAGGTAAATGAAATAAAAAAGTAATGTCTAAAATTAACTAGAGAATAATAAATTTTTTCTGTTTTTGAGAGGCAGTTGAAAAATTCTCATCATCATAAACTAAATCATAAATAATCCTGTGAAACAATGAGTTATTAACAAAAAATCATTACTGTATTGATAATTTTTTAAAAAATACTCTTAAAATACATGAATGTATATATATTTATAAATCCCCATATTTCTGAAAAAATATACATAAAAGAAACAAATGGTAATTATATTAATCACATAAATGAAACAAGTATTTAATATTACATATGTCACACTGAAATAAAAGTGGTATGAGAAACCCTTAACCCAGGTTTGACATGTGTAGAAAATATTCTAAAATATAGGGAAATAAATACAAATTTATTATAATTATATACTATAATCATGTAAAATATTATAATATCATATATGGCTCAATTTTAAAATTTCAACACCCAATTATTAATAATTACATATTAAAATCACCATTTTGGGTGTCAACTATTTCAATTTTCTTGTGTGTTTGGTATAATATTTTTGGTCTTTATCCTTTTTCCTTGGGTTTTTTCAAATAAACAATTTTTTACATGATATAAATATCATATATTTTATTATATATTTATGTTTTTATTCATCAATAACACATATATATAGAACAAAATCTATTATATCATTCATAGACACCATTGGTTGTATGTATGAATGAATGTTTTTTTTCATTTTATAGTGAGTAGAACAATAGAAATATAAATAATTGTTCACAATTAAAGGTCAAATTTTATATTATATAAAACATCTATATTAATTACATCTATCATTATTACCATCAAAGAGAAATATAAATGAAAAACTAAATTTATCACTTCATGGAGGTTTTAGTCTACATGTACACAAAAGAATCTTTTCCATTTTCTAGAGGATGGTGAGAGGGTTGAATATGGTTTTCCATAATTATTACAAGTAATTATATTTGTTATACTGAATTAATTATTTTATAATGGAAACCATGTATTTATATAATATATAATAAGAAATACGTTGAAATGTGTCGCGAAATAGGATTATCTATTATTCAGAAGGCTTCCTATAAATTCAATATTAAGGACCCTTTGAATTGAATTTAAGAATAAAAACACCTCAAATTTAAAAATATGGATGTTTATAATATAAAGGGTTAGGTAATTATTAGTTAAATGGATCAAACATATTCAACGATGAAGGAGAAGAGTTTTCCTTTAATAAGTGATTATTGGGTCAGTCTTGGAATTACTTAATGTGGTATGTTAATATAAATGAATTTTCAACAAACAATCATCCAAATTGATATAATTAAAAGGTAATATTATGAGGAGTCTAAATAATCTAATATAATAATTTTTGGTTATTTTTTTGGTTATTTTTTAACCCTTATCTCTTAGTTTTAACAATTCATTATAAACTCTATGACAATTATCACAATATCAATGTTTTGTTTTTCTATTTAGTGGTCAGGAAAGTCGCTAATAAAGGAAATATGGCCAAATAATGGACTACGGTAGATATTATCATACTTATAACATTCACGTGTATATATAATTTGTTTTTATTAATTATAAATAATGTAATAAAAAAATTTTATAAAAAATTATTAATGTATTTTATTAAAACACATGAAATATTATAAGATAATTTGTTTCTAATCCATGTAAAATAGTTCCAACATTAAGTGTCATATAATATAAGAAATATATTATCTTATAGTAATCATAGAGAAATTTTTTTACATGTTTGGATATCATTTTAAACCATATTTTTTTCTTTTATCACTTAGTTAAACAATTTTAATCATAATTGTGTTAATTAATTTTTTAACACTATAGGGATTTAAGTTTAAATATAAGGTTCCAATTGGCCCATAAATGGATAATGTCTGAAAGTGATGAAAATTTCTCAATATAATTGTAATATTTCTATATATCAATAATTTCGAAGTAATTTAGTAAAATATTTCTTTTAAAAAATAATGTTAATATCTTTGGAGATCTATTCACATAATTGTATAATCAAGCCAACATGATAGAAATAAAATCCAAATATAAATCATTAACACATATAATATATGATATATTGGTCTTGAAATTAATGAAACACCTAAACTCATTAAAAAAATTACATTTATAGTTTTTTAAATAAATTAATTCATTTTTTATTTACTTTGACAAACACTATATTGGTGTTACATAAGCAGTTAAGTAAATTATTTCATCTATAAAAAGTTAAAGATTCCATATAAAAAATCCATTCATATTAAAATTATTTTTTTTGAACCGAAAATATGTTGTCTTTATCATTCTCTCAAAATATTATAGATATTAAATGTATGAACGTTACAATTTTGACTATATCTTTCACTCAAATATTTTAATGATTAAAATCAAATATAAATATAATTAAAAGGTCATATTTTATATTGTTTGATTATTATAGATGATATATAACAATTTAATTAAATTAATTAAACAGTTTGATTAAATTTTAATTCTTATCACATTAGTTTTATCCATGATTAACCTATTTTACATTTACTACAGTAACAATAATATATTATGATTACTATTTATATGGACAAAGTAATCAGTTGAACTAACTACATAATATTAATTTTTTTAATTTAATAAATTTAAATAAATTTTCAAAAAATAAATTCCCAAAATTAGAGGAATGTAATATAAAATTAAATCATCCAAACACAAAAAATTATGTTTTTTAAAAAATAAATTTATTATAAACATTTATTTTTTTTATTCCAAATTAAACCATAAAATTGATTCTACTAAACTTATTTCTACTTTTTAAAATATATGAGAAGAAATTTTATTTTTAAATCATAAAATAAAATTTTTCAATTTAAAATTTTTAAATAAAATTTATTATTTTTTACTATCCAATTAAAAATAAAACATTCAAGAAGATTCATAAAAACTACTCTGAAATAAATTTGAAATTATTATTTAAACAATTATATTCATATTATAAATTAAAATTTCAAAATTCCCAAAAATTACCCATGAAATTATCTCCCAAAAATTATTAAAAATCGTTTTGAATGAAAAATTATTTTAAATAAATAAATAACTTCTAAAAATTTTGTTCTTATTGCAATTGAAATTTTCAAATCAATTTTATTGATTAGTAAATTTAACTATATTTAATAGTTTTTTTATTTACACTTTCTATTACAACAACTATGTTATAATAGTCAAAAAATAATAATATTTTGTGGTTTTTTATAGCTTCGTGTTGTGTGTTGTATACACTATAAAACATAAAGTTCTGCCATGTTCTTGAGGAGTTAACATTTGAACATCTAATGGGGTCAGAAATATGGGGGAACCCAGAACAATCATCCACATGGTGGATTAGAAAGAAAATGATCATTTGGAGTTCTTCTCTATAAGAGTTAATATTAGGGGGAATATCTATATCAATCAATAGGAACTACTATTTTTAGGTTTTCATTTTCCTTTTTTCATTGTGTAAGAATGGATTAATGAATTGGTTTCTATAATAAATTCATGAAATTGGTAAATTATGTCTCATTTTATTATTTTGTTGATTTTCTCATCCCTTCTTTTTGATGCATTGTATACTCTTTATTGGTGAAAAATCAATCACAAGTGTCCAGGGGTTATAAGTGATGGTGTAAATGTCGATGTGGGCACATAAATAATGTTGATATTATTTATAATCCGATGATATTTTCCTATAAATTATTATTTCATTTATATTATTTGATATTATACTCCCTAGTCTCTTAGTGAGTGGGATTATTATTTGGGGATGAAACCAAATATGTGTAATGACCCATGTATTTTTAAAACAATAATTTTTCATATTTTTTAATATTTATGAATAAGATAATTTTTTTTTCTAAAATAGTACAATTTTTCCAATAGTGTACTCAACAAACAACAATGGGTTTCTTTGAAATTTTACATTGCACAGAACTTTGAATTATACCGAACAATAATATAATAATATTATTATATGAAATGGTAGTTAATTACTAGCCAATGTAATGGAGGGAATTAACATATCTGAAAAAAAAATATTATACATGTTTTTTAGCATTTTACATTTATCCTATAAATTTTAGAGGTTTAAAATGAGAATTAATCCAATTTTAAGCATGAAATATTGTAATATTTTTGAAAGGTAGGCGTACCGAATTTTGTTGGAGAATCCTTCTTAAATATATTTTTTTTCACTTTTATATTTCCATATTATCAAAATAAAATGATTATATAGTTTTAGAATAAAAAAATTTACTTTGGATGAAATTTTGGTGTTTTTCTGTTAAGATTCAGATTGTGATGAATAGTTTATAATACTGAATTTTAATTCAAAACAACCTTTTAATATATTTTATTTATATAGTTTGAATATTATTTTATATGGTTTTAATGTATAATTGGATTATATTTTTATCATTTAATTTAATTATGGTCATTTAAAGTAATTTTACATTAAAATTGTACATAAACACATGTCAGTATTTTGATAGTTATTAGTTCTTTAAAACCCGCTTTTGGGTTTCAAGAATGGTAATTATTTTTAAATTTATTTCCGAAAATAATGGGTTTTGAATTTGGAAAAAAGGATTCCATATTTGGAATCCGGTGGTGAAAAGTTTGTAAATATATGCATTTTATTTTTAGACATTGTGAATTGTAACTTCAGTAAATATTTTATTTACAATGGATAAATGGTAAATCTGGTAAATAGTGGTAATATAATAATAGTATAATAATATTAAACTACCCTAACATTTTCTTAATACAATTGGACCAGATATAGCTGATCATGGCCATCTTTTGGTCGATTTTGGGACCCCATGGATCCACATTCATATGATAATTACATTTTAAAAGAATTAATTTAATATAAAAGAAAATGTGATATAAACATGTATATTTTAGTGAAAAACATTATATGGGGTTATATAAATGTTAATTTCAAATATAAATATTCATTATAAAGATAAAAATATTTCCTACATCATGGAATTTTATTTATAAAATTTAGATATCAAATAAATAAACTTGTTTATGACACAATGATGATGTAGTGATTACCTTATTAATGAATGATTTAAATAAATGTGATTATAAATATTAAAATAAATTTATTTGGAAACTTTTTATGTCATCCATGAATTTTTTGAATGATTATGAATTTTTATATTTGAATTAATGAAGTTTTTTCAAAAGAATCATGTTGTTATGGATTTTTAGAAAATTCATGATATGAATAGTATAGAAATTGATATAAATGATTTCTTAAAACAAATAATATTTTATTAAATGATATAATAATTCTAAAAATATTTTAGGTTGAGTTAATATGGTTTTCTTATGAATTTTCAATTCCTTCTTGTTTTAAAAATCACAAACACTCTATCTTAAAAAAACTGTGTTTTATTTCTTTAAGGAAGTTTTCCTTCCCAAGTAAGTTTATCCGTACCCTATTTTCATTATTCATATTATAATATAACTCTTTTTCTTTCTAATTATAAAATTAAGATTTATAACTAAAACATCATAATATTATAAATACATAGATATAGATATTTATATTTTCAGGATCCAAATTCAGTTTCCGAATTCCTTGAATTTAGACTTTAAACATTCTATGTTCAGACTCGGAATTCTTATGAATTCAGATTCTAAATTCTTTTGAATTCGGACTCTGAACATTCTACGTACAGACTCTGATTTCTTATGAATTAAGACTCTTATCTTTCTATGTTCTGACTCAGAAATCTTATCAATTCAAACTCCAAACATTCTAAGTTCAGACTCTGAATTTTAATGAATTCAGACTCTGAACTTTCTGAGTTCAGACACCAAATTCTTATAACATCAGACTCTGAACTTCCCCAGTTCAGACTCCAAATTAATATGAATCTAGACTCTAAATTTCAATGAAATTCATACTCTAAAATTCTTTATAATTCTGAATCCGAATTCTTCAAGAAAACAGAATCCTAATATTCATGTATTATAGACACGGAATAGTTTTTAGATAGACTTCGAAATTTTATTTCCATACATTCTGAAAAATGGATTTGGTTTAGTACCATATTTTTTTCGTACACTTGTTTGAGTTATAAAATGATGTTGTTCATTCTGTTATAAAATAACTGTTGTTTGACTGACATGTGTACAGGTCCCTCCGAAATTCAAGGAAAAATATGACTACTAGAGGAGGGAGTCGACTATTGATGATGTGCTTATAAATATGAGCTCATTTGAAAGAGCTCACAACAACTTTGAATAGGTTGATCAATCGAGAGATTACATGCTGCTGAAGTGATTTCTATAGTGAGGGACTTTATTTTTTTGTGTTTACTGAACATCTTGTTCATAATTGCTTCATGTGACTCTGAATGTTGCTGAGTACATTTGAGGGCTTCCAGAGATAGGAGGACAAAGGTTTTGACTACCGTGATGTTTGTGGGATTTTAGGGATAGCAAGATAGACTCCAATATTCATATTGAAGGCTTAACATGGTGTGGGTAAGACTTACATTCTTGAATGTATAAATCAAGGGACCTTTATCCAATGTTTTTGTATACCATTCTCTTTGGTTTAATATATTTACTACATTTTACATGTATTGTTTCGTGTTTTCCACTACATTTTTGTTATTGTGGAAAGTTTAATTGTTTTATACTTTCTTGTACATGTACTCTGATTAGTGAGATTCTTTACACATTAAGTTAGAATATTTATCTTTGTAAAATATTCTTATGTTTCATTTATAGAACCATATTTCAAAATTCTATCATGTTTGTAGAACTAAATGGTTTTGTGAATTTATCTAGTTTAACTCTGTTAAACATTACCACCTTTAAAAGTTCCAAAGTAATGTTTTAAAAGTATACAATTCAACCATCTCTTATATGTTCAGCATCTAAATCATTATAATGATAATAAAATCAGCATCATTTCAATCCTACAATTTTTATAAAAGGAGGTCTCTGGAATACTTATATTCACATATATGTTTTTATTCTCAGGTTTTTCATTTTTCTATATTTTCCTTCCTAATGATATTTTTATCCTTGTTTAAAATCTTTTTTTACTGACACCTTTGTGTGGAATTATTTTCTTTATAATGTCAGGAATAAATGTCGGTTCCATAGACAATTTAAATCCCACTAAACAACCTATTTTTTATGTGAATGACTATGCATATTGGAGAGAACGTATGAAGACTTTTGTTATTAACACTGGAGTGGAAAACATTGTTATACTTACTAGAGATTACATGATTCCCGATAAGGATTTGAGAACTTTTACTAATCATGAAAAGATAGAATATCAATTGAATTATAAGGCATGGAATACTCTTTTTTATTCTATGAACTGGATTATATATTTATCGATTTCAACTTCTGAAGACGCAAATTGTTTTTGGAAGAAGCATGAAGTTACACATTTTCTTACTTCCTAAGTTATTGAAACAATAAGAGATATTCATAGAGCTGAGTACCATGGTTTTTTATTTCCTTATGGAGAACATATATGTAATGGAAAATAGAGATTTATGACTGTCATCAAATACTTACAATCCTTGGGTGAAAATGGTTTAGATGATGAGGCACTTGTAGACAAGATTATAGACATCATTCCTAATGAGTGGGAATCCAAGAGAACAACTATATGTGAGAATAGAAAAGTTACACAGATCACTCTTGATGAACTTTTTGGAACACTTCTTCAACATGAGACTAGAATGAAGAGTGATGATGACAATGTTAAGTAGAATGATGAAAATGGAAGCGTTGATTTTACAACTACTTCAAATCATATGAAATCCAAGACTCTTGAGAGAGTTACTAGATTTAAATCTAAGAAGGGTTTTCTACAATCCTAATCTAGTGGAAGATAGAAATATTAGAATGAACTACCTAATATTGATCAAAGGATGAACAAGATAGTTGGGAAGAGAGATTTTTAGTATCGATACAAGAAGAAAGAAAGAATGGATAAAAAAGACTCCAATGTCACATATTATAAATATAAAAGAGATAGACATATAAAACCCGATTGTCCTATCATTAATAGAAATGTTATAAATTAAAATCATTCTGAGAAAAATAGATCGAAGTACTACTAAGGTAATGCTATGAATGTTTTGAAAGCTAATGTCACCTGGAGTGCCAGGGGTGGAGACTCTTTTGATGAATCCTAATATTATTAATCTTTTAGATGGAAGAATCTTAGTTTGATTTCCAGACTACCTATTGAAAATAATTGTTTAAGGGAAAAGGTACACAACGCTGAATCTATATACAATTCATCCATGAATACTAATTATAGTGATAGTAATTGTTATGAATCCTAAGATGAAGAATCTACTTCTCATGAAGATATAACTTTACATACCTTTGAAAAAGTTTCTAGGTTTACTAAGATTCTTTAGAATGAAAATTCTAATGTCAAAAAAATCGTGATAAGGAAAATTCTGGATTTTTATTTTTACTAACAAAATATCAATTATTTATAAATATCATGATAAGAAAACACTTAATTTTTAAAGTATTTCAAAAATCCTTGACGATGTTAATTATGATAAGGATAAAAATTCTAAGGATATAAAAAAATTAATTTCTAAGAAAAGTGTTTTCAAGCCTAACTCTAGTGATAAAATTGATGTTTTTTAGGATAAGAACTTAGATATTAGACTAAGGTAAGAGATATTTTCCTTGATGAAGTGTTTCTCAAACTTTATATTAGGTATGGAAAATTTTGATAAAATGTATTTTCAAATTCGACCGCTAAGGAATAATTATTGATTTGGTTATACTAGTTCAAAACCGATTTTTAGAAACAATTATATTTTTCTAAAAGTGCTCCTTTCTTCACTGAGTGTTAGTATGGTGGGCATTGGGAAAAAACATTCCATAAAAAAAGAATAGTCTTTAGGTTTTCATAAAGATCGTTTTTCAAAAAAAATGTGGAATCCTTAAAATTTTCTTTCTGAAGTTTCCGGATCCAAGAATGTTTGGGTTGTGAAAGACTAACCCTCTTATTTTCAAGAAAATAAAGAACATACCATAAACAACACATGGTACATGGATAGAGGATGTTCCTATCACATTACTTGTAACAATATCTTCTTTGAAAATATTATCATAATGAAAGGAGGAAAGTAACATTCACAAATAATTCTAAGGGAGAAGTAATTGGTATAGGTAACATTGTTCTTCTTAAAAAAAATATTGATTTAAAATAATTTATTTGTTAATAGTCTTAAGCACAACTTCCTTAGCATAATCCAATTATGTGATGAAGGTTACCTTGTGATATTTAGGAATGAAAAGTTCTTAGTACACAATTCCATGGTAGAGTTTATTCTTTCTTCCAATAGGCAAGAGAATGTTTACACATTAATCATAGAAGACCATAGGTGTCAAGACATACCCTGCGTTCGTTAATTGGAAGACCATTCTTGGTTGTGGCATAGAATGTTAGGACATTGTAACCTTAGTAAGCTATGTAAACTCTCTAAGAAAATACTAGTTAAGGATCTATCAGAGCTTAGAATTGATTCTCCAAAAGTTTTTAATCTTTGTCAATATGGAAATAAACAAAATTCAGTTTTTAAATCAGTCAGTGAAGTCTCAACCACTGATGCATTATAGTTGGGGTATATGGATCTTTTTGGTCCAACACAAACTGAAAGCATTGGATGAAAATATTATGAATTTTTCATATTTGATGACTATACTAGATTTACATGGGTCTATTTTCGAGCAACGATATCTTAATATTTTTCTTATTTCAAAACTTTTAAATCCCAAGTTATAATTGAGAAAATCCATCCTTTGATAACTATCCATAGAGATCGTGGAGTAGAATTTCAAAATTATGAATTTTAAAATTTTTGTAGTAGAAAAGGCTTTACTAATAAATTCATTGCACCCAGAACACCTCAACAAAATGGTATTGTTGAAAGAAGAAATAGAACTCTTAAATAGATAATAAAAACCATGTTGAGTTAATATTCGGTTTCCAAACATTATTTGGATGATGTTATTAGTACTTCTTGTTATACTATAAATCATGTTTTGATTAGACCTTTCTTATTAAAACTCCTTATGTGTTATGCAATGGTAGAAAACCTACACTTTCCTACATAATGGTTTTTGGTTTCAAGGTATTCATCCTAAATACAAATGATAATATATACATGTTTTCACCAAAATCTGATGAAGGAATTTTCTTAGGCTCCTCCACAAATTTTAATTATTATAGTGTTTTCAATAAAAACACTTGTACCGTTGAAAAAAACAGTACATGTTAAATTTGATGAAACTGATCCTTTTGTTTTTAAACAACCTCAACCTACATCTTCAAATGTGTTTTTAAAAACTAATTATAATCCTTTGTTAGAATATATTTCTGATATGAAAAATGTTAAAGAAAATACTTTTGAGACATTTACCCTAGAAGACTTCCTACCATATGTTGATTAACATGTTTTACAAAACCAAAATTATTTGTTTCTAAAGAATTTTCCCAGTGATATAATCATTGGTAATGTAATTCAACTTGTAAGGACTAGAAGTTCCTTAAGAAATGAATTAGAACATCTAGAATTCCTTTCACAATTAAAACCAAAAATAACGGATGAAGCTTTTGGTGATGATGATTGTATGAAATCTATGCATGATGTGCTAAATGAATTTGAAAGGAATAAAGTCTAGACCTTGGTTGAAAGATCTAAGGAAACTTCTTTTATTGGATTAAAATGGGTCTTCAGAAATAAGTGTGATGAAAATGGAATCAGAGTAAGAAATAAAGCTAGATTGGTTGCTAAAGGATATAATAAACAAGAAGGAATAGACTATGATAAAACCTATTATCCAGTAGATGGACTTGAATATATTTGTATTCTACTTGACTTTGCAGCATTATTCAATTTTATTATTTTTTAAATGGATGTAAAATGTGTTTCTTTAATGGTTTTGTATAAGGGGATGTTTTTTTTGAACATCCTCTTGGTTTTGAAGATTGAAAACATGCTGAACGTTTTTACAAACTTACCAAAGCTTTGTATGGACTTAAGGAAGCCCTTCTAGCTAAGTATGATATACTTACAGAATTTTGGCTAAAAAATAATTATTTTAAGGGAAATTATTATCCAACACTTTTAATAATGAAAGATAAGAAAAAAGTTTTTATTTTTAAAATTTATGTTGATGACATTATATTTGGTTAAACTCAGTAATATTTAACAAATTACTTTATGGATCTAATGAAATCTGAGTTTGAAATAAGTATGATGGGTGAGTTAACATTTTTCCATGGTTTTCGTATTTATCAAAAACCAGAAAAAATATATATATCCCAATATAATTTTATTAAATATCATTTTAAAATGTATGTATATGACACCACTAACAGTATAAGTACTCCCATTTGTACCTCAAATTCACTTGATCTTGATGAAGCTGGGAACCCAGTAGATCAAACATCGTTTAGAGGTATGATAGGAAGTCTACTATACTTGATATCTAGTCCTCCAGACTTAATGTTTTCTTTATTATTATGTGCAATATATCAATACAATATTAAGGAATCTAATTTTAAGGCAGTGAAAAGGATTTTTATCTACATAAAGGGAACCATTGATCTAGGACTCTTTTATAATTTTAGAAATTATTTTGTTGTAAAAGGTTTTTCAGATGCTGATTTTGGTGGATGTAGAATGGATAACAAAAGTACATCTGAAACTTGTCATTTTATAGGAGATTCATTAGAATCTTGGTCTTGCAATAATGATCACTTAGTAGCACTTTCCACTGCTGAACCTGAATATGTAGTAACTGGAAGTTGTTGTGATCAGGTGTGGTGGATGCAATACTCACTCACAGACTATGGTATATGTTTTACCAAAACAAAAATTTTCTATGATAATGCAAGTTCCATTGATTTATGAAAAAATCTTGCACATCACTCTCGTGAAAAACAAATAGATATTAGGAATCACATTATTAGGGATCACACACAAAAATGAGATATCAATATTCAATTTATCCCAAAATCATTACCCTCGGATATATTTGAATACATTAGATAGAAGTAAAGGATGATAATCATAAGGTAATCACTCTTATTAACTTCTTGATGAAACCTATATCATTACAGTAAGGAAATCCTTTTCATAGGGGGAGTACATTTGTATGATATATTTCGAAATTTTTTTTCTATAGTGTAACATTTTTCGTAGTTTAAAAATTTTTCGTAATGAAGGATTTCATAATTTAAATTTTCATAATGAAGATTTCTTAATAATGATTTTCATACTTATATTTTCATAATGAACGTTTTTGTACATTATGTTTTCGTAATGACGATTTTTTTAGTTCAAAATTATTCAAAATGAATAGTTTTATTTGAAGTTTAAAATTTTCATAATGGATATTCATTGTTTTTTTAATGAAAATTTTCGTATTTTCATTTTTCCGAATAAAAATTTTCGGAATCTAATATTCTTCAAGAAGAATTTTCCCCAATACGAATAATATTTTCAGTAATCCAAAAGGTATGATTCCTTTCTTAAATATTCATAATCATCTTTTACTTTTTGGTGTTTTCACGTGTTTTTAAATTTTTTATTCACTTTTTCATAAATCCAAATGTTTTTCTTACAAAAACCTCAAAAGATCAGAATGTATCAAAATTTCCGTCTGGTTATCACCTCAACTATCAGATCTGATCAGAAGGTTTTTCAACCATTGGATCGAGTATGGATTTTGAACTGTCGTCTCATATTCCTATATAATGGAACCCTGATGGTTGTCCCACATCGAGATCCAATATTTCACGTCCTGACGCCCTTCCCTCTTACATAAAACCATTCTAGATTTTTATATTTTCATCAACTCTGAATGTCTTTCAAATTATCTTCCCAGAAATACTTGTCAATTTTTCATCTAATTTATGAATGAAAGATTTACATAGAAAGGTTGGTACATCAAAATTTTATTTCTAATTATGATTCTATCATCTCAAAGAACATCATGCTGAATGGATGGGAGAGTTTTTGTGTGTCAAATCCAAGAGCTCAGGATCCTGTATATCTGAACATGTTGGTTAAATTCTAGGAGTCAACATACTTTTCAATGAAGTAAGAGAAGATAAATTCGCTTTTGAGATCTATAGGAAGACTTATGATCTTTCTTACACCAAGGAAGCCAGTTTGATTGGAGTTCCTTATGAGGGTGAGGCAGAGTTCTACTCACATAAGCTTTATGATGTTAAAGGATGTTTTGAGAAGTTAAAAGATATGGATAACCTTGGTCTTTTATATGTAATGACTCTAAATATTGTACACTTATCTAAATTTTTTTGGATTCTGGAATTGTGGGTTGAATGACCATCATTTCGTGAAAAGGGGACAAGGATACTTTGAAGAAGAGTGACATGTATATATTGGATTTCATGGTGATTCTATGAAATATTAACATGGTTAAGCTTATTATGAATACAATTGAGAATATAAACAATGTAAATTTTAAGTCTCAAATTATCAAATATCCATCCATTCTATCAAAGATGATTGTTTGGTGTTTAGAGTCCTTCGAAATACATTGTAGTTCTAAGATAAGAAATTGAAAAGTCATGCTGTTATGTGATGATACTTTGAAGAGGATGAAAATTATATTTTTTAAATAATGCATAGAATTATTTGACTTTCTTAAAGAAGAATATAAATCTATTTCAATGATACAGGAGGCAGATGAACCGTCTAAAAGGGGTGGAAGGGAGAGGATGATGAAGGAAGTAGAAGAGAAAGAAAAATTCCTAGAGGATAAGGAAACCCAATCTGCACCACAAAAGAATAATAAATAAAAAGAATATCTGGATGAGGTGGTGTAAAATGGAGGCAAGACAATGAGAAAAAGAAATCAGGGGAGTCTAGCTTTGGATTGGATCCTGCTAAAGAAAAAGCATCAAAAGAAAATACTGCTGATGAGATTGAAAAGTAAGAAAAAAAAGAAACAAAATAATAAGATGACTGAAGTAGAGATTGTTCAATCTCTTCTGAAGGCTATAGAGAAAGCCTCCCAAAATATTTATGCACAAAAAACCTTCTTATTTGAAGCTTTACCGGAGACATCGAGAAAGAATTATGTGACTCCGGAAAAGGTACATGTAAAAGTAGTATATCATGAGGATGAAGTAGAAGATGTAGAAGAAGAAGACAAATCCATTGACAAAACTAATGATATCATTAAGCAAGTAGAATATTTTTATGAGATGAAAAGTCCATCTGAGAAGATTTCAATCTGAACCAATCAAGCTGAATCTTTAAAGCATGTTACTCCTAAGAAGGATGAATAGAAGTGTGAAGACAATATCGAAAACCCATATGAAGAAGAAAGCATCATTAGTTATTTCATTCATCCAGAGGATATTGAGGCTAGTGCAGAAAAGGAAGAGATAGATGAAAACAAAATCCTTAAGCTGTCTGATAGTGAGCATGAATCTCTTGACCAAGAGGAACCCATTCCAAATAATTATAAAGGAAAACATGTATTTGTTGATAAACCTACCAATATTGTGATTTAGAAGAAATATGTTGGTGGTTCTTCAAAGAGGAAACCAGCTGAGATAGAAAAAGAATCCTCAGCAAGAAAAATTTATGATTCAGAATCATCCTTTTTGGGACATGATTTCGTAGTCCAGTCCTTAAAGAAGCTTGTTGGCACAATCTGAATATTTCCCAGTATTAACATAAGATGAAAAATGATTCAAAATTCCTTAAATCAAAAATCATATTCAGTTTCCATGGTGATGGATATGTTTGTCGAAATAGAAGAAAACATGAAGACTTTTCTTATTATCTATGAAGCTCATAAAATGTTATGCAGAAAGATGAAAAACTGGTCACATAAGACAATAAAAGAGATGAGGATTCTTGATGAGTTCTAAGAGAGTGTCAAAGATGAATTTGATACCAAAGATGTTAAGATCAAGGATCTCACAAATTGTTTTGAGGTAAAGCTATCTCTGGAACAAAATTCTCAGATGTCGGAGGGAAAAGATCTGAATGGAATGTTGTATTCAGTTTCGTAGAGTTGGATGTGGGAAAGAGATCTTAGAATCAAACTTGAAGAAAAATTTTCTACGAAAGAAGAAGTTATAAAGGGGAAGGCTGAATATCTTAATGCTTGGGAAGAAAAATATCAAAGACTTAGAGAAGAAATTAGAATATCAATATCAACTTCTTAAATGTACAGAGGAAGAGCACAAAGAACTCAAGAATCTAAAAACCATAGTAATAAAGGTGATGCCGAAGGAACAGAAAGGATAATCTTGTTCTAATTATGATCTTTTTATGTATTCCTAAATTTATAAATTTTTCCAATCCTAATGAAATTTTTGATTGCTCATATTTTGGTTGTCTAGTAATAAAATATCAGGTACCATATTTTTTTCCATTCCCTTTAATCTTTTTAAAATACCAAAGGGGGGGAAAGGAGTGATAAAAAATAATAAAATGTATAAGAAGAAATTTCTCTAATGTGGAGTTCATCTATGGGGGAGTTCTTTCCCAAAAAGATTTTCATATTCAATAAAATTCTATGTCTCAATCCAGAAATCTAGAATATGATCCTTAGTGTATCCTAAGCCTAACGGTGAGCTAGTCATATTCATAATTTCACATGTGTTAAGGGAGATAAGCTTTATTTTCAAAGTGTAGAAAAATATTTTCTGAGGCCTTATATTATTTTTCATAAGGATTTTTGTGCTTTCTAAAAAGGGGGATATTTTTGAGTCAATAAGGTTTCCTTATCAATTTTCAATTCCTTCTTGTTTTGAAAATCATAAACAATATATCTTAAGGAAAAATGTAATTTATTTTATATAAGGAAATTTTCATTCCCAAGGAAGTTTATATTTACCTTTTTTTGATTGTTCACATAATAATGTAACTGATTTTCCTTATATGTTTAAAATTTGGGTTTATAACTAATACCTCAAAATCTTATAAACACTTAGATATTGAGAAATCTATTTTTAGGATCCAAATTCAGGTTTCAAATTCTCCGAATTTAGACTCTGAACTTTCTATGTTCATACTCTGAATTCTTATGAATTAATACTCTGAACATTTTATGTTCAGACAACGACTTCTTATGAAATTAGACTCCGAAACTTATAAGTTCAGACTCTAAATTCTTATAAAATTTGACTCCCAACATTCTATGTTCTGGCATATAATTCAAATGAATTCAGATTTTGAACTTTCTATGTTCAGACTCTGAATTCTTATGAATTCAGACACTGAACATTCTGTGTTCAGACTCCGAATCCTTATGAATCTAGACTCCAAATTTTTTGGAAATTTAGATACTGGAATTTTAGAGAATTTAGGCTGTGAATTCAATAAGAAAACAAAATCCTAATATTCATGTATTATAGACACTAAATGGTTTTTTGTTAGACTCCGAACTTTTATTTCCTCACATTTTGAAAAAAGGAATTGGTTAAGTAGCCATTTGTTTCTTAATCTTGTTTGAGTTATAAAAGGATGTCATTCATTCTTTTACTTACTAATCGTCGTTTGAGTGACATGTGCACAGGTGCCTCTAAAATTCATGGAAAACTATGTTTGTTGGAGGATGGAGCAGACCATTGAATATGTGAATATAAATAAGGGATCATTTGAAAGAGATCATAATAACTTTGAAGAGGTTGATTAATCAAGAAATTACATGCTGTTGAAGTGATTTCTAGAGAGAGAGACTTTAATGCTTTGTGTGTACTGAACATTTTTTTCAGAATTTCTTCATGCAACTCCTAGTGTTTCTGAGTACATTCTAGGAATTCCGTGTATAGGAAGGCAGAGGTTCCAAATACCTTGAAGTTCAAGAGCTTGCGGGGATAACAAGAAAGACTCTGATATTCGTATCGAGGGTTTACCCTATTGTGGGTAAGACAACCTTTCATGAATGTATAAATTAAGGGACCTTTATCCAAAGTTGTTGTATACCCCTCTCTTTAGGTTATAAGATTTATTACTTGTTACTTGTATTGTTTCGAGTTTTTTTCAACATTTTGGTTGTTGATGAATGTATAAATATTTTATACTTTTTTTACTTGTACTCGGATTAGTTAAATTCTATATGCTTTAAGGTAGAATCGATATCTTTGTAAACATTTCTTAAGTTTCATTTCCGGAACCATATTTCCAGAATCTAGAAAGTTTGTAGAATTAAGAGGTTTTGTGAATTTACCTTGTTTAACTTTGTTAAACATTACCATAATTGAAATTTCCAATGTAATGTTTTAAAAATATACAATTTACCCCCCTCTATTATATTGATTATCGATATCATTACACTGATAATAAAATTAGTATCATTTCAATCCTACATATAATTCATCCAAATGAGTTATAAAATTTTAAAAATGTCATTAACATACAACTTGAGGTTCTATTTTAATTTTATGATAACTATATTAACCATATAATATGAAAATATATAGAGACATTGTAAGAGTCATATTAGTAAACTATGGGTTATAGCTAAATGATATGATTAGATATCATAACTAGACATGCCTAAAACCTATTTGTTGAGAAGTTTTCAACCCAACCACATATTATATTTGAAATAAATGAATTTGAGACCATTTGAAAACGTAAATCATTGTATAATAAAATAATATTTCAATACCTTCTAAAAGTGCCTCTCCCTCTTATAAAAGGGCATCACCTCTAACCCTTAATCGCACCTCTCAATCCCCTTGATCCATCCAAACTATACCAGAATCATCTCCCACCATCCCTATCTTCCTCCTAGAAGCCTCATCTTTGGAAGAAGGTAATTCAAGAATCAATTTTAGCTTAAATCTAAATTAAGTAACTCGATTTGAGGTAATGTGTTCTCTCAATCTTCATTCATTTATTTTTCTTATCCAACCCCCTAAAATCTATTTATTCAATTATTTAATAATTGAACTAGTATCTTCAATATAATAGGATGTTTTTATGAGATATATTAGAACTAAACTTAGAAAAACCACTATCTAATGGATACGAACATACTGTTTCTATGTACGACGAACAACTACCTCAAAAAACAATAATTGTCCGATTTTCCCCTACCACCTATCCTAGTGGCCATTATGATAGAACCGTATTTATATATGACATATATTATATTATTATTATCTCTATGATACTTTATTTTTTTTTTGCAAACAAAACTTTATGCATTTCATGGTGTGTAAATGTGATAATTTCATTTGATGAAGTGTAGACTACCGCCCCCTCAAAGTGATATGAATCATTCATTCCCAAAATGGATCATATAAATGATGATGTTAATGAACTTATGTATCATATATATCATATGATATTATAATTATATTATAATACACCTGCGTATCATTTAGTATTCATTCCTTAAAATATGAAAAGAAATGATTGTAGCGTTCATGCGTACGTATGGTGTACCATCTCCATGAATAATGCATTTCATTTCTTTTCCCCAAATGTTATGGACTATTCTAAAGACACATACACTGGATCTAAATATGTATATAGTGGATATATATATATATATGATATTTAAATCATTAATATTATTCTTGAGATAATTTACTTATTACCACATGGACAATTTGTAATTATAACAAGATCATTTTCGACTCACGTACCCAATATCGACAAAATGACATATATTAATATAAATAATTATGTAATTTATATAAATTGTAAATAAGAGATATAAATAGAATAATAAACATGAAAAAGTTTCTTGAACATGTATAAATTAACATAATATTTTTATTCAGGAAGAACAACAAATATACGGGACAAATTAGACTCAAGGTACGAGGTTACTTATCTCACTTTTAATTCCATGATATTTCCATTGTTCGCCACTTATTTCTTAAATGTGGTGTATTGTGTACGTTAATTTGGTAAATTTTATCATGATTTTATTTATAATCATTATATTATATGATTCATCTGGTGGTTATCGATTATTGGTCATACGACTCAATTGATTACAATGTTGTAAGGGAACCTTTGAACAACCACTTTTAGACAAAGTCTTCTTTTATTTCTCTTAATTAAAATTTTCATATGTTGTGATATTCTCTTATATATTTTTATTTCTATCCATTTTATGTCCAAATTATGAAAGACCTTTTTCACTCTCATCAACCCATTTTCGGAATTATTAATTTATATCGGTAGGATGCTGAATGTTTTGTAAGAGAAATTATTCAAAAAATTTCTATTTTTGTGTTAAACATATTCTTCATGATTATTTTGTGATATAATTATGTGATAAATAAAATTTTATATCATGTCTTGTATTTATAATTTATTTATGTGTACTTATAGTCAATACGCATAATCGATCTATTTTTTTTTTGAAAATTGATCTTTGTAAAGGACATCGTCTCAATATCCCTTCATTGAGTCATTTCATCATTAAATGAACCTTAATTATTTTATACGGTTTACATACTACACTTTAACATATTATATCATGAATATTTTTATTATCCTGATATTATAGGTTTTGTTTAATGTTAATCCTTAATGATTTTTCATTAAGTGTTTCTCAAGTGAAAATGGAATTTTTAACTAAAATATCATTTTAATGTTTCAATATTCTGTGGACACTTCGATTCAAATGTCGCTTTATTAAATGTTTTAAATTTTTTCTAAATGGATTAAATATTTCAATATCTTGAATTGATTTATTGTGTTTGATGAGTGTAATGTTGACAAATTCAAACATTTATTTTTATGATTATGTAATGGTACTTTAAAATTTCATAGGTGGTTACTTGATAAACCAAATACGGGTGGTTCCATAATAATCCTTGGAATGGTGAGCCTAAGATAGCTATCCAATGAATTGGGTATCATGATAGAGGTGAAAGTTAATGTTTCTCCGAAATTATTTAGTGAATATACTGTGATGGGTATTCCAAACGTAACTACCTACATATGTGTGAAAGATACAATGTTTGTATGTTATGGATGCCAAATATACCTTTATGATATATGATCCCTATGTGTTATTCATTAATATAATGATTTATTGAGGTATGTTAAAGATCCCAGGTTCTATGATTGAGAAGTATGATGTCATTGATTTTTATGTATTGATGGACTAATGTCTTCTTTCCACATTTTATAACCCATACTGATCTTTTTATGCTCATCCCACATTTTATTAAAAAAAATCACAAGTTATAAGGAAGGGTAAGATAATGATAAAATTCAAGAATATTTTTATAAAGAATCATATTCGTGTTTTTATTAATGGTTTTTTGTTATTGTGAAAAAATTGGATAGAGTACAAGTGTATACTTTATAATATTTGAGATTAAATGTAACATTAATATCCTAGTTCTCTAAAACTCTAATCCTAAAAAGATCCTCACTGTGAATTCTTGACTTATCCCAAGATTATATAATGTATAAGGTGGGGCCTTATATTTGGTATCAGTGGTTGGTTTAGATATATTTAGAGGTTATGGTGTTATTTAATCATAAGTGAAATGTTTTTTTATAACCATTATCTAAAGAATATTAGAATGAGTCATATATATTTTAGATAAATTGAATGAGATTAAGATAATATGAATAATTATATATTAGTGTTTACCATCCCCATAAGAGAGTATATGATTGAATTACTAATATAATCACAATAACCTTTTTGGTTTTAGTAAATTTCTAGATCTGAGAGGAACCAAAGTAACAATGGATGTGAAGGAAACTATGACAATTTTTAGAATTACAAACTGCATGAAATAGGAACTACAATGATAAATCATGTGGTTATACTTAACCAACTATATAGAGTTATAATAGACCACTTGAACCTTAGTGACTTTTCTAAGGTATCATATATGCAAGAAACAAATACTTATGGATGTTCAGGTAATAATCATAAAGGTATTTATATTGAAAAACCTATGCATCAAGGATGAAGAAAGGAATAACTAGGGAAATTCTCCAAAGGTACGGGAAGATTTTATAGATGTGGTAATGAAGGTCATAGAACAATAACCTTCATTTGAAAAATAAAGCATTCATATGACTCCGGGAAATGGAACGAAGTTCTTTCCAAATGACCAATTGAATATTTTAATTGTGGTGACAATGGCCATTATGAAAAAATATGTCATGTGAGGAAGGTTTGGGAATATTATCTGTAGGACTACAAAAATATATTCTTACTAATAACTAATGTTATTGCAATCAAGAATTTGAAAACTGAAAATGACCTATGAAAGGAATGAATTATTTCATAGCTCATATTTTTACATTATTGAAATCTTTATACATTATGCATGATTTTGTCTTTTCAAAAGAATTATTACAGAATTATTTAGAAAACATGGTTAGGGGATCTTGAAGAATGTTGTATGATTAAAATGAATTATTTTTAGATAATTAGAGATATATCTTAGATATATGGGTGATAAAATTTTTAAAAGTATTAATGGTATTTTGGAGATGGGATTATTTTGAAGACTTTTCTCTTGTACGATTAACACAAAAAATGGTTATGTGAAAATTATATTTCAGAAAGAATTATCTTTTATTTTGTGGATATAGTTATATTGAACCATTTGGGTTTATATTGTCCTCGAATTTGAGGCAGTTACAGGTTTTTACTTTTTGGGACAAAAATGTGACAAGTGAGTTAAAATATGAGGTTAAAATATGTTATGGTTCTATTTTTGGGAATTTATTTCATTTTTTGTAATATTATAAAATTATATAGTTTTTTTAAAAAGGGAAACCAAAATACCGTGTTACAACCAGTTGTGTTTGAAAAATATGTAGGAATAAAACTCACAAACAATGTGAAACTAGGATTTATCTCCTACAACAATGCTACATGATGTCCTTGGTTAGTATGAATTATTCATTTTAGTTAAACTATTTTAAGGATCAAGAATGCGTTTATTTTTGAAATCATATTTTATCAAATGGATATCCTTAGTCTAGGAAAATGATTTTTTATTAAGTGAAAAATGTTATTTTGGAAGACATTCGCTCTTTTGGGAACACTATATGCCAAAGTAAAATAGAATACTGTGGGTTTTCATTTGAGGAGTAATAGTTTAATTTTAGTTTGGAAGAATCTCTGTTTTTGTTTTGGACATATAGTGATTTGGTTTATTTATGGAAATGAATAAACTAGCTTTGAGAATATATTATTAGGATAATTAAATTAATGTATTATCCTTTAATAGTTTTCGATGTTATTTAGTTATAAATGGAGGGATTTATTGTGGATGAAAATGTGATTAAATTCTTATTATTTTTGGGTATCAATCTACATTTATATTAATTCAAAGAATTTGATGGACAATTTTGTATTGAATGGTATTTTTTGAAACGTTGGTATTGTTTGTTTAATTTTGGATATTAAGATTAGTATTTCTCTTTATAAAGAATTATCCTTTTTGAGTATTATCTTATCTCTTACTAAAAATTTTGTTTTTGGTTAATGTCTAACGAAAAGTGAAATATATAGTTTATTTTTTTGGATTATTTGATTTTATAGAAGTTGATTGTATCTCTTTATATGTGACAAAGTCATCTTTAAAAGTAATCGTTCAGAGAAAATATGACTTTTTGGTTGAAATTTATTAAAGGATGAAGCTATAATTTAAAAGTAAGTATATTTACTTATGTTTTTAGTCCATATCATAAATAAATTCCTCAACTTTATGAAAAAAACATAAAAAACGTTGTCTATTTACTTTTCCTATTGGGAAATTAATGGCCTATTAACCAATCACATGTTTATGGTTTTGTGGAAGTTAACATTCTCCATATCATGTTTTCTATCACACTCCATCCGAACATGTTGGTTAGTCTCTCTTCCATATCCATGTATTCCTATATGATATCCTCGTATGTGTTATCATTACTGGCCTTTGTACTTGTCATTCTTTCTGTAAAAGTGATAGTTTTATTGACTCATTTTTCTGATGTGGTATTTTCAATGATGTTTTTGGGACCAATTTTAAAATTGTGAGGATGCAATTTTCATTAGGAGGAAGGATGTAACAACCCAGGTATTTATAGAATAATAATTTTTCATATCTAATAATATTTATGAATATGATATTAATTTTATGTTAAAAAAGTACATTTTTTCCAATATCTTACTCAATAAACAACCAGTTTCATTGAAATATTACATTGCACACAACATTGAGTTATGCCGAAAAATATTAATATAATAATATTATTATATTAAATGATATTTAATTCATAGTTTTTGTGATGAAGGGAATTAATAGAATATACTATAATTTGATTATACATGTTTGTTAAATGTTTTTCATTTATCCATTAAGTTTTGGAGGCTTAAAATGACAATGATTCTAATTTGATGCACGAAATACTCTACTATTTTTAAAAGGCTGTTTTACAACCTTTTGATAGAAAATCCAATTTAAATATAGTTTTTTTAACTTTTAAATTTTCAATTTGACAAAAAAAAAATCTCATCTAGATGTGGAACATAAAAATTTGCTTTGGATAAATTGTTTGTATATTTTTGATAAAATTCAAATTTTTATGAACAGTGAAAAATACTCCATTTTAATTCCAAACATCCTTTTAATATAATTTATTTATTTAGTTATATTATAATTTTATTGGGTTTTAAAGTATTTTTGGATTATATTTTTATCATTTAATCCCATTATTTTCATTGTATGTTATTTAAATTCTAAATTGTTCATAAACACACGTTATTCTTTTGATAGTTATTACTTCTTAAAATCTTTTTTGGGTTTCGACAATAGGAACTAATTTGAAATTAATTATTGCCACTTATTTATTTTAATTTTGAAAAAATATATTCCAAATTTTGAATCAGGAGGTCCAAATTGTGTAAATTAAAACTTTTTATTTTTAGAAATTATGAATATTAACTTATGTAATTATTTTATTTATCACGGTTAAAGGGTAAATCTGGTAAATAAGGGTAAAAAAATTATATTGTAATAATATTAAACCACCAAAACATGTGTATTAATCCTATTATATTATATATTTCTGACAATGGTCATTTTTGGGTTGAATTTGTTACCCCATAGAGCCACATAAATTTGAAAATGTCATTTTATAATAATAAATTTAGAGTAAAGAAAAATATAACATAAACATGTATCGTTTTTTAAAGAATTCTTTTATATAGGGTTATATAAGTGATATTTTCTCCTATAAGTAGTAATCAGAAAAATAAATAGATTTCATACATCATGGAATTTTTTATTTATAATTTGTAGATATAAAATAAATAATTATACTTATGACACAATGATGATGTATTGATTTCCTTATTAATGAATGATTTAAATTTATTTTGAAAGTTTTTATGCCATAAAATAATTTTATCTATTTTTATGACTTTTATTATTTTAACTAATGAGTGTTTTTTAAATAATAATTTTGTTATGAATTTTTTAAAAATTCATGATATGAATATTATAAAAATTAACATATTTTTTTTAAAAAAAATACTATTTAATTTAGTGATATAATATTTCTAAAAATCTACTATTTAGCTAAATAACTTATATTATGTCATAAATTTCATTAACAATCATATTGAGGTTTGATTGAAATTTATGGTAACTATATTAACCATATAGTATGAATATACAATAAAACATGGTTAGAGTAAAATTAATTAACTAAGGGTAAAAGCTAAAAGATAAAGTTATATTTATCACCTATACATGTCTAAAACTTTTATTTTTAGAGTTTTTAAAAGAAAAATTATACTATATTTTAAATAAATTAACTTGTGACCATTTTAAACTGAAAAACATGTTATATTATAATAATATTTCAATAAGTTCTTAAAGTGACCTCCCCCTCTTATAAAAGGGCATTAGATATAACCATTATTCAAATCCCTCAGGCCACTTAGATCATATAAAATCTACCAAATTAATCTAACAACATCCTTTTATTCCTCATATAAACCCCACCTATGGAAAAAGAAAATTTAATAAATCTTTTTAGCATAAATCAAAAGGAGTTACTCGATTTGAGGTAATGTATTCTCTCAAACTTCTTTCATTTATTTTTCTTCTCTACCCACCTAATCTCTATTTATTACATTATATTATTACAAAAAAGTATCCTCAATATACTATAATGATTTTATTAAAATATTTTGGTCTACACTTACACGCAAATTTATCTAATTGATACGAACATATTGTTTCTGTGTATATAAATCTACTACCCCATGAAATGATGACTATTCAATTTACCCCTACCACCTACCATGATGTCCATTTTTTTGGAACTATATTTATATATGATATATAATATTTATATTTTCTCTATTATACTATAATTTTATTTAAAAACATACCGATATGTTTTTCTTGATATGTAAATACGATAATTTCATTTGAGGAAATTCGGACTACCAGCCTCTCAAAGTGATATGACTCGTCAATTCCATACATGGAATGTATAAAGGATGGATTTAATGAAATTATGTAACATATATATATTATGATATTATACTGAACTTATAATATAACTATTTTTCATTTAGTTTTCATTCCTTTAAATATGAAAAAATGAAAGTAGCGTTCAGATGTACATACGACTTACCATCCCATGAACGGTGCATTGCATTTCTTATCTCAAAATTTTATGGAATATTATAAATAAATATATAATGGATATAAATATTTATATAATGGATATATATTATATTTATATTTTGAATATTATTTTGGGGAAAATGGACTTTTGACCAAGTGGGCAATTTCTAATTATAACAAAATCATTTTTGACTCAAGTACCCAAAATCGAAAAAATGAATGATATTAACTTAAACAATTATGTAATTTATATAACATGATAACAAGTGATATAAAAGGAATGATAAACATGAAAAAGGGATTTAATCAATTATCAAATAACTTATGTTTATTATTCATGAAAAACAAGGAACATATGTGATGAATCAGACACAATGTAAGGCGTTTCATATCTCACTTTTAATTACGTGATATTTCCATTTTCTGATAATTATTTATTTCATGTGGTGTATTATGTACTAAAATTTGATATATATTATCATGATTTTATTTATATTCATGGTCTTATTTTATTCATTTGGTAGTAACAATTGTTTTCCATAGGACTCATTTGATTACAACTTGGTTAGGGAACCTTTCACCCTCCTCTTTTAGTCATAAATTTCTTTTATGTATTTAAATTTACATTTTATTATGATGGTGTGTAATTTTCTATATTATTTTTTATATACATTTTATTTCCAAATGATGATAGACCCTTTCAACTCTCATCTAATCATTTTTTATATTTTTAAGTGAGGCCAAGAGGCTGCTGAATTTTTTTAGGGAACTTTTTAACCCAATTCCCATTCATTGGGTTAAACTTATAATTATTGATTATGTCTTACTATAATAATGTGAGAAATAATATTTTATATTAAATCTGGTATTTATAATTTATTTACATGTTCTTCAAGTGAATTCTCCTAATTTATCTATTTTATTTAGAAAATTATATTGCGAAGGGACTTCGCCTCAATCTCCTTTCATTGAGACATTTCTTGATAATATGCACCTTTATTATTTTACAAGGTTTATATAATTACCTTTAACATATTATTTCATGATTATTATTATCATGTTATTACATATATATATATATTAATTTAATTCCTTAATGGTTTTTATTCAATTGTTTCTCATGTGGTAAGGGACTCTTTAACTATAAAATCGTTTTAAATGTTTAAATTTTTTTTTTCTAAAAATTAAAAATTAATGTACATGTTTTTTTAAAAAAATTATGTATTTATTTATTTGTTAATACAATATTTTAAAATTGGAATAGTCAAATTGATTTTAAATGATTCTATGTGGTATGAGACACTATGATTGAAAAATCTCTTTATTAAAATTTTTAAATGGTTTTGGTAATGGATTGAATATTTCAATATCTTGAATTGATTTATTGTGTTTTATTAGTGAAATATTGATAACATCAATCATTTATGTGTTATGATTTTGTAATGGTACTTGGAAATTTGATGGGAGGTTATGTGATAAACCAAATACGGTTGGTTCCACAATAAACCTAGGGGTGAGCCTAAGATAGCTGTCTAATGCATTGTGTAACGTGATGGAGGTAATAATTAATGTTTCTATTAATAGATTTAGGTAATATACTACGATGGGTATTCCAAATGTAACTCTATATGAAACTATGAAATCTACAATGTTATTATGTTATGGATGCCACAAGTTAGATTTATGTTTTATGATTTCTTTGTGTTATTCTTAAATATTTTTATTTCCTGAGGTATGTTAATGTTCCAATGTTCTATGATTTAAAAGTATGATTTCATTGATTTTTATGTATTGATGGACTAATATTTCCTTTCCTTATTTTATAACCTTTAATGAGATTCTTAGGCTCATCCCATGTTTTTTAAATTTTTTTTTAGTGTATAAGGAAGAGTGTGAGAAGGGAAGAATTCAAGAGGATTTTTATCAACAAAATAATTATTGATTTCATTTAATGTTTTTTATTATTTTGAAAAATTTGGATAGATTATATGTTTTTAAATTGTAATATTTGAGATGGAATATAATATTTATCACCTAAGTCCCTAAAACTTTAAACCTGAAAAGATCCCCACTGTGAATTCTTGACTTAACTCAAGATTTTTTAATTTATATGGTTGGGGACATATAATATGATAAATGGGATTAGAGATTTAGAGATAACTCAACACTATCTTTAACATCTGATATTGATTTTAATTCAACATTGATAGTTATTTATTATGTATATCAAAATGATAATGGGGCCTAGGTGGTTATATTTTGGGCTAATGAAATAAGGTTGAACACCAAAAAATATTCTCCCCAATAATAATTTTAATTATTTAATCAGTATCGTTAAATAGATTATCATTATGAAAAAACCATATATTTATTTCATTATTTTAATTATCATCCTCTTAAATAGTAACTATCTTATTCCATTTAGAAAATAATTTTTTTATATTAGTCTAGTTTTTTATTTATAAATACATATCTATATTTTGGTTCATATTTATCTTATTCTTCTATAGGTTAACCTCATGAATTGAATCTCCTATACTAAATTTATGTAATTTAAATTATATTTAGTTTCATTTTTTATAATTTTAATTTGATTCAAGACCATAGGAAATAATAAAACATTTAGGACTAGTAAAGTATTTTGTTTTTTGTGGAATGTATAAAAATCTTAAAATTTGTTATTATAATAAGTATTTTCAATATCTTTTTTCAATATTTATATTTTATAGTGGTGTTTCATATCTTTCTATATTACACAAAAAGTGTTTTGGTGGTAAGGATTATAGGTCAAAGGATTGATAAAGTACAAAATATACATTGATAGTCTTCTATAAAATATATTAAAATATATGTATGAATATTATATAAATATTTAATACCACGATTTATATATATGACATCATAAACGTGTTCCATAACCATTCCCAGGTTCGAATGAGAATCTCCTCCAATGTAATGATGAATCATTACAAAAGGTATTGTGGCACAGAGAGATTGTAGCGACCCGCCCTTGGGGCCCGTGCCGTGACTACCCCAAGCCCGCCTTCCATAGGCCAGGGGCTGGCGACTAGCACCAAGGCGTAAATCCCGGTAAAGGGAAGACATTGCCTTTGTAAAGTAAACAAGCACCATAGAGTAAGAAAGAGGAAAAAGTAAACACTAAGTAAAAACTGGTACAACAGTAAGTGCGGAAAGTAAGTGGACCAGAATACAAACCCAAACTGGAAGTAAAGTAAAACTCGAAAAGGGAAAACAGAAACTGAAAAGTAAAGCCCCATGTCAAGCCGCCCACTGGAAGTCCCACCTGAAGGGTGGGTACATATAGCCTCCACTGCCTCTCGGGTCCAGCCGACCGCTCCGAGTACGTCCCACCCAGTGGTCCACCTCCAGGCACCGTCCTGCTCTGCAAGCCTCCACCACGATCAGCGTTGTCCGTCGTCTGCAACCAACACAACATAGTGCGGGTATAGCAAATGCAGGGGTGAGTATAAGCTACTTGGTAGGGACCCCAAGACCCCCAAAGGTCTCCCAGAATCCAAAAAGGATAAACCAAAAAGTAAAGATACAATCACGAAGTAACATTCGACACTGCTTAGGTATATGCCCATACATATACCAAAGTCATCAATTCTCACTCGGCTCCAACATCCGAGCTCGAGTATAACCCAGTCCACACAGGAAAGAAAAACGTAAATCCACACAAGATAGCACAACACAATCCACAAAGGAAAGAAAACGTAAATCCACACAGGATAGCACAACACAATACACAAAGGAAAGAAAATGTAAATCCACACAGGATAGCACAACACAATATACAAAGGAGAGTAAACATGATTCAGCTCACACAGGATATACTTCTTCGTAAGACGATAGAGATGATCAGATGTAGCCACTGATTCATCTAAGCCGTCAGACCCACAATGGATCGGTAGGTACTAACCCCCGCAATGAACCAAATAGGATCGATCATGAAGTTGAAACCATAGCTATTGGGAAACTCCTTCCCCATCAAGTACAGTGGTTATTCCGCTACAACCAAGCGCTTCCCTCTAACCTTGGACTGTTGTAGTACTCCACATATCGAGTACTGTGGGTCTGATGCTACAGCCAAGCACTTCCCACCATGGGTCTGATGCTACAACCAAGAGCTCCCCCTCATATCCTCTAGAGGTACTCCTTATGTTGAGTACCACAGGTCAGCCGCTACAACCAAGCGCTCCTCTGTCGTGGGTCTGCTGCTACAACCAAGCAATCCCCCTCATAGCCCCTAGAGGTACTCCTTCTGTTGAGTACCGCGGGTCTGCCGCTACCACCAAGCGCTCCTCCGTCGTGGGTCTGCTGCTACAACCAAGAGCTTCCCACTGGGCTATCTGTAACACACCGAGTCGTTCGATTAGCAGTCATTAAGTCTCAACCGGCTCCAGGGTTTCTGCACACAGCATGCTAGTTCCGGGAGGGTCCACTCTACGAGCTAAGAGGTCGATGCATCAACTAACATGTAGTCCGGAGTTGATGTATCTGAAGATGTACCGTAGTGGTCACTGCTGAAAACACGGAGGATTCCCGTACTGTTTTCATCATCGTCGTAGTCTAATCCACTCAGGATCTTTGTATAGTCGGCGTCGTCACAGTAGCAGTCGCAGCCAGCTCTAGGGTTCCCGCACACAGCAAGATCGTTCGGGAGGGTCCACTCCACGAGCAGAGAGGCTGATACATCAACTGACACATAGTCCAGAGTTTATGTATTTAAATGTTTTGTATCACCAATAGGAACTCAACGTTGCAGACGGCGCGTCAATCGGACGGCCGGTCTCAGAGTTATTGCCTTTTTCGTCCCAGGGGCCCGGTTGGTTTTTAAGGAAAAACCAACCCAACCGTACTCCCACTACATCCAAACCTCGGGCAGAGTAAGCCAAAAGATCCGTCTCACTTAGAGGAAAACAAAAAAGTCGACGGCATGTCAATCGGACGTCCGAAGCTCAAGATATGAGTGTTTCCGCTCCGAGGGCCCGGTTGGTTTCGTGGACGAACCAACCAAGCCAAACCCAAAGTATTCCGAAACCTTGAGTGCAATATACTAAAACGACCATCTCAATCCAAGGATCGCATCGCCGCTGACGATGCGTCGTTCGGAGGCCCGTAGCTCAAGTTATGAGTGAAATACCGAAAAGAGTCCGTAATTGGGGGGTCTGGACCCGGACCGACCCTGCCCAACCCCCCCTGGGGTCGGCACGAACCGGGTCGACCCGACCCAAGGTCCGACCCGGTTTGGCGCAACCCGGCCTGGCCTGGGAGTGACCCGGCCCAGCTCGGCTCAGCCGAGCCGGCCCAGTAGAGGAACTGCGGGGTGCTGGCCCCCGCGGGATGAAGTGTCGTGGCCCAGTGTGGGGTCGCGCAGGGTCAACGGACGCGGATTTGCCGCGTCCCGTGTGCAACCGGACGTGCGCGGTCGTGGGTCTGGCCGGACGCCTCCGCCTTCAGCTACCGTCGCCGCCGCGCTGGTGGCCCGGACCGCCGGTGGGTTCCGCGGGCCACCGGAGTTGCTCCGGTGGTCCGATTCCACTTCCGCCTGCGCCGAAGCTCCTCCCGGGTCCCATTCTTCACTGCTAGGCCCTCAAATCGCCATTGCGGCCCTGTTTGTCATCGTTCGCCGTTTCATGCATCAACAAAGAACTGCGGAGGGTTGTTGGGCCATGTTTGTTTGGCCCGCACCCTCCGCGTTAGGTGATAACAATCGGGAAAAAGTTCAACACATGAAAACATAACAAGATACAATTTTAATAAATTAAAATTGTACTTTGATCCCGTGCTCTTTGTTTTAGAAGGAATCAACTACGGGAATAAAATATTATTTTCCAACAAAATCCCTACCTCATCATAGTCGTCGAGCATGCGTTCTTCGAGGAATTGATAATCAGGGAAGAAGAGGATCTTTGCGTCGCGGAAGGGCGTCGCGTCGTCGCAGTATACGGCATCGCGTTGACGATCTCCGAGGGGTAAAGATAACATACGGATTTAATTTACACAAATTAAATCCATGTCAAGCATAAAATCCACAAAGGAATTTAAAAGATTCGTAAACTCCTACGTCAAACAGATATTCGAAGATTTGTTGCGGAAGAAGGAACGTCGCAGAAGAACGTCGCAGGAGGAGAATCGTTGGCAACGCGGAACACGGCGTCGCGTCGTCGATCTCCGAGGGTTCGGCATTCTTCGTTGCCTTTCGTCAAAGTTCGGATTTCTTCACGTTCTTCACGTTCTTCGCGTTCTTCGCGTTCTTCGCATTCTTCGCGAAGGAGGATGAAGGATTAATGTTTCTGTCAAATCCTCTCAATGAACAACACTCAAGAAGAAAAGTGTTGGTCTTATTTTATTAACATGCCAACAAACGAAAGAAGATAAGTAACGAACGAAATTAATTTATAGAATTAATTTCAACGAAACTAACCGCCCAATTAAAAGGAGCGTTTAATTGTCTAAGAAACTCCCCAGTTTCCTTTCGTTTAATAGGGGTTTTCGCGGATGCGTTACTTAGAGGAAAAGAAACGGTGGGGCTCGTGCGGGCCCCACCCCACAAATATCCTACCACGAGGGTAGGATATTTTGCGTTGCACCCTATTCACTTCAACTCCGCTTAAGCAGCATAAAGTGGCTTTTAAGTGGCTTTAAGTGAAATAAAATAATGTTTGTCGTACCACGTTATTTTATTTCTTAACTTAAAGACCAAAAATTAAAAACCACACCCGAGAAAACGCAACTCCGGAAGAGGCGTTTCTAAGAAAAAATAGGTGATGCGATTCCATCAGTGCCCTCGGAATTCGATTCCGAGCACCGGTTCAAAAGTTAGAAAAACCCGCTCGTTCATTCACTGAACGTACCTGAGCCAAATTTTGGAAAATGATTCCGGGCACACCGGGCCTCAGAATCACGTGCCGTCAGAAACTGCGTTCTTGTAAAATTCCAAAGAAATTTAAGAAAAAAATTTCCTTGAAATTTACGTGTCTTTACATCACTCCAACCTCAGGGATTTACATCCTCATAAAGCTTTAACACCAACTATGGTTACAAAAGCGGTACTGAGCACGCATCTGAGCCTTCCACTCCCATGTGCTCACCTGGGGGTTCCCGTGCTGCCAAAGAAAGTGCACAAGAGGAATCAACCATCCTCCTAGGATCCGTTCCGGTTGATCCTCGATCCCCAGTGGAACCGCCATGCAATTCACCCCATCCACATCGTCCAGCTCCTCATGGTCGATGTTGTGTCAAGGATCACGCACGTATCTCCTCAGTAGAGATACGTGGAAGACATCATGCACCCGGTGCAACTGAGGTGGTAGATCCAAACGATAAGCCTCCATTCCAACCCTGCTGAGGACCTGGAAGCATCTAATGAAGCATGGAGACAACTTCCCGCCTCGGCCAAATCTCCGTAACTCACGTCGATGTGAGACCCGTAAGAAGACGTGGTCGCCATCCGCGAACTCTAGTGGCCTCCGCCTCCTGTCAGCATAAGACTTCTACCGGCTCCGAGCTGTCCTCATCCGCTCCTGGATGACCTGTACCTTCTCTGTTGTGGTTTGGACCATCTCCGGTCCCACAAGAGCTACTAAGATTTCTTTTTTTTCGATAATAGAAATCTGGTCTCATCCCATGGATGAACCACTTTCTTTGCCTAATACAATCAATCCCGACATGGATGATACTAACCCATACCAAGGATGACGTCATAAGGCCTCGACGCTACTACCAAGAGATCCAACCTTTACTCTCGCCTCTAAGGGTTGAGTCACACTGTCGGCATCAGTGTGTGGTAACTGGGTCTCCTCCAGTAGGTATCTCTCAAGTGAGGGTCAAGCCAACAGTGTAAACCAGAACCTCTTAGTAACAAAACAAGAGAGGACATGAAAGTAAATGCCAAAAGAAAATGTGTCTTTTATAAATGCAGCTCAAGTACAAAGACACAAAACATCTACAAACACACATAAACAAAACTAGAAGCTACATGAACAAAAGTCTCCAGGTCTGGAGCTAGTCTCGCTCCTGTCCATCTGCTCCCGGAGCTCTATGATTGTAGGCCTCAGCTGCCTGAAGCTGAGCTCTCCCATGTCCACCAGCTCCCTATGGTTGGGGTGGACCTCCTGGTGGTGGTGGTGGCAACACCTCAAAGCGTCGTCCACCCCAGCTGCATGGCCAGCTCCCCTTCCATGGTCTCCTGCTCCATGCGATCCGCCTCGATCGAAACTCTGTCTCTTCCTGGGAGGTCCTTCATTCATCTACTGGTCATCCGTATGGTGGGTTGGATAGTCACGAGCCATGTGACCAACCCCACTGCAGGAGTATCACTGTCCGCTCATGGTAAGTCGTTATCCACCCCGGGTGCCTCGCACAAACGATCCTGTGTCACGCGGTTGACCACCGGTAGGTCTAGTCCTCTTGGACCCAAGCGTCATCTATCTACTGCCCGTTGTAGAAGACTCTACCGCATGCCGGCTAGTGGTGGGTCCTGCTGCTGGAGACTGCTCAGCAAGGAAACTATCCACTAAGAGGTCTCGCTCCAACACTCCTGTCTGCGTTGGAATGATGTGAGAAACAACTGAAGCTCTGATCTCTCGCCTGAGCCCCTGCTCGAAGGTTCGGGCCCTGAAGAATGGGTCTCGTACCATGTCTGTGGAATAGTGTGAGAGATCAGTAAACCTCGCCGCATACTGGGCTATTGTCATGCTGCCCTGCCGCAGCTATAGTATCTCCTGGATGTGCACCGCTCGAAGGGTGGCTGGGACGAACTCTGAGTGAAAAAGGATCTCAATGTCCGTCCAATGTAGTGATTCCTCGTCGTGCACCTGGAGCATTAAGCTCCACCATCTACCTGCTGCCGCATGCAGGAGGCTCGCTACAAGGACCACCATAAGGTCTGCCTGTGTACTCACTAACCAGAAAACTCGTACAACCGCCTCCAGCCAGTCCTTGGCCTCCTGGGGGTCCGTCTCCCCGTGGAACCTGGGTGGTCGATGGCGCTGGAACACATGCAGTGCACTAAGGTGACACGCATCGTCAGCGTCTGGGGCTAGAAGCATCGGTGGTTCGGCAGGTAGAGGTACCACTGGTGCCTCTGCTGTTAAAGGTCCCTGTACCGAGGCCTCGTCGCTCGGCGGGATGTCATCACGTACAACTCTCGGAACCATAGCTGGCTGCCGTCGTGGGGCCATCCTGAAAGGAAATAGGTGCGACACGGTAAGAACAGTATACCTGGTGAGCTGTTACAAAGTATTCACAAAGAAAACATGAAAAACACATGCAATCAATGTTTTCGTGCATTAAGTCGGAAATCAGAAGTCAGGGTCCTGGTGTACGGATAGGTCGGCCGCCGCACCAACACTGGGATCCCTAGTCTGATAACCACACTCAATACGTTTAACACTATTGCTTCACATAGAAGAAAGATCAGAGTCTGCGGTAGAATCGAACTCCTCTGATACCAATTTGTAACGACCCGTCCTTGGGGCCCGTGTCGTGACTACCCCAAGCCCGCCTTCCATAGTCCAGAGGCTGGCGACTAGCACCAAGGCGTAAATCCCGGTAAAGGAAAGGCATTGCCTTGGTAATGTAAACAAGCACCATAGAGTAAGCAAGCAGAAAAATTAAACACTAATTAAAAACTGGTACAACAGTAAGGGCGGAAAGTAAGTGGGGCAGAATACAAAACCAAACTGAAAGTAAAGTACAACTCAAAAAGGGAAAACATAAACTGAAAAGTAAAGCCGCATGTCAAGCCGTCCACTAGAAGTCCCACCTGAAGAGTGGGTACAGATAGCCTCCACTGCTCCTCGGGTCCAGCCGACCGCTCCGAGTACATCCCACCCAGTTGTCCACCTCCAGGCACCGTCCTGCTCTCCAAGCCTCCACCACGATCAGCGTTGTCCGTCGTCTGCAACCAACACAACGTAGTGCGGGCAAAGCCCATGCAGGGGTGAGTATAAGCTACTCAGTAGGGACCCCGAGACCCCTAAAGGTCTCCCATAAACCACAAAAGATAAACCACAAAGGAAAGATACAATCGTGAAGTAACATCCGACACTGCTTAGGTATATGCCCATACATATACCTAGGTCATCAATTCTCACTCGGCTCGAACATCCGAGCTTGAGTACAACCCAGTCCACATAGGAAAGCAAAACATAAATCCACACAGGATAACACAACACAATCCACAAAGGAAAGCAAACATAAATCCACACAGGATAGCACAACACAATCCACAAAGGAAAGCAAACATAAATCCACACAAGATAACACAACACAATCCACAAAGGAGAGTAAACATGATTCAGCTCACACAGGATATACTTCTTCGTAAGACGATAGAGATGATCAGATGTAGCCATTGATTCATCTAAGCCGTCGGACCGACAAAGGATCGGTAGGTACTAACCCCCGCAATGACCCACATATGATCGATCATGAAGTTGAAACCATAGATATTGGGAAACTCTTTCTCCATCAAGTATAGTGGTTATGCCTCTACAACCAAGCGCTTCCCTCTAACCTTGTACTGGTGTAGTACTCCACCTATCGAGTACTGTGGGCCTGCTACTACAACCAAGCGCTTCCCACCATGGGTCTGCTGCTACAACCAAGCGCTCCCCCTCATAGCCACTAGAGGTACTCCTTATGTTTAGTACCACGGGTCAGCCGCTACAACCAAGCGCTTCTCCGTTGTGGGTCTGCCACTACAACCAAGCGCTCCCCCATTCTGCTACAACCAAGCGCTCCTCCGTTGTGGGTCTGCCACTACATCAAAGCACTCCCCCTCATAGCCTCTAGAGGTAATCCTTCTGTTTAGTAAAGAGGGTCTGCCACTACAACAAAGCGCTCCTCCACCGTGGGTCTGCTGCTACAACCAAGCGCTTCCCACTGGGCTATCCGTAACACACCGAGTCATTCGATGAGCTGTCGTCAAGTTTCAACCGGCTCCAGGGTTTCCTCACAGAGCATGCTCGTTCCGGAAGGGTCCACTCTACAAGCTAAAAGTTCGATGCATCAACAAACATGTAGTCTGGAGTTGATGTATCCCACGATGTACCGTAGTTGTCACTGCCGAACACACGAAGGATTCCTGTACTATTTTCATCATCGTCGCAGTCTAATCCACTGATCTGTATAGTCGTCATCGTCACAGTAGCAGTCGCAGCCAGCTCTAGGGTTCCCACACACAGCAAGCTCATTCGGGAGGGTCCGCTCCACGAGCTGAGAGGCTGATACATCAACTGACACATAGTCCAGAGTTGATGTATCCAAAAGTTCTGTATCTCCAACAGGAACTCAACGTCACAGACGGCACATCAATCGGACGCTCGGTCTGAGAGTTATTTGCTTTTTCATCCTAGGGGCCCGGTTGGTTGTTAAGGCAAAACCAACCCGACCGTACTCCCCATGCATCCGAACCTCAGGCTGATTATGCAATAAGATCCGTCTCACATAGAGGAAAACAACAAAGTCGATGGCATGTCAATCGGACGTCCGAAGCTCAAGATATGAGTGTTTCCGCTCCGAGGGCCCGATTGGTTTCGTGGACGAACCAACCCAGCCGAACCCAAAGTATTCCGAAACCTTGAGTGAAATTTACGAAAACGACCATCTTGATACAAGGATCACATCGCCGCTGACGGCGCGTCATTCGGAGGCACGTAGCTCATGTTATGAGCGAAAGACCGAAAAGAGTCCAGAAACGGGGGGTCTGGGCCCCGACCGACCCCGCCCAACCCCCCCTGCGTCGGCCCGAACCGGGTCGACCCGACCCGGTTTGGCGCGACCTGGCCTGGCCTGGGCGTGAATCGACCCGGCTCGGCTTGGCCGAGCCGGCCGAGCAGAGGAACCGCGGGGCGCTGGCCCCCGCGGGATAAAGTGCCGCGGCCCAGCATGGGGCCGCGCTGGGTCAACGGACGCGGCTTTGCCGCCTCTCGTGTGTCACCGGACGCGCGCGATCGCGGGTCTGGTCGGCCGCTGCCGCAGCGGCTTCAGCCGAGCCTGCGACCCGCACTGCCGGTGGGTTCCGCGGGCCACAGGAGTTGCTCTGGTGGTCCGATTCCACTTCCGCCTGCGCCGAAGCTCCTCCCGGGTCCCATTTTTCACTGTCAGGCCCTCAAATCACCATTACGGCCCCGTTGGTCATCGTCCGCCATTTCGTGCATCAACGAAGAATTGTGGAGGGTTGTCGGGCTGTGTTTGTTTGGCCCGCACCCTCTGCATTAGGTGATAAAAATCGGGAAAAAGTTCAACACATGAAAACCTAACAAGATACAATTTTAATAAATTAAAATTGTACTTTGATCCCGGGCTATTTTTTTTAGAAGGAATCAACTATGGGAATAAAATATTATTTTCAAACAAAATATCTACCTCGTCGTATTCGTCGAGCGTGCATTCTTCGCAGAATTGATCATCGCGGAAGAAGAGGATCTTCGCGTCGCGGAAGGGCGTCGCGTCGTCGCGGTATACAGCATCGCATTGTCGATCTCCAAGGGGTAAAGATAACATACGAATTTAATTTACAAAAATTAAATCCATATGATGCCTAAAATCCACAAAGGAATTTAAATGATTCGTAAACTCCTACCTCAAATGGATATTCGAAGATTTGTCGTGGAAGAACGAACGTCACAGAAGAACGTCGCAGAAGGTGAATCGTTGGCATCGCGGAACACGGCGTCGCGTCGTCGATCTCCGAGGGTTCGACATTCATTGTCGCCTTTCGTCAAAGGCCGGCGTTCTTTGCGTTCTTTGCGTTCTTCGCATTCTTCACGTTCATCGCGAAGGAGGATGAAGGATTAAGGTTTCTGTCAAATCCTCTCAATGAACAACACTCAAGAAGAAAAGTGTTGGTCTTATTTTATTAACATCCCAACAAACGAAAAAAGATAAGTAACGAACGAAATTAATTCATAGAATTAATTTCAACTAAACTAACCACCCAATTAAAATGAGCGTTTAATTGTTTAAGAAACGCCCCAGTTGACTTTCGTTTAATAGGGGTTTTCGCAGGTGCGTTACTTAGTGGAAAAGAAACGGTGGGGCTCATGCGGGCCCCACCTCACAAATATCCTACCAATAGGGTAGGATATTTTTGGTCGCACCCTATCCGCTTCAACACAGATTAAGCAGCTTAAAGTAGCTTTTATTTGGCTTTAAGTGAAATAAAATAAAGTTTGTCATACCACGTAATTTTATTTCTTAACTTAAAGCCCAAAAATTAAAAACCACACCCGAGCAAACGCAACTCTTGAAGAGGCGTTTCTAAGAAAAAACCGGCACTACGATTCCATCGGTGCCCTCAGAATTCGATTCCGAGCACCAGTTCAAAATATAGAAAAACCCGCTCGTTCGTTCACTGAACATACCCGAGCCAAATTTCAGAAAATAATTCTGGGCACACCGGGCCTCAGAATCACGTGCCGTCAGAAACTGCGTTCTTGTAAAATTCCAAATAAAATTAAGAAAACAATTTCCTTGAAATTTAAAAGTCTTTACAGAGATCATTAAAAAAATTATTGATGAGTAAAATTATACATTAAAATTAAACTATGAACATTATTTAAATGTAATGGTGAGGTATAATAATGATTTAAAATTGGAAACAAATACCTCATAACATTAATTTTAAATTTTGATCTATAATATGATATTTTCATAGAATAAACCTATATAAATGATAAGGATTACAAGAAGACAGAAGAACCCATGATTATTGAAGAAGAATAAAATTAAGATGATAAGGGTTAATTGATATTAAAATTTTGAAATACGGGATAAATCATATCGTTGATTAGTCTAACATTGATGAAAGCCAAGTATGAAAAAATTTTAAAATTGGAGGAGGTGGAAAAAGAAGTAATGGCTACTCAAATAGAGATGCATAATGGGGATATGAGAAATAATAATAATTATGATGAAGAATATGGGTAATATGAAATCATGATATCCCATGGATTATTTAACAAATCTTCATGGATATTCAAATTATGGTTTCTTTAAAAATAAATTGAAAACATTATTCAAAAGAAAAAAAGAAGGAAATTTAACCGATGTGAGATTCAATATATATCACGGATTAATTTGAGAGAATTATAATTGTATCAAAATTTTATTAGATTATTAATGTTGTATTTATGTGATAAATTACATTAAAAAATTATCTTATTATAATAATTCCATGTTTTATTTTGTTTCTATGAAATTAATTTTTTTTGTCATATATTAGAAGAATAATTCAGTATAAAACAAAACACCCTATCATTTTTTTAAATTTAATTATAAGATCATTTTAATTCATGAGTTTTTTTCATTATATAGGTCGATGAAGAAAAATGAACAAGTATGGGAAATAATAAAAAAATATAGAGCTTCATGTAGAAAGGGGGTAGTCAGTTTTATTATTTTTAAAATTGTTTTGGATTTAAAAAATAAAAAATTTATTTAAAATGTACAACATGGATTAATTTTTTATTATATGATACAACAATAAATAAGTAATCCCACAAGTACATATTTTATATCTCATTTATTATATGAATAAGTGAGTAAAATTGTGGATGAGTTATTAGAGAAATAAAAAGGGGTACTGATTTCATGAATCATGATTTTTGGGGATTCTTGATTTTTGTATATGAAATTTACCATATAATATTCATGAATTATTTTTATAAAATATAGTTTTATTTTAATTTTATTATTATATATCCCATAATTGTTTCCAATTAAATATATTTCACACATGTAAGATGATTCTAGAATAATACATTTCTATCTCTCATATAAATTTATTTAGACATACTTGGGCCTTGATATCCTTTTATAACATCCATTGAGATCTTATCAATGATAAGGTAGACCACAATGACATTTAAAAGTGTTGATATTTTTTATCTGTTGAACCCTTTTAATTAAGACCACCTTTTATTAATGTCTCCTTATTTTATGACTTTAGAGTCCATGAACTTACCTATTTGAAAGAGTAACATTATAAGACAAATATTTATTTTCTAACCATACTCTTAATGTTATTCAAGATATTAAAATGTTCAATTGGGTATGATAGGTCATCTGAGGTATAATGGGATGTGTTTTACAGAGGATAATATGAGAATACCTACATAGATGTTGGGGAACTTCATTACCCACAAGCAAATAATGATAGTGTTATATGACCCTAATTGATTTCCTTTAAAATTGGATAATTAAGGTGAAATCTCCTTTGTGGAACATGAATTTCTATATTACCATTGCTAATTGTATTGTTTTTTATGTAACATTTCAATATTTGTAGAATAGTTTCCCTTTTTTATTTAAGTTGATATTAAATGATTGAGGGAATTATTGGTATATTTGTGGGGGATTTGATTAAAATATTTTATTCATAAAATTTTTAAAAATTAATTTTATAATTATATTATATTTTTTATATAATTATTTAAATAATGTATTTATATATTAATCTTTATAGTTGTTATAATTTAAAATTGGAATATTGGAAATATAAAATCAAATATATATTTATTTATGTGTATATTGTAATGGGATTTTATTGAAGGATATATATTTTATTTTATTTTTGTGAAAACAATTTTATGTTTCACAATAAACATTGTCATCTTGCAAGGAGTACACACGACCAAGGATGAGAAAGTAGAAGGATTCCTGAATATTTGTGAGTGTAGGCACCAAATTATTTTAAATTAATCTCTATGATTAACTATAGCATAAAATGTATTCAGATGGATTGTGTGATTCATGGGGGTTTCAATTATTAGTAATTGAATTGGAATAAAAGCATAATAGTGAAAAATATTCCCTAAAAATAAACAACTTATTAGGAGTTCAAGGGACATTATTAAACTTAATTATGCACCATTATTCCAATACCACAATAATATCTCATTCTACTATGATAAATATACCAAAAAAGTACCATAATCAAACTCTTTAATCTATAGAGAAACCTCCTTGAACACTGATAAAGGATTCTCATTACTTGCATTGTGGTTCTCCAGAATATTTAAACATCACCACATTATAAGTGATTAATTCTATGGATCACTGTGAGTTAATATATAACATCACAAACACAATAAATATGGTATTTCAGGGAAAATGGAGTCATACATGATTAAAAAACACCATATAAGGTCATGTTATAATGGGTTGTGATATACTAGAATTATGATTTCATTAAGGTGGTGTTATGTGCACTTTTGTGACTACATGTGTGAGGATGGAAACAATAAGGTCCAGATCTTTATTAAACCCATAATTTCATTTTTATACAAGAATTAACTATCATTCAATTGAGTATATTTTTTTCATTTATATATTTATATGATTAAGTAATAACTTTTACATAACCAACCCATTATATACAATTTTTACACTTCATATTTATACAAAATATTTTAAAAAATAATACTTTTTAAAGAAACTAGTATTATTTTCATGGAAAACAAATATGATTTTCAACTAAAAATATTCATAAATATTAATAATCTATAAAACTAATGAAAAACAATTAAAAATGTTGTACGCCTACTAAAATATGATTAAGGGGTATAAAAATGAAAGAGAGAAACTAGTTATCCCGTTTTAAAAACATGTGAGCATAAAAATAGCTTTTTTTACCTAATAAATTTTGAGCTCAAATAATAAATTCCCGATAAGTGAAATGTCATTTACTACCCAAAGTTTTTTAAAAAGTCATTATTTGAAAATATTAATTAAAAAATAATAATTAAGAAGTTTTCTTGAAAACCTAATATACCATGACAAATGTTCTCTTAAAAACATGCCTATATAACCAAAAATAGTATTAAAATTTCACTAAAAATATTGATAAAATACATTTTATAATAAAAAACCCTTGAATAACCATTATAAATAATATAAAATTCATATAGGGGACTTTCTACATCATATTCATATAACCCATAAAACCCCATAATATTATATTAATTGTTATGGTTGACTTAAAACATAATTCCTCAGAGAGAATTATCATTACTCAATGCGTTGAATAGATATATTCAGATCACCTATCATCATAAACAATTTCTAAGAACAATAAATTCACTAAATCTATAAAATATTTCACATCAATCAGAAAATTATTATAAATATCATTTTAAAACCTTTTGTACAACATATTAAGATATTAATATGGCATTTTCCATTAAAAGTAATTTTATAAAACTAAATTTACTAGAAAAATGGAAATAAAATTTTTATTTCAGTAATAAATGGAATCTTATAAAGGAAGTAAATAATTAAGAAATTATTATGGTGGTGGAAAACTATTTTTATGTCGTATACATTAAAATGGATAATTATTTTTTTGTCTTTTGTAATGAAAGTAAAAATATTCTTAATAAAATACATAAAAAGATTTCTTTAAAAAATAAAATATGTTTAAAAGAGTCCTGAAATTTCAATTACATATCATTTATATCCATATAAACATATACAAAAAAATTAATAAAATATTCATGGAAAAAATAATTTGAAAAAAAATCATCAATGCGTTTAAAATAGTGTTTTTAAATTAGTATATCCCTTAGGGCGAGTCTGACTCATCACATACATTAATTATATTTTTATATAATAAATTTATTTTAATTACATACCTTCAAAATAAACACTTTAAGGTTATTTATTTCTCTTATTTTATTTATTTACATGTTTTTATAAAATTACTTAATCAACTATGTTCTTGTCATGAATTTTGATGATATTAGGATCATATGTAAAAAATGGCTTCGATGGTTTTACTTGGGTCAAAGTGGTCATTATCAAATCTTCTATTGAATGATAATAATGAAATATTTTTAATTATTTTATAATATCTATACATAGAAAAATAATCGACTATGAAATTTATAAAAAATGAAATACTTTATCATCTTATGGACGATATGTCATACATATGCGTTAGTAAAATGTTCATATTTAATTGATCATGATTAGAATAAGATAAGTAATATTTTATCTAAAAAATTGGGAATAATATCTTAAATACCATATTATATCTTTTATATTCACTTATTGATACCATCCATGTCGTTTAATAATGAAAAACAAATCACATCAAATCGTGGAGGTGGTAATCCACATATACGTAAGAATGCCGTTATCATTTTTTGATGAATTGAAATATAAGAGAACTGGTGATATATTTATATTAATGACTGATAATTATTTCATCAATATCATATATATATATATATATACATTAAATCTATCATTATTACCATTCTGGAGAGGCGTTGATAGAAAAGAAAACATATTTTTCGTGCATGTGGTATCCCACACATATGGAAAAATGATGTTTTCATTCCCCATTTGATAGAAAATTATAATCATATAGATTATGTAATTCTAATAAAAACATAGTAGTATATGGAATATATGATTTTATTATTTCATCATTGTTGAAGAATATTGGAATGATGTATGAGAAGTAAGAAATAAAACATGCTTGGTTAATAACTATACCTATTCTTTGGATAACCTCTTTAAAATTACACCAAACATCTCCCTAGTAAATTCTTAGGATTATTACATTACATATACAAAATAGTTATTTATATATACAAGGAATTAGGTATTTAAATTTTCGGTCCAAAGGGTTTATAATTTTTAATAAAATAGAAGAGAAGGTGGATTTTTATAATGTAGTGGATGAGAAGGTTTGAAATTTCATAATTTATGAAATTAATATAAATAATTTCTCATATTAAAATGGATATAAATTGAAATAATTAGAATATAATATTATTATTCTTATCAATCATCCAATAAAAAATTGTATTAGTTTTTGTGATTTTTTCACCCTTATCTTTTTTGTTTAACCCTCTATTGACGGGTTTGAAGATTGCAATAATAAAAAAGATGTAATACTCTATAGGGAAAAAATAAATTCTATAAAATAAAAATTGTAACAAAAATAAAATAATATTGTTATTTAATACCATATCTTAATAAAATAATTAAATTCAAAAAATTAATAATTTTAAAGCTTGTAATATAATTTAAAATTTATAAAATATCTTAATGTCATTTATGGAGTTATACATTTAATTTGACATTAAAAACCAAATAAAACAATGGATTTAGAATGTAATTATTTTTCAAATCCAAAAAAAATTTATATTTCCCTTAAAATTTCATTTAACGTGATAATTATTTCAAATTATATTAATTTTAAAATCTCTTATAAGATTTATTTCATCGTTATATTACTTCCGTAAATATTGTGTCAATTTTTCAAAATTATATTTGTTAATTATTTCATCACTAAAATTTATAAAAAATGAACATGGAGAAAATAATTTACAATTAAAATTACCATACATGTAAATTCTTTATCCATATCAAAATTTATTATAGATATCGAAATCAAGGGAGTGGAATTTGTTACATTATCATTTACTTATATATTATAAAGAACAAAATCAAATAAATATGGAAAAAATTAAAATATTTTCAGAATTTTAAGGACATGGAAAAAATCAAATCATAAAATAGGATAATGTAAGGTGTTAGTGTAAAACCTTGTATTTTTAACACTGAAAACTGGGTTTGATTTCTTATGTGATACACAACACTAAACTGAAATAAACAATGATTAATTAAATATGGCCATTATAACATAGACATTAAATTAGTTTGTATTAATAGTATTAAATAACATATTATATATATATATATATATATATATTTATTATTAATTTTATAAATTATTATAAAATCTGTGCACAATTTATAATAAATGAATTTATACTTCAAAAAATTAGATTTTTTTTAAACAATATTTCTTATTTATTTTTATGAAAAAATATAAAAATTAATTTTATAGAACAACTTTAAATTATTACTTATAAAATTGAAATAATTATTTAAGTTTCAGTATTTATATTAACTTAAGAATAAATATGGAAAATATTGACTTTTCCATAAATAGTGAAAATACTAATATTTGTTAAAGCATTCAATTCAAGGAATAATTTCACTAATCTAATAGTAAAATTATTATTTTTATATTATTTTAAATTAAAATAATTATTATATATATATTATAAAATTAATTATTTGTAATTCATATTTATACTGGATATTAATATAAGTTTATTTTTAGGAAGTAACACACATTTTTTCCTGAAAACTATTTAATGTTTTTAATGTTCATCTATTTTAAATAATTCAAATAACCCATAATGAGGAATAGATTTTAATGAAGTTTATAAATTATATATTTATATATATAATTTTTAATTTAAATTAACTTAAATATTATTACTTGTCATATATTTATTATAAGATAATCTTATTCTTGAAAAATGCATTTAATGAGAAATAGTTTTTTCAACACGTCGTATCTTTTAATTAGAAATTAAATCATGAAAATATATGAATTGGATTTTATAAATTGGATTACATATTATGAGTCATTATTATTGCTATTTTATAATATGTTTAACTTAATTTTTGGTTATATTTAATTGTACAAACAATAAAAATTAATTACCATGGTTAATGTTAAAATCGATTTAGCATGGGTTAAACTAAAGAGGTAAATTGAATAACATGTTTAAAGAAAGATTATTTTGATTGATATATGTGTTTAATAGTCTTATTTATCTACTAATACATTAATTTGTAATTTTTTTGATGTTTAAATAGGGAAAAATCCAATAATTAAATAGTTGTGTGTATTTACAAGAATGTCACTCCCCATCCCCTAAAAAAGGGTTCCCATATTCTATCAATTACACAATTTAAAACCCCATTGTCTTAGAATATATATTCCCAAATACCATACTTACTTACTTCCCCATGTTAAATATTTCATTTATTGATCATAAATCAAATATAATATGGATTTATATATAATCATAAAGAGGTGCTCTTACGAAGAGTTAGAGTTCTTATCAATTTTTTTTAATTTCTTATTCCACCTATTAATAAAATAACAATTCAAGTATAATGTTATTACATTACAATGTATGATATAAAAATATTTTATTATGCTAATTTCATAACCAAAATTATTTTCCACTTCCATGAAATGGGATACGAAGCACACAATCATGTGTACGATGTATTACAACCTCACAACCCGATGTAATTCAGTTTCAATCATCACCCCCACATGTTTTTTATGATGATGGATTTTATTTTTTTATATTTTATTAATGAAATATAAATAATTCTGGATAATTTATATAATATATACCCTCTCAACTTATCATCCCTTGAGATTGATTTCACCATTAAATTGTACGAAGGTTTACTAAAACATGAAGTGATATGATTATTTTTTATCACCTCATATATTATATGTTATATGTATGTTTTTTATATAAATAATATTATAGGTTTGATATAATTTTCATTATAGAATTAGGTATTAACATATACATTCTTTTCATCACGATCATTGAGAAATGGAAAGATTACCCAAGCATACGTATGTCATATCATCTCTATAATTATTATGTAGTTCATTTTTCATAACAATGCTTCAATATTGTTTTTTAAAAAGTAAAATTTATTTAGAAAAACGATAATTAATTCCTGGGTTTTATCCTTATTATGATTTCATAATTAACACTTTGACCATAGACAACACATTGATGTAATTTTAATATTATTAATCGATCATCCCAAAAACACTCAACGTGGAGATAACTGATTATATAATAAAAAATAATTAAAATAAATGAAGTAAATGGTTTTTTATAACCTTTTATGAAAATAAATTTTCTTATTAAATAAAATAATTGATATATGTTTGTTATACTAGAGATTAAATACATACAAAGTAATGTTCAAACAAGGGGTATGGGTTTTTTTTTACAAAACATGCTTGTTTGAGACACTTATTATTTTATGAATCTAATTTAATTTAAATTTTGAATATAATTCCCATTTATATATTATATCTTGAATAATTAATAATTTTTTATTTTTTTTGTTATAATTCATTTAAATAATTAATTTGAGATATGATTTTAAATCAACCGAAGTAGTAATGATTTAATGTTCAATTTCATTTTAATAGGGATTGTTTATGATTAAATTTCTATTTAGTAGATTATTTAAAAATTATCAAATAAAACAATATATTATTACTATACAATATTTATTCAAGATATATTAATATAATTTTACCATTTAAAAATCGTTTATTCTTAATATTATTGTAGAAACGATTATAATAAAACATTATTTATTTCCTTATTTGGTTGAATATCATTTCATCCAAATACATGGTTACTAAAAATGTTTTCAAAAATGTTTTTAATACTTTCAAATGATTTTCTTAAAAAGAAATTACCCATTTTTTGATTTTATAAAAAAATAAAAGTAATCTATATATTCTTTTCCATAGAAAGTACATATGTAATTTCCATACATATATGAGAAATAAATATTATTTTTATGCTACTCGGTATAATTGGAATTACCTGTCATCTTGACTACTTATTTCGTTGATGATTCATTTATAATATTCTTTGTTTATTTTTAAAAATAATTTTTTCTTTGGTGATTTGAAAATATTTATATTTTGAAGAAGTGATTTCTAAATAAAATGATATTATTATCATTAAATATTCCATGTAATATTATTAAAAATATGATCAGTGATGAAAAACATGATGTTAAGGATAAATTATAAAAAATATCTATATATTTCTAAATGTATACCTAGGTTATTCTCTAATAAATTGATAGGATAATACATTTCTTTTTTTCATCTCTCAAATGCCCTCATTATGAAAGATAGATTTATTATGATATGAAATAAGATTTTTTAACTCATTTATTTTCACGGGAAATCATTATGTTTATTGTAATTGAATGATTTCATTTTAAGAAACATATATCATGAAAAAGATATGATAGTTGTTCCCATATATTGATTCAACTCATTGGATATTTTTTACTGGCTCCTAAGGCATATTTTATTGGATAAGGGAGTAAATATAATCTATTATGGTTCTTTTCCTATCATGTGATATTTCATTATAAGTTATCTTTAACTCATTCTTATGTATTTTTATGTGTTTCTACCATATTTTCTATGATTTCTTGGTCTTAAGATACCATGGTATTTTTTGTATTCTCTTATGTGATTACTCATGTGCATTTACTTTTATGATATCATGTTATACCTTGGACTCAGAAATTATGTTTCCTTTCAATGATTATTCCCTTAATTGTAATTTTATATCTACCCTTTTATCATTGTGTTCACTCATTTATGCCAATAATTTTTAGGATAATGAATATATTTAAGAGATCTTAATAAATAATATAGTAAAAAATTATTGTTTTAAAATCACATTGGTTTTATAAGAAACTAGTATTCCAAATACAATAGGCCACTTTATATTTGTGTTGTAATTATTGGTTGTTTACGTAAAAAAACTATAATAATATAATATATGCAAAATTAAAGGTACCATCTTTTCAGATTTATTAAACTTTAAGGGTAAGTGATTTTTTTATTTTTTGGATGGTAGGAATTCAAATTTCACCTTAAAAATGTAAATGGTAGAGACAGTTAAATTTATTTTTGTACAAATAGATTAAGGCTCGAGAGGTGTCTTGTATTTTTGGATGAGTTCTGGGATCACATGGATTTGAATCCTAAAATGCATTTAAGAACAGATAGGGTGCACATATTATTTTAACCATTCCACCTTTTAGGGTAGTGTTGAAGGTCGTGTAAGTGGTTTTATATGCTTTGTTAAACTATGTATGGTGGACGCACAACCATGATGAATTCCAGCAATAGTTTTCTTAAGTGGGAACATGAGATGTGCACAGTTTTCAAAACTACATTCTTAGCCACATGGATAGAGTGACATAACTAGTATCTTGACATATTTTTCACATGCATTGCTAAAACTATGAAGAAAAATCATTTAGGGTTAGCGGCTTGTATAATATGATCCACATAGTCAAAACATGATTAGATAAATGTTGTGGAATAATAGTGAGCATAATTAAACAGGGTTAAAAAGAATTTTTTATCCTCTGGTCTTATTTATTTATTCCTCCATTTCTTACACCTTTTATCCCAATATATGAAACTAGTTCCCACAATACTCATTGGATATATTTCCAAGTAACTCCATCATTTTGAGATTTGAATTGAAGGTTTTCTAGTGTGTTGGAATAAAATCCTTATGTAAAAGTATTAACCTTTTGTATTTCCTTGTTTATTTCCATATCATTGGATCCATATTTGTGAGATCTAATTATCCAAATTTTAAGTGAGGTTGATGATTCTCTTAATTTTTATCCTTCTAAATTCAATCAACTCCTGGTATTCGATGATAGGAGCATTTTAATCATGAATTTGGTGGTCTATATTTTTTCTATTAATGTTGTCTAGCTTATATAAAATTTATATTTCATTGCATGTGGTAATTATTGTTCCTTTGTCATAAAATGTATAATTATGTTAATTTAATCCTTAGACCTCAACCTTGATGATAAATATCGCTCAATCCTTGTTTGGAGTTTGATTCATTAACTTGAGACACCAAATTAGATGAGTTTGAACAATTTTTTTAAATTTTTATTCCATTGATATTAAACCACTCATTATGTGTGTTCCCTAAATTTCCCAAACCTTGTAAATGAGTATTCTACCAAACCAACACAAAATGTCGGTCTAATAAACCAATGTGATATAAATGAATATTTGTGAATGTATAAATGGGAATTAATTACTCTTGGTTTCACTTGATTTATTAATTGGAACATTTGACAGCTATAGTCCATGACCAAAAAATATAAATAGAATTAAATGAAGTAAAATTTAATTTGTAAAGAAGATTTTTCCGAATAAACCATGTTGATATTTGGTTACACCACATGGAAATTCATCTTATAAATTAAATTACTACATGGAAGACATTAATTGTTAAATTAGTTATAATAATAAAGGTATACTACATCATGAGTTATGTAATGTTTATTTTTATAGAATTCCATGGGTAAGATCTCATTATCAAAATAAGACTAACTTTAAATAGATTACTATAGAGGGACCTCATTTAGGGTTATGGTAATGTTTATATAAACCACCCTGATCGAGGTAGTTGGAAATGTAAATTAACATATCCCTTATTTGTATATATAATGTTCCATGCCCCCTCAAATAGGATATAAGGGAATTTCACTTCCCCCTAGGATTTTGATTTTCAAGCATGGAATCTCTCATAAGATTTTGATTTATAGACATAGATTCCCTTATTATTATGGTAATAATTCATTGAATCCCTTATATTATCATAATACAAGGGTATGGAGTCCTTTACAAACCATTTCTACTTTTGTGACAAATCATGGATGTCTATGTTACACCTCAACACATGGATATCACTACGTATATATATATATATATATGGATTTATATATACCTATTTATATGGTGGATATAAACTTAAATATCTACATATATTTACATATATGTTAATTTATATAATGTTTGTATATATTTATATACACATAGTGACATATTTTCATAGGAATTTCGACTTAGACCAAACCATGTACGGTCGACCAGGTTCCCCTAATGAACCTGAGCTGACTTAGTTACATTTATATGTCTACTGTAATGAAATTATTTTAATATATAATTACACCACTCTAAAATATATACATGGACTAGATTTATTTATACAAAATTGATGATGTCTTATTGAGTACATCTCACACCCTATTCGGGTCTTCATTTTGTACAAGAACAAAGATCATCTAATTGCAGGTTTAGTGCCATGATTTATGATTTGTATTTTTATTATTTTACATGGGAGCATCGGAGAAAATTATTGAGTGAGTGCTCAAGGTTTTTTGGGGGATATACCCTGAGACCAATTTTTGCCTTTTATTTTTCTTTTATTTTATGTGTCTCTCTTTTTATACTTATTTCTTGTACATCGCATCATGTTCATGCATGGTCATACATTATCAATTATTTTCTTCAGAATTTATATTATAAATCCACCACTATTTATTATTTATTTATTCCAATATATTTATCATAGATTTAGAGGGTATAACATCCACCACTGCACCACATTTAGACACATATTTTTATATAGATGCCTCTAGCGTATGGGGAGGCATGCTTTAGGTCATGTGACCAATTGGTTTGGGGAACTATTTATGTGGTACCCAGTTCAAGACGTTATAGTTTATTATTTGAGTTTTCTTTTACTTTTTTCATACAGTTTTGAGATTATATGCATGATACTAGGAATTATTTTCATTTGGTAAAAAACTAATGCTTAGTTGAGAGCAACTCAAACATGAGGTAAATATTATGTATGGAGGGATTGAAAAATTGTTCTAAATTAATGTTTGTTATTATTTCACTTTGGGTGGTCGTTTTAATTATACTAGTTATTTATTTATCATTTATGAAATATATCCTTGGATTTGTATAGAATGTAAGTGCCATTATATGTATCATTAGAGGAAAATTGCATTCATATTCCATGCGTATAATAGGCCAAGTTGGTTCCAGCTTAGACGGCCTGGTTCATAATGATTACTATACCATTCATTTCTAATAATTTAGAATGATTACTTGAATATATTGATTAAGTTATTAATTAAAAATGATATATTATATACCATGATGTGTGATTTATCAAGTTGATTATTTATATTCCATTCTTTATTTTTTACCAGTATGAATCTCCCTCAAATAGAATCTCTAGATATAATTAGGAAATATGTATGGTAAAATAATGTGTCTTTATTAGACTAAATGGTTTCCCAGAATATATTTATGGTATAATTCTATATAAAAAATATATTGACATGTTTAATATATTATCCTTGGTTTCATGAGATTAAATATTAATGTTTTTTACTAAATTTCTTCCAATTTACCAATTAATAAAGTGTATGTGTTCTTTTTAAATTATTGAATGGTGAAAAAAATAATCTAACCATCTATTACATACATGTTATATTCTAAATACAGGTTTTGTAATCTTATTATAATTACATGAATTCTAATTGTAGCTCATTAATGAAATTTCCATTAAAAATTAGTTGTGGAAATCCTTCAAAATTAGCCACCATATATATTTATATATATTGGGGTTTGATTCTTACATAAATTGAATTCATTAAATTTATGTAAATAGTTTTAAATTAATAAATCCTTATACCTATATAATGTAGCCTTGAAGACCCACACAAAAAAATCCTAACTGTTTAATATAAATCAATTAGGTTTTTTTGGGAATTTTCCTTATGAGATAAAATCATTAACGGTGGTTTTATGTTTTAAAAATATTACAATTATGGTTTCCACTTAACTAGAACCATATTAATATAATGGGACCCATGTATGTCACCTTACTATTTTATATATTATTTTAAAACCCCATGGATTTATTTTTATGCTAATTATATGGTAATTAATGAGTCAAAAAACACTTATATAGTGATACATATACATTTATAGTGGAATATTACTTGATTAAACCCTTTTAAATAATAAAACACCCACTTTAAACTTTTAAGATTTATTATTTTGAGGTGTTTTTAAATAAAAAATTCCATTTGAAACAAAAATAATGTTTTTAAAAATAGTTTGAAATTGATATTTTATTTAACTGATACTACTTGTGAGAAATTTTTTAATAAAAAAATTTTTAAAATGATTTTACAGTCATTTTGTGTAATATTTTATTGTGATACCTAAATACATTGTATAGTAGTGTTTTTCTTGAAAACTGGTAATTAATGTCATTTTTATATGAATATATTTATATGTTTTAATTAATAGTAATATTTTAAATTACATAAAATAAAAACTTGTATTTGTTTTTATATAAAGAATATCATATAAGGATAAACAATAGAATTTCTTTTAATGTGCATGGGAGTGTTTTAAATAGGTTACAGATATGTTCTAACCTATAATTCCTAGAAATTATTTTTTTTCAGTGGAGCATTGTAATGTTCTTTTATGAATCTATATTTAAATATGTATTCTTTATTCTAAATGTGGGTTTTTCTCATTAAGGTAGTATACATGTAAATTTGAAACCTGTATAATTTTTAGCTGAGATCATTGGCCTGGAATGATTTTTTTTAATCCAGTTGAGTAGGGTTAGACTCTTAGTTGATTTAAATTGAAACCTCATAAAGTGTAGAAGTATTATGGTAATTATAACCTCAATACAGTATTATATGTAACATATACATAGTGAATGTTAGCTCTTTACCTGTGATATTGGTATTCAATCTTTTTAGTAAGAACTCATGTATTTAGATTGGTAAGGAGGATCAGGGAATGGTAGGATGATACATGGAAGGTAATTCCATATACCTAGTTATAAGTTTTTTACTCTCATCTATTCATGGTATTACAAACTTTAATGTTAATTTGTAGGTTAATTTTATATCATGTTTTTAAGTGATTTTATAGGTTCATTGAATACCATGTATTATAATCCCTTATGTGGGATATATTTCTCATGTGAGAGACATAAAGAAATTATAGATTAACCTAGTATGATAATTATAAGCATGATCTTTCGGGAATTGTAAAAATCCATAGAGTCCCTTATATTTGAATCATACTCTAATGGGTTAACATCATTTAACATGATCGAAGGAAACCTACGAGAGGGGTTAGCTCAGGGTTTATGTTTTCTGTAAAGGAATCAAGGTAGGCTTATACATTTTTTCAGACTGATGCATAGGAATTTGGTATGTTTTTTCATTAGGCACATGTAAGAACATAGAGTGTTTGATATCAAAATCAGATTCAATAGGAAGGATTGTTCTTGTTCCTCTCTTAAATGATAAGTGATTATGTAGTTGATTCTTTAACTTCTAAAATTAACATCATGAGGTAGATGAATGTTTTATGAATCATGTATTATATAGGTTACTAATTTTTGAAAGGTGTTTCATGGAATATTCAAATGTAATAAGACAAACATTCCTATTGGAATATCATATTATCCTTCTTGATGAAACAACTCATAATTGCACGATTCAGATGTTATGGGTTAGTATATATGCTATGTATGATATTTTATTTTTCATCAGTTGTGTGTTTTAACCATTTAAGATTTAAAAATTTTAAATGGTTGAGTCTGAGCCAAGGAATAATGGTTTCAAATAAGTAATGATTATGGAACAGGAAAATATATCTTTATTTAAAATTAAATTTATATTCTGGTTGATGAGGGATAATTTAAAATCAGTTGAGTGACTTGAGACACATGGCCTATGAATAGACATACACATTCATTATTTGGAGACAAGGTACCAATATTTTTTAAAGGATGTTTTATTTGAACATGTATTAAAAGGTGTTATAAACATTTATTTATGGGATTTTAGTGTAATCTTTGTTAGAGGTGATTAAGCCCAATATCATGACATATTTCCTGATTACCTTGAGAAAATTTCAACTGTAAATTGAACTAAGAAAATATATTTTATGGGTTGGGGGAACAACTCCTTTAGAGTATTTATAGGGTTATATTTGAAACAAATCCATTCAATGTGTTGTAAACTATTTTTCGTTTAAGGTTTGTGACCCTCGTTATGAGTTCCAAATTGGCATTATCATTTGATTTATGGATGTGTATACTTGTATCTCTTCATGAGATTTGAGGCAGTATAATTTAATTCAATGTCTTATAAATTTATAAATGATTAAAATTTTGAAGGTATTATTTACCTGTTGATGTTCAATACAATGGGAGTACACTGGATACATTTAATGTGTTTTGGATGATGATTTTGTTATACATTTCCCTTATGATTAATGTATATTTATTAAAAATATTATTTGTGGATCAATTTTAATATATTTTTTGTATATAATTTCAATTATATTGATAACCATTATTGATAATATGATTTTAGATGTTGGTAAAATTGATGTTAATTGGGAAATATGGGTTATTACATATTTTGAATATATATTTTGATCATATAGTTAATCATGGGATTGAAATATGACTTAGTGACTAAGTGATTGATGTTATTTTCAAAATATTTTACAATATTTGAAAAATTATATGATTAAGGTAGATAAAAGTATTTTTCAATAATGTGAAATTTTATTTCATGAATAATGTTGGATTTTCCTTTTAGAAGTATATATGATATATATTTTTTATATACATATTTTTTTCTAATTTTGGAAATTATATTCCTAAGGAATATTTTTTTTATTTTGTGAATTTATGATGAGTTGATTTTATATTTAGACAAATTTTGATTTGATCGTAGATTTATCTGCGATCAATTAATTTTAAAACTTGTCTTCCAATATCTGTTTGGAATAATAATATTCACTTTTAAGGTCAGCAATTTATGCAATTATTTAGGTAATACATCATGATTTAATATCAAGGATTTATATATGATGTAGTAATAATACTTTTTATTGGTTAACAAAATTTGATATTATCACACTCATGATAATTAATTATTTATTCTATTTATTTAACATAAGTAATCAAGATAAATTATTATCTTTATTCTGATCTTACGGTTCATTAAAAGATTATTTTTATGATTTAAATGTGATAAATTTGTCTTGAATATTAATTTATGGAAGTAAGAGACAAGATAAATGTAGAAATACTTATTGAAGGAAAACCATAGGTTTAAATTTTCTTATGAAACTGAAGGTAATCATGTATGTATATTTTCTGATGTTTAATAGACTGATAGTAAAATAATAATTAATATTTACAAAATAATAATGAAAATGAAAATTTCAACATTTTATTATCATTTTTATGAATTGGTGGTACCTTTTCTTATCAAAATCATGTATTGTTATCTCTTAAATGGAACATCCTTCAATGAAAATATTTTGAAATCCCGATATTGTTCTCCAAATTTGGGTTACATTATTATGGTTTATTCATAGGGAAATTATTATTTCCATTTTTCAATATTTAAAAGTATGTTTTAATGTCCTTGTTTATGATGTGGGATTTCAATAATTTAATTTTGAAGAAAAAAATTCAATTCAAGACCATATGATTTATTTTCTACTCTATTGAATTATTTTTTTTATTTTAATATAAATTTATTTATAAAATATATAATCTTGAATTTTAAATTTACTTAAGATAGTTTTTAATTAATCAACCCATGATCTTGGAATCATTTTTTATAAATTAATATATTTGATTGAGTGTGTTATAGGAAACCTAAATATTAAACGATCCACGACACACTACTATTTAAATATGAATTTAATGACCTAGGAGCTAGTTTGATAGGTATAAATATGTGAAACCATATTATGAAAAATTTGTATAACTTTATTTTTTAAAAAATTAATTATCAATCATTATTTTATTATCAATTGAGTGGGAATTAATAGAATATCTTTTAAAAATTAGTTAAATATTTCCTGAAGACATTTATTATTTGTTAAATGTATTATTATCATTTTAATAGAATTAATAAAATTCTATAATTGAATACATTTATATAATTATGGTATATATCTAGTTAATGTAATTAGAATCAATATTCTAATTTTTATTATGCAAGGAACAATAATAAATTTATTTTTTCTTCAAAAATATATTTTCTTCAAAAATATATTTTCTTCAAAAATGGTCATTATTGAATTCTCTACCCAAATATTATAATTATTTTGTTCCATTTTTTTAAATTATAGTTAAAAAAATTATATTTTTTTATTCAATAATTTTATTTTAGTATTATAATATGATTTTTTAATTTTTCCTATGAATTTGACTGTACTCTGAATAGTGAAAAAAGATGATTTTTACAAAAAAAAATACACGTCTCTAATTAAAATAATTTAATTAACAGTCACATTATATCGTTGATTTATCTTTAATTTAAAATAATATATAATAGTTAATATTAATATAAATAAATCAATAATAATCAGTATTACACTTTGGTATACGTTTATTTTTATGTTTTGAAAATAAATTTTCTAAAAAAATGTTTATCAATGTGTTTTATAAAATAATTTTAAATGTATTTTATTACACATATGAAATTAAAATAATGATAAATAGAATCCATATTTTGAATTTTGTTTTTAATTTTTATTAATGAGTTAAATTAGATTTTTTTCAATTTGAATAATTACTATGATGAAAATGTTCCACCCCATTATTGGGTAATTCAGATTAGTCTTGGTAAATAATTTGTCATTTGGACAAAAAAATTTCACATTATATCTAATTTGTAGATGTATTTATCCCCCTATAACCAAATATTAAAAATTATATAGTTTCTGAGAAACTTTACCCATTGTATATCATTTATAATACCTTAATATTTTGAAAAATTATAACAAAAACACTCCCCATACTTATAAAATGGAATATCAATTCCACCATTCCTCACAAAAATGTATCACTATATCTTGGAAAATATCTCCATTAAACTCTACCCAAAATCCTTCCATATTAATTATATTTATTATTCAAACTATATACTAATACTATAATGACAATGGTAAAAGTAAAATCAGGTTTCCCAATGAATATATAAAACTATTCATCGAGTGTTTTTAGGTTTATTTATCCATATATCCATTTAACATATTAATTATTTCATAACCTACACCCCAAAGGTGTCCATCCAAATCTAAAAATGAGAATTGGTTTATATTTATGTATTATTATTTCCACTTATAGTCTATGGATCAGTGATAATCATTATGGGTATAACATACCAAAAATATATGGTGTTATACACTGAGATTATAGAAGAAAATAGAATGGATGGAAACAAAAAACTGATTCTCAAAAAAATAATATAGAACCAAAAACATGTGTTTAATGTCACATAATTGAACAACTATAATTTAATCTAAAATTATAAAATTTTAATCTTTAATAGTGACCTTGAATGTTCAAAGGACTCTTGAACATCCCATGATATAGTAATATCTAGCCAGGTCACCAACAACCTCCTGATGACCTAAAAATCTATTTATAAATTTCTAGTTTGTAAATAAATTATATACTCATTTTGATACTCCCTATAATCTCTCATGGAAATAGTAAATAAAACATGATAAATCCCAGTGAACATGTTATGATAAACCATCCCAAAATCATGAATCTTATGTTCGTAGCCTCACCACGGATATCACTCACCATGAATCCCATATAAGATATCATATATTAAATTACCAAGATAATATACCACTCCACCACATCACCATTAGTTTACTACTCTTCTCCAACACCACATACCCAGAGTTATCTCTTTCTAAAACTATGTCAGACTAAAGGCACTAGGGATAAATTATCATGTCATATATATCATTCGTTAAATCATATCATCACAGATAATTCAAAATATGAATAAATTAATTAGATAATATCATGAAACATCTAAAAATATTAATTGCTATGTTTCTAGGATCCTCTATATCCATTACGCAATGTACCAAAAATAATTCATCTGATAGTATTTCAGGATATACATGTGTATGAAGTAATAAAATTCCATTACAAAAATTTATGCACATATATGTTTAAATATAACCATAATACATAAAAGAAAATAATACTACAATGATAATCGATCATGTACATAACAGTATGTCATCCACCCATTCCTCATAAACCATTATATTGGGGAAAACACCTTACCTGAGTCCATTTGTTGTAAGTATCCCTACAAACATTTGTGGGTAGAATTTTAAATCACAAAAACAAGTAGATATATTATACCACATAACCTCAATAGGTTAACTAACATATTATTAAACTCATGCTAAGGTAGCATGTCTATGATACCTCGCTACCACCACTATGATAATGATATCTAATAAACATAAAATAAATCAAGGGTCTCCATTTAATTAATTATTTACATTTTTATTTAGCATTATATTAATTAAATAATTATCCATTAATTAATATGATTTTATTCACATTTATTTTTCCCTAAGTGATATTTTGTTTCCTCTAATCATAAATCCAATGATTCCATGGTTCCAAAATTTTAACAACATTTTCATTCAATTCAAGCGCTAACCCCATCAGGTAAAAAAAATATTTGATGGATTATAATTTTTTAATTATAGTTACTCTAGAAAACATTATATATTACTATAAAAGTCATTCGGAATAATGAATAACCATCTTTTTCTAACATTGGGGATAATAATTCAAGTAAAAAGAATCCTAGCTATATGAACTTTAAATAAAAACATTATTAATAATGTAACCCAACCATTATCATAATAATGGGAAATCACATCTTCAACCCATTATATCAATATTGATTCCATATGTAAGGAAGGTGTGTATATCACAATTCATACCAAAATCACAAACATAATTTTCCACAATAGATATGGGCCTTTATACCCATATTTCATCAACAATTATCTATCTCAGGCTCAAATCACATTGTATTCCTATACTACATTGAAGGAAAATGAAAGGATAATATAAAAATATTAATGACAATTGGGATTCAAGGACCTAGAAAACAGGGAATCGATCCATTAAATAAAATAGGAACCCTTGGAAACAAAATATTAACCTTATAAGGCCACCATTTTCATTACCGTATATGATTAACTAATTAATCATATTTTACTACCACATGAAACCAATGGAATCCTCAATTAAAATATATTAATTTTTAATAATTCATTTAATCATAAATTCATGTTTTATGAAAAATTATGGAGGAAAATAATTTATTATCATTCATCTATCTTGTTATTAACAATATGAATTTCCGACATCATGTTCTTTAAAAAAAATATTCATATATTAGAGAAAAATTAACTAAACATGATTTAAATTTTAACCTTATTTCATTGAAATTATTATGATAACGATTTATATAAATATGAATCTTTAACTATTAATCCCACTTCATTTCCAACTATACATTCCTTAACCATCTTCATCAAATAAGATATGCTAATCAAATTTAGAAAAAAAATCCTATGGAAATAATAAACAAATCTATCATAGTTTCAAGTAAATCAATAGTTAACAAATTATCATACAATAAAAAAAATGATTTATCAATCATATAAACCACTTTAATTAATTAATCATGTATATTCTTAATTATGGTAAATTTCACCGTATCCCAAAGAGTTAAATATTGATATACATTGATTGAAAATGAAAAAAGTATATATAATGAATCCCATATATAGAGTAATTAAAATATCCTAAATATGGAATGTAAAAACAACATAGATCTATGATCACAATTTACATAAGAAAATTGTATCCCTCTACGAATTCTACATCCCAACTATGATAAGAAACAAAAAAAAATCTCCATAAGAACAATTTAAATCAAACACCAAATCATTAAAATAAATAATAGGGGAAAGAAGAACTATCATAGAACAAAAAACCAAAAAAATTAAATAAAACACACCTGAGATCACCATAGACCAAACATATATATATAGGTAACAATCTAAAATGAATGAGATTCAAAAATCCTTGAGAGAGCTTCTCTAGATTCCTAAATTTGGTAGATAATCATAGTTTGTGGAGAGATACTGTGGGTAGAAAAGACTTTATATAAATTATTTTATAGGCTCTATTACATATGGAATGGGTAATTCATGTAGGAATGAAAACAAGATTAATACCCACTGGGAAACACATCACATACACCCACCAAACCTATGACTTATTCACATGATGAACTACACATCAAAATCACTATTTTCAAAGATAGATTGGATATATATTACTCCTCATCCATTCACATCACTAATGGATTGTTCACATCATGATTTTTATCTTATTAACCATTATCACCAAATCCATGAACTTTTATTTATGTCATGAAATATACTATTATGTCATGGATATAGTTCATGACATTAACTTATTCTTATTCAATATTCCTCCTCTTAAACCCCACAAATCCAAATATAGTATTCCTCCATGCACCAAAAGACATGAATACATACATATTAATGGTCAAGAAGCTTATTTTGTTTTACACTGGACACCCCTCAAACATTTCTCATCCTCAATAATTTGAACCAAATCTAGATAGAATGTATAATAATGTTTTATTCCAAATATGCATCCCATGAGATACCTCTTGAGAATGACACCTTCATTGGAGCTCAACCACCTCACTTAGAGAACTTAGATAAAAACCTCAAAACACCTACAACCATATTCTAAATAATCCTCTATGGGAGATACCTATCAAACAATAGTAAGGAAATAAATAATTCATTGAAGAAGAGAAATCCATGTCATAAAACATATAATATTATAAAACCAAAAAAATAATTTCAATAATAGACTAGAGATAATTATTAATAGTTCGGAAAACATGGTTCACATCGGTGACTCCCATTCCAAAGTCCACACATTGATTCTATTATTCCTCCAAAAGACACAGAACAATGTAATATCACACCCATGTAGTACATTATTGTGGTAGTCCTAGATCTACACATGATGGACCTCAAAGGCACATCATCATTAACATCTATCTCACCCAAATAAATGACATGAGAATCATCCTGAAAAAAAGTCAAGATACAACACATTGAATACATCATGTGTCTAGACCATCTATTGGGAATGTTTTATCTAAAAAACAATATATCCCATATGACGTAGAACCTCAAAAGTTCTAGAAAACAAGGGACAATGTTACCTCTACAATCTAAACCAACACATCCCATGATGAGGATACAACTATAAAAAACATGGTCTTGATAATTAGACCCCATTGGTCCCCACATATGGTTATCATCTAACTTTTAATGATATTTCACTACCTTAATCCCCTCAAAAATCACAAGAACCATTATTTTCATTATATACACTAGTTCCATACAAATAATTGTGGACTATGTGCCCCTAATCCAAGACAACAAATAATGGATTGGTCAACGTTACAAACATCAATTTTTTTCCATACAATTCTTGAGTAAATAAAATTTTGAAACACAAAATAAACCAAAATAAGGTTCTTCATCCATGAACCTACAAAATCTAGGACACAAGCATGAAACATTTCCTCATGATCCTTAAAATTATTCAATGTGTGACAATCTATATACAGATGTAAACCCATCTTAAGGTGTAACTGAGCTCCAAAATTATGATAGTGAACTATATAAACCCTAGAGGTAATATAAGGATATCATGAATAGAGGTAATCATTAAGAATTTTTTGAGTCTCACCATATCCTATAGGCACTGCCTTCATAAAACATCCACCAACAGTGACTCCATGATTCTTATAAAATCATATGTTTTTCAAAATTGTACAATATCACCAACATACCATCATAGGATGTGATCAAAGATGAAAAGTTCCATTATAACATTATAGAAAATATTTCATGAGGAAAATAACGTTTTTATTCTTAAATCACTTTATTAAAATTTACAATTTTCAAAAATATTAGAGATACTATTTTATTTGAAAAAAATGAACACTTATAAAGGAAACAAAATATCATTTATTTTCCAGGATGATGGAAAATTGTTTTCAAGCTATGTATGTAAAATAAATTTTATTTCACATTTTTGATAAAAATTAAAAAATACCTCATTTAGAAAATGATAAAAATATAAATTTTAAACCATTACATAAAAAGTAAATAATTGGTGAAATTTTATTTATGAAACCATAGTATAATATTAACAAAATTATTTGAATTATTATTCATAAACATAAATATAAAAGAAAATGGATTTTTGACCAAAGAGATAAAAAAAATTATTTTCCAGAAAAACATTTCATTTTCCTCTTTAGTACATAATGGTATTAAAATTAATGGAAACCAATTAATATCCATATACTAATAGAGGATAAGAAATTTCATGAGTTTAATGAGTGTTAAATTATAAAATTTTATTAATGAAAACTTAATCATAAATAATCCGAGTAAATAATGATATTTTAAAAGGAAACACATACTATTTTAGTAATCAATGTATCAAAACATTTAAATTGGATAATATTAGAATAATTTTATAATAAACATAATTTTCCTGAAAAAATATTAAAATATTATCATGTTTTGTATATATACCATACAAATTAAATAAGTGGTGAATATGGATTAAATACCATAGAAATAAAAGTGAGATAAGAAACTCTTACCTAAAGATTGATTTACATTAAATATTCTCAAAACTCTATTATAAAAAAAATAATTTTATTATAATTCTATAAATGAATCAATAATATTTTGATTAAATTGTATATCAATCACTTATTTCATTTCAACCATGATATAATAATAATTCTATATTAAAATATTTAATTTTTTATCAAACTTGATTCAATAATAAGGTCTATTTTTGGTATGGTTGTTTTATACCTTGAGCATTTATCACGGATGCATAATATCTATAATGTTAAAAATAAAATAAAATATATATATATTATATTTATTTATTTATTTATTTACAGTCCTCCATAAATGATATATAAATAAACAATTAATTAAAATACTCATGGAGAGTGTGTGGCTAATGTATGCATGAGCGTTGTTTTCATTTTTTGAATTATGGAATGTAAGAGTATTAAATAATAATTCACCTTTTTAGAATCATGTTTATATAATATATATCAAATATATTCATTAAATATATCTTTATATTCATCCATTAACTTTACAAAAAAATAACCGTAATGCTTCATAACAGTGGTAGTCTACGTTTATGCACTAACGAAATCATAATTTTTCAATGGATGGTGGGAAGGTAGAATATGGATTTTCCATAATAAAAATAATTTAGTATATATAAAACACTAAGTTAATTATTTTATAATTTTTTACATGGATTTAATGGAAATATAATATGGAATAAATAGAAAGATTTTAGGAATAAGAATTAAATCTTCTTTAGTAATCATTGTTTAGATTCTTTCTAAAGGAACCTTGTATTGTTATATTAAAAATTATATCTGCTATACAGCATGAATATGAATTTTTTTTATAGAATTGGATATTTTTTCTTTGATTTATATGGTGCATCAATATGAATAATGAATGATAATATGTGTCCTTTTATACGTTAGTGGAGGTCCACTATGGAAATTGGAGAATGTATTAAAATAAAATAAATTAATTCTGAAGGAAATATGGATCCAACTAGATAAATTTAAAATAAAATTTGAGAATGACTATAAAATCACCCATAAAATTAATTTTTTATATGTTATTATTATTTTTCACCCTTCTCACTTGGTTTTAACCCTCTGTTAATCGTTTTGAAAAATACTCTAATATCAAACAAATTACTCATTATGTGTCATGAAAGATTCTTTTGATGGTAAATTAACCAATACATGGGTTATATATGATATTATAAACCATGTAAAATTATATTGATGTACGGTAATTTTTTATAAATTAAAAATTATTAAATAAAAATTTTTATTTTTAAAATTTCATTAATTATATTTTCTGGAAATAAAATAAATATATTAATATAATATGTATAAATCTCATTAAAAGTAATTAAAGATATAATCGAATAGAATATAATGAATAAAAATTATTAATATAATTTCATAATTATATTTTCATAGGTTTTGATTTCATTTTAATCGTTATATATTTGTATAAGTCATTGGAAATGAAATTGTAAATTTAACTATTGTAAACCGTTTTTTAATATTAAAGAATTGTAAATATACATTAAGGTAAATTTTTGATCATAAAGTTCTTAGTGATGACCTTTTAGAATGTTTATATTCATTAATTTACTCTTTAAAAAAATTTATGATTTTTATATAATTTAATAAAACATATTTTGCAAGAATGTTATTGATTTCAATTTAACAAATAATCCCATAATTTGACTTAAAAACATAATAATAATGAAATAGAATTATAAACACTGAAAAAACCTCCAATATTTTATATTTTTCTTTAAAATTATGAGTCTTATTTATCTCACCAAAACTATATTACTTTAATATTTTTTAGAAGCAATTACTTGATTTGATTCTATATACTCAATTACTCTATCAGAGATTCATAAAAATATATCAAATTTAATATTCAAGAAAAATTAAAAATATAACATCATAATTGAAAATATTATTCATATTTGGATATAAATTTTACAAAAAAATATTTTTTCCCCAGTCATTCAATGTTATATAATTTTAATGAAAGAAAATGACATTTTTTACATTATCGCTTACTTAAATATTATATGTTTGAAAACCAAATCCAACTAAAAAATTAATTTCATATTTAGGAATCATGTATTATTATAGATGATTTATATATAGAACATATAATAAATTAATTTTTTTAATTAATTTCTTGTCTTATTACAATGGTTTCACCCCCAATTAAAATATATTACCATTTACTATTGTGATAAAAAGTACTATGGTTACAATTCAAAAGGACCATAAATAAAGCCAAACATATCAAATAATATTAATTATTCAAAATAATGATAAGGGATATATATTATAAAATTCCTTAAATAATTGGAGGAATTATATTTGAAATTAAATTCATAAAATGTAATGAAAATGGGTTGTTTAGAAAATATGTCATTTTTTGTATTAAAATGTTATTATAAAAATTAATACAAAAAATTAATTATAATAAATGTAATTAGATTATTTATATTATAATAAAAATAATTTTACTTTTAAAGAATAAAATAAAACATTAGTTTGTATAATTTTGAACAAAAAGGTAGTATTTAATTAAAATATCTATTTTTCCCTTTAGTTGAAAAGTCAAAAATCACATAAAATTCACAAAAAACAACTCTAATATAATTGTAATTTTATTATTCCATGAAAAATATGTTATTAAATAAATATATTTTATAAAATAATCATAATTTATGGAAAATATTATCTTACAAAAATAAATAAAAACATTTTAGGAAAAAAACTTTTTTAAGAATAAAATGACATCAATAAAATTTGAGTGTTTATTTCCTATGAATTTTTATATTATTTTTTATTTATTAGAACTGTTATATATATATATATACATATATATTAATTCAGTAGGTTTTATCCATACCAACCAATTTTATGGATATTTTATAATGGTAATAATATTATAATATTTCATGGTTTGTTAAAGCTCGGTGTTTCATATTGTATTAGCTATTGAATATATTGTTAATATAAAATATCATGGTATTAAATACACCCTCCAACATGTTAATAATTTATTTCTCCCATGTTTAAGATGTTATTAGTAATCAAGGAATTAATATTTTAAAATTATTTTTTAGAAAATCCACATTGAAAAACGAGTCCAAAAAAATTATCATGAAAAGAGACAAAGGAAAATATGATGTCCAAATGCAAAAAACATATCTTGATATAAAAATATGATAAATTAGTGAATGAAAAAAATTGGCATGGAGTGGAAAAAATTGATTTCCAGATAATGATGTAGATTTATAGAGAATACTATTCAAATTATCATGAATGTCCATGATAAATTTAATTACATGAAAAACTTCAATCAATTAGCAGTGAGAAACATATTCGATTCATCACTAATGAATTTAATATGATAATGTTTTTTTTCAATATGCTTTTCCTAGAGTTTAAGAATTTTTTTTTATTATCTATTCTAATAAAATGTGGATAAATACTTACTTGAAAACTATAATTCCATCATTAAATGAATTTCCACCACAATATCATTCGTTCTCTTAATTTTGAGTATTAACTGTGTAATTTTAATGCCTGATTCCATAAAATAAACATTGTAATCTAAAAAAAATTAAATCAATTTCACAGACCTTAGATACATACAAAAAAAATTATTACCATATAGTATGACAATATCATAAGTTTATTAACATTCATATATAGAGAAAATACATTTAACTCCAAATATTACATAATAATAACAAATTTTTCTCTTAGATAATTTCATAAATAACCCTATAGACCAAATAACCTCAATAACATCAATATTAAAAAATGTTTAATCCTAAAAGTTGTTCTCATTCCTTCAAATATGCATCCCCAATAATTTAATTACATTCTTTCTTAATAATGATTTCTGTTAAACAACATATTAAACATAATGGTCACATATACCAAAACCAGATGAAGAATATCCTCAAATGTCATTAAACTCTTAGAGAAATCAATAAATAATCTTATAATGTTTTTAAATTCAAAAAAATATCTGGATCAACATTTAAAAACTAACTTGAATAGAAATCCTTATACTTAACATGAATATCATAAAAAATATAACATTGTCAATAAATCAATTTTAATCCATCAGTATTATAGATATATCCCTATCAAATAGAACATATCTAAATTATCAAAAAATCAAATACAAACCCAGTTGGGTAATTTATGCATCAATGAAGTATTCTTCTTAAATTTGAGTAAATGTTCCTAAAAACATGAAAATAACATCACATAAAACCTAAAAATTGATATAAATATCTGATCTTATGACCATATATAAACTTAAAAACCCATAATTTTATTCAAAACAATTAATTTAACCGTATATGAAAATATATATGATTCTATAAAGAAAAAAGAACTTTATTAGTGAAATATAATCGTAAACTATTTCTTTAAATATAATTATGAAATAAACATCATCATAGATGACTTAATCACATTTTCATCAAATAACTAATTTTGTTTTAGGTCCTCAGTAATATAAAAATTACATCATCATTTTCAATCATATATCTATCGAATCAAATTACCACTATACCACTAAGTCAATTTTTTAATCATTGATACCTTTTAAAAGACTATTCTTAATCATTAAGTTAAAACTATTGTAGAACAATACATAGATGTTCAATTATTATTCTAGCAATAATACCATATAAATAACACTTCTAGAAAGTAATTTACATATCACAATTCATAAAAGGATCAATACTTTTACATCAAGGATAAAAATATAATAGTCCATTCTGTGATCTTATATTTAAAACATTGATTAGTGAATTCGGTGGATATTTCACATTTACCCCCAAAAAAAGTCCCTGATATATAAATGGTAATATAAGATGAACTTAATTTAAAAATATCATATATTTATTTTTTTCATTAGAAATTAATTTCCCTATACAGTTATATTACACAAAAAAACATCTTCTCATTCCTGTGAGACCTTTATTTGAGTGCTTATTCTATCATACATGACATGTATTAAGATAAATATTCACCCTCCAATAGTCTCCCTGAAACTGTGTTTTTTATTCTTGTTTTTTGTGAAAATAAAATCACCAAAGACGATATTTTTAATAATAAATAAAAATATGAATAATTATGGATGATTGTAATTTTTTTCCTTCTATTCCCTATTTCATTTGTTTCTTAATGATGAAAATCATTCTATTCTCCTTCATATTCTATTTTAACGTTATTCCTCATTTCCTTGGATATTTTATAAAACCAATAAATATAATTTTTGAAATAATATTTATATTGATTAATAAGAGAATATTAAAAGAACTATTAATAGGATGTCTAAATCATGAAAACTTCTATTGAATATATAAAACTTTAGGTTTAACCTAATTCATCTTTAATTATCATCTAACTAAATCCTATAAAATTATACATATGAAAAATGTGATTTATCATAATCATATCCCCTGGGATTTTTAATCCAAGTGCATGGTTAGTGAACAGTCGATGTCCACTGTAATGATAGATGTGATATATATTGAAAACATATTTTTAGGATAATTACCCTTAGATGAATTTCACCAAAAACCACATCCACATATATTTTCTAGATAAGGATATATTTCAAGGAAATCCTCATAATATCTAGAATACCATATATTTATAAATGAATCATATATATATTATTTTCCATATAGTTTTCACTTAATATATATAATCTTAATCTATAAATATTGATTGAAATATGATCTAAAACAAACTATAGTGACCCAAACTATTCATACATAAATATTACATCATTTTATATGAATATGTAATACAAACCAATTTTATCCACACAAAAATCATTTTATTTCAGTGGAATTAGATACTTAGATACAAAAAAACATGTTTATATGATATATATATCATCTACAACTAATTGTATTATAAGAATAACCCTTTGATACATATCATACTTAAACCCAATCTTACTTTCATGGGTAAACTTAAAAAAAACGCATATATTTGATGATCTGTAAGGGTAAACAATGGATACATCAATCATTTCATAAGATTAAGAAGAACATAAGGATTAAATAATATTATCATTAAAATTTAATACCACACACAATATATCAAATATCATAATATTGATTTATATCATATATCATTTCAGTTCATAAGGAATGAATCATAAATGATTCAAAGAACAAGAGAAATGCGAGCATAACATTGGTATAATAAATAAGTTTTTGTTATAAGAATAATCATATAAAATATTCTATTAGACATGGATAACCACTAATACTATCATAGTGGACTATGTCCACTCCTCATTAAATTTTATCTTTATTGAATGTTTACGCCGAGGACTATTAAATTTCACATAATCTCTTTCTAAACTACTTTAACTCATTATTAATGTCTTCATTTTACCAAAATATATCTAAATTTTCCCATTGTAATGGAGGGATATATAATTATGGTACCACCCATAAAATTATCAAAATCATAAATATGTATTCTACGATATCATAAAAAAGTCATTTTATATTATAACCCATGAAAAAGAATAATGTTTCATAAACATTCCACCATTTTATCATATCAAAACAAATAGAAACAATATGGGATTGTTAAATATCTCATCATAATAGGTAAAAACAATCCAATGGAAAACTAATGGTCGTATCCTTAAATCATATTCCCTAGTATATCACATGTAATATTAACAAATGTTATCATCAATTAAAATATTATTTAAAATGTTACATTAAATATTTCGTGGAGAAAATAAATATTCAATTTTCATTTCTTATAATAAAATATATAAAAACATAAAATACAAGATCGAAATAATATTCATTTAAAATAAAAATGTAAAATTTTAATTGAATATTCAAATAATTTTGCGTCAATCTCACTAAGAAATTATGTTCAAGCCTTGTAAATTGAAATAATGATTCCTTTACATTTTGAGTAAAAGATTCAAAAGTACCTCAATAAAAAACGGAAATAAGATAAATATTAAAACTTTTTTTTTAAATTTGGATTAATTGGTAAAGAATAATTTAAATAACCATAGGTTAATAATAATAACATTTATGAAATAAATTCTATGAAAAAATGGACATGGATGAAATATTATTTTTTAACTGAAGAGAAAAATATGTTCGATTTCCATTAAAATATGTTACTAGACTCTTGAGTCTTTATAGGGAGTAAAGTGACAGGAAAAAATTTACTATATATGAATACATAAAAGTAATAAATTTCATGAGTTTATTGAAATGTAGATCATGATAGTTCATCATCAGAAACTTAATCATATATATTTCTATTAAAATTTGAGATTGTAACATAAAACCCTTACTACATTGGTAAATTCTATACATAAAACATGTGATGAGAGAAAATTATATGTATTTATAAATCCTAATTATTTCATTAATATAATCATAAAATAAATTTAATGATATTTTATACCTCACGAAATAGAAATAATTGTTGAATATGGCTTAAGACTCACAGAAATAAATCTGAGATGTGAAATCCATACCACTAGTTTGATTTGATAAAATTGTGTTTTAAAATATAGTATAATAAAATAAAATTTATTATAATTATATTATAAAAAAAATTTAAAAACAGATAATATAATATATGATTCAATTATAAAATTTCAACTCATTTTTATTAATAATTCTATCTTAAAATGATCATTTTTATGTTTTAACTGTCTCATTTTTCAAAAGAGTCTTGTTTGCGTATTTTTTAACCTTAAACATTAATCAAATATCTATGTATAAATAATTTAAAAGGTAATATAAATAATATATCTATTCATTATATACATGTAATCAAATCAAATATAGAGATAAAAAATTAATTACTCCCTTCATGGAGACGGTAGGCCATACATACGAATAAATGATGTCTTAATTTTTCAACAAATAGAACAAAAGAAACATAAATAATAATTAAAACTTCTAGGATCCATTTAATGTCATATATATATTATTTAATAATAAAATATACACTTAATAAAATAATTTTAACATTGTAAAAAATATCATATCACGTTGTGGAAGTTTTTTATACATGTGCGCATAAACAATGTTATCATTATCCAAAACATTAGAATAATTTGTATAGTGGTACATATATCAAAAATATATTTCATCATTTCAATTTTATTGATATAATTATTTTAAAACAGACCCTATGTATATATAGGATGCAAATGTACAAATAAATTTAAGGAGTTCTGGTATGATGATTAACACTTCTTCAATATAAATCCTTTAGATTGTTTTTAAAGACCCTTAGAAACAACCATTGAGAATGTGGAAACTAAAAATTTGTTACAATGTAAGTTCATCAGTTAATTGGGTATGTTTTTTTCAAGATAAAAGGATCAAAAATTAAAACTAATATTGGAGATGATGTGTTGTTTTATAAATGAGGGGAGGGGAACTCTGTGAATAACATATATAAATAAACTAATAAAAAATAATTTCCATGAGAAAATGAATCAAAATTTATATAATTGAAATATAATATGATAATTAATCTAAATATTCATAACCAATACATTTTGGACATGTTTTGGTTATATTTTCATCCTTATCCCTTAGTTTAAACTCTCTATTAACCTTTTGGACGATTACAATGATATATATGTCTTTTTCCATTTATGGGTCACGAAAATTATTATAACAGAAAAAATAACCCATTAATGAACTATGGTTGATATTAAAAACCACATCTCATTCACATGGGAAAATATAATTTTTTATGGATTTTAAATAATTTTTATTTTAAAATATAATTTCTTTTATTTGTGGAAAAAAATGAAATATCATTATATAATATGTGAATAACTCATGTAAAATGGTTGCAGAATTATGATTCAAAAAATATAAGTAATATAATTTCTTATTAAAATTCTCCAATAAAATATTTTTTGGTTTATATGTCATTTTTAACCTTGTCATTTTCTTTTTAGACAAGAAGTAACTAATTTTAATCTTAAATGTGTTAATTAATATTTTAGTACCAAATGGTTGTAATTATACTAATAATTTAAAAATTTATAATAAATTTAAAATATATTAAATTTAATAAAATTTATAATTTTAATTATTATCTTGCAATATTGTTATGAGATTTAAATAATTTAGTGAAATACATTTAATATAAAATACAATTAATGTCATTTTAATATCTATTGATAAAATTTGACATTCAAAAAACATGAAAACAATGAAAATATAATATAAAAATCTATAAAATCTCTAATATTGTTTATTTATCTTAAAATTAATTTATCCCCATTATTAAATCAAATAATATTAATTATATAGTTTTTAAATTAATGGACATTAATTTTATATTTCTTGAATAAGAACTATATTGGTGTTTCATAAGAACATACGACAGTTTGTTTAACTAGAAAAAATTTTAAATAAATTAACATCTTAAAAAATTAATTCACATTTCAATTAAATTATTCTAATGAAATATGGTTTTTCATTATATTCACTAAATATTTTAAATATTAAACTCATTAAAATTGAATATTTTATTTATATTTTACATGAATAATATAATGGTATAAATCAAATAAAAATGATATAAAAATCTAATATTTTCATTTTTGGATGATTTATGATTATATAAATCCATAAAATGAAATATATTCGAGGGTTTGAATGAATATGAATCCTTCCAAAGTTAATGTCCCCTCTAATTAACCCCTCTTACATTTATTGTAGTAACAATAATTTTTTATTTTTACTATTCATATGGGCCAAGAAAAATTGAACTGGTTAGAAAATATTAATTATTAAAATTAAAAATATTGATTCAATTTTACAAAATTATATTTTTATTAGAGGTGTAATTTTATTTAAATTAAAATCATTAAAACATTACAAAAAATAGTTTTTTTCAAAAAAATAACTTTTAATTATAAATATAGTTTAATTAAAAATTCAACCGTAAAATGAATCCCAATTAACATAATTTTATTTTTAAAATATAATAGAACAAATTTTTATTTTAAATAAAAATTTAATTTTTCTTTAGTGTTTTTTGAAAAAAACTGACATTATTTAATTAATTTTGTTATATATATATTCATAGAAAAATAAAACATTACAATAAATTTTTAAAAATATATTTCATATAATTTTTACATGTTTATTTAATAAATGAAATTATACTTATAAATTAAACTTCATAATATTTCAAATAAAAAATTTATCATATTCCCTCTCAAAATGAAAATAAATATTTTTCGAGGAAAACATATTTTGAGTATGAAAATCAATACTAAAAAATGAGTGATTATTTCTAATTATTTTTCAAAAAAATTATTATTTATTTGTCCATTTATATTTATTTCATAATTTTATTACTTTTATTTATTCATTACATTCGATAATAGTGTTATAATGTTCATAAAATAATAAAATTTTGTGATTGATTAATACTCGGTGTTGTGTATTGTATACGCTTTCCAACATGGAATTCTATTAAAATATTGGGGTGTTTAAATATTCCCATATAAGGGTTAATTTTTTTTATATAACCTATAGAATAGATAATGTAATGATTATTATTAATAACATCCACTAGGTACTTCATTGTTTGGGTTTCCTTTTTTCATTGGGTTTTTCATTTTGTAACCTTGGATGAATACATTGGCTGTCATCATAAATTCAATTAATTAGTTGAATTTATCTCTAATATATTATTTTAGTATATATTTTCAATTACCCTATTTATAATTAATAGTTTAATCATTATTTCATAAAAATCAATGGCAAGTGGCTATGGTTTATCGGGGACGATGGAAAATGGCCAAGTGAATGTATAAGTAATAATGATAATTCTTTATAGACTGAGATTTTATTATTAATTAGTATATCATTGAGATAATTTGAAATAATATTCCATATTATATTATCAAGAGTTACTGTGATTTTAAAATGAAACCCAATTTGATAGAGGGGAGTGTGGAGTGAGAGATAACTCATCTTTTCAGTTGTCTTCATATTTTGATTTTAATGCAATTATGTTTGTTATGGATTACCCCACTCAAATTCGTCATCAGGCCTATGTGGTTCTAGTCTGGGCATATAAAATAGGGTTTAACAATAGAAAATTGTCTCTTTTAAAAATATTTCAATTAAATAATCAGTTTAGTTTAACATCTAATTATTAGGAAAAAACAATATATGGATTTTAGTTCTTTATCTTTCTCTTGTTATATAGTATCTATTTAATTTAATTGATCAGTCTAGAAATATATTTTACAATAGTATACGATTTATTTTTAATGTCATATATATTCGATTCATTATTTCCTGTTTCCATTATAATTTTACCTAAATAATCAATTATCATTTAAAACATGTATGTATTTATATTGATTTGTAGTTTCATGTTTTCAAAATGCAATCCAATTTGAGATCATATTAAATAATGTAATAAGTTGTTTTTGTCTAGTAATAAAACATTTTCTTGGTACATATTATAAAAAATAAAATTTATATTTATGAAAAGACTTTTACATTCCTCCTTCTATTATCTAGTTTTAGTGTGGCGTTTCTTCCTATTCTACTTTACACACATGGAGTTTTTGTGGTTGTCATTTTAGGTAAAATGATAGATTAAAGCCAACCTAAAAAACATTAATCAATTATTATATATTTATCAAAATATTAATAATCATAAAATAAATATATAAACTATCCAATGGGTGAAATAACTTCACAAATGATTTCATGACCACAACCATGGTTGGATGAGAAGCTCATCAAATTTATCAATGAATAATTCAAGAAGTTATTGTATCTAATATTTTTTTTAAAAGGAGGATGTTGAGTAAATATATATTTCCATGTAAAAAAGATGAACCTCGTTCATGGTTAATGGATACGTTTAGGAATAGTTTTTAATTTGACACCAAAACAAACATAAATATATATTCAAATTCTGAACACAAATCTGAATATTTATTGGAAGGATAATATATACCTAATAATGAGTATGAGAATAAATAATAACCCTACATTGATGATAAATATTAAAATAGTGTTTCTGAAGGTGTAATTGATGTTATAATTTGTATATTCATGTTAAATATTATCAATATTTTTTATAACATTGATGACAGAATAATTCATTAAAACCTAATAGAACATGAGGAATAATAATAAGTAAATAATACTGAAATAAATATTCTTATTACTGGTCTAGAAACGAAACACATAGATTTTGGAGAAGAGGGGTAATTCAAATATAGATTTCCCATAAATTTCTTTACCAATCCTCATAGTTCATCAAATTATGGTATCCTGCTCAATTATTTTAAAAATTAATCTAGAAGAAATAGAGAATAATGTTTTCCTATATGAGCTTCTACATATACCATGGATCAATATGAGACAATTATCATTTTATTATTCTTTTATTTTTTCATCATGATGAATATTTTTGTCAAAATAGACATAAAAAAATATTTTTTCTGATGAATCATATGTTTAATTTTATTATTATCCCCAGAAATCTTTTTAAGTCATATAGTAGATTTATAGTTTTGAATGATATATAATCACATTTCATTTTTTAGATTTGATTAATAAACCTTGCTCATTATTGAGTTCTTTTCATTTTATAGGTCAATGATGTAAAAGTAAAAGGTAGTTGAATGATTAAAAAATATAAAGCTTCATATGGAATGAGGGTTATTAGTTTTCATGTTTTCAAAAAAAGAATTATTTATAAAATATAAAATATGTATAAAAGACCTATATTGTGGCTTAATTTCTATTATATTATTCAAGAATTAACTATGAAACCCATGAGAAATGTTTTAGATCTCATTGGAGTTATATTAAGAGTGTAAATAGGGGATAAATTACAAGGGATTGTAAAATGGGTAATGATTTGATTAATCATAATCTTGGTGGATAATTGTTTGATGTGGATGAAAATTCCCATGAAATTTTCATGCATTTATTTTATGAAGTAAAAGTGGATTAGATTGATATTTTTACAAATTTAAAAAATAATTATTAAATTACATATGTTTCACAAGATGATTATTATTTTAAGGAAATTTTTTCATTTCATTCATATATATTTATTGGAGGTACTTGGTCTTTTTTTACATTTTAGAACATTTATTGAGAGTTTTTCTAATATATAGTTGAATATAAAACAATTAAAATGGTTGATGTGTTTTTCTTTTCTCATTACTATTCATTGAGAGAACCTATTATATATTTATCATCATTAACTTCCTTTATAACCCACTAAATACCTTATTATAGATAGAGACATTACAATCCTAAAATTTTCATTCTACCATTACTCATTGTGTTCATTAATATATTCAACGAAACAAGTGTGGAGGAGAGGTCATATGTGATGTAAAAGACTCTATTTAACTAAGGATATGAACTTAGTGCATTAATGAAATGTGGGGATGTTCTTATTTATATTAAATTTATATTTATTATTACCCCTATTATAAAAAAAATAAAATGTTAATTAAAACATGATGTCTTTATCTTGAAGGTTTTTGGAAGAAAGGGCTTCTGATTTGGTAAGTAAAAAATTACAATGAACACATCATATTATTGTGTTATAACCATTATAGATACTATTTAGACTAGATAAACATGGTTTTGGTAATGATTTTGATATTATTAAAAAGATAATATTTTAAAACAAAGTTATAAAAAAATAAAATTAAAGATATTTTTCACTGATTGTATTCATTATATCATGACATGATGATGTAAGGAAGGGTGGTATGGTGAAATTATATTTTATTGGTGGTTTTTTTCCTTTTTTATATATTGAATATTTCTTTATATTTCACCCTCAAATTTCGTCTATTTTTTACATCATTACAAACCAAATTATAGCCATAGAGTTATATAATATTTATTGTTAAGAATTATTGATTATGTGTTTTATTTGTTTTAAAAGGTTTGAAATTTGAGACACTTTTCCTGTGTGTGGACAGGATTGTTTAATTGATGTTTGATCAACAAATTATTTAAATATTAATATGGATTATGAATAAAATTATGGGAGGATGATCAAAATCAAAACATGTGTAATAAAAATAAAATTACATATTTCAGTGGAAGTGATGGTGACCACATCATTTTAAAATGGATAAAATAACATTCCTAGTATATTAGTTTCTATGAAGGGTTAAACATTTATGTGTAATCATTTATGTAGAACTGAAATTTTTAAATTACCCATTGATATTTTTCTAATTTATTTTAATATAAAATTTTAATATTTATATCATGTGTTCCCGTTTTTACTTAAATTGATATTACATGCTTGAGGATAAGTATATTATATGTGTGGGGAAATTGGATTACAATATACTATTCATACAAATTTTAAACAATATTTTTTATTATATTTTTTATTTGGTTATTTTTCAAAATTATCCACTTCCATATTATACTTTTTGGAAATTTACATTTTCAAATTTAATTTTGTTAAAAGAATAAGAAACTAATTATTTCATTCATATGATGGATCACATACATAATGTGTATTCATCATTCACAATATGTCTAAAATGTATATCATATTTCCTAATTAATTTAAAATTAATAAAAATAATACAAAACACGAATCTCTAATACATTTCCTTTAAGATATGAATGAAACTATTCACTCAAATTTCATGTAATGATGATTTATCATGTCCTGAGTCTCCAATACACATCATGAAACCAGTCATATCCCTATTTTCTAATGATTCAGTTCGTGAATGAATCTAAATACAAGATATGTAGTCAAATATTTGAATCAAGAATGGGAAATATGATAAGTTTATATTTTGTGTAAATACCTAGCTATTTATATTATGAACATTGATGGTCACACGACACTATTTTTGGAAACCATTTTTCATCTTGTTTTCTCTAAAATATCATCCACGGTTTCCCTTCTTACTGAATTTTAAACAATTCCTTTTTATACTTCAATTGAATCCATGTTCCATTAATTGTTCTGAATCCATTATTCACTCTTCTCATCATTATTTACCATTTTAACATCTGTTTTATATTGTTGTACTATTCGATAGGGGATACACACCACGTTCTGGTTTTCTTACCATTTCAAGTAAGTGTTTGATTGATTTATAAATTAATTTATTTCAAACCAATTGACTCTTAATCCCTAAATTGTAAAATATTTTATACCAAATTTTTTATTAATCATACAATCATCTCTATGGTCTTTTTATGATTTTAATTAATTAAATCATGAGCAGCAAACCATGTAATTTTTAAATGAACAAACTTGTCCTGATTATGGTATATCAGACTATATTAATTAGAATATGACACTTTATACCATATAAAATAAAATTAATGAATCTAGGTTGATAGTTATTTCTAGATTATGGGATAGTTTAATTTTAGAAATATCTAGTTTTTATTGACCGGATTCAACAAGTGTCATATGCACTACTTCACAACCTAATCCCTAGAACTATTTCATGTTAGTTATGAGATTATCCTTTTTACCTAAAAACCTAAAATTGAAATTTATCCCTACCTTCTTCCTTGATATTATACCAATTTTAGTATCTTTAATTTAATCCCAAACCCAAATCAATATTTGAGGACCCATACAAAAGTATTTTGAAGTCACTATTTCCCTATCTTCCCGTCTTTCCCCATGGATTCAGCCCCTAAGTACTACTTTACTATGCCATTGCATCAAGTTCAGTTTTGGCTAATATAAATTATAATATGATCACCTACAATTTTAATTCAATGATATATGTTGGAATGTTAGGGACTATAGTCTTGTTTAAGTAAATACTAGGTTTTATTTATGTTCTCATATGTAATATAAGAATCAAGTATGTTTTTGGTTTTCTAAGTCAACTAAACTAATTTGTTTTTTTGGGATGCGATCTCTTGTATCTAGTGCCAATCTAACAAATAAAATCATTGTTATGGTCTAATAGGTTCTATGTATTTATAGTTGGTATCAAAGAAATTTTAGTATAATCCTTAGAAACATCATTTATAAAAACATGTATTAGATAACATAACCATATAAAGGGCATTGAGAATATTCCCATAGAAACCACTCAAGTTATTTTGATATTATTTATAAATAAATTTATAATTTATATTAACTTTTCCAATAGTTTTATACTAATAAATTAATATTAATAATGTTAATAGCTAATATAGTATATGAAATTGTTTATAAATTGTTCCTAGATAAAGGAATGGAAACTATATCAATCAATGTAGTTCATGTATAGATTTCCCTTTGAGGAAATATATTGAATTTGTAGCTGAAGATATATATGTATCTGTAGATAAAAAATTATATCTATATTTGTGTAGTTATATCGGTTCATAACCAATAACCTTGCCCATATAGAGCATCTTGGTGATCCAAAACATGGTGGAACAATGTTAGACCACTTTATGCATCAGAAACCTCCATCATTTCTTTAATGGGATAAATATGATCCATTAAAGGGAAATATTCTCTAAATAATTATAATCATATGAGAATATAGTATCAAGTGAAATCAATATAGAGAATAAATTATTTGAGTAATATGTATCTAATTTAAATCAATAAATAAACATGACAGAAAATAATAAATGAATAAGGTGGGGGAGATAGATAATGATTTTCCAAAATGTGATAACTGTGGAAAGAAACAACTAGGTACTTTCGTAATAGGAATGTGATTTTTCATTAACTGTTGAGAGAATGTTATTCAAGAACGTGAATGAATGGAAAGGAATGAATTCTTCAAGGTTTACATTTCTTACTAAGAAATCAATATCCTTTTAATACATCAATGATTTGTTTTTTTTATGGTTATCTTCAAAATGACCATGTTCCCTATCACTCTATATTATTACTTGTGCATTATACTTTTCTTTCATTTCTATATATTCACTTCACAATATGTTTCTACTATTTTGAAACCTATATTTTTTTCATTCTAGATGACCTATTTGTTTCTATTTCTTTATTTTTAAGACGATATTTAACTAAACATTTTTATGATGTTAGTCTTCCATAATGGAATTTTTGAAATTTCAAACTGAGAACAAGTAAATATTGTGAGGATTCAATTTATTGAAGTAGGGATAATGTTGCACAATGATATTTTAAACAAATAATATTGTGTTTGATATCATATGTGACATGAAACACCAGACATAAATGAAACATGAAACATTTTTATTCCAATATGACCATTATAAAATAGTTATAAAAATGGTGGTTATTAATAGTATTAACTGAATTATGAATTATATATCAATGACATACTTAGTAAAAATTCATTATTTAATGATTATGTAATATGTTCTGAGTTTTTAGTAAAGTTATTTTAAGCTTCAAAAATACATTTCTTTCTAAAAATATATTTATAGATATTTATGAAAAATTATTACAATTAAGTTGTGTAACATATATAAATTTATTTTATAATAATATCATAAGTATCAAAATTGTCATATAAAATTTTTATTGTGGTTAATTGTTTGTATTTCCAAAAAAAATTATTTTACAAAGAATAGTAAAAAATACTTCTTTTTAATCTTTATAATTATATCAAGAATTTACAATGTTAAATTTTATTTAAAATAGTTTAAATCTATATTTATTTATATTATATTATTTATAATTCAATTAATTTCATTTCAATTAATTTTATTATTGAACTTGGTATAAAAACATTTTTATACATAAAAATGATTTTTTCTAAAAAACTACATTTCATTGCATTTTTGGTTTAAATTTAAAAATTAAACTGTACATCTTATATATATTTATTTTAATAAAACTAGTTCCATATTTAGAATCAAAAGGTATTTTTTTTAAAATATGGCCCTTTTATTTTATTCAGAAGGAATAGTAACCGTGGGAATATTTATCACCTCGGTAAAGGTTAAATCTGGTTAATATTGATTAATAATAAGTGATAAGTTAATAATATTCCATTCTTATTATTACTTGATTTAGGTAATTAGAACCAAATAACTTTATCCTCTATATTTATATGTTTTATCTAAAATTTTCCATACAATTTAACAAAATAATATTTAAATTGAAGAAAGTAATAAATTGCCACTCTTTTAGTTTTAAATGTCTATATTGTGTCCACATAGGGACAAAAAATGGTATAAATGAATATAAATTTCATTTTATTAATAATGGAATAATTTAAATGGTTGTAATTTATTTCTATTTTTATATATTATATAATTACATTACATTTCTCTATAGTGCTAATATTTTATTTATTAAATTAGTAGAAAAATAAAATAAATGATATGAAAAATATTAAAAATTGATAAATTTGGGTGATTAATAAAAAAATTTAGTGTGTTTAAATGAATTAGATTCAAAATATTTAAATGCATGATGTATTTAATTTAATATTAAATAAATAGTATCAAAATTGAAATTAATGTTAATTTATCAAAATAATATTTTAATAAATTATTTAAAAATAATTAAAATCTTGAAAAAGGAAAATGTGGAAGAGAAATGGTTGAAATTTTATTCATTGTAAATTTATGATCCATTTTTTAACTTATATGTAAAATTATATTATTTTTAGAGTGAAAAAATAAGTTACTATAGTTAATGTTAAAATTGAATAACATTGTAGTTAAACAAAGTGATTAGGTTTAAAACACCAAACAAACCTACCCAACTATTATTGGCTGATGAGGTTAAAAACATATAAACCCTATTTTCAAATAAATATTTATTTTGATTAATTTTCCTTGAGAATTTATTTTTTATAATTTAATCTTCTTAAAAATCCCAAAAAGTTCCACTCACATCAAATATAAAATAGAACCTCCTTCTTCATTTATTTACACCACACTAACCCTTCTATCTTAGCCAAAACCGAAATAATACAATATTAACTTAATTATGCACATTTCATATGTTCTCTCACTCCCAAAACAGTGACCATAGTACCTTTAAGAAGATATTTAAAATAGATCTTTCAAAATATATGTGATCTCCTTAACTGATCACCATTTTTAATGTATTATTCACCTCATCTAAATCAATCATATTGATAATAAAAAAATAACTCTAGAATCATAAAATTTATGAAATTTCAATATTATTATTAAATCATAGTTGTCCACCCTTTACCCTCTCAAATGGGATGTGAATTTATTTATCATGTGTACATATGACCTTCTGTCTCCACGTAGCGATATAATTTATTTTCCACCACCATATTTGATGGATTTCAATTATGATGGTTTTAATTTATTTATATTATAATTATTAAATAATTATTTCAGTTTCATTATATTCTCACATCTAACTTGTTAGCTTCCAATCAATTGAAACACAATAATGTCGCTCGTGCGTACGTGTGGACTACCACCTCTACAAAGCAATGCGTTTTTTTCATTTCTATTAAACATTGATTGTAATAAGGATAAATATGATGAATTCATATGATGTATAAGATATAATAATGATTATTAAATTATAATTATTATTTAATTTTCATTCAATCCATCTGCAAAAAAATAAAAATACGTTTCTTCTGTATGTATGGCCTACTATCTCCCTGAATGGTGTAATTTATTTTTTCTATTTATTAATTTTACCAATGACATTAAATATTTATATAAATAATATAAATTATAATATAGTCATGTTTAAAATTATGTAGGTGAAAGATCCATGATAAAAGTATGAGGACCAAAACTATTGAACAAAAATATAAATGAAAAATGAAACAGTTATCACCTAGAAGAGTAATTTTAATATATAATTATTAATAAATGGGTGATAAAAGATTATAAATAAATATTATATTTTATATTATATATGAATACAGATTTTTATTATATGTATAATAAAAAAATATTTATTATAAATTTGGTCTGGATACATAATAAGGAATTCTAAATTAACGTAAGGGGTTTTTATCCCACATTTATTCAGTGAGACATATGTTATATTCACCACTTATTTATTTTTTGTGGTTTATATACTACCCCTAAAATATGTTATTTCATGAATCACTTTATATTAAAAATATATAATAGTTGATTTCAATTTATTTCATTTATGGGGTTATGATTCACAATTTACCAAAGTGGTTGGGGTTTATTTCACAATCTTATCACTATTCATAATTGTTTATGTTAAAGTCACTGATGAGGGAGTATTTTTATACATATTTATATTTTATCATAATTTTTATTGAATAATTTTTATATTCTACAATTATTTTTTAAATAAATAATATACCCACGATTTACTTATTTCAAAAAATTTTAAAAAAAATCATCTTGTCGTTTGTCGAACAATGTTCTTTATAATTATTCACGGAAGTGTAAAAAGAATTTTTTTTAACTTATACAAAATGAATATAATTTGCCAAATTCATCAACACTCAACGATCTGAATCTTACATTATAATTATTTAAGGTTATTTTCAAATACAATGTTTTCATTAATATTTTAAATGTGTTTATATTTTAAAAAAATATTTTCAATGTAAATAAATGTTATTTCCCTTAAGAAATATATTACTAATCTTTTTAAATTATTATCATCTATGTAAAAATTATTTTTCTAAAAAAATTGTCTTAATCTAAATATATTATTCATAATATTTCATTTAATGTTTCATGATATCTTTTAGTTGGGAAACTATTGATATTTAAAATGACTGATTCTTCCAATACAAATAGTTATTTATTTTTTAATGAATATTGAATAAGATGTACTATTTCTTCATATAAATAATTAATCAGACATTTTAAGTGATGGATGGGGCCCACTATATCCCTTTGATGCATCAATAGGTCTTGGTAGATAAAATATATTTCGTTTTGGCCTAGACCTTACACATTTATTTTTCAATATCCTATAATAAGGCATCAATTTTGTTTTCAGATGTCTTAGCCAAGGCATTGATGGTATGTTTTTTAAGTCTAAAATTTTGTATTCTATCATTATGAAATCATTAATTTATAAACATGTGATCTTTTTCTATCCATGGATAATTTTCTACTTCATTAGATTATTTATGTAGAATTATTTGATCCAAATTTATTCTTTCCATATTATTTATACCTTATACAACTTTCATTGTACGTATACCGTTATTGAGAATTTCAGATCACCCTGTTCTTATGATTTCCTTACCTTGAGATTCTAGGATGTGTTTTATGAATGATATGTAGTGATATGATAAATAGTAATTTTGTGTTATCAATTAAAACACTATATATTATTTTATTCTTTCAAAAGTGATGTGAAACTCATGTATATATTTAGTTGTCCATAATTACTGAAAAATGTGTTTCATTATGATGTGTTCCCTTTTATCGAGTGACAATGTAATAAAGTAACCCTAGAATATGGGATACTGGGATATGGTTCTTTACATTCCACCAAATCAATATTCACCAGTTACAATCAAGACAATAATAAATCGGCCCCATTTAGAGTGGATACCCCTATGTGAATATATTATCCATAGATTCTATCACAAGGTTTTGTTCCCTAATCTATATTTTCCAAAATCTATTTCCCAAGGTTTATAATAAACCATTATTGATAATACTAAAAACATAGTTATTACAGTTACCTGACACATATGTGTAGTTTATTACAATGGTACAAGATATAAATGATCATTTCCCAAATGATTGAATAGTTTATTAGACCTTAGTGGCTAGATATATACATGATTATCACATCACATCTAAAAAATTAAATGACACATATTATTTATATTAATAACATTATTATTTGTTTAAATAAATACATAAAATCAATCCTAGATCCCTTATTGGTATCCTAGGGAATGGAAACATAAAAATGGGTGTGAACAGATGCTTAATAACGGATAACATACAAGAGAATCTATCAAATGATAAATATAGTTAGAATAATATAGTTGAGATAAAAAAATAAAATATTCCATGAAACTAAATATATATAAATTCGACTGATCCCATTAAATGAATAACAATATAAATAAATAAGTTAGGAAAAATATGTTTCAATATTATAGAATACAGTTTATCGAACATCATAAACATTATGTAATGTTTTCATACCAATACATTATACATAAATAGTACTGTAATATACCATGTACCCAAAACTGTTTTTTATAGGACCTATTGATGTATCAACAGTCCATAATAGGCCCAAAACATAACATAAGATACCAAATTCATTAATTATCTGAAATAAATCAACATCGATTCAATACGTAATAAACAAGGAAAAATCATAATGAAAAACTAAAAAGTGAAATATTAATATTTTCCTTATAAAAAATATTTAAACATGATTCTAATTCATATAGGCTAATATTATAGATAGTCTCACTTTACTATATATCCCCAATAAATCTTAAGATTCATCAAGGAATTTGGACATAGATTAGAATACGTTCAAAAGATCACCAGAACATTTCTAGATGGAAATACACTTTAAATTTTTAAAATTCTTATTTAAAATATGAAAATTTCAGGAATTATTCGAAGAACCTATTCTTTGAAAAGAGGCATGGAAATAATTAATAAAAGATTCAATACCAAATAGTCATTATAGAAGAAAATTATTTTTGTCCAGTAGGTGGTCAGATAAATATTTTTTTAGGACTCGAGTAAAATATGCCTCATTTGAAAAATGGAATGAATTTTACTTTTACAAATTTTCATAAAAAATAAAAAATGTGTAATAATAAAATTAATAAATAATTTTATAATATTCATAAAAATAGTCAAATAATTTAAAATAAAATATGGGAATAGAAGAAAAATATTCCCAACCAAATAGAAAATAATTTTAGTTTTCCCTAAAAATATTATATCCTACATTTTAGTACAAAGAGAAAAGAAAATGATAGAAAAACTATAATTTTATTAAAATAAACAGTGAGAATAAAATAGTTTTGTATTCATATATAAAGACAAAATTATTCCCATAGTGGAATTAAAAATATAAACAATGTTGTATATGTATAAGATTGTGAAATAATCCTTTACCTAATATCTGGCATAATTCACACTTTATTTTAACTACTTTTATAATACATTTAGATATCTTAAACATTAATAACATAATAATATTCATACTTATAAAACCGTAAATGGAATACATGTAATTAATTATCATATATTAATTAATAATATTTCACTATCATTATCATTTTGGGTGTTAGGTGATTCATTTTTAAAGTATGCTTGGTTTGGAAGCTATGGTCCTTGCATCTCAATGATGGTTCCATCCACTCCACTATTTTAACCATGATATAAATATCATATATTCATTTGATAAATATTTATAATCATCTATAAATGGTGGAAATTAATCATGAATCACATATATTAATGGAGGTGGTTCTCCACACATATGTTCAATTTTTGGGTATGATTTTGTAATGTTAATCACCTGTTTTAATACACTTATTATTTTATTAATCCCACTTATTATAATTGAAGGATATATCCATTTTTACCCCTGTTCAGTATCAAATATAACCATTTTTTCCTTTTCCCTAGGATATGAAGAGATATTTCAAGTGTGATTAGTTTAAGAAGGGTGCTAGTTTTAAAGAACATAGTGTATGATGGCATAGATCATTTATGTACAATATGATTATGTATCCATATTTCTAAACACACTGCACCTATATGATAATGGAATAGATTTTAATGAAATTTATTCAATATTCATCAAATAAGATGTATCATTTGTATTTTTAATTATTACATCTTCTCAATATCATATATTTATTACATTATAATTATGTAATAAATATCACATATATTCATTAGTTCTAGGTTTATAACCAACCATGTAAAGTGGTGATAAAACATGAATTAAACCGCTATGTAGAGATAATAGGTAGTACATGTGAATGTTTTATATTATAATTTTACCTAGGATGGAATGTATGTAGAAAAAAATTTTCCCTATAGTAATGACAATTTTTCAATATATTGATGATATTATAATAAAAATGTTATGATAGTTAAACCATATTTAGTGTTATTAGAATAAAAAATATTTGAAAGTGTTTGAAAAAAACATCTGCTTGTTTAAGAGGCCATCTTATTCTTACGTCTTAAGCCTTAATAGGAAGGTATTAAGAAAAAAAATTACAATCAATAATGAATGGAAGTAGGCTAGTATGGAATGTTTTAAGCGATTGGATGAGATATACTTATTAATGTTTATAATTAAGGGAGGCAAATATGCCCCCTGTAATAAGTTACGGGTGAGACACAGAGGGAATTACATAATAGATTAAAACAACATAAATTTGTTTATTTTAATGTTTTAAAACATGGACATGAAATCAATACTATGATAATATATAGTCTATATATATTGAAAGAAACTATTTATACAATTTTAGGTGGATTTTGACCCTTATCTCTTATTTTAATCCTTCTGGTGAACCCTTTTAGTGTAAAACCCCAAGCTTCCATGGTATGCTTCTCTTTGAATAATATAGTAGCATGTGTTGTACGCAACTTTGAGTTCTAACACATACCACAACCAAATCAAACTATCCATTATGAATAGTAATACCTACTTTTAGAAATTTTATAAATTTTATCTTTAAAAATGGACTTCATTTTTTGATTCAGAATATCGAATTTATCCTAGGGTGAAATTCTAGAACTTTTCAGATAACTTTTATATTTTGATGAATAATAAAAATTACTATGTTTTAATTAAAAAAAATCTTTTTAATCAAAATAATTAATAGTGATAAATTATAATATTTAGTGGTTTGAAAGAATAATTAGAATATAATATTACTGTTTTATCCAATGGTGGTCATTGAAATTAATTTCACTTTGAAATTGGATATAAACAATTGTCAATCTTTTGATAGATATTGTTTCTTAAAAACATGCTATTTGTTTTGACAATTGGAATTAATTATAAAATTAATTAATTCAACTTATAAGTTTTCAATTTTGTAAAATAGACATCATTTTTGAATTTGGAATATCAAATATAGCTTAGGGTTAATTTTTGGTATTTTTCTGAAAAACTTCAATATTTGATGAATAGTGAAACCACTAAGTGGTAGTTAAAATACTAATTTTCGTTTAAATGAAACATTACCACTTCTGTAAATTGAATTTCAAAAATCAGACATAAATTCTGGTAATTAGGAAGAAAAATGTGTTTCAATGGGATGATAATAATTTTTGGTGAATAGTATCTTTTATGATTTATTAACCACGATTAAAGGTAATTAGTGTAATTTAAGGTAAATATATTGTTATAATAATATAAAATTACCTTGACACTTGTTATACCCTTATTGGATGAGTCATGTCCAACCAAGAAAATCCATGGGTCATCTTGGGGACCCCATGGAGCTACTTGGGTAAGAAAATGACATTATTAACTTTTTATTTAAAGTAAAAATAAAATTGTCACAAACATGTGTTGTTTTACTAAAACAATTATTACATGAGGATAAATAATTTAAATTTCATCAATAAATATTCATTTAAAAGCTAAAACAATTTCCCACATCATGATATTTTTTTATAGTTTTTAGACATTAAATAAATTAATGTTTTTATGACACTATGAAGATGCAGCAATTACCTCATTAATTAATGATTTAAATAAAATGAAAAGATAATGTAAAATCTAAGACTTAAACTTGTGAAAAACCATTTGTATGAGTATATTTAGAACCCTTATAACCTTATCCTTAAAATATATAATTTTGGGACCTTTAGAATTCGAAAATCATTTTAAAATAAAGTAACATTTCTTGACATTCCAAAATTGCCCCTCCTCTCCTCTTATAAAAGGCCCCCACCTCTACCACCTTATTCACACCTTCAAAGCCAATTTTCTCAGCCAACCTCTACCCAAATACTCTCTCAACATCCCTATCTTACTCCTATAATCCTCACTGTGGTCAGAAGTCTTCCCAAGGAAGCCTTTGGCTTAAATAAAAAAGAGTTACCCGATTTTAAGGAGGTTAAAGAACGATCGAGGTAAGGCGGTCACACGGTTAGGGAACTTCTTAACCCACACACCTTTCTTTGGGTTAAACTTCTACTTTGAAATTATTTTGTACTATGATAATTATTGAAATAAATTTTTATGTCTTATATTGTATTTTTACATTACTTATGTGTACCTATAGTGAATACACATTAACGATCTATCTTATTTACAAAATGATCATTGTAAGGGACTTCGTCTCAATCTCCTTTCATTGTGGCATATTTTATCTTATACACAACTTTCTTTTATATGTTGTATAATCCCCTTTGAATTTTACATTTATTCAAAATGAATCTTTTCATACTAATCGTTTTACTAAATGACAAAAGGGAATGTTTTTGTCCTACGTATGCGGCGACACCGACTTCTCCGCCGCCGTGACCATTATTTGAGTTTCAGCTTCCTCTACAAGCCATAACTTTTTTTAAATGAAAAATAAATACCAAGTTTTAATTTTTTATTATTTTGGTATTGAAAGTGGTTCTGAAAGTGTTTTTATTATATCAATGTGTTGTACTGATATCTTGTGATTGAAATGTGGAAATGTTATGTTTCCTTTATGCATGTTTTATGTGATACGATTAAGTTATTGTTTATTATATGTTTATAACTTTTCATCTAAAGTATGAATTGGACTTAATAAGTGACGGTTGGAGCCCGATATAGCTTCTCGATGCATTGGTAGGTCTCATGAGACAAACTAGTGTCTTGGCACGAGGCCTTGACAAAATCTTTTTTGTAGTCTTGGCAGGAGGCCTTGGCTACGTGGTTATGATAGTCTGAAATTATGCATTCCATCATTATGAAAGTGTTTATTAACATTGAATGTGATTATTCGTCTAGTAGAATATCCATGTTAATATTTAAATGGAATTATTTCATTTTACTTTTTCCATATAATGCCAAAGTTCATGTTTAAAAGTCTTTTGTTTAGTTATACATTGGCTTAAATGTTTATGTTTATTTATGAAAGCTTATGCAATATTGTTATTCTTACTGAGCATCTGAGCTCACCCCCTTCAATATTTTAATTTTTCCAGGAAGTGAAGAAGTATTTTTTTAATGAACTAAAGGGATAATATGAGGAGATATGAAGACAATATGTTGTTGTAGTTTTGTATTACTTTATGATGTAATGTAAAACTTATGAATGTATCTAGGGTTTCAATGCTACTAAACTAAACGGTCTTTGGAGACATGATCTTTGTGATCATGCCAATGTTATGTAATAATGCACCGACTCTGGGTAACAAGGTTTGTGGCGTTACATTTGGTATCAGAGGAATTTTAGTACTGACCTTGGAAGCTAGATTTTGATAAACTCTGATTAGAACACCTAGCCCAAAGATAGAATTTGAGGATTAGTATAGAAGAACTTCCTAGAATTTTGGTATTATAGAGATTTTGTGAGTTTTTCAAGAAATACATACCTATCTGGATACGATCAGGTAGAGGCAGCTCTGGAACCTATGTACATAGGGGTAAAACCTAAAAACACCTCTTTGAGCTAGACTCGAATGGGAACTTGTGCACGACAACGGGCCTTGCTGCACTCTTGGTTACGACACTCCTAGGCGATATGCTTAGGATAATATTCATTTTCTTTACCAACCATTATGAAGGGTTTATGAGTATATACTTCATCAAAGAAAACATTTCTTTTTACGATTATGGATTATATCCATAAATAGTTCAATTAATGTTAAGTGTTTTACAAGTATGGAATTATGTATTTTGATTCATAAACTAATCTAGTTTATGACATTGTTTAGAAATGGAACCTAGTGGAAGGAATGGATACTGTATTAATTCCCACACTCCATGTAGGGATTTCCCTCCAGCTCAAGATAATTATAATGGAGCCGGTGATACAACTGGTGCTTATCAGCTTATCACCATGCTGGGACAACTCACTCAGGTTATGAATAATAACCTTACTAGTATGGAGCACCCTGTTCCACAACGTGGAGGATCAATGTTAGACCACTTCATGAGTCGACAACCGCAAAAATTTAATGGGGGTACAAATCCATTAGTATCTGTGCAATGGATAATCTCCTTAGAGAAAATATTTCACGCTTTGGGGAGTAGCGAAAGGGAGAAGGTTATCATGGCAGTTTACCGCCTCACCGGAGATGCTGATCAATGGTGGTCATTGATTCAAAACACAAAGGAAGATGATGAAGTATCAAATATAGAATGTAGGGAGGTCAAAGATCTTTTCGTAGAAAAATACTTTCCTCGTGACCATCGATCAGATATGGAAAGGCAATTTCTGAGTCTGAGACAAAAGGAGGATGAGAATGTCGCAAAGTATGAGGCCAACTTTACAAGGTTAGCGAGGTATGCTGCAGATTATATACGTATACCAAGAAGTAAGATTGATCGTTTCTTTGATGAGATAAAACCATTTCTCCATCGAGCATTAGTATCACAATTTTTCTCAACGTACGAAGATATAGTCTCATGTTCTATCAAGACAGAAAAGGAATTTTCTAAATCTTATGAAAATAAAGTAAAGCAAGGGAAGAAGAGAATGGTGTAACAAGAGACAGATAAAGAGAAAAGGGAAAGAAGGATTTTCAATTATTCTATAATTGTGGGAAGAATCACCCTGGTACTTGCCTAAAGGAATGAGAGTTTGTTATAAATGTGGAGAAAAAGGTCACCAGGATCATGATTGCAAGGGAAAGAAAGAGGATTTCAATGTTGAATGCTACAATTATAGAGAAATAGGGAATTATGTAAATGAATTCCCTATGCACCAAGGAAACTAACCTTAGAAAAGGCTAAGGGATCAAGGCCAATCATAATTTGTTACTACAGTTGAAGTGGAATAATTATTGTATTTGTGTTTTTGGACTCAAGAACTATATTATGGTTATAAGAATAATGTGATATATATAAGTATTGTACTGTAGTACTTGTTATTTTCATTAAGGTTTCAATGTGAAGAAGGTAATAATATTTTTATCATGTGACAATAAGAGAAACTTTACTTTGTTTGGGGAATTTGATGTTATAATTGATTTTGAAATTTTGAGACCTTTTAGAGAATGTCTAGACAGAGGTATTTTGGATAAATATAAAGGTTGGAATGGATTAAGTTGAACGTTTTATAGTATTGTTTATGGTTAAAAAATTTCTGAATATTGTTTTTGGAATATTATAATACTATAGTTTTAGGAAAAGGACAACCTGTAGGTTGGGGGATAACCAGTCACGTCGGACAAAGCTGCAGGAATCGAACCCACAAAAATAGTGCGACAGGATGTTATTACCTACCACTAGCCTACATGAAGTCCCTTGTTATTATAAAATAGTTTTCCTATTCTAAATGGTATGTGTCAATGTTTTTAACCTTTTACGATTAGGATAAATATAATATTTTTTAGTTTTATTATCTTTTTGAGTGAAAGATGGGTTTGTGGTAAAAATTTATTAAATAATGAAAAGTATACATGACAAGTATGTATATTTACATACTTTCATAGTAAATCTCATGAATAAATTCCTCAACTTTATGAAAGGTAACTTAAAACAAAAACATTGTTGGTTAAATTTTATTATCGGGGAATCAATGACCGTTTAAACAATCTGAAGTTTGTGATTTTCTTGTAGTTAAACTTTCTCATAATCTTGTTTTCTACAACTCTCCATCATACCTTGATGGTTTTTTTCCACTCCATATCAATATTTTCATAGAATCATAGTATGCGCTATCTCGGGTGACCTTTTTACTTCTCTTTCTTTCATTTAAAGTTATATCTTTATCAACCCTATTTCCGATGTGGGTTTTCCATAAAGGTATTCTCTATTTTCAACCTTTTATTTTCAAAGAAAAATATCAAATTACGAGGACACAATTTATTTAAGGAGGGTAGAATGTAACACCCCAAGCTTCCATGATACGCTTCTCTTTGAATAATACAGAAGTGTGTGTTGTACGCTACTTCGAGTTCTAACACACACCACAATCAATCAAACTAGTTGTTATGAATAGTAATACCTACTTTTTGAAATTTTATAAATTTTATCTTTCAAAATGGACTTCATTTTTTGATTCGTAATATTGAATTTATCCTAGGGTGCATTTTTGGAACTTTTTTGATAACTTTTATATTTTGATGAATAGTGAAAATTACTATGTTTTAATTAAAAACATCTTTTTTAATCAAAATAATTAATAGTGATAAATTATACTATTGAGTGGTTTTAAATTATAATTTTAATATAATTTTACCATTTTATCCAATAGTGGTCAATATAATTAATTTCACTTTGAAATTGGATATAAACAACTGTTAATCTTTTGATTGATGTTGTTTCTTAAAAACACGTTATTTGTTTTGATATTGGAAATTAGTTATAAAATTAATTAATTCAACTTATAAGTTCTGAATTTTGTAAAATACACATCATTTTTGAATTAGGAAAATCAAATATTGCTTAGGGTTAATTTTTGGTATTTTTCTAAAAAACATAATTTTTTGATGAATAGTGAAACCACTACATGGTAGTTAAAAAATTAATTTTTTGTTTAAATGAAACATTACCACTTCTGGGAATTTAATTTCAAACACACGACATACATGTTGGTAATTATAAGTAAAATGTTGTTCAATGGGATGAAAGTAATATTTGGTGAATAGTAACTTTTAAGTTTTATTAATCGCGATTAAAGGTAATTAGTGTAATTTAAGGTAAATATAATGTTATAATAATCCAAAGTTAACTTTAGACTTGTCTTACCCTTATTGGATAAGTAATGGCCGACCGAGAAAATCCATGAGTCAACTTGGGGACCCCATAGAGCCACTTGGGTAAGAAAATGACATTAATAACTTTTTATTTAAAGTAAAAATAAAATTGTCACAGACATGTGTTGTTTTACTAAAACAATTATTACGTGAAGTTATATAAGTTAAATTTTTGATGATAAAGATTCATTGGAAATATAAAAATATTTCCCACATCATGATATTTTTTTTATAATTTTTAGACATTAAATAAATAAAAAAGTTTATGAAACCATGATGTTGCAGCGATTACCTCATTAATTAACGATTTAAATAAAATGAAAAGATAATGTATAATCTAAGACTTAAACTTTTCAAAACCCTATTATATGAGTATATTTAAAACCCTTATCACCTTATCCTAGAAATATATAATTTTGGGACCTTTAAAATCCGAAAATAATTTTAAAATAAAGTGGCATTTCTTGACATTCCAAAAGTAACCCTCCTCTCCTCATATAAAAGTCCCCCACCTCTACCCCCTTATTCACACCTTCAAAGCCATTTTTCCCGGCCAAAATCTACCCAAGTACTGTCACACCCCGACCGCGGACGTCCGTAATTTTTCTCTTTTCTTGGTCCCGGTTTAAAATTTTTTTCGAAGATTAATCGTGATTGGTGGTTTCGCGCCGGTGCGCGGTCATCGCGTCGCTAGCGATGGTCGTGCGTTCGGCCCGGGGGACGATGTGTCCACCCGGCGTTTTGAATCTTGAAGTTTTTACATTGACCTTTTATTATTATTATTGTTTGAGTTGCGTTATTATTATAATTAACTACCTTTTATTTACTTTAATTATTTTATTGTTATGATTATTATTATAAAGTATTATTAATATTATTATGAAGGTTTGTTATTATTATTATAAAGTAATTATTATTTATTAATAATATTATTATGTTACCATTATTATTATTATTACTATTTTTATTATTATTAAATTATCATTATTATTATGCTATTATTAATATTATTATTATTATTATTATTATTACTAATATATTTATTATTATTTTAATTATTATCATATTGTTTTTATTATTATTATTATGTTATGATATTCTTATTATTATTATTAAATTATTATTATTATTATTATGCTATTATCATTATTATTATGCTATTATTAATATTATTATGTTGACATTATTTTATATTATTATATTATTAATATATTATGATTATATTAAATTGACATTGTTCCTATTATTAATATTGTATTAATATTATGATATTATTATTATTGCTATTATTGATGTATTATTATTATGCTAATTATATTATTATTATTATTGTCATTATTATAACTATATTATTATTGTTATTATATTAATACTGATATTAACATTATATACTGGTTACTGCTATTATATTATTATTACTGATCGTTAAACCCGTTTTTCGGTCTACTGTTTTAGGATCTGTTTGACGGCGCAATTCGATGCGCCATTTTCGCAACGGGAGTCTTGCGCCGTGTCGTTTCGTTCCGAGCTGCGTCTTGAGGTAGGTCTCCCTATGCACTTGCCTCTAAATTAAGAATTTATTTATTCCTTGTCCTTTTACTAAATTTCAGTAAATTTAAGAAAATAATATTAAGTAGTTTTTATAGTGTGGTGATTTGCTGATAATGCAAACTGTTTAATTCCAGCATTTCATTAAAAGTGTTTTCTTGGTTTCAATTGTGGGATTTCATAGTAATATCGCTAAATGGTTTTTCCTGAGTAACGAAAGACATGTTGAATTGGGTTTTGAAATGTTTTTGGCGTGTGTAAATTAGTAAATGTACTGTTTATGGAAAATGGTGTTTTCTAATAATCTTGATTAGAGAAAATGTCGTGTGACCCTTTTGAAATTGTTTTGGAAACTTTACGTGTGGTTCTTGGTTGACGAAAGATGTTTTTCCTTGTTGTGTTATTAAAAAAATAATGCTTTCTGTGTTGTGAAAGTTGTTTATGTTCTTGTTTGAGTGTTTTAAAGAAAGGGGTTTTTGCGAAATGATTGGGTAATGACATTTCTATTTCTAGAAAGGTATTTTTGGCGTGCGTGAGTTTGGAAATATTGTTTGGGTGTGGAAATGGTGACTTTTGTGTGCAATATCTTGTTTGGCCTGCGATATGAGGAAGAAACATACTATGTGAATGTGAAACTTGTTTGAGCACACGGGAAACCCTGGGTATCTAGGTGGGCAGACTAGAACTAGTGCGCTAGTGAGCCGGATGGGTGTCGTCCCTGTTTCACTTAGCTGGATTGACGATTGCAACACTAACTAAACATATGATATCTGAGGGTCGTGGCCTTCTAAGCCACGTGTTCTGAGGGTCGTGGCCTTCTAAGCCACGTTTCACCGAGACATGAGGTTCTAGGGTCCCACGCGAGCTAGATGAACCTTAGGGGTTTTACCCATAGTGCTCTACCATCTCTGGCGTGGTGCCTTCCGTCGGCATACGGGGGACCTCTTGGGTGTGAGTGTGTGTGCGTGTGTGAGTATGTGTGTGTGTGTGTGAGTGTGTGAGTGTGTGTGTGTGTGCCCATGGTTATTGCTGATAACTTCTGGATTATTTTTTTTACTTGCACTTGGTTTTTCCTTGCCTGTTTACCTCTACTTGCACTTTCTTTCTTTCCTACTAGATTACTTTCAGTTCTTCTTTACCGCTTGTACGGGTTGCTTTGCGAAAATGGTTTTCAAATAAAAATGTGTTTTGCTCTTGTGTAGTAAAACTGAAAGTGCAACACTTCTTTATCGTTCAGAACGAATTTGGAATCAATGAAAAGAAATTCAACTTTTAAAAAGGAATAAGGGTGATGGCTTGTGTTTAGTTTTTCAAGTGAAACATTGTAAAAGCATACTTTTATACATTGTAGTTCAAACCTGGAATAGGTAGATTCTTTATTTACTGGCAGTGCATTGGGATTTTTTGTGGGGCTCACCTACTGAGTACTTTTGTGCTCACGCCTATCTTTTACCTCTTCAGTTGCAGGTTCCTTTTGTTCAGGTTCTCCTGCTTGAGTCGCTCAGTGTGGGAGCGACGTTGGTTGTAATTGGGTGGTGACCCGCGAGGTCACATGGAGGTATGTCGTGGTTTAGTTTTGTTGTGTCTTTAGTGTTTGTCTGTTTGTTTAGTTTATATTCGTTCTTTCGATCCTGTTTTTATTTTGGGCTGAAATCGTTCCCAACGATTAATGTTTCAATGCCCGACACTTGTTGACATCCCGGGGGGATCGGGAACGCCCCTCGGGACTTGCCGCGGACCGGCTCGGGTGACCGGTTCAGGGTCGACCCGGGCTGGTTCATGACAAAATGGTATCAGAGGTGGTTCTTGTTATTTGGGTTGTTCGGTAGAAGGAGATTAGGACTGTCGGAACTCGAGGGGTAAGTACGGGAAGAGCGTCGCAAACTCTTGCTCGCACTGATCTTCGAGTTACCAGGGGTAGTTTGGGAATTGTGTCCTTGTCTTTTCTGGTTTGTCTTGGATTGAGAGATGACAATGGAGGCAAGCCGACGTTACGTCGTGATTTCACATGGAGTAGTGACCCATGTGGAGTCCGAGTACGTGGTTTGAATTCCTCCTAGTGGTCGACGCTGACTTGGGACATGGCCCACTACCATGTCGCTAGGTTGAGCGTGACTACTGGTCCCTCATTTCAGCGATTGATGCAAATTTGGATATTGTTTCCGTTTTGGTCTGTGTGAGTGCGTAGTTGGAAATTTAAAGGGGTTTTTGAAAATTTGACTGGTTTCTTTTAAAGGACTTTAAATATATGAAATGGGTTTTGAAACTGAAATCTCTTGATTTGGAAATCTGTTGTTTGCTTGAAATTAGATAAGAATGATTTGGGTTGAAACCTCGGTTTCTCTTTATGAACGTTTGCACATGTGTGAGAATGCATGGTAAGTGTGTGTTGATGCACGTATGAATGGAATGTGGATGAAGACATGTGCAACAGTTCATGAGATTACCTGGGTGTGTATTTGAAATTAAAGGCTTGACCTTGTTTTCTAAATTGGTTTTAAAGAGGAAATGGTTTTGGAAAGTTTTCGGTTTGAAAGTGGGTTGGTTTTTGGAAATTGATCTTGAAAAAGGGTAGTTTTGAAATCAAAAATGAAAAAGGGAATTTTAAATAGGAGATTTTGTTTTGGGTCGTGTTGTATCTGTTTGGGTCGTGTTGTATCTATTTGGTCCTTGTGCTGACTGTTTTTGATGAAGACGCTTTTATTGATGTCGCTTCGATTTGATGTTGGTTTTGGCTTTGAGTTTTATATAATCGCTCAGGAAATGCCGCCCAGAAAGGTCTCTAAGGATTCGGATATGTCATGCCCAGTTTTTGGTCCTCCTCAGACTTTGCCTTTTTTTTCCATGGTGATCAGGGTCCGTTAGAAACAGTGAAATGGCTCGAGGAAGTGGAACGTGTCTTTAGAATGTTGGGAACTCCCGATAATGTTAAGGTTTGTGCAATTATGGAGTTGTTTGAGGGTCCTGCTCTGGACCAATGGAAGAGGGTTACCCCATCATCAATGCAAGGTGAAATGACGTGGGATGTCTTTAAAACGGTTTTCATCCAATGGTTTGTACCTGATGAAGTGAAGCTGGAGAAAAGAGGGAGCTTGTGCATATTCAACAAGGTCAACGGACGATGAAGACATATGTTGACCATTTCAAGGAACTGATTTCCTTTTCTCCAGATGTAGCGTTGCATGAGCTCATGAAGACCTCCCTTTTCACTGGGGGTCTTCGTTCAGAGATCAAGGAGCGAGTCCTCCCTTCTAAAGACCCTTGTTTCGAGAAGCTCGTGGAGGAAGCATTCTTAGCTGAGTTAGTTTCTGGTGTGCGGGTGGTTAATACTTCAGTGTACCCTGTTGTTGTTCGTAAGAGTTCCCCCTCTGGTGAGGAAGAGGCGCCAGAGATACCTGTTCCTAAGGAGTTATCCCCTTTGGTCTCAGCTTCCAGTTCGTCAGAACGTTCGATGGTATGCTTTCAGTGTGGTCGTTTCGGGCATTTAAAGTCGTCTTGTCGCAACCCTCCGAAGACGTGTCATCGCTGTGATTGTCTGGGTCATCTGGAGAAGTTTTGCAAGAAGCGTCGCTTGAAGAGGAAGCTGTGATGGGAGAATGTCAGTACCTGACTGTGAGGCAGAAGATGCTTCAGCCATCAGAGCCCCAGCCACAAGTCTCGGGGTGAAGCTCGCGCACAGTCAGGTGTTCTCAGGGTTGTGAAGCCTTGGTCCAAGTTCTGTCTTCCGTGTTGACGGTGAAGCAATTAGAAACCTCTTCCATACTTGTTTTCCTGCTACTGAAGTTCCAACAGCGTTGTAAATGCGTTGTTTTTCTATAAAGTGATGATGGACTGGTTCTATGATAATCTAAGCAGACTTGTCGTGTGGAGGTGATATTCTAAATCGTGTGTCTTTCGAAAGGTGTGTTTGACCCTCGTGTGGGTTGACCTTGTTTTAGTTATGTTGTCGATGTAGTTATGTTTTATGGACTTCAATGGATCATGTCTCCAATCTGATGTTGGGTAAATGTTTCCCATGGGTTTTCCCCCTAGTGTTGAAGGTAGTCGTTTTTGGTCGAGGGTTCAAGGTTTCGATAGAGGTGTTGTAGTAATCGTGTTATAAGAGTTGGTTTGAATTGGTTGGGAGTTCCCGCGTCGCCCCCCCCCCTTCCCGGGGTTTTCTTTTTGAATGGTCATCTTTTCTGCACTAGTTAAGTTCTTGTGGTGGGGAGAACCCCTTCGTGTTCTCCCCTCAATATCGGACCCCAGTTCTCTCTTGAATCGGTCGGGTGTGACCTATGCTGAGTAAGGTCATCCCCGAGATTCTCAATCCTCTCTGGTTCCTTTAGTTATGTTTGGGCATAGACTTGGTTTTTAGTTGACATGCGGCCTGGTGACTTTCTGGGGGCAGAAAGTGTCTGTGGTGGGGAGAATTGTCACACCCCGACCGCGGACGTCCGTAATTTTTCTCTTTTCTTGGTCCCGGTTTAAAATTTTTTCGAAGATTAATCGTGATTGGTGGTTTCGCGCCGGTGCGCGGTCATCGCGTCGCTAGCGATGGTCGTGCGTTCGGCCCGGGGGACGATGTGTCCACCCGGCGTTTTGAATCTTGAAGTTTTTACATTGACCTTTTATTATTATTATTGTTTGAGTTGTGTTATTATTATAATTAACTACCTTTTATTTACTTTAATTATTTTATTGTTATGATTATTATTATAAAGTATTATTAATATTATTATGAAGGTTTGTTATTATTATTATAAAGTAATTATTATTTATTAATAATATTATTACGTTACCATTATTATTATTATTACTATTTTTATTATTATTAAATTATCATTATTATTATGCTATTATTAATATTATTATTATTATTATTATTATTACTAATATATTTATTATTATTTTAATTATTATCATATTGTTTTTATTATTATTATTATGTTATGATATTCTTATTATTATTATTAAATTATTATTATTATTATTATGCTATTATCATTATTATTATGCTATTATTAATATTATTATGTTGACATTATTTTATATTATTATATTATTAATATATTATGATTATATTAAATTGACATTGTTCCTATTATTAATATTGTATTAATATTATGATATTATTATTATTGCTATTATTGATGTATTATTATTATGCTAATTATATTATTATTATTATTGTCATTATTATAACTATATTATTATTGTTATTATATTAATACTGATATTAACATTATATACTGGTTACTGCTATTATATTATTATTACTGATCGTTAAACCCATTTTTCGGTCTACTGTTTTAGGATCTGTTTGACGGCGCAATTCGATGCGCCATTTTCGCAACGGGAGTCTTGCACCGTGTCGTTTCGTTCCAAGATGCGTCTTGAGGTAGGTCTCCCTATGCACTTGCCTCTAAATTAAGAATTTATTTATTCCTTGTCCTTTTACTAAATTTCAGTAAATTTAAGATAATAATATTAAGTAGTTTTTATAGTGTGGTGATTTGCTGATAATGCAAACTATTTAATTCCAGCATTTCATTAAAAGTGTTTTCTTGGTTTCAATTGTGGGATTTCATAGTAATATCGCTAAATGGTTTTTCCTGAGTAACGGAAGACATGTTGAATTGGGTTTTGAAATGTTTTTGGCGTGTGTAAATTAGTAAATGTACTGTTTATGGAAAATGGTGTTTTCTAATAATCTTGATTAGAGAAAATGTCGTGTGAACCTTTTGAAATTGTTTTGGAAACTTTACGTGTGGTTCTTGGTTGACGAAAGATGTTTTTCCTTGTTGTGTTATTAAAAAAATAATGCTTTCTGTGTTGTGAAAGTTGTTTATGTTCTTGTTTGAGTGTTTCAAAGAAAGGGGTTTTTGCAAAATGATTGGGTAATGACATTTCTATTTCTAGAAAGGTATTTTTGGCGTGCGTGAGTTTGGAAATATTGTTTGGGTGTGGAAATGGTGTCTTTTGTGTGCAATATCTTGTTTGGCCTGCGATATGAGGAAGAAACATACTATGTGAATGTGAAACTTGTTTGAGCACACGGGAAACCCTGGGTATCTAGGTGGGCGGACTAGAACTAGTGCGCTAGTGAGCCGGATGGGTGTCGTCCCTGTTTCACTTAGCTGGATTGACGATTGCAACACTAACTAAACATATGATATCTGAGGGTCGTGGCCTTCTAAGCCACATGTTATGAGGGTCGTGGCCTTCTAAGCCACGTTTCACCGAGACACGAGGTTCTAGGGTCCCACGCGAGCTAGATGAACCTTAGGGGTTTTACCCATAGTGCTCTACCATCTCTGGCGTGGTGCCTTCCGTCGGCATACGGGGGACCACTTGGGTGTGAGTGTGTGTGCGTGTGTGAGTATGTGTGTGTGTGTGTGAGTGTGTGAGTGTGTGTGTGTGCCCATGGTTATTGCTGATAACTTCTGGTTTATTTTTTTTACTTGCACTTGGTTTTTCCTTGCCTGTTTACCTCTACTTGCACTTGCTTACTTTCCTACTTGATTACTTTCAGTTCTTCTTTACCGCTTGTACTGGTTGCTTTGCGAAAATGGTTTTCAAATAAAAATGCGTTTTTCTCTTGTGTAGTAAAACTGAAAGTGTAACACTTCTTTGTCGTTCAGAACGAATTTGGAATCAATGAAAAGAAATTCAACTTTTAAAAATGAATAAGGGTGATGGCTTGTGTTTAGTTTTTCAAGTGAAACATTGTAAAAGCATACTTTTATACATTGTAGTTCAAACCTGGAATAGGTAGATTCTTTATTTACTGGCAGTGCATTGGGATTTGTTGTGGGGCTCACCTACTGAGTACTTTTGTGCTCACGCCTATCTTTTACCACTTCAGTTGCAGGTTCCTTTTGTTCAGGTTCTCCTGCTTGAGTCGCTCAGTGTGGGAGCGACGTTGGTTGTAGTTGGGTGGTGACCCGCGAGGTCACATGGAGGTATGTCGTGGTTTAGTTTTGTTGTGTCTTTAGTGTTTGTCTGTTTGTTTAGTTTATATTCGTTCTTTCGATCCTGTTTTTAGTTTGGGCTGAAATCGTTCCCAACGATTAATGTTTCAATGCCCGGCACTTGTTGCCATCCCGGGGGGATCGGGAACGCCCCTCGGGACTTGCCGCGGACCGGCTCGGGTGACCAGTTCAGGGTCGACCCGGGCTGGTTCGTGACAAGTACTCTCTCAAATTCCCTCTATTACTCCTAGATGCCTCACTTTGGGCAGAAGTCTTCCCAACGAAGCCTTTGTCTTAAATCAAAAATGCGTTACCCGATTTTAAGGAGGTTAAAGAAAGATCGAGTCAAGTCGGACACGAGGTAAGAGAACTTCTTAACCCACTTTCATTTCACTGGGATAAACTTCTACTTCGAAATTTTGTCATACTATGATAATTAATGAAATAACTTTTTATGCCCTATATTGTATTTTTACATTAATTATGTGTACCTATGGTGAATACACATTAACGATCTATCTTTTTTACAAAATGATCATTGTAAGGGACTTCGTCTCAATCTCCTTTCATTGAGGAATATTTTGTTTTATACGAAACTTTCTTATATATGGTGTATAATTCCCTTTGACTTATACATTTATTCAAAAGGAATCTTTTTGTACGAATCAATTTACTAAACGACAAAAGGGAATGTTTTTGTCGTACGTATGCAGCGACAATGACTTCTCCACCGCCGTGACCATTATTTGAGTTTCATCTTCCTCTACAAGCCATAACGTTTTTTAAATGAAAAATAAATACCATGTTTTAATTTTCTTATATTTTGGTATAGAAAATGGTTTCGAATGTGTTTGTTTATATCAATGTGTTGTATTGATATCTTGTGATTGAAATGTGGAAATGTTATGTTTCCTTTATGCATGTTTTATGTGATACGATTATGTTATGGTTTATGATATGTTTAAAACTTTTCAAATATGGAATTTATTGGACTTAATAAGTGACTGGTGGAGCCTGCTATAGCTCCTCGATGCATCGGTTGGTCTCATGAGACAAACTAGTGTCCTGACACGAGGCCTTGACAAAATCTTATTTGTAGTCGTGGAACGAGGCCTTGGCTACATGGTTATGATTGTATGGTATTACGAATTATATCATTATGAAAGTGGTTATTGATATTTCATGTGATTATTCAACCAGTAGAATATCCATGTGAATAATTAAATGGCATTATTTCGTATTACTTTTTCCATATTATGCTGAAGTTCATGTTTAAAAGGCTTTTGTTTAGTTATACATTGCCTTACATGATTATTTTTATTTATGAAAGCATCCACTATATTGTTATCCTTACTGAGCATCTGAGCTCACCCCTTTCAATGTTTTAATTTTTCTAGGATGTGAAGAAGTGTTTTTTGAATGACCTGAAGGAATAATATAAGGGGATATGAAGACAAGATGTTGTTGTAGTTTTCTATTACTTTATGATGTAATGTAAAACATTTGAATGTATCTAGTGTTTCAAGGTTACTAAATTAATCAGTCTATCGAGACTTGATATTTGTGATCATGGTAATGTTACATAATAATGCACTGACTATGGGTAACTGGGGTCGGGGTGTTACATTTAAACCAATGTTTTTTAAAATAATATGTATTATTTTTATATTAATTTTTACTGGGAATTAAGTGGACAATATTACCTAATATTAATTTTGTGATTAAAAATATTTATTCCATTTTAAGAAAATTAAATTTATATAATTAGAAAAAAATTAAATATAAATCTACGAAATGCAATGAAAAATATTTTTATAAAAAAGATGGTTTTTAGCATAAATAGGATGTTTCAATAAAATAAACTATAATTTTTATTATAATGGAAATAACTAAAATAAAATAAATAAATGTTTCCCTCTTTTTTACTCAAACAAAAACTAATTTAAAAAAATAATTTTTTATATACATGATTTAATGGAAAGAATTAAAAAAATTCATTAGAACAAAAAAATTACATAGATTTCCAAAATTTTAAGAATATATTTACAAGTTCAACATTATATTTTTATATTCATAATATTACTTCATGAATATATATTTTTTATTAATATCTATCCTTAAAAATTACATAATCCTGATTCTAATTCAACAATTCCTTCTCTTACATTTTGGAACATTTCATGTTTAGTGTTTTAGAGAATTATGTCATAGGTATTACATAAAAAATGAAATAAAATGTTTGAACATCATATTTGTATCTATTTTACTCATAATATAAATCCTTTAAAATAATTCATGATTTATTTTCATGTAAAAATCCATGAAATTCAACTTCACTTCTTCTTTTACCTAACACGTTACTAAATCATGTGAAAAAACATTTTAAAAACTTGTAATGGGTAAAAAATCTCAGTAAGGGAGACAAAGGTAAAGGAAACTGTTAGTTAATCAATAATAAAAACCCATTTAATATTTCACAGTGAATAAAATTTATTTTAGTAGAAGAAATATGAAAATTCAAAAGAAAAAGAGACACTCATTTTCCGCAAATAAATCCTTTAAAAATAGTGTCAAAGAATTAAAAACCCTTTTGGCGGCAGAAGTGTCATAATTATAAAACACTTTTCAAGAAATTTTAATTTGAATAACCAAATGGAAAACTTTTGATATAATCATTACCCAATGAATCAGAGATCTATAATGGGGATCACCCTTTTTACAAGTTATATCGAGCTCTCTTAGGAGATATTATGGGGATCAACACATACTGTAAGATATATCTAGCTCACTTGTTTCTCAAGAGCTAACAACATTAATAAGATGTCTCGGGCTTGATCTTGAGCTATAATGGGGTTCAAAACATCATATAATCTATATTGGGATGACCCATTTCATGAAAATTATCAAGTACCAATTCATGAATAAATATTTTTTTCATTAAACTATTTTAAAAAATATTTTAAACCCATATGTGAAATCATTTTAATAAAAAATAACATATTTTTAAAAAAACCTATTTTCAATTAAAAAAAACATTTTCATTGAAAACCCATATTCAATACCAAAATACCAAAAAATTATTCATTTAATTAAATGTTTATTTTTAAAATTAAAGATACAAATCAAATAATAATCATGGTAGTAGAAATATTCATTATCGTCATATTATTTATTAATAGGACATTCCATTTTTCTCTCTCAATACATCCCATTTAAAACATGTAATTAATTTCCCTATGAAAACCATTTATCTAAAAATATAGAACTAAATTTTATTACTGTAAATATTTTTTGTACATATAAAAACATTAATAAAATAATTCAAAAAACATGGACATAGAATAGAAGTATTTAGATTTAATACATTACATGATGATTATTTTTAAGATAAAATTCCCTTATCACTTGGAAAAATATTGAATCATAAAACACAATAAATAATTCCATAAAAATATATTAAGTATCATTATAATAGACAAGCTCTTGATATAACATATCAAATTCACTATATATAAACCTTACAAAATAATATATATTAATAATATCAAGATATGCCTCAATGAAAGGAAATTGAGATGAATTCTCTTACCGTGAGTCCGATTTATCAGGTGTGTCTTTATCTTCCAGATAAATAAAAATATATTAATTATTTATCTTAATGTGAGCATTTTTAATGTGTATTAAAACTTTTATTTCACTTTTTTATATGTTATATAAAATTATATAATTAATTATGTCTAGGTTGGATGTTTGAACCATATTCACCTTACGAGTCAAAGATGACATTGGTAAATTTAAAATGGTCAAAGAGATAATTTTTTTTAAAAATAAAGAATAACAATATCATAATTATTATATTAATACATAAATTACACTTTTAAACCAATTATAAAATATGTTTATAAAAAAATAACAAATGTTACGATCATGGATATTTTCGGTCGTACGTACGCTTGAGAAATATGTCCATTTTGCAATTATCATTATTGAAAGAAGGTCAATAATATTTATCTTTAAAAAATTATAATTATATAATAAATACTAAAATAATTATTTATATAATCTTATAAATATCATTACTATGATGTGGTGATGAAATTAATAATCAGTTCGCTTCATGGAGGAGGTAGTGCACACATCCACGAACGATATTATAACTTTTTCAGTGAGTGAAAATATAAGAAATAATGTTTTATATTATTCATAAACAATGATAAATATTCCATTAATATCATTATATAACATGAATATCACATATATTAATTATATGTACCCTTATTAACATCCATTTAACACGTTAGTCAAAACAAAGCACATCGTTTCATGAGGTGGTTGTCTTTCGTACACATAAATGGTTTATCGTATCACTTATGTACTGGAATATAAAGATTTTATACATGATATATTTACTAAATAGTTTTATTTATGAAATAAATATAATATTTTAACTTTATATCCATATTAATACCCAACTGTGAGAGGTGGTAATGGAAAAACAAATGACACCACTTCGCATGGGGATAGTCTCTCACACGCATGAATGATGATTTTATAACCCATTTGAAGGAAGTTTGTGAAGTTGTAGGTAAAAGACATAACCTAAATATATTTAAGATATTTTATATACTAAGGTTATTATTTTATCATGGTATAATAATAACTGGAGAAGGTGGAGAAGGAATTAAAATAAAGGCTCTAGTTGAAGAACATTATCTCTTCTTCAAATATATTCCTTTGGTTTGCACAAAACCCTTACTAGGTAATATTTATTCCAACACATTGATTATAAGAATATTTTAGGTACATGAAGAGTGATTTTCTTTCTATGAAAAATATATTTAAATGTGTGTGAAAGTGTGGAGAGTGAGATCACTTTTATAGTTGAGGAGGAGTGTCATTATTTTAAATACTGAAAGGCATTCACTATTAGGATGTATCCCTTACCTCATATACATAAAAAAATGAAAAATAATGGATTTTAAGGAATATATGGTGATTTTAATCTTGCACCACCCAAAAATGAAAATATTTTTATCATTTTATTCTTTAGTTCTTAAGACAACTCGATTTTACACTATTGTTTTTACAATGGTAACTAATTTTCTAACATGGGGAATTTATAATTTGAGACTAAATGAAAGTGAGAACTAATATAAAAATTTTACCCACTTATTATGAATATGATATTAGATTTATAAAATTAATATCTCTCGTCTTTTGGAAATAAATATTAATAAAATCTCATGTAACGTATAAAAACACTACATTAACCATGACTGCGCTAACAATGTTTTTATAATTTATGGGAAAATATGTTGATTATAAAATATAAATTTTACATGAGTGGATCATATTTTATATGTATTATAATTTATAAATTTCATAGAACAATATTATATTTTTATTAATTTGAAATCATTTATTGAAATATATTTTATTATAAATTAACAATGATGTCAATTTTGAAATTATTTATTTTATTTCAATTAAACAAATATCAGTAAATTATGTAATTTTCATATATTAAAATAAATACTATGAAATATGATATATTTATCTAAAAATTTAATTATATTCAATAATTCAATATATTTACCTCACATGTAATATTTCTAGTACAATTTATTTAAGATAATTGTTAACTAAAAATTATTGTGTTGGGGTTTCATACGAATTTCTAGGGATTGATTCATCCCTAAAAATTATAAATAAAATATTATGATAAAAAGTATATTTATATTTAACAATAACATTTATAACCAAACCATAATTTTTTTCTTGATCCAAAGTCATTATAGATATTGAAGGAATTAAAGGTTACATTCTTGCCTTTTTCTATGCTTAATATATTATTTAGGTCACCTTCCAGGAATATTATCCCAACATCTCATACAATGGATACTATGGTGATAATTTTTGAATTATGTTTATCTAATCGGTGTTTTAAATGTTTGTATGTCATTTTACACCTTATATTCATTGTTTAACTACTATGTAAACTAATTTTCTTTAATCACTATTATTAATTTTAACTGTTCTCACTAATAATTGTGTAAAAAAAGTATGTTAAATTTAATATATAATATAATTGTTTATATTAATAACATGGAATCCATTTTTTCAAATAAAATTTACATAGTTGGAATAATTTAATTAAAAATTAATCTCACAGACGTGAAATGAAAGAGGATTTTTAAATTGAATATCTTTAAAAGATCACAATGTTTTTATTTCAAAATTAAATCTGAAAATTATTACAATGACCTTTGATGGATTAATATATATATAATTTACTATTTTTACTTTTACACCAATTCAAATATTATTTAACTTTGTAAATAATTTATTTGAAAAAAACATCTTTCACATAAAATTAATTATTTTACACTAGTCATCAAAAAATAGAACTTTCCATAAAAATAAAAATAATTAACCGTAAATAATTTTGATATTATTAATTAAAAAAATAATATTTTTTTAAAAAAAATATTATAAAATTAATAAAATTGAATTTTTAAACTATGTGCTACATTCACAATTAAACTACCTCTTAGAAAAAAATTTCATTTTTAGGAAAACAATTCTTTTTCATTTAAATGATTATTAATTTATTTATTATAAATAGAGAACTAATAGACATGTATGATATATATAATTTCATAATTTATATAATCCTACTAAAACATTCCTTTCCAATGGAATTGCAATAACTATCATATTAAATAATAATATTAATAGTATATTATTGTTTGGTAAAATTAAACCGTGTGTGTAATGAAATCTATTGAAGATGCTCTTGGTTGTTCAAATTACAAGATAACTTAGTATTTCATGTAACATAAGTTATGTAAAAAAATTTATTCTTTTATAGTTTAATGGGGAGTTGCATTTGGTCTGGAAATAAATTTTAATTGTTCAAGTTATTCTAAAATCATTATAATGTCATAAATGTGATGTTTTCTCTAAAATAATTATTTTCACTATTCATGTAAAAAAAATATTTCTAAAAATTAAAATAAATTCACCCTAATATAACTTTAAAAATATTGAATTCGAAAATTAAATTTAATTCATTGGCTTTAATTTCAGATATTTTTGAATTTGAGTCTTAATCAAATCCTTGAATAATCTAATATGATTAATTTTATTATTTATTTAGAAAAAAATGGAATACTTACTATAATTTAATCCTTGTCATTAAATCAAATCTTGAACACCATATTAGAGAAAAACCAAAAATAATGAATCTAACACCACTAAGCTCTTTGTAGATAGATGGAAAAATTCATCCTCATTACCCAATAACTGACTTTTTGGTCTCCCATTTCAAAAGAAACTAAAATCAATCCATAAAATACTAATATCAAAAGAAAAACCTAAAACAATAGATAATTATACCCAATTAAATATGTAATGTATATAAAACCAAAATCTAATAACATCTATAAATTTGAGAAAAAACTCAATACAGACCAAAAAAGAGTTCCAAAAAACTATAGTATCATAAAACATGATCAGTCCCAATATTTCCCTTCCTCATAAATCATATTATAAACCTATATAGGTGGCCTAAATATCCATAGTAAAAAAAGACACTAAATATTTCATGAAAAATGGATTATATTTCACAACTGATCCACAATTAAAACACTTGATATATATCCTCTTCCTCATTACTGTATGGAACTGAAAAGACAACTCTTCTGACTTAGTAACCACTACCCTCTCATCCTCATAAAATGGGACATCGTATATTTCATTAATAAAAAAAACAAGAATATACTATAAAAATCATTCTGATTCAAAAATATAAGAAAATTACTATATTCTAAAGATAACTCATCTCCACCACTGGGACTTGAGTCTGGGTAGAGTCATTTTTGCAAGAAACCACTCTTAGATGATAAAGAGGACCATAATAATGGTCATACCACTGAATCTAAATCCCTATATTTTTTTAATACTCTCTTGGATTCATTATCTATATAATACAAAACCCAGACCTAAAAAATCCATGTTTCATAAATCAATGTAAAATTCCACATAAAGAAAAAATATCAAAACATTGTGTACTAAATTTATATTTCCAAAACATCATTCAAAACAAATCCTTTAGCTAAATTGTTTTTCATAAATCCATACTTTTAAAAAAACTATCATTTTTTACAAAACCATTTAATCTATTAATTTCTGTTAAACATTCTAAAAAATTAAATTCCCTAAAACAATTTTCTATATTTTATTTGAAAAAAATGCACTCTTATTTTAAAAAGAAATTCAAAAACACTTCTCTTAATATTCCTAATATGCCTCTATTTTTATAAATCAATTCTAGTTCAAGACATTATGTGAAACCAATTCAAAAAATCCAATGAAGGATAAAGAATTTCTACATCAATTTTCTAATATCCATTGTTATGAACAAAAAATTATTTCCCAATATATAAAAAAATATCCCCAAATAAAGGAAATTTATCAACCCATAAGAATCATAAAAATAATTAAAGAATATAATTTTAAAAAAAAACTCACACATTTTAAAATAACACCATAGGAAAGAACAATTTGAATCATTTTAAAAAACAGTAAAAACAACAACCTTATATAAGAAATAACATTCTGTAAGGTTTTATCATATGGTCTAATAAATCACAAACCCAACATGGAATAATCTATGGGATGGTTCAAAAATATCTTCATGTGTTCCACATGGTGTTCCCAAACAAATGGTCAAACTAAGAAACACTGGTTCTTTATATACTTGTGTCGATGTAATTGAAGGTGAATCCCCGAATTGCTGTCACACTCATCGAGGATCAAAATAAAATCATCATATATAAAAATTCATTAAAGACACTCAAATTCAAGGAAAAAGTTCTGAACATCTATAGAAACACTTTTTTCATTTTAAAGTATGGTGATCAAAAACCCATATATGATATATCTATTGAGTTCTGATGAGGATCCTAATATAAATTCTACTAAGATACAACATAAATAGCATGGGGTACTCAGAAATAATTTTCTATAAACCACCTTGGCCCACCCATAGTCTGGGAACCCAATAATTCCCAAAACATACCTGATGAATATTCTAGATAACCTCAAGATTGAAACTAGTTCCAAGGTGTCAAATAAAAATTTATTGGAAAAATATCACCCTCAAATGAAATCCATCTCGTAGATTCTACCAAGAATCTAGCATGTGCGGTTTAATGATCAAATGTCTATTCCTTCAAATAAATTTAAATAAATGAGTAGAAACATCCAATCATAGTCTGTAACATGAATAAAAAACAAATCATTCCTGAAACAAAAATGAAAATGTAACATCTAAAAAAATATGGTATAACTTTTTAAAATTAAATACATATTAAATTATTTATTTAACATTTAAAATAGACTAATGTATGATTTAATATAAAATTAAATGACTTTCTATAATGAATTTTAGTTTTTCTTATAAATTTAGATTCCCAAATTTTACAAATATAACATTCATTTTCCAGGAAATATAATTCTATTTTTAAAAAGTAAATATTATAATTTTTTATTTAATGTTCTAATTAAACAAGTTAAAAATATTTTATTTCTATATTTAAAAATATATTATTATTTTAATATAAATATACATTATTATTTATAAATAGTACACAATAATACTATTTAAAATTTATTTCATAAATTCTAATTTATAAATGAAATTGATTTTTAATTCTTTAAAAGTGATTCTTTTATATATGAATATTTATAGATATAAGAATATCATGTTTTGATTATTATTTTTTGCATAAAAGACTATTTTTTATAAATAATATATGAAATAATTTGAAATATATTTTGCAATATAATTATATTATTCACTTAAGAAGTGTTATGTATAAATTATGATATTAATTAATTTATCTTTTTTATGATAAATATTATAATTTTGTTGTGAGTTATATACTTTGTTTAGTAGAAATATTAATTTAATAAAAATGATATAACTTATAATATGTGGTGATTAAAATTAATGATATTTAAATTATACAAGTTTTTTATCATTTGGTGATAATATTTGATATTAATAAATTTTATATTAATATTTTAAGGTATTTAGGTGTCATAGCTACAATGGGAACAGAATAATGATATAAATAATATATATATGAATAAACTACTATTGGGAGTTTTATATTAATATTAATTACATTATGTAAATAATTATATATACTTAGTATAAAAAATTGGACAACCAAGACCACAAGTGTCCCTTCTTAACAACCCGTGGGACCCATGGTCGACCACGTGGGAGGCAGGTCAACCGGGAAAGTGCGGAATAATCATGAAATCCATTATGGATAGTTTTATGGATGAGTGAAAGCCACATGGTTAATGTCTAGCTAAGGACATGGGCATAGGCTAGGGTGATTTTTCATAGTCGTGTACCCTTGTGTGCGTGTGGTGTGTGGTGTTTTTTGTTGGTGTTGAACCCCCCCCCCCCACATCCTTGGAATGAACTACTAATGGAGAGGTTGCAATATAAACAAGACCCTGACCATCCAAAAGTTATATGTGTAGAAGGATTATGTGGGCATTATAGATCCTCCTTAAAAACATTCATTTACCCCATCCCCATTAGATCAGATGAACCATGATCATCCTTTCTCCTCACAACATCTTCTTCATCCTTGAATTAAACTAAAAGAGACCCCACCATTTTCTTCATCATCTTCCCCTAACTATATCTTCATCCTCATCCAGCTTACGGCCTGTTACTAACATTACTATTATTCTCCACTATCTTCTTTCTTCAATGAAAGTACTATAAATATTGAATCATAAAATAAATAACTCTTTCCCATAAGAATACAAAATAATATATAATAGTAACTCATGTTGATATCATAAAATATCTATTGTTTTTATTTAATGCCTCAATAATTAGTTTCATGGTCAAATATACCAGTCGATTTTTTCATAATGAAGTATGATTCATGAAGAATATCGATAAACCAATTGAAATAACGCATAAATTTTTATGTCTATATCAGGATGACATGAACATAAAAGTAGAAGATGATTTTGAATCCTTCGTCATATTTTACTTGGGTCTGTACTAGTACTAGAATATATATATGTATATATAAATATATATATTCTATTTTATTATTAAAAAATTACTTATCTTGAAATAAAATCTAACAGGAACTCTAATTTCATGAAGCATAAATTTTTTATTTTTTGGAATGTTAAATTAATGAGATCTAAATACAGAACATGATAATTTTATTTTATACAGGAATAGTAGGATTGAAATCTGATGTAGATTCTCAAAATACTAGAGGTCGGTGAATTGAATACTTTAAAAATTATTTTGGAATTTTCAAAGATGGTATAAAACACTCTATTTTTTAACAATGTTAAACATGTTAAATTCACAAGACCTTTTAGTTCTAAAACATGCTAGATTCTAGAAATATGGTTTCAAAAATGAAATTTATGAGAAGTTTACAAGAACAAGGATTCTAACATAAAGTGTATAGAATCTTACTAATCAGAGCATACAAGTATAAGAAAGTAAAATATAGTTATACTTTCCTCAGTAATCAAAATGCAACAGAAAACGAATGTGAACCAATACAAGTAACAATTATTAAATCTGTTAACCAAAAGAGTAGGGTATCCAACAACCATGGATAAAGGTCCCTTGATTTATACATTCAAGAAAGTCTATCTAACCCACACCAGGGTAATACCTCGATAAGAATATCGGAGTATGTCTTGTTATCCCCGCAATCCCTCGAACATCATGGTATTCGGCACCTCTATCTTCCTTATCAAGGAATTCCTCGAGCATTGAGGTATTCGACACCCCTATCTTCCTATCACCAGAATCCCACGATTGTACACAGTAGCAATCAGATTCACATGATACAATAAGAACAAGATGTTCAGTACGCAAAATGCATGAGAGTATCTCTCTCTCTATAAATCACTTCAAAAAAATGTGGTCTCTAGAGTTGTAGAACAGTCATAAAAATGTGCAGTGTCTTGAGCTTGTTCAAATGATATCTTATTTATAATCATATCGGCAATGGCTAGCTCCCTCCTCTAATGGTCATATTTTTTTGTTAATCATAGAGGGACTTGTACATGTGTCACTCAAAGAACGCTTGATTTGAAACAGAATTCACATCATCATTTAATAACTCTAAAAAGTGTAAGTAACATATGATTACCCTATCAAATATATTTTTTGAAGTCTAAGGAAAAATAATGTTCATTGTCTAAGACAAAAGAAATCTGGGTCTATATTACATTGATATGTTGATTCTTTTTTCCAAATAATTCGAAATCAGAATTTGGTAGACTTAGAATTCTTAATTCTAAGCAATTCAGAATCTGAATTCTAAGGAGTTCAGAGTCTAAATTCTAATGATTTCGAAACCTGAATTCTAATGATTTTGGAACCTGAATTCTATGGAATTTGGAGTCTGAATTCTTAGGAATTTAGAGTCATAATTCTACGGAATTTGAGTTATAGTTTTACAAGAATTCAAAACACAAATTCTAAAAAATTCGGAGTCTTAATTTTAATGAATTCGGAACTAGTATTCTAAGGAATTTGGATTATGAATTTCATAGAATATTAATTCTAAATTATAGTGAATTTGGATTTTGAATAATAGATAATTAAGAACATGAATTTCAGAGAATTTGGATTCTGATTTTCATAGAATTAGGAACATGAATTTTAGAGAATTCGGATACAGAATTTCAGAGAATTTGAAACCGGAATTTTAGAGAATTTGGATTCAGAATTTTAGAGAATTCGGAACCTAAATTTTGATCCTGAAAATTGAATACTATATATCTAAGTATTTATAGAATTTTTTAGTTTTTAGATGTGAGACCAAATTTTTTACTTAGGAATAACAATAGTTAGATTTAGATAAATTAAAATATGAATAATGAAAGAGAGATAAGGATAAGTTTTTCATGGGGATAAATTTTTTTTCCTTATTACAGAAAATCATCAGGAAAATAAAATTTTCCTTGAGATAGAGTGTTTGTGATTTTCAAAACATAAAATAATGGAAAATTCATAAGGAAACCATATTGACTCAACAATCTCCCACTTTTTATAAAGCACAAACATCTTTACTAAAATGAATATAAGGACTTTGAAATTTTTATGAACATTAAAATAAAAACTTATCTCCCTTTACTAATGTATCATAATGAATACGGCTAACTCCCCCTTAGGCTTTGAAATTACTAAGGATCTTATTATTTATTTCCTGAATGATATTTTAAATTTTTTTCATATAAAAATTTTCATGATAAATACTTTCCCTTAGATAAACTCCCCCTTACATAGGGTAATTCTTTATTACTTAGTATTCGTTTTTGACATTCCTTTCTCCTCCTCGGTGATTTTAAAAAAAGAATAAAGGGAATGGAAAAGAAAATATGGAACCTGAAATATTACTATTAAGTAACCAAAAATATAAAGTGAAAATAAATTCATTTGGATTTAAATGAATTTTTATAATTAGAACATAAAACACAATATCAGATTGGAATGAAATTATCCCTCTTTCTCTTTCGACAACAGCTTCTTCATAATAGTTTTCAGCTTCTTGAGTTCTTTGTGATCATCTTTCATGCCATTGAGTAGCTAATCTTGATCATCACTTTTATTTTACAAGGATTTAATTTTCTCTTCCTATGCTTTAAGAATATCATCCTGATCCTTCAAGGATTCTTTTGGTTTAGCAAGTTTTTCATCAAGTTCAATTATATGATCCCTTTCCATCTTCTAACTCTGAGGGACTGAATACAATTTTCCATTCTGATCTTTCACTTCTTTCTTCTGAGAAGTTTCTTCAAGAGATAGATTTTTTTCAAAAGACATGGCGGGATCTTTGAACTTAGCATCTTCGGTTTCAAAATCATCCTTGACATTATCTTGAAACTCATCAAGAATTCTCATTTCTTAAATAGTTTTCCTTAACAAACTACTCATCTTCTTCCAAGATATTTTATGGGATTCATAATTAATGAAAAAAGTTTGGAAATCAGATTCATGTTTTATACACTTATCCACCACCATGGATATTGAATATGTTTTCTGAATTATGTAATGTAGAAGCATTGGTAATTTTGAATCTATGGTTGGAAATACCGAAATGGTACCTAATAGATTCTTCAAAGACTAAAAAACAAAGTCATGGCCAAGAGAATATGATTCTGAATTCAAAAACATTGTCGATGAAGATTCTGTTTCAAGCACATTAGTTTTCCTCATAGATGAAGTGCTATCATCTTTCTTACTAACCAATGACTTCGTAGAAGATTCAACCATCACCTTATCTCCCTTATCTTTTCTTGAAGTTATTTATTCTTGTTTAGGTGATTCATGTTCACTATCTAACATCTGAAAAATATTATCTTCTTCGACTTCTTCCTTTTCATCTCCTGCCTCAACACCCACTGGCTGTATGAAATCATGGTTACTATATTCTTCTTCAGAAAATTTATATACTTATTCCTCACCCTTCTCATCTTTTCTAGGGGTAGAAGGTTTTGAAGATTCTACTTCATATGTTCTAATTGATAACTTCTCATAAGGACTCTCCTTCTCATGATAATCATCAACTTGATTTATCATATCAAGAGTATCACCAGTCCCTTCTTATTCTTCTTCCACTTCTTCTCCATGCACTATTTCTTCTTATTGATCTAGTTCTGAAATCACCTAAATCATTCCCGGAGTCTCTAGAATTGATTATATTAAAAAGGATTTTGGTACCGGAATTTTCTCAAATGATTTCTCATCATCTTTAGGAAGATATTATACTATCTCAGGCTCATACATCTTCTTCTTTTTCTTCTTCTCTTTTTGTTTCTTATCAAGCTCTTCAGTATCCTTTTCTCTTAACTCTTTTGCCTCAGTAGGGTCCAATCCATACATAAGCTCCCCTTATTTTTTTAGTATCCTATCTCCATTTTGAAACTACCTCATTAGGATAATATTTTTACTTCTTTGACTTTGGTGGGGAAGATTGAATTTCCTTAGAGACAAAAACTTTTGATATCTCTTCAATTTCATTTACTTTCTTCTTCCTTCAACATTTCTTTGAGGTTTCATCTACAACATGTATCATTGATAAAACATCATATTGTTAATTTGATAAATCATAAAAATCTTCAGATTCACCAAAAAATCCAATTCACATTCTCCTTAGAGTGTCATCGCTTAGCAAAATTACCCTGAATTTTTTTGACTTTGATTGGAAGAAAATTTTCATTGATTCTAGATAAGAAATAATGATATTTGATAAAATTTCTAGATACATTAAAATCTGAGACATTAGATTTCCATTCTTGATTTCTCAGGCATAGCCAAAAAATACTTAAACAGATTCATCTTCTGGAGGTTCACTAAGAAATCCCAAAAAAATATATATCACTTTTCTTTAGAGTATCTTTATATCCTTTCCTTTGAATGATAAATCCTTGAACCCAAAGTTCAAGAATATCAAAATTTTATAATATATGAAGAATCATCGGAGTCTTGACTCTAACCAAACCATGTCACTCCATGGCCTTCTCTTTATCAAATATTCCTTCAACATCAGGTAACTTATGTGAACAAAATTACACTTCTCCTTTGTAAGGTATTCGAATCATACTATCTGCCTTAGAGTAAGAATGAGAGTAAGTCTTACTATAAATCTTTAAAAAATTCCCTTTGCCTCCTTGATAGAAAAAAGATACTGATTCATATAACACTACTAGAAACTTCAGAATCACCGGATCCTCTACATTGGGTTTAGATATAGCAATACTCTTCTAGCTATTTAACATGATGATCTTTTAGATGATTGAATCATACTTATTAATGAAGTCTAGGTCTACCAACCTTTCACTATAAATCATCCATTCCAAGATTTCCATTACATTGGATATTTCTTTTTGAAGAGAGGCTTATATAGACATTTGGAACAAAGGAAGAGCTGAAAAATTCGAAACATTCTAAAGTATGAAGGGTACAACATCAGCAAGTAAGAGCTTCGGATTCGATGTGGGACAACCATTTGGGGGTCCTTTATGATGGAAATTGAAGTAAAGATTCAACTTCCCTAATTGATTCTACATTTGAATACTTATTGAGGCGATCTGACGGTTGAGATGATAGCTGAAGAAGAAAATTGATAGATTCTGATCTTTTGAGGATTTTAAGAAAGGAATTTTGATATAAGGAAAAGTGAATCCAAAAATTTTGAAAATAAAAATTATATTATAAACAATAAAAAGATGATTAAAAAATTTAATAACAGAAACATGTAAGAACCCGTGTTTTTCTGGACATCAGTTTTGATCAAAAATTTTATTTTTTTCTATTGGACGCTTATAAGGGGTAAAATAGACATTTTACCATACCATATAATTCAGATAATTTTTCTGACAACTCTGTTGGTCCCAGAATAGGATGTTTACCCTAGGATATAAGTTTGGGGGAAATAAAAGTTGTTCGAGTTTTAGCAGAATATTTAATATATAATATGATAAAATAAAATATTAAATTATTCGCATAGGTTCATTTGGAAATAACATTTAAAAGGAGCATAATATTGATATTGTGTCTAGGATGTTGAGTCCGGAACGAAGATTTTATCCTAGGGAAGTCATAAACTCATGTCGAGCATCGGGGCCAGCCCGGGTCCCCTTTTTCTCCTTTTTCCTTTTCTTTTTCTTTTTTTCTTTTCTCATCCTCCCTACTCCTTCTTGTGCATGCACCTTTTTTGGATTCTCCTTGGCCGTGTCCCATGGAATAATTGGGAGATCGAGAAAATTGGAGAGAAAGAAGTAAAGAGGGGTACCGATTCGAAGCCCTCGATGCGCAGAGTCTGCGTACGGCATCCGTAGACCATGAAATCAAACGAAGCGTCAGTGGTTTCCTCCCAAAGGTAGTTCCGTTTATGTTTTCAACATGAATTAACTTAAAACATGTTGTTGTATGTTTTTAAAAACTTATATTGCCTTCTTCTATGACCATGGGGCTCGATCTGTTGTTTCGAGGGAGAAAACAGGTGAATCGGGTTTTTTTAGGGATTTCTCATCGGAAAACCCAGTATACACGACGTGTGTTCTAGAGGAACACATCGTTTGTTCTTCCTATTTGGGGAAGATGAATTTTTCATAAGTACACACCATGGACTTGAGTACATGTCGTGTAATGGGTGGTCATTTGGCTGGCCGTGTGGCATAGAACACATTTGTAGTGTTTTTTTTGAAGTACACGCCGTGTATAGTAAAGTACACACTGTGTACTTTTATATAGGCAGGCCCAATGGGTCTGGCCATGTATTTGTGGCCATGTACTACTCCTGCATAGTAGTTTTGGCATATATTTGGAACTGGAAGTCATAATTAGGCGTGTGAGTAGTCAATTATGATCATTATTCCTCATAGATCGCAATGGTGGAATCATTTTGACATTTATAGGTCATATATAAGTGTTTTTGGGGTTGTTATCTAAATGGAGGGGATTCTTCCTCCATTTATTGAGCCCAATCATCACCTGAAGGTGAGACTTAGCGTGGTTATTAGGTTGGGTATTCGGAAAAACATATTCAATAGCGTTAATATGAGATGAGCTATGAGCTATCTCCTATAACCTTTTCTATAGAGGAAGTTTCCCTTGTGAGATGTTCCCTTCTGGCCCGTGATGTCCTGAGACCGTGCATTTCCATGGATCCCCGGATGGATGCCTTTACTTGTGTGCTAACCTTGGGAGTTCCTTGTAGGATCTCTCTCTTGTTCTTCCTTTGATAGGAACCTTATTATGGAATGCCTATGTTTTCCTTCCTTTGAGGATCCCATGTAGGATTCCTCCCTTAATCATTGCTAAGGATCCCATTTAGGATTCCTTCGCTCGTGTTTACCAGGAGAATCCCGAGTATGATTCTTCCTCAGTGTTTGACTTGAGGGACCCAGTGGGTGCTCATTGTTTGACCAACCATGAGTTGTTATGTCGGGATTGGGTAGAGATGGTGATCAGGTGTCACCTAGAGCCCATTCCAAACTGGTGATCCCATTGGACTTCAGATGTATTGTGGATTTGGGCGTTCGGGCCACCCTCACTTGATTGTTATATCTAAATTGTGTTTTTGATGATGTAGTGGTTACCATAGGTGATTCCTGGTAGATGGCCATTGAGCCGGACACGAGGCGTCTTCTTGTTTGTTGTGATGCCTACATTGCCTTGTGTGCCTGATTAGTAGGTGGTATGAGGTTTATATCCAACTATGGTTTTGAAATTTTATATAGTTGTGCTACAAACCCACTTTTGGGGTGTCGTCTAGATGAGGCCTTGGATACTTTAAATTTCTAGGGCTGTATAGGTAATTGATGGTAATTATAAATTGTTGTTTGGGATCACTGTTGGGATCTAGGACCACCCCATGGGTGCGTTCCTCTGTTTAGCCGTTTGGCCAGGATACCCAAGGGTATGCCATGATTATGATGTAAATTGAATTTACTTGAGGGGAATTATATATAAATTTCTTGATTATGATTTGGGATCAGCCCGGTTACTTGCACTTGAGGGCAGTGTTCCTTTTAGCCTAGGGGTATTTTTTATTTAACCTGAGGGAAAGGTACTTCGTAGCCTGAGGGAAATGTTCTATTTTGCCTAAGGGAAACTCTTATTATGCATGAGGGCAGTGACTTCAATTCATGAGGGAAATATATCGTATGCCTGAGGAAAATATTCGATAGTCTGAGGGAAAGCCTGAGGGTGTGGTTTTATTATGTTATCCCGAGGGAATGTTGATATTTAGCTTGAGGGAATGGTTATATTTATCATGAGGGCGTGTTTATATTTAGAAAGAGGGTGTGGTTATATTAGCATGAGGGAATGTGTTCATTATGCCTGAGGGTGATATTCTTATATGCCTGAGGGCACTATTAGTTATGCCTGAGGGCGAGATTATTTTACGCCGGAAGGGAACATTTCGCTATGTCTGAGGGAAACTACCTAAGGGTATGGTTTATGTTCACCTTAGGGTAAGGAGTCAAATGTCTGGGGACAATGGTTGATTATTTTGGTAATCTTTTTCAGAGGCATATTTCCATCGTTGGCCGAAGCAGGTACATGTCTATGGGATTACAAACCTAGATATCAACATAATGATACACGACATGAGTGGAACGACGTCCATATCAATGCCCTTGTACAAGATGTCTAGGAGATCAGGTTTATTCTCCCAAGGATTGACTGCTAATGTGGTATCTTGTTATTTGAGTCACCTAATCATGAATATTATATAAATATGTATATGTGTATTGGTATGGGACTATACATGTGTACGCATATAGATATGGACATCCATGGTGGAACTTTCCCTATTGACAGGGATTACAAACCCAGAGTTCAACTGTGGTTGCATGTTTGGTTTACATCCTTTTGTGGTGTTCTGGCTAGGCTAAGCACATTGTTGTTGCATACACTTTTAACAGCACAGTTATAGGTTGGTTGTCGGGGTGCCCTACTGAGATTATTTCTCACCCCTGCATGTGCACCTCGGTGTACGTGTAGACCTTATGTCATCTTTTCAGGTTGAGAGCGAGTTGCATGGTGGATAGGGCTGAGGCCCAAAGTTACATGATCGATTATAGATTCTCGAGTGGTTCTAATAATCGGGCTGCTACAGTTCGAAAGTGTCAAGTGATTGGGTATGTGGATTAGCTCGGAGTTAGTAGCAGATCCCTGTACTTTTACTTTCAGTTTCTTTTGTACTTGTATCTGTATGGTCGGCCAGGTGGATGACCAGTGTTGTATTGTATTGCATATCTTTTCGGTCTTTTACGACATTTTATTATTATAACTTGTTCTATTTCAGTTGTTTATTTCTTCTTCACTCTTTTTACTTTCCATTGTGTATGATACTTAGTTATTTTTACTGTTTTATTACTCTGGTATGAGGGAATAGTCTCCCCACTATCACACCCTAGGCCCTCGCTACTATATGGTAGCCTCTGGTGTACGGGGAGGCACACTTGAGGTCTTTTGGAGAACCAGCTCGGAGCACCAGTTTAGTGGCTTCCGGGTCGGGACATTCCAAAGTGGTATCAGAGGAGTTTTCCTTCATTGTTTTTACTATTTGGGACATAGTATACAGGAGTATTAGGAATGTGTCAGAACCTGTGATGGATATCGGGTTGTTGCGTCGAGAACACTTGTTCCAATAAGAAGTCCTGGTTTCCAGGGTTAGGGATTGTAGTTCTTATTTTGTGATGTTACAGTTTTATATGATTTTCACCTTGAGTGACGCACATGTTGTGTGGTGTTCTGATATACTATGGATCTCCTAATTGTGGCCATTAGTAACATTCCATGGATGGATTTTGACTCTTGGCCTGCAAAGTCAAGAGGCATCTCATGCTTCATACTAGGCACGTAGGATTTACAGCATATAGGCCTGCTAGTGTGTGTTTTTACTGAAAATTGAGACCTATGGGTCTGCTTATACATGCTTTTTACTCTGAGGGCTGGTTACGTGAATCTATGTTGAGGAGTTTTTGTTGAGGCTGATGACTTAGTCCTTGTGAACAGGTGGTGTAGTGACCCCTATTGGTCTATGTGGCACGTGATGCATTTTTTGTTTAACACCTTATTGGGTGTTGTTCTCAGTTCTATGGTTTCCTAGTCAGATCTTTGAGAACAATGTTGTTGAATACCAAGGCTTTTCATGTGAACTGGACCTCCTTGTGGTATTGCTGTATACAGATACCCGATGAGCGTCAGTTCAGTTTCTCTTCTACCAGGGTTATGAATTCCGGTGAGTAGTTACTTCTGAGGATGCTTGAAGAGGATCAAGGCCCTTGTAGGTTGTGTTTCGGTTTTAACTTTCATTGGACGTTGAGGTTTTTACATTTTTATGAGAGGTTTTGTATCTTTTGGGCTAGGTGGTTGGACATTGTGACCCAGTTGTGAGGCCTTGTGAGAAAGGTTGACCTGTACTTGAATCCTAGTTGAGTTTTGGAAGGATGTTACCATGGCTCGGAGGGATCTGGACACACCTTCATTTAAATCTTAGTGTACTCCTATTAGAGACGATCATGCGCTATCTTGATTCATCTTGAGTATGATGAGAGAGCTTCGACCTGGATCGAGCTCTTTTTTCTTTCCTAAGGTTCAACCCTATTGAGGATGGAACCTATTCGGGTTGTGCTCTTAGAGAGATCTAAGGAAATCCATATGGTGGGGAGTGCAACATCAGCCTTTGAGGGTGGTTTTCCTTGTTTAGATTAAACTAAGGTTCTTTCTAGTGGCCTTTTGGGCTCAGAGTTACTTTTTAGATGATGATAAGTGTATTCTTATGGTAGGGAGTACCAGATTGGTCATAGTTGAATGTCTTTTGTGTAGAAGGTTGTGGTTAACACTATAAGGCAGGTCGTTGGATGGTCCAGATAGCTTGGTAGTGCAGATGAAGGGGTTGGAGGAATGGTTTCTGGTCCATTCACTGGGATTCTCGGGGACGAGAAGGTTTACGGTGGGGAGTTTGTAAGAACCTGTGTTTTTCTGAATAGCAGTTTTGTGCAGAAATTTGAATTTTTGTTATTGGATGCTCGTGAGGGGTAAAATGGTCATTTTACCTACCAAATAATCTCGGATTATTTATCTAACAACTATGTTGGTCTTGAAATATAGTGTTTACCCTAGGATATGAGTTTATTGGAAATCTGAGATGTTTGAGTTTTAGCAGAATGTTTATTATTTAATATGATTAAATTAAATATAGAATTATTCAAGCAGGTTTGTTTGGAAATAACTTTTAAATGGAGAATTGGGTTGATATTTCTTATACGTTGTTTAGTCTGGAATGGAGAGTTTATCCTAGGGAAGGCATAAACTCATGTCGGGCGTTGGGGCAGGCCCGGGCCCCCTTTTTATTCTTTTTCCTTTTCTTTTCCCTTCGTTAGTTTCTCTTCCTCTCTTCTCCTTTATGTGCATGCACCTTGTGTGGATTCTTCTTGGCCGTGTCCCATGGAAGAACTGGGAGTTCGAGAAAATGGGAGAGAAAGAAGGAAAGATGGGTACCGATTTGAAGCCCTCGACGCGCTGAGTCGGTGTGCTGTTTCCGTGGACAATGAAATCCACCAAAGTGTTAGTGGATTCTGCCCAAAGGTAGGTCCGTTTATGTTTTCAACATGTATTACCTTAAAAAATGTTTTTTTATGTTTTTAAAGCCTTATATTTCTTGCTTTTATGCCCATGGGGCTCGATCTGTTGTTTCAGGGTCGAAAACGGGCGAATCAGGCGTTTTTAGGGATTTCCTGTTGGAAAACCCAGTATACACGACGTGTGTTCCTGGGGAACACTCAGTGTGTTCTTCCTGTTTGAGGAAGATTAATTTTTTATAACTACACACCTTGTACTTGAGTTCATGTCGTGTGGTTGGTTGTGTGTAATAGAACATGATTTTAGTGGTTTTTTTGAAGTACACGCTGTGTACAGTAAAGTACACGTCATGTAGTGGAACTTGGGCATGTGTTCGGGTGAAAAAGAACACAGGGTGACTTTTTGGGAACAGTACACGCAGTGTACAGTAATGTATATGCCATGAACATTTACACAGGCAGCCCAATTGTTCTGGCCATGTAGTTCTGGCCATGTACTACTCCAACTTAGTAGTTTTGGCGTATCTTAGGCTCTGGAAGTCATAATTGGGCATGTGAGTAGTCAATTCTGAGTGTGTTTCCTCATAGATCGCAATGGTGGAATCCTTTTGACATTTAGAGGTAAACTAAAGGGGGATTTTTGGGTTTTTTATCTAAATGGAGGGGATTCTTCCTCCATTTATCGATCACAGTCGTCACCTGAGGGTGAGACTTGGTGAGGTTGTTAGGTTGGGATTTCATACCAACTTTGTCGTGATCGTTAATATGAGATGAGCTATGGGATATCTCCCATAACCTTTCCAATAGAGGATGTTTCCCTTATGAGATGTTCTCCTCTGGCCCGTGAGGTCATGAGACCGAGCATTTCCAAGGATCCCTGGAGGGATTCCTTTACTTGTTAGCTGACCTTGGGTGTTCCTTGTAGGATCTCTCTCTTGTTCATCCTTTAATTGGAACCATGTTATGGAATGCCTATGTTTTTCTTCCTTTGAGGATCCTATGTAGGATTCCTCCCTTAATCATTGTTAAGGATCACATGTAGGATGCCTTCACTTGTGTTTACCTAGAGAATCCCGAGTATGATGCTTCCTCAGTGTTTGACTTGAAGGGCCTAGTGGGTGGTCATTGTTTGAACGACCCTGAGTTGTTGCGTTGGGTATGGGTAGAGATGGTGATCAGGTGTAACATAGAGACCATGCCAAACTGGTGATCCCTTTGGGATTTCAATGTATTGTTGTGGTGGGCATTTGGGCCACCCAGACGTGTTTGTTATATCAGACTTAAGTTGTTGATACTGTAGTGTTTACCATATGTGCTTCCTGGTTGATGGCTATTGAGCCTGACATGAGGCATCTTCTTGTTTGTTGGTATGACTACTTTGCCTTATGTGCCTAAGTAGTAGGTGGTCTGAGGTTTATATCCAATTGTGGTGTTGAAATTGTGTAAAGTTGTTTTACGAACCCATGTTTGGGGTGTCATGTGGCTAAGGCCTTGGCTTCTTTAAATACCTAGAATTTTATAGGTAGTTGAATGCAATTATAAAATTCTGTTTGGGATCACTCTTTGGATCCAGGACCACCACGTTGGCGTGTTACTCTTTTTATCTGTTTTTTCAGGATACCTGAGGGTATTCCATTATTATGATGTGAATAGAATTGCCTTGAGAGGAATTATTTATAAATTACTTGATTATGATTTGGGCTCCGCTCGGTTACTTGTTCCTGAGGGAAATGTTCTTTTTAGCCTAAGGACATTGTTTTTTTCTTGAGGGCAACGTAATATTTAGCCTGAGGGCACTGTTCTATTTTGCCTGAGGGAAACTCTTTATATGCCTAAGGGAAGTGACTTCTGTGCTTGAGGGAAATTTCTCGTACGCCTGAGGGAAATATTCGATAGCCTGAGGGCATGTTGATATTTAGCCTGAGATAATGGTTATATTTATCCTGAGGGCATGGTTATATTTATCCTGAGGGCGTGGTTATATTAGCCTAAGGGCAGGTGTTTGTTATGCTTGAGGGTGAGATTCTTATATGCCTGAGAGCACTATTCGTTATGTAACACCCCGAGATTTTATGAAACATATTCTTTTTAATTTCATTAATGTCTTGTGTTATAAGCTACACAAAAAGGAGCTTGCACAACACGCATCCCTGACTTGCCTTGCATTACACGCAATCGCGACCTTCCTCGATAGCGTGTGTAGTACGCAATACCGAGTTTCACTAAACGAGATATTATTATAAAATTATTATGAACTAGCCGTTATGAATAGTAATACCCACTTTTTAAAATTTTATAAATTTTATCTTTCAAAATGGACTTCATTTTTGGATTCGGAATATCGAAATTAGCTTAAGGTGATATTTTGGTACTTTTTGGATAACTTTCATATTCTGATGAATAGTGAAAATTACTAAATTTTAATTAAATACAACTTTTTTTAAATCAAAATAATTAATAGTGATAAATTGTTAATTTGAGTGGTTTTAAAGTATATTTAGAATATATTTTTATCATTTAATACAATGTTGGTCATTGGATGTAATTTCACATTTAAACCAGACATAAACAAGTGTCAATCTTTTGATAGTTATTATCTCTTAAGAACACGCTATTTGTTTTGACGACAGGAATTAATTTTTAAATTAATTAACGCAGCTGATATGTTTTGAAATTGGTAAAATAGATATCATTTTTTTATTCATAATATCAAATATATCTTTGGCCTAATTTTTGGTATTTCTCAGGAAACTTTCATTTTTTTGATGAATAGTGAAACCACAAAGTGGTAGTTAAAAAAACTGAATTTTTCATAAAACTTAATTTTACCGCTTCTTTGAGTGGAATTTCGAAAATTCGAGAGACATGGTTAATATCAAGTACTAAAATGTGGTTCAATGAGATTAAAATAATTTTTGGTAAATAGTAACTTTTTACATTTTTAACCACGGTTAAAAGTAAATATGGTAATTAAGGGTAAATATGATATTATTATTTCCTTAAATCATGTCCTCAATCTCTTTATTAAGTGTAATTCGGCCGAAAACAACCTTAGGAATAAAATATGACCATTTATGCTCACATGGATTAGATTAGGACATTTATTATTAATTTATTTAAAGAATGGTTAAAATAGTTAAAATCAAAGTTTAATAACTAAATCATTTTTAATATAGGGTTATACATTAGATAAATTAGACTATAAATATTCATTATAAAGATAAAAATATTTCCTACATGATGGTATTTTATTTGTAAATTTTATAATTAAAATAAGTTAATTTATTTATGAAAAAATGATGATGCAGTAATTATGTTATTAATTAAATATTGACATAATTGATGTTATAAATACCCAAATAAATGTAAATTGAGAATTTTTATGAATTCCAATAATTTTCTATGCTAATATGACTTGTTAGTATTGATTTAATTAATGTTTTTCGAACTAAACATTCTGTTATGATTTTCACAAAAATCAATTACCAAATAGTGTCAAAATTGACATAAAATAGGTTTTAAAAAAAATATTATATTATTAATAATTATTATAATCCGAAAAATTTAAGGTTCGGCCAAGATACATATATCATAATATTTTTATCATTAATGGACCAATTGGGGTTGTTTGGATGTATATGGTTTGTTTATTAACTATATAATATAAAAATACAAAGTGATATGGTAAATGTCAATCTAATTAACTAAGAGTTAAAACTAAAAGTTATGGTTAATATAATGACCTAAACTAGTCTAAATTCTATTGGATGAGAGGATTTAGACCCATTCCCACCTTATCTTAGAAATAAATCAATTTTTAGCTATTAAAAACCGAATATGACTTTATAATAAAATAATATTTTTATGTATTCCAAAGGTTCCCCTCTCCTCCCTTATAAAAGGGCACCACCTCCCTCTCTTCCTCACACCACTTGAGCCTTCAAGATCGGAAAACCCCTGAAACTTTCCCTTCTCCACTTACCTAGAAACATCCTAGAGGCCCTGGTCTTCTTCAAAGGCCAACGTTAGTGCCCTAAGAGGAGGTCTCAAAGAGGCGCTTCAAAGAAGTGGTAATGTCCATTACCGATTCCTTCAACCTTATTTCTTCTTCCACTTATTCTTCTTAGGTTGTTTCATTATGAAGTAATAACATCAGTATCACTCATATACTGATATGTTATTATAAGTATGAAACAACCCTATTTCACCATCTATCTATCCTACAGAAAACAAAATCACCGCGCGTGCATACGTACGGAATTCCGTCTCCATACCGTGGTGTAATCTATTTTCCACCACCTCCTTACTAGGATGTGTATAATGGTGTAAATAATAACTATATATTATTATTGTAAAGTGATATGGATTCTGTAATAGTATACATACACTCCAATAAAAGTCCACGATCATGGGAAAGATATCATCGCTTGTGCGTACGTACGGAATACCGTCTCCACGACGCGATGAGATTCATTCTCAATGATTAACCATTCATAAATGATTATAAAGTATATATAATAAGTAATCATGAAATATATGACATAATAATGATACTGGATTTATGTATATATATATATGAATGTCATCCAATTAATTCCATTCAATTCAATGAGGAAACGAAAACAACGTTCATGCGTACGTACGGCCAACCGTCTCCATGGACGGTGTATTTATTTCCATTTATCGATCTATTATATATATGTATATTATGAATATATATTATATATAAATAATTTTTTATATTCTGGAATTATGTAATCATGATCTAAGTAATCATATGAATAATTACAAGTCAAAACACAGACGACAAATGAAACGATTTTACCCAAAACGCTCTTTAACATGAAATTTATAAAAGAACGAGTAATATAAAGATATAAGTGAACCATATATGATATCAAAACAATGAATATGATTCTTCAATAAGTCAATGACATTATTTAAATCATTATACAGGAGGTTCGGATACGTACGAATCATATCAGACATAAGGTAAGGGATAAATTTTCAATCTCATTTTTATCCGAGATTACTTATATGTATATATTTTCTGAGGTTACGTTTATCATCCATGACCATGTTTTCTAAAAATGTTTTCATAAAATGTTTACCATTCTTCCATTAATGTTTAAAGTCATTTTTACCCTTTATTGATTTTTTACCACATTGTATGAATGGAATCATTCCTTTGGTTACCATATAAGGTACTTTTTGACTTTTCCAACAAAAGTACGAGGAGAATGTTATTTTTAACTTATACGGAATGAACTGATTTTTATGGTTTTATAACGCCTCATTTTCAAGAAGCGTCCTCTACAATATGGCATGATTATTTTCAACAAAACCCTTATATTTTAAAATTTCATGGAATTTTGTGAAAAGAAAATGATTTTAAAGAAGAAAGGATATTTTCCTCAAGAATTCATTTCAAGTGTTTTGTCAAAACTATTTTCCATCTATGATGACATTATTTCATATGTGTATGTTTCAAGTAAAATTTATTTATGATTTAAATGGTTTCAATTCTCTAATGATGAAATGATATCAAATATTTATGGATTATGTTATGATGGCATGATGTTTAAGAATCCCATTTTATTACATGGGTTATGCTATGATGTATGATTTATGATTTTGTGTCACACGAAAGAATGATTTCATTATTAGATGGGTGGGACCTATATCTCCCTCCAGTGCATTGGGTAAAGAAATATATCTCATGAGATAGACATGGCTGGAATGGTAAGTTAATCTGGTTCAGTATTACAGGACTGGAACGAGGAGTGAACTCGATTCAGAAAGGGACTTTGTCCACTAAGATGGTCTTGGCAGCAATGCCTTGGCTACTATGGATATCATTACATGTTCTTAATGGATGCCACAATTACATGTTTTATTCCCATTCTATTTTATCATGATTTATGTTCCATTATGATCTATGCCTTATGTACTTCCTTGTTTTAAGTCATTGCTCAATATATTGATGTTTAAACATTATGTTCATGTTTTTAAGTTATAATGTATATGTTATGTTTTATTTTATCCATGATTACCCTTACAGATCATTTAAGCTCACCCTTTCTATGTTTTCTTTTCCCCTAGGATTAAAAGAACGTTTTTAGGTAAGGAATCAAAAAGTGGAAGATCTTTATGGGAGATGTTGAATATATTTCACCACTATTAGAAGATTACGTTCCAAGTTTCCAAAGACACTAAACTATTAATTTCCATGTGTGTCTATTTTTTTATGTATTATGTATTATGCAAAAGTAATGTAATATATATGTACGTCATGATTCGGGTCTCTACAGTTGGTATTAGAGGAAATGTTTAGTCAACCTTTGGAAACTAGGATGCGTGAACATTAGTGAGATCCCTAGAGATATTTCTAAGGTATGTCTGGGGATGTCCCTAAGGTAAAGTATATGAATAGGTTATAGTCCTATAATTACGGTAACGATCATAGAATTAAACATAAGATGATAGATATTTAAGGTACTCCCCCTTTGTTATGTTTTTTTCCCTAGCATGATTTTTGCATCTCACACTATTCTTTTTGGGTTTTAGACGATGGCTAGAACCTGAAAGAACTGTTTTGATCAATGCAATGGACAATGCAATGGACAATGCAATGATTGTCCTCCTGAACAAACAAATGTTATGGGATATGGAGTTCAAAATCATATTGTTATTCTTACACAAGCTATGAATCATTCTGGACTTCCAAATGAGCAGATAAGGGAACAATATTCTTCTGAGTCCTTCATGAGGCAACGCCCACCTTCTTTCAGTGGGTCTTCTAATCCACTTGTTGCTGAACAATGGATCAATACCTCTAAAAATATATTTTCAGTTCTTCAAAGTTCTGAACATGATAAACTAATCTTAGTAGTATAACGTTTGGAAGGTGAAGCTGATCAATGGTGGAATCTTATCAAGAATACGAGGCCAAGAGATGAAATTGATCCCATGGAATGGGACGAGTTCAAGAACTTATTTTTCAATAAGTACTTTCCTAGTATTCTTCTAATAAAGATGGAGAAGGAGTTTCTTGAAATAAAGAAAAATGATGGTGAATCTGTTGGTGTATACGAAGAAAATTTTACAAGGCATGCAAGGTATGCATCTAGCTTTATCATCCAACCTGAAAGTAAAGTTGATCAATTCTTCAGTGGCTTAAAACCAAATCTTCGAAGGGCATTAGCTATAAGAGACTTTAGTAGGTATGAAGAAATTGTGTGTTGTGCTATCAGGGTAGAAATAGAAGTTGGTGTTACTTATCCATCTCATAGTTTTGACAAGAAACGAAAGATGGAGTTCAAGGAGAAAGCTCAGAATAATGGTGAAAAGAATATGAATGTTTCCTTATGCTCAATGTGTTGAAAGAAGCATGGTGGAGATTGTATTAAAGGGACTAGAAAATGTTTTAAGTGCGGAAAACAAGGTCATCGAGCAGCTGAATGTCGATGTAATGGAAAAAGGGTTTCTAATGATGTGAATAAAGAAAATACTACAGATAGCTCACCACCAACACTTCAATGCTCTAAGTGCATGGAAATGGGGCATTATGCTAATAAATGCCCTATTCCAAGGGTTAGTGATGATCAACATGAGAAACCACTTAAGGAAAAGGAGAAAGGGAAGTCACATGCGATCACTATTAGAGATGTTGAATATGACAACGATGTGGTGGAATGATTAAGTGTTTATGTACTGGGATTCCAAAATAATGTTGTATATAGTATCATGGAATATTGTAATATTTATGTATTGGTCTTTTGTGGTTTTTAATAATTTTATGTTACTGGTAACCATGGAAAGTGATTGAGATTATTATTGGAAACAAGATGATATGAGCATAATGAAGGGATTATAAGATAATGAAATGTTTGGCAGTATTCATGAGTTCATGACTGATATAAGGAAATAGAAATATCATGGTTTGAGGTTTTGGTATGTGAAAAGAGTTAACTTTTGACAGCACTCATGTTTGCACTAAGATTGAATGGATATTTATTTTCAAGAGAATACATGATTAAGGCCTTCGAATGTTTGGAATGTGACCAAAAATACATATCTCATGATATATGGGGATCAACGATGGTATTAACACGCTTGTTATATGAACTTTTTGGTTATCGTTTTCAATATAATATGAGATTGGAAAACAGTATTTTGGATAAGCCTAAAGATTAAAATGGATTATGTTGGACATAAGTTATTATTGTTTAAGGATAGAAATTTTTCGATATTATTGATGGGATGTTATAGTAATGTAGTTTTAAAAAAGGACAACCAGCAGGATGGGGGACAGCCCATCGCGTCAGACAAGGCTGTGGGAATCGAACCCACAACCGAAGTGCGACTAGCCTTTATCACCTACCACTGGCCTACAGGAAGTCCCTGTTTAGTATAAACTAGTTTTATTATATTAAGAAGTATGATATATGAAGTATAAGACCATTTTAGGAACTATATATGATTAATCTCACTATAGATAGACTTATGTATTATTTGATAACTTTTCTAACCTTTTGTTTAAGACATATGAAATGACCCATCATTATATCACATGATCTACTAACACATCATGAATGACAAATTCAAATTCATTTATTAGATAAAGTGGAAATTTTCCAATGAACGACCAACGGTGAGACTATACCAAAATCACGAAAGTATTTCTTCTAATACCAATTTCATCAACTTTAGGGAAATGATCTTGAAAACAGAAAATGTTGTCCTAGTACTCTTATATCTGATGAATCAGATGGTACCATAGATCATCACAAATTTATGGATTTGTGATTGTTGGATTTTTCATAGCCATGTTCTCTACCACTCTCCATTATAACTTGATGGTTATATTTTTCTTCTATATCCATATTTTCACAAATGTTCTCATACGTGGAATCCCAGTGATGAGTTAATTTGGTTAACTGTTATGTTTCATACTTTAGTTTCTAAATCCAAGTTTTGGTATTCCTTTTTTACGATGTGTGTTTCTATTAAAGAAACTTTTGAGTAGTAAACCATTTATAACCCCGACGAATTTCGAGGGAGAAATTCATTTTAAGGGGGTAAAATGTAACACCCTGATATTTTATGAAAAATATTATTTTTAATTTCATTAATGTCTTGTGTTGTATGATACACCAAAAGGAGCTTGCACAACACGCATCCCGGACTTGCCTTGCATTACACGCAATCACGACCTTCCTTGATAGCGTGTGTAGTACGCTATACCGAGTTTCACTAAATGAGATATTATTATAATATTATTATGAACTAGCCGTTATCAATATTAATACCCACTTTTTGAAATTTTATAAATTTTACCTTTCAAAATGGACTTCATTTTTGGATTTGGAATATCGAAATTATCTTTGGGTGAAATTTTGGTACTCTTCGGATAACATTCATATTCTGATGAATAGTTAAAATTTCTAAATTTTAATTAAAAACAACTATTTTAATCGAAATAAATAATAGTGATAAATTATGAATTTGGGTTGTTTTAAAGTATATTTAGAATATTTTTTTACAATTTAATACAGTTTTGGTCATTGGATGTAATTTCACATTTAATCCAGACATAAACAAGTGTCAATCTTTTGATAGTTATTATCTGTTAAGAAGATGCTATTTGTTTTGACGACGGGAATTAATTTTTAAATTAATTAATGCAGCTGATATATTTTTAATTTGGTAAAATAGACATCATTTTTGAATTCATAATATCAAATATAGCTTAGGCCTAATTTTTGGTATTTTTCTGCAAACATTCATTTTTTTTATGAATAGTGAAACCACTAAGTGGTAGTTAAAATAACGGAATTTTTCATAAAACATAATTTTACCACTTCTGTGAGTGGAATTTCGAAAATCCTGGAGACATGGATAATATCAAGGACTAAAATACGGTTCAATGAGATAAAAATAATTTTTGGTGAATAGTAACTTTTTACTTTTTTTACCACGGTTAAAAGTAAATAGGGTAATTAATGGTAAATAAGATATTATTATTACCCTAACACATGTCATAATTCTAATGGATAAGTGTAATTCGGCCAAAAAAACCCTTAGGAATAAAATATGTCCATTTAGGCCAACATGGATTATATTAGGACATTTATTATTAATTTATTTAAAGAAGGGTTAGAATAGTTAAAATCAATGTTTAATAAATAAATCATTTTTCATATAGGGTTATACATAAGATAAATTCGACTATAAATGTTCATTAGAAAGATAAAAATATTTACTACATAATGGTATTTCATTTTTAATTTTTAGACTTAAAATATTTTAATTTATTTATGACACAATGAGATGTGGTAATTATCTTATTAATGAAATATTGACATAATTGATGTTATAAATACCCAAATAAATGTAATTTGAGACTTTTTATGAATTACAATAATTTTCTATGTTAAAATAACATGTTAGTATTTATTTAATTATCTTTTTTCGAACTAATCATTCTGTTATGATTTTCAGAAAAATAAATTACCAAATAGTGTCAAAATTGACATAAAATAGTTTTTAAAACAAATATTATATTATTAATTGTTATTATATTCCTAAAAATCTAAGGTTCGGGCAAGCTACTTATATCATGATAGTTGTATCTTTAATGGACCACTTGGGGGTCTCTTGGATGTATATGGTATGTTTATTAACTATATAATATAAAAATACAAAGTGACATTGTAAATGTCAATCTAATTAACTAAGAGTTAAAACTAAAAGTTAAGGTTAATATAATGACCTAAACTTGTCTAAATTCTATTGGATGAGTGGATTTCAAACCCATCCCCACCTTATATTCGAAATAAATTAATTTGGAGCTATTAATAACCGAATATGACTTTATAATAAAATAATATTTTTAGTTATTCCAAAGCTGCCCCTCTCCTCCTTTATAAAAGGGAACCTCCTCCCTCTCTTCCTCACACCACTTTGAGCCTTAAAGATCGGCAAAACCCTGACAATATCTCTTCTCCAATTCCCTAGAAACATCCTAGAGTTCCTGGTATTCTTAAAAGACAAATTTTAGTGCCCTAAGAGGAGTTCTCAAAGAGGCGCTTCAAAGAAGAGGTAATGTCTGTTACCGATTATTTCAACTTTATTTCTTCTTCCACTTCATCTTCTTAGGTTGTTTCATTATGAAGTAATAACATAAGTATCACTCATATATGGATATGTTATTATATATATGAAACAACCCTATTTCACCATCTATCCATCCTACGGAAAATGAAATCACCGTGTGTGCGTACGTACGAAATATCGTCTCTACGCCGTGGTGTAATCTATTTTCCACCACCACCTTACTTGGATGGGTATAATGGTGTAAATAATAACTATATATGTTTATTGTAAATTGATATTGATTCTTTAATGGTATACATACACTCAAATAAAATTCCACGATCATGGGAACGATATCATCTCTCGTGCGTACGTACGGAATACCGTCTCCACGACGCGATAAGATTCATTCTCAATGATTAACCATTCATAAATGATTATAAAGTATATATAATAGGTAATAATGAAATATATGACATAATAACGATACTGTATTTATGTATATATATATTTATGTCATCCAATTAATTCCATTCAATTCAATGAGGAAACGAAAACAACGTTCATGCGTAGGTACGGCCTACCGTCTCCATGAACGGTGTATTTCATTCCATTTATCGATCTATTATGTATATGTATATTCTGAATATATATTATATATAAATCATGTTTTACATTCTGGAATTAAGTAATCATGATCTAAGTAATCATATGAATAATTAAAAGTCAAAACACGGACGATAAATGCAATGATTTTACCCAAAATGCTCTTTAACATGAAATTTACAAAAGAATGCGTAATATAATGACATAAGTGAACCATATATGATATCATAGCAATGAATATGATTCTGTATTAAGTCAATGACAATATTTAAATCATTATACAGGAGGGTCGGATACGTACGAAGCATATCGGACCTAAGGTAAGGGATAAAATTTCAATCTCATTTTTATCCGAGATTTCTTATACGTAAGTATTTACTGGGGTTACGTTTATCATCCATGACCATGTTTTCTAAAAATATTTTCATAAATTGTTTTCCATTCTTCCATGAATGTTTAACGTCATTTTTACCCTTTATTGATTTTTTACCACATTGTATGAATGGAATCTTTCCTTTGGTTACCATATAAGGTACTTTTTGACTTTTCCAACAAAAGTACGAGGAGAATGTTATTTTTAAATTATACGGAATGAACTGATTTTTACGGTTTTATAATGCCTCATTTTCAAGAAGCGTCCTCTACAAGATGGCATGATTATTTTCAACAAAACCCTTATATTTTAAAATTGCATGGAATTTTGTGAAAAGAAAATGATTTTAAAGAAGAAAGGATATTTTCTTCAAGAATTCATTTCAAGTGTTTTGTCAAAACTATTTTCCATCTACGATGACTTTATTTCATATGTGTATGTTTCAAGTAAAATTTATTTATGATTTAAATGGTTTCAATTCTCTAATGATGAAATGATATCAAATATTTATGGATTATGCTATGATGGCATGATGTTTAAGAATCCCATTTTATTACATGGGTTATGCTATGATGTATGATTTATGATTTTGTGTCACACGAAAGAATGATTTCATTATTAGATGGGTGGGACCTATATCTCCCTCCAGTGCATTGGGTAAAGAAATATATCTCATGAGATAGACATGGCTGGAACGGTAAGTTAATCTGGTTCAGTATTACAGGACTGGAACGAGGAGTGAACTCGATTCAGAAAGGGACTTTGTCCACTAAGATTGTCTTAGCAGCAATGCCTTGGCTACTATGGATATCATTACATGTTCTTAATCGATGCCACAATTACATGTTTTATTCCCATTCTATTTTATCATGATTTATGTTCCATTATGATCTATGCCTTATGTACTTCCTTGTTTTAAGTCATTGCTCAAGATATTGATGTTTAAACATTATGTTCATGTTTTTAAGTTCAAATGTATATGTTATGTTTTATTTTATCCATGCTTACCCTTACAGAGCATTTAATCTCACCCTTTCTATGTTTTCTTTTCCCCCAGGATTAAAAGAACGTTTTAAGGTAAGGAATCAAAAAGTGGAAGATCTTTATGGGAGATGTTGAATATATTTCACCACGATTAGAAGATTACTTTCCAAGTTTCCAAAGACACTAAACTATTACTGTCCATGTGTGTATGTTTTTTTATGTATTATGTATTCTGCAAAAGTAATGTAATATATATGTACGTCAAGATTCGGGTCTCTACAGTTGGTATTAGAGGAAATGTTTAGTCAACCTTTGGAAACTAGGATGCGTGAACATTAGTGAGATCCCTAGAGATATTTCTATGGTATGTCTGGGGATGTCCCTAAGGTAAATTATAAGTATAGGTTATAGTCCTATAATTACGGTAACTATCATAGAATTAAACATAAGATGATAGATATTGAAGGTACTCCCCCTTTGTTATGTTTTTCTCCCTACCATGATTTTTGCATCTCACACTATTCTTTTTGGGTTTTAGACGATGGCTAGAACCTGAAAGAACTATTTTGATCAATGCAATGGACAATGCAATGAACAATGAAATGATTGTCCTCCTGAACAAACAAATGTTATGGGATATGGAGTTCAAAATCATATTGTTATTCTTACACAAACTATGAATCATTCTGGACTTCCAAATGAGCTGATAAGGGAGCAATATTCTTTTGAGTCCTTCATGAGGCAACGCCCACCTTCTTTCAGTGGGTCTTCTAATCCACTTATTGCTGAACAATGGATCAATACCTCTAAAAATATATTTTCAGTTCTTCAAAGTTCTGAACATGATAAAGTCATCTTAGTAGTATAACGTTTGGAAGGTGAAGCTAATCAATGGTGGAATCTTATCAAGAATATGAGGCCAAGAGATGAAATTGAGCCCATGGAATGGGATGAGTTCAAGAACTTATTTTTCAATTAGTACATTCCTAGTATTCTTCTAATAAAGATGGAGAAGGGGTTTCTTGAAATAAAGAAAATGGATGTTGAATCTGTTGGTGTATACGAAGAAAATTTTACAAGGCATGCAAGGTGTGCATCTAGCTTTATCATCCAACCTGAAAGTAAAGTTGATCAATTCTTCAGTGGCTTAAAACCAAATCTTCGAAGGGCATTAGCTATAAAAGACTTTAGTAGGTATGAAGAAATTATGTGTTGTGCTAACAGGGTAGAAATAGAAGTTGGTGTTACTTATCCATCTCATAGTTTTGACAAGAAACGAAAGATGGAGTTCAAGGAGAAAGGTCAGAATAATGGTGAAAAGAATATGAATGTTTCCTTATGATCAATGTGTTGAAAGAAGCATGGTGGAGATTTTCTTAAAGGGACTAGAAAATGTTTTAAGTGTGGAAAAAAAGGTCATCGAGCAGCTGAATGTCGAAGTAATGGAAAAAGGGTTTCTAATGATGTGAATAAAGAAAATACTACAAATAGCTCACCACCAACACTTCAATGCTTCAAGTGCATGGAAATGGGGCATTATGCTAATAAATTCCATATTCTAAGGGTTAGTGATGATCAACATGAGAAACCACTTAAGGAAAAGGACAAAGGGAAGTCACATGCGATCACTATTAGAGATGTTAAATATGACAACGATGTGGTGGAATGATTAAGTGTTTATGTAATGGGATTCCAAAATAATGTTGTATATAGTATCGTGGAATATTGTAATATTTATGTATTGGTCTATTGTGGTTTTTAATAATTTTATGTTACTGGTAACCATGGAAAGTGATTGAGATAATTATTGGAAACAAGATGATATGCGCATAATGAAGGGATTAGAAGATAATGAAATGTTTGACAGTATTCATGAGTTCATGACTGATATAAGGAAATAGATATATCATGGTTTGAGGTTTTGGTATGTGAAAAGAGTTAACTTTTGACAGCACTCATGTTTTCACTAAGATTGAATAGATATTTATTTTCAAGAGAATACATGATTATGGCCTTCGAATTTTTGGAATGTGACCAAAAAGACATATCTCATGATATATGGGGATCAACGATGGTATTAACACGATTGTTATATGAACTTTTTGGTTATCGTTTTCAATATAATATGAGATTGGAAAACAGTATTTTGGATAAGCCTAAAGATTAAAATGGATTATGTTGGACATAAGTTATTGTTGTTTAAGGATAGAAATTTTTCGATATTATTGATGGGATGTTATAGTAATGTAGTTTTAAAAAAAGGACAACCAGCAGGATGGGGGACAACCCATCGCGTCAGACAAGGCTGTGGGAATCGAACCCGCAACCGAAGTGCGACTAGCCTTTATCACCTACCACTGGCCTACAGGAAGTCCCTGTTTAGTAGAAACTAGTTTTATTATATTAATAAGTATGATATATGAAGTATAAGTCCATTTTAGGAACCATATATGATTAATCTCACTATAGATAGACTTATGTATTTTTTGATAACTTTTCTAACCTTTTGTTTAAGACAGATGAAATGACCCATCATTATATCACATGATCTACTAACACATCATGAATGACAAATTCAACTTCATTTATTTTAGAGATAAAGTGGAAATTTTCCAAAGAACGACCAACGGTGAGACTATACCAAAATCACGAAAGTATTTCTTCTAATACCAATTTCATCAACTTTAGAGAAATGATCTTGAAAACCAAAAATGTTTTCCTAGTACTCTTATATCTGATGAATCAGATGGTACCTTAGATCATCACAAATTTATGGATTTGTGATTGTTGGCTTTTTCATAGCCATGTTCTCTACCACTCTCTATTAGAACATGATGGTTAGATTTTTCTTCTATATCCATATTTTCACAAATGTTCTCATACGTGGAATCCCAGTGATGAGTTAATTTGGTTAACTGTTATGTTTCATACTTTAGTTTCTAAATCCAAGTTTTGGTATTCCTTTTTTACGATGTGTGTTTCTATTAAATAAACTTTCGACTAGTAAACCATTTATAACCACGAAGAATTTTGAGGAAGAAATTCATTTTAAGGGGGTAACATGTAACACCATGATATTTTATGAAAAATATTATTTTTAATTTCATTAATGTCTTGTGTTGTATGATACACCAAATGGATCTTGCACAACACGCATCCATGAATTGCCTTGCATGACACGCAATCGCGCCCTTCCTTGATAGCGTGTGTAGTACGCAATACCGAGTTTCACTAAATGAGATATTATTATAATAATATTATGAACTAGCCGTTATCAATATTAATACCCACTTTTTGAAATTTTATAAATTTTAACTTTCAAAATGGACTTTATTTTTGGATTTGGAATATCGAAATTATCTTTGGGTGAAATTTTGGTACTCTTCGGATAACATTCATATTCTGATGAATAGTTAAAATTTCTAAATTTTAATTAAAAACAACTATTTTATTCGAAATAAATAATAGTGATAAATTATGAATTTTTGTTGTTTTAAAGTATATTTAGAATATGTTTTTACAATTTAATACAATTTTGGTCATTGGATGTAATTTCACATTTAATCCAGACATAAACAAGTGTCAATCTTTTGATAGTTATTATCTCTTAAGAACACGCTATTAGTTTTGACGACGGGAATTAATTTTTAAATTAATTAATGCAGCTGATATATTTTGAATTTGGTAAAATAGACATCATTTTTGAATTCATAATATCAAATATAGCTTAGGCCTAATTTTTGGTATTTTTCTGCAAACATTCATTTTTTTTATGAATAGTGAAACCACTAAGTGGTAGTTAAAATAACGGAATTTTTCATAAAACATAATTTTACCGCTTCTGTGAGTGGAATTTCGAAAATCCTGGAGACATGGATAATATCAAGGACTAAAATATGGTTCAATGAGATGAAAATAATTTTTGGTGAATAGTAACTTTTTACTTTTTTTACCACGGTTAAAAGTAAATAGGGTAATTAATGGTAAATATGATATTATTATTACCCTAACATATGTCCAAATTCTAATGGATAAGTGTAATTCGGCCAAAAAAACCCTTAGGAATAAAATATGACCATTTAGGCCAACATCGATTATATTAGGACATTTATTATTAATTTATTTAAAGAAGGGTTAGAATAGTTTAAATCAAAGTTTAATAAATAAATCATTTTTAATATACGGTTATACATAAGATAAATTCGACTATAAATATTCATTAGAAAGATAAAAACATTTACTAAATAATGGTATTTCATTTTTAATTTTTAGAATTAAAATATTTTAATTTATTTATGACACAATGAGATGCGGTAATTATCTTATTAATGAAATATTGACATAATTGATGTTATAAATACCCAAATAAATGTAATTTGAGACTTTTAATGAATTACAATAATTTTATATGTTAAAATAACATGTTAGTATTTATGTAATTATCTTTTTTAGAACTAATCATTCTATTATAATTTTCACAAAAAAAAATTACCAAATAGTGTCAAAATTGACAAAAAATAGTTTTTAAAACAAATATTATATTATTAATTGTTACTATATTCCTAAAAATCTAAGGTTCGGCCAATCTAATTATATCATGATAGTTGTATCTTTAATGGACCACTTGGGGGGTCTCTTGGATGTATATGGTATGTTTATTAACTATATAATATAAAAATACAAAGTGACATTGTAAATGTCAATCTAATTAACTAAGAGTTAAAACTAAAAGTTAAGGTTAATATAATGACCTAAACTTGTCTAAATTCTATTGGATGAGTGGATTTCAACCCCATACCCACCTTATATTCGAAATAAATTAATTTGGAGCTATTAAAACCGAATATGACTTTATAATAAAATAATATTTTTAGTTATTCCAAAGGTGCCCCTCTCCTCCCTTATAAAAGGGCACCTCCTCCCTCTCTTCCTCACACCACTTTGACCCTTAAAGATCGTCAAAACCCTGAAAATATCTCTTCTCCAATTCCCTAGAAACATCCTATAGATCCTGGTATTCTTAAAAGACAAATTTTAGTGCCCAAAGAGGAGTTCTCAAAGAGGCGCTTCAAAGAAGAGGTAATGTCTATTACCGATTCTTTCAACTTTATTTCTTCTTCCACTTCTTCTTCTTAGGTTGTTTCATTATGAAGTAATAACATAAGTATCACTCATATATGGATATGTTATTATATGTATGAAAAAACCCTATTTCACCATCTATCCATCCTATGGAAAATGAAATCACCGTGTGTGCGTACGTACGAAATATCGTCTCGACGCCGTGGTGTAATCTATTTTCCACCACCACCTTACATGGATGGGTATAATGGTGTAAATAATAACTATATATGTTTATTGTAAAGTGATATTGATTCTTAAATAGTATACATACACTCAAATAAAATTCCACGATCCTGGGAACGATATCATCGCTCGTGCGTACGTACGAATACCGTCTCCACGACGCGATAAGATTCATTCTCAATGATTAACCATTCATAAATGATTATAAAGTATATATAATAGGTAATAATGAAATATATGACATAATAATGATACTGTATTTATGTATATATATATTTATGTCATCCAATTAATTCCATTCAATTCAATGAGGAAACGAAAACAACGTTCATGCGTAGGTACGGCCTACCGTATCCATGAACGGTGTATTTCATTCCATTTACCGATCTATTATGTATATGTATATTATGAATATATATTATATATAAATCATGTTTTATATTCTGGAATTAAGTAATCATGATCTAAGTAATCATATGAATAATTAAAAGTCAAAACACGGACGATAAATGCAATGATTTTACCCAAAACGCTCTTTAACATGAAATTTACAAAAGAATGTGTAATATAAAGATAAAAGTGAACCATATATGATATCATAACAATGAATATGATTCTTTATTAAGTCAATGACAATATTTAAATCATTATACAGGAGGTTCGGATACGTACGAAGCATATCGGACCTAAGGTAAGGGATAAAATTTCAATCTCATTTTTATCCGAGATTTCTTATACGTAAGTATTTACTGGGGTTACGTTTATCATCCATGACCATTTTTTCTAAAAATATTTTCATAAATTGTTTACCATTCTTCCATGAATGTTTAAAGTCATTTTTAACCTTTATTGACTTTTTACCACATTGTATAAATGGAATCTTTCCTTTGGTTACCATTTAAGGTACTTTTTGACTTTTCCGACAAAAGTACGAGGATAATGTTATTTTTAACTTATATGGTGTGAACGGATTTTTACAGTTTCATAACACCTCATTTTCAAGAAGCTTACTCTACAATATTTCATGATTATTTTAAAAAAACCCTTATCGTTTAAAACTGTATGGAATTTTGTGAAAAGAAAATTATTTTAAAGAAGAAAGGATATTTTCCTCAAGAATTAATTTCATGTGTTTTGTCAAAACTATTTTCCATCTAAGATGACATTATTTCATATGTGTATGTTTCAAGTAAAATGTCTCTATGATTTAAATGGTTTCAATTTTCTTATGATGAAATTATATCAAATGTTTATGGATTCTGTTATGATGGCATGATGTTTAAGAATCCCATTTTATTACATGGGTTATGCTTTGATGTGTGATTTATGATTTTGGGGCACACAGAAGAATGATTTCATTATGAGATTGGTGGGACCTATATCTCCATCCAATTCATTGGGTAAAGATTTATATCTCATGAGATAGCCATGGATGGAACGGTAAGTTAATCCGGTTTAGTATTACAGGACTGGAACGAGGAGGTAACTCAATTCAGAAAGGGACTTTGTCCACTAAGATGGTCTTGGCAGCAATGCCTTGGCTACTATGGAAATCATTACATGTGCTTAATAGATGACACAATTACAAGTTTTATTCCCATGCTATTTTATCATGATTTATGTTCCATTATGATCTACACCTTATGTACTTCCATTTTTAAGTCATTGCCCAAGATTTTAATGTTTAAACATTATGTTCATGTTTTTAAGTTCAAATGTATATGGTATGTTTTATTTTATCCATGCTTACCCTTACTGATCATTTGAGCTCACCCTTTCTATGTTTTCTTTTACCCCATGATTAAAAGAAAGGTTTTAGGTAAGGAAACAAAAATTGGAAGATCTTTATCAGAGATGTTGAATATCTTTCACCACGATTAGAAGATTACGTTCCATATTTCCAAAGACTCTAAACTATTACGGTCCTTGTGTGTCTATTTTTGTTATGTATTATGTATTCCGCAAAAGTAATGTAATATCTATGTACATCAAGCTTTGGGTCTCTACACGTTATGGCTGAGGGTACGATTCGTATATGCATGAGGGAACATTTCGGTATGTCTGAGGTAAACTACCTAAGGGTATCGTTTATGTTCACCTGAGGGTAAGGATTCACATGTCTGAGGAAAATGGTTGCTTGTTTTTTTAGCTTTTTCATAGGCATATTTTTGGCGTTGTTCAAAGAAGGTACATGTCGATGGGATTACTAACCCAGAGTTCGACTTAATGATACACGAATTGTGTGGCTTGATGTCCAGCTCAATAACCTTGCACAAGATGTCTAAGAGATCAAGATTATGGTCCCAATGATTGATTGCTGATGTGGTTTCTTGTTATTTGAATCACATAATCAAGAATATTAATATCTATGTATATGTGTATAGGTATGGGACTATACATGTGTACCCATATAGATATGAACATCTATGATGGCACATGTCCAGTTGATAGGGATTACATACCCTGAGTTCAACTGTGGTTGCACGTCCAGTTTACTTCAATTTGTTGTGTTCCAGCTAGGCTGAGCACACTGTTGTTGCATAAACTTTTTGCAGCACATTTATAGGTTTCTTTTCGGGGTTCCCTACCTAGATTATTTCTCACACCTGCATGTGCACCTCGGTGTATGTGTAGACCTTATGTTTTATTTTCAGCTTTCTCACGAGTTGCATGGTGGATAGGGCTGAGGCCTAGAGTTACATGATCGAGCGGATCTGCTCGAGTGGTTCTACTGATCGGGCTGCTAGAGTTTGACAGTGTCTAGAGATAATGTACGTGGATTGGCTTGGAGTTAGTAACAGAGCCCTGTACTTTTACTTTCAGTTTCATTTGTACTTGTATCTGTATGGTCTGCCTGGTGGGTGACCAGTGTTGTATTTTATTGCATAGTTGTTCAATCTTTTAAAGCATTATATTATTACAACTTGTTCTATTTCAGTTGTTTATTGCTTCCGCACTATTTTTACTTTCCGATGTGTAGGATACTTAGTTATTTCTGCTATTTTATTACTCCGGTATGAGGGCATAGTCTCCCCACTATCACACCCAAGGCCCTCATTTCTAGTCGGCAGCCTATGGCATACAAGGAGGCACACTTGAAGCCTTGTGGTGAACTGGCTCGGAGCACCAGTTTAGTGGCTTCCAGGTCAGGACGTTACAAAACACACCTTTAGAATTTCTAGTTATATGATTTTTTATAAGGAAAATTATTCTTAAATAAATTTAGATTCCAGAAAATTCAATAATGAAAATTTTTAGATTATGAAGATAATATAGAATACAAAAGAAAAATTTAACTATGAAATTTTTAAATACGAAAATTTTAAGTAACAAAAGTTTTGATTTCAAAAATTTTAACTAACTAGAAAGTATAGCCCCCTTATGAAAAGGGGTTTTTTTACTCTAAGGATATAGGTTTCAACAAGAAGTTAATTTGGATGATTACCTTACAATTATCATTCCTAACTTTTGTTTAATGTATAAAAATCTGTCAAATGGTAATGATTTTGTGAAAATATCAGCAAGTTGATCTTGCCTTCTGATAAATTGAAAGATGATATCTCATTTTTGTGTGTGATCTTTAAGAAATTGAATCCTAATATCTATGTGTTTTTCATGAGAGTGATGTTCAGGGTTTTTCATTAAGACAATGTCACTAGTTTTATCACACAAAATTATTGTTTTGGTAAAACTCATACCATAGTCTGTGAGTGTGTGTTGCGTCCACAATACATGAGCACATCAACATCCAACTGCTACATATTCTACATCCACAATGGAAATTGCTACTGAGTGTTGCTTTTTTCAATGCCAAAAAACTAATGAATCTCCTAGGAAATGACATTTTCTAGATGTACTTTTCCTATCTATTCTACATCCACCAAAGTCAACATCCGAAAATCTATTTAAAACAAAATCATTTCCAAAGGAATAAAAGAGTCTTAAATCCATGGTTCCCTTTATATAGTGAAAATTTCCTTTCATAGCCTTTAAATGAGATTCATTTGGATTGTATTGATATATTGAACATAATTATACTGGGAACATTGAGTCTGATCGATTAGCTATCATGTATAGTAAACTTCCTATCAAACCTCTGAATATTGTTTGATCAATTGGTTTTCCACCTTCATCAAGATCAAGTGAATTTGAGGTACCAATGGGAGTATTAATACTCTTAGGGTTTTCATATCCATACATTTTACGAAGATCATTAATATAATTATTTTGAGATATATAACTTCCTTATGGATTTTTAGGAATTTTAAAACCTAGGAAAAATGTGAACTCACCCATCATACTCATTTCGAACTCATATATCATTAGATCTAAAAAAGAATCAGTTAAAGATTTCTAAGTTAAACCAAATATAATGTCATCAACATAAATTTGAACAATCAAAAAAAAAATTGTGTCTTTCTTTATAAAATAGGATGGATCAGCATGTCCTATAACATAATTGTTTTGAAGGAAAAACCATTTAACTCTATAATACCAAGATCTAGGAGCTTGTTTAAGTCCGTAAAAATCTTTGGTAAGTTTGAAAACATGTTCAGGATGTTTTGTATCTTCGAAACTAGGTGGTTGTTCAATCACAACATCCTCTTGAACATAACCCTTAAGTAAAACACATTTAAAATCCATTTGAAAATGTTTGAAGTTGAAGAATGCTACATAGGAAATTAGAATACGAATGGACTCATGTCTAGATACTAGAAAATAGGTTTTTTTCATAGTCTATCCCTTCTAGTTGATTATAGCATTTAGCAACCAATCTAGATTTATTTTTTTACTTTGATTCCATTTTCATCAAACTTATCCTTGAAAACTAATTTTACTCCAATAGCATAAGTTTCCTTAGGTATTTTAACTAAGGTCCAGTAATTATTCCTTTTTAATTCATTTAGCTCATCTTGCATAGATTTTATGCAATCGTCATCACCAAAAGCTTCATCAGTGATTTTTTATTATAATTGGGAAAGGAAAACTGGATGTTCTCTTTAATTTCTTAAGGAACTTCTAGTCCTTACATGTTGATTTACATCACCAATGATATTAATACAGGGATGAATCTTAATAAACAACTGATTTGGGTTTTTTAAATCCTGTTCATCAACATATAATAAGAATTCGTCTAGGGTAAATGCTTCAGAAATATTTTCTTGGACAGGTTCCTTATCAGAAGGATCATCAATCAAGGGTTGATAATCAGTTTTTGAAAACACATATTAGGATGTAGGTTGAGGTTGTTTAAAAAAAGGATCAGTTTCATTAAATTTGACATGTACTGTTTCTTTAATAGTACAAGTGTTTTTATTGAAAACTCTATAAGCCTTAGTGGTTTTAGAGTAGCCTAAAAAAATACTTCATCAGATTGGGGTGAAAATTTATGTAAATTATCTTTAGTGTTCCAGATGAATATTTTTCATACAACTACTTTTAAGAAATAAATTCGAGTTTTTCTACCATTCCATAACTCATATGGGGTTTCGTTAAGAAAATCTCAAATCAAAACATGATTTATAGTATAACATGTAGTATTTACAACTTTAGACAAAAATAGTTTGGCTATTAAATATCCACTAAACATGTTTGTAGTTATCTCTTGAAGAATTATATTTCTTATTTTAATAATACCATTTTGTTTAGGAGTTCTCAGTGCAGAGAAGTTATGAGTAATTCCTTTTTTACTACAAAAAGATTCAAAATCAGAATTTTGAAATTCGCCTCCATGATAATTATGAATAGTTATCAATGTAAGGTTTTTATCCTTTTTAAATTGGGCTGTAAAACTTTTTAAATAAGAAAATGCTTCATATTTATTCACTAGAAAATAGATCCATGTAAATCTAGTGCAATAATCAACTAAAACAAATGCATAATATTTTCCACCAATACCTCCAATTTGTGTTGGACAAAAATATCCATATGCACTAACTATAATGAATCAGTAGTGGAGACAACACCGATTGATTTAAATCATGATTTATATTGCATTCCATATTGAAAAGGATCATATACTTTCAAAGAATCAAATCTAAGCTCTGGTTGATCCTTAACTAGTCTTTTCATAGAGAGTTTACATAGGTTCTTAATATTAAAGTGTTATAATATTCTATTCCATAACATAGATTGATCTTCCATTACCTTGAGACAATGTATATCTTGGATCGTAAGGTCTTCTATGTTTAGTGTGTATACATTCTCCTGCCTATTGGAAAAAATAATGAACTCTTCCTTGGAATTATGTACTATGCACTTTTCATTCCTAAAATTTACAAGGTAACATTTATCACATAGTTGATTTATGCTAATAAGTTTATGCCTAATACATTTAACGAATAAAACATTTGAAATCAATGTTTTTTCAATAAGAACAATGTTACTTATACCAATAATTTCTCCCTTATAATTATCTTTTAAAGATACTTTTCCTCTATTCATCTTGATAATAATTTCAAATAAGATTTTGTTACCATTCATGTTCTTGAACATCCACTATCGATGTAGCATATATTGATATTGATACTATCCTCACATTCATTGAGACAAGAGTGTAAGACTTTTGGAACACAAAATTTCTTGGAACCAATAACTTTAGAAAGAAAAATTTTAGGATCCCACATTTTCATTGAAAAATATGCTTTTTGAAATCCTAAAGACTGAATTTTTGTTTAAGGAACAATTTTTTTCCCAATTCCTACTACACTGACACTTAGTGCAGAATTAATCACATTGAGGTACAAAATAATTATTAATGAAAAATGGTTTTGAACTGGTATAACCGGAATCCGAATTATTCCATAGAGGTCAAATTTGGGAATAAATCTTTTCAAAATTTTCCTTACCTAAGGTAATGATTGACAAACACTTCCTCAAGGAAAATATTTGTGACATAAGTCTAATAACTATTTTCTTATCCTAAAAAAACTCCTGTTTTAGCACATGAGTTAGTACCTAAAACATTTTTCGTGGAAATTACATTTTCAAGATCCTTATAAATTTTATCCTTCTCAAAATTAACTTACTCATGATTTTTTGAAATAATTTCAAAATCAAGGGTTTTCATATCAATATCATTTAAAATATCTAAAATTTACTTAGTAAGAATAATAATTCTAGAATTTTCCTTATCATGCTTTTTCTTTACATTAGAATTTTCATTCTCAATGATCCTAGCAAACCTAGACACATCTTCATTAGTAGGTAAAGTATTATCTTCATCAGAAGAAGATTATTCATCTGAGGATTCATAATATTTAATTTCACTATAATTAGAATTCAAGGATACATTGGGTATGGATTCTGCATTATGTACCTTATCCGTTAAGAACTGATTTCCAATAGGTATCTTGGCTAATAGACTAAGATTCATCTGTCCAGATGTTTTTTAGTCTGAATATTCATCATAGGAGCCACCACCACAGGATCTCTAGGTATCATTGAATTTCAAAACATTCTTAGATTTCTCCTTGTAGTACTTCTTTCTATTCTTCTCAGAATGATTTTCCTTTCATTCCATTCACTTAAGAATAGGACAATCTTTCCTTATATTCCCTTCTCTTTTGCATTCATAAAATTTGACTTCTGAACCTTTCTTGTCTTTTCTTTCTTTCTTCTTGTATCTAGATTGAATATTCTTATATCCAACAATATTTTTCATCCTTCATGCAATATTGGATAACTCATTTTCGTAATATTCACTCTCACTAGATTCAGATTGAATAATATCCATCTTGGATTTGGATCTTGTAACTCTCTCAGGAGTCCTAGATTTCATATGATTTGATGTTGTTGTAAAAGAAACACTGTCATTTACATTATTATTTCATATTCATATCAGTATCTCTCTTCATTCTAGTCTCATTTTGGAGAAGAGTTCCAAAAATATCATCAAAATAAATCTATGTAACTTTCCTATTTTTCATCTATATATGTCCTCTTGGATTACCATTCGATAGGCATGATGTCTATGATTTTGTCTACAAGGGTTTCAACATCTAATCCCTTCTCACCCATAGATTGTAAAATGTTAACAATAGCCATGAATCTTTGTTGTACCATACATATGTGTTCTCTAAAAGGAAATCAGAAACCATGATTTTCATATATGAGCATAGCTCTCCTAGTTTCAATAACTTTGGAAGTTCCAAAATGAGTTACTACAATCTTCTTCCGTATACAATTTGCTGCTTCACAAGATGAAAGTTTGCTATACATATTCCTGGTCATGGAAAACATAAACATATTGTGTACCTTGTAATTTAGTTGATATTCATGATTTTCATGGTTGGTGAATGTACTATCTTCCTTGTCAGGGATTTTATATCCATCAGTAAGCATGAAAAAATAGTCTACTCTAGCTTTAAAAAAATTCTTCATATGATCTCTCCAATATTCGTAATCATTCCCATCCAATATATGTGGTCTAGTAGGATTAAGATTTTCAATCAAACCAACATTCATTCCTGCCATCTAAAAGAAAATATCATTCCTCAGAATCTTGTTCGTAATAATAGTATGTAAACATGGATAAAAATCTTAAGCCAGGTAAAATAGAACAAATGAATCTTGAGAAAGAAAACTTATATGTGAATATAAATATTTTAGAGACCTCCTCTGATACCAATTGTAAGATTGAAATATGATCTAGATGCTCATAATATAATTGGGGGATGAATTGTATAATTTTAAAATTCCATGGGAATTTTTAAAGATGGAATAAAACATTCTATTGTTGAATAATGTAAAACAAGGTAAATTTGAAAGACCTCTTAGTTCTACAAAATTGCTAGATTCCTGAAATATTGTTCCAAAAATGAAAAACTTGAGAATTTAACAACAACAAATATTCTACCTCAAAGTGTATATAATCTTACTAATTATATTATACAAGTATTAGAAAGTATAATATAGTAATATATTCTTTAATAATCAATATTCATTGGAAAAAAACTTGTAAAAATACAACTAAAAAGTATGAAATCTTTTAACCCAAAGAGTAGGGTATCCAACAACATTGGATAAAGGTCCCTTGATTTAAACATTTAATAAAGTCTATCTTACCCACACTAGGGTAATCCCTTGATAGGATTATCGGAGGTTATTTTTATATTTCCACAAGCCCTTGAACATCAAGGTAGTTGGCACATTTATCTTCCTTATTAATGAAGTCCTCAAACTTTATGGTAGTCATCACCTATGTCTTCCTATCCCCGAATGCCGTCAATTGTATACATAAAAAATTGGAGTCAAACGAAGCAAGAAGAACAAGATGTTCATTACTCACAAGGCATGAGAGTATCTCTGTCTCTAGAAATCACTTGAACAATATGTGGTCTCTAGAGTGGTAGAACTGTCATAAAAAAGTTTAGTGTCTTGGGTTCATTCAAATGAGCTCTTATTTATAGGCATTCCTACAACAGTAGGCTCCCTCCTCCAATGGTCATATTATTCCTTGAATCTCAGAGAGACCTGCACACATGCCACTCATACAATGGTTGTATAAAAATAAAATGCACGACATCATTTCATGGCTATATCAAGGGTATGTAAAATATGGTTTCTCTATAAAATATATATTTTCAGAGTCTAAGGAAAAATAAAGTTAATATTATAAGAGGAAAACATTAGGAGTCTATATTACATAGATATTCAGATTATGTTTTCCAAAGAATTAGGAAGCATAATTCCATAGACTTCAGAGTCTGAGTTCTGAGGAATTTAGAACCTGAATTCTAAAGAATTCGGTGTCTGAATTATAAGGAATTCAGAACATGAATTCAAAATAATATAGATTCTAAATTCTAAGGAATTCAGAACCTAAATTATAAGGAAATTGGATTCTGAATTATATAGAATTATGAGTCATATTTCTACAGAATTCGGAGTCTGAATTCAATGGAATTCAAAAACTAAATTCTAAAGAATTTGAAACGTGAATTTTAAGTACATCAGATTCTAAATTTCAGAGAATTCGGATTCTAAATTTCAAATAATTTAGTTTCTGAATTTATGAGAATTCAGAACCTGAATTTCAGAGAATTTGGATTTTGAATATCCAAGAATTCGGAACCTGAATTTCAGAGAATTTGGATTCTGAATTTCATAGAATTTGGAACCTCAATTTATGAGAATTCAAATTCTGACTTTCAGAGAATTTAGACCATAAATTTTGATCCTAAAAATATAATACTCTATATATAAGTATTTATATAATTATGAGGTTTTATATGTGAAACCTAATTTTATACTTAAGAATAAAAAGAGATATATTTAGAGAAAATAAAATACGAACATTGAAAAACAAGTAAAGACAACTTTTCATTGGGGAAGAAAAATTTCCCTTATTAAAGAAAATCTTCAGGGAAATAAAATTTTCCTTGAGATAGATTGTTTGTGATTTTCAAAAAAAAAGAAAGGAAAAGTCATAATGAAACCTTATTTACTCAATGAGAATCATAATAACAATGAATTCATAAAATCCTTAGTTTTGTTGAAATGTTAAATCAAACATTTTAATCATAATAATTATAAAAAATGAACTTATATGGATAAAAAAATATGAAATCCTTCATATTATCTAAAAACCTCACTACCCAAGTTAACCCTTATCCGGTGTTTTATTTTTTAAAACACTGAATGTAGAGACACCCTAAAGATCATTATAGTTTTTAGATTTGCGTAAGGTGATTATTTTCAATAACTCCTCTTTTTTCATAATTTTTAAGCAATGTCATAATTTTATTTATGTTATTCTTCTATATACAAAAATATATTTATGTTTAATTTATTTTTAAAATATAAACATTGGAAACAAATTTCAAAAATTTATTTCTTTTTCAAAAACCTTTTCATGTGGGGTTTTCTATTTTGAAAACAACATTTTACATGTTTTTGAAAACTATTATGTAAAGTAACAAATTGATTAAAATTTTTATATTTACTAATACATATTATAATGGATATTTAATTTTGTGTAATAGTTTTTTCTGAAACTTTAATAAAATGAAAAATGTTTTGTTCTATTTTTCTTCAAACCTTTTACTAGAAAAGTTTTTTTCATGAATTTTCTTAGTAAATTCAAATGTCAGTTTGAAATTGTTTATATTTTCATCTTACTCACAAAATATTCTTTAATATTTATTATTATTGATCTTTATCTTATGCATGTTCATGTTATATGTATGTTTTAAGGTCCATCCTTTTATATGAAGGTACAAATCATTCATTTTCAATTTGAATCATTCATTTTATCATGGTGACGGTGTGATACGAGTTAAAGAAGGTTTGAGATGAATTTGAGGATTTTTTAAAAGATCAGAGTTCTTATAAAGTGTTATATACACTAGGTCACATTTTTAGTTTAAACTATGCAACCTAGGCCACATGGTTTTTCTGAAACCGTGCGGTTCTAGACAGTGGCACCAGTAGGTCAGACGGTTTTCATTAATTGTGAGGGATGAGGCACATGACCATGTGACATATTCTAGTTTCTAGATAGTGGCTTTTAATATGTTTGGGGAATTTTCTGGGAAAATTTTCTGGTTAATCATGTTTGAGGATTCATTATGTAGAAGCTAAAGCATGATTTTCACACAGCTTGTTCAAACCGTGAAAAAAAACCTTATACCCCTGAATTATGGGGTAAAATTAAAATATTTATCTTATTAAATTATAAAATTATATTTCACTGTTCTCCATTGTTTTATATAGAATAACTAGTTGTTTATCCTTTCTTAAATACCTAAATCCCTAAAGATTCGAAATCCTCTACTTCCTCAATCTGGCTATTGATCATTAATACGAAAGAAGAATTGGATATCGCAAGCTAAGGCTAACCTCATTCACCCTTACTATCTTAATTTTTTTAGATACATCATGTTATTTATATTTAGGCACATTTTCCTAGTTTCCAAGGAAAAGTTTTATTTCTCATATCTCATCCAACCTACTTTTAATCAGAGGATGATATCAAGAAAGGCTTCATCTATATCCCTAATGTAGGTGGTCAGATTGTTTTCCCTTTGAGATTTTATCGTTTACTAATTAAGTCATTGTTCCATTTGTTGGACTTTTTCAAGCATCTCAATTGTTTTGGTTCCTTTATTCCAAACTGACCCTAGTACCATGATACATGTGAATTGTCTCTTGTTTAGTGTTTTAGGTATCACACATATTACATGTGGTCACCCTATGGGTTTATTACTTTGGATTGGTCATTTTTTCCAAGTGAATAAAAATTCATGGAACCATATTTAGTTTCTTATTTTACTTTAAAATGAAATTTACCTTAACATATTTTTAATTCATTGAACCCAATACAACATATTGGTGTTTAGACCTATTAGACTTGGAATTTCACAAGTGGGAATAAGCCTTGTTTCCCATGACACCACCCTTTGATCCTTAACCATTATATTTATTTGGTCACGCCTTGTTGAACTTAATGACTTATTTTACATGGTATGACTAATGTAATATGGTTGTTTACTTCTCAATAATGTGTATTGAATGATTTAAAATATAATTGACTCAATCGATGGCATGTTCTTGACCATGCTCATGTTTTATAAAAGGCAGTATTTATATATAATTGCATAGTTGTAAATGGAATTGATTAATATATGGTGGAAACATTTCTTCGTACATGCGTTTTGTTAATGATAAATGTTAATTGGGATGCATTGAACATTTTTAAAATGGATAAATTAAGACATTATAGGTTGTGACTCATGTTTCATGTTTTATGTTTGATCATGCGTTGGTTACTTTAAAGGATTTTATGATATGAAAAGTTAATGCCTTATGATCATCTTATTAAATATAAACATTCTTATATATTAATTTGTTCGTATAAATTATTATGGAGTGGAGTTAATGGATCATGCCAGTTATAAATATTATATGCCTTTATATAGGCTGGTAATGTAGGGTAAGGGACTCAACAGGGAATGGAGACTCGCACTACCATACATCAGGTGTTGGTCACAGAGACCCTCACCTTGATATGATATGGGTGATGGGTTTTCTTGTGCCACATTCCATCTTTGATTTTTTTAATGCAATTCCCACTCACCATCCTGAGTGATGTATTTGGCATCCCACACTCTATCAGGATGTAGGGAATGTACCGTATTCCATGAGACTATAGGCTCGTATAATGGATATAGATGCCAGCGTGTTCCGTCCCTATCAAATCGTTCATTATTATTCCAGGTATATGACCATTAGGCATATTCACACACTCAGATCATATATGTGGATGTAATATATAACTTATACTATACTATATATGTGTGTATTACTACTATATATATAATGAATGATCATACTTTCCTTCTAGAAAATATTTCAAGAAATTGTTCCCTTCAGTTGTCCCCCATATACCTGAAAAGGATGCTGGTTATTTATTTATTCAATTTTACTTAATATCCCCCATATCAAGAACATGATTTAGTTAATAGAACCTATTAATATATTACATAAACATCATTGGTTGTGGCCTACTAAGATTTTATCTCTCACCCTACTCAGGCCACCTTTGTCACCTGAGAAGACTGTTTGCCACTATGTATGGATAAGAGAAATCACCCTTCTACATGTTGATGATTTATGTATATCTATATAGATGGATATTAGTATTAGAGTATCAAGAATGCACTCGATATTCTATATATATGCTTTTGTTCTCTTTGTTCTTTTTGTATGGAATGATTTTAGGCATGCTCCCATGTTCTCCTTCTATATAATAGCATTCCATGAATCATGTACTAACATTGCCTTAGCAGATTCTTTATAAATTATTCAGTTGATATGTTTGTTTATATTTCACAGGTTACCTTCATTTTTCAGTTATTATTGTTTATTTATATGTGTTTCTAAATTGTTTTAGAGTATCTGTTTGTTATATTCTTCAATTAATGTTTCTTTGTTCTTGTATCTACTATGCTACTCTAACATGAGGGTATAGTTTCCCTACCAAACATCCTTTAAACCCTCACATCTATTTGGCTTCCAGTTCCATAGAGGAAGGTGTACTGGAGGTCATATAACCCACATATCCAAGGGTATTAGATAAGTCACATCTGAGTCCAAGATGCCCCAATGTAGTATCAAAGGGGTACCTTTCTTGAAATAATATTTGGAGACAATAGAATATATATTGGCATCACTTATAACATGGTTGTAAATCATTCTTTGGAATCACAAACCCATGTTTGAGGTAATGTATGTGTTTCTTAAAAATTAGTTATAATTGAATCCAATATTTACTATTGACTTGATTTCAATCTTGGGTGATGCACTTGAATTGTGATATAATTGATATTCATGTTATTGAAATTATTATTTCCTTACTATCGGCTAATTAAATGGGGGATTTACATTAGACCATGCATCACTATATGCACAATATGATTAATAAGAAATTATTTGGGTCATGTCGTGTTTAATTTTCAAAGAGAATTGACTATTTCATATTCATAGTTCCTTTTCATATATATATATATATATATATATATATTAAATTATGTTGAAACACTTTTTAGGATTTGGATCCTGTTATGGTGTGAGGTTAGTGGGTGCCATATTTTGATTCCTAAGGTGTATGGGTCCTTATGGATCAGAAAATAGAATTCCAAAAAATTAAACCTTTTATAGGTAGTTTAATTACTTGAACAAGCACAATTTATGTGAAAATTATTTCCAAGTGAATGTTGTGTTTTTGGGTCATAAGGTGTATAACCCCTTAGGAGATGGAAAATGGTGAAGCACATGGTTTGGACTTTTAAAATTGATTTAAAATTATTTGAGCATACTCTTATAAAAATAAAATGATTTTTCAAAAAAAAATTAAACATCCATATTTCATATGCCTAACATAGAGACCTGACACGAACCTGACCTTTGTTGTGGGTAATGGGTATTTTATCATTCTTATAACCTATTGTTTTCTGATACACCGGATAGGTTTGGATTTTAATGTATAGAGAGATGTGTGCTCATTCTAATATGAAGACCTTAGTTTCTATAGTTATTTCATAAATGAAATAATATCAATTTCCTGAATCTATTCTTTGGTGTTCATTGAGAATTGTGGTGTTATTCCACTATGATGTCTATGAGTCCCCCACCCAATGTTAGTGATGACCATGTTCCTAAGGTTGTTCCAATTGAGCTTCCATTCATTCCTCCAGTAGATCCACCTATGGATCCTCTTCTATTTCTAGATATGGGTGTTTATGACTAGTATATTGAGAGTTTTCTAAATATGATTCAGTGTATGAAAGGATTAGTGTGACCTGCCATCGATATATGAATGATGACTTTTGAGTTTCAGCAGTAGCTTCCTCCCAACATCTCGGGGAATGAAAACCTCATGTTGTAGAGTCTTGGCTCAAGGTGATCCTGTCTATATTCTAGAATCTTGATATTCCTCTAGAATGGAGGGTCAAGGTAGTATCCTATATGATATGTGACTCAGATTAGAGGTGGGGTGATGATTTCAACCATTCATATTAGCATCATGAGAACGTTTAGGATGATTTTTAGATCATATTTTATGACTTCTACTCTCCCCAGAAATTGAGGGATGATGGAGAATGATAATTTATAAATTATTAGTAGTGGAATATGTCAGTTATGGAATAATATGATCATTTCATAGAGTTGCAGCAATTTTACTCCTCTCTAGCTACTAATGATTTGATAACTGTTAATAGATTCAAGGAAGGTCTAGGTAATTCCATCTGATTTCATGTCAATATGTTCAAATTGACAACAATTTAAGAAATTTTCAACCATTTTCAAATTATACAGAGTAATCTGAGGGTTGTTGAAGGTTCGAGTCAAGGTAGTAAGGCACATTGGAATTTCAATGGTTCCTACAATGAAAAAAATAGGTACATTGAGACTATGCATTGAGATAGCAGTAGTCAAGCGCCACTCATAGATAGTTTCCTCGTCTATCAGTAGTAAGTAAATGTAGGGCATGTCATAACAATATGTCAACAGGATCAATTTACATGAAGAGGTTATGTAATGTGATGTATTGGTTTCTGGTATTTATCTTGATGATAAAGTGTTAACACCGACCATCGTTCCTCCTACAGTGGAGTGTTTCAAATATTTTATCATGATGAGTTGTATGGTCTACCTCAAGTGCAAGAGGTCAATTCCACCAATGATATTGTTCTAGGAGAAGAAATTGTGACCATTACTCCATATAGGATGGAAACTAAAGGGATTATAGAGATCAAAAAAACTATTGGATGATCTGGAGGTGAATGGATTTATTTGACCCAGCCCATTTCATTGGGGTTCATTGGACCATTTCACCAAAAAGAAGGATGATGCCCTCAGGGTCTATATGGATTACTGTTAGTTGAATCAACTCAAGATTGAGAATCGGTATCCACTACCTAGAATAGATGAACTCATTGGTCATCTCAAATGATAGAAGGTGTTTAATAAGTTAGATCTAAGGTCAAGCTATCATTTGGTTCATGTCATCAATTTAGACATACCTTTCACAACATTTAAAAATGGGTATGGTTCGTATGAGTACTTTTTTATGCCATTTGGATACATAAACCCACCTGATTTCTACATGGATGTTATTAATCATGTATTCCACCATTTTATAGATTTATTTGTGAAATTATTTATTGATTATATCTTCGTGTATTCACACTCCTAACATGACCATGAAACCTATCTTGAGATCATGATGAACACACTGAGAGAGAATAATCTCTATGCGAATCTTAGAAAATTCCATTTCTAGATTAACAAAATTCACTACCTGGATCATATCATATCGAAGCTATTATTTATAGTTTACCTAGAGAAAGTGAGATCCATTGATTCTTGGGAGTACCCCAAGAACATATTTTAAATTTGGAGTTTCTTTAGGATTTCATGTTATTAAATATACTTCAAACAAGATTTCTCATTCCATGTATTTCTTTTTATGGGATTGAAAAATAAATGTGTGAAATTCGAATTGCCTGAAGATTGTGAAGTACCATTTTCAATGTTGAAGGGAATATGGACTTCATCACTGATATTGATTCCTCATTATCCATGTAGAAGTTATACTATTTACATCAACACATCAAGTATCAGGCTTGCAACTGTTTTTATGTAGGATGATTGATACATTATATATGGATCTCATAATTTGACCCCTCAGGGGAAAAATTACCTGATTTCTGACCGCGATCTCACTGTATTTGTGAATGTTGGTGCTGTTCAAGACACTATTTACTAGGAGATCATGATGTGGTATTCAATGACTAAAAAATCCCCAATTACATCTTCTCATAGTGGGATCTAAATTTCAAGAATCATAGGTAGGTTGAGTATCTATAATTATTTGATTTCAAACTCATCTATGCTCTGGGAAAATGGAATTTGGTAGTCTATTCTCTAATCCAAAATACATAGACATAAGAGATTTATAAATATGGAGTTTATTGGAAGGTTATAGACTTATTTTCATATAGTAATGTTAGGTTTCTAGAGGACCATGGTCAGGATATTGACTTATCTATAGTGCTGACATATACTTCTCTAAAATGGGTGTGTTAAAGACAACTATCTGATCCTGGAGGCCTTGTCTAACGAGAAAGAGATTCAGATGACAATTCATCTTATAGTTGGAATATTGATGGGGATGATACCTTATTATTTTGTGGGTATATATGGGTCTCAGAATATATTTGAGTGATGCTTGTGTTGGAATTTCATGAATTGGCATTGGAGGATCACCCATGTGTCACTAAAATGTATAGAGATATTAAATGTCAATATTGGTTTCATAGTATAAAATAGTAGATAGTTGATTTCATCACTAGGAGTTCAACATGTTAACAATTGAAGGTAGAGCATCGGCGTCTGATAGGGATTTTTCCTCCAACGTCCATTCCCGAGAAGAAATGGGACATTGTATCATTGGACTTCATGACTAGTCTACCCAATCACCTCAGGGAAACGATGCAGTGTCATCATTCATTGAATGTCTGAAAAAGGTCCCACACTATTTCCTCTATGAGATTCCTTCTAGATAGATAAGATAATATAGTTATATGTCCGAGTGGAATTATATCTTCATGATGCATGTTTCTCTATCATTTATTACTGATATACTCATTACACATCATAGTTTTAGCAGGGGTTATAGAATTCCATGGGTACGTAGGTAATTTTGATCATAGACTATCACCCATAGACCAATGGATAGATAGAGTGTACAATTTAGGTGTTATAGTACATGCTTTGTTCTTGTATCCTTGAATGTGGGGGTTCATGGGAAAAACTTATTCCTATCATAAAGTTTTCTTATAACATCATATTTTAGGATACCATTGAGATAGACCCCAATAAATCCTCATATGTTAGGCCTTATCGCTCACCTCTGTGCAAGATTGAGTTATGGGAAAAAATAATTGCTTGGTATAGATGTATTTCAAGAGACTATCTAGAAAGTTTAATTAATCATAATTTGTATGTTGAAATCAATGTCTAGAAATCATGTTTCTGCCAAAATACACTGCGGAACTATTTTAGTCTGAGGTCAGAAAATGTTTTTTATTAAATTTCTAACCATGCTTTAGGAATATATATATTAATAAGTAGGGTACGATATCAGAGAGTTTAGTTAGACCCTTCAAGGTTGTGAAGCTGATAAGACTAATGGATTACTAGTGTGAAATTCCTCATAGCTATAGGTCTATGCATGATGTATTTCATTTATCTTAACTTCAACGATACTATCTAGTCCTGACTCACGTCTTCCAACATGATGATGTTTAGCTAGATATGGAAGCTACTTTAAGGAGTATCATGTTTGTATTGTTTATTATATCTTGAAGAAAATCAGAGGTTGGTATGTTCCTCACATATGGGTGATATGACACAGTTATGTAAAATATGATACCTACAAGGGGGAAGCTAATACATGAACCTCGTGTCCAGAACTATTTGTTGATAGTTACTTTTTTCCTTTATAAGGAACTCAAGGATGAGTTCTATAGGGATGAGATGTTTTAATGAATCTCCTTTTAAATGATGGTATAGATCAATAGTTTTCAATTTATATCTTTCCTTTGATCTTGGTAAAGGTGTTATATGGCTTATGGAAGGTTCATGGAGTGAATCGGGATTTTTTGTAGCCTAAAGTTCCTAAAAAGTTTGTTATAGAGTGGGACACACATTTTGTTTTAACCACACGTCTTAGACTGCATGGTGTTTTTAAAATTGTATGGTTACAGATAGTGGAAACTATAGGCCGCATAGTTTTTCTGAAACCATGTGGTTGGATGTGCACAGTTAGAAGAGATCTACTGATTTTTAGACATTGGTTTTTCTTACGGTTGGTACATGATTTGGGAAAATTTAAACCATAAACATGAATGGGGATTCTTTAAGCAAAATTTGATGCATGGTTTGTGCACAGTTTTTTGAAACTGTAAAAACAAGACATATGCCCTACAATTTTGGGGTGAAATTACAATATTTTCCCACTTAAATTCTTAAGTATTTTTCTCCATCCTTCATTGTTTTCCTATGGCTATACAGCAGGTTCTCCTCCGATAGAACTCAAAATCCATAAATAATGAATTTCTTATATCTACTTCATCCATAAACATATCATTGATCTGAAATAATTATTAGATATCACTAGGTATGTAAAATTTCATGCACCCTTACTATCTCCTTTTTTCTTCGGATCCATTATGCTATTTTGATAAAGACTCATTACACCTGTTTTCATGAAAACTATCTCATTATCATATCTCTTCCAACCAAATTCAAAAATGAGTTCTATATTGAGTGGGGCTTCATTAAAACCCCTATTTAAGGTTTCCATGTTGTTTTCCCTTTGAATTTTGGTCATTTCGTAATTATATCATCGTTCTATATTCTGGCCTTTTTCGAGCATTTCAATTATATCGGTCTATTCATGTCTAACTGATAGTAGTTCCTTGATAAAAGTGAATTGGATCATGTTTAGACGTTTTGAGATCACTCATACAATATATGGTCACCCCATGGGTGCACCACTTAATATTAGTCTTGTGGTCCAAATGAATCAAAATTCTTGGAACCAAATTTATCATTCAGTTTGACATTTAAATGAAAATTTCCTTGATTAATGTTTAATTAATTTAAACCATGTGCCTCTATTGGTGTTTGGACATATTATACTTTGAATTTACCATGTTAGAATATCCCTTATTTCCTAAAAAACAACCATTTAATCCTTGATCATTATATTTGTTTATTCATGACCTGATGAACCTAATTAGTTAGTTTATATAGAATGGATAATCTAATATGGTTTCATCCTTTTTAATGAAATTGATCAAATGGTTTTAAAGGAATTAGATTAAAGGGAAGGATTATCTTGTCCCTTTATCATGTTTTATAAATGAAACCATACGAAATTAATTTCATTATTGTAAATAGACTATATTAATGGAGGGTGAAACAATACCATTGTATATGTTTTGTGTAAATGATAAATGTAAAATGGGATTCCATGAACATTTTGAAAATGGTAAAAGGATCAAATGAGTAGTTTTCCTTCATGTGGCATGTTGTATGCTTGGTCAAGCCTGGGTTTCATAAAAGGCATTGACGATATGACATAAGTGGTAAATACATATGATCATATCATTAAATGTTAACATGATTATATATAAAATTTGAAAATATAAACGATTATAGATGGGTGGTAATTCCTCAATCTAGATATACATAATATATGCCTTTATAGATACTAGAATGATAGCAAGGGACTCAGTAGGGGATGATGAGTCACGCTCTTTAGCGACCCATAAAATATTTACACTTATACTACATCGGAATTGAATTATATTCATTACAAAATATAACAAAACCATAATAAGACCGTATATGTATAATTTCTTTAGAAACCGGGAAACATAAACAATATGTTCATAAAACATCTACTTTGTCTCTTGCTTATTTTATCAAAAATAGAATCTGTTTTTGAATATCATACTTAATACCCATCATCGTTACCTGGGGAAAAGAAAAATATGAATGGGTGAGCTCAATTTCTCAGTAAGGGTAAAAAAATAATGATTATATAATATTCATAAGAACATAACTTTTTAAAAACTCATCCTATATATAAAAGATCATAATATCCTGTCTTGGTATAAATCAAAAAAGTGAAATATAATTCCACTAGTTATAACATAAGACATGAAATTTCGTTTCATACACACATAAGCATGGAATATTATTTCGTATCAATCGAGGCTCATTTCCAAGACCATCATAGCGGACAAGTTCTATTACAGAACCGAGTTCACTCCTTGTTTTAGCCCTGTATTACTGAATCAGATTTACGTTCCATTACAATCATGTCTATCACTAAGATATAAATCTTTTTCCTAATGATTTAGAAGTTGATATAGGTCTCACCGATCTCATAATGAGACCATTCTTACCTATGACACAAAGACAAAAATATATTCACCATAATATAACCCACGAAATCAAATGAGTTTATTAAACATCATTCATTCATAATTAATATAAAATAAAATAAATTCATAAATAAAATTCCATCATAAAAATAATAATATCATAGTAATATCAATGTTAGAAATATCCCCCTATTTAAATAGTGTCATCTTATATGGAAATTAATTTTTAGAAAACAATTTTAATAATTTCTTGAGGAAATATCCTTTATTCTTCAAAAATGTTTTCCTTCATCAAAATGACAAACAATTTTAGAAGAAATAATTTTATATGAAAATAAACTTATGATATTGTAAATTAATATTCAAGGAAATAAGTCATTATAAAATCTTAAAAATTCAATAATTTTGTACAATTTAAAAAATGTTATTCTCTTACTTTTTTAGAAAAAGTGAAAAAGTACCTCGTACTGAAAAAAAACAAAAGATTACATTCATACCATTTAGTAAAAAATGACCAATGGGTAAAACTGACATTTAAAAATTACATAAGGATGTAAATAATATTTCAAAATACATATTTTGGAAACTGGGATGTGGATGATAATTATACCACAATAACTACTTACTAATAAAATATCTCAAATAAAAATGTGATTTTTAATTTTATCCTTTACCTTAGGTCTGATATGCTTTGTATATATCTGAAAATCATGTAGAATTATTTAAATAATGTTAATTATTTATTCACGAATCATAATCATTTTTGTGATAAAAGATATGATCATATGTTCTTCTTTTTGTTAGTAACATTTCATTGTAACTCATTATTCGGGTATTAACTGCTTTATGTTCTAATGCATGTTTTGTTAGATACGTTATTATTCATCTTTTTAGTTTATAGATATATTATATATAGAATGGTATTAGTATAATATATATCATATTTATTCATTCAATTCATTTATAAACTCATGATTTAATGAAGATTGTGTCGAACGAATCACATCGCACCGTGGAGATGGTATGTCGTACATACGCACGAGTGAAAATATCGTTCCCATAATTGTTGAATGATATTCATGTGGATGGTATATAATTTATTAGAATTATTATCTTTTTATAAAAATAATATATAGTTATTATTTCCACTATTATACTCATCTATGTATGGTGGTAATGGAAAAGAGATAACACTGGGGCGCGGAGATGGTAAGTGGTACGTATGTGTGTGTGGTGATTTTGTTTTTCGTAGGACGAAGAAAAGGTGATATATGGATGTTTCGTATTTTTAATAATATATTATTATATTATTGACACTTATTTTATTATTTTATAATGAAACAACTAATGAATATGATATAGAAGAAGAATGAAATTTGAATGAATCGGAAGAAGAGATTACCTCTTCCTCGATGCCTCCCTTAAATTTCATCACAGTGAACTATAGTTGGTCTTAGAAGAACATAAGAATCTATATAATAAAAATAGATAATTTTATATTGAAAATGGTATGCGTGTCTTAGCATAAAGGATCAAAACGAATGGAAGAGGTAAGGGAGGAGGTTCCCTTTTATAATTGAGGTGAGGGGCACTATTGGAAACCTAAAAACTATAAATTTATAATAAAATCAAATCACACATTAAATCCTCCAAAAAGTACTACATTTAAATATTATATGACATAAAGTTTTATTATCATCAACTAATATTTTTAGATAAGTTTTTATTTCAATTTAATCATTATAATTATAATTTACACATAGTTATTTATTTAATTTTAACTCTAGTAATAACATTCTATGTATTTAATGGTATTAAATATTTACTTATATAGTGTTAATTGACCATAAATGGATATTTTATGAGATATTAGACCGTATAACATTAAATTTTAAATTTTAAATTTTAAATTTTTATATATTTTAATGATTTTTAAATAATTTAATAAGATGTTATTTTTATATAATGTCAATAATGACAATTTTGATACTATTCTTTTATTTGAATTTAAATAAAATTCACACAGAAGATGAATTCAAACCCAAATATTTAATACACACTTAACATTTCATAATCACCTATAAAATTCATGGATAACGTTAATTAGTTCTTATGATATTTATTTTATTATTTTAAAAACAATTAATTTGATATTTGTATTAATAAAATAATATCCTTATCATTATCGTGTTATCATTATAGGTAATTATATAATCAATTAAATTATAAATAAATTACAATGATGTAGGTAATTATTTTATATTTATATATACTATATATAGTCGATATTATCTCATAGTTATCCATATATTATAATTAATATACCTATATAAAATGTAATTGTGACATTTTGTCACATTCATTAGTTTTTATTACATTCATGTCATATTCATAGGTAAGTGGCTATAAAGTGATTCAATTTCTAAAAATATATGATAAGGGTTGAATATAGTCATCCAATAAGATTTTTATATTTTTTAATGTAATTTTTTAATATTCTTTTTACCCATAATTAAGTGATTTACCTTTGACCACGGTAATAACGTTAATTACCAAAGTTACTATTCATAATCCCAAAAATAAAAGAGGTATATTAACATAATTTGGAACTACTAATTCTAAATATGGATTGAATTTTTCAAAATTAAACAAGATATAAGTTTCAGTAATTAGATTAAAATCAACCACGTTGTTGAAAAAGGGGTTTTAAAAGTTAAAACATTGCAAAAGATTGAAACCTTTTTACATATAAATTCAATGTAAAATTAATTATAATTAAATAAATCACATTTAATGATAAAAATATATTCTATATATTCATTAAAACAATTAAATATTATAATTTATCCATATAAATTACCTTTATGAAAAATAAAGTTGTTAACAAAATTTTGCATATTTTTACTTTTCATAAAATCATGACAGTTTTCAAAAAAATATCCGAAATTTATCAAAAGTAAATTTTTATATCCCACATCTAAATAACATTTTTTTTTCATATAGAAATTATTAATGTTTAAAATCATAATTTAAAATGGTTTCTCCATCCAAAGGTGAAAAATAGGTTTTTATACATAAAATAGGGTTATATTCATACCCTATGAGTAAAATATCCATTGGATGAACATAAAAACATTTTTATTTCATTTCCAAATGTAATTAAATTAAAAAAATATCTATTAATTTTATATTTTTAATAAATAAATGACAGCCAAATATTTCACAATGCATATTTATAAGTTAGCTATAATTATTTCCACTAACCTAACTGTTAAGCTATAAAAATAATTTTATAATAAGGTAATCATGTGGTTAGTTTAGACACACAATTACATGAAAATAAAGATAATGAAGAATAAAAATTATTTAAATAAATTATTTCATAAAAAATGGGTGTTACAATCTACCCACCATAAATTGAATTTCTCCCATGAAATTCATCACATAGAAACAAATTGATGAGGATACATATCTCTCATCATATCCTTAAGTTCCCATGCTGCTTCTTCAAATTGATGGTTCCTCCATTAATAATTAATAAAGTGAGTGGTCTTGTTACAGAATATTTTTTTCTATGGTCCAAAAACTCCTTCGGTTTTTCTTTATAAAATATATCTTTCTCTAGTGGTACGACTTTTGAGCTTAGTACGTGTGAAGGATTTAGAATGTACTTTCTCAGGATAGTTACATGGAACACATAATGACATTGAGAGATATTCGGTGAAAGTGCCAATCAGAAATCTACTTTACCAACACGATCTAGAATTTCAAAAGTACTGATATACCTAGGGCTCGACATTCTTTCATTCCAAATCTAATTGCGCTCTTCCAGAGATATATTCATAGGAACACCTTATCACCCAATTCAAAATCTAGTTCTTTTCTTCCGTCATTAGAAAAACTGTTTTGTCAATATTGAGCTGCTATTATGTGTTATTGAATAGATATGACCTATTCTTCCATTTGGCCAAAAATATCAGGTCCTAATAACTTGCTTTCCCCAAATTCATCCTAGAATGTTTGAGTTCTTCACTTATTTCCATATAGGGCTTAATAGGGAGCCATATGAATACTGGAGTGAAAAATATTTTTTTATGAAAATTACACCAATGGTATGTGTGGATCCTAACCACCTTTGAAATCCATCAAGAAATATATAAACTTCTCTTCTAGAGTTTGAATTGTCCTCTTAGTCTGATGGTATATCTGGGATGATAAGCAGTACAGAAACATAACTTGGTATCCAGAACTTTTTGAATACTTCTCTAGAACCTCATGGTAAACCTCATATCCTAATTGTATATTATGGAAAGTGGTACTCTATTATATATTACCACATCCTTTATATATATTTTGGAAAGATGATCAAGAGAAATATCCTCTCTAATAGCAATGATATTTTATGAATTCAAAAATTGATCAACTATTACCAAGATTCCATTACTATCTTTCGATTTTTTGGGACGTCCGATGACAAAGCCCATACGGATGTCTTCCCATTTCCAATCTAGTATGGGTGATGGTTGTAACATCCCATTAGACTTCTGCCTCCCTTTTTTTACTTGCAGAAAACCAAGAATCAAAAAACATATTTTGTGACATATCCTTCCATGCCATCCCATAAGAAGTACTCGTTCAGATCCTTATAAATCTATTTGATTCTTGGGTGTATAGATTATGATGAACTATAAGCATCATAAAATTGCTTCTTCTCTAATTTTTTTATTGGAGGAATATAAACCTAGTTCTTGAAACTTATTATTTCATCACAATAAAGGTTGAATTCACGAACAATTCTCACATTCTTTTGTTACTCTACATCTCCCTTCTGTACCTATTTAATCATTACTTTTATAGATGGTTGACCATTCATTTGATAAATGTAAGATTTATCCCCTTCCATTAAAATATCAAGATCCATCCTTTTAAATCAATAAATATTTGATCTTTTGTGATCCTCATCATGGATAGGATAGCATGGTCTTGTCGACTTAATGCATCTTCCACCTTGTTTTCCCTCCCAGGGTGGTAATGCATTAATATTTTGTAATCATTAGTCAACTCTAACCAAATTATTTGGCACATATTATGATCTTTTTGAGAGAAAATATACATTAATCATTTATGATCAGTATAAATATTAAGCCATTCACCATAATTATTATGCATCCATATCTTTAATGAAAATATTACCGTACCTTACTCCAAATCAGGAGTTGGGTAAATTTTCTCATGTATTTTCAACTACTGTGAGGTATATGCTCTCATTATATAATTTTGAATTACAACATACCCCATCCCATTGTTTGGTTCATCAATGTTGATCATAAATTTTTCTCCACTACAAGGATGTGTGAGCACATGTACAATGGCTAACATTATTTTTTAGCTCTTTAAAATTATATTCACATTCCTCTATCAAAACGAACTTAACTCATTTCTGAGTCAACATGGTGAGTGGGTTATACAATTGCGAAAAATCATTCAAACAACGTTGATAATATCTGGGAAAACCATGAAAACATCAGATCTTAGTTACTTTTTTTTGTCTCATCCATATTTCAATATCATTTATTTTTTATGGATCTATAGATATACCCTCTCTTGAGATTATGTGACAAAAAAATGAAAATTTATAAATCCAAAATTCACACTTGGTAAATTTGGAATAAATATTCTCATTTCTCATGGTCTTCAGTAAAATTTTTAAGTGATCTTCATGTTCAACCTTGCTATTTAAATTGAAAATAATATCATTTATAAAGACTACCACAAAATGATCAAGACAGTCTCTAAAGAATATGTTTATTATTTCCATGAAGATAGAGGGGGAATTAGTAAGACCAAAAGGCATTAGTATAAATTCATAGTGTCCATACCTTGTACGGAATTTCATGTTTGGTATTTCGTCATTTTGACACTTAATTGATGATATCCTAAATGAAGATCAATCTTGTAAAAGTATTGGGCTCCATATATTTTTTCAAATAAGTCAATAATGCATGTAAGAGAATATTTTTTCATGATAGTGATCTTCTTAAGTTATCGATAATTAATGAAGAGTCTCATTGATCCATTTTTCTTCTTAAAAAATATAATTGGTTCTTACCAAGGTGATATACTAGGGTGTATGAATACTTTATCAATATTATCTTATAGTTTCTTCTTCAATACGTGTAACCCAATTGTGGACATTCAATATGGTGTCATTGAAATAGGCATATCACCATGTATGAGTTATATTGAAAACTCAATTTCACAATTTGGTGAAATACCTAGAAATTACTCCAGAAAGTCATTATCAAACTCACATACAGTGGGTGTATTTTTAATTTTGAGTTTCTCGCAAACCATTTGAGATAAATATCCATCATTTATTGGAATCAAGACACATAATATGGATGAAATTTATACTGGAAGGTTATATTCATACATGGATCGATAGATGATCATATATTGATCTCAAATATAAAATTTGACTTAACTTCCATGGAAATTTATTTGATATTTGTAATGGTAAATCCAATCCAATCCAAGAATCACATAAAATTCCATTACCGGAAGGATCACATGATATTTAGGGATCACATTCCAATAAATTGAATTCAAAGTAGAATTATAATGTTTTGATGGAACTGTTATTCCATTACGAGTTTGCAAAGCTATCTCAACAACTAACTATTGAAGAAATACAACAATACCCTTAGAATATCCTTTAGATATAAAAGAGTAGTTTGATATAGAATGAAATAAAAGATTTTCTTATTTAGAGTGGATGAGAAGTGTACCTTTCACCACTTCATATTGTAATCTACATCGCCGATAGAGATTTCATGTGACATTCCTTTTTCATTCGCCTTAAGAGTTTATTGACGTCAATCATCATCAATAACCCATGGATTGTGTCATTGATTGGAATAATTCCCCATTTCCTTACACTTTTAACATTGAAGTGTCGGAGGATCATTCAATGATACAATTTCTTGATTGCATCATTAGACACCTTCTTCCCATCACATTGGATTTAAATTTATTGATGAACTTATTTTCTACACAAAAAACATTTACTATTCCCTTTAAGAGAATTCCCGTTTTGTTTCTTTCCACACTTTGAGCATATGGGAATACTCATCTTATTTTCAGTTTGGCCTTTATATTTTCCTTTGAATTCCATTTTTCTCTTCTTACCAAACCCATATGACTGGTGGGTTACTCTAATGTCCATATCAACCTTGAGAGAACATAGAAAAATTTCCTTGTAGCTATTGAATTCTTATATGGCTAATTCAATTCGGAGAAATGGTTTTAATAACCTAAAGAATCAAACATTTTTCTCTCAAGTTGCATAATAATTCCAAAATCATACCTTGAAACTCTTGTAAAATTTTCTTCATAGGTACCAATAGATTAATTATCATTTTTCGTAAGTTCAATTAACTCTTTCTCCATATTTGATTAAAGAATATGAAGAATGTACTTATTGAAGAATAGTTTAATGAACTTTTACAATTTTATGGAATCAATTACATATCATTTCCTCGTATTTTTTATAAGATTCCACCATTTATCAACTTCACCTTCCAAACGATATACTGCTAATATGACTTTATGGTGTTCAAAAAATTGTAGAACTGAAATATCATTTCAGTGGTACTCATCCATTGTTCATCCAATAAAGGATGAAAAGACCCGTTGAATGAAGTTAAATGATTCCAAACGAATGATTCAACTAAATTTTTCTCCCTTATTTTCTTGTCTAGATGTCGGGCATGATTTATAGCCAGAGTATGTTGTGTGAGAATGGCAATAAGAATTTTCATTCCAGTACCTATAACATTTGATTTCTCAAGGGGACAATCAATCCATTTCCCATCCCATTTATCATTAACATGGTTTTTTTCGGGTTCTATTCATGGACTAAAACCATGAATCATAGTGAGAGAAACATTAATCATTATAGAAAATCCGCATAATCAAGAATAAAATTTCAATTATGGACACATTAGGTTTTATACTCAGTTATTCATGAACATCTCTAAAACACTGGGATTCGATTATAACCTATACTTGATATATCATTAGAGCTCTTATTAAGGTTCTCTCATCCTAGTTTCCAAAGGTTAACTATACCTTTGATTTGAAACCAACTATAGTGACACCTACTATACGTACATTGATATTAATTTATAATTAATGTATATTCATTCCCCAAAAAATAATAAATCAATATTAGGACCGTATATGTTTCGTGTCATTAGAAATTGGGAAACATAAACAACTAGTTCATACAACATCTACATTGTCTACCATTTATTTCATCATAATTAGAGTTTATTTTGGCATATCATACATAATACCCTTCTTTATGACATGGTGAAAATAAAAATATGAAAGGTTGAGCTCAAATGCTAAGAAAGTGTAAATTAAACGTCAATCATATCTTATTAATAACAACATAACATTTGAAAATATCCTCATTCATATAAAAATCATAATATCAAGCCATTGGATAAACAATAAAAGTGGACTGTAATCCCAATATTCATAAAAGAAGACATGATATTTTTTAGAATACACACATAAGCATAGAAAATCATTTCATGTTAGTCAAGGCTTAATTTCAATACCATCATAGTGTAAAAAGTCAATTACTGAACTGAGTCCACTCCTCTTTCGATCATTGTAAGGCTGAACATTATTTACTTATCGTTCCAGTCATGTATATCTAATGAGATATAAATATTTACCCAATACGTAGGAGGGAGATATAGGTCTCACCCATCTCATAATGAAATCATTCTTACATGTTCTAAAAAAACATTAATACATTCACAACTACCTTACCAATGAAAGGAAATGGGTTTCTTAAACATCATTAAATTGTAATTGATAAAAAACAAAAGGATTTAACAAATAACAATTCATCATAAACACAATATAATCATAGTAATAACAGGGATATAAATTGAATCATATTTAATTATTTTCATCATAGATTGAAAATTATATTTGAGAAAACACTTGAAAATAATTCCAGTGGAAAATATACTTTCTTCTTCAAAAAAAGTATTTCCTCAAAATGACATAAAATTTTTGAAAAAATAATTTTCTGTAAAAATAAAAATGTATTATTTAAGTGGAATCTACAATAAAATATTTCCTTATGAAAGCGTAACTTTTTTTGATGTTATACAAGTTATAAAAAACATTTTTCTCGTACATTTTCTAGAAAAGTCAAAAAGCACCTCGTACCGAAAACAACAAAAAATTCCATTAATACCATTTAGTAAAAATTTACCAATTGGTAATATTAAATTTTAAGAATGATAGAATGATATAAATAATATTTTGAAATACATATTAAGTAAATATGGATGTGAATTATAATTATACCCCAGTAACTACTTACTAATAAACAATCTCAAATTAAAACGAGATTTGTAATGTTATCTGTTACCTTAGGTCTCATATTCATTGTATGTATCCTAAACTCATGATTAATGATTTAAATAATTTTAATGATTTAGTTAGAATCATAATAATTTTTATGATAACATTTATGATCATATTTTCCATCATTTGATAGTAACATTTCATTGTTAGTCGTTATTCGGGTATTATCTAATTTATGTTCTTATGCATGTTTTGTCGGATAAGTTATTATTACTCTTTTTATTTTATTGTTATATCATTTAAATAGTGGTTTTATTATAATTTATATCTTATTTATTTGTTCAATTAGTTTATAAATTCATTATTCAATGAATATTATGTAGAACGAATCACATCACACCATAGAGATGGTAAGCCATACGTACACAGGAGCGACTATATCATTCCCATAATTTTTGAGTGGTATTGATGTATATAGTGTAAATTATATCATAATTATTATAATGGTATTATAATCAAATATATTTATTATTTCCACTCTTATACCCATCCATTTAAGTTAGTGGTGAAAAATAGATAACACCACGACATGAAGATGGTAAGCCGTATATACGCACGCTTAATGATTTTGATTTTCATAGTATGGATAGAAAGTGAAATACTGTTTTTTAATATTTATAATAAAATATTAGTATATTATTGATACTTATGTTTTTAGTTTATAATGAAAACACTACGGATGATGAATT